>OY728143.1:595054964-596520132 GCA_963277665.1 Viscum album
AATACAAGAAAAAACACTATATTATAGACATTTAAAACATTTCTTTATAAAATTACATATATAATAATTATTACATACATTAAAAGACAATCCTAACTGTCAATGTTACCATGACTTCCATTTAATTTCCTTGTCTAACTACCAACACTACATGAGTAGTTTCGAAAAAACCACCTTAACTCTAAAAAAAGAATCCACATGTATATGAAAATAATTATCATGAGTAATACTAGAAAAAATAAATTAAACATAAATATGAAATAATACATTAATTATATTTATAATGATTTTAATATGAATATATCAAGATTACCTTTGTGATTGAGTAGTGAAGGGAACTTTAAATAATGTGATGAATTTCAACACTATAGGAGTGAATGGTTTAGTGAGGGAAGAAGTATGTGGATGTTTTGGTGAAGTGATGAAAGATGGACATAGCACCGAAAATAGAAAAAAAATAATTCACTTGTATATGAAAACAATTATTATGTGATTAATACTAAAAAGAAATAAATTAAAAATACATATGAAACAATACATTAATTCTTTGGAAAATGATTATATTGTGAAAATGTCATGATTACCTCTATGATTTAGCAGATACAACTTCATGGCTCTTCCTGAAAAAGTAGTGGAGGTAACATGAATGAAAGTGATAAATTAACCACTACAAGGGTGAAAATGTTTTAATGGAGGAGTAGGAAAGATGGAAAGACTACCCCAAATAGAATAAAATAATCCACTTGTATATGAAAACACATATTATGTGATTATTACTAAAAACAAATAAATTAAAAACACATGTGAAACAATAAATTAATTATATGGATAATTACTTTACTATGTAAACTTCAATATTACCTCTATAATTGAGCAAAGGTAGCATTTTTTCTCTTCCAGCAAAGGTAGTGGAGGAAACATGAAAGAAAGTGATAAATGAACTGTTGTAGAGGTGAAAAGGTTTTAAGGGAGAAGGATCATGAATGTTGGATAGAGCACCCCAACTTGAACAAAATTATCCAAATGTATAATCAAACAATTTTTATGTGATTGATACTAAAAAGAATTAAACAAAAATATAAAACAATACATTATTTCTATGGACAATGATTTTACTGTTTAAAAATAAAAATTACCTATGTGATTGAGTAGAGGTAGCATCATTTTTTTCCTAAAAAGGAAGTGGAGGTAACTTGTAATAAAGTGATAAATGGACCACTATATGGGTGAAAAGGTTTTAAGGGATTCGGATCATAAAAGTTTGACAGAGTACCCCAACTCGAAATAAATAATCCACCTTTATAAGAAAACAATTTTTATGTGGGTAATGTTAAAAATAAATAAATTAAACATAAATAGGAAATAATGCATTAATTTTATGTACAATGATATTACTATGAAAACATCAAAAATACCTTTTTGATTGAGCAGAGACATCATTTTTTCTCATCCTGCAATGGCATGGCACATGAAAAGAAATCTTCTAAAATTAATGAACTCTACAAGGAATAATGAAAATTAAATCAGCATTCCATTATATAATTTTTTGGTAAAATAGAGAAGGTATATCATAACATTACCTTTTCATCTATCCAAAGGGTTTTGTTAATTATAGTTTGTTCTTCTGATGGATTGGTCACATCATTATGTTCATAAGATATTGTCAGCATGAGTAGTGAAAATTTTAATTTAGATTATGTTAATGTAGTATAGAACAGATAATATTATGAGGAAAAATATAATATATTAAAAAACACTTTTACCTTCTCATTAAACTCCCTTTATTTTTTAAAGGTTTCATGGATTTTTTTCCTCTTTCAACAATGCAAATCCTCTCTTTGTGTTCCCGTCTAACATACATGAAATTTTCTATATTGGGACATACATGAACTAATTGTGATTTCCTAATGAAAGGTTCATCCTTGATTGAATTTTCATCTGACTCAAAATTAGTTTTAATCACCATCAGGACAATCGACCAATTATTTTGGATCAGATATATAAAATATATGCATTGCTTGTGATTACATTATGAATATCTTGTCTTTTTACCCTTCTATACAAAAATTCACCTTCACAAATCCCATTTCATAAACTTTAACTCCATTGATATTTTCAATTCATTTTCAACATAAAAATTTCTATTGAAATTTTTTATAATCCAACTCGTATATTTGTTTGATAATGCCAAAATATGACATATTTTCATAAATTGGATTTCTATCCATGGAACCAGATATTTTCATTGCTTAAACCAAATGTGTAACACCACTATTTGTCATCATACTAAATTAATTATGTTTATTTTGTATAGAATGTATAACCATTGATTATAGACCCACTGTAAGATATAACATTTGCATTTGGTCCTCTGGGTAGCCATTGATGTTTTTCAACAATTGAAATTTTATTTTTAGATAACTAATTTTAAATTTGATCAACAAATCAACGTATAAACGATTGATTGTGTATATCTTATATACATATTTCATCCCTTAATGGATTCAAATATATAATAATTTCTTTATTGGATTCAATTTATGGATCAACATCTTCACTATTATGTAATATGTAAAGATTTTCTTGCTCCCACTCTATTAAGGTAATTTTTAAAAAAACTCATCATGAAATCCCTTCGTCCATAAGGCGTTCTCCAAGTTGAGACTTTGGGAGACTGATGATTTCAATATATGATAGGTAATCAGTACAGAATTCAATTGATTCTTCAACAATATATTGTTCTGCAATAAAACCTTCTGGATGACTTTGATTCTTGACATACCCTTTCAAAATATTCATATATTGTTCAATGGGGTACATCCGTCTATAATGGATATGACTACATTGTTGGACCTATATGACCAAGCAAACCATCGGGTGGACCATTATATAAATGAATGATGGGAAACCTCACTAGGTATATAAATTTACAATATATGGTTTTGAAAAAGAAGCATAGTCTGGTAAATATATCTTGTACATTTTTAGGAATAATAAAATGGAAAGAAATAGGAATTAAGTCTTTCATAAAAACATGGCAATCATGTGATTTTAGTCCTTGTAACCTAACATTGGTCATTAACATGACATTCATGATATTTGATGAATATCCTTGTAGAACTTTTACACTTACAAAGAAAAGGAAAAACTCTAATTTTTCCTACCTGGATAGAGTGTAAGCTACTGGAGGAATAAATGTCTTCCTTTTACCATTCACTGGTTCCCAATCTTCCCTTATGCCCATTTTAATCAAGTCCATCCTAGCCATAAGGCCATCATTCATTTTTCCAGGAACAATTAGTAACGTGAAAATAACACTATCAAATACATTTTTTTCTATATTAATGACATCATTAAAATGTAAGACATAGAAGTAATTACTATATGGTAATTAAATGAAAATTTATCTCTTCTTCCAACCTGATTTAGTATGGTTTTTTAAAATGTTTTACCAAAATTAGTGTCAATCTTTTTAAATTTTTTATACATTTGATCATGTGTTAGTGGAGAAGGTGTTGTAACTTGTTAGATATTCCCATCAAATGTTGTCATCCAGGATTGGTACTTATTTCATCAAGGTAAAAAGATTCAATGTCCTAAAAAATGGTCTTTGAAGAATGCTTCAACTAAGTTAAGTATGTGTTTTTTCACAAATGGGACACCCCAACATGCCTTTAATATTATATCTTGATAAATTTTCATAAGAGGAAAATTCATTTATCATTCCATAAAACATAGACCTCAATGTGAATTATCTACTTTTATGATCATCATTCATTATAACACATGTATCCTACATCAATATCATTACCAGGTTACTTTAGTATAGATATAAGCAGAGAAAATATAATGTATTTGTGATTCATGCATAAACATGGTGGAAAGTTATAATTTACCAACATGATAGGTTATGTACTATGATTATTACTCTGTACACAAAAATTATTCATTCCCTCTGTAGATAACACAAGACTAATGATTCTCGACTCATCTCCAAATTTATGAAACTCGTAATCAATTTTCATCCACTAAGGAGAATCTGTTGGATGACATAGGTTCCTATCTTTAATTATTGTATATAAATGTCATGTTAATTGTCTTAAGGTTTCCTCGCATTCTTATAGTCTTCTAAACCATGGAATGATAAGAAAGTACCATATATATTTCAAAGTACTTGATTAATTTTTCTTGTATCATTCTTCTCTAAACTTATATCATTTGATGAGTGATTCATGGTACTTGAGAAACAATATGCCATCATTTGGAAAAGCATGTATTTTTTAGAGATCATACCCATTGAAAGTAACATTCTTTTAGCATCATATGTTTGGCATGGTAGTTCATTTTATTCCGGTAGCATATCTTTCAAAAGACCAAGTAGTTATGTAAAGATAGTTTTACTCCATCTGTTGATAGCATTCAAATTATATAACTTCAATATCGCTGAATATGTGGTGTATTTAGTCAAACTGGTATACAACAGTTTCTTTGAAAAACTATTTAACTAGTCAAAAAACTTTTTCCAATCATGAAGGTCATCTTCAATTACCATTTTAATTTCTTCCATGTGATCTCTATCATCTTTTACAAATGTATTCACATAAAATGATTTATAACCCGTAGTATCATCCCAATCAATGTCTACATTCAGTTTTCCCCATGTTTAGTCCAACATTTATAGCTTTGATCTATTAAGTGAAAAATAAAATGTTCTTCCAACACTTCTGAACTAATTTTTCTTCAAAAATAACAATGTAAACACATACCGAGGATTTTAAATTGGTCTTCTTCGTGCACTCTTGGAAACATGATGAACTATTAAATTTCATATTCATATTCATTTGTCAAACGATTAGTGTGCATCCATTTTCTGTTCATATCCATCCTATTGGGTTCACTAAATATTAATTTAATACAATATATAAATAAATACACATAAGATATTCATTATCAAAAGTGAAAGTTATAAAAAATATAATAAGGAAAATATGGATCATTTCTACTATAATATCTGAGCACCTAGATATTCCCAAATCCAATAATAAGGGCTGTTGGAATTTGAAAAAATAATTGGAGATAAAGGTAAATAATAAATGATATTATCACTAAGCATTATAGTTGTAAATTGGAAGTTGGATAGTGTAATGACACTAGCCTGAATTACCCAAACAACCACACGTCTGAACACCTTATGACCTTTAATGCACCTCAAAGTCACTAAAGGATTTTTTAAAAATTGGGTGAAAAAAATACATAAATGGGAGGACCCCCACCCCCAAATAGAATCAATCAATACCAGAGGTCGAACAAAATTTTAGCATGACCCTTGGGCTCAATGGACATGGAGACCCAAAATCATCATAACTCAATATAGGCATACCTGTTAGACAAACAAATATGGAAATAAATGATGAAATATATATATAGACACACATACGTGCCATGCCAGTATAAAAACTCACTCACTTATAGTCTATAAGAAATATCAAATAGATAAAAACCTTATATTCAAACATTACATGAACTAAAGGCGCCATAATGATTCAAAAAGTGAAGACTTAATGCGATAAAACATCATGTGATTAACTGGGGAAGGCCCCATTGAATATGCTCCATAAGAAAACGAAAGACCATAGTGAATTTTATTAATAACTAGATCTTATGATACATATTACCAATATAGGAACATAAATCACTCCACTAACTTGATTCCTAAAAATTAGCATCTGAAGCTACATGTCCACTAAGGTGTCCATGAAAGGTGTCAGCATATATATAATCATTAGGGAACCACCAATATGCCTCAAATTTGTAGTCAATAAAAAAAATATAAATGAAAATTTATACACATTTATATACATATTTCAAAAAAGTATTTTGTAAGAAGATAAAAAACATTGTAGTAAAACAACAATTAATAAATCCAAGGATCAGTGTTCGATATAAACAACAGATCATACATCAGAAGTAAATACAAACAACGGATCACCAAGACATCATAAAAATAGATCATAAAAAATGGATCATAAATAAATTTTTGAAGAAAAAATAAAAAAATAAACCAAATATATACAAAATTTCGGAAGGCCTACCTTTCTAGGTTGAAGAAAATATAAGACCCTCTTCAGATGTCGGATGGGATGTTTAGAGGAAGTTGAGTGGTGTTTTTTGACCGTCAATTCACCAAGGAGATGTTACAACAGTGGGTGACTTTTGTAGAAAGCCTCTATATTATGACAGGTTCACAAATGGTTATGGTTTTTAGAATAGATCAGGATGCTTTTATCATCATTTACCAATAAGCGCAGACAAATAGCCCTTTTATTAGTGCTTATTACATAAGCATTGATTAAGATAGGCCTTTATCAGGGCTAAAAAAATGTTGATCAAACCATTATTTATCAGAGCTAAATTTATAGTGCTGATAAATGTTCATTTTATTAGCGCTTTGTTTAGCACTGATAAATCCGCATATTTATCAGCATGAAAAAAGTGCTGTTAAATATTCTTTTATCAGCGCTTATTACTAAAGCACTGTAAAAGTATTTATTATTATAATTATAAATAAATATTTATATATTTATAAATACTTAATAAATATAAATAAATATAAATATTGTAAATACATTTCTTTTTTATATATATTTATTATAATTTTATAATTATTTATTTATAATTAAAGAAATATTTTAAAAAAAATAATTTATATCATTATATATATTTATATCATTATACATATATATATTTCATAAATATATATAATTATAAATATAGTAAATATATTCATTATTTACGTAAATTTCATATAAATTTAATAATTATTTAAATATACATAATTGTTTATTTATAATTATATAATTATTTTTACAAAAATATTTACTTTTTATAATTATAATTATATAATAATATAAATATAGTGAATTTACATTTATAAATACATTTATTTATAAAAATATTCAATTATAAATATTTTCTACAAATATATTTTTAACATTATTAATGAATATATAATTTTTAGTGCATGCATAAATGTACAAAATGAGTGAAATTGAATAAATTAAGAATATAGTTACTCCTTTAAAATATTGAAAAAAATTGATAATTTTTGTGTGTGTTTGTATTGTATATAAAAATGCTTTAATTACGTATATGTGAAATCAATATAACACACATTTGATCTATATTAAATTTAAAAATCAAACAACATTCAATTATATGTCGAGTACTATATATGCAATTAGTCGATATTTTTAATTCATATTAATTTTAATTATATACCATTATTAAATAAATATATTACAATTTAATGTAAAGCACATAAATATTTTTTAGTATATAAATAATATTTATATACATTAATATATATGTATATATTTAATATATACAATTTAATAAAATTAATTATTATAATTAGCTAATTAATAAAATGTTTTATTTTTAATAATTTATAATAATTAAATTCATTTTTATCAATAATTATTTAATTAAAATAATTTGTAATAATTTTTTAAATTTTTTTATTTTTTATTTATTTCATTTTTTCATTTTATCAACTCTAAAAATGTGTTGATGAAAGAAATATTTATCAGTGCTAAACATATAGCACTGATAAAGCGTACCCTTTATCACTACTAAAAATAAAGCACTAATAAAATATATACTTTATGAGTGCTAAAAATAAAGAACTGATGAAGGATATCCTTTATCAACACTAAAAATAAAGCACTGATAAAGTTTTCCTTTATCTGCGCTAAAATAAAAGTGTTGATGAACGGTTAAAATTTTCAATTCTTTATTTAGCGCTAATAAATATGTCATTTATCAGCATTTTCTTCTAGCGCTGATAAATAATAGCACTGTTAAAGGCTTGTTTTGTACTAGTGAAATTAAATTTGTTGTGAAATTATTGTGAAAATAATCGTAGAAACAATATTTAGTGATGGTTTCTGTATTTTTTTGAAATTGTGGAATTTTTGTGAAAATTTATTTGATAAATGATTTTAAAATTTTTATTTTATAATTGTTGTTTGGTTTTGATGAATGGATAAATTTTTTAAAAAAAATTGTTTTTATTTAGATGGTTTGTTGGAAAGGTTTTCGAAAAAAATAATGTTTTTATTTAAATGGCTTGGAATGGTTGATTTAAAATTGTTTTGGCATACATAGGTTGTTTGAGTTCATACTTTCAATGTGACCTTAAATAATGGGATTTTACCACTGGGGTAGAAAGGTATGTGACCCTAGATAAGGGTCATATGTCCATATAGAATAAGGAGATTAGACACTTTGTGATGACTTAGTGGATGAATGAGAAATCTCTCATGAGTATAGATCTGTCACTGGAGTATGCATGTGTGGGTGTGTTTGGAAAACTGTTTTGGTGTGAAACTTATTTTGTTTAATATAAAATATTTTCAATATTTATATAAATTGTTTTATATAAATATGCTAACATGTTCTACCATAGTAGTGTGATTAGGGAAGTCCTTCCCGGAAAACCTAATGAGTTTCATTACTCACCCATTCTTTTGAAGTTTGATTCTATTTCAAGAATCATTTATTAGGACATAGGAAATGGTAAAGTATCACACTTATTTAGTGATGATTCATGATATTTTGGATTCATTGTGTATTTAGATCATGGATCATGTTTGGAGATTGGGAGTTATGTCTTTAGAGTCATTGATTTTTGTTGGTTTTTCCTTTTTATGTACACTTTGATGTTAGTTCTCTTCTTATGTGGTACTTTGTAGTAGTTTGGTTTTGATATCAATGGTATTACTTTGATTTTGTTACATGTATATCATGCATCATATAGTGGTTTATTTATTTATGGCATGTTTGGTTGGGTTGTTTTATTTCAAAAACGTAAAATCATCTCCAAATTTTGTTGAATCCCCATGCATTTATTTCCAACCTTTGGTGCCTTAGGGATGTCTCTTAAGGCCAGGTAGCAATGCTGTATCAACTCAAGACAATGAAGGGGGATGGGGTGTTACAAGTGGTGTTATTGTGTTCCGTCCTTATTTTATAAGTGAAATCAATCTTTTTTATTCTTTGACTGGCTCATTTTATTCTTGGTCTTGTATTTGAAATTCATTTTGATCTATTCCTTGTGGTGGGTTGGTATAATGGTGTCGGTTTTTTAGGACTTGAAGTGTACAACATAAAAAGATGTATCTAACCTTTTTATGTTGAACTTCAAGTTATGAGGTAGTTTGGTATATAAGTATTTTGGAGACACTTATAGGAATTGGAATCTCATTTTCATGGATTTAGCTAAAAAGACATGCATGATACAAATTTGAGAAATGAAATCCTACTAAGATTGAAAACATTATTTTTATTAATGATTAATGATTCGATATAAATGTGTAAATTCATCAAAATTGGAAAAAAAATTCAAATTTGTGATTTTTAAAATGTATGAAATGGTTATTTTGAAAATGGATTGATTTTCAAAAGTGTGGGGAAATTTTTAAAAATGGTTCTACATTAAAACAATGAGTTTTGGAAAACAATGTTGTGATATGTGTGAAGTGGTGGAATTTGAAATTGTTAATACATTAGTGTATAGAGAGTGAGATTTATGGTTTTTTTATATAGAAAATGGAACCCAGTAGGCATTGTAAAAACCAAGAAGAGGAATCTGATGAGGACATGGCTTCACCTAAACCGTGAGTGAACCAATAGGTAGTTGAGAGTAAATTCCAATTTTTTCAGAATATTGAAAGATGGAAAAAGAGAAATGAACCAAGGAAAGTGGATCGTCCCATTCAGTTCTGGAAGAAGAATCCACCCATATTTCAGGGTGATTCAAACCTATAAAAGGACAAGGAATATTTGAATAGTATTAATCAAATCTTTGATTTATTTGGAACACCATTAAAGATGAAATTCAAGATAGAGACATATATATTGGATGATCTTTAATTCCAATGGTTGTATTTAGAAATTATTGCTAAATTAGACCAAGACATTAATTGGGAGGATTTTTAAGAATTTCTACACAATAAATTCTGTCATCATACATTCAGGATTGCAAGAATGATGAATTTCTTCGGCATGAAACATTATATCCTCACAATGATAGAGTATGCAGATAAATTTATGAATTTAGTCCTCTTTGAAACCAACTTTTCTACTAGTCTGTCCTTGAAGGAATTATTTTTCAAATCAGGGCTGAGGTAGGATATTCACTCAATGATTTTTGTGCTTTGTATAATATATTATTAAGAGATGGTCAATAGATAGATAGTGATGGAAAGGGACATATCAGAAGCTATGAGTGGAGGGATCATGTTGATACCTATGGGAAATAGTGGGAACTATTATTTTGGGATAAAGTGGAAGAGGTACATTTATTTCTAGGGAGTATATCTCATGATCAGACTGTTGGATCAGTGAACCTTCCTCCAAGATCCAATAGAAAAGTTTAATATTTTCAATGTGGTTTATTAGACCATATAAAGAAAGTGTGTATGATGCCACCTAGAGAATTCCACAGTTTTAATCAAATGGGATATATTTAGCATTATTTTTGTAGTGATCTGAGGTTAGGTATTTGGGACACTTCTCATGTTCCACATACGTCGTATGCCTTGATAGGATAAGGGTAGAAGAATAACTCTCGACATCAAAACATAGCTATCCATGGAGATTCTAGGAATACCATGACTCCTAAATATGGGAAATCTCAATAAGGAAATAAATGAAAAAGTTCCTCAAGCAATAAATTATATGAATTTGAGCAAGTTATTGTTGATTCTCAATCTAGACCATCGGTGGTGAGAGGAATGATTCTTCTAAATTCTAACCTTATTTACGAATTTTTGATATGGGTGAATCTCATTCATTTATATATTTTTGGCATGTTGATTTGATATTTTTGAGTGTTGATATGATTTCCTTTGTGTTAAAACGTAAAACACATATGGGTTAAAGAGAATTTCGAGCCTTTGTGATTAAATCATGTTCTATAACTCTTTATGGATTCAAGATTATATGGGACTTCTCTTTATTTAAGATGGATTTATATGATATAATCATGGGTATGGATGGGTTTAAAATTTTCAAGGATTGTATCTACTATTATACTAGAACTGTTAGTTTCACTAATAATGATGGTGTCAGGAATCTCTTTCAAGGATACTAGAACATAAATACAGGTGAAACAGGATTGTTGGAACTAGTATTTGGAATGATCTAATACCATTTGGAAGCATTTACTTTAGCATTTTTGAAAGATATCTAGAATAATTGTTTTCCAGTGATCGTTGATCATTTTCTGAATGTCTTTCATGAAATTTTCTCAGGGTTTCCACTGATAAGAGATATGGAGTTTAAAATTAATCTCATTTTCAGGATTATTCTTATTGAAATTACTTATTATCATATGGAACCAATATAATTAGGGTAATTGAAAGTGAAGTTGGAGGATCTGGAATGAAAAGGGTTCATTCATTCATGAATGTCTCTATGGTAAGCACTGGTCTTATTTGTCAAAAAGGCAGATAGAGATCTAAGGCTGTGTTTGGATTATCATAATGTTAACCGAGTTATGATAAAGAATAGATATCCACTTTCATGAATTGATAATATGTTAAATCAATTTAAAGGAGATAAGTTGTTACTAATGTTGACTTGTGATTAGGATATCAACAATTACAGGTTCAGGAGGAGGATATTCCAAAGATAACTTTTAGAAGTAGAAATGGGCATTATGAGTATAAGGTAATTCCATTAGGTCTTAAAAACTCACCAATGGACTTTATGGAATTTATTAATTAGATATTTCAGAGGTATCAATACTCTAATTTATGGTGTTTGTGGATCAAATATTGTTTATTCAAGGGAAAGTTCTGATCATGAGAAACACTTGGTGATTGTTTTGGGAATTTTTTTGGATCATTATCTATATGCCAAATTATCAAAGTGTGATTTTTGGATACAATAAGTAGGTTTCCTTGGCCATGTAATCTCTGAAATAATATTTTATATGGATCCATGGACTATAGAGGCTATTATCTCTGGTAAATTTCCATAGAATATCTTTGAGATACATAATTTCCTTAGTCTAGCTAGTTATTACTGACACTTTGTTCATGATTTTTCATGAGAAAAATCACCTATAACATATTTGAAAAGGAATAATTATCTATTACAATGGAATGATGAATGTCATAAATATTTTCAAGATCTTAAAGTTCTCCTTATATCATCACCAATCTTGATTTCTCTAAAATTTAGACAAGGGTACATGGTGTACTGTGATTCTTCTAGATCTGGGTTGAGATATGTTCTCAAGTAGGGAGACGATATTGGTTCTTATGGATCAAGGAAGTTATGGGTGAATTATAATTAATACCCAACACATTATTTGGAGTTATTTTTCATATTCCATTCATTAAATACATAGTCTAATTATATCTTTAGTGAGAAATTCAATGTGTTTATGGGTTATAAGATCTCGAAACATATTTTTTCACAATGGTATTTAAACCTAAGACAAAAAATATAGATAGATTGTCTCCATGTTTTTGAGTTTTACTTAATCTATACATTGGATAAATAAAATACGGTGGTGGATTAATTAAGTAACAATTTTTTTGATCAGTTAGAAAAAGAAGCTTCAGATGAGTAGTAATAGTTGTAGGTTATAACTGGCATGAACCTGGAATGTGAAAGATGAGGTGATGTTGAGATTTTATTTCTAGTTTCATTTGTTCCAAATTTTTTGGATATAGTTAAAGGGGTATATAAAACTGATTCAAAAATATGTTTCTATGAGGTCAAAAGTCAATATTGGAAAGATAATTCAGGGCTGAAGGCTAGATGGGAGTTTAGTGTTGTGGTTAAAAAAATGGATGGTCGTACCTATGGATTGTCAGGAACAAATTCTCCATGCTTACCACCATTAGAAATGGGTTATTTATCCTAGAATTAATAAGATGTATAAGGAATTTAAGTAATAGTTTTACTGGTTTAGTTTGAATAGGAAGGTGGTTGAGTTCATTTCGAGATGCTTAACTTGTCAACTGATTAAGGTATATCATCATCGACTAGTAAGTATGTTGCAGTATTTACCTATTTATATTTGTAAATAGGAGAATTCACCCATTTATTTTATAGTAGGTATCCCAATAATGGTTCAGAAATACAATTCCATATGGGTGATAGTGGATCAACTCACAAATTTGACCCATTTCTTCCTTATTTGTGAATCTCATATGGTTGATGACTTGTTCAAAATCTATATCCAAGAAGTGGTAAAGAGGCATTGCATACCAGTTTTGATTTATTGAATAGAGACCCAAGGTTTACATCCAATTTCTATAAATCCTTACTGAAATTCCTTAGAACTCATTTGACCAAGAGTATAGCATATCATCCTTAGACGGATGGGAAATCTGAATAGATGATACAAATGTTTGAAGACATGTTGTGGGATTGTATAATGGATTTTAGTGGCTAATGGGAAGAGTATGTACCATTAGTGGATTTATCATATAACAATAGTTATCATCCCTCGATACATATCGCTCATTTTGAATTATTTTTTGGGCATCCCTATCACTCTCCACTTTGTTGGGTGTAAATAGGTGAGACCTAACTATTTGAATTGATCCTTATCCAAGAGAAAATTATAGAGATTTTGTTGATCAAGAAATGGATGTAGATAGATCAGAGTCATTAGAGATTGTATGTGGATAATCATTTAAATCCTTTGTTTTTTGAGATGAGTGGTCATATTATTTTGAGGATCTCTCTAGGACTTTGGAATCGTCATTTTGGGAAGTAGGGAAATTTTTCTCTTTGATATATATTCAATATTGAGATACTTGAATTGGTTATTGAGTTGGCATATAGGATGAATTCTCCACAAAGGTTCTGTGTGGGGCATAATGTATTTCATGTATCTAATTTGAAAAAGTATCAACCTGATCCAAACCATGTGATTTTATGGGATAATGTTGACCTAAATTTGGATTCTTTGTTGGTTCATGTGCCAATACAGACTTTGGATAGGAAATAAAAATTATTGGGTGGGAAAATCATCATTATAGTGTAGTTTTTATGGAAACATGGTTATATTTAGGAAGAGACTTGGGAATGATAGAAGGATATGATTGAGAAATGGACCAAACTCTTTCGGGACATCAATGGTTTTCTACTTTCTATAGACAGGAAGGCCAATGGTGGGGAGAATGTATCACCCCTGGTTTAATTTAAGTAACCCTTTATTTATAATTTTTAAGTATATAAAGTGTTTTGGTGAATTTTGGGATGGTTTTTAAGAGTTTTTCAATATTTTGGGGACTTTTCTATAGGTGATCGGTTAGTTCATGGTTTGTCAAAACCATCAAACACCTATAGGAAACTATGCCTAGTGAGAGAGGGGCTAAGGGGAAGGCACACGATTAGGTGCAAAGCTTGTCCAAACTCTGCAGACACCTAATAGAAAACATGAAAAGTGGTATAGAGACATTTTTTCATGATTGGAATACATTTTGTGTAACTGTGTGGTCTAACCATGTGAGGTACTCCTTGAGGAAGTGGTTGGCACATTGTTAACACACGATTTGCCTAACTGTGTGACTAACCATGCACTATTTAAAAAATAGATAATAAAAAAGTGGATATAGTTTATAATTAGGTTTTAACCCTTTTTCTCAAAAAAAATTTTAACTCAAAAATTGTTCTTCCTAAAGGATTTGGAACCCTTACCCATCAAATCAGAAGCGATCTGGAGGCATTTCTTGCTGTGTTGAAGCCTGATTCCCTTAGTCAGTATACTTTTGTAGTATTTTTTCATGGGCTTTCTTAGTTCTATTTTCTTCCCAATCTTGGTTTCTTATATATAGTTCTATTTTTATATATATAAGGTGTTTGATTCCAATCATGATTAGTTTTGGCCTTGTTCATGTTAGGGGAAGATATATAAAGTAGGTTTTTTGAGATTCAACATAGTTTGGTTTGCATTTTCATGACATTATCCATTTTCACCATTATTCCCTAGGTTGGTGGCCTCACTATCAACTACTATTCTTATAAATTGATGTCTCGATTTAAAATTTATTGTTTTGATTTAAATTGGTTTTGAAATTGTTGTAAAAAGCATGGTATAAACCCTATTTAGTGACGGTTTGTGGATTTTGTTGAAATTGTGGAATTATTCTGAAATTTCGTTGATAAATTATTATAAAATATGGATTTTAAAATAGTTTTTCGGTTCTGATGCACAAAAATTTGCCTTCAATAAAAAATTGTCTTTATTGAGTTGGTTTTTCTGAATATTTTCCAATAAAAGAATAATTGTATTGAAATATCATAGAATGGTTGATTTTAAATGGTTTTGGAATACATGGGTTTTCTGAGTTCATGCTTCAAACATGAACTTGAATAAGGGTCATGTGACATTGGGTTACAAAAGGATGTGACCCTAGATAAGGGGTGTGTTTCATTAGGGCATAAGAATATTAGCCACTTTGTGATGACTTAGTGTATGGATGAGAAACTGATCATGAGTATTGAACTATTAATAGAGCATTCATGCGTGGGTGTGTTTGGGAATCATTAAATGGGTATTACAAAAAGTAATGGGATATTGTTTAAAATATAGTTTGGTTTATTTTCCTTGGAAACTATTTATGTTTGGGAAATGATTTTGGTGTGAAAATTATTTCCTTTGATATAAATTATTTTCATTTTTTTCTATAAATTAATTTATATAAATATGATAACATGTTCTACCCTAGTGGTGTGAGTAGGGAAGTCATTTGGGGAATACCTACTGAGTTTCATTACTCAACCCTACAGTGGCACTTTTTTTCTTATGAAAATATCATTTATCCGAACTCAGTCAAAGGTAATGTATAACAATTCTTTAGTGGTGCTTCATGATACTTTCCCTATATTGTGGAGTAAGAGCATGGAGCATGTTTGGATCTTTGGAGTTATTTATTTGGATTCATTGTGTTTTGTTGGTTTTTTCTTCTACTGTTTAATTTGATGTTATATTTCTTTTTTTTGTGGTAATTTGTAGTAGTTTGGTTTTGATATCAATGGTATTACTTTGCGTTGTTTACATGGTTAACATGCATCATGTTGTGGTTTAATTTTTATGGAATGTTTGGTTGGGTTGTTTAATTTAAAAAATAGAAAATCCTCCCCCACTTTTATTGAAGAACTTATCATTTATTACCCACATTTGGTGCCTTCGGGATGTCGCTTAAGGCCAAGTATAAATTTTTCCTGACTCAATGAAATGAGGAGGGGTGAGATATTGCATCAACCAAACTTATGTTCTTTTATTCAAAATAGTCATTTTTAAATAGTTCATATTGTTCAAAAGTTGATATTGAATACTATTATATTCAATATACTCTTTAAATAATCCACTATTATATTCTGTAATATTTTATATCCATATCTTATTTAAAGAAAAACCACACTCCTTCTTAATACTTCTTCTAAAACTCTTGAACATTCTTAAATCCTCTTACTTATGTTTCGTGATCATACTATATATTATTTTTGTAAATTAATATATAAAATAAATAAAATACTTATCTCTATTTTTAAATTCATTCCTCATAGGGCCATAAATTTTGAACGAATGAGCTTCAGTTTGTGAGATGATTGAATCTCAACTTTCTTACATGGAGAGTTAATAATATTCTATTTTTGATATATCTAGTACATACATTTTTTCTATATATATATTAATAATAAGTATATCACAAATATTACCTCCTACATAATCATGTTCATGTTATTTGGTACAAGATGACCAATACTTCAAAGCAATAATTCATTTTCCTCTTTTAATATTATATAGCGTGAATTTCTAGCATTATTGACCTAGAATAAGTTTTCCCATGTACATTTCCATATTTTCAACATAATACCATCTTATAAACTATTCAATAATGAACCATATTTATAAAGAAAAACTTCATTTAATTCATCATACATTTGAGATAAAATAAATAGATTTTCATCTAATCAACATTTGAAGTTTCTTGGACATAAACTTATCTTTTCCAATCACTTCCAAAGTCACTAAAATAATTTTATGTGAAAAATTATTTAAAAAATTAACTAATACATACTTTTAATTTTCAATATCTTTTACGAAATTTAATTCTCCTATCATGGGTGAATAACTTCCTCTATGAGGAAACCTTGGAAATTTTCTTTTTGATGATTTAATTGAAACATAAACAAAAAAATCGTTCTATTTTCCATTTCCAATAATATTATAAGTATTTTGAGTATTGAATTTAATATAAAAACTTTTAGGTATAATGGTGATACGTTTTTATATATAGTGAATTGGTGGGTAATATCTTCCACAAGCCTCTTCTAATGATTGTTAATTATGTTGAACCTTCAATTGAATTTTTCAAGTTCTTTCTAAACTTTACTTTATTGAGTGCATTAGATAACAAAAAACTTTTTCTCTAAAACCTTTTATTCTCATATAATTATTGGTAAATATTAAAAAAACTATTATTAGGTTCCTAAAGACACCATTCTACCAAAAATATCCATAAAATTCATACTTACCTCTAAAAACAATTTTTTATCCATATATTGAAACATGTTTTTCTTCCATATACATGCAATCAATTTTGGATAATTTTTATAAAAAAAATATTTATATAATACCAAAATATTTTTATTCACTCTATGTTTTTTTCATCCTTTATATAATCACCATTTTAGTAATTTTTTCTATCAATTTCCTAGAATTTTCAAACTTCGACACCCAGCCCTGTAGTTTGGCTCAGTTAACTTTCTCATTTTCTCTATAAAGCAAAATCATACATTTCTCATTTTATGTTAACATGTATTGTAATAAGAATATATTTAATGAATATATATGATATATATGATATAAAAACTATTCATTAAAAGTGAAATAATATTTACCTTTATTTCATTCCATCCATTTAGAAAATGTAATCAATGTTCATGCCTACGTATAGTCTACCGTAACCATGAATTGTGCAATTCATTTTCTTATATATATCATTTATAGATGAATGTAAATATGTATATAATGAATATATATTATATTTATATAATTATTAAAATTATTTATATTATGTAATCAAAATCAAAGTGTAAGGACCAAAACTAAAAACCAAAACATACATGAAAAATGAAGTAGTTATCACCAGAATAGTAATTTTAACAAAGAACTATTAATAATGGTGTGGTAGAATGATATATTTAATTCATATATAGTAGTATATGTATGATTATGTTAGTTTAATATATTTATAATAAATTTATATTTATTATACAGGATGTTCAAATGCATATAAAGTAAGCGGACACTTGAGTTAGTGGATTCAAATCTCACTTTTATTTATGTGATACATGTTTCATATTCATCACATTTTCCATTTTTTAGTGTATATATTTTTTATGAATGTGTTTTATGATTATTTCTTTTAGTTTTATGGTGACTTAAAAACCCTTATAAAAATATTTCATACATAGGTATTATAATTCAAAATTAACCAAAGTGGTAAACATTTTATGTTACAATCACATTATTAATTATGGTTTTTTATGATTATGCTTCTATTATGATATATCTCAAAATAAAATCAAGAATTTTATTCTCATATTGTTATTTGTGGAAAATATATTTTTCCCTTCCATTTCCCTCTCTTTAAAAACATAAGATACCAAAAATAATTTTTTAAGGAGAAATGACTTTATTTCTCTCATTGGCCAAAAATCCTTTCTCGTCCATGATTATGTTTTATAAAAATATTATAATTAATGCTTCGGATATTCACCAATGATTTGTTAAATCCATTTTTACCCTTTATTAAATTTTTATAAAGTGATTTAAAATGATTACTATTTTCATTTTCAGAATGAGTTATTTTTGACTTTTACCCAAAAAAGTAAAAGGAATATGTGTTTTAACATGTAAGGTGTGAAAAGTGTTCCCCACTACCATGACCACTCAATGATTAAATATTACATTAAAATGGTCTAGGGTTATTTCCAAATAAAATTCATTCTTTAATATTTAGTAAATATTTATATTTTAAAGAGTTGATTTCAAAAGGGAATAGATATATTTCACAAGAATGATTTAATGATATTTTTTATGGAATTTCTATTCATCAACAACAACTAACATTGTTTTTTCCTTATGTTTTACTGGGTATTTGATATAATAGTAAAATACTTATGATTTTTATATATGGTTTATTATTATTATTATTATTATTATTATATTTATGAAACCCATTTCTTTTTCATGGGTTATGATATAAGGTATTGATGAAATGTTTATGAACACTGGTTTCCTTTCATGGGTTATGATATGATGATATGATGAATGTTTAATGATTTTATGGAACACATATTTATATATTTCTTTATGTTATGGGTGTTCATATAATTATATATCCCTTCAATTCATTGGGTAAAGTATTATATCTCATGATATAATTATGGCAAACAAGTTGACGTTATGATTATATTATGTGAAAAAATTATGTTTATTTGATATTTAATGGGAAACAAGGTGATGTTCTAGATATGTTATGGGAGACATGTCAATGTTCTTGTTCTAATATGAGAAATAAGTGATGATTCTGGATCCATTATGATATGGGAAACATGTTTTAAATCCTTATCCACTATGATTTAATGACCTTGGTATTTAACCTTATAATATTATTTTGTTTCTATATTTATTATGGTGCCACACTTCTATAACCTGAAATTTTGATTCATGGTTTATTTATGATGATTTTTCAAACTTATGATTCATGTATTTTGAAATGATCATGTTTTATGTCATGAATCATGTTTAGGATATGTCCTAGATTTGTTATGAACAGAGTATGTTATATTAGTAATCTCGTACTTTTATTCTTATCTTATGTTTTTATATGATCATTGATTGATATCTACCATGTTTACCCTTACTGAGCATCTAAGATCCTCTTTTATTATGTTTCCTTTTTCCAGGTTGTGAAGAAATGTATTATTTATGATATGTCTAAGAAGGGTGATATTTATGGAAAAATTAATGAGAGATTATGTAGTTCGCTTTTGAAAAAGTATATTATGTATCCAAAATTCTAATGGCACTAGAACCATATGATTTTGGACTGTATCATTATGTTAATTAATGAATATTCATCTATTAAGATGAGATATCTATGTATGAAAATTGAGGGTCTCTATATTTGGTATCAAATAAAATTTTATTTAACCTTTAAAAATAAATATGAGAAAAAATTAGTGAGAACCCTAGGGATAAGATAAAGTTCTAAAAATATGTTCTAGAATTCATGTGAAGGATATATTGAGTGGTTTACAAGAAATTTCATACTTGTATGGATACTTTAAGTGGATATGGATGTAGAAATTTTTTACCGAGGGGTAATAACTCTAATAATGTTGGAATAGTTTTTTATTTTATCATCACTTTGTGTGAGAAAATAGGCCTTATTGCGCACCTGGTTTGACACTCTCGGGGGGTATTTTTTGGGAATTAAAAAACACTTTATGAACAATCATAAAGGATTTGAATAGATGATGAAAATGAATGGCCAAGTTTAAACATAAGGTGTCATATATTTAAAATAAATTTTCAGGATTTGGACATCTTATGAAGTATTTTTCATGATTAATAACTCTAATTAATGATACATGATTGTTATGTTAACTATCATAGTTTTATCAAGGGATTGGTGATAGAACAATAAAGTATGTTTGCTGATAGGTATTCTCTAATATATAAGTATTTGATTTCAACATTGGTTATATAAATTCGTTTATATAATGAAAAGTATTTAAGAATGTTAATTTCTATCCCCAATGATTATATATTGAATCAGTAGTGTAACAACTAATGGTAAGATTATATCATTTCATATTTATGATTCTCCTCTAGTATAAGTATGTGGTAATGTTCTTTATGACATCCTGTAACTTGAATCCACTTAGAGGTGACCCTATCCCAATTGAAAACATGGTATCAAGCATGCCTCCCCATACACCAGAGAGAGTTGAATATCAGTGAGAGCCTAGGGTGTGACCATAGGGAGACTATGCTATCATGGATAGAGTAGAACACAAAGGATAATTAATAAAAATTAAATAGCATAAGCATATAAAAATAGATGGCATAGGGGAAACAGACACTATAATAACTAGACCAGTAACCCACTATAGTAGAAGAATTATAGTAATTAAAATTAACTTAGAAAATATATGATAATACAAAAAAAACTGGAAACTAAATCATATTAAAAATATGATAATGAATTTCATGTCTCCATAAAAATATAAAAAATGTATACATGGTAGACGAAAATGAATTCTATAAAATGAAGAAAAACTAAACCCAAAAACTATCCAATAATCTCGAGAATTTTACTCATCATATGCTACCAAGATCCAACCTAATTGAAGAAAAAAAGATCAGGTTTCTAATGTCAGACACTTTCCCTTATAAACACCTTCATAAATATAATATGAATGGGTACCAATTGGTGGACTCTATAGGGAGTGAGGTAAATCTCTATAGGCCATCACCAATGAAATATATACCATCCAGTTAGTGAAATATAAACTGACAATGTGTAGGTATATATAAATTTAAAGAAATACAATAATGTAAATAGCTGGATAACTACTTTATCCTTAGTTGGTATGTCTCTAAACATGTAATCGTTTAATTAATTAATTTCAGTTTAGTTTATATAAATAAGTCAAGTGAGGTATAAAAACACTAACAAGGTAACATGATAATAATAAGAAAAAATGATCTAATGTATAACATGTAATTATATGATGTTGATGATAATAAATAGGATCCAATGTAATAACCAAGGAACCCTTGACCATAGGGTTTGATCTAACTTAGTAATAACATGAATCCTTACTATAAAGGGTCTGAGTGGAATCCAAGGGGTGTATCCCAAGTCTCTCCACTATAAATAGTTCAAACTGATTCTAAGGATCTTGTCCAAGGTAAAATGGGCTAAGCATGAATAGTCCCAATGAGGTGTATCTATGGAACTACCTGTCTTGAGACATAATTCTATATCCAAGGAGTATTTCTAAGACATCCTAATATTTAAAAGATAGTGAATGGATATTATAGTTTCATGTTTGGAATCAACTAGTAGATAAGGACCACGTTCCTTGGTGGGTACCTCCCTTGGAAATCAAATCCTCGAATCGGAATGGTGCCATCTGAGTGCTCAAGGTATTCCATTGGGAATCCAAGGATGGATCAAGTCTGAAAACACCTATAATGATAAAAAATCCATATTCAATAGACACCTTATATCTAATTCATTCAATAATTAAGGCCATGTAATACTCATGACTTTATATAATTCAATAGTTTCATTCCATATCCTTTCATTATAAGTGAAAAGGCTAATTAGGACATCCCACCATTTAGTAAATTAATTACCTAATCATTGATTAGGTTCATTCTACTACCTTCTATTAAAAATGAAAAGGTGTTCTTCGGGCATGAAACCAATTTAATTGATTACATTCAACTAGGCCAAGTGATAACTAGATTATACATGCTAATTAAAATTTAGATTCATTTATTATATTTAGACATTTACATTAGAAGTTTAATGTGGTACTATAAGTTTTTGTCCATTAGAAATTCATATTTCATTTAATTCCAATAGGAATTACCATTATTTGGGTTAATCAAAATAGATAAATGGTGTTAGAGTTAAACCCACATGGGCTACCAAGGAATATTTTAAGAAACTCCCTAATTGGGGTATAAATCATTGAGGCCTCAACCTCTAATAGTGTGATGGTTCTATATAACGAGGGATATACAATACCATCATGATAAATATATTAGAGGTGCGTGAATTTAATAAGAAATTCCCAATGAAATTTTCATGCACACAACGATGGAGGTTTATAAAATGGATAGAGTTTTGGGATGAGCCATAAACAACCTACCTCATGGTTATAAAACTCTCTTCATCCAGTATCAGCCTTTAGTTTTCCCTGGATCAAAAGAAATCTATAGAATGTATCAATGTCTTGAAATTAGGGCATGTGTTCTTGCATTTAAATAATCCATCAAAGATAATAGAAATAAATAATGGCTCCATAAGAATGTAGATCGTACCTCGAGTTATTCAAAGATAAGAACAATGCTTCAATCAGACATCGAATGAAGGATCTGGATTAAAAAATGAAGAGTGGAGTTCAAGAGCTCTAATATTAAGAAAAGGGGTCTCGTGTCTACTGGAATTATAAAGAGAGAAAGTAGGGTAATATATTAGATCACTAAGTTAATTTTCATCATTTCACCCATGAAAAAAAGGGTCACGTGATTTGGACTCACGGTGTGCCAAATTGTGCACCAACTGTGCATAGATCACCATTTAAGGAGGGCACTCGCATGGTTAAGTAGCATGGTAAGATAAATCATGTGCCAATCATGTGAAATGATTCTAATAAAAACACTAGACTATCCTCATAGGCATGCAATCTATGTTTTATGGTTAATAAAAACAAAAAAAAACCTTCTTGATCCACTTTCCAGCCCTATATGGTTAGGGGAAACTGTGCAGATAGTCTATTTTTAATAAAAAGTTGCACTTTGGGCTCTGAAAAAGCCTCATACACCCCCGGAACACCATTTACCACATTACGCAACCAAATTAGATCCAAAATATACAATTTGAATAAAATTTTAAGGATCTATACCTGAGGTAAAAACTGGGTTCTCATAGTTTTCCCCCTTATAGGAACTCATCCCTCAGTTCACCTTCCAAGGGTGAAAAAACTTCATCAAAGAACAAATCTTATCACTAGGTATATATGCCAGCCTCCCACTCCCTAGTATCCTCCTATACCAAACTGTGATACTATAGAACACATATTATAAATATATACTAGCCTCATAGATCTTTTGTGCTCTAATTCAATTATTCATATATGATACTCCTCAAAAGAAGCATCATCATCTGACACAACCTCTTTGGGGTCAAAAAAATGAGAGAGATCATCATGATAATGGAAAATCTGTGACACGTGGAAGATGTTGTGAATGTCACGATACCTATGAGGTAATTGTAATTGATACGATACTGGCCCAACTCTATCTATATTCTCAAATGGTGCTACAAAACAAGGCGACAACTTCCCTTTCCTCTATATCCAGCTATGCCCAAGCCTAGATAACTCCTGAAAGAAAACATGATCCCTGACCTATAACTCTATAGCTCATCGATGACGATTGGTATAAGATTTTTTTCTAGACCGAGCAGTACAAATACACGTCCTAATTAGATGAACCTACTCTGAAGTCCCATAAATGAGAAGTAGACCCAGTAGCACTGCCTCACTTACCTATAACCAGTACAGAGGTGAACAACACATCTTACCGTATAGGGCCTCAAAATGTGACATATGAATCATCACCTAAAATATATTAATTTATAAGAACTCAATAATAGTGATATCAATCTCCCAATAAATAAATAAATCAAGGAATCATGTTATTATAATTTCCTCTAAAACCTATATTGTCCATTTTGACTGGCCATCGGTCTGAGGGTGAAAATATATGCTTAGAAGTACTTGTGTAACCATAGATATCTACAAACACTACTAGAAAATTGATATAAAATGGGTTTCTATATCTGAAATGATAATAAAAGGGACCTCATGTTTCCATATGATCTCCCAAAAATACATTCTTCCCATCTTATCAATTGAGGAAGTCTCTCAAATAGGAACGAAGTGGGCTACATATTTCTATCTGTCAATGGCAACAAAACTATGACGGTACCTCAAGGATTCCTCACTAAGCTAACTACAAAATCCATAGAAACATATTACCATTTCCATTTCAGGACTAGAGGTATTTTTAACAATACAATAGGCCAATGATACTATAAATTCGCCTACTAATAGGTGGAACACCTAGTGATAAACCCTATTATCTAAAATTTCATCCCATGCCACCAATACTTACGTCACATTTCTTGATTCATCTTAGAGATTCTTAAATGTAATACCCACAGCGAATCATGGGACTCTAAAATTAATTAATCTCTAATATTTGAAGGAACACAGATACGTTCATATATATGGTGGTTATCATCTGCATCTATAGACCAATCCAGAGGAGGGTCCTCCCCAGCAACACTTTCTGAGATAACCAAGCCTTCAGGACCCTAAAACCACCTTCTCTTTACCATATCAAGAAGGGAAGAGGTAACCTTAAAGGCTATAAGATAATATTGATTATAAATCCCATGAAACTCCGTATGCATCTCGGAAAATAGGACCATCAATTTCCATTCATCTCTATATTCATATACCACATGTGCCGGAGTTTTTCAACTCAGCTTATCCACTGTCGTATTTCCCTTCCATGCATACAGAAAAACTAAAAGTATAAGGAATAAAGGTATTATACCCATATTCTCTATAAAATATTCAATTCACACTATGTAATGGTATATTTTAGGCTCTTTTGGTCTATACACACCACAATTTGTTCACCCAACAGATTGTCCCTCCAGCAAAGTAAGACATGAATAAATATTGCTTGCTCAAGGTCATGTGTTGGGTAATTCTTCTCATGAGGCCTTAAATACTAAGATATATATGCAAAAAATATATCCTCCAACTTCATCACTACAACTAGAATGATTATTTATGCATAACATATAACTATATAGTCTCTTCTAGGCTCATGAATAACTAGAATAGGTGTCAAAACATTTCTTCCTTTCAGCTCATGAAATAATTTCTCTCACTCTTCTGACCACAAGAACATAACAACCTTATTTGTAAAACTATTAAGAGTGTAATAAAGGAATTAGAATTCTTATCCATACCTCCCCAAGAAACATCGTATATCAAACATGTTCTTGGGACTCTCTTAGGATACAACAACATTCACCTTCTCTGAGTGATCAGAAACTCATGAATCCAACATAATATGACCCAAGAAGTGAATTTTTGGATCTAGAAGTGGCTCTTAGTAGGATTTGAATAAATATAATGCTCTCTCAGTGTATTCAAAATGATCTCAAGATATCCATCATGGTCATTATGAGTGTGATGATACAGAAATGTGTCTTCCATAAAGACCACAACAAAAGAGTTCATATAGGGGTGGAAAACCCTATTCATCAAAGCCATGAAAATGGTAGGTGAATTTGTAATAACAAATGTATTAATGGGATTATCATACATACTACACATAAAACAAACATTTATACAAGGTATGTCTGAAGGCCTGAATTTCACATGGTAACAGCTTGATCTTCGGTTGATCATTGTGAATACCCTAGCTCTTCAAAGCTAATGAAAGAGATCATTTATTTGAGGTGGTGGATTCTAGTTATTAACTATAAGCTAGTTCAACCCTCTATAATCCACATATAAATATATGGTCTAATCTTCCTTCTCGGTGAAAGTCCCACATGAACACCAATAGGAAGTGTTAGGCCATATAAAACCCTTAGCCTCAAAATCCTGCAACTTTCTATTTATCTCATGAAACTCAGTAGGTTACATCATATATGGAGGAATGGATACTATATATGCTCCTAGAACAAGATTGATCATAAAATATACCTATCTCTCGGAAGGTAAGACAAAAAATAATAGGAAAAATGTCCTTGAAAGGATCTACTATGGGGGGATAATATGTCAGGTGTACTCTTTGCTCATCCGTGAAGAGACTACCAATATTAGTGGTCAGTGAACCAATCCAATGATACTCTGGTCCATATCTACTATCCTAGACATCCAACTCACCCTTCTAGAGATTACTGCTACCTTTGGTGATTTAAAAGACACTATACGGTGATAAAAACCCACAAAGGTGTGGTATGGAACTAACCATTCTATCCTGAGAATGAAATAGAAGCTCATCATCTCATGGATGAAGAGGTATCCTAATAAGGGATAACTCCCTACCTTAACCGGGTTGTCCCTATATTGGTTTATTCCATCTGATCACACTCCCAGCGGTGTATCTAGATTAATCACACCATAGTAATACTGAATCACCAACCTGAGACTTTCTATAATCAATAATATGATAATGTTCTATGAATCACCTGTATAAAATAATGTACATATAATAGTGGAGTCTATAATAACATTACCTCATACTATATACAATCATACACTCTGATCCTCATTTATCAGCTATAATTCATGAAACTAACTTGATCCACAACCATGTACTACAACTAGACTTCCTTGAGAAGTTTCACTCTATTGACACTGATAATAAAAATTATGGATGCAATGGCCATGAATTACTCCTCAACAAGTCCTGCTGGTGCTACTCCAACTCCCTTTCTAACATGGTGTAAAATATCCTTCCTCTGAAGGAGGGGCTAGTGTAGAACCTATTCCACTGGAAGTAGATGTAATGTTTTGACGAAATCAATAGATATTCCTCATATAGCCTCAAGCATGGGACTCCATCAGGTTTCAATAGGAGTCTATAATCTAACCACGGAAGTGGTAGCTGGTATAGGATATGGTGACCACCATAGGCAGTCACTGATACTCCCTAGGAAAAACCATATTAGCAATTGCCTATGGTGGTCACTAGACTGCTTCTTTTTTTAAAAAAAAATCATTATTCATATACATAACCAAACAAGAATATAACCCAAAAAAATGGTGCACTTCCAATGACATCCACCATATTTCATTCTTACTGTACTCATAATTTCACCCAAAAAAACCAAGAATATATTTCTTTTTATACCAACAAAAAAACCACTAACAACCCTATTTCATAAGTATAACCAAACAAATTACCTCATCCCACACCGCTAAGTCACAATAATGCCGAAATATCAATATTTATAGATTACATGGTCTTTAAACTCTTTATAAGGTTAAAGCTTCATGAAAAAAACTTATACTTTCACTAATGAAAAGACAAATCCTGTATACATAGAATCATATACTGATAATTAATAAATATTTATTCGATGAAAATAAGAAACATGATTTGAGGATAATTTAAAATGATTCTTGCCTAATAGAAATATCCATGATATCCCTATAATACCTCTACAATCCTATTGCTAAATCAGTTTTAGTAAATATATGATTCGTAGAATCATGTAAATGATTTCCATAACACATGCACTTAAAAGATTGTGCAATACCTTTCCTTTGAGTATCCTCATCTGTTCAAAGTACATTCCTCCTAATTCTCCAAATCAAAAAATTTCATTTTTGAGGAAAACTCTTATCCCAATAGATTTCTCCACACACATATGGCTTCAAAGTCCTGTTGATATTTCTAAATGCAATAGATAAAAAAATACCATTAGCACTAGGCATGTAAATGAACTGATCTTTAAAATAATATATAACAATATCCTTGGACTTAGATATTTGATCTCTATCAATCACTGTATAAAGAAACTTTAGGCACCAAACAAGCAATGGAGGTTCCAAGAAATTAATTTCATCACCAGTGGGGCAAAACAATGGATACTTGTATAACATCACATTAAATGAGTAATAAACAACTTCGTTTAGACCTAAGTGATGTGAAGAATTAATATTATTTCCTAATAAAAAGAGTTTAATTTCATAATGGGTCAAATCAGGATGTCATGTCATACACACCATCACCCAATTGTCATTATACGATAGAAATCATATTTTTTCAAAGAAATTCTTGCTAATCTACTTTATAATTTTCTTCATAAGACATCTAATTTGAGAATTGATATTTTAAAATTCATTTTCGAAAAAAAGTAATGTTTTTTTATTTTTAATTAATATTTTATTAGTGGAAAAATAATTTTTTTGTAAGGTATAAAAATTGAATTTATTGGAGGCCAAGCGTGAACATATGATTGGGAAAAGGGAGAAAGAAAAGTGAGAAGGTATTATAGGAAAGAAGAGTAGTGTATAGGTATCACCTATCTATGGTGAAGGGAATTCATCAAACAATTAGGACACATCTTGATTTATGAAGTGCAGGATGGCTAATATAGGTTCTGATACCTGATAAGTGAATTGTGGGGTACTGTACACTTCCATAAAAAATGATATTGTATTGGGAACAATCACACAACATCTTCCTCAGATAGATGAATTATGTTGATGTCGTCCAACCTATGTCATGATTCACCCATTGACGATGAAGGGGGGTTGATCTAAGGTCTTGTGAAGGTAGAAACAACCATGGGAAACTCTATGTAAGCATATGACTTGTGTTTATAAACCTTTTAAATCCAAGAAGAATGAGTGAAGGCCATGCCTTCAATTTTTCAAGGATGGTCTCATCACTAGAATGTTTGAAACATAATAGATGTCACTATAATCACTAAGAGAGATACTAAGAGGACTCAATGAGGTCATATGAATCTTGGAATCCTCTATGAGAGTTTTTTGAAGAATGGATGTTCCATGAATGTATATATGTGGTGGATGGAGTGAAGGAAATGATACACTGAAGTCCTTGGTGATACTCCATAGGTTGGGATATGTATATGTGATGAGGTGTGTGCAATTTTGAGGCTTGTGATGAAGGATTTATTCTATTCTATGTATATCGTCAATATTCCAGGGGCAAGGGTTCAATGGCCTATGAAGTGATGTTCTATGGTTAAGGTGATATGGTTACACTAGTGCTAATAGAGAAGAAAAATGTTGGAGGTTCTAGATTTTACAGAATCCCACGTTTTGGATGAGGAGTTTCCCCAAGTCATATTGTCCAGACCATCGTGCAGTCTGGGTTGATGATGACGACGCACTACAGAGCTCCTATCCATTCCGTATAACCTATATCTACTCAGATAAAATATTTTCAAGCTACTCACAACATGCATAACATTGAAGATATATTTCCAAGGATCCATGCATGTAATCTACAAACATAATTGAGGAGGTTAAATTTAATATTTTATATTGATTTGAGATACAGAATTTAAGTGAGAATATTGATAAAGATAAAGAGATATGAAAGATACAACGGTTAATATTATCCTTTATCATGCATAATTGGTAATGAATTCTAAAATAATATGAATGGAGGATCACTATTAGATTTTGAAGATGTTTAAAAATAGTGTAAGTAGAGGAAAAAATTTAGGAGATATATGAAAAAAGATACTAGTACTTAATTGTTTCTATAAATGGAAGGACTAATTGTTGTACACATAGACTTGATTTCTAGAGGATTTAAGGCTGGAGGAGTGTTGTTGCTATATGTAATTCTTGAAGTACTCTCCCAAATAAGTCATGATGTAGCTATCCATAGAGAAATGAGTTTAAGGTAAAGTGTTATTTTACTTAAGACTCAACTTGAGAAAATGAAGAAATTAGTTGTGGATGTTATATCATTCTTAAATTAAATGATAGAAAAAAATATGAAAGAAACATGGGAAAATTAAAAAACATGAAACAAAACTCATCCCATTAAAGGGAAAAGAAAACATGAATATTCCCACTATGATAGCCCAATCAATAAATATACTAAAAAACAAAATATAAAATTTTTAAATGAATGTAATACTCAAGGTAATTCTATAAGGATTCCAAGATTAGGGTAGAAATAAAATTATACTATTTTGGAAGGTTGGGGAATGCCGAGATTGTGTGTCAAGATTCCCACGGACTTTATAGAAGAATGATGCCTACAGTATGAATATCTAACTCAGTTTGAAACATTGCATATCAAAGAATATGTAGGTATAATTGGTATCATAAGGGTATGTAATTAGTTCCTTAAGGGTATCCTTAAATTTTTGTACATGCAATATTTTAATAGAAATCTTTTCAAAATAACATCCTAGAAAGCTATTGATATAGGTCTACTATGCATAAAAAATAACATAAACAAGCAATTAAAATTTTTGATTGGGAAAAAACATTTATATGTTGTTTTTTTTAAATTACCATTGAATTAATCTTATCCTACTACTTTAAATATTGTTCCATTAAAAAACAGATCCCATAGTTTAATGGGAAGAAACCAAATATCATGCTTCATTGTATCTTGATAGCCAATATAAATTAAATATAAATTTAAATAGTTCAACATTAAAAAATATTAGATTGCATTAAATGAAATATAGTGGAAAATAAATTGCATTGAACAAAATATATTCCTATACATTTCAGTGAGATACATCACACTACGTGGGATACAATGTATGCAATTATTCTTGAAACATTTCAGTAGGTGGGATAGATAATAACTAAATGAATTATTAAAAATATTATAGTATGATTTATTAGATATCAAATAAAAAATTGTGGAAGTCCTCCAATTAAATTAATAAATATCAACAACACTTGGTATTTAAAAAAATTAATAGTTTATAATTGTAGACAGAACATTAAATGGGAAGTGTATAACTGTTGACAAAGTAGGCCACATTAAATGATAGTGTATAGTAGTAGACATTGAAAAAATGATAGATTATAATTGTATACAGTATATAATGATATAGTATTATATTAAATTTTATAAAGTAGACGTTAAAAAAAGACCATGTATAACAGAAGACTGTGATAGTAGACATTAAAAAATGATAGTGTATGATAGTAGACAACGTATAACAATAGACAGTGTTGAGTGGAAATGTTTTGAAAATGTATTAACAACACCTAATAAAATCTCAAACCCCTATTCATCTCATCATACGAATAGCTGCCATGGAAAATAAAGAAATAAGAATCAATAAATACATCTAAGAGAAGTGGTTTCAAGCAATGAATCGAAAACATCCAATTTTAGTCAAAATTAAAAGTCACAGATGAAATCAAATGCAACAAATAAATGAAATAAAATAAATACTTGTATAATATCTAGACTTTTTGAATGAATAACCTATAAAAATTATTAAAACATAAAAGAGATTTAATTATGAAGTAAAAAAATTTATGAAATGGCACAAAAAAAGAGATAAACCTAAACGGGGGTCAATTGTTTGACGAACATGCCATTAATTAATTTAAAAGTGTGAGAGATAATTGTATATTATGTGAATGATTAACCTAAGGAGTAGATGAGATGAGATTTCAGGAATATTTAATAGTGGGATATAAAGATTCTTGGAAGAATCATTATTTGAAAAAATATATCTACAGATGAGATACTTGGAATAAAAATAATTCAGAGATGAAATAATACTCACCTAGAAACCTAGGCCACCAAGATCTCTAGATGGTAGATTTAAGAGGTGGGATAAGACTCTAGGGAAGAGGTAGAGGTCGATTAGGGAATGAGGGAGGGGAGGTGATGAACAAGGATGGGCTGTGGTAGCTACTCTGAGTGTGGAAGTGTAGGCGGGGGTAGTGGATGAGGTCCGACGAGGCACAAGGGAGGGGCGAGAGTGAGGGAGGATGAGCAGTGGCTAGCTCCAGGTGCAGTGGCGATGTCGACAGATCCTAGTGTGGCAGTGGCATCTCCACCCTCCTATTGCATAATATGAGCACATTATGTGGGAATAGATTTAAAAATTCTAATAACATGCCTCAGATCAAAATTTAGAATAGAAAGATACACTAGTAATAGAAGAATGATAGAATAAGGGCTCACTACCCAAGATAATACCATAAGTACTCGCATAGAAGGCCAAATTATTAGTAAGTATTAAAGTTTAAGTTTGATTTAAAGGGATTCCTGCAAGTGATAGGGTCATTCACACTTTTCCTTCTCATTTACTAGCAACTGATTTATTTTTATAGGAAAATTTTTACTATAAAAGTTTTCCTTTTTCTTATATATATCAATGTTGATTAAATGGATCTTCATTCCTAGTGAATCATGGAATATACATCTTATCACTAAAAAGACACTCATTCTGTTTCTATTTAACCCTATCTACATTCGGTCTCAAAATGTAACAAGTAATATAAAATGGATCTATTAGATAAATTACATATTCTAACCCATGAGGGACCATACACCTCAAGAATTGAAACTGAAAATCACTCAATAACAGCCCAATATCATATCATTTAACCTAAGGTACATAGTTTTCATGGTAAGAAACTAAAAATTTATGATTCCACCATTAACCTATATAGGAAAAAAAATATTTAGATTGATGCTAAAACATTAAATAATAAACTACATACCATATAAAAGATATCAGTTGCCCAAGAATATATAACAAGCAAGGCTCACTCAAAAATCATAGACAACTTAAGCAATGAAAGCAGTGGAATGAACCTATATGTCATTAAATATGCATGGAATGTGAATTATAGGTGCCTATAATAATGCATGATTGATGCTTCCATGACTTCATCTCATTAGTCCAAGGATAAAATAAAATCTGAAATCATAATAATAATAATAACCATCACATTTCACATGTATAACCCAATGGTGAAACTATATCAACTGTAATAAGAAGAATATATAGAAACAAATTTTTTAAAGAAACTTCATATTTCTACCAAACATGGGTTATCTATGAAAATAATGGATTATAACTGATTTATAAAGAAATCCTAATCACATGTTTATTATCTCAAAATAATAAATCAAGAGAGAAGCCACTCTAATACAACTTTGTGATTTCCATTACTTGGGTTCCACTCAGAGGTTCCCCAAGCTTTCTTAGCCACACTAACTAAAATGAACCCATCTATGTGCCGTAGATTGTTGACTAGTAGTGATAACCTAGGGTGTGACTATTGTGAGACAATCCTTCATGACCAAATTGAAACATAGTGGATAAATAATTATAGATAAATAGTAGATGCATATGAAAACAAATGGAAAAATAGAAAGAGACACTATAAAAACTAGACTAGTAACCCACCATAGAAGAATCAGTAAAACAATGAATAACAACTCTAGAAATAGATAATAATATTGAAAAATAAAATATTGAATCATATAAAACAGAAGATAATGTATGTCAGGTATCTATAAAACTAGAAATAGGTATACATTTTAGTAGGTAATACATGCTATAAAAAAGAAGAAAAAAGAATCCAAAAACTATCCAAGCATCCTGAGAACTGACTTGGTCATCTACTAAAAATATCCAACCTAATTCAAGTAATAAAAATAAGGTTCCCAACATATAATTCTTCCCCTTGTCAGAACCTATATATATATAATCTTCCCAGGAATCAATTGGAAACCTGGATATGGTGTGATATATATCTCAGTGGGCCACCACCTATGACATCTATAACATCCAGTAAGTCAAAAATAAACTGTTAGTGTATAGGTATATATAAATGTAATGAAATATAGTAATGTAAATACTCTAATATGTGATTCATCCTTGGATAGTATTTCTCTGAACATGTAATCATTTAATTAATAAATTTAGATTTAGATTTTATAAATAAGTCACATGAGGTATAACAACAATGATAAGGTAACATGATAATAATAATAACAAGGGATATAAGGTATAACATGTAACCCTATGATGATGATGATAAAGAGGGTCCAAGGTAATAACCAAGGATTCCTTGACCTTAAGGGTTGATCCAAATCAGTAGAAACATGAATCTTGGATATAAGGGATCTGAGAGTAATCCAAGGGGCATAGCCTAGTGAATTCCTCTATAAATAGTTCCAATCAAGTCCAAGTATCTTGTCCAAGGTAAAATGGGGTATGAATGACTAGGACCAATGGAGTGTATCTAGGGATCCATGTGTAATAGGATATCACATTGAATCCTAGGATTATATCCAAGGTATCCTAATATTATGAAGATAGTGAAGGGATCCTATGATGTCATTCCCGACATCAAATAGTAGACAAGGACCATGTCTTAAGGTGGGTATCTCCCTTGTAAACTGGATCCTTTAATGAAAATGGAAATATCTAAGTGCTCAAGACATTTCCCTTGAAATCCATGTCTGGATCAAGTTTGACCACTTCTATAAATATGAAATGTTCCATGTGAAATAGGCACATTATATGTAATTTATTATTCAATTTAATTCCATGTAATACTCCTACATTTTTATAATTCAATAGGTCCATTCCATTTAATTTCTTACTAAGTGATGAGGATAATTAGTGCGTTCAACCATTCTGTACCATAATTACTAAATCGTTAATTAGGTTCATTTCATTTCCTTCCATTAAGCACGGAAATGTGTGATATGAGAATGAAAGCAAGTCATTCGATTACATTCAATATGGCCAAGTGATACCTATAATATACATTCAAATTAAAATAGAGATTCATTTATTATATTAAGAAACATAACTTTGAAGGGTCAAGTTGTAGTATATGTTTCTAGACATTAGTAATTCATAAATAATTTTATTTAAATAGGTTTTACCATTAGAGAGGTCAAGACACACACCCGAACGGTGTCAAAGCTAAATCCACCAGGGCTATCGGGGATTAATTGAAGAAACACCCTATTTGTGGTGGAAATCATTGAGTTATCAACCTCCAATGGTGTAATGATTCTATATAGAAATGGATCCAAAATTCCTGTTTGATGAATATAAGAGAGGCACATGAATTTAATAAGAAACACTATATGAAAACAGTATGTGCCCAACTATGGAAGTTTATAAATTTGAGAGACTTTAGGGATGAGTCATTGACTACCTATGTTGAGGCTATAATGCTCTCCTCATCCAGTATCTTCCATTAGTTTGGCATGGATCAGAAAAAATTTGACAAACGGGTAAATTCTCAGAAAATAGTTCATATGATACTATAGCTATATAAATCTATTGAGTATAATAGAAACAAAAAAATAATAAATATGAATGAAGAGATTATCTGAAGGAATCCAAAGATAAAAATGGTGCTTCGATAAAACACCGGGAGAAGGATTGAAATCAAAAACATTGTAGATGGGAGTTTGAGAGTTCCAATATAGAGAAAAAGGGTCTCATGTTCACTAGAATGAGAAAGGGAGAAAAGAGGATAATATATTAGATCATTAGTGTAATTTTAGTCATTTAATATAAGAAAAATAGGGGCACACATTTTAGCTACAAGGTTAGACAAACCATGTGCCAATCAGGCATGGATGACTACTTAAGGAGGGTACTAGCATGATTAATAAAACCGTGCACCAATAGTGAAAAAAGGATCTACAAAAAACTAAAGACTTTATTCATGGGTGTGTGGTCCTATGAACATGGTTTGGTAAAACTGTATTCCCAAATTTCTCTATTGTGTATCCCTACATGGTTAGGGAAAACTATATGGACTACCCTACATGGTTTCTTATAATTGTTTGGTTAGTCTATTTTTTTATAATTAGTTGGGCTCAGAGCTCTAAGAAAGTCCTAGATACACCAGAAACGCCCATGAATGCATCATTCATCCACATTCGGTCCCAAATAATGAATTGTACATAAATGTAAAGGATCCATACCAATGGTAAAAACTGGATTCTTATATGATTCTTATAAATATTTTTATTCTTCCTCAGGTTAAATTTGATATTATAATATGCATGGATTGGATATATTTACATGAAACCCACATTAATTACTAATGAAGGTAATTTAAATTTAATATTCTAATCCAAATTATGATCATATATTAGTAAGATGATAAATATGAACTGTAGATGGAAATCACATCCACTGTATGGGCCTTGGTTACTATTCAAAAAGGGTGTTTAGCTCAGATGCTTTAGAAGAAAATCAACATCGATGATATGCCTACTATGTAGGAGTTTTTTATGCCTTTCTAAAAGAGTTTCCTTGTCTTCCACTGAATCGTGAAGTTATGTTTTCCATACAACTCAGACTTGTTTCCACGCCTATTTAAAATACTCCCTAATGAAAGAATCTATTTGAGTTGCTGAAATTGAAATGGTAACTCTAATAGAATCTCGATAAGGGATTTATTTGAGAAAGTGAATAACCTTGGGGTGAACCTATTCTTTTTTTTAATATTACAGATAGATTTATGTGTCTATTCATATACTATAGTGAATGGAAAAAAATAAAAATCAAGAGAATGTATATTCAACCTTGTATTTATAGTGACCCTACCTTTTTTACATATATTATTACATGATTTTAACCAAAATTATCCATTAAATAGAAATCAAGGATCAAAAGGACTTCTGTCTTTGGATGATAGGGTTTATAATTTTAAAACATGAAACTAGAATAAAACATATGTTTAGTAATATAAATTATGATATACTAACTCCCTTTGAGATCATACAACTTCAAAGGAAAACCTGGGGAACACATAGATAAAAGGGGTGATCTAAAAATCCCAGTAAGGGAAAAACATGAAAATAAAGCATATAAAATGATTTAGAATGCATTACATGATAAAATAATAGGCGTGGATCATAAATAAACATAAAATGGAATCACATATAGAAAACAGAATAATATTTTCATGGAAACATAGGAAAGTGGAAATAATATATAACATGACATAAACATGAGTGAAGTCTAACTGCCACGACAATATCACATTGTGGATAGAGTCTAATAATGGATTAGGTTTACTCCTTAATCTCATATCCACCACCCTATAGATATTTTTCCCCCTATTGTTTTCTCTTCCTCAGTGGTCCATCCACAGTCTCCCTATCAACAGAATGATCAGTTCCAAAAATCTTGGGTGGTATGGCCTCTATCGTCACATGAATATCACTGCCTCTCTCTAGGTTGACTAGACTCACCCTATGGGACCTGAACTACAGATCCTCTATCCAAGGACCTCTTCTTGAAGCATCGCACACATCCAAGTCCCAGTGACTGATGTCGGCCCCCATCTATCGAGGTCTCTTATCCTTCTTGACTAGTGCTGAAAATCATTTATTTTATCCACTTAGCCAAGAAACGTTTGACCAACAAATCTTGATCAAGCACCTCATCATAAATAGTAATTCTCATAGGGATAAAACAGTCTCAGATGTCCCTATGAAGACCTCTCCTGATGGTCTAAGCTCTAAAGTAATGATCATGTATCATATCCATTGTGTACCTGGAGGGGTTGGTATGCCTTGATGAATACCCAGAAACTGATAAGTCATCACGTCGGAGCTGTAGATGCTCTTGTACATGCATGTACCATAGGTTATAAGGTGAGAAATACTCTTTGAAAAGGTTATCAAACTCTTCCCATGAAAGAGTCGCCTCGTCATAATATTGGGTAACCAAACCCCACCATCTCCCTACTGATCCATGTAGAAGGATCGATTATAGGACCACCATTTGATCTGCTGGTGTCCTGACTCGACAGAAAACCCAGGTCACCTCCTCAATCCAGTTCTCATCTTCTTTTAGGTTGGTATCACCTCAAAACCTGAGGGGTTTCTACCACTTAAATTCAAGAATCACGCTCATCCTATGCACCTCATCTTCTGGTACTACGAGTACTATATTCTACTCTATATGTGGCGGTATTGATGGTTCACCACATGTAGGTGTTACCTATGGTACAAATCCATGTACCTTTGTCTCGTCACTCATCGGATCTTCATTGTGATTATGAGGTGGAATCCTAGTTGGATGTCTATGTGGAGACATCCTAAAATAAAACAAGATGCACCACAATCAATTGAATTTATCTTGGGATCTATCCCAAGAAGGACATGGAAAATATAAACCTTTATATATGATGCATATACCATTGTTTTCCCTACAACCAGTGTTCTCTTTTACTAAGTCAGAAAGAATTTTATCAGAGTCTTGGTGTATGGATATGTTGGTTGCCACACCAATACTGGAATCCCTGAAATCCAATATCAAAACACTTAACATTGTTACCCAAAACCAATTTCACATACTCCTATTCCTAAAGTAGAATTGACCACCTATGATACTACTCTATCATGACCCGTCCAAGAGGGGCCCCTTCCATGACTACCCCAAGCCTACTCCAATACTCTAGGAGCTAGTGACTAGCACCGAGTAGGCATATCCCAAACATGGGAGGAATTTACTTTGTACCTATGCACACATACACATCTCTAACACATCAAATGATGAAATATAAAAACCACTAGGTTACCAATGCATGCATACAACTATATCCCACAACCAAATTACAACAAGAAGTAAAGGAAAAGTAAACAGGTCCCTATAAGATCCCACCACAAAGATTCTATACACAAGTCCAACTGAAACTACAAGAAGTCCAACCTACTCTAAGGGAGAGAAATATGTCAATGTATTCACTCGGTAAACACCTTGTTCTAGAAAGCTCCAGATATACTTCACCATCTCTTGGTCCTCCTAGGAAAAAAGGTTCTCCGTCTTCACAATACATGACACGTGTAGGCAAATCCCGTGTAGGGTTGAGTATAACAATACTCATTTGGACACCCCAAAACACTAAAAAAGAAGTAACATGTATAGTTAGCTCAATATAAGATGTAAAAATATATAAAAGATACAATAGAACAAGAATGAACCCAAATATACTCAGGAGATACACTGCTTCATCAGATGTGTATAACCAACTACTCACCACTGGATTCTGCTTGAAGTTGCGCTCATCCAAAGAGAACCCACTCCTCAATCCATGATATCATCATAGACACTCAACGAAGAGGTCTATATCATTTGGGCCCACCCAATGAAAATGAATTTGGTCAAAGAATAAGATGATAGACATAGAGTTGGTCACACCCAGAACAGCTAGTGGACACCATGAACCCAATCTACATCAACCCGCTACGTAGGGAATCGCAAGCCAACGATTCCACATACCCAATCGACTTAGCCTGATAGATAAAGGATCAAATCCCTACTCAAGGAGGTTACATAGATGCCAAAACAACTACTAGGGATGATATCTGATCGTACTCTAGTCTCATAGAGGGACACCACAACTCTATCTGAGAGTCAGACTCTAGAGGGGATTACAATCTAGTAATGTGGATGTAATGTCGCATTGTACCCTCGAGGAAAGGACTAAGGGAAAAAACTCAACCTATATTGGTCCAAACAAAGAAATAAAAGAGACTCATGAAATATCAATTTGACCGTATCAAAATTAGGGTCACACGACAGCTAAGGGAACATTGTTTGGACAATCTGTTTAAAAGTTATTACAGTTTGGACAAAGCTACCCACAGACCTGTCGTGGCCTACGGATTGACCACCACGGTACGTCTACCTTCTGTGTGGATCGGTCTCCCATAGATAGACTATCATAGTCAGATCACCTATCACACCTGACCAGACAGTACGGTCTATCTCTTGTAGACCAACCACATGGTAAGTGCAGCTGCAGACCAGCAAGGGGGTCTCTGCACCCATAGTAGCTCGAGCTGTCGCAGCTCCAAGGTCAACCATCGCAGTCGACCGAACCAAGCCTCTGCCTTGGTTACCATAGGATCCAACCTGGGTCTGACCTGGCCCACCGTCATGACCCAACTCGCTGACCTAACCCACTTACATGTCCCAGACCACCTAACCCCACCATATTCATTTGTTTCCACGCCTCACGTGGCGCTGCTGCCGCGTCCGCCTCTGTTGTCCCCGTCGTCAGCCGCCTGGACCCATTCTAGACCGCCATCCCGACCAAATTGCACCACCTCTATCACCTTCACACCTCCATCGCATCATGTCGATCCTGAATCTATGATTTCAAAATGTTGTTTCAGGAATCAAATTGGCAATGATCTATTTTTTCACAAAGGGTTTCAAAGCGTGGTAGAGAACGAAGAACGCATGAAGAATGGTGAATCATGGGATCATAGAAAAATGAAATAGATAAGTAATAACCAATATATATATTTATGTCAATATTATTTTTTCTCCATTAGTGTATTAAAATAATCGATCAACAATTCTAGTCACAAAGATTAAATAATCTCGATAAACCCGCAAAAATAATCCCATCCCAAAAATATGATTGAACCATGGATCAATATTTTCGTGGATTGGTCCAAGTTTTTATTTGGAATTATGTTCAGATAAGAAAATCAAAAAAATGCATCCTTCCAAGATTTGGATCACTCATAGATGAAGAACGGTCATCAGGTAATTTTCGTCGATGAGATCTGCCAATATCAGTGTCTATCAATCTTTAATCTGAGCTTCGTCATCGCCTGTTCGAGAGGATCTCCAAGGGTTTATTACAAAAATCACTAGATAATTATAGGGTTATGAAACTAACCCTATATCTATGAAATATAGATTCATTTAAAGATAAAATTTGTCACTGAATCACCACATCGACAAATAAAATAATTTTTTTTAATTTATTTCATTCATTTAAAACACCTGAGATAAATTTTTTCACGAAAGACCCACGCTGATCAATGTTAGATCCTGCTTAGGGTAGAGTCACTATTTGAACTCAACGGTGCCTTTATATTTTTAATACAAGAACCCATTTCGGAGTTATTAAACTTTTTTATGAAACCATGTGTGAGTGCCATTAAATATTTTTATATTTTTCAAACATTTATCTCGAGCACACTAGGCCTCAGAATTGTGCACCATCTAAGCACCTGGTCTTAAAAATAATCCATAAAAATTCAAAAAATAATACATGGAAAATATGAGACATTAAAATTAATAACATATTTTAAAACATGCTTAGAAACCATGGTTTTTGATGAAAAAGACTTTTTGACCAAAGAGAGAAATAAAGACGATTTTTCATAAAAACATTATTTTGAACACTTGAGTGAATAAAGAAAGGAAAATGAAGTTAAAATATTAATTTTTATGATATAACTGGATGGTTATAAAATTAATTATTTTCTTGAGATATGGATTAAAAAAGATTCTCATTGGAAACAAATTCATAAATAATCCCTATAAATGATGAAATTATCTCATAAAACCCTTATCAGTTTGAGAACATTGAATTATAAGTCCCTTGAAAGAAAGACATTAAATGAAACATATAATATTATGAGAATAAATAAATTCATGATTTTACATGTAAAACATATTGTATATATGTCCCATAAAATAAAATAGGTGCATAATATATCATATGTCTCAAAGAAGAAAAATTGGAAGAAAAAAACTATTAACTTAAGTGTGGACTTATTTTCTACATGTTTAATCCTCGTGTTTAAATAATATAATTTTATTATAAAACTATTAATGAACCATAATTATATATATCATACCATATATAATTTACTAATGACCTTTTATTACATTTTTATAAAAATTTTCATGTTAAATACATTTTTTGGCCAATAATTGCTTTATTTTTTGTATATGATTTGTTTTTTATTTTTTATCCTCTTACATTGATCTTGGTTCCATCATATTCATATTTTTGAAAATGATATAAATATCATATATATTCATTATATATGTATTTATAGTAATCTATAAATGTTAGAGAAAATAAATAAAATACATTGTTCATGGAGACGGTAGGTCGTACGTACGCATGAACGTTGGTTCCATTTTCTTTATCGATTGAAACAAATGAAGATAAATAATATTGTACCATTATAGAATTATTTTTATTTCATATATATCACATATTTTCATTTAACTCATCCTTATTACCTTTCATGGGAATTGGTAATGAATCACATCACTTCGTGAGGCGACAACCCTTCATACAAACGAGCGGCGTTATCATATTCCCAAAGAATGAAATGTAACAAGGTATATGAGATATAATAATTAAAAAAGTATAATAATGTCATATATCTCATATATAAACATTTAATACATCATTATATCCATATGTGTGATGTGATGATAGGAAATGAATAACATCAACACAATTGGAAATTGAACCATCTGTGACGAGGAAATTGTGATGGGATACCGTCACAAAAGATCATTTGCAACGGGGTCCCATCGCAATTTCCCCATCACTAAAAATGGAATTGAAAATAATTTTTTTTGTAATGGCCCTTTGAAAAAAATATATTTTTGGTGGGAATTCGTCCCGTCGCAAATAGTATATCCGAGTTTTTTAAAAAACCTTTTCACGACGGGCCCATCGCAAAAAACTAAATAAAATAATAACAAATAAAATAATAATAATAAAAATAGATATATTAATAATAATACTACTAATAAAATAATAAAAAATTATATATGTAATAATAATATAATAATTATAATAACTTGTAAAATTGCTAAAAATATAATTAAAATAATAAAACTAATGAAAACACAATATTAGAAACAATATATAAATAATAAATAATAAATAATATAATATTATAATAAAAATAATAAATAAATAAAATAATAATTTAATAAAATAATAAAAACACAATATTAACAAAAATATAGAAAACACACTATATAGAAATATAAATATACGGAATAATAAAAATATTTTAGAAAACATTTACATTAAAATGTTTATCAAAAAAAGTAAATAAGTCACTAAGGGGGAGGGTTATATGGAGGAATTGGAGGAGGGAACTCCATCCCTAAATCATACATCTGACGTTGGATGTACTACATTGTATGCTCGTGTTGTTACTACTTCCGTTGACGCATCTCTTCTTGCTACTGTTATTACTATCAATGGAGCTCTTCTGGCTCCCTAGGAATAATCTTTATAATCTCACCCTGAGCTCACAGCTACTCTTCATATTGTGTAGTAGATGATAATGAATCTCCATGTGCTCCTCTTGAGTTTCACGCTAACATCACATCAGTACCATAATAGCTCATAGGTGTCAATCGAGAGATGATACCAATAACTTGGCCTTTCTTGAAGGTATACTGGGTTGCCTGTATCCATGTTGCCTCATCCAATCTTGTTGCACTGGTCTAATCCTCGGTCTCATTCTGACTCTTAGTCTGTATCTAAGATTTTGTGGACTCATATGACTCATTCAATTGAAATTTAAAATTTAGAAATTTAAAATATTATTTGTTATTAATTTTAGAACTCAATAAAAAATTATACTAACCACAATTTGATGTTGGAAATCACCTCTAATCTCTCTACTAACATGATTATTTTACATCCTTCTATAAACATCGAACTTTGTAACATTAGGTTGTTCGACTACCTATATGAATATAAAATAAACAGTTTATATTTAAAGTTATATAAATTAAATAAAAAAAGATACTTACAATATGTTCCCTACGCATACTAAATATACGACTAACATCTTGATGTGTCACCTACTGTATCCCCCAATTTCTTTGACCTTCTGATGATATCCTCTTAAAATGACCACTCATCCAGTGTGAACATAATCCATACCAAACCTAAGATGAAATGTAATTAGGTTGGTGGGTTAGGCCAGCCCGATCAAACTCTGTGACTCCTACTTTCCTCATTGCCTTCCTCCTCAAATTGTGCAAAAACTTACAGCAATGATCACACATATAGCCTTCTCATGCCTTCCAGATAGATTCCTGCATGATCTCCTTGATAGGATACCATAAAACCTACAAATAATTAATAATATCAAGTTATTAATTAAATAAATTTAAAACTAATTATTTTTTATTTATGTACCAGCCAATTATTTAACATGATGTGTTGAATATCAACGGGAATCTGCTCCCATGTAAACCATGCTCCAGAAAAATAATTTCGCAATATAACAACCCCCTATCAAATAGCTATATGCAAAAATCATTGAAAAAAATAAAAAAAAATAAAAAACAATTAGTACATAATTAAATTAATTATAATTAATGAAAAATAACTAAAATACACAAGTAAACGTACATCTTCTAGCATTGATCGAAGCCAAGATGTGGACGTCGCTCGGGGTTAGGTTTAGGAATCATCAATCTCACAAGACCACAACCCCTTTGAGTCATCATTGAACCTCCAGTAGTATGAGGGTAATATGATCTAACATCTTGCTCTTTATCAGGTAGATCAACCTCTTGCAACTCACAAAATAGATCTGAGTCCAACTGAAACATGAAATTACTATTATTAGAAAACAATTGAAAACAACTATTATATATAGATATATATAATAAATGATTATAACTAGTATTTAGCTATGTCCATCATCATCTCTATCCTTATATTCATATCTTATGATGTCCATATATTTATATTCCTCCTTAGTACCATCAATTTCTATAATATTTTTATTTTCATTATCTCTTGTCATTTAAAATTCATTTGTTACATCAATAACATTATAGTCACTATTGACCCTTAACTATGTGGTTTCATCATTGATATTTGTTTCTCTTCATGGAAATGATGTATTTGGAGTAATTTCTTGAAAAAAAAATTAAATCATTTCACTTCAGTGGAACCACATTAACTTTGAATAAAATGATTTTTTTGAGATTTCATTTTTATTATGCTCCACCAATTAGTTAACTCTCTTGATGTAGCACAACAATTTGCATAATAAATTATATATGCTTTTTTAGGCAATAAAAATGGTTCATTTACTACAAGAAGGATTTTATATTTAATATCAATGATTTCATGGCTTGGATGAACATGCAAGCCTCTCTTGGTATCCAACCAATGAAATATAAATGTTGTTATGAAATTATGTCCCAGATAACACAGTTCAATTATTTCTTCTAGCATGTCATAAAAGTCACCATCAATTTCTCTATGAGAGATCCTATCCAGAAAACACCATTATTCATTGTTTTTTAATTCCCTATATTCATGTGTAAGAAATCAAAACACATTTACCACATATTCATTATAAGATTTAACCATTTTTGATGTTGGGTTATTCAATAAACACAATCAATTATCTATTTTATCATCATGTTGAGATACCTAAAAATTTATAAAACAATTACCAATATAACAAATAATAATTTTTTTTATATGTTAAACCATAAATAATTTATTTTACCAGTTTTTGAAACAAGTATGAAAAATTATTTTTCTGACATTATTCAAGAGTAGCTTCTGTAATTTGAGGAAACTACTTCTTAATATTAATATCATATAACATAATAGTAATATAATATTAATTTATTTTAAAATAATATTATATAATAATTTATAGGATCATTCACGTTAAAAGTGGTGTCATTTCTTCATAGTTGAGCAGAATATATGTATGAGCTCTTTGATGTTCATCAACTGAAATCCATCGTTCATGAACTCCACCAAATCCAAGTTCAAGTATATTAATAATAGATAATTTATTGGTCATTTCATCATCAATATTTCCCTCATTATGGCTAGTTTAGTTATGTTTCGAGGGATATTCAGATTGAATAGAGTGAGAGAATAAAAAATAAATTTCTTCCTACAAATTAGCTTTTACAATTGATCCTTCAACTGATTCGTTGTTACATACCATTTTCTTTAATTTCTTCATGCATATATTGAATAGGTATACCCATAAAAACTATACTAGACCTCCAAATTTCACTTCATACTGTGAATTTAATATCAACTATTCCATTGAGTCAAAAAAAGCTGGTGGGAAGATTTTTTCCAGTTTATATAAAATTAAAACAATATCTTCTTACATCCTACCTACTGCCTAATAGTAAATTTTCTCCAAAAAAAATTCTCAATAAAATATGATATTTTTGTTAGTTCATCTCAAATCATTGAATTAAACAAACCACTTAATCAAATCGATAGATTTATTTCCATTATAACAAGACATTCATAACTTTTTAATCTTATAATATGACCATTTTTGATACATTTAGCCAAATAAGAAACATAACCATATAGATGTCTCAAATTATTTTAACTCTATATGTAAGATCATTATTGGAGTTCAATCTATTTCAATTGTAACTTTTATAAAATGATATATATTTCTAATAAAATGATGATATTTTGGAAGTAATGTATGATGATCATCGAAAAAACAACATTTTCCTCCATTGGCAAGCATAAATGATTTGATGTCTCTCATATAGTACAAACATGATTTTGGACCATGTTTACTCCATCTAAATAACATTTAATATGATGGAAAGTAACTAATTTTCCACATCAATGCATATTTAATTTGGAAATTCTGTTTCGCAGCCAATATTATATGTATTGATGCCATTACACCATAATAAATCTAATTCATCTATCAATGGATTCAAATAAACATCAATATTCTATTTCAGATGTCTTAGAATTAATAGGGTGAAAAATATATATATATCCTTTATCAAAATCTGATGAGGTAAATTTTAAAGAGTTTTAAAGATAGTCCAACAAGAATATTGACTACAGTAAGAACCAAATAGACATAGTCAATTAGTATAAAGACTCAATCACACTTTTTGGGATTCTGAAGAAAAATACAGATGTACTTGGTCAAAATATTTCCATGAATCACCATCATAGGGATAATTAAATCTTTTACCGATTTAAATACTGATTTCGTGTCATGGAATCAATGACGCTTTGTTTTAAGATATAAATAAATGTCGCATTTTGGGTGTAAGTGAGAAATACCTCAATTATTTTACAGGAATCAATCTAGACTTCCATAGTTGAGCCACTTTATACCTCGATTTTCCATATGTAGGATAACTATCCAATGACTCATTTTCACCATAATTTAAGATGCAATCATTTGAAAATGCATGAATATTTGGATAACCAGGACCCAAATTACGAATCAGCCTCTTTATCTCTTAGAAAATTTTAGGCAACACATTTCCTTCAGGTAAGAGTTTTTTAATTGAAGAGAATATCTGATAAAAATAGCTATTTGACATTCCATTATCTGATTTGATAGACATAAATTTTTTAACCGCTTCAGATTTTTTTATCTTATAACTAGGATATAAGGCATCCTAATAGAACCTCAACAAATCCTAAAATTGATATGGTTATAACTCAGGAGTTAATTCAATATCCTCTTGAGTTTCAGTTTTTTGAAAATATGGACATGTGACATCATATACTAAATTTTGAAACCATGATGGATCTAGAACCAAATTATTAATATCTTATCTGGAACTATGTTCACCATGTTGATACCAAAATAGATAATCTATTGAAAACCAAAATGCAATAGATGACCCCCCAACATTTTCAAATGTGTCGAACATCCATATACCAAATTTTATATATGGACACTTAATTATCCCTTCTGAAATAAATTCTGGTTTTGATGATGCAAATCAAAATAAATTTTCAACACCCTCAATATATATAGAATTTATACTAGAACCATTTGGATTCATATACTGATTTATCCAAGAATGATCATCTAATAATGACTGTTTTCAACTTCCTTATTATATATTTCTTTAAAAAAATATAAAATAATTAATTTTTTATGATTAATTTGATATATGAAAAATAAGATCAAAAAAAAGAAAATTAATATTACAAAGTACTCGAAATAATTTGTAATTATTCATATATATTGCTAAATATTGCTAATTATTGGTAATTATTGAAAATTATTTCTAATTATTTCTAATTATTGCTAATTATTATTAGTTATTCCTAATTATTAGTAATTATTCCAAATTATTTGAAATTAATCTTAATCATTGTTAATTAATACAAACTATTGCTAATTATTTTTAATTATTGATAATTGTTCATACATAACGGTAATTATTGCTAAATATTGATAATTATTGCTAATTATTGGTAAAAATTAAAAATCATTACTAATTATTTCTAATTATTGATAATTTTTATAAATTATTGCTAATTTTTATTAATTGTTGCAAATTATTTCTAATTATTGCTTACTATTTCTAATTATTACTAATTATTTCTAATTATTGCTAATTACTAGTAATTATTGATAGTTATTGGTAATTATTCCTAATTACTTCTAATAATTCCTAATTATTATTAATTATTCCTAATTATTCCTAATTATTGCTAGTTATTCCTAATTATTCCTCATTATTGCTAATTATTTATAATTATTGCTAATTACTGGAAATTATTCCTAAGTATTTCTAATTATTCCTATTTATTGCTAATTGTTTGTAATTATTCGAAACTATTGGTATTTGTTAGTAATGATTGCTAATTATTCTAAATTATTCTTATTTATTGCTAATTATTTCTAATTATTCCTAATTATTCTTAAATATTGTTAATTATACCTAATTTTTGGTATTTATTCCAAATTACTGATAATTATTAGTAATTATTGCTAATTATTCCTAATTATTTCTAATTATTAGTTATTATTGTTAATTATTGATAATTATTGATAATTATTCCTAATTATTTCCCATTATTCCTAATTATTTCTAATTATTGGTAATTATATGTTATTATTGCTAATTACTGCTAATTATTAGTAATTATTCTTAGTTATTGTTAATTATTAGTAATTACTGCTAATTATTGCTAATTTTTTCTAATTATTTCTATTTATTAGTAATTATTACGAATTATTGTTATGTATTGCTAATTGTTGCTAATTATTGCTAATTACTTCTAGTTGTTGCTAATTATTGCTAAATATTACTATATATTGCTAATTTGTCCTAATTATTGCTAATTAGTCCTATTTTTTTATAATTATTACTAATTTTTTGTGTGTATTAGCTAATTATTGGTAATTATTACAATTTATTGTAAATTATCACTAATTATTGGTAATTATTACTAATTATTTCTAATTGTTACTAATTATAACTAATTATTGCTAATTATTACTATTTTTGCTAATTATTACTAGTTTTGATAATTATTAATAGTTTTTGTAATTAATAATATTTTTTTGTAATTATTTCTAATTTTTTGTAATTTTTAGCTAATCATTACTAATAATTAAAAATTATTGCTAATTATAATTTTTTTTTAATTATTACTGATTTTTTTGTAATTATTTCTATTTTTTAATTATTAGCTAATTATTACTAATTATTACTAATTGTTGCTAATTATTGCCAATTATTTATAATTATTGCTAATTATGTCTAAATATTGCTAATTATTTCTAATAATTTCAAATTATTCCTAATTATTGCTAATTATTCCGAAATTATTTCTAATTATTACTAATTATTTCTAATTTTTACTAATTATTGCTAATTATTTCTAATTATTTCTAATTATTAATAATTATTGCTAATTATATCTAATTATTGCCAATTATTAATAATTATTACTAATTATTACTAATTACCGCTAATTATTACTAATTACCACTAATTATTGACAATTATTTCTAATTATTACAAATTATTCCTAGCTATTACTAATTATTCATAATTATTTATAATTATTACTAATTATTACTAATTACTACTAATTATTACTAATTACCACTAATTATAACTAATTTCAACTAATAATACTAATTTCCACTATTTTTTTGGAATTACCATGAATTTTTATAAATTACCATTAATTTTGATTAATTTTTATTACTAATTATTATACATTACTATTAATTGGTACTAATTACCACTAACTGTTACTAATTAACATTAATTTCCCTAAATGTATAACACTTTATTACTAAAAATTACTAATTACAAGTAATTAAAATAAATTATTTCAAATTGGAACTATTGAATTTTAATTGAAAACATTAATGAAAATTATAACTAAATTGTTCTAAATAAATTATTGATAAAAAACTAATTAATTTCAAATAAATCTAATTACTGCTAATTAATAATAATTATTACTAATGTTAAATAAAATAAAATAAAAAATAATAATTACCTTGAAACTGAATCTTTTGGATGATATAAAACTTGAAAGTTGATCCCTTTTAAGGTTTCAAACTCTAAAAAATTTAAACAAAGAAATATCAGAGCAGAAAAGACGAGAGAAGATTAGAAAAGCAATGAATGAAAAAAAAATCGGGTGAGGTTATATATAGGTTAGATCATTTGTGATTGGGACCCATCATAAATAGTTATGATTTATTAATCGAGGTAGCAGTAAATAATCATTTTTCTGATAGGTCCCATCACAAATACAATCTTAACGATACATTATTTGTGATGAGACTCATCACAAATAGTTCCATGGTTATTAATTGAGTCGGTGGTAAAAGATAGTATTTGTGACATGACCCGTCACGAATATTATCATGGCGAAAAATTATTTTTCATGGATCCCATCACAAATAATATTTTGTTTTCATTTTATTTACGATGATAATTCTCCATTGTCGCAGATAATATAATCATGGGAAGAGTATTTGTGATAGAGGAAAATCCTTGTCAGAAATACTCTTCTCGTGCTTATGCATGTACGGTGTGTGAAAAGTATTTGCGAAGAATCATCAAAAATACCTCTTTTTAATGGACTCTTTGTAACTGCTCAAAATTTCTACCACAAATAGTCTTTTTTGATGGTCTATTTGTGATGGGCCCTATGCCTGTCACAATTGACCCATCTCAAATAGTCAAAATTCTCGTAGTGCGGTTCATGAAGAGGTAGTCCACCGTACACATGAATGATGATTTTGAATCACATTTGATAAAGATAGATATGGATACATGTTATGAATTTAAAACAATAAAATCACCATATATGGTATATAAATTTTTATTATATCATTATAACTGAATAGTATTTTAAGGAGTTAAAAGAATAAGTAAAAAAACACATAGTTAAGAACTTTACCGCTTCTTTGGAAAACCTATTTTGGTTTAACATAAATGCTTCCTATATTGGATTTTTGATCTCTCCAATGCATATAGTACGTGGATAGGGATTTAAAGAAGATATTTGGGTAGGTACTGGTCGAACCAGATGGGTTTTAAGTGTGACGTGTATAGGAGAAAGGGTGTACTTTTATAAGTGGGATGAGTGACACACTTGTAATTTTTTAAAAGAAAAATATGTACACAAATTTTTCACATGAAACGGGGCTCCAAAATGAACCATTATCAATAATTAGACATGATAGGGTCGAAATATGTCCAGCCAATGGGTGATGAAATTTTTTTGGCACAAATTTAACCTTTATATTTTATGTTTAACCCATGGTAAATCCATTTTTACATTAACCATGGTAAATAATTTTGTTTATTTTTACTCTTCATTAGGATAAAAAATAAATTTGAACTTATCAGATCATATAAATTATGATTATTACAAATCTAAAATCCAATTTAATAGATTCAACTCATATAAGTGGAAATTTTAATTCAAAATTAAACCCTTGGGTGTGACGAGAAGTCCGTTTTCCCAAGAGAAAATGTTCAAAAGTTAAAAAAATGTAACAAAATTCATTATGAAAATTATTCCAAAGAAATAAATTGGATTAATAGATATATAATTGAACTAATTTTACTTTTAAATCCAATTTAAAAAAATTAACCTTATAAATTTTTTAAACGAAAATGAATTTTTTAATAAAAGGCAGTATTTTTAACTATTCATGGAAAAATTATTCTTTTAGATAAATCCCAAAAAAAATAATCCTCAGATAATTTTGAATTTTTTTTAAAAAATTATATTAATTTTATTATATTAACTTTCTAAAAGTTTCAAAAATTAAATTTATTAGTGTTCAGAAAAATGAAAAAAAAATTAGAAAATTGAATTTTCTAAACATATAAAGGATTTACTGAGAATTAATTACCTTTTTATCAATATGTTTTGATTATATAAAACCAGTATACTTAATATTTAAATTTTTTTATTCATATTCATGATTACATGTCTATCAACTATGTAATAATGTTCATTCTTAAATAATAATATTAATAATTTTTTACATTTTCTTAAGACATGATGTTTCATATAACGCAAGTTATCCAATAAAAATAATTCATTCAAAAATATTTATTCATAAAAAATTAGGGTGTTACAATAAACCCCCATTGAAATTATTTTCTCTATAAAAATTCCATCACTCCTATACAAACAGATTATGATACTTCTTCCTCATTATATCCTCAATTTCCCATATAGCTTCCTCAAACTGGTGGTTTCACCACAAAACCTTGACCAAGTGAGTGGTCATGTTTTATAAGATTTATCTATTCAATTTACAATCTCCACTAGTTATTCCTCATAAGAAATATCTTACTCCATCATTATAACCTATCGACTTAGTACATGTTAAGGGATTGGTATATAATTCCTCAGGAGAGATACATGGATCACATTGTGAACTTTAGAGAGGTTTTATAGAAGTTCCAATCAATAGGATACCATCATGATATGATCAAGAATATCAAAGGGACTAATATACCTCGGTCTTAGTTTTCCCTTATTTATAAATCTCATTATCTCCTTCCATGGATAAATTTTTAGAAACACCTTGTCACCGACTTGAAATTATGAATCAAACTGGATATTGTCATCATAACTTTTATATAAACTTTGTTCCACCCTTATGTTATACTAAATGTCAATAACCTCCTCTACCATTTCTTCAGCTATATCATGTCTCAATATTTGAATTCTATTACTTCATTGGAGAAAACTATATCTCTACACATATTTCTATAGAGGGCTTCATAAGTAACCACCTGAATGCTTAAGTGAAAACTATTTTTTGTATGAAATCTCAACTAGTAGAATATATTGATCCAAAATACCTTTAAAGTATATAGAAAAAGATCTCAACATGTCATCTAGGGTTTGAATTTTTCTTTGGGACTGAACATCTATTTGATGATAATATGCAATGTTAAAACTAAACTCTATATCAATAGATTGTTGAAGACATTTCCAGATCTTCAAGGTAAACCTCAGATCCCGATTAGATAAAATTTAATGTGGTACTCTATGAAACCTTACCAATTCTTTAATTTATATCTTAGCAAGATGATCCAACAGGGAAATATTCTCTTATAGTGATGAAGTGTGCTAACATTGTAAGGTGGTATACTATATCCAATAATTACCACAACATAAAAAATAATATAAACCCTAAGGATTACTAGTAACTTAAATCATATGTCCATAGAATATAAAGTCACTCCACCACAGATAAGTTTTTCACTAAAACATAAAAAAACAAATGGTGGTATCTCCATAAATATCGATTACAAAATCCTTAATTTTGATAAACTCCCATCACATAAAGCCACAAAAGGGGTTTTAATGAATCAAACTTATCATCAACCTTAGAATGATAAACCCATGATCATATCCTTAACTATTAAGTTAATATTAAATGGAATCATATACCCTTCTAAAAGTTAATTCACTATTTATTCCTTATATAATATCTTATCTTTTACAGAAACAATTTCTTTGGAATATTGGGATCATCCTTGTACTGATATAATATCAAATGTGATTTCATTATTCCAGAATCCTTGTAGATGGATATAGTCATGTGAAATTTCACTAAATAATGAATTATAATATATTAATATGGATCATTTAAAAAAATGAAATTCCCTTTTAAATATGGGATGATAAGTGTATCCAAATTATAATGATACATTTCGTCCATTGTGATTGTATAATAGTTCCCTTTATACTTTGTCTTGGGAGGTTTTTGTGGATTATCATCTACATTATCACTTGTATTGGGGAATTTATTCACATAATTTCCAAACTCGATTCACTTGAAACAGTAAAGTGTGGGTGGTGAATTCTCCTTAGATCTATCTCCATTCATTTCATCGACTGGATGCTTCACATCACTTAAAATTTTTTTTTCAATGGCTAGGCTTACCACACATGCAACACCCCATTTTTCCTTCTAGACAATCACTTGAGTTCCTCTTCCCACATTTGTGGCATGTAAGTGACTGAGATTTATATCTACCATGTGATTTATTTTATTTCTCATGACCCTCGGTCATATATTCATTATCTGAACCATGGGAATTTTTAGAATCATCAATTTCCACTTTTACCTTCAGTTCACATCGAATGAATTCTTTGTAGCTACTAAATTTTATTATAGAAAATTTCTTTTCATGGCTTGGTATTAAGAAACCAAATAATAGATCAAATTTTATTTCTATACTGATGATTAATCTAGAAGTGTACTATGAATTCCTTATAAAATTATCTTTGTATGTACCAAAATATTCATCATCCTTTTGTTTGAGATTGAGATATTACTTCTCCATCCTTGTTCATAGAATATGGGGGAAGTACGTACTAAAAAATATCATCTTAAACTCATCCCATTACATGGATTCAATTAAGTACTCCTGAATCGTATTCTTAATATAGAACAACCATTAATCTACTTTATCTATTAAAATGATAGATTTTCAAAATGAAATTTTCATGCTCCTAACACTGTATAATGGAAAATATGTTGTTAGAGGTACTGATCCATTGATTAATGACTGTTGGATTAGTTTATCCACTAAAATAAGGTGGGTGTTTCCTCATGAAAGACTCATCATAACATTATTCCCTCATTTTCTTATTTGTATGTTCATCATGATTCATAGCATAGAAATCTTGTTTTATCATAGTATTAAGGTTATTCTTTTCATCTCCCATAACATTTATTCTTTGATGTGGAAAATCATTTCATTGTTTGTTTCATTTAGCCTTGACATTGTTCCTTTAGGTTCCAACTATTGAATAAAACTGTAAATCATAGTGTGAGAAGAACTAATAATAGTTAAAACCCACATAATCATGAAAAATAATTTATAGGATGTTTAAATCAGGAAAAAATTATTTTCAATATATGACACATTTGGATTAACCTAGGTCATTCATGATTATTATTTAACTCCTTTTTTATAGTTCATAATGATTTTGTGAATTTCCAAAACATATCCCTTTGGAGTATCAAAATCATTGTGCAGTAAGGCATGTTTTTGTGTACCAGGTGATGATCAAGTCCAAATAAATTATCCCTTTATAGATTTATTACCCCTAGGTACCTCCATTCGAAAGCCACATCTACTTGTTGTATCCAAATAGGTATGTAATTTTTTTGAAACCACTATTTGTATCATTTACCAAAATTACAGGACATCTTCATATACCTTGATTTATCCTTACAAATAACCCTATAAATATCCCAACAAATATCCATAGAAATTTCCCTTGGGATTGTACTAAAGTTTTCACATCCTATTTTTTAATGGTTAACTAAACATTTTCTTTGATACTAATTATAGAGACCCAAAATTATCTTATATAAATATTGTTTATTTTTAGATGAATATTTAATTCGTTTCATAATGCTCCATTCTAGAATGATTTATGTCTAGTTCCTTTGGAAACATGGACACATAAACAACTAATTCATAAGTGGGATACGTCATCTCCCCCTATGTTATTTATAACTATAACCCTTATTAGAAATATCATACATAATACCTTTCATCCTAACCTAAGGAAAAAGAAATATAAGAAAAGATGAGCTAAGCTTCCCAATAATGTCAAATAAGGGAGATATCAATATATCATGAGCATAAGGGTATCAGAACATGATAATGACATTTGAAAACCATACCCTTCCTATCATAGATCATAAACATGAGTCATGGAATAAATATTTTCAGTTCATAAGACATGAATCATAATAGAATCATAGAACATGAACCACGATAACATAACATTGACATAATTCATATATTTGTGACCCACACATAAGTATATAAAATCATATCCTTACTAGTTCGAGGCTCATTTATAAGACTATCATAGTATAATGGGTACACTCCTCAAACCATCATAGTAGTCGTGGTTCAATCCCAAGACTATCATGGTGTATATATTCCATTACTAAACTTGTTTACCTTCTCATTTGAGTCTCGTTTATCTCATGATATATCAATCATTACCTAATTAATTGGAAGGATATATAAGTCCCACCCATCTTGGTTGTAACATAAATATCATCATTGATTATAATGTAACCATCATCAAAAAATGAAAATCGTATATATTTGGTCCATAATACAATAAAAGATTCACTAAATAAGAACCCATGAAAAGAAATGTATTGAAAAATCATTTCATAAAAAGGTAAAATATCAAAAACAAATAGGTTTCATACTAATTTTATCATTTCATCAAATCATAACCTAAAGAAAAACTAGTGGGGATCATTATAATTTTATCATGGTATAACCCATAGAAAAAGAAGTAGGGTTCATAAACATATTTTCTTCATAAATATAATCCATCTAAAGAAATAATAAATATGGTATCATTGTATCATATTCCTAGTAAATATTATTCAATATCAAAGGATATTATATTATATAGAAAATGGGTTTTAAATATCCCATGTAACATTTCTTAAGAAAAATACACTTTTCACATTCAAAATTAATTTTTAAAATTGAAAATTCATAAAACATTAAAAATAATTTTATTTAAAAACAATTGTAAACATATAAATTAATATTAATGGAAAATAATGTTCATGACATGAAGAAATTTTTTTCATTCCATACATGTTAAAACAAAGATTCATTTCACATTTTTTCTAGAATCTAAATGTGCCCTGTCTGAAAAAAGAAAGGTTCCTTTAAAAAAATATTTTAAAATTTCAAACATTGATAAAATTTGTTTAAAAATTCATTTGGATAATATTAAAAAAAATTTGAAATCATTTTTAGAAAATAAGGTTTTGGAGGAAAAAAGTTTTTCGACCAAAAAGAGAAATAAGGATGATTTCTCTTAAAAAATTATTTTGAACTCATGAGTAAATAAAGAGAGTAAAATGATTGGAAAATATATATTTCTATAAAATAACCATAGGACAAAAAAATAATGATTTTCTTGAGATATGGATCATAAAATTTCATCATCAGAAACATAATCATAAATAATATGGATAAACTGTGAGATTGTATCATAAAAACCATAGCACTTTGGTAACATTAAATCATAAGCTCCATGAAAGAATAAAATTAAATAAAACATAGAATAACATAATAATAAATTAATTAATGATATTACATGTTAAAGGGGCTATATATACCCCTCATAAATTATGATAGGTGTGTAACCTAACGTATATCCCAAAGAAGACAAATTGAGATAAAAACCCATACCTTAAGTCTCAACTTCCCTCATACACATTTGAACTTCATGTTTTATAAATATAAGTATAATATACATATATTACAGAAATATACATATAAATATATATATATATATCATACCACATATTATTTACTTATGATCGTTTATTACCCGTTTATTAATAATTCCATGTTAAAGTCATTTTGGGGCAGTAACTGCTTTGTTTGTTGTATATGCTTTGATTTTTTAATTTTGGTAATATTAATTTTATTAAGGTTCTATAATCCCCATAATATTAAAAATTATATAAATATTATATGTATTCGTTATATATGTATGTATATTAATCTATAAAAGATATAAATATAAAATAAAATACATCATTCATAGGAATGGTAGGTCATTCGTATGCATGAACTTTTTTTCCATTTTCATGAAGAATTGAAAGAAATAAAGTTAAATAATATATTACTAGTTTTGAATAATTTTTATTTTATATATATCAAATATTTTAATTAAAAGAATCTGAATTACCTTCCATGTAAATAAGGAACGAATCACATTGCTTCGTGAGGCGGTAGTCCACCATTCACAAGAGCGATGTTATTGTATACCCATGGAATATAATGTAAGAAGGTATATTTGATATAATAGTTTATAAGTATAATAATATCACATATATAATATATAAACATTTAATTCGCCATTATATCTAGCTTTGATAGTTGGTGATGGAAAATGATTAACATCAGTTTGTGAGGTAGTGGTCTCCCGTACACACAAATGTTGATTTCATATCCCATTTTGTATAGGAGGAGACTGATATATGTTATGAAATTAAAATACTAAAATCTCTATATGTGGGAGATACTTTTGTTATTATATCAACAAAATTGAATAATATTTTATGTATTTAGAATAATATAAGTAAAACAAAATCACAAAGTTAAAAACTTTACCTCTTCTTTAGACAACCACTGTAGGTTTAACCTAAATCCATCCATTATTGGATTTATGTTCTCATAAAGTACTATAATATGTTACGAGGTATATAAAAAATATATTTTTTCATATATTCTACCTAAAATGGTTTTTAAGTGTGAATTGGATAGTATAAGGTGTGACCTTTTATAAGTGAGGTGAGTGGCACACTTGCAATTTTTGAAAAGAAAAAGGTGTACCCCAATTTTCACATGCCATATGGCTCAAAAATAGAACATTATTGAATATTATAAATTATAAGGTATATAGGTTTCCATAAAATTTGTTTTGGACAAATTTTTGGTTAATTTTAGCCATTATCTTTTTAGTTTAACCCCCAATAAACCCATTTTTACCTTAACCGGGTTAAATAATTTTTTATTTTTTTACTATTATTTATGTTCAAAAAATAGTTTTAACTTATTAAATAATATAAATTGTGATTATTAAAAATATAGAATCCTTTTTAAAAATTCAATACAGATAATTGGAAAAATTATTTTAAAATTAAACCCTCAGACGTGACGATAATGTGGTTTGCCAAAGAGAAAGTATCCAAAAGTTGATAATTTTTTTATATAAAAATTCAATATAAATGTGATTAAAATTAAATAAATTTTATTAATAGATATATAATTTTACTAATTTTACTTTTAAACCCAATTTATAAAAAAATGAACCATAAAAATTCTTTAAACGAAATGGTTGTTTTCATTATAAACTAGTATTTTTCATTATTCATTGAAAAATTAATCCTTTTAGAAAAATCCCAAAAATTCAACCTAATCTATTTATGAAATGATGATTTAAAAAATAATTTTTATTTTATAAAATTCCTTTTCTAAAAGTGTAAAAAATTAATTTATTATTTTTCACAAAAATAAATAAAAAATTATAAAATAGTGCTTCTGAAACATATAACGACTTAATTGAAAACTAGGTTCTTTTATATAAATATGTTTCATTTTTATAAAACCATTATAATTAATATTTTTAATTTGTTAATTATTATTAATGCCTCAATATTTAACTCATATTAAATAATATTTTTTCTTAAATAATAATATTAATAGTTTTTCAGAGTTCATTAAAACTCTTTGTTGCACGTAATGCATCTTATCAAAGAAATTGATTTTTATAGATTAAATAAAAATTCATAAAAACATCAGGTGTTATAGTCCACCTTCGTTCTCTATATGGATTATTATCATTTCCTTGCTAAATTGAGTCTATTATATTCCCAATTCTCTATACTGTGTGATCATCAGATTTTACATAATTTATATTAGATGATGTTTATCTAGAAGGTATGTTGTTATAGTAATATAAGAAAAATTATTGGAATTTTTTATGTTATTATTCAAATAAAGATGATTTTTGGATAATTGAATATGTATTTTTTAACATCCTTCATCATTATATATATGGTTTATGATCATGTTATCCCTTTTATTTACATGGAGAAATTTTTTTATATTCTTGATGATTATTAACTATTAACACAAGATGATCATGTATTGAAATTTCATATTCTTCATTATATGGAAAACCATGTTTTTTATTTTGTGAAAGGTTCCTTAGGTACTGGTATAGAGGTTCATTTAATTTATTGGACATAAAAAATTTACAGGTTGTACATGATAATATATATCCCCTAAATTCATCGATAATTCTCATGAGAAAAAACAAGTATGGGTATTTTGAGTGTGTCTACACAATTTATAAAGATTTAATTACCATGATCTCTATGAAAATTAAAATTTCATGGAAAAAGGCCTTAACAAAAGGGTTTTGATATCTATAATTATTTATTCAATCAATATGATATCATTATTATTGATATATATGTTTTTATTTATTTTCATGGAAATATCATTCTCTCACTTTAAATTTGATTATGGATTCATGTTGTTTTCCTATTCCTACCACAATTTTTATACCATGTTTATGCCATTATTAATTTAGTTATATGTTTCTATTTATAATAATTTAATATCACTCTTTTATTATGTTTTCCTTCCCCAAGTTATTAAAAAAAGTGGTATATATGACTTTCTTATAAGGATAACACATTCAGAAGAAAATATGAGAGATTTTGAAGACACATCCTGAATTACGTTTTTTCATATATAATGATAAAATGAAAAAATATCTTTTTGATACAAAGAACATGGGATTTTTTTGTTATTGTTTTTTCTTATTTATCTAAATCAATAAACTTGAAATGATTCTTCATATGAAATAGTTGCAATAATTGATATTGGTTTTTCAATTTAATGATGGTTATATCTAAGATTTTATATCCAATATCCAAGAAAGTATATAATTTATTTGACTATGAGAAATGAATCTAGGAGTGTGGGTATGGGGGATATATTTGGTATTAAAGGAATGGTTTATATATTTATAGATTAAGATATTTGTTGAGGATAATTTAAGTATCGATAAGTTATGGTTGGTCACAATTTCAAAGGCATATATAACCCTTTCATACAATATATGATTTAACAAAAAATAAATTATGAAATTTTTATATTGCTATTAGGGTTATAGAACCATTGAGGAAACCTAAATATGAGTATATGTATAGGATGATATCGTGAAATTTCAGTAATGTTTTGAGTATATGGTTTTCCTATCAAGAAATCTCTCTCTAGATACTAAAAAGTGGAGTGGGGCTAAGAGTTCACACCTGGAAGGACTCTCTTAGGGGATATGATTTGGTTAATGAAATTATCTTGATGAACCATTACAAATTATTTAGTAACTATGTTAATTAATTTGGTTAGATAAACTAATAGAAAAATTACCATGGATGACCATGGATTGAATAAATAGAGTTATAGGTCGATCAAAAAGCATCATATTTTAAAAAAAGGTTTCATAAGGGAATGAAAATTTGGATTAATTTTTTAATAAAAATATTTTAGATATTATTATAAACATTTTTTTAGTATTTGGTTGAAATAGGATCATGAAAATGAATATTTGAAAGGTGTGTACCTGAAAACTACTATGTCTTATAATTTAATAAGGGACCAGGTAAAAGTGGTTGAGAATATTATTTTATGTTTTTTATGGTGGAAAGGTGAGTTTCCTAGTCTTACCTAGGGCTATAAGATTGACACTTTCACAAATATTTTAGCTATTTTCATTAGTTAGTGATATTTATCAATGATATTATATTATATTATAATTGTTATGAGGATTACATGAATCATTTAAGGATTATTCTTCAGTAGTTTTTGGTTAAAAGAAAAAAAACATATATTAAATTGTAATAATAACCTCAAAAATTGATTTTATATTAAGTTTATGTTTTTGGGGATAAATATTAGAGAACACATAATTGAGGTATGGATAATTCTTAAATTTAATTTACACATGATGATGAGATGATAAATGGTTTTTTGGTACTCAAGAAGTAAGATAGATATTAATTGTTAACCTTGGTATTAATAATTGAATCCTAATATTCTTAGATAATTGCACATCATTTTTTGGATTATGAAATATAGTACAAGGTGTGCGACCTTTTGAACTGGTTGTTAATACAATGTGAGTGTTAAAGATAGAGTTAGTTTTTGAATGGATATATAATCTCATTGTGGTTTAATGACTTAAAGATTAAAATGGGTTTTTGTAAAGGTATGTTATTGAGAGTATATGATTACATACATGGGTATAAGGTTGTAGGAATTATTAATTTAGTTTGAGTAAGGATAAGTTTTATTTTGAGAGCATATATTTCAAGGATTAATGGGTTTCTAAGATTTTCAGATTGTTCATGGTAATTTGGAATTTTTATTTTAATTATTAGGTTAACAAGTATGATAGAACCTAACTTAAGGTAAACTATGTTGAACCAAGAATTATATATTTTAAACTAAGAGTGATATAGGTTTAAAAAAGTCTAATACAAGTTGATCTATAATAAATTTAGTCTAACATGATATTGTTATAAAGTGATACATCTTGAGGTTAAATTTTACTATAATTATTAATGATAATTCTCTTATAACTATCATCAGTCTTGTTAACCTAGTTAATAATAGATTCCATGGACAATGTAGAAGTCATCCCAATGAAAAACCTGATGGGATAAGGTCTTGAGTGATAAATCTTATAATTATTCTAAATCGGCTATCAAGAAGTATGATTGAAAATATTAACCATGTTTGAATCTCAAACACACTAAATAAGGGAATGATGGAATCTCATAGAAATATAGGTGAAAATATGATATATGAATAAATATTAAATTTCCTACCTGTAAAATATGTTCAAAGAAACAATGGATAAAATGATATAAGTTTGGATATAAAAGAAATTATATGCAAAAGTGCAAGGGAAAGAGAAAGGATATAAATATATGTCGCTTCAAATACAAGAGAGTTTAGTATTATAAAACTCAATATTCTAATCTAAGGGATAGTGAGGAAGATAGTCACCAATAACCATGAAAATAAGAAACATCCTATAAAATTCATACTTATGAAAAAATTTCACTCTATATTTTCTAGAATTCTATGTCATTTATGTTTTCACCAACTAATGTATATTAAGATATGAATAAAAACGCCTAGTGGTATAATTATTATATAAATATTTTTTAAGTTTTGTGGGAGGTTACTCATTTTATATCAAGATCTACATCCCATAGTATAATACTATTTAGAATTAGTAATATGTTATAAGTCTTTATAAAGTTGTTATAATGATTTTTCATATAGATAAATTTAATTCACCATCCTAAATAATCCCATGATCATCTATATGTTTATCGTTAATTATGAGTTCCATATAGAAATTACTCTAATATTAAGAGTAAAATTGTTAGGAAACAATTTATTTAAGGGGAGGCAATGTAACACCATAAAAATATAATATATTATTACCTTTAAATAAATCAATTTCCCGTATAAATTTCTCTACACGCAATACTAAAAATGAAAAAACTGTGATATATTTTGACAAACTAAAAAATTTAAATATGACACTTGAAAACCAATCCATTGAATTTTTCAAAATAAACAGAATTAAAAAATTTATGAATTATATGTATATAAAAAATAATGTCTAATTTTAAAATGAATTTAAATCAATTAGTTTACCAAAATTTAGTAATAATATTGTTTATTTTTAAGGAAAGTATTTTTCAAAAAAAATATTTTATGAGATACAAATTTATATTTCAAGAGACATGTGATTAATAATAAATTTAATTTTATTTTAATAATTGGTTAAACCAATTTAGTTGGAAAATGGTATAAAAAAAGTATAATAATAGCTAATGTTCAAAATTTTCATTTTTTAATAAAAGGTTTTTCATTATATTTTAATATTTTATTAAAGAAAATGAATTTATAAATTTTGGAATTTGAAATTAATAAATTAAATTAAATTTTTTAATTCCTTATATAAAACATGACTTAGTTTAAATTTTTGATTATTTTTAAAAAATTTAAGGAACTCAGGGTCCAGCATAAATATGATAGAATTAAAATTTAAAAATTTTGGGTTTGGATACATGTTAAAAAAATTGAATCCACAAAACCCATTTCCCAAATTTCATTAAGGATTACAGGTAATTTAATTTATTATTGAAAAGTAAAATCAAATGAAAGCATAATTGGTACCTCATTTTTTTGAAATCGTCAGTTTGATTTGCTCATTGTCAATGTGTCATGGCTATAGGATGAAAAACTAGACATCCAATATATCTTCCACACATTCTACACAATTCCAGTATCATCTATCTACATTTATTGGGTGTCATAAAATTAAAGCAAAGAGTTTTAGAATGTCCCTTAGATCGCCTAAACAACATAGCCTCAATCGAGAAAGTGGGATTGTTCTAACCTTGTTCTTCATTTATAATCTCTCTATAAGAACTTGAGAGGATATATTATCATTATAAATTCAAAAAAAAAATTTGGATATTTTGATTCAATAGTTTAAAATGATATTTTATAAATAGGTTGTACTTTCAAAGAATTCACTTAGGTCCCTAGAAAGTAATAAGCTTTATTTTAGACCTTTTCACCCAAGTATGATTTAATAAACATTTCATAAATTTCAAAAATATATTATCAATAAGTATTAAAACTTCAAAATATCTCGTTATAAAATAATAACAATTAACTCAACCCAAAATATCTCTAAAAATTTTAATGAACCTTGAACATAGAATGTTCGTTCAAAAAATTACATTTTTATCGTATTCAAGTTTATGACAGAACAACTTGTGAATACCTTGCGAAATAAATTCATTCATAATTATTCTAAACATGAATTGTATAATTTCCTGAGTTTTACATATGATCATTCATACTCATACATTCATTGGCCCCCACACATGGGCCCCACTTCTTCCTAAACTCATATTCATTGGAATATGTGGAACATGTAGATACACTTAGTGTGTAACCCTCTAGGTACTTATTTTGATACTAGTTAGTCCAAAACATGGACCATGAGTAGAGTCTAGAAACTCATCATGGTCACTAAAGATATGAGGAATGACATAGTAATGACTTCGTCTTGTGAACATATTTTGTGAAACATAATCTCTTGGTCCCATGATAACTCATAAAACAAGATTCATACATTTTTCTTCATCCTTTTTTTTCTTTATATATTTCATGACCTTATAGGATAGAGTTACCTTCATTTTTCATGTCCATGTATTTATGATGGTACTACCATCCTGCTCAACCTAGGCCCATGATATATCTCTTCCTCCACTCGGAAGTAAAAAATTTAATCATGATCATTCAACCAATGTCATACCATTAATGACATACCCAACAAAAACTACCTCAGCATCATTTTATTATCATGGTTTTCGTCTTGCATCAAAGTACATGATCAAATGGAATAGACTGATAATGATCTCAAGTCCAAAGAACAATACACATGTTTGTAGATAAGAACAACCAATGACACCCAAAACATGTAGTGTTTCTATTGGAGGTCTTATCCTCATGATATCAGCACTAGATATCAAAAAGTGTAAACATTGTGATAATATGTCTCACTGATTATGCGCCCCTAGAACCTGATAGTCAAACATCATATGTGTCTTGTCAGTATAATGTATCTAAACCATAGGACATATGTTTAAGATGTTTACCATAGTATCTCAAGATTCTCATTATAGATGTAAAATTGTGTATCCTTTTTATACAACATGTAATATAAGTATATTACCATGTAAATAGTGGATGTAAAAATATCAACACTATTATGGTAATAATAAACACATTAATATATCAATCTCAATACATGTATTGGTAATAAAAAGTAGTATTCAAGCTGGTTCTAGGGGACCTAGTATTACAACACTCCCACTTTCACTAGTTCCAACTTTCTAACCATCCTTGTTATATCTCACATTATTAAGATCATGTTTTTATTAAATCACATCTTTAGTGTCTAAGACTACCACAACTCCACTGTGTGGATTTTCTTCTATGTGTGACATCATATACTTAATCAAAACTCATCAAGAGATGTAATCCTCGAGTGTATATGTTTTTTCATATGTACAAACTTGGAATATTGGCTAGTAATAGTATCATAATTTACCTTATGATAAAAATTCACTTACTCTGTGAAATTCAAAGAATTGGAATAAAATATTGTACATTTTACACTACTTCTTAGCTGTCTTAGAAGATGCAATGTACTCAGTATTTGTATATATAGATATCACGTGCTTGAATGGGATTGTTTTAATAGTAACCTTATCCTAACTATGATATTAGATAATACTAATCCAAGGAAGACTAGTTTTTGTCCCCTTTTAACTAGTATCTCTTCTTCTCCACATACTAAGTACATATCTTTTTTAACTTATTAGGTGAAATGAGACAGTTTTGAGTACATCCCTTGCAGTTATCTTGGTTACAACTAATATTTTCTAACTTTAGATTACATATTTGAAATATCATCATCATAATTTATTTATTTATTTATTTAAATTAAGGTGAATAATAAGAAGAAACATGGGCCAAACAAGCCCAAGAAAGATCCTAAGGGGGCATGAAGTAGTGAAGTCTGAGGGCATCCCCTATAACAAGATCAACCCCCTATGGCATTATAAAATACACATTCAAGAAATAGGAGACACCATGACTGGTTCCAGTTAAGGATGAAAGATAGTCTGCATCTTTGTTTCCTTCACGCCAAGTATGTACGAATTTGAGTTTTCTATTTAGTATACATTTGAAATATCAATTCTTGTATATATCATGTAATATGTGATAGATACATTTCTGGAGAATGTGGAATTAAAATCACCATGTTAATCTCATACGATTTCAATACTATGTTAGTATATATACGATCAGATAGTTCTAAGAAACCATTAGATCTTGCTCAGTAAATATCATTCCGTGAAACTCTAGTTTATACTTTATTTCAATCACAAGAGATTTATTTTTATCCTGGTATTGACTAAATTGAAGTCCAGTGGATATTTTCCATATGTTTACAAACATATTTTTCATTCAAAACAATATTTCTCCCACTAACCCTTCATAGAAACATATCAAAGATTCATTCCAAATAAATATTCTATGATATAGTTGATTAATTGAATCATAGTTTGGACTTCAGTAAATTTCACCCTTACTGGAACTCTATGATGTCACTATAACATTAGGGTTATGTCGTATAGACATCTTCCATGATTTGTGGTCTTGACATCCATTTCTCAATAAAATGTTCATTTAAATTATATATGACAAGGAAAATTATATTGAATTTAGGAATAAAGAATTGGTATAACCAATCTAGCCTTATTGGTACAACACATGTACCATCCGTGTATAGTCTCATTTGAATACCCACCACATTATTCAAATTAATAAACCTCTTAGACTATGATACATGGAATACATTATTTAATTTTAATTGATCTTATCAATATTAGCTAATTTCTATATACTACATACCTATAGGAATCAGTATTCTCAATGAATAATTTATCACCAACCATGGTGAATATAAAACAATCACTATAATTTTATCCTATATATTTAGTATGTTTCTCTGTAATATTATTTTTCATATGCTTCTGTGGAACTTCTTCCTATGAAAACTACTTTCACATCTTTGGAATTATATAGACCCAAGTCAATTTGGCTCCCACTATGTCAAATAATGATGTTCACCCTCTTATACAAATGTATTCTATCACATGAATAAAAATTTTCTATTATAATTATTTCTTTAAATCATTAAAAAAATTAGGATAATTACATTTTATGCACATTGTGTTTTACTGGATGCAAGTTTGTTAACATACTCAACAAAATATTTGCAAGTAAACATATCCTCTTATGAAATAATAGATTTCCATCATACTATAACTTATATGATATCTATTTTTTATTTTAGTTTACATATGGTTATGAGATAACATGTTTATTTGTGAAGCATGTCATCAAAAATGGAAGTATCTACAATGCATGAGTTTTAGCTTTTATGCTTCTTTTACTTACATCCTGACTTTTATGTGTATAAATAAATGTGTGTTTAGAAATTTATCCAAAAAAAAATTATTGATCAAGGTTAACATATAATACTCATCATCAATACACATTATTAGAATCATATATTTGATGTTTATAAGGTAATGTTCATTTAGGAATAACTCAACACTACATAATATAGATAGATGAATGCTTGGTCAGGATTTTCATTAGTAGACAAGCCTATAACCTCTCAGGTATTTTGACCATGAATATGTCATACCTCACATAGACACACTTTAAACAGTTAAAGTAATCTTATGAAGTATACTTACCACTATCTTACCCTTGGAATAGTTCATGCTCTCTAGATTAACTAGTTCTGAATTCTTTGTGGCTTAAATTTATTTCTAAAGGTTAATTTGTAAAAAACTATGTACATAAGTTTATCTATAGTACCTAAGGTATTTAACTCCAAAGATTATAGAACCATTCTGGGTATATTCTTGAAAACAATTTTTTTCCTTGAAAATTTATTATCTTCAACAACTGGGTATAAAAGTCTTAAATTTTATATTCATCATGTATTTCCAATGATTCAAAAACCATAAGCATCATTCATTAAAGAACTATAATTATGTCACCTTGTGTCCATAGGACATTTTAAATAAATGTTTTGGTAAAAAAAGTTCAACTTGAACCACTTACTTTGAAATTATATGTTTTTTTCTGCTCACTACTAACTTGGGTGCCACCTTGTCTCAACCCTCGAAAAACACAACTTAGCTATAGTAATATTTATTTACATTCTTTGTTGATGTATTTTAATAAAAATATTTGAAATTAAATTGTATTTAATACACAATAATTATGTTATAAACATCACAAATAATTATGAATATACCTAAAAAATAAGTGACTTCTTGCTTCTTCCATTAGTACAATTCATTTATCTTCTATATAATTATATCACGATATGAGAAGAAAATAACATCATGTTTAATAACAACTTTATTTTAAGGAGTCTTTGAAGGTTCCTTTGGTTTGGAAAATTCCACTAGCCTTTTCACCTTGTCTTTCATCTTTTACAGCAAAATAATTAAAGATTAAACTTTGTTTTATATTTTTTTACTTGGAGAACCATACCTAAAAAAGGTAATGAATTATTTTCTCCATAATATTCATTTTTATTAATAAAATAAAATGGAGTATATGGATTAAAATTATTAGATAAATGGATACAATGGAATATAATTTCCATATTTCATCTTAATCATCACCCATTCATATCTCACTTCACTTTCTTCTCTCAAGCTTCTCAGAGATGAGACAACATATAAAACCATCCACCTCATGATGTTGTATCCACAACTCACATCGGATGTTGATCAAAGAATTATGACATAACAATAATATGAATCATAAATTATTATACTATAATAATTTCTACACCCTCACTTCCTATGGTATCTTAACAGGTAATTTGGAAACTATCACCTTGAATTTCCATTATCGTAGTACTTTACGCAAGTGCATGTACTAGTCTTCGGAAACTTGTGCTAGTTTGGACCTTATATTGGTCCAATATTATCACAATTTGCTTTTAGTATTTCTTTTGATTTTCTACAAAAAAACTATAAGATTTTACTTTTATATTCATTACCTATTTAGGCATTACTGATTATTTAAATCATTAAATGTCTCCCACTATTTTATCAAATTCTAGGAAACCACTATATTGTAGTAAGAATACTCTATCACTTGAGTATTATAGTTAAAATTATCCTTAAAAATTATCCCCATAGTCTACAAGTTATTCCTATTCCACTACTCAGAGAGACCAATGTAGGAATTTGACTGGATAACCATGTTAACTTGTGGCTACTTGATCTGTTGAGTGGAGTCTAATCTCCTACAAACAAATAAATTACATTGATCAACAATTTTCCTCTAAAGTTCTAACAAGAAATATATGAATAATTATATGCTATAAAACTTAGTTAATTTAACTGACCACTCTCATAATAACTCTATGATAGTAAGAGGCACTCTCAACTACTGCTGACGAGGGACCTAGACGTCTAATTTTCTTTAACTTTGAGTGACAGAAGGCATTTAATGATCAGATAATTTCTCTGATGGATTTGGTAAGTTAATCATGTTTAATGAAATACTTTTCTATTTAGAATTATTATTCTATGTTATCTCACTCACAATTTAGCCATGATTTTAAATATAAATCATTCATTGAACACGTTCATTTTATGTTTTCACACTTTTTTATTATTATACTATATGGTCGTGCATAATAAAATACACATTCACAAAATAATATTACTTTCACATGATAAAATAAATAATGACATGATCATGATCCATTAATAATTGGTTAATCTATATAGAGAATAATGGATTAACAGAGACCCTAGGTAAATTCCTTATGTAAATACCTAACCTAAATTACAGTGCTCGTAACTCCCATTCATTTCACTTGTTTGTTTTATAATGACTCTACACTCAAACAAATTTTACATAAACTCTTATAATCTTTACAATGTATACTCACACATAGGTGATGGAAACTCAGAGTGTGAAATTACATTCCATTACTTAAATGTGGACACATAGTCCTATATACAAATTGAATATAGAGGGAAGATATGCAGATCATCAAAATAAAATAACTTTTATATTTTAAAAAACATAAATGAAATAATTAAATTAAATAAATAATGAACCAAACATGCATAAATCAGTCTCAACTCATGATCATTCAACATGAAATTATATTCCATAAGAAAAATTGAATTTTCTAAAATTCAATATGAGTGTTTTTTAATGCATTAACTTTCATTAAAAATAATTTTTATTAATTATCAATATGTCCCAAAACAACCTAAATAATTTTTTTAAATCCCAATCAATAAAATTAAATTTCAGATTTTTTTTTAAAAAAAGGGGTTTTTTCTAGACCTAAATAAGATCTGTTTAAATTAATTTAAGACTAGTAATTGGTAAAATTGGTCAGGCTAGTTGTATTTCTACCAAATTGGTCTCTCCTGATATGGGGTATCCATTTAAAGGACATACACACACACAGATATATATATATATATATATAATATTAAATTATAACAAGATTCCAATAGAATATTTATACATTTTTAATACATATTTTTAATAAGCCACCATAGGAAGCTTTGAATAAGTTTTCAAATGGAATATTTGTCCTATTAACAAAACAAGATTCCAAGGGAAGCTTTATACTAGAATTCATGGGAATATTAATCATTTTAATTTAAGAATATTCCATGAGAAGATTTAATCTATCTTCCATGGAAGGATTTATCCTTTTAATTAAACAAGATTCTATGATAATATTTAAAATAGATTCCAAGGGAATATTTATCCATTTAATTAAAGACTATTATATAAGAATATTTAAACTAGATTCTAAGGAAATATTTACCCATTTAATTTAACAAGCTTCCATGAGAATCTTTAAACTAGCTTCCATGGTAATCTTTGTCCATTTAATTGAACAAATTTTTTTTGAGAATATTTTATTGCCAAAGGACTACCATAATTAGCTTCCAGTAGATTTGACTAACAGATAACGTAATTACATCATGCTCCAACTAAAATCTATCATATTGGTATCCATTAAAATGATGAAAACCAAATAAGAAAATTAATTTTCATAGAAACTTTTAAAAAAATCGTCAATCTTTGATCGACCACATGTTGGAAATACAAACTGAGATTGATGCACCATAAAGTGAGTTGATACTGTATCTAAACCCTATTTAAAAATAATAGAAAATTTAATTTAAATTTTAAATATTTCTACTTAAATAATTACATGTTCCATCAGATACCAATTGAAGGAACCCGGAGCACAGCTGAAGTGTGAAAGAGGTGAATTTTAAAAATTTTGGGTTTGTATTCATGTTAAAAACATTTAATCCAAAAAAAAATAACTTTCCTGTATTTCTTGAAGTATCATGTGTAATTCTATTTAATCATGAAAAGTAAAATCAAACAACATTTTATATGGTACCTCATTCGTTTGAAGTAACCGGTTTGATTCACTCAATGTTGATGTGTCGTGGATGAAAGAATCCAAACTAGACATCCTCTAGGTCATACACATGTTCTCCAAAATTCCAGGATCATCAATCTACATTTTCCATGTTCTAGAATGGGAAATTTAATAGCATTAAGACCTCCCTTTGATCGCATGAAGAATGTTTACTCAATCGAGAAAGCGAGATCGGTCTGAATTTTTTATCCTTTGAAATCTATCTCTTTAAACTTGATAGGAGATGGGAGGAGATGTTATCTCTCTAAAATCGTAAAAATGGTAGATATTTTGATTCAATAGTGTAAAATGAGCTTTTATACTTAGGTTTACTTTCTAAAATTAAAATTGGTCCCTAGAAAGTAATAGCCTTCATTTTAGCCCTTTACACACATGTATGACTTAATAAACTTGTCATAAATGCCCAAAATATTTTATCACTCACTTTTAACAACATAAAATTTTATGTGATAAAATAAAAAAATTAATCGTCTTATAATCTCTCAAAGTAATTTAATAAACCTTTAATATCCAATGTTTTTTTTGGAAAATTACACTTTTATCATATTCACTTTTATGATCAAACAACTTGTTAATAACATAAGAAATAAATTCATTCATAATTATTCTAAACATGAATAATGTAATTGAATGAGTTTTACTTGTGATCATTCATACTCAGAAGTTCATCAACCCCCGTACGTGGGACCCACTTCTTCCTAAACTCTTATTCATTAGAATGGGTGGAACTCTTGGATAAAATTACTTTTTGACACCATAGGTCCTCATATTGATAGTAATGATTCCAAACCATAGAAAATGATAAGAGTCTAGAAATAAATCATGTCCCTTAATGAGATAAAACATGTCATAGATATCACTTCCTCCTATGAACACTTTCTGTGTAATATAATCTCTTTGTCTCATGATATCTCATAAAGAAGGATGCACACTTATGTCATCACCCTTTTGTTGCTTTATATCTTTTGTGACCTTACTGGATGGTCTTACCTTCTAGTACCATGGCCATGGATTTATGGATGTACTATTATTCTGGTCAACCTAGGACAATGAGACATCTCTTCCTCAACTCAAAAGTGAAAAATTATATCTTTATTATTCAACCAAGTTCATACCACCAATGATGCACACAGCACAAATTACCTCACCATGATTTCATTATCATGGTTTTGTCCTTGAAATAAAGTATGTGATTAAATAGAACACACTAATAATAATATCAGTTATGGATAGAAATAAACAAGTTTATAGATAGGAAAAACCAATGACACCCAAAACAAGCAGTGTTCTAATTGGTGAGTCTTTCTTCATGATCTCAATACTAGATATTACCAAGTGTGAAATTCATGAGAAGAATTATTAATGATTAAGACCGCCCAACACCTGATATCCAGACATCATATGTTTCATGTCAGTATAAAATATCTGGACCATAGAACATATGTTTAAGAATATTATCAAATTATCTCATGGTTCTCATTATAGTTGGGAACTACTATATCCTTTTGATAGGACACATAATCTAAGAAAATTACCATGTAATTAGTACATCAAAAAATATCAATAATATTATGTTAAGAATAAACATATATATATATATCAACCTTTTTACATGTAATTGTGATAGAAATTACTATTCATGTTGGGTCTAGGTAACTCTCTATTACAACAAAAATGGCCGGTTTTTAGTCAAAAAATATAGTTTTCACAAAACATGGAATTTATATGGAAATATAATAATATAAGAATGGCATATAATTTTTCAAAATATTTTAATTACAAAAATATGAATTTAAATAATAATAATTTTAATTTTAAAATATAATATTAACATATTAATCCAATAACCAAAATTATTTGAACTAATTGAGATTTTACGTCAATAAAAAACTACTTTCGATCTTTTATTTTAACTAAGTATTTTAATGGGAAATTTGGTTTTGGCTCAAATTGGAAGCCAAATATCATTTATTTGTTTCATAATCATTCAATTTATGTTATTAAATTCAATATCCAATATAATTTTATCTAGTATATAAATCTAAATATTAAAAAAAATCTATATAAACTATATTTTAATGTAATTTTTTTAAAATTAACTTTTCAAAACTTTTAAAAAAAATATTTGACAAAATTATTCCAAAATATAAAATTAGAGGCATAAAATTAAGTAAACCAATGTATATCTGAATATTTTTCAATAAAATCATTTCTGAATGTTATAAATTAATTACCAAGTTGAAATTAAATTAAGATAAAATAAGAAAATGTGAAATAAAAATCCCTTAAAAACACTCAATTTTATCTCAAAAAGTAGTGTTTGAGGTGAGGTTCAACCCACACTCCTTTTCCTCTCCTCTTTTGTCTATTTTTTGCCTTTAAAACATTAATCGTAACCTTACATTATTGGAAATGTATGTTATACTCTCAAAACTAATTTTTTTAACTTATAAATTGGTGACATATTTATCACTTAAAGTCAAACCTTTCCTTCAAATTTCTCCTTGAAACTATGTCCATTTTCCCTTCCTATAACCTTATACCACATTCTAAAGCCTACGGTCACCATTAGTGTAACACCATATCCTCAATTAATGTAAGTTAATATTATATCTTTATAAAACAATAATATAATTCAAAATTTAATATTTTATTCAACAAAAAATATAATTTTATAGGATGAATATTGATTTTTAATTTACATGGTTAAAATGAGCCTATAATGAATTTTCAAATAAATTCCTTAGCAATAAGATTCTATGAATAATAAAAAATATATAATTTTACTATTACAAATTTTATTTATAATTTTCTAATAACATGAATAATTAAAATTTTATTAAATAAAAATTTCATAGAAACAATGATAATATCATTTTGGGTTAAATGGGAGTATTTTTTAGGAAACTGTTTTGTTGGAAACTCTTTTTATTTAAAAAAGGAAAGTGTATATCAATTTTAATTAAGATAAATAATATTTAATTATCAATGATTTAAAATTTAATTGACAATTTATATATCAAAATTTATTAATTTAAATCCATACAATGATTATTGCCAGTCACATAGTTAATAAAAGACCATATTATTCTTGAAAAATGTATTTCTTGATAAATCATTTTTTGACACGAATTGACAATTTTTTATATAATATTATACCAATTCTATGAATTTAATTTTATAAAATGGATTCCATATTTTAATTATAATATTTAATATTATTTAATAATTTAAACTTAATTTTTGGCCATAATGAATAGCGAAAATTAATTAACACGGTTAAGATAAAAACGGGTTTATCGGGGGTTAATCTATAATTATAAGGTCAAAAATGAACTAAAACTTTTATAAAAACCCATTGGTATATTTAATATGAACTTATAATTTTTCTTCAAATTCTATCCATTTTTTATCCATTTTTTTAGAATGTGACATGAAATTATAGAAAAAATTTGAAAAATTACAAGTATTCCATTGTCCACAATTATAAAAGAACACTCCCTCCCCTTAATTATTCACACCTATAAAGCCTTTTATCTTCAAAAATTATTGATAAAATATCTCTGAAAAATCCCTAGACACATTATAGGTCTTCTTTTCTTCCCAAAATACCAACCCTATGGTACTTAAGAGGAGAACCAAAGGTTGTTTCTCTAAGAAAAGGTAGTCATCTTAACGAAACACTTTCTTTTTCTTTATTATTTTTCCAACTTATATAATGTATTGACATATAGAATATAATAAAATAATTATGTACCATATAACAAGATATTATTAAGTTGATGTAAAAATATTTATTCAAATACTTCTCCATTAAATTGGAATCAAATCCATCGCTCGTGTGTATGGAGGACTACCGCCTTGCAAAGTGATTAAATTTTGTTTTCATCACCGAATCATATTAATATTAATAATGGTCAAAATAATGGATATATATGATAATTATGACATGATATTGATTTTGAAAATTTTATATATCATCCACTTACATACCCTTTCACCCATTAAGGAAATTGTATTATCAGTCATGTATACGTATGACCTACCGTCTGTACAAAGCGATGAGATTCATTTTCCATATAAAAATTTCAAGTATGATTCTAAAAATTTATATAATAAGTAAATATTAAATTTATAACATTTATATCATGTTTTATATTTTTTAAATATATCTCATATACAATAATCATAACTTTTATGACAATCATCCTTGAGAAAACAAGGCAATTGACACTCAAAACAAGTGTAAAAATAAAATATTTTTGATGAAAGGGTGATAAGATGTTATAAAATTATAATATATGATATTATAAATATTAATATAGTTATGTTATGAATTAATAAAATGTTTAATACCATTATACATTACGTTAAATTTCATTTAACTAAATGATAACATGAGGTAAGGGATTTTGTCTAAATTTACGTTCAATTGAGACATATTTGTTATTATGCAGCTATTCAATTTTATATAGTGTTTATGTTTACCCCTTGATTTATTTAATATGAATAAAAATATATTAATTATGATTAATGTTTCAATTAATGTCTATTCTTTTAATGGGTTACAATTTAAAATTTACCAAAGATATAAGTATTTATTTTACAATCTCACTTTATTTTGGGATTCCTTTCATTTTCATTAAATTAATATTATCGTTTATCCTTCATAAGATCCAATAATATTTTTATCCACTATATATTTTTGGAGTTTCCAAATTTTCTTCCAAATTTTCTTCTCTTTGGTAATTGATTTAAGAAAATAAATGATTAAAAAAGAAATTTTATTTCTCTTTTAATCGGATATCTTTTTCTTCCAAGTTCATGTTATTCAAAATTGTTTTAAAAAAGAAATTTTATTTAATAAAATTATTTATTAATTAAATTTTAAGTTATCATATAATTTTTAAAAAGTTTAATGTAATATTAATACTATTTGGTGAAAGGGATGTTTTTGACTTTCTTTACAAAAAAGTCTATTTTTTACATATTCAATGATAAAAGACGTTCTGATTACCTTAACTATTTTCCAAAATTTATCTTCTTCTACATGTTTTCAATATTTTTTAACTGAAAAATATTTTATGAATTTTTATTTTAATATTTCACTTATATCCCCTTTATTCTCCCAAAATACATTAATTTATCTTAAAAGCTATATTATCCCTCATTGATATTGTGGTTGTTAACTTTCTATTGAAACATTCACTTTCAAGATACCATTTGAAATTACATATACCATAAATATCCATATTATGTATCATAGATATGATTATTTATTAAAATATATATCATTTATACATACGGTTTCATTACATTGAATGTTATTTGATTGACTGAGGAAATCTTGTAAATTTCATATTCTTATCTCAATACCGATATTTATTGATAATGAATATTGTTCATTAATTAAATCAATCATTAAATATATGAGGTATTATTTGGAAATGTAGTTATGGGTGGGATAGGAATTATATAGTCTCTTGATGTGTCAAAAAAGTCTCATGAGACAAATCAGTTGGCCAAATTAAATGTGGTTTATCTATAGGTTTAAACTGTCTTGGTGTATGGTATTGACATTATATATATTCTAATTTATGAGATAATTAAGTCAAATATTAATCATTTCCTTGAGAATTTAGTTATTGTGATCCATGATATTCTTTCATTTATATTATCAATTAATGCTTTTCAGGCTCAAGTTATTGATCAAATGGTATGTGTTTTCAGTTATTTACCTTTCCATATTGATTATACCGAATTTACTAATGATATATTACACTGTATTTAACCCTTTATGATAATTTAAAAGAACCCCAATTTTAATTCATTTCCCTACGATATTAATAATAATTAATTGAATGAGTTTAAGGATGTTGAATTTTTTTATTAGACTGTTTTTTATTTTATCCCAAATGTAATATAGGTATAATGTATATATGTGAATCTCCAAAAATACAATAACAACCTTTAATTAATTATTATAAAATTGTATCTATACCAATTTAATAAATAAACCATTGGATATGGGTCGCTGGAATTAGTTTTGTTATAATTAGTTAGCATTAGGCCTTCATTTCCAAGGAGACTTTCAAGGAAAATTCAAGCCCCCAACATGAGTATTATCAACTACATAGTTTATCTTATTAATTATCTTATTTTTAAAATATATATAAATATAGTAAAATAAGTATATTTATATAATTTATATTCGTTAATTTTACTATATTAATGTTTGTTATATTTTTTTCTTCATATATGACAACCATTAAGAAAAAAATCATTGTTCGTGTGTTGTGTAAACTACCACCTCCAAGATGAAATGTGTTTTGTTTACCATAAATAAGTTACAAGGATAGATATTAGGATTTAATTAAAATATAAATACTATTTTTATAAAATAATTAAGGTTCTTTAATGAAAAATTAGGTAACCTGTTGCCACATTCCATGTTTTTAAACCATTAAATTTTTTAAAAAAAGTTGAACTTTTCATTTGGTGGATGGGCCAAATGTTAAAATGAGATACATAATGGAATTATGGGAGTTAAAACACATAAAAGTTTTGTTTTATATGTATTGTAAGACCATATATTCATCTCATGTGTTCATTTGGGTTTTGGGAGTTTCGGTCTTTGAAATTCAAGTATGTAGAAATCTAAAGGGAGGTGCATGGTTAGTACATGGTTAATGCTAACTGTGAAACTCAACCATGTGGGGCCTATAGGCTATTATAGGGTTTGTTAAAATGTGCACAATAGGTTGCACAGTTGTGTGAGTTTTCTATAAAAAAATTAAAATTGGATTTCACGACCTGTGCAAGGTTTTTTAAAATGTGCACCTAACCATGTAGGGCATCCCTTCAGAGAGTATCACCGTACGGTTTCCACATGGTTATCCAAGCCATTTATCTCATTAAATATATGGACATTGCTATTTTTTGTCCTAGCATTTAACTTTCCTTCTCCCTTATTCTCTCTCATTTTCTCCACTCTGTTAGCTACTCAAGATTTCCCCTTGGCTTCCTCAAATGCTTCTATGGTTCTCCATCATTCAAACATAAAATCGAATATCATTGGTTATATTGGATATCCCATGGTAGGTATATAATTCAACTTTCTCCTTTCTCATTATAACATTATGTGTTAAATGGTATTTTAATGTGAGTTAATACAACCTATTTTCAGGGTGTTATTCTATTCTTATATTTTCTCTAAATTTTACTCAAATCAAATCCTGATATTTTATGAATGAAGCATATTAAGAATGAGGTTATATTTCTTTGGATTTCACCTTAAATTCCCATCATTTTATCAAATATTCCACTGTGTCACATGCTCAATTTTCCATGTATCACCCTTAAAATGTGAAATTAATTATGTAAAACCTAATTCATTAAATGAAATAGTCATTTGGTATGTAATTTCACCACGGGAGGTTATCCACCTTAACTCAAAACAACCCTTTAGGTTCTTTTCTTATATTCCAATGACCTATGAATCAACTAGTTCATTACATCATCCTTTTTGGGGTGTAGTTTTAATTCTTGATTACAATGTTCTTTATATTATTTAATTACCTTTGTGGTGTGTTGTATTATCTATAATGTAAGATATGTTTAAATATAATTTGATAACCAGTTATGAAAACGATTCCTCATTTTGTAATAAAATCACCTCATACATGTGATTTATTATTTAATAAAAAGGGGAAATCAAATTGAGTTATTTGAAATGACAAATAGAATGGAACATCCCATGGACTTCTTAATTTCTTATTAATGGAATGGCCCAAATTTTATACTTTATTTGTGATATGGAATACTTATGGACATGGTATATTTATTTTTCATACATGAACTATAATATGACATGATTAATAACATGGAATTATTAATTACTTATATTTAAATGGAAGGGATAATTCTCATGGCCTATAATGTAACTTTTAGCATGTTTAGTGAAAACTGTTATGGATAGTTCACCAGGACCCTTATTATTCCTTACTTTATAAAATGGTTATCCTTTAAAATTTATGTGAATAACAAGGTAAAAATGAATTATTATTCCTTGACTGAACCATGGATTCCCATATAAGAATACCTTTCATGGGATTATAGGTCAGATGAGAAACACTGCACCATAAGCGATATCAGGTTCATATTTATGGAATGCCTTGGTTAAGGGATCATAGTAAAATTGAGATCACTTTATACATGATTATTATTTACTGGACTTCGTTATGGTTGTTGTACATTAAATTTTACAAACCCTTATTATAAGATGTTGTACATGACTCTTCACAACATTTTGGATTTTCAGACATGGTACTTCGCACCCATGATTAGGATGTTGGACATGATGGTTCACATCATTGATTGGGATTGTATAGAATAAAACTTTATATCCCCTATATAGATTATTGGGATTGTAACCATTTTTAATAAATGAGACTTAAATTATTATTAGTATTATTATTATTGTTATTATTATTATTATATGTGGATGCCTTCATATTATGCCTAAGGTTCTCATCGGTTCATGTATATCTCTGCATATATTGTTGTTATATATATTTACATATATAAATAATGGTAATACATTCCATCCTAGGATGAAGTATGTACTGTTGACTGGGTGTCCTTTGAGTAACCCAATATCAACATGATTATATTTACTTATTCACTACCTTATTTATTATACCTACACACCAGTGTATTTTATGTTCAAAAATTAGATTAAATATAATACCATTGGTTTTGTTCTACTATGATTATCTCATACACTATTTGAGCCACCATTTTGTACCCGAAAATACCTCATGGTTATATGATCAGGATTTTGGATTGTGTTATATTTTTTACACTTGGATATAATAGATTAGAAGAAAAATCCAAATTTGGTGCTTAGGATTCTCATGGATATATCAATTGGGATTTAGTTATTTTTTTATTAATGTATTTTATTCCTATATCCATGTAGTCCAGTTTTCCTTTTGGTATTGACATGAAATCATTGTGTATATGATACTATTTATGTATTTTCTTGTTTATTATTATTATGATGAATTGATTCCACTTCCTTTCATTTATACTTCTCACTCCATTGATTTATTTATTATTTACCACTATGATACTCTAATAATAAGGGTATAATACCCCCCCCCCTCCATCAGACTATAATTGGACCCTTTCTATCATTTGGAAGCCTCTAGTATATAGGTAGGTGTGCTTGAGGCCATGTGGTGAACCAGATTAGGGAATTGTTTTAGTAGATCCTAGACCAAGACATTTAAATTGGTCTCATAGGTTTCTATTTACTTCATCTTAGTGTTTTAGGATGGTATATAAGAGACAAGGAATGTGTTGGAATTTGATAAATAGCTCAGTTCTAAGAGTGGTTCACCCATGCATGAGGGAAAATTCTTATAGTTAGGGATGGGACTATTGTTCGTGTTTTTTATTAGTACATTTTATTATTTCACCTTGAGTAATTGATGTACTTTTTAATGATTATTGATTTTTTGAAATATATAATTTTACCCTTGGTCTAGTATTTCAAGTAAGTATTGTTACATGCTTCATTATAGTCACCTATATATTCACATACCATTCAATGTAGGTTGCATTACTTGATTTCTTGATACTTATTGGATGTGAGTAATGTGGTTACTTGGGATTCATATCAGTATACCATGATTTGGGGATTATTTTCATGTTTATTGTATTCAATTCACTATGATATCATGTAACGTTATAATTAATAATAATAATCCCTTGTTAAAGCACCAGTATCAACCTAAATGGTGTTTTCCCATATATCTTGATAGAGACACCTTAATTAACAAATTATGACATGTTTTAGTCATAAACCACTAGTTTCATGGGATGAAACATTAATGGTTTTGATTAAATAGATTCCAATAACAATTTATGTAGTTTATGGGCCATTATTAATTCATAAGGGTGACCCATATAATCCAACCATCATATATAAGCTTGTTTTACTTTGAGATCGAACGTGAAAACTCAGTTTTAGTTACATGAATTCCAATTATAATTTATCAAGTCAAGTACCTTTAAAAATTGGTAATGGTAATGAATCTAATTGAACCATGGTATATATATATAAAGTCTTATACTTATATGATTTATGTATGATAACCCATATGAAAAAATTCTTAAATGCACATCTGAACCAATGTAGGTCAGTTGGGGAATGTTTCTTATTAGATAAAACCATTAAGGGTGTGTTAAATCTGGAATTAAATTACTGTTATTGGTTACATTTTAATTTGACTCCAAGTATAATTTATAAAGAGTTTAATCTATAAATTGGGAATGGATGCCCATATAATTGATCCTAGAATAGATTAATAGGACCCTTATATGTAACCTTTACTTCATCACTTGTTTAGTGCATAACCAATTAGAGCTATCCTTATGATAAATTGGGATAGTTATTTAATGATTTAACATCCACTTAGATGGGTTACATATAAGTTTATGTTGTCATATTACTGAACCAATCCCTTTTAAATGATGAAAATACTTTTATCTATTTTTGAGATAATTTATTCTCAGGATTTTATTAATTAAAATTTCAATTGCAACCTAAAGGGTGTTTTTATCTATAGCTTGGAATCAAAATTTTCCTTAACTAAGATAATTGTGATAATTTCATGGTAAAATAAGAAGTGATTAAATGGTTAAAATAATATTTTGAGATATTTTTTCTTATTAGGCTTCATGGATTCATCTAAATAAAGTTACAAGTACAATTAACTTTTTAACTGGAACATTACTTGAATATTTTTGAGCCTATTTAATGTTTAAAATAAATGTGAATCAATGAAAATGGTTCAAATGAATCCTTAATGAGGTTTTCATATATTCAAATGTTGTGTAAGGGTATATAAAATGTAGGCCTGAAATTTTCCTTGAATGGTAAAGTTGACATTACCTGTGGATCTCTTTGAATTTTTCATTATGTTGATCTAGAGTTTATGACATTAATCCTAGAAACCTTTTAATGGAATTAACTTGTTTTAGAGATTTTTCCTCTTGGAAAGGGAAATCCAATTTCAGAAACACCTTGGAATTAGGAAGAAATGTTGGATGTTTTCTCAAGTTATGGGAATAGGAAGTTCCATCCTTATTCCATTTAAAATGATATAGGATTCTTAGTTATAAAATTATTCCCATTTTGGATGGGTGTTTGTGTGATTAATGGACCCTTTTTAGGGACATGCGCATCTTGTAATTCCTAGATTAAGTGTGTTGGACATGCCTATAAAATGATTGGATGCTTAGTAGTTTGTGTGACCCTTATTATTCTTTAGGGATAGAAAAATTAGGAGGTCATTAGCTGGATTAATAGTATTATGGGATAATAAGACTCTGGAATAAATCTCTTGTATGGTCTATTAGATACTAGGATGCAAAGGCCTAATAGGCTAATTGAGAGTATCAACTGATGGGTTTTTCTATTGATGAAAAGCCATGGAGTATACTTTGATACATGTGATACCTACCAAGCTGGTAAAAGGGTACAGTGAACAATAAGAGTTTTGTGGAAATGTTTACATTGCAAGCTGTTACACTATATTCATGTCTCATTTAAAGAGTATAATGACCTAGATGCACAGAGATGTTTGAGTTATATCGTTGTTGGGGGATGATGTTGTAAAATGATAATGAGTAATAACACTACCAATCGGTTTAGTTTTTTATTATATTCATTATACTAATGAAATGCGTGAGTGTAACTCAGTAGAGAATCATGCATACATCTAGAGTAAAGATAATATAATATGATTTTAAGCTGCTAGTTTTCCTCCCTTTTCAAATCATAACCTAGTAAAAGTTTGTTGGCTACATCTGTAACTCGTTTTTAGTGGTGGATGGAGTTTTTATTGTTGGATGAGTTTCCATTCTCAGTAAAATATGACTAGGGAACTTCTAAGGTGGGTAGAATCATGTAGAATGTTTTTTAGCATGTCCTTACATATATATGGAGGGAAAATATAAAATACCATTCTGTAATGGTCATCATTATTTCTAAAATCTTGTGATGGTAGTAGTTTAGGTTATCAAGTCCTTCACATGTTTCATAAGATGAATCCAAAATATGTTTTGGGATCAAGTTTGGACACTAGGTTTATAATTAGGGTGAGTAAGTGACTCAAGACGTAATGCTTCTAACGCATGTTAATTCTGGAAATCCAACATGATGATAAAATGGTTGGTTGTGTATATAACCTTTAAGGAAACCATGAGTGATGGCTGGACTAAGAGGGGATGAAATAATCATGGAATTCCATGCTTGTAAGGCATAGTGGTATGTAAGTAATGATGTATTGGAAGGTGCGGATGATATATTTTAAAATTATTTGGCCAGTTGTGGATTGAATGTTCTTCTTTTTAGTAGTTAGATATGGTTATTAAAAACCAATTCAAGAAGATCAACTTGGATATGACTGGAGTTTCTTAGTTATTGTTGTTAATCAATGTTATCCTCTAAGTTTACATTTGTCTTAGTGATGAGAATTCCCATTTTCTTAACATCATCCAAGTTACAATGAGAGACAATTAGTTATACACTAAGCTAAATAAATATATTAAATGCCTTGTTGTCTCGATATATATAATCTTGGAGTTTCACTCCATAGTGTGCTTAAATTTATAAGTATGGTTAAATATAAAAGCATGGTTAAATATATAAGTGTTGTTTAATATAGAAGAATGGTTAAATATAGAAGAGTATTTAAATATTTAATTATGTTTAGATATATAAGAATAGCTAAACATAGAATCATGGTTAAATATAGGAACATGATTAAATATAGAGGTGTGAATTTTACTGAGTGATAATACAATTCCCATATAGGAAGGCCTTGTATAGACTCATAGACAACAGCTAGTTATTTTCACTGATCTCTAGAAATGATACCACTATTGGGATTAGTTTGTTTTCTTGATATGCGGATTTATTTCCAATGTATCTATATGTAACTTGTAAATTCATTAAAATAGACTACCATGGATTAGCTCCTTAGACTCTATTAGTTGATTTTGAGGTTACCCTAGACTTGTGATCTGGCTCAGTTGATATGATTAGTGTGTCATGATCCAAGGGTGCTGGATTGGGTATACACCTATGTTTGTTTTATGGCATGAAAACATAAATGAATGTTATGTCTAGATACAACACCAAAATCTGGTTATGGTCTTCAGTGAGTTTGCTCAGATCAATATCAAATTTCCTTAGATTAAATGCCTCAAAATCCGGTTGGATGTGGTTGGAGTGAAACCATATTAGGAATGTCATCAGGATGAGATGATTGTAGTGATGAGGTCATCCAAGGATTTTCATGGAAAATACGATATAACCAGAATAAATGAGGTCAATTTGGAATCTAATATCCGATCTAATTGATAAACCATACCAACAACATTATTATAATTTTAGGGGTTTTCTTGTTTGGTCAATCCCAACGGTGGCGAGTATTGTGTATTAGAGTAATCCATTTGATATTAGACCTATTTTGGGGAGTTACATATGCCTATCAATCAAATATATGACTATTTGTTCAAGTATTATGCTACATAGGAAAAGGTCAATGACATCATAATTTTTCATGGGTTGTTTTCTATGTCGGATTGATTTTTTAAGGATTTAAGCACCATATGTTTAATTTAGTGATCCGAGGTGTGTTGGGTGTAATAAAACTAGGGTGACCATTTGAGTAGGAATTTCTATCCCAAGTAGGTCTGGTAGTTCATTTGGATATCCAAAAAGGCTTCTCAGGCATGAGAAGTTCTAAGGGGGGAAGGTTGCAGTGTCCGTTGTTTTTTAATCATGGAAATTCTAATAAAAATTGAACTTTTTGTTTGTTGGATGATAAAAATGTTAAAATGATCTCTAGAATGGAATTATAGGATTTAAAACACTTAAAAATGTTTTTTAGATATATTTTAAGGACTGATAGGCATATCTATTGTTCATTTGAGTTTTAGGAGTGTCAAGCATCGAAAGCCTTGTTTTTAGAAATCTATAGGAAGGTGTACTATTAGTGAAAGGTTGGTGATAACAATGTACCTCAACTGTTTGGGTCCTAGATGGGGTCACATTGTTTTTTAAACCATTCACATGAATCCATATGATTGTGTAATTTTTCAAAAAAAATAAAAAATGGGATCACATTTCTTGCACAAAGTTTATCAAATCAGGCCCCTAGCCCTGCGTGGGGGTTTCCCTTTAGACAGTAGCACCACAATGTCTGATCATAGTTTTATAAACCGTGAGGCCAACCTATATAGATAATTAAAGAGCTTAAAACTATTATTTTTTCCTTATATCATTTAAATTTACTTATCCCTTATCCTCCCTCAATTTTACACTCTATCAGCTGCTTGATCTTTTCACTTGGCCTTATCTTTGTCTTCCTTGGTTATCCTTCATTCAAACATAGAATTGAATGTCATCAGTTACATTGGATAACCAACAGTAAGTCTAATATTCCTCATTATTCCTTTCTTGGTTTATATTTCTATATTTAACTCTATATCAATGTGATCTAATAGGCCATATTTTAAGATGATGAGAATATTCTTCTATTTTCTACTAATTTGGATCAAATAAAAGCCTCATAATAGAAAAGTGAAACATCTTAAACATGTGTTAGGTCTATGGGTTTTCCTTTAAATTCTATTCACCTTATAAAATATTTCCTTGTGGCATGTGCCCGATTTTCCATGTTTTACCCTTAAAATGTAATATTATGTATGTGGAACCTAATGAGTTAAATTAAATATCCATTATGATTTTAATTTCACCATTTGATTTTCTTCACCATAACTCAAACTTCTCCTTTGGGTGTTTTTATTATATTCTTATGACCTGTGGTTTTCCTAGTCCATTAAATAACCCTTTGGGGTGCTGTTTAAATTCATGATTATAATGATCTTCCTATGATTTAATCACCTTTGGGGTGTGCAAGATATATTTACTGTAAGAGATGTTAAAACAAAATTAAATAATTTGGTATGAATAACATACCATGTTTTGTAATAATACACCTTGAGAGGTTTACTACCTTATTTAATAAATAATGGTAAATCAAATGGAGTCATTTTAAATGATAAATGGAATGGACCTTCCCATGTATGTTTTAATTTATTATAAATGGAATGACCTAAATTGTATAATTGAATTGTGATATGACTTGCTTATAGAAATGGCCTATATATTATTACTAATTTAAATTCAATATGGAATGACTAATAACATTTAATTATTTATTTTTTAAATTTAAATAGAAATATGCTATTGATAATTATCATGGCTATGATATACCCTTTAGCATGTTTGATGCCAAATATTATGGATAGTTCACTTGTCCCCTTATCATTACTTCCTATATTCATGGGTTGTATTTTATAGATGATGTGACTAAAAAGGGTATAATGAATTATTATACCTTAATAAAAATTTAGATTACCAAGTAGGAATGTGGCATCCAGACTTTTTATTAAATAACTTTTCATTACATTTTACAAATAGAGGATCTTTAAAGTCTAGTGTCTTGGAAATTTGGAACATAAAACATTAAAACAACATAAATAATTCTTCTAATCCTATTTTAAGGATTCATAATATTTTCATCCTATGTACAATTACTGCATCTCATATCCTGGAGACATACATCAATGTAAAGGGTGAGCAGAAGGCCCAGTAAGGGTAAACAAGGAATCAGTTTACTTGTGATATCCATAAGAACATGAATAATCAAATAAAGACATGACCAATGGATGTATAGGCATATCATAAAAAAAGAACTTGAAACATACTTGAATATGTGGCTAGAACATTTTATTTAGACATTCATGAACATATCACCAAGGTCCATCCCCAAGGTGTCGTAAAAATTACCAAGGTTATTCACCGAGATATCGTAAAACTTGTCATCTCTAGAGATTAATTCTTTACCCAATGTGTTGGAGTGATATCAGAGCGCACCCTTAATATTTCTTTATTTTAATTTGATCCATATAGATCATAATCAAAAATTTCTTAAATAACCCATACAGAATAAAAGAAATGGGTTTCGTTTCAAAATCATGAAGTTTTAAAAGTTCTAAAAAAAATAAGATCATTATTTCATTTATAACCCATTGAAAGGGAGTGAGGGTTATATGTATGTCAATTAAAGAATGAAATATATCATTTTTATGTAATGATGAATACCCATTTAAATGAAATTATATTTTTTTATTCACATAAATAAAACAAGTTATTTTCATGAGAAAAAGAGAAATATTTTGAGACAAAGATTCTGCCGCATAACGGCTACAAAACATCGTTTTAGAAAACATAAAAAAGAAAAGGTACACGGGTAACCCAATAATAGATAACTCATAATACAGTATAAATACATAATAATATTAATATAAGAACATGTTATGGAGTTTTTTATGACATACCACATGAAAAGGGAACATGAAAGAAAAGAGAAGATGTGATTTCTTTTACAAAACTTTCGGCAGTCTAACGACGTCACTTAAAAATTCCAAAAATCAATTGATGGGAGTGGAAAGGGTTCTATCATAATTTGGAAATGAAATGTATAGTATCAAAGATATATAAGAAAAATCCCTCAAATAATAAAATGGAACTATAAGACATAACATAAATGATGTCATGACTTAAAAGAGGAGGGTGAGAGGATCCCTTACCTTTGAAGAGTAACATCGAAAGCTTAAAGGTAGAGACCTTGGGAGGACACATTTGGAGGTAAAGAGACCATAACTTCGTTGAGGATGATTTTGGAATGAAAAGGATGAGGTAATGTATTGGTATTTATTGGAGAAGTGAGGGGACAAAGCATTAATTTCCCAGGGATACCTCATCGGTGGTATTGGAAAAACCATAGGCTTGCCCAAGCTATTTTCCCACAGTATTGGCCACATGGGACACCTCATAAAATATCATACTATTAATAATTCTACCATAATGATAACATAATTATTACATCCTTAATTATGTCATTAAACACCCAAAACTCAAAACTGTATATTCACTATTCACCAAAAATTCAACTATTTTAGAAAAATCCCAAAAATTCACCTTAACATAATATCAATGCTCTGAATTCAAAAATGAACTTCATATTATGAAACTAATTTTATAAATATTTTTATTTTAATTTTTAAATAAAAGCACTATTCACCAAAAAAACTAATACTTAACTGATAATTTCTAAAACAAATATTTGCTTATTTTATTGAATCACATTACCTAATCAGGGTTCCTAAATTATATTAATACTTTCGTAAGTGAGGTTACTAATCCATTTGGTCACATTACTATTCATAAGCTTAAAATTACTATTCATAATTTACTATTCACCAAAAATTACGTTGATCTTATTAGACTTTAAATTTCTTACTGAACATAATTGTAAAAGACCCTTTTTTGAAAATCATTACACAATATTAATTATTTATGATTTACATAAATATTTTAAAATATCCTTTTTCCTTTTCTAATATTCATCAATAATATACATCCTATATTTATCCAAACATTTGAAATTTACAAACATTACCATAATAACAATTTTATTTATTTCAAAGGATTAAATAAAGAAGTTAAGGTCTCATTACATAGCCCCTTATCACACCAGCGTAGGACCCAATTGTAAGGTGTGCTAAGGTTACTGAATCTGGGGGTGGCTCGGCCAACATTAATTGAGTGGTGATTTCTATCAGCTTGAACTTCTCCCATAGGTGATTATGTTCCAGCTTCACACGATGATTTTCAACTTGGGTTTGGTCCAGAGAAAATCCCAGTAGTGTTATCTACTTCCCAAGTTCCATTAAATGGGATTTTAATGGCCCGAGACTACTAGATGAGGTCATCGAATCTTCTTTATGTATTAGTTAACCTATATCACTTGTGTTTATAGACAATAATTGTAATGTTAATAGTTTAGTTTCCAACGGTCATTTTGACCAAAGGTCATATAACAGTCGAAACCCAACGGTATCATTTTAATTATACTCATTTCATTAAATGAAATAGTTTTACTGAGTATAAAGTAAAAAAAAGTCACACAATAATTTGGAAACAAAAATTATTAAAAATTTCAGGTTGTTGCATTATTCCCCCATTAAAATTTCATCCCTGAATTTTTTAACTCTTACCCTCAGAAGAGAAAAGGTGTGGGAAATTCTATCTCGTAGAATCCTCTGGTTCCCACATGGCTTCTTCATATTTGTGGTTCCTCCACAACACCTTAACAAGGTGGGTATTTTTGTTGTGTAGAACCTTGTCTCTATGATTCAAGATCTCCACCGGATGCTCCTCATAAGAGAGGTCATGTTCCATTTGTACCACCTCTGGGTTTAGTACATGTGAAGGTTCTGGTATGTACTTCCTCAAGAGGGATATGTGGAATACATCATGAACTTTTTCTAGATTTGGAGAGAGTGCAAGCCGATAGGCCATTGATCCTATGCGATCTAGGATTTCTTAAGGGCCAATGTACCTAGGGCTGAGCTTCCCTTTCTTCCCAAACCTCATGATTCTCTTCCAAGGTTAAATTCAATGAAATACCTTGTCACCAACATCAAAATACAAGTCCCTTCGACGGTTGTCAGCATAGCTCTTTTACCGACTCTGAGCCGCCATAATGTGTTGTTGGATGGAATGTACTTTTTTGTCATCTCTTACACAAGATCAGGCCCAATAATCTTTCTCTCACCAGCTTCATCCCAAAAAGTAGTAGTTTTATATCGCTTCCCATAAAGAGCTTCATAGGGTTCCATTTGAATGCTCTAGGGGAAGCTATTTTTGTAAGAGAACTCAACTAAAGGGAGATGTTGATCTCATCCACCTTTAAATTCCATTGAGAATGTTCTCAGCATGTCCTCGAGTGGTTGAATAGTCCTTTCATATTGGCCATCAGTTTTGGGGTTATAGGTCGTACTAAAATTCAATTCAGTGCTCGTACCATGTTGAAGACTTCTCCAAAATTTTGATGTGAACCTTGGATCACGATCAGATACGATAGAAATTGGAACTCCATGTAGCCTTAACACTTCCTTCACATAAATCCTGGTATGTTTATCAAGAGAGAAATATTATCGAATGGAGATAAAATGAGCAGTCTTGGTGATATGGTCCACAACAACCCATATCACATTATTTCCTTTGAAAGTTCTCGGAAGACCAGTGATGAAGTCCATAATGATATTGTCCCACTTCCATATTGGTATGTGAAATGGTTGTAATACACCTTTAAGAATTTGTCACTTTACATTCCCTTTCTAACATACTAGGCACCTTGAAGTATAGTCAGCAATATCCCATTTCATATTATCCCACCAATAATGATCACAAAGGTCCCTTTACATTTTTTCACTTCCAGGATGTATAGAGAAAGTAGAGCTATGAGCTTCATCCATTAGCTCCTTTTTTATTTTCGGAATAGATGGAACAAGTAGTCTTGTACGAAATTTCAGTACACCTTCTGGATCAATATTGATCTTAGGAAACTTTCAATCATTTACAGCCTCAAACATCTTCTATAACAAAGGATCTTATTTATGAGATTTCTTGATATTCTCTAGTACTGACGGTTGAGAAATCATTTAGGTTAGGGTTGGTGATGTCCCTTCACTTATAATTCTCATGTTCAATTTTACTAGGTCATTGATCAGAGGATCTTTTTTAATCCTCATCATGGAAAGAACAACTGGATATTTCCTACTTAATGCATCACCAACTTTGTTTGCTCTTCCACGGTGATAATGAATTGAACAATCATAGCCTTTAAGAAGTTCCAACCATCTCCTTTGTCTCATGTTCAATTCCTTTTGTGTGAAAATATACTTCAAAATTTGATGGTCTGTGTATATATCAAATTTCTCCCAAAAAATACAGTGCCTCCATATCTTCAGAGCAAAAATGACTGCAGCAATCTCCAGATCACGCGTAGGAAAATTCTACTCATGAGTCTTCAACTATCGAGATGCATAATAAATGACCTTGTCATTTTTCATGAGGACACACCCAAGCCCTTTTAGAGATTCATCGCTAAAATTAATGAATCCTTCTCCACTTGTGGGAAGAGTTAATATGGGTTCAGTAACCAATCTCTTCTTCAACTCTTGGAAACATTCTTCACACTCCATTGTCCAGATAATCTTTTCCCCTTTTCAAGTTAACTTGGTTAATGGATTAGAAAGTCATCAAAAGTTTTTCAAAAACCTAATATAATATCCTTTTAATCCAAGAAAACTACAAATCCCACTTATTGTTGTAGGTTGAGGCCACTCCTCTATAAATTTTTTCTTTGTAGGGTTAACTATGATTCCTTCATTGGTTACAATGATCCCCAAGAAAAACAACTTATTGTAACCAAAATTCACATTTGTTGAACTTCCCAAAAAGCCTCTCCTTCTGTATAGTTTGCAAAATATCCCTGAGATGATCCTCATGCTCCCCACGACTTTTGGAATATATCAGAATATCATCAATAAAAACTACCACAAAGTTATCAAGGTAGTTTTTAAAGACTATATTTGTCAAATCCATAAAAATAGAAGGTACATTAGTCAATCCGAAGGGCATAACAACCAAATCATAATGCCTATATCTAGATCAGAAGGAAGTTTTTTGAATATCTTATTTCTTCACCCTTAATTGATGATAACCAAATAGAAGATCAATCTTAGAGAAGAATTGATCCCCATGAAGTTGGTAAAATAAGTCATCAATTCTTGGAAGAGGGTGTTTGTTCTTCCATGTGATCTCATTCAGTTCTCTATAATCAATGCATAGTCGCATTGATACATCCTTCTTCCTCACAAAGAGAACTAGTTCTTTCCAAGGAGACACACTTGGTTGGATAAACCCCTTCCCCAAAAGATCTTGGAGTTGTTTCTTTAATTTCTATAGCTTCACATTTTCCATCTTATATGGGTTCTTTGATATTAGATGAGATCCAGGTACGAGTTCAATGGAGAACTCTACCTCTCTTTCCAGGGGAGGTCTGGATAACTCCTCAGGAAATACATCCACGTATTCCTAGACAATGGGGACATTTTCTATCCTTAAACTCTCATCTCCTTCTTCTTCGCCAATCAACTCCATAAAGAAGGATATAAGAGGTTCTTCTATACAAATATCTGGTTGAGATATCTCTTCTTCAAAGATAACTATAGGTTTTCCATTCAATACTAATAATATTACCTTGCTTCTACAATTGATCTTAGCATTATACATTAAGAGTCAATCCATCCCTAGAATAATGTTGAATTGCAGCATGGGAATGACTACTAGATTTGTGATAAGATTATGCTCACTAATGTAAATACTAGAGTTTCTAAACACTGATGATGCTTGGATAGCCCCACCATGAGTCTTGACTGATAACTCTACTTTTATAAAATCAGGAGTTAAATCTAAATTATTTGCAAAATTGGAGGAAATAAAGGAATGCGTAGAACCAGAATCAAGCAATGTAATTGCTATATTTGAGAGGAAAACAAGAGTACCTTCTACCACATCATTCAGAGTATCAACTCCAGCTGTCGTGATAGCAAAATCATGGCCTTGCTCCCTTGTCCTTTGCTGAGGCTGATGGTGGTGCCCCTCTACTGCCCTTGGATTTTGACATTGATTAGAAAAGTGCCAATGTTGTCCACACATAAATCACTAGACATCAGGTAGGGCCTCCACCATCTTACCCTTTTCATTAGTGTTTGGAATTGGAGGTTTCACCTCACTATGACAATTCCTCACAATGTGGCCATCTCTACCACACTTGTAGCACTTCCCACTCCCAAGCAGACAGTTCCCCGAATGATTCTTCCCACATTTATTACATATGGAAAGTTTTAAATTCTTTCCTCCTCTTCCTTGATCGAAGATCCTCCCCAAGCTTGGATCCATCGATATCTTCTTGTCATTTGATTTATGAGACCACCTCATCTCACCAAACTCCAACTCGAATTTCATCGCACTCTAGACTATCTCCTCATAGCTATCATAGTCTCAGTTTTCTAGATTCATCCGTAGATGAGGTTTCAGTCCACCGAAGAATCTATAAACCTTCCCATTTGGATCCATGAAAAAGCCAGAGTTGTAACGTGAAAGCCTTGTGAAGCTCATCTCATAACTTCCCACAGATTCATTCTCCATCTGCTTCTACTCGAGAAACTCCTTTTCCATTCTTGTTCTCATGGAACAAGGAAAATACTTACTGAAAATATCCCTCTAAACTCTTACCACTCCATAGCTTCAACTTCCACTCTTTCCCTCATGTTTTTTATCAGTTCCCACCACTGATCAGTTTCTCCTTCTAAGCGATAGACTTCCAGGGTGACTTTCTCTTGCTCTGAACAGTGGAGCACAGAAAAGATATTCTTGATGGATCTGATCCACTGCTCAACAATCAATGGGTCAGTCGATCCACTGATTGTTGGTGGTCATTGATGCATAAAGAACTCAATAGAATGTTATTCACTTCTCGGTGAGATTGGTCTCTCATCTTGATTCAAGTTATTTCCCATAACTTCAGTTAGTTGGTTTATCATGCGCATGAATGTTTCCATTCCGGGTTCAATCGGAGGGTCGTCAGCACATGGTCCATTTCGGTCACCATTTGCACAGTTCCTCCAATTTCCCGCCATTTTCTGAAATCATAAAACCTTACTGAGAAACTTATTTCATTTAAAAATCTTTTAACTATAAAGGATTTTATTTACTAACAATTCATGCTTATAAAATTACATTTCTCTATAATTACTTCATAATGATTCATACAAATCTTGAGATTTAACAAACATATCCCACAAGTGTGTCGTAACCAAGAGTGTAGCAAGGCCTTTTATCATGCACCAGTTCCCATTTGAGGCTAGCTCAAAGTGTTGTTTTTTGGTTTTACCCCTATGTACATCTGTGCCAGAGCCGCCTCTACCTGCTCGTATCCAGACAGGGATGTATTTGTTTGGTAAGCCACTTACTCAATACTCACCAAAATACCAGGAAGTTTTCTTATATTTAAAATTTTCTGTAGGGTTCTTCCTAAAGTTTTAATAGCCTAATTTCCATAAATAACTAAACTATCCTTTGATACCAACTGTGGCATCCCGACTTTTTGTTACAAAACTTTTCATAACATTTTACAAACAGAGGATTTTTAAAGTCTAGTGTCTAGAAAATCAGGAACATAAATCATGAAAAAACATAAATAATTCTTCTAATCCAGTTTTAAGGCCTCATAATATGTTCATACTATGTAAAATTACTGCATCTCATATCCTGGAGATATAGATCAATGTAAAGGGTGAGTAGAAGGCCTAGTAAGGGTAAACAAGGAATCAGTTTACTTGTGATATCAATAAGAACATGAATAAAAACATAAAGACATGAACAATGTATGTATAGGCATATCATAAAACAATAACTTGAAACATACTTGAATATGTGGCTACATTATTTTATTTAGACATTCTTGAACATATCACCAAGGTCCATCCCCAAGGTGTCATAAAATTTACCAAGGTTATTCACCAAGATATCTTAAAACTTGTCATCTCTAGTGATTAATTCTTTACCCAATGCATTAGAGTGCTATCAGGGATCACCCTTAATATGTATTTATTTTCATGTGATCCAAATATATCATAATCAAAAATTTCATTAATAACCCATAGAGAATAAAATAAATGGGTTTCATTTCAAAATCGTGATGTTTTAAAAGTTCTAAAAAAATAAGATCATTATGTCATTTATAACCCATGGAAAGGGAGTGAGGGTTATATATATGTCAATTCCAGAATCAAATATATCATTTTATATACTAGTGAATACGCATTTAATTGAAATTTGATTTGGGTATTCACATAAATAATTCAAGATATTTTATTGAGAAAAAGAGAGATATTTTGAGATGAAATTTCTGCAGCATAACGGGTACATAACATCATTTTAGAAAACATTAAAAAGAGAGGATAAAATGGTAACCCAATAATAGATAACTCATAATATAGTATAAAGACATAATAATATGAAGATAAGAACATGGTATGGATTTTTTAATGACATACCACATGAAAAGGTAATATGAAAGAAAAGAGAAGATGTAATTTCTTTTACAAATAGTTCGGCAGCCTAACGACGTCACTTAAAAATTAGGAAAAATTAATTGATGAGAGTGTAAAGGGTTATCTAATAATTTGGAAATGAAATGTACAGTAGAAAAGATATATAAGAACAATCCCCCACATAATAAAATGGAACAAAAAGACATAACATAAAGGAGGTCATGACTTAAAAGAGGAGGGCGAGAGGATCCCTTACCTTTGAAGAGTAACTTCGAAAGCTTAATGTTCGGGACCATGGGAGGATTTAGGGAACCTTGGGAGGACTCCATGGGAGGTATAGAGACCAGAACATAGTTGAGGAGGATTTCGGAATGAAATGGATGAGGGAAAGGCTTGGTATTTATAGGAGAAGTGAGGGGACAAAGCATTAATTTCTAAGGGACACCTCATTGGGGGTATTTGAAAAACCATGGGCTTGACCATGGTATTTTTCCATGGTATTGGACACATGGGACACATAATAGAATATATTACTATTAATAAGTCTACCAGAATGATTACATAATTATTACATCCTTAATGATTTCATTAAAAACCCGAAACTCAAAACTGTATTTTCACTATTCACCGAAAATTCAACTATTTTAGAAAAATACTAAAAATTCACCTTAACCAAATATTGATACTCTGAATTCAAAAATTAACTCCATTTTATGAAAATAATTTTCTTAATATTCTTAATTTAATTTCTTAATAAAAACACAATTCATCGAAAAAAACTAATACTTAACTAATAATTTATGAAACAATTATTTACTTATTTTATTGAATCACATTACCTAAGAAAGGTGCCTAATTTATATTAATAATTTATTAAGTGAGGTTACTAATAAATTTGGTCACATTAATATTCATAAGTGAAAAATTACTATTCATGATTTACTATTCACTAAAAACTAAGTTGATCTTATTAGACTCTAAATTTCTTACTGAACATAACTGTAGAAGACCATTTTCTAAAAATCATTAATCATTATTAATTAGTTGTGTTTTACATAAATATTGTAAAATACCCCTTTTCCTTTTCCAAAATTCATCAATAATATACATCCTATATTTATCCAGACATTTGAAATTTACAAACTTTACCGTAATAACAAATTTTATTTATATCAATGGATTTCATAAAGCAGTTAAGGTCTCATTACATAGACCCTTATCACACCAGCATAGGACCTACTTGTATGGTGTGCTAAGGTGATAGAATCTGGGGGTGGCTCAGCCAACATTTCCCGAGTGTTGATTTCTATCAGCATGAACTTCTCCCGTTGTTGATTCCCTTCTAACTTCACACGATGATGTTCGGCTTGGGTTTTGCCCAAAGCAAAGCCCAATGGTGCTACCTCCTTCCCACGTTCCGTCAAATGGGCTTCGAATGGCCCGAGACTATTGAATGAGGCCATCAAATGTTCTTTATGTATTAATTAACCAAGATCAATTGTATTTATAGACAATAATTGTAGTGTTAAGAGTTTAGTTTCCAATGGTCATATAAACCAACAGTCATATAATAGTCAAAACCCAATGGTCTTTTTTTAATTATACTGATTTCATTAAATTAAATAGTTTTGTTGAGTATAAAATAAAATAACACATAAAAATTAGGAAACAAAAATTATAAAAAAGTCCGGGTCATTACAAGGAATACCTTGATGGGATCATAGGTCAGATGCGATACACTAAACCTTGAGAGATACCAGGTTCCTCTTTACAGAATTCCTTGGCTAGGGGATCATAGGGAAAGTCAGATCACCTTATACATTATGATTATATAGAAGACTTGGTTAGGGTTTTTGTAAAATGTGTTTCACATGCACTTGATCTAAGACGTTGGGAATGACACTTCACGTCATTTTGGGTCGTTGGACATGATGCTTCAAACTCGTGATTAGGATGTTGAACATGACTGTTCACATCATTAATTGGGATTTTCTGGTATTGCACTATGTATCCCCTATACAGATGCTTAGTATTGTTCCCAATTTTAAACAGTGAGACTTATATTATTATTATTATTATTATTATTATTATATGTGGGCTCCTTGGTCATAAGCCTTGTGTCCTCTCTAGTGAATGTTTATATCTGTATATATTACTCTTACATATATGTACATATATACAAGATGGCACATTTAGAGACATTTTGGACTTGGCTGAATATTGTATTGTTAGTCTCGTGTCCTTTGAGGAACCTAAGATCTACTTGATTATCTATATTTGTTTACTTACTTATTTTTCTTACCTTCACACTGCTGTATTTTATATTCAAGTACTGGATTTAATTAGACAATGCTGGTGGTGGCCTGCTGAGTTTATCTGACACCCTGTTCTGGTCACTATTTGGTACCGGGATAGACCTCATGGTATTAAGATCAGGATTTTGGATTTTGATATATATCTTACACTTGCATATGGGATCATAAGAGCATAGTACTGAGCCAATGATTAATATTCTCATGTAGATAGCATTCGGTATTTAGTTCTTTTCATTATGCAAATATTTTTTTACTTACTACCACATAATCATATTTTTATTTTGGTATTGACATAAAATCATTTTGTATATGATACTATTATGGAATTGGACATTTATTATTAATGGTTTGATTTATTTTTTCTTCCTTTAATTTATAATTCTCCCTCTATTGATTTATTTATTTTTTACCATTGTGCTACACAAATCATGAGGGTATAATCTCCCAACCATACCATCATTGGACCCTAACTTCTAGTCATCACCATCTAGAGTAAAAGGAGGCACACTTAAGACCATATGGATAACTATATTAGGGGACGATTTTAGTGGTTCTTAGGCTAGGACGTTACACATATTAATGATATGATCAACAAACGGTCAAGATTAATTTAATCATTTAAAAAAATTACTAAGAAGATAAACATTTATTCATATTGTGTAATATTTCAAAATCCATTAAATATTTTTATACATCATTAAAATTGTAATATATCACACTAATAAACACCAAATAATATCATTATCCTTTTTTTGTAATTATATTATAATAAAACCACTCATAATTATTCATTAAATTAGGGTCTGTTCATGTTTGGGTCGGTTTAACCACCTACGTGAATAGTGCTATAAATTGATATCATGAATCACCTGGGGAACAATATTAATTGTATAATATTATAAAAATTTGTAAACAATGATTTCTATTTTATTTCAATGTTTTTATATTAATATTTAAATCTTCAATTGAGAAAATACCCTTTGATTTATTATGAATATCCAAAACAGGCTTCTTATCAATATTATCCTCAAGGATAAAGGCAAAAACACTCAAGAAAATATTTTAGAACATCTTAAATAGTTATAAAATATAACGAATAGTAACCTTAATGAACTATTAATGATGAAATTTTTAAGAATAATGAAAAAAACACCTCTATTATAAAACTGGTAGAAATGATCAAAAATGAAAACACTTGATGTGAAAAATCAAAAAAAAACATTTAGAGAATGACTATTTATGAAAATAATAAATGAAAATTGATATCTTTAAGTATCAAAATTAAGTGATTAATATATATATTTTTATTATATATGAAGTTAAATTTTGTTCGTGGAAGTTGGGATAAGATGTAGGGGTTTCTATCTCAAATTCATCTCTTTGAGACATGTTTAGTATTATTCACCTAATTTCATACTTATAGTAAATATACTGCCTATTTGAGATATTATATCACAAATTATATTTTAATAATTGTAATTAAATTTTAATTACAATACCTATATTTCAAGGGGTTTTGATTCTAAATTTTACAAAGTTGTATGTGTTTTCTCGGCCTCAATTTTGATTCTTTGAGACATAATATATTTTGTGCACCATGTTTTATTTGTATAGTTCATTCTTTGACCAAGGATATATTTTTATCAAACTATTATTATTTCATGGGATTTTCTATCCAAATCATATTACCTTATCCAAGTGGATATTAATTCAATTATTAACCCAATGCTGAGGATTTTTGGTAACTCAATTTTCATTAAATGAGTAATGATCAATGTTTGAAAATATTTAATATAAGTTGAAAAAACATTTCCCTATTATTGTATAATATGGTATTATATAATTATTTTATAGGGATATAAATTCCTATAAAATAAACCATTTGTTTAATATTCCTCACTTCTTGTGATATGTTCATTTAGAATCATTTTTTTCTTTATTTGGATGGATTATGATCTTGTTATTCCATTATAGACTTATCTATAAACTTATTTATCTATATAGTGGGAAAATAAAATTTTTTAGAATTCAGATTGGATGACAATCAAATAAAAAGTATTTTATTATATTAGAATGGGGAAATGTATAGTAATTTTAGTTGTTTTTATTCAAATATTAAAGATTATTAATAAGTTGATTATATATGTTTAATCATATAACTTCTCTATCCATATGTTTTATAATCATTTTATCCCTTAATTGACAAGGGGAAATGTATTGAAATTATTGATTATTATTAACTTCAAAGGTGGGTTAATCATGTATTGAAATTATTGATTATTATTAACTTCTAATGTGGGTTGATCATGTATTGAAAATTTGTATTATTCATTATGTGGAAATCCATGTTTTATTTATCAAAAGGTTCCTTATATAATTTCATGAAAGTTATTGTTGACTCTTATGGTGACTACATTATCATTAAACAAGTGATTGGTGGGACAGATCATTATATGATCCCTTGATGCATCGATAAGTCTCATGAGACAAAAAAGGTTTTGGAATTTGGTGTATACCTTCCCAATTAAACATGATTATTTGATTATAGTCTCAATGATAGGTAAAGTGTCTTGGAAAAAATACTTAACAATATGTTTTTGATGTCTAGCAATATGCATTCAATTAATATGAGATCAGTATTATTAACAGCCTTGTTTTAATTTATTTACATGTATATTGAATTCTATCAGTTTCAAGTAGATTATGAATTTATATTTTTTATTGGTACTACCATAATATTTATGAAATTTTTATGTTATGATCACTTCAGTTAAATATTTCCCTTACTGAGCATTTTTTTCCACCCCTTTATTTTGTTTCAATTCACTGGTTTATGAAGAAAAGTAGTACACATGACTTGTTTATAAGGATAAAACATCTGGAAGAAATTATGGGATATATTAAGACTTATCAGGAGTCAAGTAGTTTCTAATATAATGAAAAAAAGAAAAAAAATTGATAAAAAGAACATGGGATTTATTAATTATTATATTACCCTAATTATATAAAGCTCTAAATTAAAATATATATATCAGATGTCTGAGATAAAATAATTGATATTGATTCAAAATTTTATGGATTTTTAAATCTTGGATTTTAAAATATGTATCAATCAACGTTTGTAAATTATTTGTCTATAAGAATTTGTCCTACGGGTACAGGTCTTGGATGTCACAATTTTTACCAATTACTTTGATCATTAGTGCTCTATCATTTCCAAAACTAACCATTCCTTCAATCATTCCATTCACATTATTATGAAAATTTTTGTTACCTATAATATAGGATGAATACTAACTATAAATAATACTCTTATTATTTCTCTTTGTTTCATTTAATGAAATTTCACCAAGTATATCCTTCTCCTTCATCATTAACATCTTATTTTTTCTACCTAGGATTATTTGAGAAACATGTTAGTCACTATCATTTTTTAGTCAAGAAACAATTGATACTCCTATTCTTATAGTGGATAAAATTAATTTCTCAATGGAATTGTGTTAGATGATATCACATCCACATTCTCTAACTTCCATAGAAATAATTCCCACTACTTATTTCTCTAAAATCAACGACTATATTATAAAATTTTGATAAATTAAAACATTATCTATAGAAATAATTTATCAATTGAAATTAAGGATATGTTTTAGTTATAATTTTATTCCTTTCAATTGTTTCACCTTTCAAATCACTTTTAGAATCAACATAATACTACATCATGTGGCCTAATTATACGTAGATTTGACACTTCATTAGAGGAAAAAAATCTCTATCATCTCACCATATATATATATATATATTTAATAACTCCTTAATTGTTGATACACTTACAATTATTGATAACTTTCTCATGTATTCTATATTACATTTATATTTACACTTCTTTTCTTAATTTTATCTATTTTAGCAATGAATCTATGTTTTCATTTATTAATAAATCATGTCTTTTAGCACTCAACTCCTCTTATTCCTTGTTTATCTCTTTCCTTTAGTTCATTATTTGTGAATCTTCCAAATTTTAGCTTCTTATTTAAATAACATTATTTTATCTATATCTTAAGGATATTACTTAAATAAATCACTCCATTATCAAGTGTTTCAATATTAATTGATCTCTCCTTGATATATATATTAAAATAATCAATGATATTATACTAATCCCAAATTTTTAGCCTATAGTTCATTTATTCTTTAGGTTTCACTTGATAATTTTCATGTTCTTCCACAACTTTCTCCAAGTAATCACTTTCATCTTAAAGATCCTTAACATAACTTTTTTATTCATTAAAAAGCCTCTAATCTTCATGTTCTTATTTCTTTTTCTATAATATTCCTTATGTTCTCCTTAAAAAACAAATTTTTGATCACAAAATCCTTCCATTTTAAGATCCTATTCTACTTTAATTTTTTATTTCACCGTTATATCCATCATTACATCTTATATATTTGAGATAAAATAATTTTCTACACCTTTCAGAGGATCTTATTTAGTATCACCTTTTTCTTTACTTGCCAACACTTTCAAATGAAAATTACATTAACTTGTATTTCTAGGATTAAAATTTCTTCTATAAGAAAAATTATTTACTGTTTTTTTGTGTGTTTAGTCACACCGTCCTCCCCATAAAGTATTTTTTGATATATAAACATGATGCGTCCAACCATTACATAATGAAAGAAATAAAAATTCAACTTACCTTCAAATATTTCTATACCACTATTAAAAAATTTCTCCACATGTGATAAGAACTCATCACTTATACCCTCTTCCTCATTTCTAGACTCACAAATCTCAATTTTATTCATAATTTTAAATGTATATTAATTTTATAAGTTTTTGGAAGAACTATTTGGATTCAATAGTATTTTATATATGTCCATATTGTAATAAATATCAGTAAGAGATAATTCACCATGATTTAATTTTTCATGAACTAACATATTTGGGTGATATTTTAGTGGAAATATATATATTATATTCTTTATAATATCAAAATATTTAATCTCATTACCATTTCCACTAATAACTCCATCAACCTCAATAAAATGGTTAATGAAACCATAAATACATTCATTTAATCTTATCATTATATCATCAAATTTATTTTGTATAACCAGTACGTTCTACCATTTCACTATTATTTCACCTTCATAAATTTTATATATTTTGTCTTAAATACCTTTGATCAATTTATAACTCATTAAATTCATTTAGATTTGATTTTATAGTGCCTCGAATAAATAATGTTTGGGTTTAGAATCATCATTCAATACTTACATATCAAATATGTTTGTTGAAAATTCTATAACATCACTCTCTTGCATTCCATGACTCGATACCAAAAATACATCAACCCCCAAGGATTGAAATATTGATCTTATTATATTCTTCAAGACCAAAAAATGTTATCAATAAAATAGTGGTACTCCTCTTTTATTCAGATTATTCTGCATAAAAATAGACATCACTAAAAATATTCACCAAGAATTAACTAATGTCTCTGATACCACTTGTTAGAACATAAGATTCCTATATTCACCCAAAGAGTGGGGTGAATTAGGGTGTTTCAAAATTTATTCTTATATGAACCCTAAATTGATATTTTCTATAAATTTTCAAATATTTTTTGTACTTATTACAACAATCACACAACCATGTAACTAAACTGTAGAAATAAAGGATGCATAGACATAAATATTTTACTTGGTTCACCTACACTGGGCTACATACTAGGATCACATACCAATGGTGTATTCATATTCCAAATTATCACAAATTTAATATTAAGAGATTAAAATATCTAGAATAAGATCAATTCCCATCTAGGTTTCATGAACTCTTCATATCTTCCAATCACTAATTTCAAAGAGGGATATAATGATGAGAATGATGATACATAGGTCATTATTATAAATATAATTTAGAATAAAATGATACTTCACAAGGAAGGGTTCTCTCAATGATGATTTTTAATGTTATTATTCATCTTGATAATCATTCATAGAAAAAACACTTCTTCTTAAACTTAATCTTCAATGATATTAAATTTAAAAATAATTCGATCTTTAATACTAGATTTTCTTTTTTCATTTAAGATGAATTCTTCTATTATATTATCATTAATATTCTATGTGTTCTTTATGATCATTTTTTATATCTTTCCCAGTAGAAATACTTCCCATTTTTTTCAATGAATTTGAAATTGAAATTAAAATTAAAAAATTACAACCAATTAAAAATTCCTCTACTCTAAATTCAAACATTATACTTTATTTAAGAAAATATCTACCATTAAACTTAATTTAAATATTTATTGGTCGTACCAAAACATCCAAATCACTTTTCTAGTTATAATTAATCAATCTCAATTAAATTATTCATTTCTATATATATCATAGTGTAACCACATACCGTGTGTAATTATAGGTTTTTTTCTCAATCGGTTTCCACTAAATTTTAGATAGGTTACAACATGATAATTATATTTATAATGTGATGGTCACATTTTCAGTAAAAAAACTAAAGCTAATTTTGACATCTTTACCATTGAGGCATGATATTTTTCTGCAAGAAAAATATTGTGTCATGATTATATCATTTGTAATTTTATTCAATCAGTCATCCCAAACCAATGTCACGTTAAATAACTATATCCGCCTATTAAGGGTTTAGACCATATTTTCATTGTGAAACTAAATGTGTTATTTCATGATTTATTCATACATGGTCTTATTTTATTCTTATTTAATTATATTTTTCTATGATCTCCTGCTCCATGGGGAAGTGCCTCTTCTATTTCCAAATAGAAATGCACTAAATATCTATAGAAGGGCCTTGAAATTTGATATCTTATTATGGAATGGCACTAAAGAAGTTACTCTTATATATATTGAGTTTACTATTATACATGAACAATTATAGCATGGTCTCTTCATGTTTCATCCAATCATTGGGAACTCTGGATTATTTTTAAGCAAAGTCTAAATTATTCTTATATAGTATGATTTTATTTCTAAATAATACCTATTTTGATGTGGTCTCTTCCTTTATGGTGTATCAAATCATTATACACTCTAGATGTCAATAACTCAAACAAATTACACTAATTAACTCTACCTTAAAAATATAAAACATCACATCCTTTGGTAACAACAAATTTTTAAACCCTCTCATTTGTATATGGGTAATCTGGATAAAACCATATCTGAATATCTCCTAATTGTGAATATTCCTCTACCTTATTTGAACCCAAAGGGGTATATTTCAACTGAGTGATTCCATTTATACCCAAAAATAATTTTTTCACTTATCAAAGGATGAATCGTCTCATTTTAAGACCCTATTTTTTAATGTAGGAATGTTATATGGATTTGGATGATCTAGTTATCATGTCACATCTATCATAAGATTATTTCACAGACTTTGAGATTGGTTCATCTAAGATTCAATCACACAACCTGGATATGAATCCAATAATCTAATATTTTAGGGTGATATTAGAACCCTTTCATATCTTTTTAGTCAACCATTATCGTATTAAATTTTATCCCTAGAGAACTAAGGTAATGCGTGATATAACCAACCAAGTAACCATCAATTGTTGATAGTAATTTTATAGCTCATTTTCTATATTAGGTGTTTCATTGTGAAACTCACAATAAAACATTCTCCCTTTATGAAATTGATTAGTAAAAGTGTAAATTATCAATGGTATGAGTATTTTTAAAAATATTTTGATGATTTTATGTATTATCTTATACACCCACAACTTTTCATGCCACCTATAGAAGGAAACCCCATTATTATTTACATACATGTCTTATAATGATCTATTAGTGTTACCTGGAAGAATGGTTTTTGTAAGGATAACATCCTATATAATCTGAAAAGACTAATTCTAGTGGCTTAAATTCAATACACCAATATCAATAAGAATGTCATTACACTGATATTTATAGTAAAAATTATTCCTTATTATCTACAACATCATGAGATCCACTTGATCGCTTATTTGGATCCACTGAAATACATCATTGACCATTCTATGTTAATTGGGATATTAGAAAGATGTGTTTTCATATTGAGATAATTCAACATCTATTTTTATCCCAATAGGTTTTCAAAAGAAAAGAGGTATCATATCTCCTAACAACATATCCTTCTTTAGAGGAGTCTCTAGTAAACTTGGAAATTGAAGATCAACTATTTTTTTCCATATATGAAACTTCTTAGACATAGGATATGTGTTGTAATTTCATATCATATTATTATTGGGAAAATTATCGAGGACTTGAAGCTAAATTGGGTTTTCATGAGAATAGTCTTAATTTCCCCAGAAAGGGAACTCTTTCTAAACTCTTTCATCTAATCATAGGGTTGTAGAAATGATTAGGATAAGTACCATTCTTTCATCAGTGGTTTTTAATTAGTATTTTAGATACCAATTACCAAAATATATATAATAGGTTATTCAATACATCAACTGAGGATTATCATACATAAATATTACATCATTTTTATAAATATTCATTACATTACAAAAACACACACTTGGGGACTGACGCACGCCTGTCGTAGGGCGTGGAAAAACAATTATTTCCTAAGTTAAAATGTAGTAATGTGTTTGACCTAAGATGTCTCCCGAAGAGTAGTGCACACAAAACGGGTTGTCACTTTAAAACGGGGGTAAAAATGTTGTGAACAGAAATTTGAAATTCAAATGATTGAAAAACAATGAAATTAAAAGGGTGATTAGGTCAGGGTCGGTTTCCTAATTATAATGCTATCCTTGTTCAATTTAATTCAAACCTCTTCTTCTCAGTTGATTAAAGTGAGTTTCCACAATCGTTTCCTCTCACTTCCTTGGTGAAATTGTTATTGTGAGAGAAAACCTTACCAAGATCTCGGTTTGGTCAACTCTCCTTCCATGTGTAAAATAGTTGTATTGAATATCCTTAATTGAAATGGGAAATACCTGATCGGGTTTTGTTTATCCCAAACAATCAAGAACATTCACTACACCTTTTACACGTACTGACGATCGTCGAGTACTTCACCACTAATTCTTGGTTTATTCCATCGTATATAAACCAGAAATTAGTGGAGGGAGATATTGATTATTTTACCAAGGCAAAAATCAATAACGTAATTAATATTAAAGAACGACCGCACTTGATTATAAAATACGCTATATGAAATTGAAAACAACTTTGAAGAAGAAAGAAATTTATTCAAGTGCGTCCAAGAACTCAAGCATTACAATGTAGAAAACCAACCCTTCCCCAATCACTCCAAAAGTTTACCCCACCATGGTAAGGGTAATCGAGTTGAATGGGGAAGAAGAAGGCATTACAAAACAATGAAAAAGAAAATAAATAAAAGAGAAAGATGAAATGTTCTCCTTCTTGGTGTCCCAGAAGGAATGGGGTGGAGAATGGATGCTTTGAGAGGGTGGAGCTCTCCTCCTTTTATAGCCAGAATTCTTCCCCCGGATGTCGACGCGTTGTATCCCCATTAACTGACATATTCACGCGTTGAGACTTTCATGAATGTTGTTCATAATTCCCTTGGGAGTGTCCCCTCAAAATTTCAGCGGATTTGGAAATTTATTCGGAGAGTTATGGCCGTTTTACTATGAGAATTTATTCTGTCCAGTCAGACTCTCCAAAACGAAAGTCTCCGGATTAGTGTGCTTTAATGGCCCCATAAACGGCCAATTCACTCGGTTCTTCCTTCATGAAAGATGCTCCAAAACGCCTTGCGCGTCCACCCACCGAATTGCACAAGCTTTGGGCCCACAGTGGATGAGTTATGGATCCCATATCAAAAATAGGCAGAACTGAAAACAGTTTTCTTGAGCAAACTTGTGAGCTTCTTTTGAGCTTTCATATGGCCGATTCAGATTTTGGTCCAAATATATTAAATGAATACCTGGATGTGTAGAATCTGTAAAAGAAAGAATTTGTCAATTTGGATCAGTGTAGATAATGTTATGGACAACCTACCGAACTAATTTAAACCTGTTAAAAATCCAAAATGGCCAATTTTTACTATTCAGCTCAAAATAACACCATTATCATAAAAATGAAACAATTCATCTTAGAGGAACAATTTTGTGGGTTTAAAACAATGATATTCAATATAAATTAATTGAAAATATTTTCTCTATCAGGGACCATAATAGTTTAGTTTATTTGGAGACTAGGAACACAATATTCTTAATTTATAAAATATATTCAATGTATCCTAAAAAAATTTACCCATTAAAAACTCCTCATAGAAATTATCAACATAAAAAATTTATTCATGACATGGGGAAATGAAACATAAGAAGGGGTGAGTTCAGATTATCAATAAGGATAATCAAGGGAGATACGTAAGAATAACATGGAATTAAGGGTATGAGATTTGAGAGTAACATTTAAAAAACATACCCTATATATCAAAGATCCACTACTGGAAATCATGTTTTTCCCACCGCATGTATTCCAACAGTTTTTTGAACCATTGGTATAGGTAATCTTTACCAACGGTTTCCAAAAACCATTGGTAAAGATCTGTAAAAATTGAGTTTTCCCAACGGCTTGATGAAACCCTTGGAAAAAATGCGTAAAAATAGTTTTCCCAACGGTTTAGTGAAACCGTTGTGAAAGATAAAGACCCCTATACCAACAGTTCTATCATAATCGTTGGTATATATGGACTTAAGAGGTTTTTTCAAACGGTTTTTTGAAACCATTGGGATAACATAACTTTCCCAACGGTTTTAAAAAACCGTTGGGAATGAAAATCCCAAAATATCATCGATCTGCAACTCCAAACATCTCGAAATTTTTTCCCTAACTGAGACCTGGATGCACCCTCTCGAAATTTTTTCCCTAAACCTCAATCGTCTGGAAGGTTTGCCTCTAAATCTCGACACAAATGCTACTTCCCAACACAATAGGTCTGGTTTCAAATGATTTTTTCTTCCCGTTTAAATCGGTATGTTTGAGTTCATTGATTTTAGATTTGTTCTTCCCGTTTAAATCATTTTGTGTGTGTTAATTTATTTTAGATTTTGCCATTCCATTTTGTTGCAATCTAGTGTGTATTATGATCCCCTTACGAAAATAAGGAATATATAATTTTTGGTTACGGTTGGAACCCTACTTCACAACCTGCTCTAGAGGGTGCTAACTCTAATTTCCAACAGGACATCTATCTTTGATTCATGAAATTTTTGTTCTTCCATTCTAAATCGGGAGGTGTTCCTTCATTTATTTTAGATTTTTTCGTTCCATTTTTATACAATGTACTGTGTATTATGATTCCCTTATGAACACAATCAATATATCATTTTAGGTTGTGGTTTTGTTGTGATTTATCTGTATTGAATAATTTTGGTTGATATTGAAGAGGTCAATATGATCCTGAGTTATTTTATCCTTCATTTATTTTAAATTTAAGGTCTATTGACTTGATTTCGTTGGATAGCCATAAATACAGTTAGGGTTGTCCAGGTGGGGTGGGGGGGGGGGGGGGCTGGGTTTTCCATGTGGGGTGGGGGGGGCTGGGTTGTCCAAGTGGGGTGGGGTAGAGCTGTCCAAGTGGGGTGGGGGTAGAGCTGTGCAAGTGGGGTAGGGGTAGAGCTGTCCAAGTGGGGAGGATGTAGAGGGCTATCCAAGTTGGGTGGGGGAGGGGTTGTCTAGGTAGGGTGGGGAGGGGGCTAGGTTGTCCAAATGTGGTGGGGGTAGGGCTGTTTGGGGTGGGGGAGGGGCTGTCTAGGTAGGGTGGGGGAGGGGGATATCTAGGTAGGGTGGGGGAGGGGGCTGGGTTGTCCAAATGGGGTGGGGGTAGGGCTGTTTGGGGTGGGGGAGGGGCTGTCTAAGTAGGGTGGGGGAGGGGGTTATCTAGGTAGGGTGGGGGAGGGGGCTGGGTTGTCCAAATGGGGTGGGGGTAGGGCTGTTTGGGGTGGGGGAGGGGCTGTCTAGGTAGGGTGGGGGGGGCTATCTAGGTAGGGTGGCGGAGGGGGTTGGGTTGTCCAAATGGGGTGGGGGTAGGGCTGTTTGGGGTGGGGGCGGGGCTGTCTAGGTACGGTGGGGGAGGGGGCTGTCTAGGTAGGGTGGGGGAGGGGGTTGGGTTGTCCAAATGGGGTGGGGGTAGGACTGTTTGGGGTGGGGGAGGGTGTGTAGGTTGGGTGGGGGAGGGTGTCCAGGCAGGGTTGTCCAAGTGGGGTGGGGAGGGTATGCAGGTGGGGTGGGGGAGGGGATGTCTAGGTAGGGTGGGGGGGATAGGTTGTCCAAGTGGGGTGACGGTAGGGCTATCCAGGTGGGGTGCGGGGGGGGGGGGGTATCCAAGTGGGTTGTGGGGGGTAGGGGTGTCCAGGTATGGTGGGGGGGCTGGGTTTTTTCAAGTGGGGTGGGGGTAGGGCTGTCCACGTGGGGTGGGGGGTGCTGGGTTGTCCAAGTGGGGTGGGGGTAGGGCTGTCCAAGTGGGGTGTAAACCCTAAATTCAATGATTTAATTGGAGATTTGGTTTGTTTTATTAAGTATTAGGTGTATGAGGAATTCTCATACCTATTATGGGTGGTTTTAATCAAAAGTTATGATTTTGGAACCATTCATGATGTTGTTGTCTCTATTTAATCTCATTTCCCCTAACTTAACATTAAATTCTATATCACATTTGGTTTCTGTTTTTTAATTTCCAGTTAAGTTATTTGTGGTCGATTATTGTCTCACGTTAATTGTTTTCAATGGTTTGGCGTGTAAATTGGGCATTTAATGTGACTTTTACAAATGGGGGTTCCTTAAGAATACTCCAAATATTTGTTAAAAATGATCAAAGGGATTTTATTATTTAAAATGGATTTCAATATATATTTTCTATTAAAGTTCAATCCTATTGAATTGTTTATGAAAAAATGACTTATATAAATTCTTTTTACAGAATGGACAGAAGTTGGATGTATGAAACCTATCGGATCTCAAGTGATTTTCAAAACAATTTGAAGAGCTTTATAGATTTTGCATTTCACAATGCATCAGATAGTGTTCGCATACACTACCCATGTTCCAATTGTGTTGGTAGACCTTGGTTGAGCCATGAAGAAGTCAGCTACCACATAACCAAAAATGGTTTTCAAGAAAACTACTTTGGGTGGTATCACAATGGGGAGAAAATGAAATCTCAAATTCGTGATGATAGAAATGAAAGGACTGGAATAGAGAATTTGTTAGATGATCGGTTTCCGTTTATTTGTCATCATGAAAAAGAAAGGATTTCGACTCAGTGAGACTTCGATATGAGGACAGCTGATGCATCTAGTGAAAATGATGATATTGATAGGGTGAAAAAATTGAATGATGCTTCAACGACTCCAGTATATTGACAATGCGATAAAATGAAAAGGCTGGAATTTTTTATCCGATTGTTTCATGGGAAAACTATGTATGGAATTTCTAATACAGCAATTGATTACATTCTTACCATCTTGAAGGATTTACATCTAGTTGATGCAAATATTCCCTCAAACCACTATATGGAATGGAAGTTAGTTGAGGAACTTGGATTTTCAAGAAACAAATTTCATGATTTCCTGAAAGATTGCAGTTTATTCTGGGAGGAAACCACTGAATGAATTGATTGTATAAAATGTGGCACATCCCGCTGGAAGTCAAAATCTGATGGAACACCATCCCATATTCAACAAAAAGTAATGTGGCAATTTCCATTGATCCCCAGACATCAGAATCTTTTTATGTCTGATGACATATCAATAAAAATGAGATGGCATGATACCGAGAGAAAGAAGACTAATGATGAGTTGGTCCATCCTGCATATGGATTTTCATGGTAGATATTTGATGCTCGACATCCTTATTTTGCAGCTGATTTGCGTAATGTGAGGTTGGGTCTTTCATGCGATGGTTTTAATCCGTTTGGGCAGATGCTTACTTCGCATAGCACATGGTCAGTTTTTATACACATTTATAATCTTCCCCCATGGTTGTGTATGAAAAAACCTTTCACTTTCATGTGTATACTCATATCTGGTCCTTCTGATCCCGGAATTGATATTGATGTATACATGAAACCTTTAATAAAATAGTTGAAACTTCTTTGGGATGTGGGTGTGGGCACATACGATGCATGTTCGAAAGACATATTTCAGATGCGTGCTGCGCTTATGTGGACGATCAATGATTTTCCAGCTTATGCAATGATGTCTAGATGGAGAATGAAGGGAAAAATCTCATGTCCAGTTTGTATGAAGAATACACAATCCAGAAGACTGAAAAAATGCTGTAGTTTCAGTTTTATGGGACATCGACGATCCTTGCCAAAGGATCATCCATATAGATGAATCATCGATGAATTGATAATACCATAGAGACTGATGATCCACCTCAGCGTATGTATGGAACTGACATGCTTAATGAATTGAAAGATTTCAGTTTTTCATTCGGGAAGGGTCAAATGAAATCTGGAAAGAGAAAGAATGTTTCCACTGAAACCAGTTACAATTGGAGGAAGAAGAGTACCTTTTTTTATTTTCCTTATTAGTCAACCAATTTGTTACATCATTTCTTAGACGTAATGCATATTGAGAAGAATATATGTGAAATGTTGCTTTCGGTTCTTCTAAATTTCAAGGGGAAGACCAAAGATGATTTACGATCTCGGCGTGACTTGGTGGATTGGGGCATCAAACCAGAATTGCATCTTGTGCGTATCAGTGAAAATAAATGGAAACTTCCATGTGCTTCATATGTGATGACACCTATGAAAAGAACAATTTCTGGAAGTATTAGAGACTATTAGAGTTCCTGATGTCTATTCTAGCAACATATCTAAACTGGTCAACAGAAGAGAGTTGAAGCTAAAATCTTCGAAGACTCATGATTATCACGTTCTACTGCATGAGTTGCTTCCAATAGCAATCCGTCATCTTTTTTCCAATAATGTAAGGGTGGATGTTATTCGGTTGTGCCATTTTTTTAGAGATATTTGTGCTAAGAGGTTGTCCAAGTCTTTCTTGCAAAAAATGTTGACAGATGGGCCATTAATTTTGTGTGAGTTGGAGAAAATATTTCCTCCATCATTTTGCACATGCATGTTTCATCTGACTGTCCATATTCCCACTGAAATACTTCTCGGAGGACCTGTTTCTTTTCGTTGGATGTATCCAAGTGAAAGAAATATGTTCACATTAATGTCTTATTTCCGAAATAGAAATCATCATGAATGTTCTATCATGAACGGTTACATGGCTCAAGAATGTATGGATTTCTACTTGATGTATTTTTCTGATCTTACTACAAGATTGAACAGACCAATGAGAAATGAAGAAGAACAGTATGAGAAAATTGAACCCAGTTTTCCATCACTTCCTCAAACAAGAGGAATTCCTGGATCATATACATTGAAGACATTAATCCATGAAGAGCGGGAGATGGCACATCGCACAGTTTTGTTCAACTGTGATTTGTTCGATGACTATATCAGGTAACTAAATATATTATATATATCTTACATATATATATCTGTTAAACTATTAATATTGTTTATCTATAGGTAACATAAAACATTGATAAATAGGAAGCATCGTTCTTTATCTTTGAGAAGGATAGAGACTTTTCATAGCAAAGAGTTTTCTGCTTGGTTAAAATTGAAGGTATACAAAAATTAATGTTTAAAATAATTATATCAATATTTAATTAATTTTAGTAGTAATTTATATTGCAGGTATTGAGTTTTGTCTACTGACTCTGTCTCTGAGTAAATAAGAGCTTTGTCTTTTGGTCCTAATACCGTGGTTTGTGACTGTAAATCAATTGTTATCAATGGGTACAAATTTATTGTCATTGAACGAGCAAAGAACATGAGAACACAACATGATGGTGTTATGGTTACTGCCACAACAAATTGTTATGCCAGTGCATCAGATAGTAGACCGCGATTTGAAAATGTGGGTTATTATAGAGTTGATGAGAAAATAATAATATTGGATTATTACTCTCATGGATGAGTCACAATGATGAAATGTCATTGGTTTGATTCGATGACGATACATGGCACATTTATTGATGATTGTGGATTTCGAGTAATTAATATGACTCACACTCTTGCTACTGAAGAACCATATGTGTTGGAATCAATGGATAAACAAGTTTTTTATGTCAAAGACCAACATCGACCTGAATTTGGTGTCATAGTTGATGTAATTCCAAGAAATATTTTTTATGATGGTGATGATGGAATTGACACTGTCCCTAGTTCCATTAGAACCAATCCATTTATTTCTTTTGATGACTCAAATTTCTCAATTGTCAGAGTTGATTGTGAACCTGAAGTTGTGGTTGAAAATATATAGAATCAACCATCCATGTTCTCAATTCTTTTGGTTTACCTCGAGTTGGGTTGTTAAGGTTGGTAATATTCAAATTGATTTAATATTGATCACAAATATGTTTTAGCAGACTTGACCGTTATGTTAATTTTCAATGTTAATTGGTTGCAGTTTTATTTGAATTGCATTTTCTAATTTGGAATTGAACTGTATACAAACATAGTCAAAAAATATTTCTAACTTGGTGAAAATTACAACTTGTATGATTTATTAAATCCATTCAAGCTCTTCTAAAACAATTGATAGATGACTTGACCGTTATGTGAATTTTCAATGTTTATTGGTTGCAGTTTTATTTGAATTTCATTTTCTAATTTGGAATTGAACTATATTCAAATATAGTCAAACAATATTTCTAACTTGGTGAACATTACAACTTGAATGATTTATTAAATCCATTCAAGATCTTCTAAAAAAATTGATAGCTTAATTGACCATTATGTGAATTTTCAATGATTATTGGTTGCAGTTTTATTTGAGTTGAATTTTCTAATTTGGAATTGAACTGTATTCAAACATAGTCAAACAATATTTCTAACTTGGTGAACACTAAAACATGTATGATATATTAAATCCATTCAAGCTCTTCTAAAACAATTGATATCTAAATTACCAATGAATCCCTTTATTCCCTCATATATTTAGTTTTTTGGGTTACACATTAGTTTTATTTTCTAATTAATTACATATTTGTTTTCAAAATGCAGGAAATGAAGCCAATTGAAGAGAGACGAAGGAAAAAAATGACGGATAACAATTGTCGAATGGCGGAGTTGGGAATTCCATCATTAGTGCCTGTAGTGAGTAGTTTATTTCAAATTTATATATTTAAAGAATATATAATGTCATGTGATTAATTTTTTTGTAAATAGTTTTGTAGGATCCACTTATACGTCGACAGTTATTCGATGAGGAGCCTAGTAATGGTCTTAGTACTCAAGTCGGTGGTACGAGGAGGGTCGTACCAGAGGTGGACGAGTAGCTACGCATACCCAACTAGACCCTGCCCCTCCCACTGACATGCCATCCTTCCCACATTCTGATCCCGGTGTGTCGTTAGAGACACATAGGATATTTAGGCCTCCCATGTTTTTGCTACCTTCTAAATCTTTTGACTCATCATTTTCACATCCCATGATGATTCCCCTCCTTCCTCAACACTGGACAACCCCCCACCCTCCTCCCTAGACCCCGGACAGCCCCGCTAGACAGCCCCCTAGATAGCCCCCCGAGCAGCCCCCTACCCTCCTCCCTGGACCCCGAACATCCCTCCAGACAGCCCCCAGACAGCCCCCCGGACAGCCCCCCCCCCCCCCCACCCTCCTCCTTGGACCCCGGACAACCCCCCAAACACCCCCCGGACAGCCCCCCACACAACCCCCCCACCCTCCTTCTTGGACACCAGACAGCCCCCCGGAGAGCCCCCCAGATAGCCCCCCGAACAGCCCCCCACCCTCTTCCTTGGACCCTGAACAACCCCCCGCACAGAGGATTCTCATAAAATGGACAACATTTTAAGTACATACGGAAAACCGACTCAATCATGTTTCAAAAGGACATCATTTGAAGTGAAAAACATCAACTGGCATATGGAAAACTGACCAAACGCATTCGGATTGTGTCGATACTTTAGCATAATGATACATGGGTCATATGTGATGTGTAAGACTCAACCCCGCCTTAATCTGAGGCACGGTGTGGTCGGAATCACTCTAAGTGGCTCTCTTTTGCTTAAAATGGACAATAATTTAAGTACATATGGAAAACTGACCAAACGCATTTGGTTTCCATTGAAACATTAGTAGAATGATCCATGGGTCATATGTGACGTGTACGAGTCAACTCTGCCTCAATCCAAGGCGCGGTGTGGCCGAAACCACTCAAAGTGTCGGCCTTTTGTTTCAAAAGTACATCATTTTAATTGAAAAACATCAACTGGCATACAGAAAACCGACCAAACGCATTTAGATTGTGTCAATACATTATCACAACGATCCATGGGTCATATGTGACATGTACGAGTCAACCCCGCCTCAATCCGAGGCACGGTGTGGCCGCCACCACTCAAAGTGTCTGTCTTTTGTTTCAAAAGGACATCATCTGAAATGAAAAACATCAACTGGCATACAGAAAAGTGACCAAACGCATTCGGATTGTGTCGATACTTTAGAAAAACGATCCATGGGTCATATGTGACGTGTAAGATTCAACCCCACCTTAATCTGAGGCACGGTGTGGCCAGAATCACTCTAAGTGGCCCTCTTTTGCTTAAAATTGACAACAATTTAAGTACATATGGAAAACCAACCAAATGCATTCAGTTTCCATTGAAACTTTAGGAGAACGATCCATATGTCATATGTGACGTGTATAAGTCAACGCCGCCTCAATCCGAGGCACGGTGTGGCCAGCACTACTCAAAGTGTCTGCCTTTGGTTTCAAAAGTACGTCATTTTAATTGAAAAACATCAACTGGCATATGGAAAATTGACCAAACACATTTGTATTGTGTCGATACACTAGAACAATGATACATGGGTCATATGTGACGTGTACGAGTCAACCCCACCTCAATCCAAGGTGCGGTGTGGCCACCACCACTCAAAGTGTTTGTCTTTTGTTTCAAAAGGACATCATTTGAAGTGAAAAACATCTACTGGCATACGGAAAACTGACCAAATGCATTCGGATAGTGTCGATACATTATCAAAGAAATCCATGTGTCATATGTGATGTCTAAAAGTCAACCCCGCCTTAATCTGAGACACGGTGTGGCCGAAATCACTCTAAGTGGCCCTCTTTTACTTAAAATGGACAACAATTTAAGTACATACGGAAAACTGACCAAACGCAATTGTTTTCCATTGAAACTTTAGGAGAACGATCCATGGGTCATATGTGACGTGTACGAGTCAACACCGCCTCAATCCGAGGCGCGGTGTGGCCGGAACCACTCAAAGTGTCTGCCTTTTGTTTCAAAATTACGTCATTTTAATTGAAAAAATCAACTGGCATACGGAAAACCGACCAAACGCATTCGGATTGTGTCGATACATTAGCACAACGATCCATGGTTCATATGTGATTTGTACGAGTCAACCCCACCTCAATCTGAGGCGCGGTGTGGCCGCCACCACTCAAAGTGTCTGTCTTTTGTTTCAAAAGGACATCATTTGAAGTGAGAAAAATCAACTGGCATACGGAAAACCGAAAAAACGCATTCGGATTGTGTCAATACTTTAGTACAACGATCCATGGGTCATATGTGACGTGTATGATTCAACCCTGCCTCAATCCGAGCCGTGGTGTGTCTGGTACCACTCAAACTATCTCTCTTTTGTTCAAAATGGACTAAATTGTATGTGAAATCAACAACTGTCATACGGGAAACCGACCAAACGCCTTAGGATTCTATTGACACTTTATGAAAATTATAAAAGGGTCATATGTGACATGTAAGAGTCAAACCTGCCTCAATCCGAGGTGCGGTGTGGCTGGGACCACCCAAACTGCCTCTCTTTTGTTCCAAATGGACAATATTTTACGTACATATGCCAAACCAATCAAACGGATTATGATTAGGTTGAAACTTTAGTAAAATGATCCATGGATCATATGTGATGTGTACGAGTCAACCCCACCTCAATCTGAGGCTCGGTGCGGCTGAAACCACTCAAAGTGCCTCTTTTTTGTTTAAAATGGACTTAATTTTAAGTGAAAACAACAACTGACATACTGGAAACCGACCAAACGCCTACAGATTCTATTGAAACATTAGCACAACAATCCATGGGTCATATGTGACTTTTAAGAGTCAACCCCGCCTCAATATGAGCTGCAGTGTGTCCTGGACAACTCAAACTGTCTCTCTTTTGTTCAAAATGGACTAAAGTGTAAGTGAAATCAACAACTGACATACGAGAAACCTACCAAACGACTTCGGATTCTATTGAAACGTTAGAAAAATGATCCATCGGCCATATGTGATGTGTACGAGTCATCCTTGACTTAATCTGAGGCACTGTGTGGCCAGCACCACCCAAACCTCCTCTCTTTTGTTCAAAATGGACAATATTTTATGTACATACGTCAAACCGATCAAACAGATTCTGATTGTGTTTCAACTTTTGGAAAATGATCCATGGATCATATGTGACATGTAAAAGTCAACCCCGCCTCAATCCAAGTCCCTTTGTGGACGACACCACTCAAAGTGCCTCTCTTTTGCTTAAAATGGACTTAATTTTAAGTGAAAACAACAACTGACATACGCCAAACTGACCAAATGCCTTAGGATTCTATTGAAACATTTTTAAAATTATCCATTGGTCATATGTGATGTGTACATTTCAACCCCGCCTCAATCCGAGCCGTGTTGTGTCTGGGACTACTCAAACTGTCTCTCTTTTGTTCAAAATGGACTAAATTGTTTGTGAAATCAACAAATGTCATACGGTAAACTGACCAAATGACTTAGGATTCTATTGACACTTTAGGAAAATGATACAAGGGTCATATGTGACGTGTACGAGTCAACCCTAGCTCAATCAGAGGTGCGGTGTGGCCGGGACCACCCAAATTGCCTCTCTTTTGTTCCAAATGGACAATATTTTATGTACATATGGAAAACAGATCAAACGGATTCTGATTGTGTTGAAACTTTAGTAAAATGATCCATGACTCATATGTGATGTGTACGAGTCAACCCTGCCTCAATCTGAGGTTCGTTGTGGCCGACACCACTCAAAGTGCCTATGTTTTGTTTAAAATGGACTTAATTTTAAGTGAAAACAACAACTGGCAAACCAGAAACCGACCAAACGCCTACGGATTCTGTTGGAACTTTAGGAAAACGATCAATGAGTCATATGTGACGTGTATGATTCATCCATGTCTCAATCCGAGCCGCGGTGTGGCTAGGACCACTCAAACTTTCTCTCTTTTGTTCAAAATGGACTAAATTGTAAGTGAGATCAACAACTCACATACGAGAAACCTACCAAACACCTTCGGATTCTGTTGAAACATTTTGAAAATGATCCATGGGTCATATATGACGTGTACGAGTCAACCCCACCTCAATACGAGGCGCGGTGTGGCTGCAACCACTCGAAGTGTCTCTCTTTTGTTTCAAAAGGACATCACTTTTAGTGAAAACAACAACTGACATAAAGAAAACCAACCATATGCATTTAGATTCCATTTAAATGTTAGTAAAACAATCCATGAGTCATATGTGACTTGTACGAGTCAACCCCACTTCAATACGAGGTGCGGTGTGGCCGGAACCACTCGAAGTGTCTCTCTATAGTTTAAAATGGACTTCATTTTAAGTGAAAAGAACAACTAACATACGAAAACTAACCAAATGCATTTTAATTCTGTTGATACTTTATTAAAAGTATCCATGGGTAATTTGTGACGTGTAAAAGTCAACTGCGCCTCAATCTGAGCCTTGGTGTGGCCGCCACGTCTCAAAGTGACTCAGTTTTCATTGAAATGGAAAACATTTTAAGTGAAAACCACAACTGACATACTAAAACCCAACAAAACGCATTCAGAATCCATTGATACTTTAGGAAAACGATCCATGGGTCATTTGTGACCTGTAAAAGTCAACCCCCCCCCCCCCCTCAATCTGAGGCACGGTGTGGCCGAAACCACTCGAAGTGTCTCTCTTTTGTTTCAAAAGGACATCATTTTTAGTGAAAACAATAACTTACATACTGAAAACCGACCAAATGCATTCAGATTCCATTGAAACATTAGAAAACAATTCATGAGTCATATGTAATGTGTACGATTCAACCCCACCTCAATCCAAGGCGCGGTGTGGCTGGAACCACTCGAAGTGTATCTCTATAGTTTAAAAGGGACTTCATTTTAAGTGAAAAGAACAACTGACATACGGAAAACTGGCCAAATGCATTCAAATTCAGTTGATACTTTAGGAAAAGGATCCATGGGTCAATTTTTATGTGTATGACTCAGCTTCACCTCAATCTGAGCCTCGCTGTGGCTGCCATGTCTCAAAGTGACTCACTTTTCTTTGAAATGGAAAACATTTTAAGTGAAAACAACAACTGACATACTGAAACCCAAAAAACGCATTCAATTTCCATTGAAACTTTAGGACAACGATCCATGTGTCATTTTTGATGTGTACGAGTGAACTTCGCCTCAATCCGAGTTGTGGTGTGGCCGGGATCACTCTATGTTTCTCTCTTTTGTTAAAAATAGAAAACATTTTAAGTACATACGGAAAACCGACCAAACTGATTCTGATTGTGTTGATACTGTATCACAACGATCCATGAGTCATATGTGATGTGTACAAGTCAACCCCTATTCAATCCGAGGTGCGGTGTGGCCGACACCACTCATAGTGTATCTCTTTTGTTTAAAATATACATCATTTTAACTGAAAAGAAAAACTGGCATACGGAAAAACGACCAAATGCAATCGGAATCAGTTGAAACTTTAGGAAAACAAACCATGGGTCATATGTGACATGTACGAGTCAACGCCACCTCAATACGAGGAACGGTGAGTCCGGAACCACTCTAAGTGTCTCTCTTTTGTTTCAAAAGGACATCATTTTTAGGTAAAACAACAACTGACATACGGAAAATTGACCAAATGCATTCGTATTCCATTGAAATGTTAGGAAAAAATCCATGAGTCATATGTGACGTGTATGATTAAACCCCACCACAATCCGAGGAGCGGTGTGGCAGGAACCACTCGAAGTGTTTCTCTGTAGTTTAAAATGGACTTCATTTTAAGTGAAAAGAAAAACTGACATACGGAAAACTTACCAAACACATTCGAATTCTGTTGATACTTAAGGAAAAGGATCCATGGGTCATTTTTGACATGTATGAGTCAACTGCGCCTCAATAAAATCCTCGGTGTGGCCACCACGACTCAAAGTGACTCACTTTTCTTTGAAATGGAAAACATTTTAAGTGAAAACAACAACTGACATAATGAAACCCCACAAAACACATTTGGATTCTGTTGAAACATTATGAAAACAATCCATTGTTCATTTTTTATGTTTACGAGTCAACCGCGCCTCAATACGAGCCTTGGTGTGATCAAGAAAACTCAAAGTGACTCACTGTTCTTTGAATTGGAAAACATTTTAAGTGAAAACAACAACTGAAATACTAAAAACTGACCAAACGCATTAGGATTCCGTTGAAACTTTAAGACAATGATCCATGGGTCATTTGTGACATGTAAGAGTCAACCCCACCTCAATATGAGTTGAATTGTGGCCGGGATCACTCTGTGTGTCTCTATATAGTTTAAAATGGACTTCATTTTAAGTGAAAAGAAAAACTGACATACAGAAAACTGACCAAACACATTCGGATTATGTTGATACTTTAGGACAAGGATCCATTAGTAATTTTTGATGTGTACGAGTCAACCACGCCTCAATCTGAGCCTCATTGTGGCTACCACAACTCAAAGTGGTTTGCTTTTATTTGAAATGGAAAGCATTTTAAGTGAAAACAACAACTGACATATGAAAAACTGACCAAACACATTCGGATTCTATTGAAACTTTAGGAAAATAATCCATGGGTTATTTGTGACATTTACGAGTCAACCCCACCTCAATCCGAGTCGCGGTGTGGTGGGGATCAATAAAAAATATCATTTTTTTAAATGAACCACACTTTAAGTGATAATAACTGGCATACGAAAAACCAACGAAACCCTTTCGGAATATCTTTATACTTTAGGAAAATGATCAATGGGTCATGTGTGACGTGCACTAGTCAATCATGCCTCAATACGAGGCATGGTGTGACTGGTACTACTCCAAGTGCATGTATTTTGTTTAAAATGGATATCATATATAGTAAAAACACCTCTATACGAAAAACCGATCAAATTATGAATTGAATTCCAAATTTCACATATAATTGTCATCTAAATTTGAAATTGAATTCTAAATTAATTTTAAAATGAATTCTAAATTAATTCTAAATGAATTTTAAAATTAATTCTAAATGAATTCTAAATTATGTATCTTTGTAATTACGTTATGAATTCTGATTTAATTCTGAATGTGTATAGTTTCAGGATGTATTATATGTTAAATGTATATTAATTTGTTCTGTATATGTATATGTTAGTCAGTTATTGTAAGTAAAGGAGAGGGATTGAATAATAATAGGTGAATGGAGACCATGCTCCTCCCCTGTGCAAATTGTAGGCTGCTGTGCAAATTGCAGGCTGCTGTGTAATTTGCACAGCATAGGCCATGCCAACGGTTTGAAACTGTTGGCATAGTCTTCTAAGGAGGTTTATTCCAATGGTTCAGATGGAACCGTTGCTATAAACTCTTTCCAAACAGTTTCAAACCATTGGTAAAATATGTATAGTTGCCTTTTTCCCAATGGTTTTGAGTGAACCGTTGGGAAAAGCTAGAGATTTTGTTGGGTTTTCCCAACAGTTTACTTAAAACCGTTGGGAAAAAATATGCCAACGGTTAATGTTAACCTTTGGGATAGGTTGATTTTTCTAACCTATCCCAACGGTTCTTTGTAAACCGTTGCGAAAACTTTTCCCAACGGCATACTTCCCCACGGTTTGCAGAACCGTTGGGATAGATATTCCCAACGGTTCTGCGGCCTTTCCCAATAGTTGTGAACCATTGGAAATGCCTCTTTTTCTAGTAGTGTATCCATGTTTTCACCTACATTCTCCAATGTGGAAACCCAATGATGAGTTACTTTTTGTATCTTTTATGTTTCTAAGGTTCCATTTTTAAAAAAAATATTATTCCCTTTTACGATGTGGGTTTCTATGAAATAAACTTTGAAGTAATAAACCATTTATAACCCTGATGAATTTTGAGGGAGAAATTCATTTTAACGGGGGTAGAATGTAACACCATGAGATTTTATGAGAAATATTATTTTTAATTTCTTTGATGTCTTGTGTTGTACGCTACACCAAGATTAGCATGCACTATATGCAACACCGTATTAGCTTGTAGTATATGCAAACACTATTCTTGGCTTGTGTTGCAGGCAAGAGCGACCTTTCTCAATAGCGTGTGTTGTACGCAATACCGAGTTTTACTATTGAACAATATGTTATTCTTATGAAATATCCGTTATGAATAGTATTAACCACATTTTGAATTTTATAACATTATCATTCATCTTACACATATTCTATAACATGGTATGAGAACAGAATAAAATTTTCTGGTAAAATAAGTATTTTTCAAAAAATGTAGTTATGCTGCCTTTTGATGGCACACCAAATTTAAATCTAGTTTTTGACACAGTTATAAGTTAAATTTGACAAAATAAACTCATTCATCGAAATAGTGATATAAAAATTTACTTTGGGTAAAATTTTAATATTTTTTTGATAACTTTCATATTTTGATGAATAGTAAAAACACGCTAAATTTTAATTAAAAAAACTTTTTTCATCAAGATAATTTATAAGGTTATATTATAATATTGAATGGTTTTAAAGTATAAATAGAATATATTTTTACCATTAAATATAATTTATGGCATTATCATTAATTTTACATTGAATTCATAGGTAAAATCATTTCGATCTTTTGCAATGTTTTAAACAAAAATCTGTTTTTTTTAACAATGAGATTAATTTTAAATTAATTACTGCAAATTCTGTGTTTTGAATTTGGAAAAATGGATTCCATATTTTGAATCATTAGGTCCAAATTATGTTAATAGGCTACTTTTTTTTGGGCATTATGAATAGTATTAATTTTAAATTTTATTTACTGCAATCAAAGGTAAATCAGGTAATTACTGGTAAAAATAATTTTATAAAATTACCCTAACACCTGCCAAAATTTTATTGGATGAATATAAATTGACCCATATCACCTAAGGGTCTGAATAGATTCATTTCATGGACTTTTGACCCTAAAAATGATGTAATTATTATTAAAACCAAAAAAATTGACAACATGTAACTCTAATATCTTATAAGTGTAATAATTTTAATTTAGTGATAAACATCATAAAACTTCAAACATAAATAGTCAACAGAATACTAATAAACGTATCTACATCATTTGAATTTATTTATAATTTTTAGGGATTAAATAATTATCATTAATGGTGACACCATAGTGATGCAGAAATTGTTTATTTAGTGAGAAATCAATAATATAGTTTTTATTAAACTAATAATACCCATAAAAGGCCCAAATACCTGATCACAAATTATTGGTCATGTAAATATAAACCATAATCATCCAAAGGTCTAATTTTTGACCATTTGGAGCCTTATAAAAGTGATTATGACACTTATATTAGTCTATTTCAAATGAGGTCTAAGTTGTCACCTTCATAATTTAATACACATAACATTTTAGAAGTTGGGTGTTTTAGAGGATAAATTTGATTAAAAGAATTATAATTAATGATATTATATTTATCTTCATCATATTATTTTAATTTTAATTTTTATGCAATAAATAATTTTATTAAATAATTATATAAAAATTTTGTACTAATTATTTTATTAAGAGAAATATCAAATATATGTTTTTAAAAATATAAAAATAAATATTATATGAACTAATTAATATTCTCCACAAATTTTCTATATGAATATGACATGTTAGAAACCTATTAAATATTTTTTTTCGAATATATTCTCTGTGTGTATTTTATTTAAAGTCAAATAAATGAATAGTGTCAAAATTGACAATATTGTAATTTTATAAAAAGTACATATTATTAAATTGTTTAAAAATAACAAAAAAAAAAATAGAAATTATAAATTGAACTTTTTATGGTCTAAAATTTCATAAAATATACAATTATTGACAATTCACAACAAATAAGTAATTATTTATAACAAATTAAAATTTAGAATATTATTACCACAAATAAAATTAAATAGATTAAATAATGTTAAATCCAGTTGATAATGTTTAAAATAATTCCCAACATGTATAAATTTTCTTATATGATGAGAATAAAACTCTATCTCATCTAATATTTTATTCGAGACATTTTTGGAGGTCTTTATGTGGTTTTTATATTATTATAAATGAAAATTTTAGAGGTATCCAAAAGTGCCCCTCACCTCCCTTATAAAAAGGCACATCCTCCCTCTCCTCTTCACAACATTTTGATACTTGAAGCTTGGAAAAAACCAGTACATTTATCTTCTCCACTTCCCTAGAAATATACTATAGGTCCTGGTCCTTCAAAGACCATATTTAGAGCCCTAAGAGGAGGTTAAGAAGAGGCTTGTCGAAGAAGAGGTAATATCCTTTAACGATTATTTCAAACTTATTTCTTATTCTACTTCCTCAATATGAGTTGTTTCATTATTAATTAATAACTCCAGTATCACTTTTATACTTATATACTGTTATTAATATGAAACAAACATATTCTATCTTCTATCCATCCTATGAAAAAATGAAATCACCACGCGTGCGTACGTACGGCTTACCGTCCCCACGTCGTGGTGTAATATTTTATTTCATCACTAAAATATTTAGATGGGTATAAGGATGGAAGAAATAAATATATATGATTATTTTAAAATTTTATTTATTCTGAAATATTATACACCATACACTTCAATACAATTCCATAATCCTAGGAATGATATCATCACTCGTGCGTACGTATGGCCTACATTCTCCACAATGTGATACAACTCGTTCTACATGATATTCATTGAATAAGGATTATATAAATGAATTGAATGAATAAATATGATATATATGACACTAATACAATTATTTAAATGATTTATCTATAACCTAAAAATAGGAATAAGAATTTATCCGACAAAACACACATAAGAACATAAAGCAATGAATACCCGAATAATAAGTAGCAATGAATATTACTAATAAGAAGATATGAATATAACCATATATGATATCATAACAATGAATATGATTCTGGAATAATTCAATGAAATTATTTAAATAATTATACAGTAGGTTCATATATGTACAAAGCATATCAGACCTAAGGTAAGGGATCGTCTCACTTTTATTACTGTGAGACATATGCCTTAATAACCACCTATTTCATTTGTATGGTTTTTATTCTTCCCATTAATGTTTTATGATTTTTATTATGAAGGATATGATATTTACATATGCATGTATTTTTCCTTATTTTATGACACGTATGATTTCACTGATTATGAATGGTAATGGATAATTATTCCAATCACGTTCTTATCTGAGATTGTTTATTCGTAAGTATTTACTGGGGCTATGTTTATCATCCATGTCTATATGTTCTCAAAATGTTTTCATAAAATGTTTTCTATTATTCAATGTATGTGTAAAGTAATTTTTATCATTTTCTTGACTTTTAACACAAGGTATGGAAGGAATCTTTCTTTTTTTTACCATACGAGGCACTTTTTGACTTTTCCAGAAAAGGTACGAGGAGAATGTTTTTTTAACTTTTACGGAATTAACAAATTTTTACGTTTTTATAACGCATTATTTTCATGAATCTTCCTATAAAATATTTCATGATTATTTTAAATAAAATAATTTTCATTTAAAATTGCAAGGCGTTTTGAGAAAATAAAATGATTTTGAAGGAGAAAGGATATTTTCCTCAAGAATTCATTTCAAGTGTTTTATCAAAACTATTTTCCATTTAAGATGACATTATTTAAATGTTTATGTTTCATGTATAATGTATCTATTATTTACATGGTTTGATTTTTCTTATGATTAAATGATTTCCATTTGTTTTATATGGATTATGTTATGATGGGATGATGTTTATGAAACCCATTTTATTCTTTGGGTTATTACGAATTATTTATCTTAATTTTGTGTCACATGTAAGAATTATTTCATAATGAGATGGGTGGGACCTATATCTCCCTCCAATGCATTGGGTAAAGATTTATATCTCATGATATAGATATGGTTGGAATAGAAAGTAAATCATGTTCTGTAATACAGGGCTGGAATGGAAAGTAAACCTAGTTTAGTAATGGACATTGTCCACTATAATGGGCTTGGCAGAAATTCTTTGGCTACTATGGAACTCATATCATGTTATTAATGGTTTTCCACAATTACATGTTTTATTCCCAGGCTATTTTATAATGATTACTGTTCCTTTATGATCTATGCCTTATGTACTGCCAAGATTTATGTCATTACTCATGATTTTGATGTGTTATGTTCATGTTTTTACGTTCAAATTTTTATGGGTTTTTTTATGTTTTCCATGTTTGCCCTTACTGAGCATTTTAACTCACCTTTTTTATGTTTTCTTTTCCCCAGGATAAAAAGAAAGGTTTTAGTTAAGAAAACAAAAGGGGGAGATCATTATGGGAGATATTAAAGATCTTTCACCATGATTAGAATATTTTGTTTCGAGTTTCTAAATACACTAAACTAACACGGTCTTTGGACTTCTGTTTTTGTCACATTTTATGTTTTCCGCAAAATTAATGTAATGTCCATGTATGTCAAGCTTTGGGTCTATAAAATCTCTTTATCGTGAACCAGGGACGTGGAAAGAAAACAATTAATCATGCTAGTGTGTATACAAATTTAGGATAAATTATAGAAGATATAGACTCTACCTAAAACCATATCAAGAACCTCAAGATCATAAGCCTTCAGTACTTGACTTTATCCTTTCCCCTGACTTCCATCTCTTTAAGCCTAGATTGGACCATATGGAGTTGGTGGTGATGGTAGAATACCATAATTTCAACCTTAACTCATGGATATCCTAGATTATTTACTTTCGTCCTCCCCATGGATCACTCTACTCTTGTTGTTGCAACTGCCTCAACAACTCACCTATAACCTACCTCTTTTCCACTACCAAATAGGTATGGAAGTCCCTTGTGAGATGAACTATAACATCACAACAGTAAAATTTCCTTTCCATAAGCTAGTTAGAACCTAATTTCAAACCTTGATCCACTAATTCCTAGGTCTAATAAGGAATATGTCATCTCTTTAAGTGTCGTGACCTTGAAGCGCATCTGCCTTCTCCTACAGCTAATGACTCTACCTCATGGAGGCTAATAAATCCTCTTACCAGTCATTAAATAATATCTCTACCAGAAGGGATATTCCTAGTACCCCATCATATAAAGGAATGAAAAAATACTACTCCAGCTCTAATATCTCAGTGAATCCCATGCTCAAAGGTCTGATCCCAGAAGTGTCTTTCATTAACCATATCCATGGAGTATTGTGAGAGGTTAGTAAATGTCATTGTATACTCTATATTTTTCAGGATTCCTTACTAATTCTATAGAATACACACATCTTAAAAGGTTAATATAAAGTAATCTTCTCTGAAGAGATGCTCAAACTCTGTTTGAGATAGAGTCGCCTCATCATGCATTTGGGTCACTGGACTCCACCATCACCTGGATAATCCCTGAAGAAGGCTCACTGCTAGGATCACTAATAAATAAATAGGGGTCCTAAACAAGAATAATAGTCATTACATAGACTATATCAAGTCCTATAACAATTGAGGTTCTAGATTGGCCCAAAACATGGGCAGTCTCAACCTCTAAAACTAATGAACCACAGTCAGCCTGAGTGTGTTACTTTCCAGTACTTTTGGAATCAACTACAACTCAACCTGATGGGGAGAATCCACATGAACCATTAGAGGTTGGAAAACATACTACTAAATGGGTAGAGTCACCACTCGATTTCCACCCAAATGGTTCATCTCATGATTAGGTCCTAGTATTGAGGCCTCATCACTAGGCCGATCATCATCTTTATCCCAATGTAGTATCAATCCTGATTTTTTTTTCATGGAGGCATATTGCAGTACTCACGATACACCTCGGTAAATGAGAATATCTTGGGAACTAACTCAATAAGGACATGGAAACCACAATCCATTCTTATATGATGTATGCTCCATTGTTTTCCCAGTAAATGGTCTCCCCATGTTCTATGTTGACAAGAATGTTATCAAAATATCGGTGTATGGATTGGTCAAATGCTGCACCATCACTATGTTCCCTATATAAAAAGTTGAACTTGAGATACTTAAGCATTTTTTCCCTAGTCCCAAAACAATCCTCAAAACTAGACTATCTCCAAAATTCTGACCTAAGACAAACTAATCTATGATACCATTCTATCACAACCTAACCCACTAGGACATGTCTGGCCATTAACTACCAGGATACCTGTAATAGGTCAGTGGCTGGTGACTGGAATAGAGTAAGTAAGTCACACACATGGGAGGGCTTAGGCTTATATACCTTCACACACACATCTCAAAACCACCATGTAATATAGTAAAGTAAACTACTAGTAAAAAAACAATGCATCCATGAACTACTAATTTCCCAAATCAGATTATGATAAAAGGTAAACAAAATATAAAGGAAAAATACATGAAAAAAACCAAATTTAAGGTCCAAAATAAATACAAGGGTTTTTTTCTAGGAAGGGAAAACCCGCTCACTCATTATCACCTATACACAACACAACTATTCTCCACCTTCTCCTAGTCCTCCTAGGACTCCATCAAAGAGATTATCATCTACATAAGACATAAAAAAACGTATGTTGAGCCCATAAAAAGGTGAGTATATACATATCAAGTAGAACACCCTGAAATCATAAATCATAAAGTATCAATAGAGAGTGTGTCGACTCATATCATAAAATAGATGATGCACAAGGAAGGATCTTAATGAATATAGCCCAAATATGCTCATCAGAGGCACTCAATACTCAATGTATGGTCTCTCCCAACATTCTACATCTATACTTCCATCCCAAATCTCACTTTTTTTTAGTTTCAATATTTATTCACTATCCCTTCCCTATGATAATATTGGAGGATCCCTACCCCATTAATATGGGTGAAATACCTAGAACTATCTGAGTCATGTGGGTAGAGAATCTCTACTTCACACATACTCAAATGGGTGATATTATGCTATATAGAAGGATACCTATCCCATTGGATAATATATCTAACTTTCCTTGGAGATTAAAAGAGTAAAATCTATAACTAGTAGAACTTTTCAAAGTTATATGGAAGTACATAGTGTGTCCAATAGGAAACACATAGTGTCTCACTAAATCTAGTTATTCATGTGTCCATCCATCTCACATGAAATTTTCTTCTAAATATTCATGGCATGTTAGTGTTATAAATGGTGTGTATAGGTTACCCAGGTGTATGTTCTTATGCCCATGTACACTAAACATTTCAATGTACTCATCTCTTGTCCATGTACACCGCCCATGCATATTCCTATATACCATCGACATTATAACCTGCCCTAATATCTTATGGGTCCCATAGTGTATGTACTAGGAATATAGACATGTGATATTTATCTTACAACTTAACCATATCTTTTATATGAAGGGGTCAATTTAGTGTGTGTTTTTCTGAAGTAAAATCCATATAGATCATAGTTTTTCATAAATTATATATCATCACATGTATTACCACCAGACGTCATTTCCTCTTCTTCGAAAAATATTATCTGTAATTATTGGAACCACATTGAATAAGATTTCATCGTCACCGGTGGCTGAATTCAGGCCACCCCTTGATTGGAAATAAACCCCCCTTACACCAGTCATCTCCCTCATTCTAAGAACTACATCACCAAAATCCATCAATCCATTTTGGATATGTCATCTTCATCACCACTCCTCTATGAAGTATCCAATTACAGCACTGAACTCGCATAAAAACTATAAAACCAATAGAAAATGGTTTTATTGAAATGATATCATGGATATAGTTGAATCACCATCCAATAAAATGATAACGAGGAATGAATAATAGAGATAGAAGTCCAAAAAACACTAAAATGATAATGAAAATTTTCCATGTTCAGTTTCCCTTCATTCATTGATAGAGTATTATTGAAAATTATCAACATAATAAAAACAAGATAAAACTATGGATTGATGGTAAGGAGAACATCTGTTTGAGATTAGTTTTTTAAGGGAAATCCTTAATCAACATCACTATCAAAAATGGGGAATAAATATAAACAAATTAATACATACCTTGGGTTTGTATCTATCATTGGTGAAGAAAATATTTGGATCAATGTCATTGACTTGATCCTCTACATCCATCATTGGCTCCTCAATTCTCTGTGTTAATTCATTGTTGATCCTCATTCTAGAGTTCACCCACCAATGTGATCTCAACTAGAGCTCCCATTATTCATTAAATACTCAAGGGTTATATGGAAAACACTAAGGAGTTCTCTATATATAGCTTTATGTATAGGATTTTTAGGGATAGAAAATAAATGAACATTAAATTAATAAATTAATTTAATCCATTTAATTCATTTAATTCATTTAATTCATCCATGATTTTACTCCTATGAAACCTTTGATATCAATAATAATTTTTTCACACCTAGGGTAAGACCCACATTCATTATTTAATAGCGGTCTTAGTTTTTTCATCTAAGGAACCATTTAATATATATTCCATTATTTATAAAAAACTACTTTTGAATGACATATTATATTTAAAATTTCTAATATATCAATATCATTAACCCATAAAGACAAAAAATTTGTTCCTAATCTGTTATTGACTTAAAAAATGTTATTTACAATATTAAAAGGATTTAAATAGTAAAAATAGAGTCATTACTTGAATGATTATTCAAATGAAAAATAAATATTTTTAATATCCAGTAAACATCCATGGTATGGTGACTTGGTAAATTATCTATTCACTTATCCTATTTCATTAAATTTGTATAAACACTAAATTTTAAAACTAAAATATGCATATAATTAATTTTATGGGGTGACACATATCTTTTAAACATATATAATGATCAAATAATAAGTTTATCTATACTATAAATTAAAAAATAATATGTCTTGAAATTTTTCTACACTTTAAATTTTATAGGTTACTTTGGATCTCAAAGGAGTGTTATAAATGTTTTAGAATCAAAAATTTAATGGGCATGTATTATTCAAGGATTCACATGAGTTTTTTAAAAAAAATATAAGATGTTATTTCACTATAAATATTTTTATAAGAAATGAAATTCAGTAACAACCATTGAACTTTTGTGAAATATTTAAAGAGCGAGAATAGATTTTATTATGAGATTCCTTATTTTTTCATTTTAATTATATTATATAGGTATTTGGTTATGTTTCAAAGTGGGTGGAGGAAAAATACACTCAGACTGATGATTCAAGAGTTGTTTTACATTTTTTGGGTTATAAAATATTTTATAGGATTTTATTTCATATATAAATTATCAATAACAATGGAAACACTTCTAACCAAATATAAAGGACTAGTGTGAGGGTTTAAAAGACACCCTTTTGGAATATAGTATTTCATTTAAGACCCCAATAATAATTTCCTCTTATGTAACTATGTTTGGGAAAAATAGCATTGATCAGTAAAGATTGAGTCTAAGGCCTTCTAGGTTATCAAGTGAATAAATATAGATTTAAATTGACTATAGAATAAATTAAATTTAAAATATAATAGTTTACATAAATAATGAAATAATTCAATGAAACTTAAAGACTTTAAAATTAAAGAGAATGATTTTCCTTTGATTAAACCAAATAAATGATGAAATTATAAAATAGAGAAGAAGTGATACAAAAAAACTCTAGAACACAATTCATTATAAATAAAATTTGATCTAGGATCGAGTGACCATTTACTATCACTACTATTTTTATCACTTGGTGTAGTGGTGATTATAAGAGATTCATCAAGTAAATATTCCATAATGAATGTGAAAAGACTAAAATAATTCCAAGAGAAATATCTGAAGAGATAAATGGGAAATCTTTCCCACCTCCAAGATGAATATAAATATTTTTTCAGGTTATCTCCTTTCATCACCTTTATTTGATTTCAACAAAATTATTTTCTATTTTTAATTAATACAATATTAATTTGTGTTTCATTAAAGACACTGTAGAAATATTGTATAGAAGAGGATAAAAAATTATTATTATTTATTTATTTATTTATTAGCGTGTTTTGTTTTAAATTTATGTGTATTATTAAAAAATTTTGTGAATAATTTAATACAAAGAGACATTTTGAACTACCAAGTACTTTATAAGGTATTAATTGTTATGAATATTAAGTATTTAAGTTGAAATTGGTATTTTTTTAGTAACTAATTTTGATTTTTATATATTCACATATTAATTATGGAAACCCATTCCCTTAAGTATTGTTTACTGTTTATATCAAATTACTAATAGATACTCTAGAGCTTTTGAATTATTTTAATAATTCCATCTTTTCTTGAAAGAGTATTGATCCATGTAATGCATTCCAAATATTTTTGAGATTCTAGTATAAAACACTTAGAGTATAACATTTTTATCATAAATTATTGAAATAAATATTTATATATGCTCTTTAAAACTCACTAATCCACTTGGAAATTTTTACCCTATGATTTTTGTCCTTATAAGATAAGAATAAAATACTAGGCAAGTTGTATTTCAATCACATTCATCCTTACCCTACAATGGGTAGTTTATATGATTAAAATTCAAAAAAAGTATATGGGAATGATTATTTCATGGAAAACAATATATAATCTTGGGGAGGATATTATAGTAATATCCTTTGTTTTGGTTATGAATGTTCACCCAATATTTTTTTATTAAATTTCTATAATACCTCTTATTCTCTAAGAAAATAATTTTAATATAAAAAATAAAAGACAAAAAATAGTGGCAATAGGAAGAATCAACTATTATTAGAGTAAATTGATATGTAGAATAATAAGAAAAAATGTAAAAGGATTGATTGGGTGATAAATATATAATTAAAATGAGTGGGGATCATTTTTATTATGTGTTTTAATATGAACCATTCATATTTATTAAGGTTCCAAGACTCCACCTTGATATTTTGTTTTTAATGTCATTATCCACTATCCATAATCTATAAAAAACCATGTTAAATCTATTATCATTGATAAAAACCTTTTAATCTATGATTAGATATATGAGAGTTATATTAAGACTATGATAAAATATAATTTTTTTTGAGAATAATAAAAACATTATACACTTATACTATTTAGTGAATATAAATGTTTTATTTTAAGGTAATTTACCATTGGTTAATGTGTGAAAATAAGAAGTTAGAATGAACTGAGATGAAAGAAAAAATAAAATTAGTAAATTAAGTTCACATATATGTGATGATAATACTATGGTTAATAAGGATTTATAATTCTATCATTTATTGATTTTTTTTAATTCTTCAAATTTTTGGATGATTGTTTCCTAAGTGGAAAAAACAAGTGTGATAGAATTAAAAAATCTAAATTAGTGTATATTTTAAATTCATATTCCATGACCATTTACTCCCTCATAATTTTTAAATTTCAATAATTGACCAAATTTATAGAATTTTTAGGGTATTTGATATCTTGAAATGATAGGTTTATGTTGGGTAAGTAAATGAATAAATATCATTTTTTAATTTAAACCAATACTATCAAAACCTAACTTTTATTATGACATTGTTTTTAGGTGATATATTGAATTTATAGAATTTTAGAAAACTTATAATGAATGATAATGTTTCATTTTTGTAGAATTGATTCACTATAAATCATATAGAATAAAATATAGGAGTCACTAGTGGAAATACAATTCATGTGGATTAGTATGTAAGGAGTTATGGATGTTTGAGTCTATGGCATGCCTCTTTTTTTCAAAGTGGATGAAATTAGAAAATTCATTTAATTTAGAAACTTATATTATAAGGAGAAACACATAAATAATATATATCAAATACAATTTATTTTTAGGTTATAATCCCAAACTTTTCACTGACAATAAGATGCAAGATATGATGAGTAGTGACATAAAGTTATCCCTTCCCATGACTGATCTACCGAAAGAAATAAAGAGATGTAAGAATCAGTGACTGGATTTCCGAATAAGATATCCAATGTAATAATACAAAAAAATGAAAATCTAAAGTAAAAAAATCTAGCAATGATTATAATAAAGGATGTAATATGTTATAAATCACTAGCTAAAGGCAATATGGGTATATACTAAAAATAAACATCACTCCATTTTACATTAAAAGTTTCCATGTATCAATATTATTATACTATTTGGGGTAATCAGTGGATATGGCATAGTAATGGTATGATATCGTCTTATATGATAGAATATTTCATTATAATTGATATGATTATTTTATTATTATTGGAATGTTTTTAAAACACCAAGATAAATCAAACGACAAAATTAAAAGAGGTCAAGAATATCATATTTTTTAAAAGTAAATTTCATCTTTTCTAACTCAAGGAAATGAATATATCATAGATCATGATATGGAATATCAATGTGAAAATTTGTGTCACAAATAACAACTTGGTAATATCATTTACCATGAATAAGAGGAACTACATACTACTATTTACGATACCCATTTATCACCTAACATCATTCAAGTGATGATATGAAGAAGGATATGAAATTTTATATGATTTATAATATTATAAACTAGACAAAATACTAAAAATGATATAAAATTATCATGTTAAGCATATAGTGTTTTCGATTGTGATAAATACTGATTAATCCATAAGAATTGAGGATTATTAATTCATAATAGAACTCAAACCTTGGATGTAAAATAGTGGGAACATAACTGGAATAAAATGAAGATAATATTTTAAGTGAAATTATCTAACCAAATCATGTAATACCCTAAAAATTGGAAAGATTTACTTCAGGAAATAATGATAATATGGAAAATAATGTGGCTCAAATTATATGATATGAATGGAATGAAGCAATTAATATGGAAAAAAGAAGGTTAATAAGGTTTTCTTAAACAGATGGAAAAATCAGATATCATAAGAATATTTATAGATTAATTCCAAAATAATGGGAGAACCAAGAATGATATTGTAAAAAATATGATAATTCCATAAAACTATCAAGGGGGTACTCGGTTATGCATTTTGAATGCTATAGTTATATGGTTCTCTCTCCCTTTCTTTTTATGAACTATAGGAATGGAGGGTTAAATAATAATATGTGTTAATTGATGTGAAGGATATATTTACCCTCTATAAACAAAAATATTTATAATCCTATATAATATAGTATAATATGCACCTTAATCTATGTCTTAATGAGTCCTTCAAGCACTTAATGTTTCTTTTTTTCATGTATTTTAATTTTGTTATTTTTTGAGTACTTATATAAAAACATGGGAAATAAAAATCAACTTCTTATTAAATAAAAAAGATAAAAGAAATAAAATATTAATATGTTATACTGAATATTTTATAATCTTAAGGTGATCCCCCAGTTAAATTCCATCATTATTTACCCAAATGTTTTTCTAATAAATCCTCCCTTAATGGCTCAACTCAATAACAATGATTATAGTACCACTAAATATCAACCAAATTAAATCTCTAGAACACTATGAAAACTAGAGTAATAACCCATGTAGATATAATATAAACTAACTTGAGTAAATCAAATCCATTTTATGGAGAGTGATTAAAAAATACAATGTATTCTCTTTACTAAAACATCCTCAACTGACTGATGAATCCATCAAGCAGTATAAATAAAAGTAGTTCCTCTCAGAACACATGAATGTTATTTCAGGCTACTAATTCAGGATCCACTCAACTAAATTGTATTGGTAGTGGAACATGGGAAGGAATTTGTTAGGCATACAAAACAATAGATGAAATACAGTGGTGTGATGATATTAGAATAGTGAATATATCCTCCTCCCAACTCAAACCCCCACTGGAAAATTGGATGTAGAAAATAAAAAAAAGAAACATATAAATATTTAATAAAAATAACATAATAATTAAAATTGTATCTTCACTATTATATTAAACTATATAGCTTTAGTGATCCATATCAAGAGTTGTATAGAATTATAGAATAAGCATAGTTAAATTTAATGAATTTTTTTTGCATAAATAAAATCCTAAAACTAATACACAGTTAGAGTCTCTAAAATAATTTATATTAATAATTATATGACCTTTTATTTGTACAACATAACATATTTTGGTCACACTCTTCTATAGGATCAATCCATATATGTCATAAAAAAATTTATTCCCCGATTTTTCTTTATAAAGCTTCAACACTCCCACTTTCTATCTCAGATTCACTACTTTATTTCCCCCTCCATAAATGATATCATAATCCATGAATCTTATGGTCCTTATTTTTCCATGTCTAGGTACTATATTCCTACTTTTCTTAGTGATTTCCCAATTTTTTTAGGTAATCATACATGGAATATTATTTTCTCCTTTTATCCTCTACATATTTTCAACATTTTATAGGATATTAATCTATGGATTTGGTTTATCCATGGTATACCTTTATCTTAATTATCTAAGACTGCTAAGTAACTTATTAAGGGATGTATTTGTGGATGGAAGATAATAGAATCTTTAGTTTAAGGCCTAAAACATGATTAATATCTATCTATATTTGGTTATGGTTTCTATGATATAGTATAACTTAATCTATAGTATGGTCTTGTATAGTTCCTCAGACAAGTCATAGTCGGTGATATACCAAATTCATAAGCAACAATATCTAGTTTTTGTATAACTATTATTGATAGTGTCTTATTAAATATATCATATAATAATTTATGTTTTCCTTTATTTTCATTGTTTATGTCAAATAAAAATAAAAGAAAAATTAGAGAAATACCATATCATACATAAAAATACAATTATATTCAGAGTTATGAATTTTCATCTTTAATGATATCATATTTTTCCATGATACTTATCATTATAGACAATTTTTAATATCCCCTAGCTGAATTTTATGACATACCAATTTCATTGGGATGATTTTTTTCAATACAAATGATGAATGACATTATTTTATTCTTCATGGTTAACTCAACACTTCTATATAGATGAGAATGATTTCAAATTTCATTTTTTTGCAACCTCAAAATAAGATATATAGAAAACCTTATAGTTCATTTTTATTTACATTACATGCCATGAATAACATTACTAACAAACTTTAAAATAAGGGTTGAGCCCACAAATAAAACATTAAAATGGTAATTAATTCATTAAAATAAAATAAAAAAATAAATTTATTAATTAATCCAAAATTACCCATAACTTATGAAAATGTGATAAATTCCCATTGTATGTTAATATTATGGGAATATAATTCCATGAAATATGGAAAAAATATGTATAAATTTATATTTATAATTGATGTAGAAGGGGTATAACTGAGTCCATTTATAAATTCTTATTCATCCTGTAATTATTTACTCTATTTTTTGTTCTAAGTGTTATAATTGATAAAGGAAAAATAGTGGATGGTTATTTTCTATTTTTTATTATTAATTATATATTTATTATTTCATTACTATTAATTTCAAATCTATTTTCCTAGTTTTATTTATATATATTAGAATGAGGTAACCAAGGTAGTGGGTGTCATGTGATTCTAGTCACGTGGATGGGGTTCACTCATGAAATTTCACTACATGAAGAAAATATTTCTCTATATTGGGAGAGGTTTCCTATAGTCATATCCAATATGTTATTGAATCATTTAGTTATTGATAACTACTTAAACAATCTTACATTGGAAAATAAATTTAGTAAATTATTATCATGTTATATTGATATTAAAACCTTAACTGAATGCAATGTGGTGAATATTTTATTACATATTTTATTTAGTAAAAAGGAGTATATGTTATAGCTAAATATTTTTTGGACTCTATTAGAATATATTAGAGAATCATTATATATATTATCCAATATATCTCCACATTTATAATTCAGTATTTATGTTTATTTACTATTTCTTTACTTAAAAAATAATAAAATTTTAATTTTAATTTACATACTTTACTCATATATTCAAAAGTATAAAAAAGTCACTAAATATCATTGAGTGTAGATAATCATTAATAAAAAAAATACATGACTTCATTACATTGAATTTAGTTGTTTTTAATATTATTTTTGATATGTTTATAACAATTTTTCTCATCAATCATGGATTTAAAATTATTTTTAAAATAGGCACATGACCATGGAAACATATGTTTGAATTAATGCATGGGAATTGTTTATTCTTCACTAATTTAAGTGTAACCTAGGGTCGATCATTTGTATGATGAGAAATTCATCTAGGATCCCATTTATGAGGTACTTGAAGGCACTCCCATTCAAAGTATTAATATTAATATAGAGTTAGAGATAAATCATATTGAATAGGCATTGTGTAAGTTTCAAACCTTGATTTCAACCCTCGTGTCAAGTGAACATCAATCAAGTAGTGGATCCCTAAATGTATGAGATTAGTTTGATGAAATCCATGGTTAGGAAAGTTTAATTTATTAGAATTATTTTCATCATGATCTTGTTTTATGGTTAGATATCAGGTGGTGGAAGAAGATCATTTTGGATCAAGATATGAGTAATTTTATATAAAGATGGATCTTTATAGTGCTTTGATATGTTTTAGTCCTTGGTTTTGACATTGGATAGAAATAGAGAGTAATGTTATTTTTTTGATATATTTATTTATTTTTATAGATTATATTTCCTGATAAGAGAGGTTATTATATTTTTTCATGGTATAGAGTGATACTATTTTTAGGAATCATTGGTACGAACATGATTTTATAAAAGGAGATCATAAAATGATATCACCTATCACCATAATTTGATGTGTTAAGATGAGTGGTATTTATTGAGATTATCTTAGTGGATCATGAATCAATAGTAGAACCTTCTAATTGAACAGGGTAAATTGTCATCATTGTGGTGGAATTAGGATCATAATATGAGTATATAATAGAGAGACCCTATGGGGACATTTATAAATATGGTAGTGTTGGAGTAATAAAAGTTAGAGATTGTAATTAGATATTTTAGTGATATATTCATGAGGGGATGGATTAGTGTAATGTAAATTCATTAAAGGGTTAAAAAAATTATAGTGAATTTTTAATTATGATTTTTATGTTTAAATGAATTAATGAGTATAGTAGTGATTTGATATAGGTGATCTGTTATAGTTTTGGTTAGAGATCCTTTATTCAAAATTTGTTGTCCTCTAATTTAAAATAGGAAATTACAGCTTCTTAGTAATGATCATGGGTCATCCACTTCATATGTGGTGGTGTGAGAACCCGATAGATTAATTTATTATTTAAGAATTTTTATTATATGATGCATTTGTACAATAAATTTTTTAATAGATCTTCATATCATTTATGTAACCTCCTAATAATCATCTTTAATAAAAAAAAGTGACACTGATAAAACCATTATACATATTAAACTATTTATGAGAGTAATAAAAATTGAGGTTAGTAGATTTGAAAATACAATTTTTAAGTGTTTCTACTATATTATATACAATTGATAATGAATGTATTTGTTGTTGGTGGGGTGTTAATGCCGAAGTGACAGGGTTAGGGTTTTCTATCATGTAATAAGTTTAAAATATCAATATGATCACTTCAAATGGTAAATATAAACAAATATAATGAGACCTTGAAGTAGATTATATTAAAGTATATTATGTGAAGGTTTTATTGATGATGATTTAGTGTTTAATGGTGTTCAATTGTGAATATTTTCAGTTATTGATGTGACATATATGAAAATATTTTATGACAATTAAAAAGGTTTATAATATTTTTAAAAATTCTATATTAGGTGATTTGTATAAGATAAATGAACATTATTTCTATATAAAAATTATTTTAGAAACTATGTACAAGTAATTTATTTTCTAATAGTTTTGCATTGGGTTATATAGACAAGGAAGATGTTCAATATTGAAGATCAATATTAACAACATTCATACATATTCACTGGACATTGTGTACTCAATTGGAAGACAATGATGGTGATACCTAACATGATCAGAATCAATCATATGATACACCTTAATTTTTCTCCTTAATGGTGTGAAGAATGAAATTCAATCATTATTTTTAAAGATTAGTTTAATTTAGTTATGTATTAAAATTATTCTGATAGTTCATGTTTTTTGATTATAGATACACCTAGGTGTTTCATGGTTTTACTATATATTTTGATGAAAATATTATCGAATGGATATGAAAACTTTTACTACATTGATATATAATTCTTATACCTGTTATCTAGTGAAGAATATGCTATGAGATTTTAGTAGGGTTTATTTGTTATCTTATAATTTTCCTATGATGAAAATGAGATGTTTTAGATATGATTTTAATAAAAAAACCATTAAATTTTATAAATATTCATGACATTATCTATGTCAGCAATAACCAGTTAATTTAGTCATCTAATTTATAGAGACTATTGGAGATGGTGTCCTTGGTATATATTGGATGGTTGTATATATGTGACAACGATTATTGAAATATAGTGATGTGGATGTTTACTTTTTACTGAGAGTCATATTTCATATTTAGGTAATGGAGGATATTCTTGAGTTTTTGGGACACTTGACTAAAATCATGTACAATTCCCTAATCTTAGGTGAATGACAAGATAGAACAAACTAGTTAGATTATTATAAAGGAATAACAAGTTCGAATATTATATTTTTTAAGTGGATAGACTATCCTAGATATATTTTTAATGTTGTGGGTCAATGAAACTTCATCAATGTTGTGATATTTTCATGAGTTTTTTAGGGAATATTTCATTTTTAGTGAGTTGGGTAAGGCGAACTACCCATAACTAGGATCATTATGAGTGACTGAATGAATGATATATGAGTGGTAATTCTGAAGGATCAAGCATAAGTGATCACACATCAAATAATGAACTATATCATATTATCATGGGTCATTATATCTTGATTTTCATGATGGTATTACAAAAATCCTAAAGCAAATTCTTGATCTACATAGGTTTACATAAGAATATAGGGTATCAACCACTATAATTTGTGAATTATTTTACACTAAAAATCATTACCATTTTAAATATAGGATTTATAATAAAAAAATAACATGAAATATATATAGGTTGGATATAGCATGCTAAATATAATATATAATTTCAAATTAAAAAAACAAATAATTTATAAACAGTACAAAAACATGAATATTAATAAGTAAATTATATATGACAAGGATACATCTATAAATTTAATTACCAAAAAAATTTAACAAGAGTTCATACATGATATTACAAAAAATATAAGTAATCTAAAAGAAATGAAATATTTTATGAGTCCCTTTAAGATACACATCTTAAAATGAAACCAAAATATTCCCAAACACCACATAATAACTCAATATCTACATGACTCATAGTCACATCCCATGAATCACCATTAACACCGCTCTATAAATGTAACTAAGTGACCTGACTAGACCCACTGAGGCCCCACCCAGGCCATTATTAAGCAAGTATTCCCACCTAAAGCCTACCTCTAATAGTCCAGAGACTGGTGAATAGCACATAGTAGGAATATATCACTATATGTGATGCATTAGCCTAAATCAGACTAAAATAGATTTATATCTCCATTTAATAAAATATCCAGAGGAACATATATAAATAATAAAACTATTTTTTATGAGTCCCCTTATAATAAAAATCTCAAAATGAAACCAAAATATTCCCAAACACCACATAATAACTCAATATCTACATGACTTATAGTCACATCCCATGTATCACCATGAACACTGCTCCATAAAAGTAACCAAGTGACATGACTAGACCCTCTAAGGCCACACACAAGCCATTATTAAGCATGGTTTTCCACCCCAAGCCTACCTATAATAGTCTAGAGACTGGTGAATAGCACATAGTAGTAATATATCACTATATGTGATTCCTTAGCCTAAATCAGACTACAATATATTCATCTCTCCATTTAATAAACTAACCAGAGGAACATATATAAATAATCAAACTATATAAAATACATTCATGAGACAAAAATATAAAAATACATCCCCATATAGGAAAACCCAAAGGAACTGAACATCTAATAATCCTCTAAAACTATATGATATAAGACACTAGAAAAATATTCTTAATTCCCTTTACATTAAGAAAAATCTCCATTTAAAACTTTCATTTCCACTAACATGAACCACCAAAATCTATCATGCATTACTAAGCATCACTAGGAATCAAATCCAAAAAAGCCACCCCAGATTCATGTCTACAAAGACATTATCAAAATTTGTGCATCAATTTCACAAACACAACATGTGTGGGGAAAAATCCCATGAAAGGGTGATTATAAACATCCCCATCTAGAAACCCCAAAAAACAGAAAGGAAATATAAAAAAACAAGTTATCTTAAGCTATTGTCACTAGAGAGTAACCAGAAAGAAGAGAAGGAATAATAATTCAGATATACACTACAACTAGAATTCTCAAAAACACATATAATCCCAATAATATCAGCTCCAACCAATGAATATATGAAATGTAAGTTGAGGTAGGATGGAAAGAGGTTGTTAATTTCATTTAAAATATTAAAATACTCCATAAAGATAATAAAAATAATAACATGAGTAAATTTAGTATAAATTAAAATATTAAAGATCAATTTAAATAAATAAATACTAATTAATCGAATTATGAAATATCTTGACTTGATTGAGTAAGCATAGTGTAGTAAAGATATGAGTATCATAGTTTAATTAATTAAATATATCAAATATTAAAGGAACTTAATAAAATTAATCAATAACATGGATTATATAAGTGTGGTGATTTAATAAAGTCATATTGATGAAATTTATTTAGGTGTTGCAAATATAAAAAGCAATATGCAAAGTAAAATGAGATAAAGAGATCCAGTTTTCAAGAATTAATGAAAAATTTGTTGAGTATTAGACACCATAAAAAATATTCATTCAAAAACTGCAACAATGTATCCTTGTGTCCAATGTATACGTGCGATAAATTTTTTGGTAATACTCAATAAAATTTAAACTATAATCATTAAATGTGGAAATTAGAAGTTGTGTAATTATTCACCGCTGACTTAGGAATCACCATTTCTTAGGTTCTTGGAGAATTTACTTTAATTCTTGTAAAATTTCTATACGAACTTAGTTACTATATTTGAATACACATATCAGAAAGGAATATTGTATTAAATACCCTTGTCGAACAACATAAACATTACATAAAATTATGAATATTTCTGAAGGAAAAGTGACTACTTGCTTCTTCAATTCAGTTGATAGAATTTATAATTACATATTCTTATCTCATGACATGAAAAGAAAATAACCTCTTATTTGATGATCAAAAATTTTTCTTTGAAGAATTCTGTGAAGGTGCCATTGGAATAACACTTTCCATTGGAATTTCTTCTTTTTCTTTCAACATGTTCACTATAAGATCAAGATATTAAACATTATTTGGGTTCTTATTTTCTTGTTGAAAATTACTCGAAAGGTAATAAATAATTTTCTCTATATGTTTTTCAAAATCTTAAACAAAACTAAATTGAATGGGTGAATGAGATATTATAAAGGGTTGTATTGAAAGATCATGGTCTATCTTTCAATTTACAAATAATCAATGTAATCATCACCCCATTCATATCTCACATCAATATATTCCCACAAAATTCTTAGAGATAAGGAAGCATGTGGTAACATCCATGTACTAAGGAAATTTCCTCAAATCATTAGACATTGATGATTTATTTATGATGTAAACATAAAATGCATTATACATGAGTCTCTTGTAAGCATATTTTACACCCTATATTCCTAAGGTAGATCAATAGGTATTGGAGACTCTAGCACCTTGAATTTCCTGTATCATAAAACATTACACAAGTTCTTGTACTATTCTTTAGAAACTGGTGCTGGTAAGGCAATTTTATTTTTAAAAAATTAATCATTGTGGACTTGTGGTATTACATTCCATTTTTCTATAAAAATAAATAGTAGAATATTAGTACTTTTATCTTCATTACCAATTAGACATTACTGATTAAATCCTTAAATGTCTCCCACTATTTTATTGAACCCTAGTATACCTCAATACTAGACTCAAAATATTTTATTGTTAGAGTAGTCTAGTGGAAAGGACCCCAGAAACCTCTCCTCAGAGTCCAAGCTATGTATATTCCACTAATCAGAGAGTTTCAATGTAAACATTTTACTGAAAAACTACATTAACTCACAGTTCTATGAATTGTAGAGGTAATTCCAATATTTTATAAATCATAATATTTGATTTACTCAACTTTTAACCTCTAAATATGTAAAAGCTAGCTATAAATACTTATTTTTTCTGTATTTAGTTAATTTTACCTACTGCTCTCATAAGAACTCCCTAGTAATAGGAGACACCCATGATTATGGATAATGACCACCTCATACACCATTTTTTTCAAAATTAAGGGAGGAAAGGTGTTAAATGGAATAATATTTCTTTTGAGGGATTTTAATTTTTTATTTTATTTATGACTGAAATCTGATTCTATTTATATTTATTGTTCTAGGTGATATCACTCACAAATATAACCAAACTTAAATAGAATACATTAATTAACCGTGTTCATTTATTTTACTTATTCATTCTAATTAACTATTCTATGTGAGCTCTATCATTTACACATTCACAAACAATTAACCATGAAGAATAAAATAAATAAACAATCACATGATCATGAGTTGTTTCTACTAGTTGATCCATCGTGTGTATGATGGATCAACTGATATCATTGGGGAACTCCTTGATTCATGAACCTATGTAAGTTGTAGAACCTATCAAAGTTTCATGTATTCTACTTGTTTGGTTCCTCACCAACTCTCAACTCAGACTCTGTCATCACGAACTCATCCATTTTTTACAATTCATACTCAAGCACAAGTGAGGGGGTACATGAGATTCATAGTTACATTTTATCACTAAAAATGTGGTCATTAAGGCCCTTATATATATATATATATTTAAATATAGATTTATGGTGTACATACTATCAATAATAATTTTTAATTTTTATTTTTTACAAAAAAAATCCATTTCAATATTTAAAATTAAATAATTAAAAAACGAAACATGCATAGGTCATTCTCAAATCATGATGAGTAAAAATAAAATAATGATTCTTTATAAAAATTAAATATGATAAAATTCAATTTGATGGTATTTTAATTCTTTAAAATAACATTAATTGATTTGAAACTAATTATATATTTGTTTCATAACACCCAAAATATTTTATTTCAATTCAAAATAATTCTAAATATATTTTTTTTTAAATAAATCTAGATTTTTTTGGATTGATTATATCAGAAACTGATACTTTTAGTTAAAATTATGCCAGGGTAGATGAATATTAAACCATAGGTACTATTGGCGGTGAATAGTAACTCATTGGTACAATTCACATGAATAGTAACCCTGTTACTATTCATGTAGAAATAAAATTTTCAATTTTTTTTTAAAAAAGTGTCGTAGAAGACCTGATGCCACCACCAAAGAAGTCTAACCACCCAAGACTTATTATTAATGTGAATAGATCCCAAAGTACTATTCATGTGAATAGTAAATGAATTAATTTTTTAATTTAATTTTGACCCAAAAATTCATTTTTCATTCTTCAGAGGGCCATAACTTGGACTTTTGACCTCTGATCGATGCGTTGTTAGTGGCATTTAGACCATATCAAATCCCTCTATCTAAAATATAGAAAACCTAATTGAAATTTTTACTTTAATATTATATGACTGCTCTAATACCAATTCATGGAATATAGGGATTATGGAATCATGAAGAATTTGTTTTTTAAAAATTTTATGGATTTAGATTCATACCTCCCAATTAATTAGAGAAGACCCTTTCCCAGATTCACCCTTGGATATTGTGAAACATAATTCAAGTACGAAGACTACAAAATCAAAATTGTACATCATTTGATATGAAACCGCATTTTACATCTTCTCATCACTGTAGTCGTTTCTTGAAGAACCCAAATTTGGATCCCTCTGGAACATTCACACTCACTTTGAAAAATTATGGGAGCATCAATCGTCAAATTCTAGGTGCTATCTCATAGATCCGATAAAACCTTTGATGTCCTGAAGATCACCACTACGCTGATCCTTTGATACATGAAGAGGAAATTTTATCGAAGACTTGGGCTAGGAACTTATCACTTTAGGAAGAAAGAGATAGAAGAGATGTAACACCCCAAGCTTCCATGGTACACTTCTCTTTGAATAATATAGTAGTGTGTGTTGTACGCAACTTTGAGTTCTAACACACACCACAACCAATCAAACGAGCCATTATGAATAGTAATACCCACTTTTTGAAATTTTATAAATTTTATCTTTCAAATTGGACTTCTTTTTTGGATTTAGAATATAGAAATTAGCTTAGGGTTATTTTTTGGTATTTTTCTGAAAACATTCAATTTTTTATAATTACTTAAAAACAATGAGTTATAGTTTAAAACCAAATTTTTATTTAAATAATTATTTATTTTATTTAAATTTATTTTATGTCAAAATATATACATAATACCTATATAAGTTAAATGTAATTCATTGGATTATGTTTAAAATAATTTTAGATATATAAAAATTTTATTGAAATTTTCACCGTCTTTTACCCACCTCCTATGAAAATTTGCAAATTCACATAAAACTTAATTTTACCGCTTCTGTGAGTGAAATTTAGAAAACCCGAGAGACACAGTTAATACCAAGGAGTAAAATGTGGTTGAATAAGATAAAAACAATTTTTGGTGAATAGTAACTTTTTTCTTTTATTTACCATGGTTAAATGTAAATAAGGTAATTATGGGTAAAAATTATATTATTATTACACTAACACATGTCCTAATTTTATTTGCTAAGTATAATTAGACCAAAAACAGCATTAGGAGAAAAATATGAACCTCTTTGGTCCACATGGATTAGATTAAGACATTTATTATTATTTAATTCAAAGAAGAGTTAAAAGAGATAAAATCAATGTTAAATAACTAAAACATTTTTAATATAGGGTTATACATAAGATAAAATCGATTATAAATATTCATTATAAATCTAAAAATATTTCCTACATAATGGTATTTTATTTATTATTTTTATACCTTAAATAATTTAATTTATTTATGACACAATGGTGATGTAGAAATTACCTAATTAATGAAATATTAAAATAATTGATAATATAAATATCAAAATAAATGTAATTTTAGAATTTTTATGAATTCCACTAATTGTCTAGGTTAACATAACATATAAGGGTTGGTTATATTATTTTTGTTCGATGTAATAATGCTGTTATGAATTTAGAAAAAAACAAATACCAAATAGTGTCAAAATTGACATAAAAGAATTTTTAAAACAAATATTATATTATTAATTGATATTCTATTCATAAAAATATAAGGTTCTTCCAAATGACATAGATAATGTTATATATATTAATAATGAACCACTTGGGGTTCTCTTGGCTTGTTAGAGTAAGTTTATTAACCATATAATATAAAATACAAAGAGACATGGTAAATGTAAAACTATTTAACTAAGAGTTAAATATAAATGATAAGGTTAATATAGTGACCCAAACCTATCTAAAATCTATTGGATGAAAGGTTGTTGACCCATCCCAACCTTATCCTCTAAATAAGTCACTTTGGAGCCATTAGAAACCGAATATGAATTTATTATAAAATAATATTTTATTTTTTTCATAAGGTGCCCCTCACCCCTCTTATAAAAGGGAACTCCCTTTCTCTAAAATTCATACATTCAATGCCTTTTGGCTCGGCCAACTCCTTCCCAAATATTCTCCCAACTTCCCTCACTTCAACCAAGAGGCCTTAGTTTCATCATAAATCCAACCTAAGGATCCCTTTTGATCAAATCAAAAGGAAGAACCCGAAGAAGAGATAATGTTTTCATCACCCTCTTTCAAGTTCCTTTCTTCTTATACTTATTCTTTCTTTGTTATTTACATTCTAAAATAATAACTCGAGTATGTTATATATACTGTTATATTATTATAAATATGGTACAACCATATTCAGTGTTCTAGCCATCCTTTGAATGACATGTCACCATATGTACGTACGTATGGCTTACCGTCTCCACGTCATGGTGTAATTGTTATCCAAAACATTATTATATGGATGAGTATGATAATGATGTGTAATTGATGTAATAATAAATATAAAATGATAATTATTCTTTATTTATGAAATACCATCTAATTATCTATTATTTTAATATCTAAAGAATGATATTTTCGCTCGTCCATACGTACGGACTACCGTCTGCACGAACGCGATGAGATTCATTCCCCATCATATCCATTCAAGAATAATTTGCATTTGATGTTTAAAATTAATGTTTAAAGACATAATTTCATTCTGGATATGAATAAGATACAACCAATCCATAACAAAAACCACTTACGTAACAAAGCATATAAAGTAAAACGAATCAGTTAACACCCGAAACAACGATAATAAAAAGATATTATTAAGAAATCAATGTTAAAAGATCATATATGATATCATATTAATGTATATGATTATTGTATAATTTAATAACAGTTATTTCACCATTATAAAGGAGGTTAAACTACCCTCGACCAAGGAAAATTACAAGGTAAGGGTTTGTTTCACAATCTCTTCATTATCTGAGGTTGTTTATACGTAATTATCTACTAGGACCTCTTTATCATCCACATCCATGTTTATTAAAAATGTATTTCAAATAATTTTAACTATTTTATAGACTATGGGTTAAAGTCATTTATAACCCTGTTTTAATTTTTATAAGAAGTGTTGGTCGGAGTAGTTAACTCAAGAGGGGAGGGGTGAATTGAGTTACTATAAAAATTTCTATTTAAAAGATATTAGTTTTCCAAATAATGATTTCCCCAAAAATAGATACAGCCCAGTTAATCAATGTTATACTATTATAAAAGTTTAACTGTTTAAAAAACTTCTCAGAAGATTGATTAATTCTAAGAAATCTTAATTTGTATTATTAAAATTACTTTTGAAGTTATCCTACTAAGACAAATCAGATATAACTTCTTTCCAAGACTAACTATCAAAGTGAATTTACTATTTTTCTGGATTAGGAAATATAGTAGAAAAACAGAGTAGAATAATTTTAAATAGCATAGAAGATATAAAACAAGTGGTTCAATCTCAATCTGAGACCTAATACACTCCACTTGGTGATCACCTACCACCAAGCAGTTTATATAAATAAACTCTTATCCACACCCTGGATCGGGGTAACAATAGTACATAGACTATCTAGGCCGCACTGGGTCCTCTTCCACAGTTTTTGTGGGTAAACAAAATAATATACAGGCCACACAGGGACCTCTTCCATAGTTTTCGTGGGTAAACATGAGTAAAGAGTTTGGTGTAAGGATTTTGAAATCATTTAGTTCAGCGTAGGAGTCAGTGTGCTTGTAAAATATACAGATTACACACACTAATTGAAAGTAAATAAATGAATCACTAAGTGAGAGTATATTTGAGTTTAGAAACCTCTAGTGATTAGTAGTTCATATCTAGACTCCATGGATAAGAAAGAAATTCTTCTAAGTCCTTCTCTAGTTTTTGTTTTGAAAAACAGAGTATCGTGGTTCAGCTTTTGTTCTTCATGAGTGAATATGTTCTCTGTATTCCAATGTACTTCGAATTTTCTTCAGTAGAGTTGGATTTCATGAATGAGATAATTTCTTATATGAAGATATTGCAATCTCTTCTTCATGGTCGTGCTCGTCAGCTACTTTTTCTGTTTAGTACAGTGCACTCATGCTTTGAGTCGTCGTGTGTTGTGTTGTATATTCTTCCTCTTGGTCACACTTCTCTTTATCATCGAATGCATTGGTTTTTGCCGATAGGTTCCATGTGCTCCGAACCTCATACCATGTACTCTGTCTACAAAGAAACATTAATTATTGTCAGTGCATTACAGGCATCAAATATGATCGTTAAACATTAAATTGAAAGACGACAAAAGAGTTTAAGAAACAGTGTCATAGTAAGTTATGAAAACGGTAACTTCTTCACGGTATCTCCTTCATGGTGTCTTCATCATGGTGTCTCCTTTATGGAGTCTCCTTCACGGTGTCTCCTTCATGGTGTCTCCTTGTCACGGTTTCTTGCTTACGGTTTCTTGATTCATGGTGCCTTGATGACTGTGTCTTGCTAACTGTGTATGGAACTTAGGCAAATAGAGTGTATGGCTTACGGTGTATGTTCTTAGTGTCTTGCTTTACGGTGTCTGGCTTACTGTGTCATGGTGTCTCGTGGTCACGGTGTCTCATTAGTCACGGTGTCTCGTGGTCATGATGTCTGACTTACAGTGTCAAGCATCACGGTGTCTTGTACTTAGGAAAATAATTGTATTTAGACTTTAACATTAATATGCATAAGATGAATTGAACTTAATCACTATAAAGTATGAGATAACTTGAAACATAAATACACATGATTGATAAGATTTGTGATATTTGTGATCATTAATAAGATTTCTAATTATTATTGATATTTTTTATCATTAAAACATGATTAATACATGACGAGTCCAACAATCTCCCCCTTTTTGATGATCACAAATCATATACAGGTAAAGGGTAAATTAAATGCAACTATAGAGAAAAATAACATATGTTGACAAATATTTCTAACATAGATTTCACATTTATTTCACATTTATCCCCCTTTTTGGATTATAAAAAAGTATAAAGAATAGAGGGAAAATAGGGCATATGTCATTAAAAGTGTTCAGAATACATCATATAGTAGAAATAAAAAAAATAATGACATCCCCATCAAAAATAGTAGTCACTGGTCTTCTTTAGGGATTTGCTTTCACTTTGCCTTTATCAGCAGTAGAAGAAGAGGCTATAGGGGAAGTTGCGGATGTAGAATAAGGAATAGAAGTGGTACATAGGGAAGTTAAAGGGAGACCTTAGAAGACTGAGGGAGCCAAAGTTGGAGCTGTAGAGGATCTTGGTCATTGCTAGTCAAGAATGACAGGCCTGATCTGACTAAGATCCTAGCCAACATACATGGTTATGGAAGCTAAGGCAGAAGTGAAAGTAGGCAATCCAGGTCTGAGAGGAGCAGCTGCTGGATCAACAATTGTTGTACTTTGCACATGAAGATACAGCCTTAGAAGTTTAATGATGTCGGCAATAATCTCTCCTCTATACTACATGGCCTTTTCAAAATCATCTTTATTTTCCATGAACTTGTCCATTAATCTGGTAAACTCGGTCTGCTTCTAAACTTGGTTTTTGAAGGCCTGAGTTACAGGAGGTAATCTCAGATTTTCTACTAGATATTTGAAGTTATTGGTCATATTAGTCTTGGAGAAAATCTAGTTGAAATAAAAATCCACTTTCTTAGAGATCTCCTACTGAGCATCATTGGCAATCTTTGAGTGAATTTGAACCAGGTTAAGCCCTCTATCATTGTTCTTAACCACGTCAGATAAAGGGGCCAAATCGAGGCCACTGAAGGCATTCTAAAGTTCTTCCTTGACTATAGATATAAGGAAACTACTGTCCAAGGAAGGAGTGGAGGTCTGACCAGAATAATTAGAAGCATTAACATCAGTGGTCAAAGATTTAAGCTGATTCAGAACCTTCTGAAGACAGCCAGTATACTCATCTGTGAGTTTTTTAAGGTTCTCTACAAGCTCTCTCATGTGTTGCAACATGTGTGTGTGCCTTTATCCAATATTTTCATCAAAGGATAAGATGTATGGATGAATCTGGGACTCAATGTCTCGAGAGATGTGTGAAATACTAGGTTCAAGAGAATCAGGAGCAGGAGCAGGAGTAGACTCTGGTCTGGAATGTAGTTCTCTCTGTAGGTCTTTAACCATGCTTTTCAGAGTTGTAACTTTAGTACTGAACAACTTATTCTCAACTCTTAATTATTGAATTTCATGAATCATCTTGGGTTTAATGTGCAAAAAAATATTTCCTAAAAGTAGTGAGGCATCTTCCTGAATCATATGGGTCACAAGACGTGGTTGAGAGGACAAGAGTTTCTCAACTCCAGCTAAGATAGTGTCTCCAAAGGCATTCAAATCATCTTTACTGACAAAATATTTCTGTTCAGGTAAAGGTGTAGGTGCAGGAATGGGTACAGGTTTAGGTTCAAGTTGAGGTTCAGGTTCAGGGTATGAGACTGACTTCAATTGTAACAGAGAAGAAAGATCAATCCTAGTTGTAGTAACCTATTGAGAATCACTAACATCATAAAATCTAGGGAATTTATACTAAGTTTCCACTAAATATAACTTAGTTGGTTGAGATGCTTCATCAGACTCAGCCTCATCAGCCTCAAGATTTTGAGGTTCCTCTCCCTCAGTAAGTTCTACCTTTTCAGGACCTAGAGACTCAGGGGCTTTTTTTAAATCCACTGGTTCATCTCTAATTTCTTCAAGCATATCATGTCTAGATAACTGAAAGGATATCTCTATCCTCTCTTTAGCAGAGGGTATTATCTCTGGAACAGATTGTTCCATAGGAAGGTCTTCCAGATTAGCTTCTTGGATAGCAGGGAGTTCTCCTACTACAACCTCTTCCATGGTAGAGAGTTGTTCCAGATTTGTTTCTTCCATGACATGTTGTTCAGGTTCTAGGAAAACTAATTCTCTGGTAGCCTCAGATTGGATTCCCAGATTGACATTATCTCTAGGGGTAAGAGGTTATTTTCCATGAACAACATGATGAATAATAGGCCTTTCTTCCTCATAAACAACTTCTTCCCTATGAGGTATATCAGCCTCATCTCTATGTGGTACTTCAGCTGCCTCTTCCTCTTCTTCTTCATCTTATGGATACTCTGTAGCTTAATCTGGTTCCAAACCAGGATCAGTAATGTCCTTTTCCTTTCTTGGATAATCCACAACATTATACTTCTCATAAATCTTATCATTATCTTCAACCCATTCCTTCTTCCAGGGGTTCCAATTTATCTTCATCCTTATAATGGTAGGTTTAGATAAAAAAATATTCATAGTCCATAACTGCTTCTTCATTGGGTCCAACTACCCCTTTTTCAAAAAGCATTGCTGAAATCATCATAGAGTAAAACAGATAGGTGGATTTGGAAGTGACCTTAATCAATTCACACATATGGTGAATGATATATTTTCACAGATTTATCTTGTGTCCATTCTTCATAAGATGAATCATAAATACATCCTGATACTTTAAGACAGCGAAGTCACCTTTCCTTGGGAAAATCATATTTTGAACAAATTTGAACAATAGCCTTGTCTCCCCATCAGGTTCTCCAGTTATGGCCCTTCTCTTGGTGCCATATTCAGTTAGGGTTTCCAGTGCATTTTCCAGGTTGAAGAAATCTGTTGTAGGTGGGGGATCTCTCTGATAATCATCATAGATCCCTTCATGAGGAATCCTATGGCATGCAGCCCATAACATCCATGAGAAGTATCATCTTTTTCCATTGATCCAACTCCTCATAATATATCATTCATCAGCATCAAAGGAAAAATATAAATACTGATAAAATTGAGCTACCAGCCTCAGATAAGTAGGTCTATCCTTCCTTGAGAACCATTCGAGCCAACCTTGTTCTCTTAAAACTTTTAAAACTATAGATTTTCTAGACAAAAGACACTCGGGGAAAATTTCCTTTTCAGGTACAACAGCGTGATTTTCCAGGTTGGGATTCAAGGGTCCTTTGGGCACCAGCTTCAGTGCTCTCTTCTTTTTCTTCGAGCTGCGCTTGTCAGGTGTGGATGACGATGATCGCTTCATTCTTGCCATCCACTGAAGGTCGCGAGAGATAGAAAGAGAAATATTTCAAGGTTGATAGGGTTTGAGAGGAGGTCTGAGTGAAGAACTGAGTGAAACCCTTTCGTTTTATCATTTGGGAATTTCAAACGTCACAAAAGAAATAAAAATGTGGCAACGTAAAAAAGAGGTGAAATAAAAATTACCACGATACAGGTTAAAAGAAAAGAATAAATAATTTCCACATTGAGACCGTGAATAGTCGTTACAGTGTGATGGTAAGTGGTCATCACGGTGAGATAGTCAGTGGTCGTCACGATGAGACAGTGAATGGTCGGTTCTGTTAGGGTGAGACAGTAAGCAAAATGTTCGGTCACGGTGATACAGTCAGTGGCAGACCATGAATTGAATGTGCTAATGGTGAGACCATAAATATGAGATAAAGTAACCGAGAAACATTGAACATGAAACAGTAAAGTAAAATATAGTAAAATTTTGAACAGTAAGACCAGTAAGATATCTATTTTTTATTGATCATGCCAAAATCATGTATGATGTAATCTATTCTCTCCGAATTTAATAGTTTAGTGAATATATCAGCAAGTTGATATTCTGTACCAATGATTTTCAAGGTGATATCACCCTTTTGAAAATGATCTCTCAAAAAGTGATGTCTTACATCAATATGTTTTTTCCTAGAATGTGAAAGAGGATTTTTTGAAATGTTAATAGAACTTGTGTTGTCACAATTTATTGGTACATGTCTTAATTGATATCCATAATATAGTAAAATGTGTTTCATCCATAAAATATTTACACAACAACTTCCAGTAGCTATGTATTCAGCTTCTACAGTAGATAATGCAACAAGATTTTGTTTCTTACTACACCATGATACTAGTGACTTGCCTAAAAGGTGACATGTTCCAGAGGTGCTCTTTCTATCTAAATTACAGCCACCGGAGTCAGCATCAGAATAAATAACTAGTTTATTTTATTGTCCTTTAGGATAGAATAGTCCTAAATTGGCTGTATGCTTGAGGTATTTGAAAATTATCTTTACAGCATTTAAATGAGATTCATTAGGATTTTCTTGAAAACGAGCACACATACACACACTAAACATAATGCCAGGATGGCTAGCAGTTAAGTAGAGTAAACTTCCATTCATTCCTCTATAAGTGGTTTGATCAATAGATTTTCCATCTTCATCAAGATCCAACTTACAGGTGGTACTCATGGGAGTGTCACTACTTTTAGTGTAATCTAGTCCAAAACGTTTTAGAAGATCTCTAGTGTACTTACTTTGAGTCAAAACATTTTCATCATTATTTTGAAAGATTTGAAATCCATGAAATAATTTTAGTTCACCCATTAAACTCATTTCAAATTAGATTTTCATCATTTTAAAAAAATCAATACATAATGAATTTTTTAAAGATCCAAAAATAATATCATCTACATATATTTAAACAACTAAAACATCAGTAGAAATTATTTTTAAAAAGAGGGTAGGATCAGCCACTCCTTTTGTAAAATCTTTGGAAATAAGAAAAGTACTTAATCTGTCATATCATGCTCTTGGAGCTTATTTTAAACGATATAAAGCTTTTTATAGTTTAAAAATATGATTTGGAAAATGAGTGTTTGTAAATATAGGGGGTTGTTCAACAAAAACATCCTCAGTTATATACCCATTTAAGAATGCACTCTTAACATCCATTGGATATAGTTTTAAATTCGGATATGTAACATAAGCAAGTAGAGTTCTAATGGCATCATGTCTGGCTACTAGATAAAAGGTCTCCTCATATTCAATTCCTTCTTCTTGACTATAGCCTTGTGCAACTAATCTAGCCTTGTTCCTAACTATATTTCTAGTTTCATCTACCTTATTTCTAAACACCCATTTAGTGCCTTTGAAAAAAGTGTCCTTGGGTCTTTCAACAAGTTTCCAAACTTTATTTCTTTCAAACTAATTGAGTTCTTCTTGCATATCCATTCCCCAAAATTCATAATTGATAAAATCATAAATGTATTTAGGTTCATGTTGTGACAAAAAGGCATTATGTTCAACCTAATTTCTAAGAGAATCTCTAGTTTGTGTTCCTTTCTCTAAGTCTCCTACAACAGTATCTAAGGGATGGTTTTTAAGAGTTCTAACCTTTCTAGAGAAATAGGGACTATTTAATTCAAGTTCATCAATAGATTCAGGTTCATTATGACTTGATGGAACATAATTTCTAGAGTTTGAAGTTTTCACAGATTCCTTCACAGAGGTATTTGAGAATTTTGAGTTGATGTTCAGATTTGATACATCATCCTCCAGATTTTTTAGGATGGTTCTAGGATCATGTGGATTTGTTTCATCAAACATGATATGGAAATATTCTTCCACGCATTTAGTTGTCTTATTGAATACCTTATAAGCTTTACATGAAATTGAATAACCTAGGAAAATTTCATCATCAATTTTGGATGAAAATTTGTCAAGATTACCCTTAGTGTTGAGAATAAAGACTTTACAGCCAAAAACTCTAAAGTAATTAAACTTAGGCATTCTATTATTCTAGATTTCATATGGGTTCTTCTTGAGAATTGGTCTAATCAATAATCTATTGATTATGTAGCATGTTTTGTTAACAGATTCATACAAAAAGTAAATAGGTAAGTCATATTCACAAAGAATAGTTCTAGAAATTTCTTGCAATGTTCTATTTGTTCTTTCTATAACACCATTCTGTTGAGGGGTTCTAGGGGTAGAGAAATTGTGATTATAACCATTTTGTGAGAAGTAAGATTCAAACTCATTATTTTCAAACTCACGGCCATGATCACTTCTCAAAGTCTTAATCTTAAGTCCACTAAGGTTCTCTACAGACTTGGAGTATTTAATAAAATAAGAGCAAGCTTCACTTTGGTGAGCCATGAAGAAGGTCCAGGTATATCTAGAGAAATCATCTATTAGAACATAGACATTGTGCTTCCCATTTAAACTAGAAACTCTAGATGGTCCGAACAAATCCATGTGAACCAATTCGAGAGGTTGAGAAGTAGAAACTTATTTCTCTAGTTTGAAAGATATTTTTTGTTGTTTTCCCTATTGACAAGGATTGTAAACTTTGTCATTTGGAAACTTGGGTTTGGGTAAGTCTTTAACTAGTCCTTTTCTAGTATCTTTCTAAGGGTGTGAACAATACAGTTTCCTATTCTCCTATTCCAGAGACAAGATTTTTTATGAAGTACACTTAAGCATGAATCATTTTGAGAAGTTATGGAATTTAAATTAACAGAATAAAAATTCTCATTTCTTGATACCGAAAATACTAATTCATATTTATAATTAAAGACATTGGAGGCATCATTTTTAAATTTAACATGATATCCATCATCACATAATTTTGAGATACTAAGAAAATTATATTTCAAGCCATTAACAAATAGTACTTTAGAAATTAGAATCGAATCAGATTTACCAATCTGGCATAAGCCAGTGATCTTCCCCATTACATTGTCACCAAATGTGACATGTCCTCCATCTACTTTTACTAGGTTCTTGAAGCATGAGTAGTCTCCTATCATGTGCCTTGAACACCCATTGTCCAAGTACCATAGATTTGTGTAGGAGCTCTTTAAGCAGCATTCCTAAAACATGATCAAGAAAAGATAGATTTTGGTACCCATACTTGTTTGGGTCCAGTAACATTAGTAATATGTTCTTTAAGAACCCATATTTGTTTCATAGTTTTCCTATAGGCATTATGTAAAATATTTAAAAAATAAACTCTATTTGGTCCACAAAAAATTGAAACAGTAGAATATGTAGCATGACTCAAGCAAGTTGATCTATGTCCAGAACTGGGAACAATATTATATTTCCTAGACTTTGAAACAAAATTTGTTCTACTAAGGTTTCTTTTACCATGTTGATAACCAATGCCAGTATTATATTTAGGAGCAATTTGTTTTCATAGCATTTCGGTAAGGGTATTTTTCCCATTTGTAAACTTTTCTAAGTCACTTTTTAATTGCTCATTATACATTTTTAATTCATTGTTTTCTTTGAGCAGTTGATCATTTTTCTCCTTTTTAATAGTAAGTTCAGATTTAATAGTTACAGTGAGAGCATGTTGTTTCTTCAATGATTTATATTTATCTTTTAATTCATTGCATGTATCTTCAATCATGTTGCAATATTCAAACATTTCTTCATTGGTCATATTTTCAGAGTCACTTTCCACTTCAGAATAGTATAAATTATGCATAGAAGAGTTCATTGTTACCTCAGATGTGTTTTTCATAAAACACATATTGTCTTTGTTAGCCTTTTCATCATGTGATGTGTATGAGTCACTTGAACTACCCTTAGAGGCTCTCTAGGTTTCCTTTATTGCCTTTTTGTACTTATTGTCTTTGTCATCATATTTCTTCTTATATTTCAGCTTTGGATAGTAAGCCTTTATATGTCCATTTCCCTTACATTCATATCATACAACCTCATTAGTTTTGTCACTTCTCCTCCAGTCCTTCTTCCAGTTTCCTTTTTGATCATACTTTCCCTTGAAGTTAAGTAATCTGAAAAAAAATTTCTTCTTATAAAATCATTTGAATCATCTGTCCATTTGAGCCATCTCTTCATCACTATTTGGTGATGATTGTTCAATGGTGGAACATTCTGTAGAAGCTACCATTTTTCCATTATCTTTGTGCTTCGAGAGGGAGGTCTTCAATGCAACAGATTTCCTCTTTGGTTTGTCCTCTTCTTCTTTGTTGACTTTTATCTCTTCCTCATACATCATCAACTTCCAAATGAGTTATTTTATAGGTAGCCTGCTGATCTCACATGACTCTCTAATTGATACAGAGGTCCCCCTCCATCTGTCAGGTAGACATCTGAGAATTCTCATGATCTGTTCTTTGGTAGTGACTTCTCTTCCTAGAGAAATCATTGTGTTGACAATCTCATTGAACCTAAGATACATATCAGAAATAGGCTCATCAGGTTTCATCTTAAAATCATCATATTTTATAGTATAAGTATTAAGTCTCATTTCCTTTACACTAGATGTGCCTTCTTGTGAGATATACAAGGTATCCTAAATTTCATGGGCAGTTTTACAAGCAAAAATCCTATAAAATTATTCATCTCCCAAGTAACAGTATAAGGCATTCATAGCTTTGCAATTTTTATTGTGATCAAGTTTGGTAGGTTCATACACTATAATTATATCAGTCATAGGACATTTGTATTCATCTATAATTGATGACCAGATTTCAAAGCTCATACTCTCTAGATGCATTTTCATTTTAATTTTCCATTGAGCATTGTTTGTTCCATTAAATAATGGTGGTACATTGGTTGTAGCACCTTCCAATCTATTTTATATACTAACAAATTACTTTAAAATAGCTATAAATTTAGACTTGACAGAAATTTACAGATCTTTAAAGTACAACTACAATCACAGTTGAGTAAGATTACACAAAGTCCTAATAATCCAATCTCTGATGCCAAATGTTGGTCTAAGTAGATAACTAAAGAGGGGAGGGGTGAATTGAGTTACTATAAAAATTTCTGTTTAAAAGATATTAGTTTTCCAAATAATGATTTCCCCAAAAATAGATACAGCCCAGTTAATCAAGGTTATACTGTTATAAGAGTTTGACTGTTTAAACAACTTCTTGGAATATTGATAAATTCTCAGCACTCTTAATTTGTATTATTAAAATTACATTTGAAGTTATCCTAATAAGACAAATCAGATATAACTTCTTTCCAAGACTAACTATCAAAGTGAATTTAGTGTTTTTCTAGATTAGGTAGTAAAGCAGTAAAACGGAGTAGACTAAATTTAAATAGCGCAGTAGATATAGAACAAGTGGTTCAGTCTCAAGCCAAGACCTAATCCACTCCACTTGATGATCACCTGCCACCAAACAGTTTATATAAATAAACTCTGATCCACACCCTGGATCAGGGTAACAACTGTACATAGACTATCCAGGCCACACAGGGACCTCTTCAATAGTTTTTTGGGTAAAAAAATAATAGCCAGGCCACACAGGGACCTGTTCCACAGTTTTTGCGGGTAAACAAGAGTATAGAGTTTGGTGTAAGGATTTTGAAATCCTTCAGTTCAGCGCATGAGTCAGTGTGTGTAAAATATACAGAGTACACACACTGCTCAAAATTAAATAAAAGAATCAATAAGATAGTAGATATGCGTTTAGAATGCTCTAGTGATTAGTAGTGTAGCTCTAGACTCCTTGGATAAGACAAAAATTCTTCTGAGTCCTTCTCTGGTTTTTGTATTGAAAAACAGAGTGTCGCGGTTCAACTTGTGTTCTTCATGAGTGAAGATGTTCTCTGTATTGCAATGTACTTAGAATTTTCTTTGGTAGAGTTGGATTTCATGCATGATACAATTGCTTCTTTGAAGATCTTCAAATCTCTTCTTTGTGGTTGTGCCCGTCATCTTTTTTTTCTGTTTAGTACAGTGCACTCTCATTTTGAGTCGTCGCATGTTTTGTTGTATATTCTTCCTATTGGGAACACTTCTCTTTATCTTTGAATGCATTGGTTTTGGCTGATAGGTTTCATGTGCTTCGTACCTCGTACCTCGTAATATGTCTACAAAGAAACATTAATTATTTTATGTGCATTACAGGCGTTAAATATGACCGTTAAACATTAAATTGAAAGATGAAAAAAGAGTTTAAGAAATGGTGTCACAGTAAGTTATGCAAACAGTGTCTTCTTCACGGTATCTCCTTCATGGTGTCTCTTTTATGGTGTCTCCTTCATAGTGTCTCCTTCACGATTTCTCCTTCACGGTGTCTCCTTGTAACGGTGTCTTGCTTACTGTTTCTCGATTCACGGTGCTTTGATGACAGTGTCTTGCTAACAGTGTCTGGCACTTAGGCAAACAATGTGTCTAGCTTACGGTGTCTATTCGTAGTGTCTTACTTCACGGTGCCAGGCTAACTTTGTCACGGTGTCTCATGGTCACGGTGTCTCATTAGTAATGGTGTCCCGTGGTCACGATGTATGAATTACAGTGTCAAGCTTCACGGTGTCTTGTACTTAATAAAATAACTGTATTCAGACTTAAACAGTAATATGCACAAAATGAATTGAACTTAATCATTATAAAGTATGAGATAACTTGAAACATAAATACACATGATTGATAAGATTTGTGAGAATTGTGATCATTAATAACATTTTTAATTATTATTGAGATTTGTGATCATTAAAACATGATTAATACATGAGGAGTCAAATAAGAAGTTTATAAAGGAATCTTTCCGTCATTTTCCAAACAGGGCCCATTTTAACAATTTTGACAGAATTTAGGTAAGAATGTATTTTTAACTTATACGGTGTGTGCGGCTATTTTCCGCCATTATAAAATCATTGAATCTTCCCTCACAATCCTATAAAAATATTTTCAAAGTAAATTTTTTATTTTATAATTATGTGGCTTTTAAATGATTTAAAAAAAGATATTTCTCTCAAATAGTTTTTGATTTCATCTATGTCAACATCCTTTGATGGATTTTAAGCTTATTTGAATTTGATTTATTATGGTACAAAACTATCATATAGTATTGAAGGTTTTCTGATATGTCTGACTGTGGATGTGTTATTTTTATACCATTCATGGTTTATGGATAAAGTATTGACATTTTGTATGGTGGTTTTAATACGAATGCTTATGTTATGTTTAATCCTGTTCATATGAGGAATGCATTGGACTTAATAAGTGATGGGTGGATCCCGCTATAGCTCCTCGATGCATTAGTAGGTCTCATGAGACAATCTAGTGTCTTGGCACAAGGGCTTGACACAATCTGATTTTTAGTCATGGCACAAGGCCTTGACTATGTGGTTATGATAGTCTTTCATTATGCATTCCATCATTATGAAAGTTGTTATTGATATTTCATGTGGTTATTCGATTAGTAGAATATCCATGTGAATAAGTAAATGGCATTATTTCATTTTATTTCTGCCATATAATGCTGAATTTTATGTTTAAAAGGCTTTTGTTTTAGTTATACATGCCTTGAATGTTTATGATTATTTATGAAAGTTTCCGCTATATTGTTATCCTTACTGGGCATCTGAGCTCACCCCTTTCTATGTTTTATTTTTCCCAGTATTTGAAGAAGTATTTTATGATTGTCCTATAGGGATAGTATGAGGGGATATGAGTGTGGTCTATAGAGACAAGATGTTGTAGTAGTTTTTCACTTTATGTTGTAATGTAAACTTTATGAATGAATCTAGTGTTTCCAAGGCTACTAAACTAATCAGTCCTTCGAGACTTGATCTTTTATGATCATGCCAATGTTATGTAATAATGCATCGACTCTGGGTAACTGGGGTCGGGGCATTACAGGTGGTATCAGATGAAGTTTAGTACAAACATTGGAAGCTAGATTTAGATAAACTCTAATTAGAGTAAATAACCCTAAGATATACTTTAAGGATTAGTATAGAAGAACTTCTTAGAATTTTGGTATTGTAGATATTTTGTGAGTTTTCTGAGAAATACATCCCTATCTGGATACGAGCAGGTAGAGGTGGCTCTGGCATAGTTGTTCCTAGGGGTAAAACCCGAAAACACCGCTTTGAGAAAGACTCGAATGGGAACTGGTGCATGACAATGGGCCTTGCTGCACTCTTGGTTACGACACTCCTGGGGGGTATGCTTAGGATAATTATCATTTTATTTTCAAACCATTATAAAGGTTTTATGAGTATATACTTCCTCAAAGAAAATATTTTTATGATTATGAATTATATCCATAAACTGTTCAATTTATGTTAAGTGTTTTACACATTTGGAATTATGTATATCGATTCATAAACTGATCTAGTTTATGCCATTGTTTAGAAATGGAGCCTAGTGGAAGGAATGGAAATGGTATCAATGGACACACTCCATGTAGGGATTGACCTCCTTCTCAAGATAAATATATTGGAGCTGGTGATGCAACTGGTGTTGATCAACTAATCACCATACTGGGACAACTAACTGAGGTTATGAATAATAAACATACCCGTATAGAGCACCCATATCCACAGTGTGGAGGATCAATGTTAGATCGCTTCATGAGGAAACAACGACCAACATTCAATGGGAGTAGAAATCCATTAGTAGCTGAGCAATGGATATATTCCTTAGAGAAAATATTACACGCCTTGGGGAGTAGTGAAAGGGAAAAATTTATCATAGCACTTTACCGCCTCACTAAAGATGTTGATCAATGGTGGTCATTGATTCAAAACATGAATGAAGATGATGAAGTATCAAATATGGAATGGAGGGAGTTTAAAGATATTTTCATAGAAAAATACATTCCTCATGACCATCGAGCGGATATGGAAAGACAATTTATGAGTCTGAGGTAAAAGGAGGATGAAAATGTTGCAAAGTATTAGTCTAACATTACAAGGTTAGCGGGGCATGCTGCAGATTATATACGTAACCCAAGAAGTAAGATTGATCATTTATTTGATGGGTTAAATACATTTATCTATTGATCATTAGTCTCACAATCATTCTCGTCATACGAAGATATTGTCTTATGTGCTATCAAGACAGAAAAGGAATTCTCTAAGTCTTACGACTTTAAAGAAAAGAAAGAGAATAAGAGATATGCCGATCACTATGGGAATGGAAATACAGAGAATAATGGAAAAGTTTAATATCCATACTGTAGTAAATCTGGGAAGAAACACCTCGGTACTTGCTTGAAATAATGGGAGTCTGTTACAAGTGTGGTGAACAAGGCCACCAAGCTCGTGATTGCAAGGGGAAGAAAGAAGCTACCAATGTTCAATGCTACAATTGTAGAGATATGGGACATTATGAAAATGAATGTCCTAAGCGTCAGGGGATCTTACCTCAAAAAAGTCCAAGGGGTCAAGGACAAGCTTATGCTATCACTACTACTAAGGTAGAAGCTCTGAAAGACATGGTGGAAGGTAATTTAATGGTTTCCTCAAGTTTAGCCAATGGTTTATTTGATTCTGGATCATCACGTTGTTTCATGTCTTCCCAGTTTTCTAAGAAACTTAGATATTTCCAATTTGATTTAACAAGGGAGATGTCAGTTAAAACTCCTAAGGGAAGTATCATCGTAACAAAGTTTTGTGAATCCATTCCCATTAGATCATATAAATTTTTTTTATCTGCTGATCTCATCATCATACCTATGATTGAGTTTGATATAATCCTTGGTATGTATTGTCTTTCAGACCATGATGCGAAGATTTATTGTAAGAAGAAAGAGGTTATGATTTTTGATGATGATGATAAGGAACACCTTATCTTTATAGTGGAATTGTCACCACCTAATTCTTATCTAGATCCACCCCTAGTAGCTCAACTAAATTCCATTATTGGGGAGGAAGAGAATGAAATGAATTTGGGTGAGGAAAGGAATGTTCAAATAGAGGATGTACCTATTTTGAGAGAATATGTTGATTTGTTTCTAGAAGATTTACCTGGAAATCCTCCAGAATGAGAAATTAAGTTTTTCATTGATTTAATTCCTGCATCAAGGCCCATATCGAAGACCCCTTATTGAATGGCCACTGTGGAATTAGTGGAACTAAAGAAACAACTGGATGAATTGAGTAATAAAGGATTTATTCAACCTAGTGTTTCTCCATGGGGATCCACTGTTCTTTTTGTTAAGAATAAAGAAGGATCTATGAGGTTATGTATCGACTACAGGGAGATCAATGATATGACAATAAAGAACAAGTATCCCCTATCTCGCATTGATAATTTATTTGACCAACTGCATGGAGCTCAATAATTTTTAAAGATTGACCTTTGATCTGGATATAATCAGTTGTGTGTGAAGAAGGAATACATTTCGAAGACAACATTTCGAACAATGTATGAGCATTACGAGTTTACAGTAATGCCTTTTGGGCTGACTAATGCACCCTCTATTTTCATGGATCTAATGAATAGGGTATTCACGGAATATCATGATAACGTTGTAGTGGTATTTATTAATGATATCTAGGAATACTCAAAAATCTACGAAGATCATGAAAATCACTTGCACATTATATTCAAGACTCTGAGAAGACAGGAATTATATGGGCTGTTTAGCAAGTGTGAATTCTGGCTTCAGGAGATTTCTTTTCTTGGCCATATTGTCTCTAAGGATGGAATCTTTGTTGATCCTTCTAAGACAATATCAATCCATGAATGGCCACCACTTACAGGTATAACTGAGGTACACCGTTTTATTGGTTTAGCAGGTTCTTATCGACGTTTCGTCCATAATTTTTCCCAGTTGGCTAATCCATTAACAAAGCTCACAAGAAAAGGGGTTAAATTTGTTTGGGAAAAAGAGTGTGAATAATTTTTTGAGGAACTGAAGAGAAGATTAGTCAATGCTCCTATATTGACTCTACCATCGGGGAATGATGGGTTCGTTATTTATAGTGATGCATCAAATAAAGGACTTGGTTGTGTCCTTATGCAGAATGATAGGGTTATTACCTATGCATCACGACAACTAAAAATTCATGAGAAAAACTATCCTACTGATTATCTTGATTTAGAAGCCACAATATTTTCTTTGAAGATTTGGAGACACTATATCTATGGTGAAAAATGTGATATTTATATTGATCACAAGAGTTTAAAGTATATTTTCTCAGAAAAAGAACTTAACATGAGGCAAAGAAGATGTCTTGAACTACTCAAGGATTATGATTGCATGATACACTACCACTTCGGGAAGGAAAATAAGGTTTCAGATTCTTTGATCAGAAAGGATCATGGATTTTTGAACAATATGAGAATTGAAAGGGATACTATTTTCATGGATCTAGTGAAGATGAACATGGTAATAACCATGGAAGGTGAAACATCAATACTTTTTCAAATGTTTTCCAAACCATCTTTACTAGAAAGGATAAACAGTTCTCAGACCGGTGATGAAGAGTTTCAAAAGAAGATTAAAGCTATGAATGATAGGATGTTGAGTGACTTTGTTTATGAAGATGGAATTTTAAAATTTGGGAGGAGACTTTGTGTTCCCAATATACCTGATCTAAAAAGAGAATTGTTGGATGATTCTCATAGTTTTAATTTTTCTATACACCCTCGGATCACCAAGATGTATAGAGATCTGAAGGAACATTTTTGGTGGGACAACATGAAGTGGGAGATTGATGATTTTGTGTCAAGATGTATGGTTTGTCAATAAGTGAAAGCTGGAAGGAAACATCATGGAGGATTCATGCAACCTCTTCTAATACCTGAGTGGAAATGGGATAATATTACGATGGACTTTGTCATGGGACTACCAAAGACACCTAGACGTAACGATGCAATATGGGTCATTGTTGATCATCTTACCAAGTCACCACATTTTCTTTCTATAAGAGAAGATCTACCACTTGAATGTCTAGAAAGACTATATATTAATGATGTTGTGAGACTTCATGGAGTACCCCTATCGATTGTTTTTTATTGTAATCCCCGTTTTACTTTAAGATTCTTGAAAAGTATTTAGAAAGCCCTGGATATTGAACTTCAATTGAGTACTTCCTACCACCCCCAAACTGATGGACAATCAGAACGGACTATTCAAACCTTAAAAGACATGTTGATATCTTTCTCACTTGACTTTCAGGGTGTGTGGGGTCAATATTAACCTCTAGTGGAATTTTCCTATAACAATAGCTTCTATTAAAGTATTTGGATGGCACCATATGAAGCATTATATGGAAAGAGATGTTGCACACCAACCTGTTGGGATGATGATTGTGAAACAAAACTTCTATACCCAGAACTGGTGGAGGAAATAATAGAAAAGGTGAAGGTAATCCAAAACCACATCAAAGGGGCTCAAATTAGGAAAAAGAGCTATGCTAACAACCAAAGGAAGGATTTGGAATTTTAGGTAGGAGATCATGTTTTCTTGAAGGTATCTCCATGGAATGGAGTTATACGTTTTGGATAGAAAGGTTAATTGAGTCCCAGGTACATTGGACCTTTATAAATTCTAGAATGAATTGGGGTTATAGATTATCATTTGTAAATTCCGCCAAGTCTCTCCATAGTTCACGATGTCTTCCACGTATCACTGTTGAGAAAATACATGCATGACCCAATGCATGTACTCACCTATGAGGAATTATAACTAGAACTCGATCTGTTTTATTGCGCAGAGCCTATCAAGATTCTTGATAAGAGAGAACAAGTGTTGAGAAACCGGACGACTTGTCTGCTAAAGGTTCTATGGAGAAACCATAGGATAGAAGAGGAAACGTGGGAACCTGAGAAACTTATGATGAAGAACCACCCAAGTCTTTTTATGCAGTAATATTATAGAAATTTCGAGGATGAAATTATTTGAAGGAGGGTAGAATGTAACACCACAAGCTTCCATGGTACGCTTCTCTTTGAATAATACAATAGCGTGTGTTGTACGCAAATTCGAGTTCTAACACACACCACAACCAATCAAACTAGCTATTATGAATAGTAATACCCACTTTTTGAAAATTTATAAATTTTATCTTCCAAATTGGACTACATTTTTGGATTCAGAATATCGAATTTATCTTAGGGTGAATTTTTGGTATTTTTCTAAAAACATTCAATTTTTGATGAATAGTGAAAACACTGAGTTATAGTTTAAAACCGAATTTTTATTTAAAAATTTATTTATTTTATTTAAATTTATTTTAGGTAAAAATAGATACATAATACCTATATAAGTTCAATGTAATTCATTGGATTCAATTTAAAATAATTTTAGATATATAAATATTTTATTGAACTTTTCACCGTCTTTTACCCACCTCCTATGAGAATTTTCAAATTCACATAAAACTTAATTTTACCGCTTCTGTGAGTATAATTTCGAAAATCCAAGAGACATGGTTAATATCAAGGAGTAAAATTTGGTTTAAAAAGATAAAAATATTTTTTCATGAATAGTAACTTTTTGTTTTATTTACCACGGTTGAATGTAAATAGGGTAGTTAAGGGTAAAAATGATATTATTATTACCCTAACACATGTACTATTTCTATTGGATAATTATAATTAGACCAAAAACAACCTAAGGAATAAAATATGAACCTATTTGGTCAACTTGGATTAGATTAAGACATTTATTATTATTTAATTCAAAGAAGAGTTAAAAGAGATAAATCAAAGTTAAATAACTAAATCAATTTTAATATAGGGTTATACATAAGATAAATTCAATTATAAATATTCATTAGAAATGTAAAAAGTTTTCATATATAATGGAATTTTATTTATAATTTTTAGACCTTAAATAATTTAATTTATTTATGACACAATGGTGATGCAGTAATTACCTAATTAATGAAATATTAAAATAATTGATAATATAAATATAAAAGTAAATGTAATTTGAGACTTTTTATTAATTAAACTAATTTTATAGGTTAATATAACATATTATTGTTGGTTATATGAATTATTTTCTAAGTAATAATGATTTTATGAATTTAGAAAAAACAAAATACCAAATAGTGTCAAAATTGACATAAAAGAGTTTTTAGAACAAATATTATATTATTAATTGATATTCTAGTACTAAAAATCTAAGGTTCTGAAACATGACATACATAAGATTATATATATTAATAATGAACCACTCTGGGTTCTCTTGGCTTGTTATAGTAAGTTTCTTAACCATATAATTTAAAATACAAAGAGACATGGTAAATGTCAAACTATTTAACTAAGAGTTAAATATAAATGATAAGGTTATTATAGTGACCCAAACCTGTCTAAAATATATTGGTTGGAAGGTTTTCGACCCAACCCCACCTTATCCTCTAAATAAGTAACTTTGGAGCCACTATAAACCAAATATGAATTTATTATAAAATAATATTTTAAGTTTTTCCTAAGGTGCCCCTCACCCATCTTATAAAAGGGAACTCCCCCTTATCTCAAATTCATACATTCAAAGACTTTTGGCTCAGCCAAAACTTACCCACATATTCTCTCAACTTCCCTCAATTCAAGCTATAGGCCTTAGTTTGATCCAAAATCCAACCTATGGAGCCTTTTTGATCAAATCAGAAGGAAGAACCCGAAGAAGAGGTAATGTTTTCATCACTCTCTTTCAAGTTCCTTTCACATTCCACTTCATCTTTCGTTGTTATTTACATTATAAAATAATAAATACAGTATCTTATATATACTGTGATGTTATTATAAATATGTTAAACCATATTCAGTATTCTATCCATCCTTTGAATGACATGTCACCATACATGCGTACGTACGGCTTGTCGTCTCTGCGTCGTGCTGTAATTGTTATTCAAAACATTATTATATGGATGAGTATGATAATAATGTGTAGTTCATGTAAATAATAAATATAACAGGATAATTATTTTGTATATATTATATACCATCTAATTATATTTTATTTTAATATCAAAATAATTATATTGTCACTCGTGCGTACGTACGGACTACCGTCTCCACGAACGCGATGAGATTCATTCCCCATCGTATTGATTCAAAAATAATTTTCATTTGATGGTTAAAAATAATGTTTAATTACATAATATCATTCGGGATATGAATAAGATACAACCTATTCATAACAAACACAGCTTATGTAACAAATCATATAAAGGAAAACGAATCAGTTAACACCCGAAACAACGATAATACAAATATATTATTAACAAACCTATGTTAAAAAATCATATATGATATCATATTAATGTATATGATTCTTGTATAATTTAATAAAAATTATTTCACCATTATAAAGGAGGTTAAACTACCCTCAACCAAGAAAAATTGCAAGGTAAGGGTTTGTTTCACAATCTCTTCATTATCCGAGGTTGTTTATACGTAATTATCTACTAGGACCTCTTTATCATCCACATCCATGTTTCTTAAAAATGTATTTCAAATCATTCTTAATATTTTATAGACAACAGTTTAAATTCATTTATATCCTTTTTTTACTTTTTATAATAAGTTTAAAAAGGAATCTTTCCGTCGTTTTCCAAACATAGTCCTTTTTAACCTTTTCGACAGAATTATAGTAAGAATGTATTTTTAACTTATCGGGCATGTGCGGCTATTTTCCGCCATTATAAAATATTCTAAGCTTCTCTTACAAGCTTATTAGAATATTTTCAGATTAAATGTTTTATTTTATAACAATGTGGCTTTTAAATGATTTCAAAAAAAGAGACATTTCTCTCAAATAGTTTTGATTTCATCTATGTCAACATCCTTTGATAGATTTTAAGCTTATTTGAAGTTGATTTGTTATGATACAAAACATTCATATAGTATTGAAGGTTTTGTGATATTTTTTACTATGGATGTGTAATTTTTATACAATTCATGGTTTATGGATAAATTATTGACATTTTGTATGCCAGTTTTAATAAGAATATTTATGTTATGTTTAAACCTATTCATGTGAGGAAATAATTGGACTTAATAAGTGACTGGTGGATCCCTCTATAGCTCCTCGATTCATCGGTAGGTCTCATGAGAAAAACTAGTGTCTTAGCATAAGGCCTTTACCAAATCTTATTTTTAGTCTTGGCACAAGGCCTTGACTGTGTGGTTATGATAGTCTGTCATTATGCATTCTATCATTATGAAAGTGGTTATTGATATTTCTTGTGATTATTTGATTAGTAGAATATCCATGTGAATAAGGAAATGGAATTATTTCATTTTATTTCTGCCATATTATGATGATGTTCTAGTTTAAAAGGATTTTGTTTTAGTTATACATTTCCTAAAATGTTTATGCTTATTTAAGAAAGTTTCCGCTATATTGTTATCCTTACTGGGCATCTGATCTCACACCTTTCTATCTTTTATTTTTCCCAAGATGTGAAGAAGTATTTTATGAATGACATGTAGGGATAGTATGAGGGGATATGAGTGTGGTCTATGGAGACAAGATGTTTTGGTAGTATTTTATTTTATGATGTAATGTAAACCTTATGAATGTATCTAGTGTGTCCAAGGATACTAAACTAATCGGTCTTTCGAGACTTGATCTTTCGTGATAATGACAATGTTATGTAACAATGCACTGACTCTAGGTAACTGGGGTTGGGCTGTTACAGTTGGTATCAGAGGAAGTTTACTACTAACCTTGGAAGCTAGATTCAGATAAACTCTGATTAGAACACATAGCCCTAAGATAGACTTTTAGGATTAGTATAGAAGAACTTCCTAGAATTTTGGTATTGTAGAGATTTTGTGAGTTTTTTGAGCAATACATCCCTGTCTGGATATGAGCAAGTAGAGCCAGCTTTGGCACAGATGCACCTAGGGGTAAAACCCGAAAACACCATTTTGATCTAGACTCGAACGGGAACTGGTGCACGACAACGGGCCTTGATGCAATCTTGGTTACGACACTCCCGAGGGATATACTTAGGATAATTCTCATTTTCTTTACAAACAATTATGAAGGGTTTATGAGTATATACTTCCTCAAAGAAAACATTTTTATGAGTATGTATTATATCCATAAACTGTTCAATTTATGTTAAGTGTTTTACAAGTTTGTAATTATGTATTTCGATTCATAAACTAATCTAGTTTATGCCATTGTTTAGAAATGGAACCTAGTGGAAGGAATATAAACGGTATCAATGCACACACTCCATGTAGGGATTTCCCTCCTGCTCAAGACAATTATAGTGGAGCTGGTGATGCAACCGGTGCTGATCATCTAATCACCATACTAGGACAACTCACTCAGGTTATGAATAATAACCTTACCCGTATGGAGCACCCATATCCACAGTGTGGAAGATCAATGTTAGATCACTTCATAATCAAAAACCACCAACATTCAATGGGAGTGAAAATCGATTAGTATCTAAGCAATGGATAAATTCCTTAGAGAAAATATTCCATGCCTTGGGGAGTAGTGAAAGGGAAAAAGTTATCATGGCAGTTTACCACCTCACTAGAGATGCTGGTCAATGGTGGTCATTAATTAAATACATGAAGGAAGATGATGAATTATAAAATATGTAATGGAGGGAGTTTAAAGATATTTCCATAGAAAAATACTTTCCTCATGACCATCGAGCGGATATGGAAAGACAATTTCTGAGTCTGAGGAAAAAGGAGGATGAGAATGTTGCAAAGTATGAGTCTAACTTTACAAGGTTATCGAGGCACGCTACAGATTATATATGTAACCCAAGAAGTAAGATTGATCGTTTCTTTTATGGGTTAAAACCATTTCTCCATCGAGAATTAGTCTCACAATCCTTCTCATTGTACGAAGATATTGTCTCATGTGCTATCAAGATAGAAAAGGAATTCTCTAAGTCTTGAGACTTTTAAGCAAAGAAAGAGAAGAAGAGATATGTTGATCCCTCTAGGAATGGAAATAAGGGGGAAAAGGGAAAAGTTGAATATCCATCCTGCAGTAAATGGGGGAAGAAACACCCCAGTACTTTCTTGAAAGGAATGGGAGTCTGTTACAAGTGTGGTGAAAAAGGCCACCAAGCTCGTGATTACAAGGGGAACACAGAAGCTACCAATGTTCAATGATAAAATTGTAGGGAGATGGGACATTATGAAAATGAATGTCCTAAGTATCTGGGGAACTTATCGCAGAAAAGGCCAAGGGATCAATTCCAAGCTTATTCTATCACTACTACTGAGGTAGAAGCTCTGAAAGACGTTGTGGCAGGTTATTTAATGGTTTCCACAAGTTTATCCAATGCTTGATTTGATTCTAGATCATCGCATTGTTTCATATCTTCCCAGTTTGCTAAGAAAATTACATATTTCCAATTTGATTTAACAAGGGAGTTTTCAGTTAAAACTCATAAGGGAAGTATCATCGCAAAAAAGTTTTGTGAATCTATTCCCATTTGAGCATATAAATATTCTTTATCTGCTGATATCAACATCATACCTATGATTGAGTTTGATATAATCCTCAGTATAGATTGGATTTTGGACCATGATGTGAAGATTTATTGTTAGAAGAAGGAGGTTATGATTTTTTATGAGGATGATAAGGAACACCTTATCTTTAGAGCAGAATCATCACCACCTAATTATTATCTAGATGCACCCCCAGTAGCTTAACTTAATTCAATTATTGGGGAGTAAGAGAATGAAATGACTATGGGTGAGGAAAGGAATGTTCAAATAGAGGATGTACCTATTGTGAGATAATATGTTGATGTGTTTCTATTAGATTTACCTGGACATCCTCTAGAACCATAAATTGAGTTTTCCATTGATTTAATTCCTCAATGAAGGCCCATATCGAAGACCCCTTATAGAATGGACACTTTGGAATTAGTGGAACTAAAGAAAAAACTAGAGGAATTGAGTAATAAGGGATTTATTCGCCCTACTTTTTCTCCATGGGGAGCCTCTATCCTTTTTGTTAAGAAGAAAGATGGATCTATGAGGTTATGTATCGACTACTGGGAGATCAATGCTATAAAAATAAAGAACATGTTTCCCCTACCTCGCATTGATGATTTATTTGAAAAAATTCATGGAGCTCAATAATTTTCAAAGATTGGCCTTTGATCTGGATATCATTATTTGTGTGTGAAGAAGGGAGACATTCTAAAGACAGCATTTCGAACCAGGTACAACCATTATGAGTTTATAGTAATTCCTTTTGGGCTGACTAAGGAACCCTCTATTTTTATGGATATAATGAACAAAGTTTTCAAGGAATATATTGATGAATTAGTAGTGGTACAAATTGATGATTTCTTGGTATACTCCAAAAGTAATGAAGATCATGAAAATCACTTGCGCATTATATTGAAGACTCTGAGAAGAGATGAATTATATGGGATGTTTAGCAAGTGTGAATTCTGGCTTTAAGAGATTTCTTTTTTTGGCCATATTGTCTCTAAGGATGGAATCTCTGTTGATCCTTCTATGAAAAGAGCACTCCAAGAATGGCCAGCACCGACGAGTATAATGGAGGTATGTAGTTTCATTGGTTTATTAGGTTGTAATCGAAATTCCATCCATAATTATGCCCAGTTGGCTAATCCATTAACAAAGCTTGCTCGAAAAGGGGTTAAATTGGTTTGGGAAAAAGAGTGTGATGAATCTTTTGGGGAACTGAAGAGAAGATTAGTCAATGTTTCTGTATTGACTCTAACATCAGGGAATTATGGGTTCGTTATTTATATTGATGCATCGAAGAAAGGACTTGGTTGTGTATTTATGCAGAATGATAGGGTTATTGCCTATGCATCACGACAACTGAAAATTCATGAGAAAAACTATCCTACTCATGATCATGAGTTATTAGCTGTAATATTTACTTTGAATATTTGGAGAAACTATCTCTATGGTGAAAATTTTGAGATTTATACTGACCACAAGAGTTTAAATTATATTTTCTCACAAAAATAACTCAACATGAGGCAAAGGAGATGGTCTGAACTACTCAAGGATTATGATTGCATGATACACTACCACCCGGGGAAGGATAATAAGGTGGCATATTCTTTGAGAAGAAAGGATCATGGAGTTTTGAACAAGATGAGAATTGAAAGGGATCCGATTTTAATGGATCTAGTGAATATGGACATGGGAATAACCATGGAAGGTGAAACATCAAAACTTTTTCAAATGGATGCAAAACCATCTTTATTAGAAAGGATAAAGAGTTCTCAGACTAGTGATGAAGAGTTTCAAAAGAAGATTAAATCTTTGAATGATGGTAGATTGAGTGACTTTGTGTATGAAGATGGAATTTTAAAATTTGGGAGGAGACTTTGTGTTACTGATATACCTAATCAAAAAAGAGAATTGTTAGATGATGCTCATAGTTCCAATTTCCCTATACACCCTGGGAGCACCAAGAGGTATAGAGATCTAAATGAACATTTTTGGTTGGACAACATGAAGAGGGAGATTGCTGATTTTGTGTCTAGATGTATGGTTTGTCAATAGGTGAAAGTTGTAAGGCAACATCTTGGAGGAGTCATGCAACCTCTTCCCATACCTGAGTGGAAATGGGATAATATTATGATGGACATTGTCATGGGACTACCAAAGAAACTTAGAAGTAATGATGAAATATGGGTCACTGTTGATCATCTTACCAAGTCAGCACATTTTCTTGCTATAAGATAAGATCTACCACTTGAACATCTAGCAATACTATATATTAATGAAGTTGTGAGACTTCATGGAGTACCCCTATTGATTGTTTCTGATCGTGATCTCCATTTTTTTCAAGATTCTGGAAAAGTCTTCAGAAATCCCTGGATACTGAACTTCGTTTGAGCACTGCCTACCACCCCCAAACTGATGGAAAATCAGAACAGACTATTCAAACCTTAGAAAACATGTTGAGATCTTTCTCACTTGACACTCAGGGTGTGAGGGATCAATATTTACCTCTCGTGTAATTTTCCTATAACAATAGCTTCCATTTAAGTATTCGGATGGCACCATATGAAGAGATATACGGAAAGAGATGTCACACACCAACCTGTTGGGATGATGTTAGTGAAAGAAAACTCATAGGCCTAGAACTGGTGGAGGAAACAATGGATAAGGTAAAGGTAATCCAATACCACATCAAAGCGGCTAAAAGTAGGCAGAAGAGCTATGCTGACAACCGAAGGAAGGATTTGAAATTTCTGGTAGGAGATCATATTTTCTTGAAGGTATCTCCTTAAAAAAGAGTTATAAGTTTCTGTAAGAAAGGTAAATTGAGTCCTAGGTATATCAGACCTTTCAAAATTCTAGAACAAATTGGGGTTGTAGCTTATCGTTTGGCAATGCCGCCAAGTCTCTCCAAAGTTCACAATGTGTTCCACGTAATACTGTTGAGAAAATAAATGCTTGACCCAACGCATGTACTCACCAGTGAGGAATTAGAACTGGAACCCGATCTGTCTTATTGCGAAGAGCCTATCAAGATTCTTTATATGAGAGAACATGTGTTGAGAAACCTGATGACCTGTCTGCTAAAAGTTCTATGGAGAAACCATAAGATGGAAGAGGAAACGTGGGAACTCGAGAAACTTATGATGAAGAACCACCCGTGACATTTTATACAGTAATATTCTAGAAATTTCGAGGATGAAATTATTTGAAGGATGGGGGAATGTAACTCCCCAAGCTTCCATGGTACGCTTATCTTTGAATAATGCAGTAGCTTGTGTTGAACACAACTTCGAGTTCTAACACACAACACAACCAATCAAACTAATCGTTATGAATTGTAATACCCACTTTTTGAAATTTTATAAATTTTACCTTTCAAATTGGACTTCATTTTATGATTAATAATATTAAAATTAGCTTAGGGTGAATTTTTGGGATTTTTCTGAAAACATTCAATTTTTGATGAATAGTTAAAAACACTGAGTTATATTTTAAAACCGAATTTTTATTTAAATAATTATTTTTTTTATTTAAATTTATTTTATGTCAAAATAGATACATAATACCTATATAAGTTCAATGTAATTAATTGGAGTTAGTTTATAATAATTTTAGATATATAAAAATTGTATTGAACTTTTCACCGTCTTTTACCCACCTCATGTGAGAATTTGCAAATTCATATAAAACTTAATTTTACCGCTTATGTGAGTGGAATTGCGAAAATCATAGAGACACGGTTAATATCTAGGAGTAAAATGTGGTTCAATAAGATAAAAATAATTTTTTGGTGAATAATAACTTTTTACTTTTATTTACCACGGTTAATTGTAAATAGGGTAATTAAGGGTGAAAATAATATTATTATTACCCTAACACATGTCCTAATTCTATTGGATATTTATAATTCGACCAAAAACAACCTTACAAATAAAATATGAACCTCTTTGGTCCAATTGAATTAGATTAAGACATTTATTATTATATAATTCAAAGAAGAGTTAAAAGAGATAAAATCAAAGTTAAATAACTAAAACATTATTAATATAGGGTTATACATAAGATAAATTCGATTATAAATATTTATTATAAATATAAAAATATTTTCTACATAATTGTATTTTATTTATAATTTTTAGACCTTTAATAATTTAATTTATTTATGACACAATGGTGATGCAGTAATTACATAATTAATGAAATATTAAGATAATTGATAATATAAATATCAAAATAAATGTAATTTAAGACTTTTTATGAATTAAAATAATTTTCTAGGTTAATATAACATATTAGGGTTGGTTATATGAATTTTCTGAGAAGTAATAATTCTGTTACGATTTTAGAAAAAAACAAAATACGATATAGTGTCAAAATTGACATAAAATATTTATTAAAACAAATATTATATTATTAATTGATATTTTATTCCTAAAAATCTAAGGTTCGTCCAAATGACCTAGATATGGTTATATATATTAATAATGAACCACTTGGGGTTCTCTTGGCTTGTTATAGTAATTTTATTAACCATATAATATAAAATACAAAGAGACATGGTAAATGTCAAACTATTTAACTAAGAGTTAAATATAAATGATAAGGTTAATATAGTGACACAAACCTATCTAAAATCTATTGGTTCAAAGGTTTTCGACCAATAACCACCTTATCCTCTAAATAAGTCACTTTGGATCCATTAGAAATAGATTATTAATTTATTATAAAATAATATTTTAAGTTTTTCCTAAGGTGCCCCTCACCCCTCTTATAAAAGGGCACTCCCCCTTATCTCATATTCATACATTCAAATACTTTAGGCTCAGTAAACCCTTGACCAAATATTCTCTAAACATCCCTCAATTCAACCTAGATTCCTTATTTTTTTCAGAAATCCAACCTAAGGAGCCCTTTTGATCAAATCAAAAGGAAGAACCCGAAGAAGAGGTAATGTTTTCATCACCCTATTTCAAGTTCCTTTCTTCTTCCACTTCTTCATTCTTTATGATTTCTATTATAAAATAATAACTCCAGTATATTATATATAATGTGATGTTATTATAAATATGTTACAACCATAATCTATATTATATCCATCCTTTGAATGACATGTCACCATATGTGCATACGTACGGCTTACCGTCTCCACGTCATGGTGTAATTGTTATTCAAAACATTATTATATTGTTGAGTATGATAATGGTGTGTAATTGATATAAATAATAAATATAACATGATAATGATTCTGTATATATGATATACCATCTAATCATATATTATTTTAATATCAAAAGAATGTTATTTCCGCTCGTGCGTATGTGCGGACTACCGTCTCCACGAACGTGAGGAGATTCATTCCCCATCGTATCCATTAAAGAATAATTTTCATTTGATGGTTAAGAATAATGTTTAAATACATAATATCATTTTGGATATGAATAATATACAACCTATCCATAACAAACATGGCTTATGTAACAAATCATATAAAGGAAAACGAATCAGTTAACACCCAAAACAATGATAATACAAAGTTATTATTAACAAAGAAATGTTAAAAGATCATATATGATATCATAATAATGTATATTATTATTTTATAATTTAATAAAAATTATTTAACCATTATAAACGAGGTTAAACTACCCTATACTAAAGAAAATTACAAGGTAAGGGTTTTTTTCACAATCTCTTCATTATCCGATGTTGTTTCTACATAATTATCTACTGGGACCTCTTTATCATCCACATTCATGTTTCTTAAAAATGTATTTCAAATAATTCATACTATTTTATAGAATATGGGTTAAATTCATTTATACCCTTGTTTGAATTATTATAATAAATTTATAAATTAATCTTTTCGTCATTTTTCAAACAGAGTCCTTTTTAACCTTTTCGACAAAATTATGGTTAGAATGTCTTCTTAACTTATACGGAATGTGAAGCTATTTTTTGCAGTTATAAAATTATGGATGATTCACTTACAAGCTTATAAGAATATTTTCAAAGTAAATGTTTTATTTTATAATTATGTAGCTTTTAAATGATTTTAAAAAAGAGATATTTCTATCAAATAGTTTTGATTTCATCTATGTCAACATCCTTTGATGGATTTTAAGCTTATTTGAAGTTAATTTATTATGATACAAAAATTTCATATAGTATTGAAGGTTTTGTGATATGTTTGACTGTGGATGTGTTATTTTAATACCATTCATGGTTTATGGATAAAGTATTGACATTTCATATGCTAGTTTTATTAAGAATGTTTATGTTATGTTTAAACCTGTTCATATGAGGAATGCATTGGACTTAATAAGTGACGATTGGAGCCCATTATAGCTCCTAGATGCATCGGTAGGTCTCATGAGACAAACTAGTGTCTTGGCACAAGGCCTTGAAAAAATCTTATTTGTAGTCTTGGCACAAGGCCTTTCACTATGCGGTTATGATAGTGTGACATTATGCATTCCATCATTATGAAAGTGGTTATTGATATTGCAAGTGATTATTCTATTAGTAGAATATCCTTGTGAATAAGTAAATGGAATTATTTAATTTTATTTCTTCCATATTATGCTTAAGTTCAAGTTTAAAAGTCTTTTTTTAGTTATACATTGCCTTAAATGTTTATTCTTATTTACGAAAGTTTCCGCTATATTATTATCCTTACTTGGCATCTGAGCTCACCCCTTTCTATGTTTTATTTTTCCCAAGATGTGAAGAAGTATTTTATGAATGACCTACAGGTATAGTATGAGGGGATATGAGTGTGGTCTATGGAGACAATATGTTGTTGTAGTTTTTCACTTTATGATGTAATGTAATCTTTAGGAATGAATCTAGTGTTTCCAAGGCTACTAAACTAATCGATCTTTCGAGACATGATCTTTTGTGATCATGCCACTGTTATGTAATAATGAACTGACTCTGGGTAACTAGGGTCAGGGCATTATGAGGGAGGAGCTCTCAAATTCACATGATGAATATTACTTTTTGTAAGATCCCCTTTCCTCCTTATATATTTAAATTCTAAAATACCCAAAAATGGCTCCCAACCCCTATATATTTATTACCCACTATAAAATACATATTTTGACTGATTTACCAAGTCATTAATACCATTTATATTTTTACTACTTGTAATATAATAAATATATTAAAATATAAAAAATGGGCCACAGAATCGACTCATAATTCCCACAAATACTAAACAAACTTTAAATATTGGAAATAATATTCGTTCATATAATATTTTTCTATGTATTTAATTTATAAATTGTAAATATATTAAATAATTACATTTAACTCCAATTATTATATATGCATATAATGATGAATTTAATTATTACTTAGTGATCGTATATTCTCAGAAATCCTCAAACCCTACTGATGGGGTCCACCATGTTTTAAACTCCTATTCATCAAAATAGAAAATACTTTTGAATATATTAAGTGTGTGGACATCTAGGACCTTATCTCAATATTATTGAATACTATTTATAGGCCAAAAGTAGTTTCTAGCAACCCATCAAGGCCCCTAAAGAGATAAAGAAAATTCATTGTAATGACAACCTTTCCTATGAACACATGCATTGTAATATAATCTTTTTCTCTCTTGATATCTTATAAAATTGGACACACACTTTTTGTCATAATTATTTTATTACTTCATTATTTATTGATGTAATTAGATAAACTTACCTTCTTCCATCATGTCTATAGATTTAATGAAGGTACTACCACCTTGGAAAACTAAGCCCAAGATATCACTTTATTTTGGAAGTGATAAATTATATCTTGATTATTCAATAAATTTCATATTAATAATGACACACCCAAAACATGCTATATTTATATAACATATGTTCTATAGTTATTTTCTTAAATCAATGTATGTTATAAAATATGATACACTGATAAAAATCTCAAGTTGAGAGACCATTACACATGTTCATAGATAGAAATTACCAATGAAACCTAAAACATTTTGTGTTCCTATTAGCGGTTTAGTCATCATGATCTTATCTAATTTATATCATGATGTGAAAACTTTATGAGCATAATTCTCACTGATTATGAGTCCCCAGTACCTAATGGTTATAAATCATCCATGTTCAGTCTTCGTCATGTATCACGACCATAGGAAATATGTTTAAGATTAATGTCATTGTATATCGAGGTTCTCAATATAGCCTCGGAACTACTATAACATTTTGATATAACAATTAATCTAAGGAAATTACCATATAAATGGTGTATTTAGAAATATAAACACTATAAGGGTATGTTCACAACATGCATAACTCACTATAAAAATGATTTGGTAATTGAAAAAATTTATTCAAGTTTTTCCTAGGGAACTCACTATCTCAACATGTATATGTAGAGATGGTCTGGCTTGTTTGAAGTTGATTCATGGTGATTCACAATGGATCATAATGTTTTATATTTGGTTCATTGATAACTTTATCCAAATATTTTTCCATGAGAACACATAGTGAAAATTATTTTCTATTGTCTTGTATCAGATGATTTCATATCCTTATCAGTTGTCTAGTTCCTTTGTGTTTAACAATGTGGGGATGTAATTATATCTTATTTTATCATGTATGTGTTATAAAAAATTCAGTTTTATATATATATTATGTTAGATGTTTTATTCATTATTGATATGTATCTATTTTAGGTTGATATAGTCCAAAGCCTCTTATATTATGAAATATGGCTACTCGATGCTAGTCACTATCCCATGGACTATTGGAGGAAGGATTAGTGTACACATGTATTAACGATGCCTGAGGTGGCCCCCTCATGGTTTGTATCATCTTTTAGTGTTATCAAAGTGGGTTTATCTTAGGGATGGTGGAGTTTGTAGTCTTGTGAGGGATGGTTTGGGACTTTTGGGTAATCATGTTAAGGGCATCTTGAGTTTGTTTATTAGACCTGGGAGACCAGCGTACGTGTGACAATTATTTATCCTTTCAATAGGACTCTTATAATCTATTATTTGAATCATATCTATGAGGAATTAATAAAGGGTAAAATAAAATTGGTACATGCATCATATTGTAGTCAATTAGGATATTTCATGTACATCCTACGTTAGTTCATCCATATATGCTCTAGCCATTTTGGGGCTATCCTATATTTTATCAGGTGATACCTACTGATAGCTAGATTATATGTGGTGGTAGGTTCATGATGAACCCATTCTTGTGTTCCGGACTCTCACCACAAATTAGTGATAAATGATGATATTTTTTCTGATACTTGGTTGAGATGTGTACTTTCCATGTTATTTAAATACTTTTCCCCTCACTTTATGATTAGTGTACATTTTGCTTATAGACTGAAATATAGTACCCACTGAGTTGAATGAGACACACTATAGTATGGATGTGTTTTCTTTGTTTTGATGATAGACACCACATGGATTTACAAAATGGGCATGAATCTCAGATGATGGAGGTTTGGATGATGTTTAGACTCACATTTCCATATAGTTCATACTTTCACTAACCAAATAAATATTCTTTCAATGAGATACCTACATAGAATATTGATTAATTAATAGATATTTATTTTCATTAAATCTTTGTAGGACTCATCTACTATGGTTATATTTTTAGCCTTTTCCGGGATAGAGTTTTATCGAAGAATATTAGACCATCTATAGGGTAGTATGACCATATATGGGTATGCATTGAGGTCCCAAACCTCATAAGGTGTTCCCTAGGTATATTTTTTAGTATAAATTTTTATACTAAGTGGCTTGGGTGTAGACTCTAGGGGAGGAGTTATCAGGATTTTTTATGTTTTTATAAATCACTGTTTATGTTAGATTCCCTCAGGAAAACTTTCAAAGAGAAGGAATTCATAGTATAGATGTATTCTGGTTGTGGGAGCATGTGATCATTTTACATGATGATTTCCAGATTAGTTCCATGGATGGATCTCCATGTTAAATATGGCACTGATATCTTAGATTTTTCTATTAGATATATTAACCTAGAAAGGAGTAGTTTGAGTTGAGAATAAGTGGTATAATTGTAGATAGAGATAGATGAAGCTTCGGTCCTCTGATATCAATCACCGCCCTTAGTTAGTTCCTACTAGGAATAGAGTGTTCAAATATATAGATGTTGGAAAATTAATGCAATGGATTGAAATGGTCAAGAAAAAATTTATTTAGATCATAGTATGATTCATTTCCTCTTTTCAAAGACCCTCATAATGGATCTTTCTTGAAAAAATTATTAATATTTCATTTGATGTTTAGGAGTTGAGTAAAGTGGTGGAACCCCTAGCTAAATCCTTATCATCTATAGAGTTTCCACTAATGGAAACCATATTTCACTTAACTCATATAGTGAAGTGAGATACTCATATTCAAGGATGGTATTAATGAATTGTTGTTTAGTGAAGTTTTAAATTTCAAACCTGATCAGATCATAGAGTCCTATATGCTCCTTGATGTGTATTGGTTGCTGAATTTTTTTATTGTAATTCACTCCCTGTTAGTTTGGTTAGTATATCAAACCCTCCCAAAGATAAATTCAAATACCAATTATATGGTACATATGTATTAATTCTCTATGTTCATGGATGAGAAATTAAATTTCTATGAGTATAAGAGAATTCCTAAATTCTCTCAAAGTGCGACCCCTAGTTGTTCTTTGATGAGAGGATGGATTCTTCATTTGTTTATATTATATAGATATTTTATATAAATCCATAGAAGAAATATGGGTTCCATTTTTCATTTATGGAGTATCATGATCGAATTCTCCCTTGTATCAGATTAACAAGTAGCATGTTTGGTGTTCAGGGAATTTTTCCCTATCATACCATGGGAGTAAAAGTTTTATAATAAAATATCATGGTATAGGACCATGATTCATGTGGTATCATCAGTATTAGTGGAGTAAATATTGTGTCCATTGATGAAATCTTATTGGTGTATTAGTGGCATGTTTTTTTGATGATTTTGGTGGAGGAATATTTACCTATATGATAGAGTAAGTTCTTATGTATCTAGATTCTATATAATTGAAACATTCTTGAAGAGATATATATTTCTCAACATTGATCTACGATAGTGGCACCACACCCTTTCCTTGTTTGATATGGTACCATGTTAGTGATATCAACCTAGTGGTACTATGTCCCCAAATGCTATCAGGATATAGACTTCATGGGTTTTCCTAAAGGTGGGAATCACACCATCCACTTTCCATAGTTATAGTGGTATTCTCTTGGTGTTAATATTGATTAATTGTATGAAAATATTGAGAAAATACTTCCCTAGTTCAACAGGATACTCAGTGTGGTTTGTCTAATGAATCATTGTGGTTGTACCCATCATATGGAAACCCTTTTTTTATATGGTGTACGAAGATGTTTTCAAAGAATTTTTGGGATTTTCAATTTTTGGAATTCGTTATCTTGGGGTCTGAAGTTGATAGAGTAAGTTCTTCTAAATGTTCAAGACCATCTGCTTCAAATTATGGTGGACTGGACCACCTGAAAGGAAGTGGTGTGTTGTTGAGAAGTTTGATGGGTGTTTTTCCTAATGTGATCATAAGTGGATTTCAAAAAATAGATATGAAAACAAATCCATGATATCTAATTTAGTGGGTGTGATCCAATTGGAGGATGAGATATAGATAGAGGACTCCTAGGAATGGTTGAGAAGAATATGAAATAGAAGGGTCATGAGAATTTTTTGCCATGGTCTAGTAATTATGGTTACTATACATGTATGTAAGGAAATGGTAGATAACTTGATGTAGAGGATAAACAGTTTGAATCCTAGAAGATATTTTAATTTCATTTTAGAATATTTTAAATCACTTAGTGTTGGATTGTGGCTAGGATGGGTTGTTGTCAAGTGAAAACCCTATAGAATAATATTTAAAAGTGTAGATCAAGGAACTCCTACTAGAGATAACCTTGGAAATGAAATATTCTGAAATGGGTTTCAATGGTTTATAGATTCCTTACATCCCATGTGTAAGGAAAACATCTGGATGTGGAATTGATTTGGGTGTTGAATATTGGAAATAATCACATAGAGAATATTTATATTTCCATTAAGTTCATGCTTTAAGATGAGATGGATCTGATAACCCGAGTGATGAAAGAGGATGTTTCTCACCCTGAATGATATGTACTGAGTTTTTTTGGAGCTCAAACCCTTGATGTCAATGAAAGTGAGAGTGAGGCCATATTGTTTTCTATACAAGGTTTTTGTGTACTTACTTTTTCAACATCTCTAGTTTTTTCTTTTTTATGGATGAAATGGTTTTAAGATGGTGAGAAAATAGTGACCCAAAATCTCCCTAGTTGTACATAGCTCAATCATTACTATTCAAGTCTCAAGATATCTCCAATATAAAAATGATAATTTTACCCTAGTATATGACCTCAAAAAAAATATCTGATGGTTCTGTTGATTTTCAGGTGTTGAATTCACCCTCTGTCCAAGATGGTGTGGATTTATAAGCATGACAGATCCTCGATAAAAATGTATTATGTTTAAAAATATTATTGTTATCCCCTTGGTTATATTTCTAATGAATTATTATTTTTCTCCAATACTAAGCCTCAAATGGAAAATCTAAGACCATGGTTGTGTTTGAAATACAGTTTTACACTATCTATGGTATAAATTTGGTTCATGTTAGTGCCCTCAAGTTTTGGCCATCATAGATGGATGAATTATATTTTTTAAAAGGGAAAATTTAAAATATTTATTATTTTATTAATGGTAATTAAAAACCCTAAACCTATATACAATGTCTATATAAATTTCTTTATCTCAATTCCAAGGGTTATCCACATGAACCCTAGGAATCGAGTACACCAATGAGTGGGGGGTTTTAGTATTGAATAAAATAAATCCAAGATGATGACCGTGGACACAAGTGAAATATTTATCAACGATCGATATATACTCAATATAGGTAATTTTTATTTTATATTTTTATATTATTCATAGATTTTCTATATTAATATAATCTTATAAGATTCTCGGTATCCATGGTTTTACACATGGTGGTTTATTTATAAATTTTTTCTCAAACTTTCATTGTGATTTTTGAATTTTCATTCATGGATTATCTAACCATGAGTTTTGGATTTGTGTAGATTAAATGAATTAATTATTAACTTTGTTCTTTATTTTTGGTTACGGTTGATGATGGATTGGGGAAGAACACAAGCCCGCATTACTCTCTCTATCTCACCCACCCTCCTCTCTCTATTCTCTTTCTCTCCCCTCCTCACTATTTTATTCTCATGAAAATGGCATGGGGCCATCTCCCTTGATATTGGATGATGGTGAAATCATGTGTCGCAACCCACCCCACTCAATCAGAACATTTGTTGGGATGGTAATAAAGAGATAGGGTGACCCACAAATCCCACCTTTAATAGGCCCTAGGTTGGTGACTAGAACTGAGGGTATAAAATGCACAATGGGTGGAATTAACCTCAATAATCCTAGGAATAAAAACTAAAAACCACCAATCATTTCCTTGTTATAAATATAAAATAACCAACATCCCATAATTCTTGTCAAGTGATATGAATAAAAATATAAAAATTAAACACTATCAAGGGAAATCCTAAGTAAATCCACATCATCTCCAACCCCTAAGATAGTAATGTCAATATCGGTCTTTGAAACTAAAGATCTGTTAGTTTGAATTAGTAAATTTTTTTGTATTTGTTTTCAACTGTCTGTTTGTGAATGTTTTTTTGTTTCGCGTAAAAATGAATTACTAAATAAGGTTGTGTAACTTATCTCATGAAGTTAGATGATGAAATGATGAAATTCAAGTTTCTAAAATAATATTACGTAAAGGTTCTCATGGTTCAAGCATAATTTTTATGAATATAAATAGTTTTAATGGAGTTCTAGTTATAAATTAAAGAAACTGTAAATTGCACAAATTTCAAAGTTAAAATTTTTGAGTTATAGATATACAAAACAAAAAGGATACAAAGTGGTGAATTTACAACTAAGGATCGAAGAAATATGTATGAAGATCACCGAAAAGAGTCCATAAGAAAAAGGGTGATCAAATTGAGTTTTAGTAACATCACTAGTTGAAGAGTACGTTAGACTATTAGAAAGATAAGTAGAAATCATACGAAATGAAAAACTCTGGAGGGATCTTGGAGTGATGAGAACCAAATAGAGTGAAATAAAAGTTAGACTAGAAATGGAAAGCTGAAGTTCATCAGATAGACTATATCAGATAGAGAATAAATGAAGTTATACCAGACCGATATCCTAATGATGTTTGATTAGCCACGGGATGATCGGAAAGATATACACCAACACATAAAATAGATCAATCCCGGTGATATTTTATAGAGTAAAATAGATATAGGTAATAAGTTAATTACACCTAATAGAGGGAGACTAAGTCTACCAAACTGATCTGGTCAAACAAACTAGATCCTATAGATGGAAATTAGACTAACCATAGCCAAATGAGGACTTATCATATGGAGGAGTTCTTATGGAGGCATCAGAAAGAATCTTGAAAACATTACATAATCTTTATAAAGTTAATAGATATTGTGATGCTGAACTATTACTTAAACATTCATTAATTTAGTTATATTTAAGGAATATTTGATGAAGTTCAATGATGTTGTGATTTAAGGAAAGTCTCATGGAGATATTTTATTATGAGATTTTAGTGGCATTGATGGTGGTAAAAAATTTTCTATTTGAGTATAAAAATTAAAATTAGATCCATATATTTCCCCTGATTTTTTGATTATGTATGCCTATATAAAGGGGTGATGTATTTTTGAGTTGAATATTTTTTTGAGAGGATGTTCTATGGTTTTTATATCATAAAGATCCATCAATGTAATCTTTTGGTTGAATAAGAGGTGTCTAAATGATCTATTGGACAGAGGTGAAATGGATAAAGTGAATTAGATAGAGGCACATTGAATCAAGGTGCACCAAATAGAGATTAATTTTCACTAGATGGTGGTTTATGGAATTGAGATAAACCAGATAGCGAGATACCAGTCTGAGATTCCAGATAGAGTTTTTGTGAGATACATTCAAATTTCTTATTCTGTTATTCTCAGAATAATTTTAAAACATTAAATTATGTTAGATCTTATAATTACCCATTGGGATATATAAGAATATTTATGGGAGTTGGATTGATTGTATTCATTTCATTACACAGTGGATTTCTATAGACTAAAGGAAGTTTACATGGAAAATAAATAGTCACACACATTTGGGGCGAACGTTATAAAATCATGTGTGCCTTTATTTAATTTAATATATTTTTATATGAGTGAGGTTGAGAGTTTTTATGTTTATATAATTTATATTCAAATATGTTATAGAGTTTAATTTTAGGAGAAATGAAACTATAAAATATCACCACTGATTCACCCCCCCCCCCTCAGTGGTTTATACATTCCTGGTAACTTAAAGTGATATCATAGAATCCCAGTTCCCTCTATAAGTACACTATATTAATTATCATGGATAATACTAACTCAGTAAATAGTTTCGTAATTACTACCTTTGACTGAAAAATTATCATGGATGAAAAAATAGGATGATAACATATCTTCTATCTATCATCCTGGAGGTGATATATGAAACTACTATAGGGTTTCCATCAATATAGAAAGATGATCTTATGAAATTATCAAAAAAAAAAGAAACATCAAGGATAAAGGAAAATGATAGAATTTTATTATTATGTCCTTTTGTGAAAATGTTTTTATAAAGGTGATGATTCTCAAGATAGAAAAGTAAACTTGGGGAAAACTCAAAATCCTCTTCGGGGGAAATATAAAAGTAAAGGATTTTTCTTTTCAAATATAGTGAATTAAGTTTGAGGATATCATAATAGAGGAAGAGGAAACTATTGATGACTACCACACCAAAGTTAATAAAATTATCAGAAACATTTGAGGATCAAGGTATGTCTTGGAAGATTTAAATATTATTAAAAATCTGATGGGGATATTTTCTAATAGTTTTGATCTTAAAATATTTACTTTAGAGAATAAATATGATTTATCACTTGATGAATTATATAACCTTCTTATTGAGTATTAAATGAGGAAAGATCCTACATTCAAAAATAATATTAAGAAATAGATAGATCTTGAAGGTATAAGTAAACTAAAAATTTGAGAACAAAACATGTGGTAGTGGGACTCAGTGATTTAGAAGATATGGAAGATGATGTAAATGTGAATGATATAATTATATCCCTCATCTCAAAAAATTATTGGAATATAGAGGAAAGTAAAAAAAAGTAAAATTCCCACTTAATTTTTTTTGAGTGTGAAGGAATCAAAGATTTTTTTTATGAACTATAAAAATAATAATATGTATAATTTAATAATGATCATTCTGAAGAAAAAAATTTAAATAATAAGTTTATAAAAATTTACAATGAAGATAAGTTTTCAACTATAAGTAAGAAAAATTTCAATAGAATAAATACAATAAGTATGTTGAGTAAGAAGTTAGAGTAAAAAATATACTAACTATATTTCATCAAATGATGTAAATGCAGAGAAGTTTAGAGCATTTATGGATCATGTTTAAAGAAATGAAAATTCCTCAAATAGTGAAGCAAAAGAAGATGAATAAACATATAGGTAATCTTAGCTCAGATCATAACTTGTGGCATGTCTTAAACAAAAAAAAACTAGTGAAATAATCTTGAATGTTGAAGTAGTAAAGTGAGAATAATAATAAAGGAAAATAATAGTTTATTAAAAAGGAAGATGTTTACATATAAGAAATTGGGAATCTCAAACTGATAGTTGTAGAAAAAATGAAGACGGTAAAATATCTTGATGAAAAAATTATTGATAAATATGTTGAGTAATTTAATACATAATAAATATGTCTCAAGGTTTAAAACACTTTTATAAATATGAGAATGAATTTCAAAAATCTTCATAGGTAAAGGCTGAAACATATCAAGATTCTGGAATAACTTATCCCAAGAATCAGGTAAAATATACACCCACTAAAATAAAATTTTATCTACATATACTAACCATGAAAGTGTAAAAATAAAAAATGGGAAAAATTAGGTTGAAAATATATGTTAGAAACACATCACATCAATAGAATTCATAAATAACTCCTATTAGAATGATTCACCGCATTAAGGGAAATTGGATGCTGAAAAATTTGATGAATCTCAACAAAAATATTATATGGGAATGAAAATAATTCTATATTAAACTGATTGTTAATTTATATTGTTGGTGTTATTGAATATTAATATACAATGTGTAAAATTATTTTCTCAACATGTCTCTCCATGGGAGTATAAAGAACTAAGGGGTAGGGGAAATAGTGTAAGTAAAGGAGTAAACTTTCTAAAATTGTAGGAAGAAACAATATCAATGTCATTAAAAGTTAATAAGCCTAATAATCCCTCAAATAAAAAACAAATTAACTATTTAGAGGATTTTTGTTGAAGGTGTAACCAATTGGGTCACCATGCTAAAGAATGCATGAAAAAACTTGCAATAAAAATTCCTTGTACTAGAATAGAAAAGGAAGTGGGAAAAAAATTATAAGAAAAATATTTTATTGTTGAGAATGATATAAAAATTTGAAAAATGAATCATCCCAAAATTATTCATAATAATTTTTCCTCACATGTGATATTTAATATGAAAATCTTGAAAAATATTGAATAATTTTAGGGATGAGTAGTCACTTACGATAATAATAGTTCCTTAAAAATAATAGTAACCATTAAAAATTAGATTGAAGCTTAGAAGTTGATGTGTAACAAATCTCAATTGGTTGATGTGCATAAGAATAGATTACTATGTTTCATCCAAATATGTGATAATGGTATGTAAGTTATCTTTTTAAAATAATCATGTATCATTCTTTGTTTGAATAATAGGAAAATTGTTACCAAAGGTGAAAGAACCAATGAGAATATATTCCATATTGGAGATCCTAGTAATTATAGTTACTTAAACACTAAGGATGAAATATAGACATGACATCAAAGACTTGGGTATCTTGGCTAATAAATCCTGAGAATAATTTCCAAAGAAAATTTTGTAAGAGACTTACCACAGCTAAAAAAGATTTTTCTTCTATTTTTATAACTTTCCAAAAAGGAATGACAGTTCATGGAAGAAATATGAAAGTTGAAATTCAATCCACTATAACCCTTGAGCTTATATATTATGATCTATGTGAATTAATGAGTCATCAATAAAAAATTTGTGATTTTTACTTTATTACTTTCATTAATGACTTCACTCAAAAGACTAACTTAATGTTTATGAAACATAAATTAGAGGTTATGGAGTTATTTAGAAATTTCAGAAGGTATTTGGAGAAGGATATGGGTGTATATATAAATAAGATGAGGAAAAGTAATGGAAATGAGTACATAAGTAACTTTTTCATGTCCTATATGAAGAAACATGGAATTAAACACTGATACAGTGCTTCATATACTCCTTAGTAAAATGGAATAGTTCAAATAAAAAAGAAATGTTTAGTTGAAATGGGAAGAAGCATGCTCACTAAAAATAAACATTAAAAATTATTATATATAGAATCTATAAGTAGAACTATACATTTTCAAAAAAGATATTTTATCTAATCAGAATTAAAAATAACTCTTTGTGATTTGTGGTATCCTATAGTGAAATACTTCATATTTTTTGGAGGACCTTTCTTAATGAAGATAAAAAAATTTAAAGTTATCAATGTTTAATGAGAATAATGAAAAAGGTATTTTCATGTGATATTGATCCAATATAAAACATTAAAAATTATAGAATAAATGACTATATAATTTGGTTGATTTATTTAATGTAAAAGTTATTGAAAATCAGTCCACCTTATCAAAAGTTATTATTGATGATGTCGATGGTGAAATGAATGATAGAATGGATAATTCTATTGAAATTAATTAGAAAGAAGATTAATATGATCCCAATATTGTATAAGTTGATTCTAATCATTCTATATTTTAGGAAATCAAGACTGAAATAAAAACCAAAAAAATACAAACATTACTAAAACAAGTTGAATTCGATAATATCATTGAGAAACAAGATGTTACATTTCAGAAAAGATGGAAATTGAGATTTTCGAATCAGACATAACTTTTCTCATAGGTAGAACAAAAGAATGTTTCTAAGGTAGTTGAACATAAATAATGGTCGAATTCAATGAATGAGTAGTTCAATCAAATTGAGAAAAATGACACATGGTACCTTGTTCCTCAACCGAAGGGAAATAATATTATAGATGAAAAATGGGTGTTTAGAAATAAGATCAATGAACATGGATAACTTTCAATAAATTAATAATGGGTAGTTTGAAATGGGTTTTCATAAGTGGAAGGTGTTGATTTTTAAGAGACCTTGCCCCCAATTGTGAGACATGAAATTTTCAGAATGTTCTTGGAAGCTACTGCACATATAAACTGTAAAGTCTATTAGATCGATGTTAATTCATATTTCTTGAATAGTGAACTTGAATAATATGTTTATATTGAGAAATTAAATGAGTTAATACTTGATAATAATGGAACCATGGTGTATGAAATGAAGAAATATTGGTATCTATTGAAAATATCCCCTCATTCCTGGTATTCAAATGTTGACAATTTTTTGAAGCATTTGAACTTTTCTAAAGGAAAGTTGATAGTAACTTTTATGTGAAGGAGATGATCACTAGTGCCCTGATTATCATTTTTTTATATTGATGGTGTAATTTTTATAGATTAAATGGATAAATATAATGAATAATTTTTGGAAAAAATTAAAATAACCTCTGAGATGTTAATTCTTGTGGAGTTGAATTTAATTCTATGATTACAAGTTCAATAGAAAGGTTGAATCATCTTCCTATCAGAAGAAATTTATGCCAATGAGTTATCATAAATGTTTGGTATGGTAGATTCAAAGGATGTATGAACACCAATTTTTGTTGGTATGAGACTTAGTAAAGATAAATTTGGGAAAAGTGTGCATTAGATGGACTTCTAGAAGATTATTATAAGTTTACTATATATATCTGATTCAATACTATACATTTCATATGTCGTAACCATGTGTGCAAGATATAAAAGTGATCCAAAGTAATAACACATGATGGTAGATAAGATAATACCTAGGTATGTAAAAGTAACATCAAATTATGTCATAATGTATAGAATATGTAATGAGTTGACATTTAATAAGTTCATTTATGTAGATTGGGCTGGATACTATAATGACCAAAAAGAAATATCAGGAGGAACTTTCTTCTTGGTTGAAAAATGTGTCAACTACCATAGTAAGAGAACATGTTTTTTTTACTTCGAGTACAATGGAAGTAGAATATGTTTCCTACACCCATACATGTACAAACAATATGTGAATGAATGTTAATTTGTATGATTTGAGGGTAAATGTAAAAAAACATTGAAGATTCATTTTGATAATCAAAGTGTCATTGATCTTTCTAAAAATATTGTGCGAAATTCTAGATCAAATAACATTGATATTAAATATCATTTCCTTAGGGAGATATTTTTTGCAGGAGATGTAATGCTTGATTATATTTTTAATAAAACATCAAATTGATGATGTCTTCACCAAAGCTATTTGAAGCGAAATATTTGAATAATTGAGGTTGAAACTAAATTTTCAGGCTTTAACACAGACTTAAGAATGATTTCAAATTATTCCTCATTTTTATTTGTATTTTGTAGTAAAAGGTGTAGAAGAATTAAAAATGTGTACTCTATCTTGTGTGAATCTGCAGCTGGTGTTATCATAAAAAGGGGAAGTAAATGATTGAGGGGAATTTTATCAATATCATGGACATAAAATTTCATATCACCAAGGGATGAAATTCATTAAAACACATTTCTTAATCTAGTAGTGTGGTTTCAAGATACTCTCTATGTGAAATTATGTGGTTATATGTTGTTTTTAAAAAAATGGATTTTTTAATAATGTTGTAAACATATTTAGGGGTGTAAGATCCTTTGGGTTTATTTTGTAATGATTTTTTTATTTTTTTTTTCAAATGTATGTTTGAGAATGTTCTTGTGTTTAAGGTAAAAATGAGTAACTTAAGAAGGTTGTGTTACTTCACTTATTAAGTCAGATGATGCAATTATAATCTTTAAGTTTTTAACATGATGATTGCTTAATGATTGTCATGGTTAAAGCATGAAGTTTCAGAAAAGAAACTTTTTTAATAGAGGTAAAGTTTTAAAGTAATGTAGTTGCAAATAGTTCAAAGTTAGAATTTACAAAATTGGAGGTATATTTATAAAAAACCTCAAATATATGAAGTGGTTATGTTATATCTAAGGAATAAAAGAACATGTATAAAGATAACTAAAATGAGTCCATTAGACACAGGGTGATTACACAAAGCTTTAGTAAATTTATAAGAAAAAGATATTTTCATTCTAATAGACAGATAAGTGGAAATAATATTGGATTATGAACTCTAGAGAGATCTTGGATACATTATAACTAGACATATTGAAATAGAAGTTGTAACAAAAACAAAATTATTAAGCATACATGATAGAGAAAGTTGAAGTTCATCGAATAAAATACATCAAATGGATAATATGTGAAGTTGTACCTGGAGAAGTTTTAGTAGACCAAGCTCTAAATTTAGTTTAATAAAATATTGAATTATTGGACAATAATGTTCAAACACATCATAAAAATAAAACCAAATTATCTTTTATGAAATAAAATAGATAAAGGAACTATATGAAGAGAACATGATGGTGGTATCCTTAGTTTACTAGTCTGAGTGGATTGAAAAAAAAGATCAAAAAAAGGAAAACTAGACTAAGAAGAGATATATGAATTCTTATAATAAAAATGAGTTCTTTTGGAGACATCAGACATATCCTTTATAAAATTTAATTAAAATTTCTAAATTCAATAAACATGGTGATGTTAATATGTTATTTCCATATTTATACATCTATAGATATTTAATTAGTATTTGAAGAAGATTTTTGAAACTAATATTTAAGGAAAGTCACACGAATATTGTTTAATTCAAACTTTAAGTGGATATGAAAATAGAAAAATGGATGTTGAGTTGAGTAGGAAAATTAAAATTGGATCTTAGGACTTCCCAATGATTTTTGGAGAACTTCTACCTATATAAAGGGGTGTTGTATTTTTGAATTGTATCCTTTATATGTGGAAAAAATTAATGAATTTTTTCAGCATAAGGATACCTCTAAGGAATTTCTTTGTTGAATATGTGGTATTAGACATAGCTATTGAAATAAGGTGTAATGGACACAGTGAATCTGAAAGAGGTGCACTAATTTGAGGTTCACAGGATAGAGGAATACGAGATATAAATTGAGTCACAATTGATGAAGGTGTATTCTATGGAGACACAACATAAATATAGGTACCAAACATAGATTTGAAATATATTTTCTGTGATATACTTTCAAACTTATTATTTTATTTTGGATAATAAGAATAAGAATACTTTTTAACTGGTCATAACCAATACACTTAACTATTGGGATATATTAGGATTTTTATGGGATTTGGATCGATTGTATTCACTTAATCACGTAGTGGATTTTCGTGGATAGATGGGAGTCACCATGGAAAGGATATAGTCACACACATTGGAGTAAGACCTTATAAAATCTAGTGTTTCTTGATTTATTTTCTTATCTATGTGTATAAGTCAGGATTAGAGTTATAAATTTGAGAGGAAGACGCTCTAAAAAGTTATAGATGTTAATTGTAGGAAAAAATAAATTTATAAATTATTACCACTGATTCAACCCCCCTTTTTAATTGTTGGGACCAAGCTGGTGATAAAGGTGATAAAGGTTTCAACAATTGTTTTTTTTCAAGGATGGTTTTGAAGAAAAGAAATCACTTAACACTTTTTATTTGAAACAATTGTTTTGAGATTTGTATTAATAAAATATTTGATCAATTTTAGGAATAATCAGTTCCATAGGACAATGTATCATGTTGGAAGTGAATTGTCATCGGTCTCACACTATAATCGATGTGAGACTTTTTATTAAATTGTGACATTGATTTTCTTATTTTTATTTCATATAAATCATGATTTGTATTGAGAACTTGTGATGCAAGACAAATTGAATAAAGGGGGAGTGAAGGAGATTCTGCTAATTAGAAAATAATCATATTCCTATTTTTTTCAAAAAAAAATTGAAAAGAATTGTATTCATATTTATCGTATCTTGATGGTAGAAATAAATAAGTCGTACTGATTGTTTTTCAAAACAATCAGAAAAGAATAGTATCTAGATTGAAGAGGTTGTGTTGATTGTGTTTCAAAATAATTGAAGAGGTATCAATGGAAAGGTAGTGTCGTTGAATTTGGTTTCGAATGAAAAAGAGGTGCCGATGAAAAGTGAGATGCCGATGGGAAAGGTGAATAAGATTTAATGTGGGGCCGATCAGAGTGGTGTCGATTGAAGATGAGACACTGATAATTTTTCAGAACAATCGTATTCAGGTAGAAGAAATTGAAAGAGATGGTGTTGATTGAGAATGAATCATATTCAGAATTTAATTGATTGGATCTGAGTAAAATAAAAGTGGTGATACCATTCAAAAAAATTATATTCAGAATGTATTATATTGTCTTTGGGTAGATCATCATTTTCTTATTGTATTTGATCGTAACCAAAAATGATTGTATCCAGAATGATTGTTTCTAGAATGATCATATCCAGACCATTTGTATTCAGAAAAATCATGCTTAGTTTGAGATGAAAAGAAAGAATTATGAATGAATGGAAAGTTAAAATACTTTATAATTGAAATCAAGAAATGATAAAGCTTATCCTCAATGAATTCAATGTCATGAATTAAGTCATGATACAAGATAATGTTAGTTAATAAAGGTAGTTACTAGAGATGATTTGTTTTCTTATGTGAGTAAAGAGAAATAAAATTAGAAGGATACTGATGAATAAATTGTTAAAGGGGGAGTATTTTATTTGAAAGATTGTTTTGTGGAAGAATTAATTTCTTCATATATATTTTTCAAATGGAAGAGACCATTGTTCTTAAGAAATCAACATGAGAGAACTATACTCAGATGATTAGACCCATGTATTTCTCAGTAATTGAAATCGGTTTTATCAATTGAAATGGGAGTCTGAAGAAGAAGAGTTGAAGATTGTGGAAGTTTTGAGAAGAATTGGGAAGTGTGGAAAAATTCATAATTGCTTTGAGATTTCAGGAGAAATTCATATTTTTGTGAATTTATGTCAGTGAGAAACATTTTGGGATTCCCACCTAAACATGTTTTGGGTTGCCTATAAAAGGAGAAGTACATTGTACATTCTATGGGTGAACTGCTCACCATAGAAGAGAGAGAAGCTCCAAGTTTTTAGTGAGAGAAAGTGATACTGTTTTGTTTTGTATTGAATAAATTCTAATGGGGATTGTATTCTACTCAATTTGGTATTAGTTTTAATTAATCAGAATGTGATTTTTGGTAATGGGTATCACCATACTAAATATTTTTCATATTGAAAAGTTTTTTGGGTGGTGCTGATTCATTCATATTTTATTCATCTTGACAATTGTTTTCAAGAATTGAAGTGGTTTCAATTCTACTCTATTGTATTATATTAGAAAATTGGACTTAGAGTATTTTTTTGTAAGAATCAGACTCTGAGGAATCGTATTCAAAAAATATCAGACTTAGTATTTCATAACAAATCTAGGTGGTTCTTACCTTTCTTATGGGTAAGGAATTGATGAATTGTATTAAAATTTGAATACATTTTTTGAATTTAAAAGAAGAACAGGTAACATGAGTTTTTAAAAATCAATTGTATTACGTTATTGTGCTAAGAGGATGAACATGCACTAGTTTTATTGTTTCATAGTGCTACAAGATTGTAAGGTTACTTACTAATTGTTGTAATCCAAGGATTGTTTTCATAGTCGATTTTATGGCATTGGATAATTTACAAAACATACCAAGGATGTAGTTATTCTTATTGAATAGTGAACCTTGTAAATCTTTGTGTTCCTATGGATGTGTGTTGAGTTTTCTTTCAGTAGGGAATTGAAATCTATAATAAGATGTGAACATTTTTTCAATTCAAATGAAACATAAAGGAAAAGAGTATCACTAATTCACCCCCTCCCCCTATCAGTGATACATTACTTTAACTTTTCACTTTCAAGTGGTATCAGGGCAGGTTCCCTTCGCTATTATTTGCTTATGGATAATGTGAACTTTGTGAATTGTAAAGGTATTCTGGTATTTTATGGAATGAAATATCATATCTAGAAATATACAATACTTCCATATCTTATGACTATCATTTATAATGTTCTTGAAGCTGCAATAGTTGGGTTTCCTCTTATTGATGATAGTTATTCACACACACCTATTGAAAAGAAGTTTCTTGAGAATGATGGAAGGTTGAAGAATTATATATTATCATCACTTTATGAAAATGAATTCTTGAGAGTAAAAGGTGTTTACATAGCTAAAGGTATATGAGATAAATTGAAAAACATATATGAAGGAAATAAAAAAGTGAAGAAGACATAGTTACAAATATGATGATTGAAGTATGAAGATTTTAAAATTGGTGAGCATGAATATGTTCAGTAATTCTTTACAAGGGTGAATGAAATTGTGAGTATTATCAAATGTCTTGGTGAAAATCATAAAGATTCAACAGTTGTTGAACTTTTTTTGAGAATCCTACCTGAAAAATGTGATGCAAAAGTTTCTTTGTTAGAAGATAGAGATCCTGAAACATTATCTCTTGATGATTTACATAGCACTTTTATCACTTATGAAATTTGAAGAGATAATTCTATGAATATAAAACCAAAGGTTGATAGAGAAATTTCATTAAAGGCTATGAAGAAAGAAAAGTCAAATAATATTTTTACTGAAGATGAAGCTGGTGATTCTGACTCTGAAAATGAGGTATGTAAAAATCTCAATGAAATCGTATCCTTGTTTTTTAACAATGTAAAAAAGATGTATAGGGAAATAAAAAGGGGAACTTACATTGAAATTTTTTTAATGTGGGGGTGTTGGTAACTTTGTGGCTAATTTTCCTTGAATAAAGAAAGAAGATGATAGTGATATTGAATAAATAAAGTCAAGAAAAACCTGGAAGAAAAAGGGAGATAGAGGAAAAGAAAATAAATTCTTCAAATAAAAAAGAATAAGTTTATTTCCCAAAGATAATTAAGAAGAAGATATTAATTATAAATTCAAAAAATTCATTAATCATGGTAATGAAAATACTTACATTGCAACACTGAATGATGAAGAATTTAGAATCAGTAGTTTTGAAAAAGAAGAAACTCATCTTGAAATTCATTTGAAAGAGGAGTTGAAACAATGTCTGAGAAAGATTAGAAGGCTTGAAAATAAAAATAAATAGTTGTAAGATGAATGCTCAAGAAACCAATAATGTTTTTCTAGTGAGAAAGAAAATATAGTTAAAGATATGGATGACTTGAAGAAATCTATTGAAGAATAAAAGAATCGTAATGAGAATTTAGAGGTGAAGTTGAAAGTAAAAGAAGAAGGGTTGGAACTTGTCCAACAAAAACTCTCTGAAGCTGAAAATAAAAGTCTATGTTTCCAAAACTCTATCACCGAAGTCAGTGAATGTTCTTATAATGAGAAACATGAGATGGTTCAACAAAATATACCTTCAAAGGGTCATAAGAATAATGAATTTGTTTCTTAAAACAAGAATGCTGGAAGTTCTGAAGTCTTATGGTAACCTAAATACAAAAATGTTTCAAAATATCCTAGATCTGGAAAAGTTCCAAATACTTCTTATACTATCAAGGATAAAAAGAAGAAGAAGAATCCAATTTAAAGTCAAAAGAAGATGGTTGAGAAACTCATTCACAATTATGATCATTATAGACGTTTCAGAGGTAAATATTCTTTCTATTGGTATTGCTTATATTGTGGGGGATTCAGGAACACAAAAAGTATTTGTTGTTTTAATCAAAAACATTACTATTATTCCATAGGTTATGAAATGAAGATATTGAGGGGAGTGAATATCCTCAAGGAAATAAAAATGAGAAGGTTGTCTTGGAGAAATTTGAAAAGAATGAAGTAAAGATTGGAAATAGGTTTCAACCCTTGGAAACTATTTGTGAAAGATGTGAACAACATGGACACCTTGAAAAAGGATGTCTTATTTTGTTACATGATCAGAAAAATATTCTCAATTCTCAAAAGTTGAAGGTGAAGAATGAAAATAATGGAGAAAGGGAACTTGTTGTTGAAACTGCATTAAAATCCAAGAAAAGGGAACAACCATGGATACTTGATAGTTGGTGTTCTTATCACATGACATGAGGCATGAAATTGTTGAAGGATGTGAAAGATTATAAAGAATGAACAATGACATTTGGCAATGATGAATCTTTTAAAACCAAAGGTGTTGGGTCTGCCATTATTGGAAAAGAAAAGATGAAATCTAAGAAAACATTGTTTATTGATGGGTTGAAACATAATCTCCTCGGTGTCTCAAAATAGTGTGATGAGGTTTATATGGTTATCTTAAAGAAATATGTATTTTGTGTAAAGACTGTAGAATATGGAAAGATTATTACAAGAGGCCAACGTATGAAATGAAGTTTGTTTTAGGTTTGTGATTCACCAAAATCTTGTTACATGAGCATAGTAGAATAGATTCAGGTATGGCATAAAAGGATTGGAAATATGTGCAAGAGAAACATGAGCATGTTATCTAAAAGAGATATTGTTCGAGACATTCCTGATTTTCCAAGAAGAAGAGATCTGTGTTTCACTATCTGTCGGAAAGGAAAAATTACAAATGATGTGCATAAGAAGGTTGATATTTTTTCAAAAAAAACCCTAGAGGTGAAATATTCTGATATATGTGGTCCAATAAGAAAAAAAAATAAAAACATAGAGATAAGTAATTCATTAATTTCATTGATGATTTAACTCGCGTTACTTGTATTGTTTACATGAAACAAAAATTAGATGATTTGAAAAATTTTAAAAGTTTTAAAAGAAAAGCTGAGAAAGAATGTGAGTATTCTGTGAAGAAGTTGGGAACTGATAATGGTGGTGAATACAGAAGTAAAGACTTTAAAGACTATCTTGAGAAGCATGAAATTTGGGCTGAGTATAGCTCTTCATACACTCCCCCAACAAAAAGATGTTTTTGAACGAAATAATAGAAACCTGGTGGAAATAGGAAGAACCATGTTACTTGAGTGTGGCATTTCTCATTACTTTGGGAGGCAACCCATGAGTACTGTTGTTTATATTCAAGACCATTTTTTCTACAAGCATCAATTAGGTATCACTCTATTTAATTTTGTTTATGGAAAAACTACAAGTTTTAATCACTTTAGAGTTTTCATAAGTCCTTGTATTATAAACAATAAAGTTGTAAACTATGATAAGTTTGAGCAGAAAGGTAAGGATGTAATCTTTATTAGCTACACTCTATAAGGAAGAGGATATAGAGGCTTTAACAAGGAAATAAAAAAGAATTGTTGATACAATTGATGAAAAAGTTATTTAATGCTCTGAGAGATATAAACATGTCCAGGCAGACAAATATGTTGAGAAAGTTGCAGAAGACAATTCTGATAAGGATACAAATGATTGTAATCCTAATAAAGGTGAAGAATCGGACTCAGATATTTCTAGTGATGAGGAATTCAATCGAACATATTATCCAAGGATGAAGAAAACATGTGGAAGTACATAATATAATTGGTGCTCAACATCAGAAGAGTCAAGCAAGAAGAACAACCAATTATATTACACATACTTCATTGTATTCAAAAGTTAAATCTAATAATGTGAAAGAAGATTTTGAGCATCCAGAATGGGTTCAAGCCATGAATGAAGAATTGGATCATATTGAAAAGAATAATACATGGAAACTCGTACCCAATTCTAAAAATAAAAACATCATTGGTGAGAAATGGGTTTTTCAAAACAAGCTGAATGAAGAAGGTGATGTTTTAAGAAACAAGGAAATATTGGTTTGCAAAGGGTACTCACAGATTAAGAGTATTTATTTTGGAGAAACCTTTGCTCTAGTGGAAAGAATTGAAACAATCATAATATTTTCTTCTATTACTGCACAATGAGGCTACAATATCATTCAAATGGATGTTAAATTTTCATTCCTAAATGATGATCTTGAAGAAGAGTTTTATATTGAAAAACCTTATGGCATTATTATTGGGAAAGATGAAGGTTATGCGTGAAGATTTAAAAAGGATTTGTATGGCCTAAAACAGGCTTTGAGGGCATGGTATTCCAAATTAGATACATTCTTAAGAAAGATGAATTTAATAAAGGAAGATTGGATACCAATAATTACATCAGATAAAGTCCAGAGTAGTCCCTCATTATAATTGTTTATGTTGATGATATTATCTTTGATGTAAATGATGAAGGAATATATGAATGATTTTATGAAGAAATGAAGAATGTGTTTGAAATTTCCATGTTGGGAAAAGTGAAAAACTTTCTTGGGTTACAAATCCAACAAAATAAAGAATGCATCTTCCTCTCCCAAGAAAATTATGCAAAAGAACATCTAAATAGGTTTGTCATGGAAAATTCAAAACTTATTTCCACACCCATTTCTATAGGAACAAATCTGAGTAAAGATGGATAAGGAAAAGAAGTGGATCAGAAAGAGTATTGAAAGATTATTGGAAGTCTATTGTATTTTAATACTTCAAGACCCGATATTTTTATTTTGTTACTTTATGTGAAATATTTCAGAGTGTTTCTAGAGAATCACATCTTATTGGAGGAGAAAGAATTCTCAGATACATCAGAGGCACAACTGAATTTGGAATTAGATATTGCAGCTCATATAGTATTGATTTATTTGTGTATTATAATGTAGATTGGGTAAGAAATGTTGATGATAGAAGATCCACATCTTGTGGTTTATTCTTTCTGAGAAATAATTGTGTTAATTGAAATTCAAAGAAAAAAATTCATTAACTCTCATTACAACTGAAGCTTAGTATATTTTTACTACTTAAGACAATACTCAACTGATTTGGAATAAAACACAATTGGAAATTTACTTGTAGAAGTGAAGATACCTTTACTATGGGGTGGTGACAATAAAAGTACAATCAATCTCTCCAAGAATCCAGTTAAACATTCTCATTCAAAAAATATTGATATCAAATATCATTTCATCAAATATCACATGGAGAAGAATGAATTGAAGATGGAGCATTTTCGAACATCGGAACAAGTTGCTGATATTTTCACAAAACGTTTATTGAAGGAATCATTCTCAAAAATGAGGTTGAATATGGGTTTCCAACATCTTTCTCTTCAAGGTTGAGGTATGTGTATCTTTTCCCTCTCTCATCATACCTTTGTATTGTTTTTTCAAGAGGGGGAATAGTTTTATTTGATAAATATAATGTACAAAAGAGAGATTTGTGGATAAGTTGTGAATTCAGCATTGTTCAGTGTGTGAACTATTCTAAATGTTGGTTGTCTTGGTTTTAGGAAACTAAATTGAAGTGTTTTCTAAGGAGAATAAAGAAAGGAAGGAGAAAAAGAAAGAGTTTTTCATGATCATTTTGTATGGGATAGAGTGGTTTTTCTATTAATGATTCTTATTTCTTATAATGAGTTAGATCACACAGGCTTATAACTATTGATATGTAATCCATTTCTTGAGGTTACAAAGTTCAATGATTTATGAAACTTGGTTGAAAAAAAAATCCAAAGGGGGGGAGATTATTGGGCCCAAGATGATTTTGAAGGTGATGAAGGTTTCAATAGTTTTTTTTTGTCAATGTTAGTTTTGAAGAAAGTAAATCACTTCAATTTGTTTTGAAAATAACTGTTTTGAGATTTTTTTTCAAAAACATTTGGACAGTTTTGGGAAGAATCGGTTTCATAGGAGAATGTATCATGTTTTAAGTGAATTTTCATCGGTCACACACTGGAACTGATGTGAAACATGTGTTTCAATTATGATGATTATTTGCTTATTTTCATTTCATATAAATCATGAGTTGTATTGATAAATTATGATGCAAGGTTGATTGAAGAAAGGGAGAGTGAAAGTCATACTGCCAATCAGAAAAGAATCGTATTCAGATTCTTTATCAAAACAATCCGAAAAGTATTGTACTTATATTTATCATATCTAGATGACAGAAAGAAAGAAGTGGTATCAATTTTTTTCAAGGAAATCAGAAAAAAATTGTATCCATATTGAAGAGGCTGTGCCAATTGTGTTTCAAAACAATCAAAGAGGTGCCAATGGAAAGGTGGTGTTGATGATAGTGGTGTCAATGGAAAGGTGGTGCCGATGAATATGGTTATGAAGGAAAAAGAGGTTCTGATTAATGTGATAATGAAGGAAAAGGAGGTGATGATGGTAATGGTGATGATGATGGAAAGTGGTGCTGATAAAAGTTATACCGATGGAATATGAGATAATGATTATTTTTCAATACAATAGTATTCAGGTAGAAGAAATAGAAATAGATGGTGTCAATTGAGGATGATTCATATTCATATTTCAATTTATTGGATATTGTTAAAAGAGAAGTGGTTATACTATTCAAAAGGGAATCATATTCAGAATGTATTGTATCATATCTGGGTAGAACATCATTTTCATATTGTATTTGATCGTAACCAGAAATGATTGTATCTATAATGATCGTATCTAGAATGATCGTATTCAAGATGATCATATCTAGACATTTTGTATTTATAAAATATCATGCTTGGGTTGAGATGAAAATAAATAATTAGGAATGAATGGAAAGTTACAATACCTTCCAATTGAAATCAGGCAATGCTAAAGCTGATCCCCAATGAATTCAAAGTCATGAATGTTGTCATGATACAAGAACATGTTTGTGAATAAAGATAGTTGTTGGAGATTACATTTTTTCTCATGTGGGTAAAGAGAAAATAAAAGAGAAGGATACTGATGAATGAATTGTCAAAGGGGGAGTCTTTCATTCAAAATAGTTTTTTGTGGAAGAATGCATTTCATCATATATATTTTTTCAAATGGCACAGAACTTTTTTTTAAGAAATCAGCATGAGAAAATCAAACTCATATGGTCATACCCATATATTTATCAATAATTAAAATCAGTTTCAAAAATTAAAATGGGAGTCTAAATAAAAGATTTCAAGATTTCGGAAGTTTCAAGAAGAATCGAGAAGCGTTGGAAAAGTCATAATTGCTCTAAGATTTCAGGATAAAATCAGATTTTGGAGAATTTTAGTGAGAGGGAAACATTTTGGGATTCCCACCTAAACATGTTTTGGGTCACCTATAAAAGGAGAAGTACATTGTACTTTTTGGGGTTGTACTATTCAATATAGAAGAGAGAGAATCTTTGAGTTTTCAATGAGATAAAGTGATACCATTTTGTTTTTTATTAAATACATTATGATGGGGATTATATTCAGCTTGATTTTGTATCAGGACGAATTAAATAGAACATGATTTGCAGTACTGTGTATCACTGTATTGAATATTTCCAGATTGAAAACTGTTTTGGGTGGTGCTAATTCATTCATATTCTGTTTGTCTTGACAATTTTTTCTAGAATTGAAGTGGTGTCAATTATACTCTATTGTATTATATCAGATGAATGGACGTGCAGTATTTTTTTTGTAAGATTCAGACTCAGAGGAATCGTATTCAGAAAAGATCGAACTTTGTGTTTAATAACAAAGTCCAGGTGGTTCTTACCTTTCTTCTGGGTAAGGAATTGATGAATTGTATTACAATTTGAATACATTTGTTGAATTGAAAATAAGAACATGTAACATGAGTTGTTACAAAACAATTGTATTACCTTATTGTTTTAAGAGGATGCACATGAACTAGTTGTATTGTTTCATAGTGCTACATGAGTGTAAGGGTACTTCCTACTCATTATAATCCAAGAACTTTTTTATTAGTGGATTGTATGGTATTGGATCATTTCCAAACCATACCAAGGACTTAGATATTCTTATTGAATAGTGAACCTTGTAAATATTTTTGTTCTAGTGGATGTGTGTCAGTTTTTTCAGTGGGGAATTAAATCTCTAATAGGAGGCGATAGTTGTATTAATTTAAAAGCAACATAAAATAAAATAGTATCACTGATTCACCCCTCCCCCTATCAATAATACATTACTTCGACTAGGCACATTCATCAATGGTCTACACATTCCTGATAACTTAAGAAACCATCTTTGAAACTTCAAAAATAGTCTATATATGCATGAGGTGAGCATAGTATGTATACTTAGTAGGATCATACTAAATATATCTCATCAAAATGTGATAAGAGCATGATAATGACCTAATTAATGAATATCAAAGCTAACATGAACCTAAACGGGTTAACTAATCATCCCCAACCTCACCAAGACTAACTTACCAAGTAACACATCTGATATAGTAAGATTATATGAAATTAATTTAGTTCACAGCACACCAAAATCACTTCCCCAATGAATTTACACTCTTATAACAAATGTATTTAGGTATCATTAATGTGAAGGAAATCAACCTCATGCCCCCATATTATCAATCATAACCCCCACCCTGAATCACATCAAATGTTATCACTAAATAGAAACCCATAACTACTAGGAATCACCACCAATGAGGACATCATCACTAGGAATATACACCAACTAATCCATCATCAATATTCACAACCAATAACCAGGACATCATCACTAGAAATAACCACCAACCATACGTTTTTCACTAGTAATATCCAAAAAATGAGCCTTCATGAGTACAAATCATTTCCAACCAATCCAACATATTTAATTTCAAAGAGAGAGTGAGAAATGGGAGGTAGTTATCCATCAAGCCTCACCGACCATGATGTCAGAAAAAACACCCAGAACCCAAAACCCTTGGGAATTGGTAAGGGTATCCAACTTAGGTTGGGTGTAAATAATAATTATATTGAAATACCATGATTATAGTCTTGAAGAACACCCAATAAAAGGTTTCACATAAAAACACAACTAGAATAGAAAACAATACTTCCACATCACCTCATGAAATATATCACTAATTTATTCCACTACTAACCAGAACTCATTATACAAATTATCCCCTCACAACACATAATTACCTTTTTTATTCATAGATTCAACCATTTCAAAATTTACTGGTTTCCAACCATGTTCCATTTATTTAACCACCCAATTCCATATTTTATGAAAACATTATCTCAACCACACCATGTTTTTAATTTCATACATTACTATAACACCAAAATATTTTATTTTTATTTCCTTTGAAATAAACTTAAAGTATTCAACATATTTCTTTACACACAACCCCAAGTATAAATTTACTCGTGATATAATATACCTTTATAACATAGCTGTTGATTGGTAGATATGAATAGGAATAAAACAATTTATAATATATATATATATAGAAATGTTTTCCTAAATCAAAATGTATTGATTAATGCCTAATAAATAATAATTAAATTATTAATAATATCATTTAATTATTAAAAGACCTACTTTTTTAATAAATGTATTCTTCTACATGTCATGGGTTATTATCTGAACAAAGTTTATTGATAACCATTAAAAAGTGATTTTAATTAAATTTATTGGAAATTTATGAATAAATAAACATACATTAGTTATCTAAATTTTAGTAATGAAGATATAATCATTTAAAGATAAAAAGAGTTATTTTTCTTAAAACTATTTTTATGTGCACAATGTGTTTTTATCATAATAACTTAAATAAATAATTTTTATTAATGGTTTTAATGAAATTTTTAGATTATATATTCCCTTAAATATTTTAAAATTCATTTTATAGTTTATACTAGTCAAATAATGAATGTAAATTCAGTTTTATGCTTAAAATGCATTTTTCTAAAAACAGGTTTTCGTTGAATTTTGTGCACTTATATTAAAATTAAATTCTGGTAATTATAGAAATTTAATTTGATAAAATAGATTCAATATCTTAAATTTTAATTTCCAAATTTTTTAATCAACACACTTTCATTTTTATTCATAATAAATAGTTAAAACTGTAAAAAATTGTTGTCACGTTTAAGGTTAAAACGAGTCTATTGGGGGGGTTAAACTAAGAGATAAGGGTAATAATACCACATAATATTTTATAATTATTATTATTTGAAGATATTTTAAAACTATATTATACTACCTTTTAGTTAGGTCTATTTTGATTCATTTTCTCAAGAAAGTGACATTATATTATTTAAATCTTTTAAGTAATTCCACATGTGTCCTCTCCCTCACTTATAAAATGGCACCTCATATCCAACATTATTCATAAATTTTGATCCTTTTATATCATCCCATACCTTCCCTAATACATTATTATCTTTATTTCCTTGATTCTGGATCCAATTTTCTAATGTTATTACCAATATTTCAAGGATTAAGGTGTAAGCCAAAGGAGATCTCTCAAAGAAGAGATATAAATATTAACCGAGTTTTTATTTCTTCATATATCTCCTCTAAACCTATTTTATCGATAAAAACATGAAAAATAATGTATTATAAATATAATTATATGTTATTATTATGATTTCATAACCATTTTACACCTATTTTCCATCAAATGGGAAATTAAATTTTCGCTTGTGCATATGTGTGGACTACCGCCTCCACATAGCGATATGATTCATTTTCCTTAACCCCATAAAATTAATGGATACAGTGATATATTTAATAAATATACATTATATTTATGATATAATTATGATTCTTTAATCATAAAATATTATTTACACTTCTTTCCTTCTTTTTATTAAAAAATTAAAACAACATTCAAGCATATGTACGAACTACCGTCACCAAGAACGGTCTAATTAATTTTTATATATATACCTTTTATGGATTGTTATAAATTTTTATATAATAAATATATATGATATTTATATCATTATTAACATTACATATATTATTAAACAATGATAAAATTATTAAAATTTGAATTTCTGAATCGAAACTTTCATGAAAAATGAAAATTTTAACACCTAAAAATGACAATTTTAATAGAGAATTATTAATAAATGAGTGTTTAAATGTTATAAGTGGACCATATATGGTATTATTTAAATTAATATGGGTTTTTTATATAATTATAGTAAATATTAATTTATTATACAGGAGTTTTGTGTTATTACAAAGGAAGGAAGACTCGATATAAAAGTTTTATGTTATAATCTCACTTTTTATTAGGATTGTTTATGCTTGAATTTTATGATGATGAATTTATATGATATGTATCTCAAATATATTATTTCATTTATTATCCTGTGGTTATTTCTTAAATCACATTTTTTCTTTAATTTTTCTCTCTCTAAGTATTCAAATGTCAAAAATAATGTTTTTAAGGAATACTGACTATGTTTTCCTACTCAGTCGAGAATATTTTCCTCAATGTCCATATTATCTCTAAAAGGTTTTCAAGAATGTTTTTACTATTATCCAATGTTTTATTAAATTCATTTTTATCAATTTTTTACTTTGTATAAAAAATTTTAAAAGCAATCTTTTTATTATTTTTCAAATGAGGTGCTTTTTGCCAGTGGTGTGAACTAAATATTTGTTTTAACATATACCACATTGATACATTTTACCACCATAATTACCACTCATTGTTTTTAAGATTAATTTAAATGTTTCAAGGATATTTTCAAAATAAAAATTTCCTTAATATTTTGGAATTTTTTAGATTTTAAATAAGTGACTTAAAATTGAAAAGGGTATTTTTATTAAGAATATTCCAATGATCTATTAAAATAATTTTAATATATGAAAAAATAATTTGATGTTACTTATACTTAACTAGGGATATGACTCTATGATATATTCTTTATTATTTTTCTAGATTATTTATTATTATGACAGTAAAATATTTTGTAAACCCTTTGTCTTCTCTATGGGATAATCTATGATGAATTCATAAATGTTTTTATGATATTATGGAATATATATGAATGGATTATGATTATGTTATGGGTGGTTCCATTATATACTTCCAATTTGTTGGGTAGATATTAATGTTTTATGATCTCAAAGGGTATATAAGAGGTTATCCCAATCCTGAAATAGGGTATGTGATAGGCTATCCCAAGCTCGAAGTGGGTACATAGGTGGTTATCCCAATAAAAAAAGGTGATGAATGTCTAGGTCGGTATCCTTGACATAAAATTTATATGATTATTATTATGACACAATTTATGCCAATATTTTATGATATGATCTTAAAAAAATTATACTCTCATAGATCATGTTCTTAAATTTTTTTATAATTTAGCTCTTTTAACTGCCAAGATTTATGCCATGAATCATTATTATATGAATTTATGGGTATGAATTTAAAATGTTATTCTCATGATGTAATACCCTTATACTTTTGATATGTTTACATATGATCATTGAACAATATCTCCCTTATTTTCCCTTACTAATAATATGATCTCACCCTTTATTACATTTCATTTTCCTTAGGATATGAAGAAATGTTTTATTTATGATATGCCTAAGGATGCTAGTTGTGAAGAACTTAATAGGAGATGATGAAGATCTTTTTTGTACAAGTTTTTTACGTATCCAAGTTTCCAAATACACTAAAACTTTATAGGTATAGAATATATCATAATAATATATAATTAATATTCATATAAGAAGATGTAATATTCATTTATGTAATGTTTGGGTCAACTTAGTTGGTATCAAAGAAAGGTTTAGTTATTTTTAAAAACTACAATGATAAAACATTAGTGAGAAATATTATTATAATCCAAACTATAGTAGAATATCCTAAGTTATGGTAATGAAATAACTATGTTTTTATTAGTAAATACATCCTTGTATGGATACTGGAAAGTGGATATGGTTGTTGAACAATTTAAACTCAGGGAAAAAACTCTAAAAATGGAGTATTGGGTATTAACATGACCGTCACTAATGAACAATGAGTGGACCTAAGACTATGCACCTAGCTAGACACTCCTTTAGAATACACTTAGATTAATTCACATTTTATTTATAAGAAATTATAAATTATTTTAATAGATTATGACCAGGTATGACCTTGGTTAAACTTAATGTGTAATATATTAAAAATAATCTATCATAATTTAGACATCGAATAAATTATTTTCATGATTATGTGGTTTCTCAATATGATTATTACTGCTTAAATTATTATTGTTTGTTTTATTCAATGGTTATAATTAGAATGAACCATATTAATTATAAATGTGATGGAAAATATAATGATTTTACTTATGATAAATTTAATATTATTGTATATGGAATAAAAATTATCATCATTTTGGTTACATAATTTCATAAGTTATAAATCATCCTAAACTTACAAAAAAGTAAAGGATAGAACAATTTATTCCTAATTTATTTATGAGGAAACATCCACCTTATTTTTGTAGGAATACTAATCCACTAATTATGGAGAAATGGTTTGATACCACTAAAAGGATAATTTCTGTTCTCTAGTGGTTAGATCATGAAAAAGTTATTTTTACTATTTATTATTTGTTTGGAAAAGTTGAACAATTGGGGACTCTTATCAAGAACATAAGGAAACATGTAAAAATTGACTCTATATAGTGGGATCAGTTTATAAGGTTATTTTCAAACAAGTACTTACCTCATATTATTTATAATAAAATAGGAAATGAATTCCTTGTTCTAAGTAATAAGGATGATGAATCCATTGGTACCTATGAGGAAAATCTTACATGACTTGTGAGGTACACTTCTAGTATTATAATCTAACCTGAAAGAATGATTGAGAGATTATTTAGTGTCTTAAAACCAAGTCTTTGAATGGTGTTATCAAAAAGAGGCTTTATTAGTTGTGAAGAAATAATTCTATCTGTTATCAAGGTAGAAATGGAGATCAGATTCACTCACAAATACCATGGTTTTTATAAGTAAATAAAGATGGAATTTGAAGGATATTTTAACAAATAAACCATAGAGGGAAGAAGATGAGCATTCATTTATTCCATAAGTGTGGAAAGAAGCATAAAGAAAGTTTTCTTAAGTGTGATGCTAAATTATTTAAGTGCATAAAGAAATTTCATTCAAAAATAGAATTCCAATGTTATGGGAAGAAGTTATATAATGATTCAAATGGATATAAATCACTAATAAATACACAACCAAAACTCCAATGTTTCAATTCAAGGAGTAAGATCATTATGATAAATAGTGATTGAATTTGAGGGTTAATTATTATGATTGATGTTTGAAACCTTTTAAATTTAGAGAAAAAGGAAAATCTCACATGGCCACAATTAATGATGTAGGGTATGATAATGAAGTGGTGAAAGGTAAACTTACCATCCACTATAAAACTGGTATTTTCTTATTTGATTATGGATCTATTCTCTCTTTTATATCTAAATAACTTAACAAGGGTACCGCATTACCACATCAAAAATTAGATATTGAATTAGAAGTGAACATCCAATGGAAATTATATCCATTTTATGGGTCTTAATTTTTATTCAAAAGGGGGTATTTATCCCAAATGGTTTAGGAGAAACACAACACTGAGCCTACGAAAATTGTATGGGAATTGTTTAATGTATTTCTAGAATAATTTCCTAGTCTTCTTGTGAATAATGAATTTTAGTTTACAATTTAACTCTTACCTAGTGAAATTCCTATATTAAATATTCTATAGAATAACCCTGATTGAGTTCCTAGAATTAAAGAAACAACTTTAAGAGAATCTTGATAAGGGATTAATTCGGCCAATTGTGCCACCATGGGATGTACCTATTGTTTTTTTAATAAGAAATATGGATCAATGTGACTCTACATTTATTATCAGGAACTTAATGAGATCATAATCAAGAATAAGTTTCTTATACACCATATTGATGGTTTTTTTGATCAATTGTGAGGAGCTCAATACTTCTCAAATATTCACCTTCATTATCGATACTATAAATTGAGTGTATAAAATGAATACATACCCAAGAAAAAAATTTTGTATAAGGCATATACATTATAAATTTATAGTGTTTCCCTTTGGTCTTATGAATTCCCCCAATATCTTCATAGAATTAATGAATAGGAGTCTTTAGTGATTACCTTGATCATTTTGTTATAATCTTTATAGATGATATAATTATATATTACAAGAATAAGAAAGAGAATAAATATTACATGATTATTGTATTAAAGACTCTAATGAAAAAGAATATATATGAATAATAAATCAAGTGTGAATTTGGGATATAGAAAGTTTCATTTTTTGGTCTTATAATCTCAAGAGAGGGAATATCAGTGGATCCTTCAAAGACAGAAGTTATTGTACATTGGCCTAGAAAAACCATTGTGACAGAGATTCATAATTTTATTTAATTGTTTGGATACTATCAACACCTTGAGAATAACTTCTCATGGATATCTAATGCACTTACCAATTTAGCTCTGAAGGGGGTAAAGTTCCTTTGGACTAATAAATGTGATGAAAATTTCAAGGAACTGAAGAACATTGTTAAGTTAACGTGTGATCAGAAAACACTATAGTGGAGATGGGTGCATGATTTACATAGATGCATAAAATAAGGGGATAATATGTGTTCTTACATATAATGATATGTCATATATTATTCCTCACATTAATTTAAGGTCCATGAGAAAAATTACCCAACTCATGATTTGGAGTTATCAGTGTTAACCATTAAATTAAAGATCAAGAGAAAATATCATTATGTAGAAAGGTGTGAAATATATACTAATCATAAAATTTTAAAATATATATTCACCCAGAAAGAGTTTAAAATTATATAGAGAACAAATTTTGAGTTGATTTAAGATTATGACAACTCAATACGTTATCACATTGGGAAAGAAAACTAGATGACTGATTCTTTGAGTCAAAAAGATTATTCTAGATTATCTACGATGAGGATCATAAAGAATCCAATATTTTTGGATTCTCAAAGGATGAACTTTAAAATATTTAAATAAGGTGATAAATAATATCTTTCACAAATGAGTGTTTAACCATCTATCCATGTGAAGATTAAATAGGCATAGGAGGAAGATATAGAGATGAAAAAGACGGTGAGAAGTGTTTCTAAGTTAAACCTTTATTGTGATGGAGTGATAAGGTATAGGAAATGATAATGAGTCCCTTAAATACCAGACTTGAATAAGATAATTGAAGAAGATCATAGATAATTATTCTCTATTTATCCTAGAAGTACGAAGATGTATAGAGATATGAAAGTGTATTTTTTACGGGACAATGTAAATATGGATATTGAAGAGTATGTATCTTGGTGCTTAGTATTCCATAAAGTTAAGGCTGGAAGACAATATTATAATGGGATTTTATAACCTTTAACCAAACTATAACTGGAATGAGGAATCATCACCATATATTTCATCATCGTACTCCCCAAATATCTAAATTCCATAATGTTATGTGGGCTATAGTTGACCACCTTAAAAAGTAAAATAAAATTCATTATTATTATAGAATATTTATTTCTTGATCAGCTTGTTAGGGTATATATTAAGGAAATATAATGCTTTCATGGATTACCACATTCAATTTTATATGATCGGGATCATAAGTTTACCTCAAAGCTCTGCTTAATTATTCCTCAAGCTCTGCATATAGAGTTGTGTTTAAGTGATACTTATCATCCTAAAATAGATGATTAGTTTGATATGATCACTCAAAATCTTGAGGATATATTAATATCATGTTCTCTAGATTCTAAAGTTGTTTGGTATCATTACCATCCTATTGTCAAATTTTATTATAACAATATATTTCACTAGGGAATTCAGATCGCCTCTTACAGAGACCTATATGGAAGGAAGTGAATAAATCAAATGTTTTGGGATTAAGTTTTCGAAATAAATCTATTGGGGCCTAAAATATATAAGGAAATATAACAGAAGGATATATCCATTTAGTATAATATTAAGTTAGCTCGTAGTCGATAGAATAGTTATGATGACAATCATTGGTGAGATCTAGAATTTTTTATTGATGAGATGGAAATCTTTTTAATTTATACACAGAATAAGGTTATGAGATTCATAAATTATGGATATCTAATCCTAATGAATATTAATCCCTTTTAGATTCTTAATCGAGTAGGTACTATAGCTTATTACTTGGTGTTTCCATTGAACCTCTCGCATGTTTACGATGTGTTCCATGTATCTTTATTAGGGAAGTACAAACCTGATCCTTCACTTGTATTGAAATTAGAGGATTTAATATTAGAGAATGATATTTCTTGTATATAAAAAATATAAGAAATATTATATTTCATAGATAATGTTCTTTAGAATATGACTACTCACTAGGTTAAAGTTCTTTAGAGGAATTCAAAATTTTAGGAAGCTACATGGGAACCCAAGGATGTGATTAAGCAGAGATATCCTCATTTTTTATATCAAAGTCTTATAATTTAAAAGTATAAATTAATTTTAATGGGGTTATAATTTAACACTCCAATATTTTATATGTATTTTCTATGAAATACACTCAAAGTATTTGATTTCTTTATCTACATGCAACCCCGAGTCTAAATGAACTCAAAATATAATATAGATTTTTAACCTAGTAATTTGATTGGTGGGTATGAATTGTATTTAACACATTATGAAATATAAATATATATATATATATATGTTTCCCTAAATTAAAATTTATTGATTAATTATGAAATAATAATAATTAAATTTTTAATAAAAACATTTAATGATTAAAAGTCATATTTTTTGAAGAAATGTATTTTTATAGTTGTTGTGTATTATTATATAAAATATTTTTATTGATAGCTATTAAAAAGTTTTTTTAATTAAATTTATTTCTAATTTATGTATAAACATCCATACATTATTTTTTAAAAGGTTAGGAATGTAAATATAACCATTTAAAGGAAAAAATAATTCCTTTTCATAAAACTATTTCTATGTGAGCAATGTGTTTTTATCCCAATAAATTAAATAAATATTTATTTATTAATGGTTTTGATAAAATTTATATATTATATGTTCCATAAAATATTTTAACACTCATTTCATAGTTTTTACCATGATAAGAAGGAAATTAAATTTAGTTTTATGAATAAAATTTTGTTTTTCTCAAAATAGGTTTTCATTGTGTTTTTTGCACTTATTTTAAAATTAAATTCTAGTAATTATCGAAATTGAATTATATAAAATTTATTCATTTTTTTGTCATCCTTTCATAATTTATTAATGAGTCCCCCTTCATTTTTTTCATAATGAATATTAAAACCATTAAAAAATGCTACCGTGGTTAAGGTTAAAACAGGCCTACTGGGGGTTAAACTAATAGATAAGGGTAATAATGACACATAAACATGTATAATTACTATATATTGGAGTTATTTCAACCATAAATTTTCTTAAATTATAATTATTTTCTATTTGGTGCCATTTTTTTCTGTAAGGTGACATTATATTATTTAAATCATTTATGTAATTTCATGTGTATTCTCTCCCTCACTTATAAAAGGGAACCACATATCCACACTTATTAATGAATTTTGAGGATTTTATATTGGAAAATAACTTTCCAAATACCTTAATATATTAATTAACTTTATCCTACACCCCCTAGTCTTCTACAAATACCAATTTTTTAAGTATTAATGTGAAAACCAATGGTGGTCTCTCAAAGAAGAGGTATAAATATTAATCGAGATCTTTCGATTTTTTTTCTTATTCCAAATTTTCAAAATATATATTATCTATAATAAAATTAAGAATAAAATATAAAAAATATACTTATATGTTATTATGATCATTTAAAAATAATTTCCCACCCCTTTCCATCAAATGGGAAATGAAAGTATCACTCGTGCGGACATGTGGACTTCCACCTCAACATAGCGATATGATTCATTTTCCAAAAACACATCAAATTAATTGATATAATGATGTATTTAATAAATATATATATATATGATATTTATGATATTATTAAGATTACTTAATGATAATATATTGTTTTCCTTCTTTTCTTATTTCATTTATAAAAGAAAATAACTTTAATGCATATGTAAAGACTACCGTCTCCATAAACAGTGTAGTTTGATTTTATATCTCAAATTTCTATAGAATCGTAAAAATACTTATATAATGAATATATATGATATTTATATCATTATAAAAATTCTGAATATAACTTAACAGTTATTAATGTAAAATAACCGGAACTTCCAAACTGAAACATTCATGAAAAATGAAATAGTTAACACTTGAAATCAAGATTTTAACAAATAATTATTAATAAATGGGTGTTGAGATGTTATAAGTGGAACATATATTGTATTATATGTATCAATATAGATATTTGATATAATTATAATAAATTTTAATTTATTACATAGTAGGTTATAGTTCTTACAAATCAATTCGTATTTGTGGTAAGAATTTTATGTTACAATCTCACATTTTATCCGGATTATTTATGCTTAAATTTATAGATGATGAATTTATATGATATATCTATAAAAAATATTATATGTTTTCTTAAAATTTGGTTATTTATATAAATCATAATTTTTCCTTTCATTTTCCTCTCTCTAAGTACTCAAAGGTCAAATTTTTTTAAGGAAATACAACTCTATTTTTCTATTCAGTTGAGAATATTTTCTTCCATATCCATATTCTCTCTAAAATGTTTTTAAAAAAGTATTTAATATTTTACAAAGATTTATTAAATTGATTTTTATCTATGTTCTGAATATTTATAAGTGGTTTAAAAGTAATATTCTTTTCATTTTTTGAATGAGGTACTTTTTACAAAATCTGTTAATGAAATATATTTTTAACATATTCCTAAAAATTGAATTTTCCCACCTAAATTATACCTAAATGTTTTGAAATTTATTTTAAAATTTTCCATGGTTATTTTTAAATAAAATGTTTTACTCAATATTTTGGAAATTTTTTATATTTTAAATAATTGATTTAAAAATGAAAATGTCATTTTCTAGAATAAATATTACAGTGATGTTTTAAAAGAATTTCTCATCTATGATAACCTGATTTGATTTTAGTCACACTTAAAAGGGTATATTATTGTATGATACCATCATTATTATTTTTTGGGTTAGTTTATTATTATAATGATGAAATATTGAAAAAACCTATTTTCTTTTCCCCTGGTTAAGATATTATGAAATGATAAATGTTTTCATGATCTTGTGTCGTACATGTGAATGGATTACAGGTTTGTAATTCATGGGTTCATTATAGACCTCTAATAAATTGGGTAAAGAATAATGTTTTATGAGATAAAATGGCACATATTAGGTTATCTTAAGCCCTAATGAGGGTAAAGGGAGGTTATACAAATCCCAAAATAGGTACACTTGTGGTTTTCCCAATCATAACATGTCATGAATGCCTTATTAGTTAGCCTTAACATATGATTTATATGATTATGATTGTGAAAAACTCTATGACACTCTTTTATGACATGATAATATAATAATTTTACACTCTCATGACCCGTGTTCTTTGATTCTTTTATGATTCATGTCTTGTGAACTACCATGATTTATTCCATGACTCATGATTATGATCTATGAATTACTAGTTATGGTTTTAAAATGATACACTCATGTTCTCATACACTTATTCTTATGTTATAAATAAATGATCATATATATCTCCCTTTCTTATACTTTTTTTATCCACCAAATATATATTTTTATTAAAGACACTTTTGTGGAAAAAGTTTAGAAAAACATATAGTACAACCCATCAATTATACACTATAACACATAACAAAATTATTAAAGACTAGATTGAAACCACTTGACTTAAATTCCTTAAAAGATTTTCAGGAATGAGTTGTTACCTTTTTTTCGGGGCCATCCCTGATAATGTTCTCGAAATGAGAAGCCAGCTTACTCTACGCTCTCAAGAACCCCTCCTCAATAATTTTCTTGTTGTTGAAACCTCTGACTATAATTTAGTGTTGTTTGTCAATCCACCCGCTTTGTTCCTTGTTCATGTTCGCTTGAATAAATATTGCTTTCATCCTTTCCACAACTTCCACAGAAGCACATATGGGTATCTCCTTTTCTGCCATTTATTCCTCAGATTGTAACAACAACTCCCAAGGATCTTCCCTGATCACAACCTCTCCATCTTGCTCTACATGCATCCCTCTCACTCCTACCTTAGTAGTTGATACTAGTTCCCTCTCTTACACCTCTACTCCCCATGCACCAACAATACATGTTCCTGCCTCACACTACGAACCAAGGGTGACCGCCGGTGTTATCTCCTTTGTGTGCAGTTTCAGCTCCTCTTGTTGATCTCCTCAATTAGGGGGGTCATTATCTTGCTTTGGATATTCAGAGACCAAAGATTTCTAGCTTTCCACTCCCTCTGCTGGCTAAATCTCGATCTCCTTATGTGTTGCCCCTTTTTTGGTCCACCGAGTCTCCATCAGTCTTGGGAGGTAGGAGTAGTCTTCGTGCCCCTTCGGATTAAGCTTCCTAGAAACAATGCAGAACCCTGGGTCCCTGTTCTACCTGTTCCCTTTCTTCTTTATTTGGATGTGCAGTTCTTTACACACTCCTCCCAAGCCATTATCTTCAAAAAACTGATCATCGCCCTCGGACTCCACCTCATATGGACCCTTAGACTGCCCTCAGACTCACCCTCATTTCTCAAGCTTCCAAATCGGTTGTTGACATCAATGATGGATAGAGTTCCCCCCGAGTTGGAGTCCTTCTTGGTATTCAGTGTCCATCGAACCCCATGTGAATATTTCTCCCACTCACGGTTTGCCTTCAACTTGATCTCACCAGGAGACACCCTACCAGAATTCCTACTACTGCATGTGCACACCGCCATGGCATACGTGCATGGATCCACTACCCTAGAAGATGGACCAAAAGCATCAGCATCTCCAACAGACTCCCCCGAAGCCTGAGTAGGAGCATTGATATACACCAAAAATGATTCATCCTTTTCATAGGCCCAAGTTCCCCTTTCCATACTCATAGAAGGACCCGCTAGATCACTCTTCAACCTTATGAAAACATCCACAGCCTTAGGCCCTGGAGGGGAGGCCATAGTAGGTTTATGTATCCTATCTCCACTCAATCACCTGATATCCTCTGTCACCATATTCCCTTGTCTGCATCCAGTAGACCCTACACCAGTCACAACATCAATATAACAGACCTAGACCTCCTAGACCTCTAGAACAATTCCCTGTTGCCTCACCCTTCGCCTGCAGATCTCCAGGTTATGTCCCAACCTCTTACACGAAGAACAATATTCACTCCATGATTCAAAAATGACAGATTGCTTGTTTCAGAATTCTTCCCCCACAACAATCCAAAAAGGGTCAATAGGTGCCTTTGATACATCCACTTCGATACAAACCCTTGGGGAGATAGGGTGGCTCACCACTCGGGTCCGGTTGTCAGAACATAGAAAATGCCCAAGCAGATTTCTGAGCAATAGAAGGATGGAGGGATTTTGAAAAGGAAGTGGGAGTTCAGGGAAACTTATCTAAATCACCAGCTTGGAAGGGTCTCTCTTCATGTAAACGTTGTGTGTCCATTTGAAGAGAAAAAAGATAGATCCATCATAGGAGTGAGGCATGATCGACCACACGTGGATTAGATCCTCCTCGAAGGCGAAGTGAATCATAATATTTCTGGATTCGAGAAGGCCTATCGTGACTCACTCCTATAAACCCCATGATTCGAAAATCCAGCGATCGAAGAAGTCCATCGATTTCTGGTGTCACATGAATCATGCTATCAAGGTCATGTATAGTAGGGAGGATGCCTCTGTAAATTTTAGGGTTGAAATCGGAAGGATCGGGAGGCCCGCGTAGCATTCGGGAACTTTCGGGCTTACCGAAATCCGAGGAAAGGTAGGAAGGTAGTAAAGGTTTGAGAACGGGATGAAAGGGTGATCCCCATGGACATGCGGAAGAGGACCCCCCCCCCTCCGAGGGGGGGGGGAAGCGAGACTCATCGCCTCCTAGGGCATGGCATCGGCGCGACGAGAGAGACGAGCCCCCGATCTTGGTAGACTTAGGTTTTTACCTATAGGAATTTGGAATTTTATCCTCCCTTTTTTACACTTACTGAGAATCTATGATCACTATTTATTATGTTTCCTTTTTCTTAGGATATGAAGAAAGGTTTTAAGTATGATATTTATAGGAAGGGTGATAGTTATAAATAACTTAGTTGGAGATTATGTAGATCTTTTATGTACATATTCTTTATGTATCCAGGTTACCAAAGACACTAAAACTGTATGGTTCTGGAATATATCATAATGATATATAATGAATATTCATCTAATAAGATGTAGTGTTTTTTTATGTAATGTTTGGGTTTCCTCATCTATCCCTTAGGTTCTAACTTGTTTATCAATATTCAATTCATTACTAAATTACCATATATTGTATTCTAGCCCACACTTAATTAATTACATGTCATTCCAAACCAACCATATCCCAACTTTCCCAAAACATCCCACATCAAAACAGGTCACCACCATCACCGTAGTGTCCCCACAAAACTCCCATAGGGTATAATAAAAACAATGATAAAACCAACAACACATATAACAATATATTTTAGCCCAAACTACTTCAACAATTTCTATTTATGGATAGATTTCATATCATTTCATCATCTCCTTCATGGGTTCTTTCATAGAATTTATATATTTACACACAATTAGTTCTTAGGAAATATAAGTGCTTAACCTTTAATAAATGGTGAATTTAATCAATAAACTATAGTAACAATTCACAATTCTTGGTAGAAATAACCAATAATTAATGTAAAATCAAGTTATTCAAAAATAGAATCAAAGGTAATTGATAGCATGGAAACAATAAAACACATGAAAAATTACCCATATTCCCTTTGATTTCATTAAAATCAGTGCATTATCTTATTTAGTTCAGTACCTACCATCCACCCAATGTGGAACTAAATCATGCAAGTCCCACAGTTATACAAAATGTGGAAAGATCCTTGATCCCCTACCTTATTCTAGGATTTTTGAATCACTATGAACGATCCAGGCATAGAGAGGATGATCTCAAGATTTATATCGTACTAAGAAACCCCTAGAAACTTAAAAGACATCATCTCCCATCAATATAATTCTACAATATCTCATGAACCAATAATTATCACAACCATAACCATCTCTAGAAGAATAGTGGGAATTGAAAAGATAGTGGAAGGGAAGGAAATTTACCTTATATCACCAAGGATAAATCTATTATATAAGGGGATAAAATCCACCCCAAAGAGTCTAAAACACCTCCCAAGTATCTCCTAAGACACCAAATATTCAAGAGGGAAAGTATAAAGAGTAATGAGTTTCAAAGGTGTTCTAAAATTTATACCCTACAAATTTTTAAAGGGACCATGGTGAAAAACTCCAAACCAGATCATAGTGAACATGGTTTTACGTTAAAATAAAATGTAACACTAAGTGATACACCGTAATGAATCCCATTTTAACTCCCCTCCATATCCCACTGAACATTCTGTTCGCATATCGTATTTACGAGGGGTAAGGATAAAACACAATCCATAAACCATGCTACAACTCTACTGAAATTGAATGAAGTTCCATAATCCATCTACCAGGGCCTCTACATCACAGGGGAGTTTTTAACTCCATAATAATTACACCTCTATTAATAATACCCCACAAAACCTAGACAGATTGAAAAACATATCCCACAAACTAAACCTCTATTCCATAACTCACCTCCATGCCATAGACTCCAACAAAAAAATCACTAAAACTGACCTCAACCAGACTCTACAACATCACTTACCTCTACACCATAGTTTAAACTCTTTATACCCTTCCCCACACCACAATAATTCTACTATGCCAAAAAAACTTGAGATCTAACCTTATGTGAAACTCATGTAACCATAATACAAGAACCCTATGATTCAAGAAAAAGACCACATCATATATGTACCATTATGAAAGATCTTATATGGTGTAACCTAAAACTCTACACAATAGTCTGCTTCCCAACTAAAATTTCAACTCCTACTCCTCCTATCCCTCCTTGAAAATTACCTCGATTATTTCATCACCCAAAACCATAAAAAGTAATTGGATGAAAGATCGAGGTCATTACATTATATACCTCTAAAAGGATTATCATCCTAGACAATCAAAACCAAAACCATAAATGAAATAGGATAATGGGATATCCTAAAAAATCATCCTATGATACACCTCTCAAAAATACAATTACAACCAAAACATGACCAACAACTGGACTAAACCAGTGAGAGGGGTAATAGGATTTCAGAAATCAACAATAATTTAAGGATTAAATCACCAATAAAAACAAAAAAAATCTCTAAGAAAAGTAAAAAATAACCTAGGTTACTGGTTTAACACTCCCAAGTACTCTCTTCCAAACCACTATGCAACCATAAAACAAAAATCATGGGGATGAAACACCAACACAACACCTTCTCTTAATGATCTTGGATCACAATTTTCTATTCCATGAACTTCGTTTCATAATCAATAACGAAATATACCCATTAAATGAGATGTGATTCAATGTGAAGATACCAAAAAAGATATGACATGTTAAAGATGTTGTGTATTTTGTCTAGACGAGGTGGAAGTAGATACTGATATTCAGTGTAACTGATGTGCTCCAACACCTTGAAAGGCTTGATGAGTCGGGGGAGAGTTTACTCCCTCAACCAAACCTCTGTTGAATCTGGTGAGGGGAAACCCTTAAGAACACATGGACATTATCCTAAAACTATAGGGATCTCTACCTATGATCAACATAGGCCTTCTGGGGGTCATGCACTACCTTCACCCATTTATGAACCACCTGGATCTTCTCCATTATATTATGCACCACATCTAGACCGATGAATGCTAAATCCTAAACCACATTCCAGTACAATAGATATAGACACATTTGTATATACAAGTCCTTTAATATATCCATGTTGATGGATAAATGATAGATGTTATTTTAGGAAAACTCAACTAATGGTAGGTGTTTCACCCATGACCTGCTAGAATTCAATATGCAAGACTGTAACATATCCTCCAGTGTCTAGATGGTTTGCTCCATATTCTCATCTATATGTGGATGAAAAGTAGTGTTAAGGAATAAATGAGATACAAAATAATGATAAAATCCCCAATAGACTTGTTAGGTGAATCAAGGATCATGATCAGAGACAATGGTCCTTGGTACACTATGGAGCCCCACCACTTCATCTATGTACCACCTCACTAAAATATACATCATGATCAACTCCTAAATCTCTATAAAATGGGAAAATTTCATCAATAAATTCATGATAACCCAAAGGTAATCATATTATAATTGGTTATGGGGTAACCTAATGATAAAATCCATTGATATTTCCTCCTATATTGACTCAGGGACATCCAAAGGATTTAATAACTCTCAAGGGGAAGGGTGCTCTAAATTCAAATACTGATGGAAAAAATAATTTTTTTTAACTCTAGTATTGATCACTTCATCCTAGTACACCAAATCTTTAACCTCAAGACAAAATATATATTTCACTTCCCAAAATTCATCAATAAGGGTGAGATGTATTACTAGTGAAGAACCCACTCACGCATGGATAGAAGAACATAAAACATCAAAAGAAATACATTTTGATGCTAGCCATCCTATAACCACCCCTTTAGAGTATAATTATGTATAAAATGATCCCAAATCACCTCTACATACGATTCTACCCTATGAGATTACTCCACTCACAACATCAAGGAATATTCCACCATCATATGGTATAAGCATCCCCTACCATTAGAATCCCCAAAACTAAGATAAAAAGTCACTAACTCCTCAATCATACTCTAATAATACATAGACTCTTGAATGAAATATCCTCATGAATTTATAATTAGTGCATCATATGAAACATTCCCCTTTCATGAATTGTAGGAGATATCAAAATCATAATCCTAAGAAAACTTTATCCACCTTAGTTGATGTAGATTTAGATCCCACTGAGTGAAGAAATGCTTCAAAAGGTTTTGGTCCATAAAGGGCATAAAGTGATCACTGAAGAGGTAGTTTCACCAAAAATTTTGGAAAAACATTATTTCCACCAAATCTATGTCATGAGTGGTGCAATTATAGTCATGGGGATGTAAGTAACTAGACACATAATAGATCACTTCCCTGTAATTCATTATGATGCATACCAAAACTATATGAGAATAATCATAAAATACCTCAAACATTACTCCCTATTTAAGAAACTGAAGCACCCAAGCACTGATCAACCTTTCATTATGGTAGTCAAAGGTGGCTAACACTGATCATTCTAGTGGAAGACCTAGTCCTTCCTAGTAAAATCTATTAATGGGGTTTCAATCTAAGATAACTCAGACACACATATCTAATAATATCCTATAATACTATGTTGTAAACCTCTTCCATATTCTAAGGTGTCTCCTAAGACACAACTACCTTAATATTCAATTGATCCATAACCACATTGTGCTAAGACAATACATACCAAAGGAAATTCACCTCTCATATTCAAAACTTTCACTAGATTTGATGGTCTAAAATATCATTTAGGTAAGATATAAAGTGATTGACATGATCCTCCTCCAAATTTGAGTATATAATTATGTTTTCAATTAACATGATTATATATTGGTTTGGGAACTCATGGAACATTGAGTTAATGAGTCCCATGAACACAACTAGTGAATTTATGACACTGAATGACATGAATACGAACTCGAGTGTCCATAACCACACTAAAAGGGATTATTTGGGATATCCTACTCCTTTAACCTCTTATAATGGTATTTAGATCAAAATTTTTTCTTCCAAAACTGACTCCCTTCAGCTATTCAAAAAAATCATCTATCCATGTAAGGGGGTGATGATTCATTACCATCACATGGTTCAACCATCGGTAGTCCACACACAAACTCATACTACTATCCTCCTCCTTGGAGAATAATACTGGAGCACCCCATAATGACACACTTAGTTGAATGAATCCCATTTTACGTAGATCGTCGATATGAATCCTAAACTTATGCAACTCCATGGGTGTCATACAATAGAAATCCATCAAAATCAATGTTCCATCAAGTTGTAACTATATCTAAAAAATGACATTATGTTGATTAGGTAGTGTCAAAAATAAAATAGGGAAGATGTATAGAAACTCATTGGTAACTATTGGACTATCTAATTCTTAGTATTCCACTTAAAACTCCACTAACTAAGATTAGACAAGCCCTATATTATTACATCCCATCTGATAATTCTTTTCTTCAGCGAAAACTATTCATTGTCCCTCTATGTTGGAGAACACAACTATCCTCCTAAAGTAATAAATAATTGTGCATGTGAAAAACATCCAATCTATTCCAAGGATGACATAGAACAATTGTATCTATAATAAGATGAATTCCCTCATTGACTGATGATACCCCATCATCAGTCTACACCCCGGAAACACATCAAAAAATATAGTCTTTCCTTTAACTATTGTGAATAACACCAAGGGCATGAGAAGTCTCTCCAAATTTAGTCTTAATGAATAGAAAAAGGAAGGGGAAATAAAGGCGTGAAAATATACAAAGTACAATATTTAAGATACTAGGGTCAATGATAGTATGATCATACCCCAAATAGGTTATGGACCCTCTGGTGTTGGTACTTCCATTGCATGTATATTTTAGCATCCAGATCCCCTGCCTCACCATAAATGGACTCCCCAACAACACTCTAGTCTAGGTCCCAAATTAATAGAACAATCACTGTGATGAACACTACCACCACCATCAACTCTCATCTGAACATAAATCTATTGACCTGGCTACTAAACATGCATTGGCAGTCCTTGTTTCTTGTAATGCCACATCCCCAGAATCCTAGATTCGGTGCATTATATTATTTCATTGTAAGGTTTACAAGGAAAAAAATATCAAAGTACTGATCAGTTTTGTAGTCATGGAGTTCTTGATTACATATATGATACCCATAATACATAGGGAAATAGAAAATAAAAACATGATATATAATAAAATTAAATAAACAGAATCCTTGATACTCATTCAAAGGATTCCTCTTCATAACCTAGGGAAATAAAAACAAATAAGGGTAGGATAAAATTCTCAGTAAGGTTAATTTAAGTGGAATAAATAATGAATCAATAGGAATAAATTAACATGGTAAGGAAAATAATTGATAACACATTCCATTCAAATAACTAGATAAAGAAAATTTCATATGGAAATGTAAGAAAATGAAACATCTTCCATTTAATCGATGAACAAAAATAAAATGTATTCATAGGTTTGTTGATGAAAAATATCATGGATGAAAAATAACTTAAATATCTATGAAGTAAATTCATAATTGTGGATATTTATAACATACCACCAAGGCTTCATGCCAAGGATCTATTACTTTCAAGGATGCATTCCAAGAATCTAATACTTTCAAGGCTTCATGCCAAGAATATAATACTTTCAAAGCCTCATGCCAAGAATCTAATATATTCAAGGATTCATTCCAAGAATCTAATACGATGAAGGATTCATTCTAAGAATCTAATACTATCAAGGCTTCAAGCAAAAAATCTAACACATTTAAATTGAACACCATATGAATATAGTATACAGTTTATAAAATAATCATATCAATGAAAAATGATATGGATATTTAAGTAAATTTACAATGATAAATAATTAAAATAATTTGATTATTTAAATATAAAGTTAAAAATCACAAAAGGAAGTGAGATTGCAAAGATAACCATTAAGAACATTTTTGAGGAGAATAATCTTTAAGCATTCCAATGTGTCTCATACCACTTTAAAACATTTAAATCAAAATATCCAAAAATGTATGAAATTAAATGAAACCTATAATATAATTATAATAACAATATTCATGATATAACATGAAAAAGGAAGTATATACACCACATAAAATTTAATTGGGACATAATAACAAATAAGTCTCAATGGAATGTAAATTGAGATGAAATTCCCTTACCTTAAACTTACTTTTGTTGTGTGGTTTATATCCCCGTACATAGTGGTTTAAAATATGTTACTAACTTATACCAGAACTTTGATAATGTGAATAATATAATATATTAACTTCTTATAATATTTTATTACTTGTTTGTAAAAATCTTTTCATTATTTTAACTATTTCGGGTGTCAATTGCCTAGTTTTCTCAAGTATGTTTTGAGTTTTGATTTGTTGTTCCTATTAATTAGATAATGATTTATTAATATCCAGAATTGAAAACATTACTTAATTATCATATATATTCATTATATATTTATTTATAGTTTTTTATAATATTTTTATATTAGAAATGAAGTGCACCTTCCATGGAGATTGTAGGTCGTACATACGCATAAATGCTATATTCATGTATTTGTTGTATTAAAACAATTAAAAAATTGATGCATATGTATATTATAATTATAGTATCATATCTATGTTATATATGTTACATAGTTTTATTCAAACTATAATTTATATGTTCCATGTGTGGTATGAATGACTCTTATTACTTTGAGGGGGCAGTAGTCCACACTTCCTTGAACAAAATTATTATATTTACACAAGATGTAAAACATAACGTATGTTATAAATAAAAATTACAGAAGAATAAAGACATTATAAATATAATATATATCATATATAAATATTGTGTACATCATAATGGCCACCATGATCGATGGTAATGGAAAAATTAACAATCATCATTTTGCAAGGTAGTAGTTCACCGTAAACAAAAACATTATGTTTGTTACGACGAAGGTGTGTATAAGTGTTGGTTTAACTATTAAAATAAAAATATAATATTATTTTGATGATAATTTTTCTTATTTAATAATATAATAATAACAGTATAGGGAGTGAATAATGGAAATGAAACTAAAAAGATTGAGAGAAGGCATTACCTCTTAATCATGTAACTTTTTTTTATTTATAACATAAGGCTTCCTTGGAAGGATTTCAGATAGAAGGGAGGATAAAAGGTATATGAGAGGGATGTTAGGAATCTATTTTGATATATATTGGATGATCCTAAGAGGTTTTAGATGTGTGAATAAGTGGGAGAGGTGGTGGCCTTTTATAGGGAAGGAAAATGACTCACTTGGATTTTTTGGAAACAAGTTAGGTTAACAAAAGTTCTTACCTAAAACAAGTCATAAAAAACGAAAAATAATCAATAATATATGGTTTTTAAAAGTTTATAGGTCATTTGGACTCATAAGTTAATGGTTTAGTCCTACATTATGCTTAATTTTCCCTTAATAATTGTAATTTATTTTAATTACTTTCACTAATATTTTTGGTAAAAAATAAATTTAGACTTAATAGAAATTATAGATTATACTAATTCAAAATATGGAATACATTTTTCCAAATTCCAATCCCAGAAGTGGTATAATGTAATTTAAAACTCATCTTGTTGGCGGGATGACAATGATAGTTTTTAAAGTAAAAACATCAAGAAGTTTGTTATGTTTTAATAGTTAATTTCAATGTGAAGTTAATATAAATGACTTAAATTTGATTAATTGATAAAAATTTTATATAATTAAACATTAATACCAATCTAAAACATAATTTGTCCTTATAAATAAATTATATGAAAAATAAGTTTTGAATTAAAATTCTGTATTTTTAACTATTCATTAAAAAGTGAATTTTCACTAAAAAATGCCTAAATTTCCCCCTAACCTAATTTTTATATTTCATTTTTAAATAAGATGTTTATTTTGATATAATAAATTTATAAAAGGGTCAAAAATTTTATTCAAAATGGGATCTCCATTAAAAGGTGGAAAAACTACTTTTAATAAAAATATAGTAATTTATTGATAATATTGGGTTTCTTATTATCTTATGTATATCTAAAATATATTATATGGGTGTAAATATATTTTGATGAATATATAATATATAAATTTAATATATAAACTCTCTAAAAGTGTTTTAATTTAATTGACTATGAAAAATGTGACTAAGTGTTATTTTTTCTAAATCGGGTGTTGTGTATTTTATCAACAAATTATATTGGAAAATATGGTAAGGTCTTGGGGGGATACATTCTTCCCTACTAAATAAATTTCATCCTTGAAATTTTAAAGGGTATTACCTTCAAAAATATTTTCTTATTTATCCTTCAATAATCCTTTGGTTCCCATGTTTCTTCCACCATTTTGTAATTTCTCTAGAGTACCTTTACTAGATGAGTTGTCCAATTTCTAAAACTTTTCCTCTAAAATCAAGAATATGGATAGGTTATTCACAATAATAATGGTTTGTTTCCAACTATATTTCATCAAATATGAGAACATGCATTGGTTCTAGAATTTACTTCTTTATCATAGACATATGGAACATATCATGTACTTTTGATAGATTTGGTGGTAATGCTAAATGATAAGAAACAACTCCAACACTTTTAAGAATTTTGAATGGTACGATGTACCTAGGACTTAGTTTACCCTTCTTAAAAAACCTGATAAAACCCTTTAAAGAAGATACCTTTAGGAAAAAATGATCTCCCACTTGGAATTACAAATCTTTTCTCTAATTATCATCATAAATATTTTTCCTACTTTGAGATGATTTGATATGATCTTGAATAGCCTTTACCTTTTTCTTCATATCTTCATCAAGTTCAGGGCCTATGAGTTTCCTTTCACCAACTTCACCCCAAAAAGTTGGAGTATGAAATCTCTTTCTATATAATACTTCATATGGCACCATTTTAATACTTTAATGTAAACTATATTTATAGTAAAATTACACCAAATGAATGTACTGATCCCACATACCTTGAAATTAAAGTGATCATAACCTCAACATGTCCTCCATTGTTTTAATTGTTCTTTTAGATTGTCCATCAATTTTAGTTTGGTATGTAGTTCTCAAATTAAGCTCATTTTCAAGAGACTTATGAATACTCTTCCAGAATTTTAATGTAAATAAGGGGTCTCGATCAGAGACAATTGAAAGAGGTGTTCCATAAAGTATAAAAACATCATTAATATAGAGCAATGCGAGGAACTCAAGTGGAACGCCTTCTCTTATAGCAAGAAAATATGCAGATTTAGTTACTCAATCAATGATAACCCATATTGCAACATTATTTCTACGGTTACATGGAAGTACCATGAAAACTTCCATTTTAATTTCATCTTATTTATACACAGTAATATGAAGAGGTTGTAGGACTCCTTTAGGACACTTCCTTACAGCCTTCACATGTAAAAAACTAGACATCATGACACATAATCCACAATTTACCACTTCATGTTATCCTACTAAACTTATTCCTTCAAATCCCTATAAATATTTTTGCAACCAGGGTGTATAGATAAATTTGAGCTATGATCATCATCCAAAAACTCTCTCTTTTTTCTCAAGTATAGATGGAACACAAAGTCTCTTTTCAAATTATAGAACACCATCTTCATAAACAAATTCTGCTAATTTTATATCATTCATGCCATTAATTTTCTTCTGAAAGTTTTCATCATCAGATTAGTAAGACATTATCCTTTCTAATAATGATGGTTTTGCAATCATTTTATAAATGATTGATGTCTCCCATTCCTTAGAAATTACCATATCCATATTTACTAGACCCAGAAACATAGGTTCCTTCTCAATCCTCATTTAGGTTAGAACTCCATGATATTTCTTACTCAAAGAATCTGATACCTTATTCTCTTTATCTGGGTGGTAGTGTATTGAGAAATCATAATCCTTGAGTAGCTCAATCCATCGCCTTTGTCGCATGTTGATCTCTTTCTGTGAGAAGATGTATTTTATGATTTTATTATCTAAGTATATCTCACAACTTTTTCCATAGAGATAATGTATCCATATTTTTAAAGAAAATATTATAGTCTCTAACTCCAGATCATGGTTTGGATAGTTCTGTTCATGAGTTTTCAATTTCCTTGATGCATATGTAATTATTTTATCATTTTTCATTAAGACACAACCAAGTCCTTTCTTCAATTCATCGCTATAAATAACTAACCCATCACTACTAGATAGTAGAGTAAAAAATAAAAGAATTAACCAATATTATATTTATTTCATTGAATAATTCTTCACATTCCTTCATCTAAACAAATGTAACACCTTTATGTGTAAGATTGGTTAAGGGGTTATCCAGTTGTTCCAAATTCTGAACAAATCACCAATATTAACCTTCCAAACCAATGAAACTATGTACCTCAGTAATGTTTATTGGAATAGTCCATTATCTAACTGCATTTTTTTATGGATCAACTAATATTCCATCCTTGGAGACAATATGTCTAAGAAAATAGACTTCTTCAATCCAAAAATCACATTTAATAAATTTAACATATAACTATTCCCTTCCATGATACTTAATAATTATCTACAAGTTATTTTCATGGTCCTCATAGATTTTAGAATACACTATAATATCATCAATTAATACCACAAAAAAATATTCTATATATTCCTTGAATACTCTTTTTATTAATTCCATAAAAATAGAGGGTGTATTAGTCAATCCAAATGGAATTGTCGTAAACTTGTAATGTCTATATCTCATCCAAAAATTTTACTTTGGAATGTCTTCCATCTTCACTCGCAATTGGTGTTACCCAGAATGAAGGTCAATCTTTCAGAAATATTGGGCTTCGTGAAGTTGATCAAAAAAGTCATCAATGTGTGGTAGAGGATACTTTTTCTTTATTGTAATGGCATTGATTTCACTATAATCAATGTTCATCCTCATGGATCCCTATTTATTCTTAACAAATTGGATAGGGGCTCCCCATGGTGAAACACTAGGGTGAATAAATCCCTTATTACCAAAATCCTATAATTTTTTCTTCAACTCTACCAATTCCATAGTAGAGATTCTATAGGGATTCTTTGATATTGTCCTTGCATTAGGGATTAAATCAATAGAGAATTAAACCTCACATTCTGATGGATGTCCTGGTAATTCCTTAGGAAATACGTCAATTTATTCCGGCATAATTGGTACATCCTCTATTTAAAGATTAACTTCTTCCTAACTAGAGGTTCCTTGATCTTCTTTACTAAGAATTTATTTTATTAGGGATACTAGGGTGGATCTAGATAATAATTGGGTGAGGAAACTTCTACTTTAATGTTAAGGGATTCAACATTTTTCCAAAAAATTATAATTTCTATCCACTTATAATAAGTTTTTTACATCATATTTAGAGATCCATTCCATATCGAGGATAATATCAAATTCATCCATAGGAATGATTATAAGGTTAGCATATAAAGCACGTTTTTTGTGTCATAATTGGGACTGATCAAGACATATTTATTATAATGATACTTCCCTTGGTATTTTTGACCAACAACTATGTTATTAAATCAAAAGGGAAATTTATAATTTTATTGGAAACTCTGGTAGATATAAAAGAGTATGACGATCCCAAATCAAATAACGCATTGGATAAATTTGAAGATAAGTTTAGTTTATCATCCACTATATTTTTTGGCACTTCAACCTTGACCATAGTGATCACACATGCTTTTCCATTTCCACTAGGCCACTTTTGTGGTAAATTACCTTCATACATGGGGTAATTTAAGTAGTTACCCATCTCCCTATAGGTGAAATGATAAATATCAACATTTTCATTCTTCCATTTAACGTCTTTTATATGCTGACTCTTTTTTCCACTCTAACAAACTCCTAGTCCCTTCAAGAATTTCCCAGAGTGATTTTTCCACAGTTTTCACAAGGTTTGAATTTATTAATTCCTTTATTCTTATTTGATACATTCCCTTTTTCATGATGTTTATAAGACCTCTTCTTCTCTTTGTTCCCTTTGAATACATAAGGTCTTGAGAATTCCTTCTTCATCTTGATGGCATATAAAACTATTTCTTCATATGATGAAAAACTCTTAGAAACCAATCCCTTTTGAAGAGTTGGATTAAGACCTTCAAATAAGTGGTAGATCATTCACTATGTGTTTCTTATATAATCTGTAACCTACCTGGATAACCTTGTAAAAAATGCTTCATAATCCATAACACTTTCTTCTTCCATTTTCTTTAAGCTAAGGAACATCCTCTTAATTTAAATTTTTTGATCATAAGGGAAGTATTTGTCAAAAAAATGTCTCCTTAAATGTCCCCCATTCCATGAGTTCAATTTAATCTTCCTCCCTTATATTTTCCATAAGATACCACCATTGGTTAGCTTCACCTTGGAGACAATAGACCACAAGTGAAACTTTTTCCTTTTCACTGAATTCCAAGGCCATAAATATCTTCTCAAGATACTTAATTCATTGCATAGCTACAATTGGATGAGTTTTCCCAATAAATGATTGGAGCATCTAATGCATAAAGTGATCTTGAATAGATGATTCTCTATATGGAATAATTTTCTTCATTCAAGAAAGGTTATTTTTCATAACCTGATTAAGTTTCTCTAATATCACCATAATTTTCACTATTCCAATACTAGATATATTGGTTTCCTCAGGGTGTAAATCTCTTCCTTTTCTATGAGTATTTATATCTCTCTAACTTAGAAGAACCATTTCTAAATAATGGCACACACTGAATTAGATCATAATATATAATTCCAAATATGGTATAACTGGTAACATATATTTATGCATTATAAATCTTAGAATCATAAACTTTGGTTACTTTGGGGAAATTTTTACATATAAATCCTTTATAATGGTGGGTCAATAAAACTTGAGTTATCCTAAGAGTATCCCGTGTGAATGTCAAACTAATTGTGCAGTAAGGCATGTTGTTGTGTACCATGTTATTCTGAGACAGTCCTATAACACCTTGGTGGAGTTATTAGTCCTAGGTACATTTGTACCTGAACCAAGTCCACCTGTAGTATCCAGACAGGGATGTATTTCTAGGAATACCCACATAATCACTACCTTACCAAAATTATATTATGTTCAAGTATAATTATCCTAAATGTATAAATAAGGGTTGTTCTCCCTAATCTTTGTTTTCTAAATCTAGATTATAAGATTGCTGTTAAACTTCATTTGATAGAAATTGCAACACCAAATCCGTAGAAGCTCGAAGTTAGTGAATTATCTTATTAAATTGGTAGGTTTACAAGACAACAAATACTAATGGAATGAAAAGTTTAATTGATTTGGAAATACATATTACATACATGATACCCATAATACATTGGGAAATAAGAGATAAAAACATGATACATAATGACATGAAATAAACAGCATCCTTGATACTCATTCAAAAGATTCCTTTTCATAACCTGGGGAAATAAAACCTAATAAGGGTGATCTCAAATTATTAGTAAGGGTATGTAAATCAGAAGCAATAATGAATCAATAGGAATATATTAACATGGCAAGGAAAATAATTGATAACACATTCCATTCAAATAACTAGATAGCGCAAATTTAATATGGAAAGGTAAGAAAATGAAACACATTCCATTTAATCAATGAAATTAAATGAAATTTATCCATTGAAATATCGACAAAAAATCTCATGGATGAACAATAACTAAAATATCTATGAAAGAAATTCATAACTATGGATATCTATAACATACCATTGAGGCTTTGCACTAAGGATCTATTACTTGCAAGGATGCATGCCAAGAGTCTAATACTTTCAAGGATTCATTCCAAGAATCTATTACTCTCAATCCTTTTTGCTAGGAATATAATTTTGCCATGGCTTCATACAAATATTCTAATACTATCAAGGATTCATACTAATAATCTAAAACTTATAAAGTGAACATCATATGAAAAATGGTATATACTTTAGGAAATAATCATATCCATGAAAAATTATATGAATATTTAAGTAAATTTACAATGAAAAATGATTAAAATAAATTTATTGTTTCAAGATAAAGTTAAAAATCATAAAATAAATTGATCTTTCAAATATAAACATTAAGAACATTCTTGCGGAGAATAATCTTTAAACATTCCAAATTGTCCCATTCCACTTTGAAACATTTTAATCATAATATCTAGAAAGGTATGAAATTAAATGAAACTTATAATATAATTAAAATAAGTGTATTCATGATATAACATGAAAAAGGTAGTATATACACCATATAAAAGTGAATTGGCACATAATAACAAATAAGCCTCAATGGAATGTAAATTGAGATGAAATTCAATTAACTTAACCTTCCTTTTGTTGTGTGTTCTATACCATCCTTTATAGTGGTTTAAAATATATTAATAACTTATAATAAAACTATTATAATTCTAATAATATCATATATTTACTTATTATAATATTTTATTCCCTATTTGTTAACACTCTTTCATTATTTTAACTATTTCGGGTGTTAATTGCCTAGATTTCTCAAGTATGTTTTAAGTTGTGATTTGTTGTTGATCTAATTTAGATAATGATTAAATAATAACAATAATGTAAAAAATTAATTAATTATCATATATATATATATATTCAATATATATGTATTTTTTTATTCCATAATATTTGAAGATTATAAATGACGTGCACCGGTCATGGAGATGGTAAGTTGTATGTACGCATGAACGCTACTTTCATTTATTTGTTGCATTGAAAGAATGAAAAATAATGGATATATATGTATATCATAATTAAATTATTATATATATGTTTTATATGTTACATGGGTTTATTAAAACCAACCTTTATATGTTGCATGTATGGCATGAACGATTCATATCACATTGAGGGGGAGGTCCTGAAATGAAATTATTGTATTTACAGAAGATAGAAAGAATAAAGGTATTTTCCAAATAAAAATTAAAGAAGAATAAAGACATTATAAATATAATATATATCATATATAAACATATCTTCCATTATAATTTCTACCATGATAGGTGGTCATGGAAAAATGAACAATCATCGTTTCGTGAGGCAATAGTTCGTCATACACAGAAAAAAATATGTTTGTTACCCACTAGATGAAGGTGTGTCTAGGTTTACGTAGAAATATTTACATAAAAATATCCTTGTATATTGAGGATACTGTTTTTTTATTCAATTATAGAAAAATAAGATTATTGGAAGTGTATAATAAAAATGAAACTAAAAATCTTGAGAGGAGACGTTACCTCTTAATTAGGTAACTTCTTTCCGTTTATAACAAAAGGCTTCCATGAAAGGATTTATTCCCAAATATAAGAATCAAGGTCGAGTGGAGGGTAGTTGGGAAGCTATTTTTGCATATATTTTCTTATCCTTAGAGGTTTGAGAGGTGTGAAGATGTGGGAGAGGTGGAGGCCTTTTATAGAGAAGGAAAATGACTCACTTTGATTTTTTGGAAATAAGTTCAGTGAACACATGTTCTTACCAGAAAAAAAGTAATAACAAAAAAATTAATAAATAATGGAAGTTTTATGGACAATATATTTATATAACATAGGTTTTGGATGAGTTTATAGGTCATCTGGGCTCTTAAGTTAAAGGTTTATTCTTTTATTAATCATAATTTTGCCTAAATAATTGTAATTAATTTTAATTGCATTTACTAATATTTTTGGTCAAAAAATAATTTGAACTAATTATAGATTATAAAATATGATGATTTCAAATATTTAATCCATTTTTTCAAATTCCAATCACATAAGTGGAAAAAATTAATTTAAAATTAACCCTACATGTGGGACGATAATACGGATTTTTAAAGTAAAAATGTGCAAAAGATTGAGATATTTTTATAGTAAATTTCAAAGTGAAATTGAGACCAATGACTTAGATTTGATTAATTGATAAAAATATTAACTAATTAAACTTTAAAACTAATCAAAAACACAATTTATCCCTATAAATAAATTATATGAAAAATCAGTTTTGAACTAAAATTCAATATTTTTAACTGTTCATTAAAAAGTGAATCTTCATCAAAAAATACCAAAATATGACCCTAATATAATTTTTATGTTCATATTTTAAAGAATAAGTTTATTCTGATATATTAAATTTATAAAATTGTTAAAATTTGGATTTAAAATGGATTCTCCATCACATGATGGCAAAAATACTTTTAATAAAAATATAGTAATATATGTGTGATATTGGTTTTTTTCTTATTTTATGACTATCTAAAATTTATTATATGGGTGTGAAAATATTTATTTGAATATATAATATATAAATTTACTATATAAACTCTTTAAAAGTGTTATAATTTAATTGACTATGCAAAATGTGACTATGTATTGTTTTTTTTTTGAATTGGGTGTTGTGTATATTATCAACAAAATCTAAAAGAAAATATGGTAAATTCTTGGGGTGTTACACTGTTAATATGACCTTGGGAGAAACTTATATTTCAATATATATAAATTGGTTTCACCACACATACCATATTTACCCCAAAGTTGTCAAGCACTAAAAACAACAATGAGCATGCCCTCCACAAACATAAAATATAAATTGGAAGCACATGATAGATGTCTGTTAACTGTTAACCCTAGAATAGTGTGAAATGGACTACTAAGGTCATCTCTCTACCTATAAGAGCATCAAAAACCCTTACATCCATAATCCCCCACTATGAGATTTACTTCTATAGAAGCTTTATTGACCTCTAACTCAAGGAACTTCTCCTTATGAATTCATTCACTCAATCACTTTTGCCTTCTTCTGCAACTATAAGTATATAGAAAGCATAAATAGAGTGACTATATATTCTATATATGGATGTATAACCACCTAAATATACCACTATTGATACTCCTTATCAATAAAAAGATTAAGAGTGAAGTAGAAAATTTCCATTAACCTAATCCTGAGTTCCCACACATTCAATATCCCTTGTTGAAGGGAGAGAGCCTCCTATCTATTTTACACCTTCATCATAAATGATAATAACTTTGAATAGAACTCCTTCTAAAAAATATCCCAATAAACATCCATCTATTTTATCCCCTTGATATACAACATCCACTATTGATGCACGGCTCCTCACATCTGACTGGTCATTAACAGAACCAAATACTCAAATCAGGATTAAATCAGACTAAATGTAATCTTAGGATCCTCTAACATGAACTATGCCACAAAATCAGATATATTACCCTCATAATTCTCTAAAATTTTACATTATAAAAAACAAAATGTCTTCTACCACAACTCATCATCCTCAGTCAGATCGATCTTATAATGATTGATTAGGTCAACCTACAGAACCTCTTCTCCCTGAACTGCAAAAAAATTATATCCTAGATCAATACCTAGAATAAAAAGGAATCCCAAATCTTGGTAGCATGAAATTTATTTATATTCATTAGGTGTAGTTTATTTTAATTTCTCTACAATACCATAATCAATCACAAACAGAAACAAACATGATGTGCATACCTATCCTTGGTCTCTACCATGTAAGAAACATCACTTTTATTAGCAAGATAAAAAATCTTAAGTTCTGTTAAATTGATCATTAGGGTCCCTAAAACCCTATGTCCCATCCATTATTAACACCCTGAGATTTTATAATATATATTTTTTAAAATAAATTTATTTATTTTCGATAGCTTGCTAAACCCGCAACCCCAAGTCCAAATGAACAATAATATATTATACCCTTATAAAATAAATGTTAAATTGTTAGTATTAATATGAATAATCATATTTTAATAACATGTATAAAATTTTTATATAAATCAAATATATTTTTAGTAAACTGTTTATATTATTTTAAAAAATACATTTTCATTAAAATAGATTTTATTGATTTTGTGAGAAAAAATATAAATAATTCTTTTCAAACATTTATAAAATTTATTTAACAAAAAATCATTTTTAATCCAAAAATGTAAAATTTCTATTATATTGAAATTTTTATAATTTTATAAAAATATTATTTTTTTTCTATGAATAGTGAAAAATACTGATTTTTGTTAAAAATTATATTTTTATTTAAACAATTTTCAAAGTTCAATTTTATTTTTAAACAGTTTTAAAAATAAAATTAGTAAAATTATATTATTATTAATCTGATTTACGTAATTATAATCAATTTTATATTTAATTTTTAAATAAAAAATTTTATACTTAAGAAAATGTTTTCTTTAGAAAACCTCTTTTCATCGCATTTGCGAGTTTAATTTTAAATTAAATTCTACCACTTATATGAAAGGAATTTGAAAAAATAGATTCCAAATTTGGAGTTAGGATAAAAAATATTTGGTAATAAGGTTAACATAATGTTTTCCAAGATGAATAGTGAAAATAGTATAAATATGTTACCACAGTTAGGATGAAAACAAGTTTACTAGTGGGTTAAACTAAAGATATAAGGGTTAGAATGACCTTAAAACTTATCTAAATTATAATTTTTGGAGATATTTCTACTCCATATCATCTAATATTCACTAATGGTCTATTTTGGATCCATTTGGTGTTAATAAACCATTAATATATCTTATTCTTTTTAAAAATTTCAATTGGGTACTCTGCCCCACTTTTAAAAGGACACACCCCCTTTCCTCTTCTCTCCACACTTAAAATTCCTTTTATTTTCGACAATTCTGACCAAAAATCCATACATACATCCATAAACATGAACTATAGTCCCCTTTTTATCGAAAAAAATATCCTAGTATGTCTTTAAGTATAAACCTAAAAAAATCCATAGAAGATGTGTAATCCTTAACAATGTGGTTTTGTTTTATTTCTATTTATACCTCATTTAAATTTTCTTTATCCTTGATGAAATAATAACACCAATATATTTAATATAACAAGAAGTTATTATGTTAATGGAATAACCTGTATTCATATCCTCTTTCATCAAATAGGAAATGAAATTACTGATCATCTGTATTGCGGACTACCGCATTGCGAACTGATGTAATTCATTTTCCATCACCACCACTCATGGATTTATATAATGATTGATTTAATGAATATATATGATTTTTATGACATTATTATACTTTTGGAATTATAAAATCAAATCTAAATTCTTATCTTCCTATCATTTGTAAAATGATAATGTCTCTCATGCGTACGTGTGGACTACCACCTCTACAAAGTGAGTGATTCATTTTTCATTTCTGTTTTACAAGAATAATAATAAAGATGGATTTTATGAATATATATGATGTATATGATATAATAATAATTATATAAATGTGAATGATTAATTACATTTCTTTTATCTCATCTGTCAAAAATTGAAATCAATATTCATGCGTACATACAACTTACCATCTTAATGAATGGTGTAATTCATTTTTTCTATCTCTAAATTTTATAGATGATATTAAATATATTTATATATAATGAATATTTTTTATATTTATATAATTATTAAAATTATGAATATTATGTAACCATGATCAAATTACAAGGACCAAAACTTCTGAACCAAAACATACATGAAAAATGAAGCATTTATCAACCAGAACAGTGATTTTAATTAATAATTGTTAATAAACTGAGGATAAAAGGTTATAATCAATAATATATGTTATTATATATAATATTATGGTTTTTTAATATATTTATTATAAATATATATTTATTATAAAAGATGTTTGAATGCGTATAAAGGAATTCAAACCCGAGGTAATGGTTTTATGTTACAATCTCATCATTTATCTGGATTATCTATGATTATGCTTCTGATTATGAAATTTAAAGATCTACCTATTAATAATATCATGAATTTTCTTCTCATTTTTTTATTTCTATATAATTTATTCTTTCCTTTCATTTTCATCACTTTAAGAACTCATGAAATTGAAATAATTTTTTTAAGGAAATTTGATTTTACTTCTCTCTCCAGTAGAAAATCCATTCTATTATATATAAATATTTTCTAATAACGTTTTCAAAAATATTTTAATATTATAAAATGATTTATTAAATTCATTTTTATTCTTTTTTTATTTTAAAAAAAATTAAAAGGAAACTTTTTTGGTTTTCCGAATGAGGTATTTCTAACTCTTTACCAAAAGTGAAAACAATATTTATTTTAACATAAACAGCATGAACAAAATTTCCCATTATCATGAAATTTAAATGATATAAAGCTTAATTTACAAGTTTCTATGGTTATTTTCAAATACTTTTTTTACTTGATATTTTTTACATTTTTAAATAAGCGATTTCAAATTAAAAAAAATTATTTTCCTCAGTAAATGTTCCAAGTGATATTTTAAATGATTTTTCCATCTATGATAGAATCCTTCGACGTTTAATAATCGTTATTAAGGATATGATCTAATAACACCATGCTTATTATTTCACTAGATGGTTTAGCATTACAAAGAAAATATGTTTATGAAACCTTTTTCCTTTCCATAAATTATGTCATGATGATATGATGAATATTTTATGATCTCGTGGTACACATATGTATGATTTTCACTATGTGATGGGTGGGACCAAAATTTTATATCCCTATAGTGAATTGAGTAAATATGTATATCTCATGATATAATAGGAATAGAATGGGGAGTGAAACCAAATCAATAAGGGACTTTTTCTATTTTTATTGTCTTAGGAGTAAACCTTGATTACTACGATGGTTTAGGGAGTGAACCAAATCCACTATAATAGACTTATAAGTATTCCATGAATGATAAGTAAATGATTTTCTATGATTATGCATATGAAAAAAAATCTATGTATTATTCCAATGAAATGATCTCATGGCTTATGTTCTTTTATTACTTTATGATTCATGTCTAATGAACTACCAAGATTAATGTCATGATTCAAAATTATGATATATTATATGTAGGGTAAGGTTCTCAAATGTTATGATCACGTTTTCAAACCATTATTCTCATGTTATGTTTAAGTGGTCATTGATATATTTCTTATTTTCCCTTACTAAGAAAATCAACTCACCCATTCATATGTTTTTTATCCCTAGGATTTTAAGAATGGTATTAAGTATGATATGTCTAATAAGGGTTCTAGCTATGAAGATCTTAATTTCAGATGATGTATTTTACATATGAACCTGTTGTTTATGTATCCAATTTTCCAAAGGCACTTGACCTATATGATTATGTCTTGGATCATCATGTTATTATATTGAATATTCATTTAATAAGATGTAATATTAATGTATGAAAAGTAGAAGCCATTATAGGTGGTATCAGAGTAAGGTTTAGTTACCTTTGGAAACTAGTATGAAAACACTTTTCTGATAACCCTTAGGATACTCCTAAGTATAAGATAACATCATAAGATAAATTAAATAAATTAGTAATTTTTTCCTATAAAATCATCCATGTATAGATAATATAAGTGAATATGGTTTTGGAACAGATGTATCTAGGGTTAATAACCCCGTAAAGTGTTTGTGGAGTATATCTCATCCATCATTATAATTCAGGTTGAGTGTGCCCTTACTATGAACATAGTTTAACATTTCATGGGGATATGGTTAAGATAAATTCAAATTATCTTTATGTACCATCATGATGGATTTGAATAGATAATTATTATGAATAACCTAGGTAAAAAGTGAGGTGTCGTATATTGAAAAAAAGGTGTCACTATTTATCCATCGTATACCTGATTTTTCATGATTATATGGTTTTCCACTATAATTATTGGTTCTCAAAGTAACATTTTTGGTTTTACTAAGTTGAAATAACTAAAAGGAATCATGTTAGAGATGAATTTGATGAACAATGTAATGATTTTCCACTTTAGAAAACAAATTTTATAGGAGATGGAATTAAAAATCATGTTATTCCACTTATACAAATTTCTCAAGATATGAATCATGATGAACTTCTAAACGAGTAAAGGAGGGGAAAAATTTATGTTGAGTCCTTCATAAGAAAACACCAACTTTATTTTATTGGATATACTAATATACTAGTTTCTAATAAATGTATCAGTAATATTGAAAGATATTTTTTTCTCTCCTGTGTCCATAGCATTAAAACTCATTTTAGATATATATCACTTAGAAGTTGAAGTAGATCAATGGTGGTCTCTTATCAAGAATAAGATGTAGCAAGAATAAATTTACACCATGGAGAGGAGTGAGTTTAATATCTTATTTTTCAATAAGTACCATCCTTTTAATCTTTATATGAAATTGGATAAGGAATTCCTTAAGATAAAGCATAAGGATGATGAATCTTCAAGTATATTTTACGAAACTTCTACAGGACTTGTGAGGTACACTTCTGGTATTATCATCGAATCTAAAAGTAACTTTAATAAATTATTTAGTGGATTAAAACCATGTCTATAAAAGGAATTATCCATAAATGACATCTATGGATATAAAGAAATCATTTGATGTGCTATCAAGTTAGAAATAGAGATTGGAATTTCCCATCAATATCATTGTTTTGATAAGAAATTAAATATATAATTCAAAGAAGATTATAAAAATAATTGACAGAATAAGAAGAGCTTTCCCTTATTATTGAATTGTATAATAAAACAAGGAGTAAATTGTATTAAGGGTCTATTAGATGTTTTAAGTATGTAAAGGAAGTTAATCAAGAAATTCAATGCTAAAGTGGTTCGGAGAAGTTAGATAATGATGTGAATAGAGAGAAACCTCCACAAAAAGAATCACCAACACTCCAATGTTTCTAATACAAGGTATATGTGAATTATTCTAACTAGTTATCAGATCTAAAGGTTATTGATTATGATCAATTTTTGTAACCTATTAATCCCATAGATAAATGGAAATATTGTGTGATCACTATTTCTGCTGATGGTTATGTTAAGGACATGGTGAAAGGTATACTTACCAACCAATATAGAACTGTTAATGTATAATTTGACATTGGATCTACCCACACTTTTATATCTAATTTTTTTAAGGGTGTCAAAATTACACCACAATAATTAGATGTCAAATTAGCAGTGAAAACCCATAATGGTATGATGATCTCATCTTAAGTACGTGATTCTTCTCTGGTTGAAGTTTTTGGTAATATTCTTTAATAAAATCTTGTTATTCTCTCTAGTGGAATTTTATGTTGTCTTAGACATGTATTAACTTTATCTACAAAAATAACACATCAATTTTTATGGAAAGGAAGTCACGTTTGATATTCTAAACCATTCTATGTTCATATATCAGTCCAATGATAAATATGAAGTTTTGATTGAAATAAAATCCATTTTATGGGTCTTTATTCCTATTTAAAAGTGGTTTTTATTTCAAATTATTGCGGATAAACTCAATATAGATGATGTGCATATTATGATGGAGTTTATTCATGTCATTCCAAAAGAGTTTCCCAATTCTCTAATGAATCATGAATTTGAGTTCTCAATATAACTCATACTTGTTTCTACACCCATTTCAAAGACTCCATATAGAATAGTCATAGTAGAGTTTCAATAATTAAATAAGTAACTCTTGGAGAATCTTGATGAGGGATTTATTTTTCCAAGAGAATCACCTTGGGATGCCCTTGTTCTCTTTTTAATGAAGAAAGATGGATCAATATGATTTTTCATTGATTATTGAGAACATAACAACATCAAAATAAATAATAAGTATCCTTTAGATCATATTGATGGCTTGTTTGATCAATGTCATGGATCTCAATAACGATTAAATATTTATCATTAATTGAGTTTCAAAAATGTGGATATACCGAAGACAATATTCCCTACATTGTATGGAGACTATGAATGTATAGTGGTTCCATTTTCTCTTACTAAAAATCCCATTATCTTGATGGATTTAATGAATAGATACTTTAGAGATTAACTTTATTAGTTTGTGGTAGTCTTCTTAGATGATATTATTATATATACAAATATAAAGGAAAAACATGAGGATCACTTAATTATTTAACTAATGACCCTAAGGAATGATAAACTGTATGAAAAAAATTCAAAAAGTGTGAATTTTGGATACAACTGGTTCATTTTTTGGTTATAAAATATCAACAAATGGTATATCATGTGATCTATCAAAGATGGAAGTTATTAGACATTATAACAGACCAACCACTATGATCGAAATCTATAATTTTTTTGACTGTATGGATATTATCGAATCTTAGTGAATAATGTTTCATGTCTATCTAATCCACTCACCAAGTTAACTCATAAGGGAGAAATGTTCCTTTGTTAAAATGAATGTGATGAAAATTTCAAGGAACTAAATAGGAGGTTACTCAGTCAAGCTATTCTTACACTACCCTATAGTGTAAAAGGGTTCATGATCTTCAGTGATTCATCAAAGAAGGAACAATGATTCATTTAAATGAAAAATAATGTGGATATATCTTATTCCTCACAAAAATTGATGATTCAGGAGAAAATTACCTGATTCATGATTTGGAGTTAGCTATAATTATTTTTGAATTAATGATATGGAGTAATTATCTATAAGGTGAAAGTTTTGACATATATAGTGATCATAAAATCATGCTGTATATATTTATAAATAAAGAGTTTAATATCTGATAAAGAAGATGGTTGGAGTAGCTCGAAGATTATGATTTCTCAATAAATTACCACTCTTAGAAAGTGAAAAATGTGGAAGATGATAGATGTTTAATGGATAATTATAAAATATCTATGATGAATATAACAAATATCTAATAATTATAGAATTGAAAAGGATGACCTATAAATCTTGAAGGAAGTAGAGAAATCATATATTTCTCAAATAAGTGTTCAACCATCTATATAGGTGAAGATTAAATAGGTGGATAAGAAAGATGTGGATCTACAAAATGTGGTGAGAAAAGATCATGAGTTCAACCTTGATTGTGATGTAATGATAAGGTTCAAGAACCATGTATGTGTTTCATCCATACTAGATTTTAAGAAGGAGCTATTAGAGAAGGCTTATAGTTCTTCATTCTCTATTAATCCTAGAAGTACAAATTTGTATAGATAATTGAAAGAGTATTTCTAGTGGGATAAAAAGTATAGTGATATTGTATGGTACATATATGAGTCTTGGTATGTTATTAAGTCAAAACTGAGAGATATAGTTCTAAGGGGACATAATTACCCATACTAAAATGGAAATGGGAAAATATCACAATCAATTTTGTCTTCAAACTCTATAAAACATGTAAAGGCTATAATTCTATTTGGGTTATAGTTGATGGCCATAAAAATTCAGCACACTTCATTTATAAAAATGAATATTTATCTCTTGATGATATCTCCAGAATACATATTAAGGAAGTGTTAAGGTTTCATGGAGTACCACATTCTATTGTATCTGGTCGAGATATATGGTTTTCCTCAAAGTTAGAGAAAAGTATTTAGAAGGAACTAGATATAGAGTTATGTTTCATCATTGTTTATCATCCACAGAAAAATGTCCAATCTAAGAGAATCATTCAAACCTTAGAGGATATATTGAAATCTTATTCTATGAATTTAAAAGGTTATTGGGATAAACACATTCCTATAGTTATGTTTTCTTATAATAATAGTTTTCACTCAAGAAATTAGATGGCTCATTATGAATACCTATATGGAAATAAGTGTAGAACTACAATGTTCTGGGATAAAGTTAGGGAAAGAAAGAAATTGGTACCTGAGTTATCTTATGAAATGGAAGAGAAAGTCATAACCATTCAACAACACATTATGGCATCTTAGAGTCGATAAAAGGGTTATACTGATAATCATCAGTGGGATTCAGATTTTTATGTTTTTGGGAAGATATTTCTATGAATTTATTCAAGGAATAAGGTCATGATATTTGTGAACAACTTAAATATGATCCCTAGGTATATTGGCTCCTCTATGATTCTTGATTGAGTAGGGATAGTATCTTATCGCTTAGCACTTCCAACAAATATCTCTCAAGATTAAAATGAGTTCCATGTATATCTCCTAAGAAAGTACATACTTAGTCCATCACATGTACTGAACATATAGGTCATATTACTAGAGTAGGTTATTTCATATGAAGAATAAAAACTATAAATCTTGGATCATAGAGATAAAGTATTATAAAATAATTCTACTCACCTGGTTAATGTTCTCTGGAAAAATTAAAAAAATTATAAAGCTACAGGGAAACCTGAGGATGTAATGAAATAGATATATACTTATTAGTTTATATTAAAAAAATATATATTTTGAGGCCAAAATTCATTTTTAAGGGCGTTATAATGTAATTTCCTGAAATTTTATGATATATTTCTTTTCTAATATATCTACATTTTTTGATAGCTTCTAATACACACAACCCCGAGTCTAAATGAACTGTAATATAGTATATCATTATAACCTAGCCATTAAATGCGTTTAATGAATATGAAAAAAGTTCATTTAATTAATATGAAAAAATGTTTTATATAAATCAAATATATTTTTAGTAAATTCTTTATATGATTTTAAAAAATACTTTTTCCTTAAGATGGTTTTTATTACTTTATGTGGGAAAATAATATAAATATTATTTTTTAAATATTTAGAAATTTTATTTGAAAAAATTTACTTAATTTTTGGTACCAAAATATCAAAATTATCTTAGAGTTAATTTTTTATAATTTTCTGAAATGATTAATTTTTTTATGAATAGTGAAAATGTTGTTTTTTAATAAAAATTATCTTTTCGTTTAAAGAATTTACAAAGTTAATTTTTAATTTAAAAAAGTTTTAAAAGTAAAATTAGATCAATTATATTATTATTAATATAATTTGGTACACTACAATAAATTTTAAATTGAATTTTGATATAAATATTTTTTATACTTAAGAAAAACAATTCTTTGGAAAACTGCATTTTGTCAGGTTTGTGAGTTTAAATTTAAATTAAAATCTTATAATTCTATGAATTGAATTTATAAAAATATATTTCATGTTTATAATCAGTATAATGAATATTAGTTTATAAGTTTAAATTAATTTTTTTATAATAAATAGTAAAAATATTAAAATTATGTTACCATGGTTATAGTTAAAACATGTTTATCTCAGGTTAAACATGAGATATAAGGGTTAAAATGACCTAAAACTTGTCTAAATTTTATTTTATTTTCATATTTAGTCTCTATATCTTCTAATATTCTATAATGGTCCATTTTTTATACATTTGGTTGGAATAATACATTAATATATTTTATTATTTTCAAATATTCCAAGTCGGTCATATCCTCCACTTATAAAAGGACACCCCTATACTCTCCTATACACACTTCAAGAACCCTTTTTTCATACAATACCTACCCAAAACCATTATTTAAATCTCTCCCCATGACATATATTCCCTTTTTTTATCATAAAACAATCCTAGGAAGGCTTTAGGTATAATCCTAAAGAGGTTGTCTGAAGAAGAGGTATAGTTCTTAACCATGGATTTTCATTTTATTTCTTCTTCTACCTCCATAGATTATTATTAAACCATTATGAAATAAAAATAAAAATATATTTCCTATATTTATATGTTATTTTTTTAACATAATAACCTATATCAATCTCTTTTCCCATCAAATGAGAAATGAAACCATTGATCGTGTGTACGATGGACTACCGCCTCGTGAACCGATGTAATTCACTTTCTATCACCACCTCTCATGAATGAATATAGTGATGGATTTAATGAATATATATTATATTTATGAAATAATTATACTTCCATAATTATAATATTACTTCTACATTATTACCTTAAAATCTGTATGAAATTGATAACGTCACCAATGTATATGTGTGGGCCACCTCCTCTACAAAGCGATGTGATTCATTTTTTGTTTTAATTTTATTATGATGGTAATAAGGATGGATTTTATGAATATATATGATTTTTATAATATAATAATTATATTTAGATTTTAATTATTATTTACCTTTTTTTTCATTTCATCTATCAAAAAATGAAAATAGTGTTTATGCATACGTAAGGCCTACCATCTCCATGAATGGTGTAATTAATTTTTCAATCTATAACTTTTATGGATGACTCAAAATATTAATATAAGGAAAATATATTATATTTAAAAAATTATTAATATTTTTAATATGATTCAATCATTATTAATGTGTAAGTACCAAAACTTTTGAACCAAAACATACATGAAAAATGAAGCAATTATCACCTGAAATAGTGGTTTTAATAACTAATTGTTAATAAACAGGTGATAAAAGGTTATAAGTAATAATATATATTATTATATATATTATATTGGTTCTATATAATATTTATAATAAATATATATTTACTATATTGGAGGTTCAAACATGTATGAAGGAATTCGGTCTTGAGGTAATGGTTTTATATTACAATCTCATTATTTATTGAGATTGTTTATGATTATTTCTTCCAATGATGAAATTTCATGATATAAATCTATATAATATAATGAATTTTTTATCCTATTTTTATTTATATATAATAAAATATTTTATTTCATTTTTCTATATTTAATTACTCAATATTCTTAAATAATTATTTTAAGGAAACCCAAATTTATTTATCTCTTCAGTCTAAACACGTTTTCTAAAAATAATCAAAAAAGTATTTAAAAGAATGATTTTAATATTCTAAAAAAATAATTTTAATTAATTTTTTACCTTGTTTTTGTACAGTCTGAAGTAATTTTTCTTACTTTCCCATCATCTTAGTTTTTCAAATCACAAACACTTTCTTAAAAACATGTTTACTAACATTTTATATTCCAAGCATTTTAGTATATTTTTTGTAAAAAACATTATATTTTACTATACAAAGAAAAGTTCTAATTTATTATGAATATAAACATAAAATTATTCATTATGATTATTATATTGAGTGTGTGCCAAATTATTAGACTTACCTTTAATCAGACCAGGAGTTTGACTTTTGTCTTGTCTATCCACTGAAAAAATTCATAACTATCAGACTGATTCTGGTACTAATACATCTGACTGAATCTCATAAGGATTATCAAATTAAAAATTGATATGAAAGTCCATTGGACTATGCTATTTTTATAATTATAGTATATTAGGCATTTTTCTATCATAAGTTATACCTTTAGAATTGTAATGGTGCTAAAAAAATAATGTCGAACATTCAGTTATTCGAGAACATTGTCAGTTGTCTAGAGCCAGATGTCCGAAGTCATTGCAATAAACTCAAAAATATTATCATTGGATATTCTCCTGAAAATATCCAGTGTTTTGAAGAGTTTTGTGTTGATAAATTTCCCAACTCAAGTATTATGAAGTTTTATATGTGTGAAAATCTCATTCTTAGTGATTGTATTACTTTAGAGAGTTACAGTTCTAAGGAATCCTTATCTGGTTGTTTCCTTTATAACTTTTTCATTTGTTTTCTGCATCTAATCATTGTTAAAATTGAGTAAATCCAAGGATAAGAAGATGGTGAATCTGGTCCATTAGATTGAGTGATTTTGTGGCTAGGAAGATAAAGTCTGATCATCGTATTAATGGATTCTAAGGATTGGAAAACAAATCTTATTCCGATCATCATATTGAGGGGTTTCCTGGTAAGGAAATACATACATTATAGTTTGTATAAAACTATAGATACCTTTAGAAAAGGATATTGACTACCTTACTCTTAAGTTTAAAATATTCCAATATTTTAAATACATCTTGTATGTTATTCTTAATATTACTATCTCTTGTATTGATTATTCTTAAAAGTGTCTATTCTAATGTGTATATTATAGAAAGTTAGTCTTTGTACTCATATTTCTATAATATTTATTTTATTGGTGTTTTTGTGAATATGATAATAAAAATAATTTGATATCAATTGGATCCATTGTGATTCCAATCTACACCCTAATAATCATACTAAGATTTATTTTGATAAATTTTCGTTAAGCGGTATTGTGTTTTTTTTGTTTAATGTTTTATTAAACTATAATCCACCCCCCCCCCCTCTTGTAAGTAAATCCATCTTATATAATCTTATGATCCTATAGTTTGTATCAGTGGAGGCTTCTACTACTTATATAATTTCTTTTTTTTTAATTTATTTTCCTACTACATGTTTTTTAGGTTTTGATAAAAACATCATGTTTATAGAAATGTTTACACTAAGGTGTATTTGTAGAAAATAATTTCTTTTATTTTAATATGGTAGATATGAATGTTTAATATCTTGAAAATATAAATCATATATGACCACTAATTTTTTTGTTAATGAATTTGAATATTGGAGATAGAGAATGAATACTTTTCTGATCAACATAGAAGTTTATAACTTCTTTATGCTTACTAGAAAATAAAAGATTCTTGATAAGGAAGTTTCTTATTTTAAAAGTGTTTAGAAGTTGGAATAATAATTAAAATACAAGTTAATAATAATTTACAATGTTCTATAATAAGGAATATCTATAGTCAGATATTATCTTACAAAGTGGTTAATAGTATTTAGAGTAAATTGGAATTTACTCATTTTGGTACATAAAACGTTATAATACAAGAAGAGCTACTGTTAGAGCTGATTATAAAGAATTTGATTTTTTACCTGGATAATTAGTTTCCAATATGAACCAAATGATCATGAAAATTATTAATAGTTTATAGTATCTCTGATAAAAAGGACTTGATGAAGATATTTTAGTTGAAAATATTTTTGATATAATACTCAATGAGTAGGAATAAAAAAGAAAAACTATAGATAATACAGGGAAGTAAACTAATCTTAATCTTTATGATTTTATTGGTAATTACTACGAAAAATTTACCATATACCAGTGGTTTGAAACGGTAGGTATAAGATCTAAAACTTTTGGTATAGCCTATCCCAATAGTTTTAGGAACTGTTGTTATGTGGGCCATTAAGATAGCCCTATACCAATGGTTTTATAGAAACCATTGGTATAGGGAACTATTGGGTTACCCTGTTCAAACGGTTATAAGTTAAATATTAGTATATATGTATGCCAATAGTTTTAAAATCATATGAATAGTGTTCTGTTCAGTATATTTGTATTCTAATGGTTTCATGTAAACCATTGGTATACATTTATACCAATATCTCTACAACTTTAGGTATTTTATCGCGAATAATTTTATACCAATGGTTACATATAAACCCTTAGAATAAATTTATATTCCGTAGAATTATATACCAACAGTTTAGAAAATATTTGTTGTAGCCTCCTCTCCCCTCACTATTCATTGAATTCCCTCACTCTCCCCACCAAGCATAACAGGACCTCACTCTACCCACCAAGCACAGTAGGCCCTCACTCATCCAGAACCCATAACCAAATAAACAAACCACACTTCAATATGAAATATATTTTCAGATTCTATATAAAAAAATAATGAAAAATTTCAAATAAGTTCTGAAATATGATGTTTTACCCTTATTATATGTTCAAATTACCCATATTCAGATAAAATGTTTGTATATCAATTTCTAATTAATTTAATATTCATATTCAAAACTATTATTATATTCATACAAATCTAAAAACAAATTCATATGTCTCAATACTATTTATAGACTATAGAGATCTAACAACCCACCTTTTACTAAGTGATTTATTAATCACACTTCATTCAATCAGCCACTATGTCTAGTATTCAAGTTTTTATATTTCTTACTTACACATCATCTTTTGGTTGTTTTTGAGTTCCAAAAACTATTATAATATTTGTAAAATTTTCAACATCTACTAACATTTAAACCTGATTACTTTTTAAATGTTGAAATTAGGTATTTAAGTATGTATGTCTTCATGTGAATGAGTCTTATACTATGCTATTGTATAAGGATAATTGATTTATGGTGGATTTTATTACATATTTGATTCACTATTTTTTATTTCACTTCCCATGCAGTTTCCCAATTTACACCCCATTCATCAATTCTAAAATTTTGATATTTAATTTACATTATATAATTTAGGAACCAAAAAACTCTATATTTTCCCAAGATAAGGAGTCTTTTATGTTGATGGCTTGCAAAACAACAGTTTGAGCTTCTATCTAGTCCCTTACAATTTATCCAAGCATATAACTTCATCATCTTAAAAGGGGAATAAAATCATGACTGGGAATATTATTTTGGATAACAAGCCACGATTTGAAGGTATATTCGAAGAAGTAGACCTTGACTTGGATGCTCATAGTGAATCAACATTGTGTAAGTTGAAATTGTTCGTGAAGGGTGCACTAGAAACACAGAAAAAAATGTACAGTTGATGTGTATGTCAACAAAACCATCTAGAGAAGTCACCTCAACAAAAAAAGGGTGATTTACATTTATCTTTCTAGGACCACCAACAAAAATTCTAAAAGGGCCTCCTTTTGATAATGGGGAGTTTTGAAGGTTAGTGTACTCCCTAAGATCTGATGTTCAAAGTTTTAAAATTGTTTATATACACAGTGTTATATCATAGGTGGATGAACAGTCACTTGAGGAGATCAAGAAGTATGAAATTTGAAGAGACCCTCATCTTTGAAGGATATTAACATATTATGGGATAACTATTAAACATTACAGTCATCTAAAGTTTTTAATAGATTTAAATTATTATTGTGTGTATGTGAATTTTTAATTAAATGATTATTCTGTGATAATACGAGGGTTGGGTACTAGTTATGCTTAAAAACACAAAATTCAACTAACATGTTGTAATCTCCATCAGTTTATATTGGATCTATGATGCGTTTATTTTTATTACCATGATGATATTACATTAGTGAATGCTAATATTAGAGCATTTATATCATTTTTAGTTAAACAACATAACGATTGATTTATTTGTATCATGGTTACTACTTTGATAGTTGATAAGCATGATATAGAGGTGGTGTATGTGTATATATATTCATACAATATAAATTTTTTAATTAGATACATATTATTATATAGGATGATTATGTGATAGGGTATCAATTCCATGGCTCTGCATATCCCTTCCCATATTCCATGGGATAGTCCAAGGCCCTTAATTTGTATACCCCTTCCCCTTTACATTAGATGGTATTTTCCACTAACTCTATATGTTCTCCATGGTGGGATAGGCAACAAGATTTACCTACCCTCAACCTGGATGGGAAAGGCTACAAGAATTCATTACCTCTAACTTGATATTGATACCAATCATTCCCAGAGTAGGAAAACCCAAGGCAACTTCAGGTGAGGATCCTCTCAATATAGGGAGTCATTTGATATTTCTTATAATTCACCTGTTAACTTCTTTTATTATATTTTTAAAAAAATTCATAATTTTTTTATTATATATGTACGTAAATTAGTAGACATGTTTATACATCCACAATATTATTTTTTTACTATGTCGAGGCTTGTTTGTGGTTCCATATTGAGTATGTATGTTCCCACACCCTATATAAAGACTCTGTTAGAAATGAATCTCTTATTATGATGCTTTTAAGGTACCTCATTAGATTTGGTGTGTTAATGGTTCTTCTAGATATGGGAATAGAAGGAGTTAGACCCCTATTCAGTCTAGGGATTTAGTGGAGTATCCCAGAGTTCTTGACAGAGGTTTGGAGTTAATGCATATGGGATGTCTACTACTTTCGTTCATGGGGTTTCACATATAGAACACCTCCCCAATTTTACTCTAAGTACACATTTGGTTTTCTTATTTATGTATAGTGAATTTTTGGTTTCTTCCATTCATTGTTAACTTTGCGTTGGTTTTTGGAACTTGTTTAATTTTAAACATGTGTCATCTAACTATTGTGTCATGTTTTTCTCCACATTTATATATACACTGATAAAAGATGGTAGTGTTTTTTCCCATAGGTCCTTTGAGTCCTATGTTCTCAAATCAGCAATATTTTATAGTCATTCTTAATAGAATTGTGAATATGTTCCCAATCCCTCCCCAGTTGTTCCATGTTTTCTATTCCCTCCTATGGTTCAACATAGTAATGTCCTAGTTAGACACTAGTATAGGATTCAATAGGATGGAGTAAGGTGGATTGGTTATGCCCATGAGCTAGAACAAGTTTCTCGTCATCAAGGAAGAAACACTTGGGAACAATTTCTCCAACAAACAATTAATTAAAATAGTAGTGGAAAATAAATAAAATTGTAGTATGAACCCTATATACATCGGAAGTCCATACCGAAGGAAAAGAAAATAAATATAGGAAACATGGTATAAAGGTGGAAAAAATGAAACACACTAACTAATATCTCCACTACCCCAGTATCCCTCCCCCATAAATAAAACCGTGTAGCCGCCTCCAATTCCCTTCTAAACCCCTTTGTAGAATATAACTACCCTCTATCCATAGAAAGTGGTAAAAATCCTAAGTGTCTAATTCTATAAAGAAAATAAAATTAATAAATAAATTGCAACATAACTTTCTCCTATGACAATACAAGTCACTTCCCAACATATAAGAACCACAACACCCCATGGGTGAAATCAAGTTCCTGCAAGAAAGGGGAAAACATATCCATGTTTCAAAATGAAACTATCAAATACTAAATTCCTATTAATTATATGATTTTTTTAGATCTGGTTAGTTTTATTATATTTCTTTGGTATATGCTAATCTAATTAATTATAGATTCATATAGGAAAATTCAGTTTTACTCATTATTGGTTAATACAATTCATATTATTTTTGTTTTTCCTAATTATATTATTTCTTATTTATTTCAGTTCAGTTTGAATGAGTTCATGTTGGTTTTATTTAATTTGGTTTGTTTTGATTTGAATCAAGTTAGGTTGATTTGATTTGATTCAATTTGATAACCACTTCATTTCATATCAAATAATTATTCTAAGAAACATATATCATTATTTAGTATAAAATCATTGTGTGAAATACACGTAATCAATGATTCTTTAAATTTAATGTCCAATGCATAAGGGAACCTACAACAAACTCAAGACACACTTCTTATGATGATGATAACTCAAATCTTCCATTTACCTCTTCTATGAATATTCACTTTCTCATATACATATATAAGGACACTTATCCCCTATGTACATATTTTCATGGAAAAATATGTACAAGGAGATCCTTACATATATTCTTATACATTCGTATACCCCTTTACCTTATACAAGTACACATTTTTCATTTATATACATAAGCACACCTAGACCGAATATTTATATATTCATACCACCATGAGTGAATATATTTGTGCGGGGGAACTTATATATGTATATGACTACCTATGCATACATGTGCAAGTCACCTTTGACAAAAGAAACCTGAAACCATCACAATAAGGTCCAAAATACTCTAGAAAAATATAGAAAAATCCAAACCCAAAAACCCCTAAATTAAAAAAATAAAAAGAATTGAAATAGGAAAAAACATACCCGAAACCTATGGATAATTTTAAATTTATTCTAAAAAAAACTAATTCTGGGATAGGGCCACAAATTTTGATAGAAATTTGTGAGTCTGCATAAAAATAGAAAGGAATGAATTTCCCATACAATCAATAGACAATCCAAAAAAGAATGACTATGGAAAATAAAATGGATTGGTTTAGGCCAAGATAATGACTGGACCTATTTAATAGATGTGGAATTGAATACTTCAATAATTGGTGAGTACATACTTTAAATTATAGTGATCAAAAATGAAATGAACAATGGATAGGAAACCAAAAATAACACATAAGTTGTTTCTAATCACTAATGGATAGAAAATACTAACAGATCATCACAAAACATCGCCTTACGAACAGTTTCATCCTCAAGACTGTGTTAATGATATTGAATCAGTTATTGGGAATCTAGAATGGTTCACCCATACATTGGACATCCATGATACATAAATAAACTGAATTAAAAAAAGATAAATAACCCAAATGTGGTTAACATAATTAAAATCAATTAAATATTAAAAAATAAATCATAAAAATAATATTAAATTAAATTATAACTGAAGGTACATTAGGATGTGTTTAAAAATATAATAGCACATACCAAAACAGAATAAAAAGAATCAATTATACTCATATATCCATTTTATAATATCATTTTTCTCACCATATCCCCACTCACCCATCACTAAAAAAACATGATTTGATTATATCAAAGGATTAATCTTCAACATATACACAAAATATGATCTACAAACACACACAAATAGATATGCAAGATATAAGCTAACTGGTCCAGTAGGATGTCACCAAGGAATCAATGCAATTTCATTCATGTGGAAATTCATGAACAGTAATTTGAAATACAATTAAAAAAAATTATTTCAAATATACACATATGAAATCCAATATTAAGTCCATTACAATTTTAAATAAACATTCCTTTTTGTTTTCATTTAATGAAAAATTCACTTTGAATCAAATTCCATGGAATTAGCCCTTTTAGACCAAACAATCATTTCAGAACCAAATATGAAAACAAAAAATGAGTGCCTTTAATTTAAAATGGTTTCCATGAACATCTTTAAAAAAATTAAAATGAATCAATCCATGCATCAGTGAAATGAATACCACTATGAAGGAACCACCCATCGTGAGGTAAATAATGAATGTAAATGAGATAAGTCTACAAAAATAATATAATTAAGTGAAAAATACAATCAACCATGAGATAATAATCCCTTATTCAATCCACAAGTAAAAGAGAATGTGTCATGGGATATAACCTAGATCCTGATTTTAGATTATCTAGAATTTACCAAACCAACATAGGACTAATTATGGGCCTATGGTTTGTCTACCAAATACAATCCACTCAAATATCTCACACCAACATAATTGAGATAACCCCCCACTATGTCCAATATCATGCCATAGGTTACACTATAAGACTTCATACCAACTACTGTAGCAAATATATATAAATCCCACCTACTTATCTATGTTCCCATGACCAAAAAAGTGGCAGTGATTGAACATGCAAGGGAAGATTGAGGAATAAAGAAGAAAAAATAACCCATCCTATCCTATAACACCCTCTCATAGAAAAAAATATTTCCAACATCACATATAATTAATATATCCACCACCATTCTAAAAACAGGGGAAATCAAGGAGGTCCCCCATGAGATCAACCATCTAACCCATGAAGTGCCAAATAGGCCTTTATGATTAGACATGCTATTTAAATTTCAAGACACCATTTTTAAAACATGTATTTCCTTATTTAATAACCAAAAAAGTATAAAATATTTGAATTGATATCAAAAATACCTTTTAAATTGTTATATTCATTTTTACAAGAATTTAAGAATGTCTGTATATTTATTTCAAAGGGACATTTGAGATTCATAATTAAACTGCTCTATGTCATGAAATAAATTTCAATGATAAATTTAAAAATACTAAAAACTATAAAATAGAGGAATAATTTAAGCAATAATGAATTTATAAAACATAACCACTCTTTGAATACTAAAATGAAGCAATTTCAATGAAACATGGACCTCAAAAAAGTGAATAGTGAACTGAGATATCCAAAAAAATTATACCTTATTAGTGAGAACTTAAAGGTGGAAGAAGGTGTTATACATGGTCCTTAAACCTCAGAATACTCAATATTAGGTCTACTGTGAACACTATAATATCCAAAAAGACCATTATATTTCATAGGAAAAGTTGGAACCAAGATAAAATAGTGATATATATAAGGAATAATATATCAAAATGAGATTACTTATTAGAACCAAGATCAAAAAAAGAAGATATTACCTATGATCATTAATGGGGAGGATGGAAGCTGAAGATAGAAAAACAAAATTGGAAGGAATTAGATCATAGAGGCAGGGTTTTAGCTTTGAGTGGGATGAGTGTGATGGATAAAAGAGGAATCAGGGGAGAAGAGGGTTGGAAGGGGATAGGAGAGGGTTCACATCAGGGATGAGAATGATGGATAATTGAGCAGAATGTTTATACGGGAGATGAGGTTTTGCGGGGGGATAGAATAATTTATAGGGGAGAGGCACATAGGGTTGAGCCCAGTGGAATTTAAATATAAGGGATGGTATACCTATGGTTTATTTAAAACTATAGGGATATCTATACCTAGCACATCTATCCCAACAGTTTTTTTAAATTGTTTGTGTAGATGCATGGTTATAGACCCATTTTCCAGTAGTGTCCCTCATGCAATATAAAAAAATACTTAAAATATATGATGAAAAATCTAAAAATAAAAATTGTGGTGTTGCCTTTTCTATAACATCTATTATACCTTCTAAAGTTCAGTTTGTTGAGAAAGTTCTAAAATCATTGTGGAAGAAGAAAGTTTTTGTTTGGTCAAATTCTACTACATTAGAACATTTAGAAAATAAGTTATCTAATCTATCCATATGAAAAAAAAAATATAGTTTGAAATTAACACTTTCAATATCGATATAATAAAGTTCATAAGGAGAAAGGTGACAAGAAATATTTTGAGGTTACTTATTATGAATGAAAGAAAGATGGACATATTTGACCAGATTTCCCAAAGATGTAAGTAAAGGTTAGAAAGAAATACATTAATATAGATATTATAAAAAATATTATAAACCTAAAGGAAGAAAATTTTGAAAGCTTCTAACACATGGAGTACTGGTGGTGGAAATTCTTTTGAAAATTCATCTGATAATGAATGATCTGGACAAAAGAATATTGGAATTTTTTATAAAGTACCCATAATAAATAAATATATAATGAAAAAGGTATATACAGTTGAATTCATTACTGATATTTCTTTAAATTAAAACTATCATGATGAGAAAAATTATACATCTTCTGATGAAGAATCTTCCTCAGCAGAAGATAATACACTACCATGTTATGAAGAGGTTTCCTGATTTACAAAATTGCTTGAAAATGAAAATTATAATACTTGTAAAATACTTGACAATGACAAAGTTAATATTTCCATTGATGATTTAAGAATATTACTTTTTAGTAATGAAATATCTTATCTTTAAAAATAAATTGATAAAAATATTTTTTAATAAGATACCATTTTAATAGATTTTAAAATATTTATTTCTGAGAAAAATATTTTAGAATGAAAACTTAGTTCTTGAACTAATAATAATGAGGATAAAAAATTTAGTTATCAAATCAAAATTAAAAAATTATAGATTAAAGAAATTTTTGTAAAAGTTTTCAATTAGTAAAGAAATCTTTGATAAAATTTATAATCAAATTAGATCTCAGGGTAATAGTTTTGGAATGTGTTTTACCAATGGAAACCAGTTATTAGTAGTAATTATTTTGTTCCTAAATGTTTGCCTTTTTTACTAAGTGATAAAGTGGTGTCCATTGGAGGAAAAATATTTCTTTAAATGATGTTTTATCTCTCAATTTTTAAAATACTTATTTTTATAAATAAATTTGGTTACCCAATATTTTATTTTCTAAAAATTCTAGAACCAAGAAGGTTTGGGTTCCAAAAAACTAATATTTTTATTTTTAAGAAAATAAAGAAATTACCAAAAACAAAAATAATTGATACATGGATAGTGGATATTCATGGAACATGACTTGAAACAAATATTTATTCAAGAATATAATCAAGATGAATGGTGGAAATGTAACATTAAGAGATAATGATCAAGGAGAGATTATCGGAATAGGTAACATTGATCTTCTTGTAAAATACCTTATTTAAAATGTTTTATTTATTTTAGGACTTAAGAAAAACCTTATAAGCATGATTAAATTATGTGATGATGGTTACATTATGAATTTTAGGAATGATAAATCTATTTTACATAGTTACAAGGATGAATTTATTCTTTATGCTAATCAGTATGATAATGTTTACACACTAAACATTGAAGACCTTAGGAGACAAGAATTACCTTTTTCAATGTAATGGAAGATCGTTCTTGGTAATGAAATGGAATATTGGGACACTATAACCTTATAAAATTATCTAATTTTTCACATAAAGGACTTGTTAAGGATGTACTAGATCTTAGGTTTGATACTTCTAAAGTCTATTACCCTTTCCAATATGGTAAGTAACATAATCGAGGTTTTAAATCTATTAGTGAAGTCTCAATATATGATTCTTTAAGTTAGTAGAAATTGACTTATTTAGTACTACAAAAACTGGAATTATTAGTGGAAAATAATATGTATATGTCTTATTTTTGGATTAAACTAGATACAAATGGGTCTATTTTCTTACAAAGAAATATGAAACCCTAAGTAATTTTTAGAAATTTTTTATTTAGAGTTAAACATGAGAAAAACCACTCCTTTATAACAATTTATATTGATCATGGTGGATAATTTGAAAGTTGTGATTTTAAAACTTTTTATAGTAAGAAAGGCATTGAACATAACTTTTAATCACCTGAAACACCCCCATTGGAAAGGAGTAGTTGAAATAATAAATAAAATTATTTAAGATATTACTAAAACCATGTTGAGTGAATACTCATTTGATAAATATTTTTGGGATGATGTGGTTAGTACTACCTTATATACTATAAATTGATTTATAATTAGGAATTTTCTTAATAAATTCTTTTATTAATTGTGTATAGGAAGAAAACAAATATTTCCTTACTTAAAAGTTTTTGGATGAAAAGTATTCATCCTGAATACTAAAGATATTCTACATAAGTTTTCACCTAAATCCAATGAAAGAATATTTTTAGGTTATTCCACTATTTTTAAGGTTTATAGAGATTTTAATAAAAAATCTTGTACTATTGAGGAAACAGTGCATGTTATGTTTGATGAAACTGGTCACTTTGTTTTCAAACAACCTCAACCTACATCATCAGATATTATTTCTAAAACTGATTTTCAACCATTGTTAGAAAGTAATTTTTATAAATAAGAAACCCAATAATTATTTTCTGAAGATATTCCTCAAAAATATTTTCTACCAATTGTTGTAGAACAAACTTTTGAAAACCCAATAAGTCAGTTGTTTCTTAGGAATCCTTCTAGTGAAAGTATCATTGGTGATGTAGATCAGCTAGTTAGGATACAAAGTTCCTTAAGAAATGGAATTTAACATCTATCATTATTATCCTAATTTGAACCTAACAATCATGATGATGATTTAGTTGATGAGGATTAGATTAAGTCAATGTAATATGAACTCAATGAGTTTGAAAGGAACAAAGTATGGACATTAGTTAAACAACCTATAGAAAATTCTATAATCTGAGTACAATAGTTTTTTTCATATTAAATGTGATGAAAATATAATAATTGATAGAAATAAATATAGAATTTTATCTAAGTGATATAATCAATAATAGGTAATATATTATGATGAAAATTATTCTCTGATAGAAAGACTTCAAGCTATTCGAAGAATTTTATCCTTTATTGCATTCTTTAATTTAAAATTATTTCAAATGGATGTGAAGTGTGATTTTATTAATAGATATTATTAGGAGGAATTTTATATAGAACACCCACCAGGTTTTGAAAATACAAAACACCCATAATATGTTTATAAACATAACAAATATTTACATAGACAAAACAAATCCTCCTGAGATTGGCATGATAGATTATCTGGATTTTAGTTATAAAAAATATATTCTAAGGGAGATGAAGATCCAACTCGTTTTATAAAAGAAGTTAATAAAAACATTATCACTGTGAAAATTTAAGTTCATGACATTACATTTTGTTCAAATAGAAATTATTTAACATATTCCATTTTGAATATTATAAAGTATGTGTTGGAAATGAGTATGATGGGTTAGTTAACCTATTTTATTGGTTTTCAAATTTCAAAAGAATTGGAAGGAACATTTATATCTCAAAATAGGTATATAAAATATCTTCTTAAGAAATTTGGATATAACAACACTAAAAGTATTATTAATCTTATTGATACCTCTAATACTTTAAATCTTCATAAGGCTGGGAAACCAGTTGATCAATATATTTTTTGAGGTATGATAGGAATTTTACTTTATATAATTTCTAGTTGTTTGGATTTAATGTTTTCAGTATGCTTTTTTGAGAGATATCAATCCAATCCAAAAGAATCTCGTTTAAAATATGTAAAATGAATTTTTTATTATCTTAAAGGGACTATGGATTTAACCATGTACTATTCTTCTAGAAATGTTTTCAAAATAAATTTTTTTCCAAATTCTGAATTTGGTGGATGTATAATGGATAGAAAAGGTACATCTAGAACATTTCATTTATTAAGAGATTCTTTAGTTTCATTTTCATGTAAGAAACAACACACTTTAGCACTCTATATTACTAAATCCAAATATGTAGCAGCTGGAAGTTTTTATGATCCAGTTTTGTGGATGCAACACACACTCATTGACAAAGGCATAAGTTTTACCAAAACTCAAATACATTGTGGTAATAAAAGTGTAATTTATTTAAGTAAAAAACCCTTGAGACCACTCATGTTCTAAGAACATAGATATAAGATAACATTTCCTTCAAGATCTCAAACATAAAGGAGATATAATTTTATAATTCATCAGAACTCAAGAAAAAATTGCTGACATTTTTACTAAACCTCTTAGTTCAGATAGATTTAAATATATTAAACAAAATCTAGGAACGAACAACATTAAGTGATCACTAATATATAGTTCTTATTTATCCATAACCTTAAATTAACACACTCCTTTCCATATGGGGTATTTATTCTTATTTTTCTATAAATTTTTTTTAGTTTTTCTTTAAAAAAAATTAGTTTTATAAATTGATTAGTTTTTTAAAAAATTTTACCATAATGAGTATCCTAGGCTCAAAATTTTATAAAATATTTTAGATTAAGAAATCTCATAAAGTCTTCTATATTTAAACATTGTTATAAAATTTATATTATCATAATTTTAAAAAAAAAATTGGATTGAAACATTCATAATCTATTTTTATAATTGAGCTACCATAATAATTTTTTTAATAAAGCTATCAAATTCAGGTTTTATGAAAAAAACTATTGTAATATATTAATTTTAAAAACCCAATAGGAATAGGTTAATCATAATGATGAAACTTTACACTTTTAAATGAACTCTTATATTATTTTAGTTTTGTACACTATTTCATTACTTTAGTTTAAAATTATTATATTTCTTATTCTTTTAGTTTTTATAAAATCATATATTTATTTTTCAAAATTTTTAAATTTTTTCTAATTGGATTCATTTTAAATATGGTAAAAGTTTTATTTAAAAATTTGTGAGTTTAAATAAACATTTAAAAACTTTATTCAGATACATTTCAACTGTCAGATCACAAGATTTTGTCATATCAACCATTGGTTATCTTATGGAAGATGAATCGTAACCCCTGGTGCCTATATAAGGGTGGGTCACCCCGTGTCCCACATTAATTCTTCATACTTTTCACACATGAGCCACTACACCCTTCAAACTAGGACATTTGATAAGAAAAGGCTGAAGATTCCTAATTTTCATTTTATGAGAAAATAAAGAAATTTTCTCACTTGAATTTGGACAACAAAGTCATAGCTCTATGGATGAAAGGGTATATTATCCCCAGGATAGGTGATAGAGGTAATATTAAATTTTTAGATGTTTTTCTGTAATGGATTTTTTGGGGAATATGATTAATATTGACTCATTTAAATTCATCTTCATTATGGTGGAGAACATAAAAAATTATTCTATCAAGTTAAAGATAATGGTGTTTTTTTTATTCATCAGTAAGTTGTTTCTGAAGTGTATAGATATTTTTAAAGTATAGAATAAATTTTATCCATCCAAGGAGAATATTTCCTTCATCAGTAAGGATATGTTGTCTAGAATGAAATTAGTTTTGGATACCAAGATAATGAAGTTTGATGAAAAAAATTATGGGGATGCTCATGATTCATAACCATCAAAGAAAGCCAAGGAAGATAATAATAAAATGGGAAAGGCTAATAATTCTCCAACAATCAAGAAAAAGAATCAAAATAATTTACCAAATCATTTTTTTGAGAATTTTATGAAACATAAATATCAAAATAATCCAAAGGATATAGAGTTTGGAATTGACCCTATAGATGCTAAATCTTTAAATATTTAAACTATTGAACAACTCTACGAAGGATAGAAGAAAAATACTATAATAAGAAAAACATTGCAAAATGTTTTTCAAAGGAGTAGAAATGTCTTCTAGTAATCTTATTCTCCAGAAATCCCTCACATATCAAATTAATTCAGAATATAGATTACTTTTTAAAAAAACTTTTATCATCACTAATGATATCCCTTTTATTGTAGATAAGGTAAAGTAAAAGGTTGTTATAGAAAAATCAGTCCCAAATATTCTATAGAAATAATCCAAACCTGAGTTACCAAGAAAATGATATCTGATAATAGAAAGATAGTTAGAGGAATAAATTAATAAAGAAGTTGATAAAAAATTTATAAGGAATTCAAAGGAGAATAAAAGTAAGAAAAAAATAAAAATAATAGGAATATGAAGAAGTTGAAGAAGAAGATGATTTTTATGTAGAAGAAGAGGAAGATGAAGAGGAATATTAAGAAGGGTGATGATAAATAAATGAAATCAGATAAGGAATCATTAGAGTAATTATATTTACTGGATTTAACCTCAAAATATGATAAGGATAGAAAATAAAAATTTTCTGAGGAAGAAAAATCATCATAAGAAAATGAAGGAAAATCGTCATTAATGAAAGAAGAATAAGAAAAACAGTCTCATACTAAAGTTTCTAAAAAATATGAGATAGACAAGGATGTGTAAATTGTAGAAATTTCAAATGAAAATAAAGTTTCAAAGACAGATTAGAATAATGGAAAAGAAGTTGACACTGTAACCATCAGGCCAGATCCACCACAACTTGAGCCCAATCAATCGGACTAGGAAGAAATAATCACTCAAAAGGGTTCTGAATTCATCAGTATTGATTTGAAAAGATTAATAGATCAGATTCTATATTTTCTAAATATTGAATCATGGTTTAAGATACTTCAAGAATTCATGAATTAAAAAATAGATTCAATCAAGATTTTCATAGAAACTATTATAAGGATTGAAACTGATTTGAAAGTTTTTCCTGAAAAATTAATGAATCAAAACTGATCATATAATCATATGGGGAAATGGTTGAATTAGATTTATATCGATATTCGAGATCATGATGGCCAATTTGTGGAGGTAAATAAACTTTTGTTAGAATCATATGAATCTTTCAAAACATTATCCTCAGATATGGAAGATAGAGGTATGTTTGTTCAGGAATTAAGAGATTCCAGAAATGACTGGATTGAGGATTTAAATGTTGTGAAACAGATGATACAAGATATAGAGTTAGAGATGAATAGACTCAAAGCTTGTGAAAATTAGTTGATCATTATGAGAGAAACAATCAATGAACTCTTAGAGGAAGTTAAAAGTATCAAAGTAGAAGTTCAGAATATGTAATCTCTAGAAAAAATGTTGAGAAGTTGGAAAAATATCATCATGTGTTCAAGAATATGATGGATTTTTTGAAGAACCTAATGAAGAAAGAATGATTTATTTTTCTTTGAACTCTCAACATAATTTTGTAAAAAAATTACTATTTATAATGAATGAATTATCATTTGATTCTATTATACTAGAATTTTTTATAATTTAAAATAGTTTAATATTATTTAATATTTATATAGATTATTAGTTATTTTAATATTGTTTCATATGTTATTTTTCAAAAAATTCAATAAAGTTCAGATTATTTCCCTTTTCTTTTTGAAAATGATAGAGGGGTATAATTTTATATTAATTGGGAGAATGATATATTAATGGAGAGATACAATCAAAAGGGTGAGTTTGTTTCATAATGGGGAAGAAGTAGTCTTTAAGGGTTGTTTGTTCTAATTATCTCCATCATATTGATAAGAGTTAAAAACTCAAGGGGAGTTCAGTTATAAATAATAATTTCGATGTTTTTAAAATAAAAAAAGGGATGAAAGTTGTTAAAGTTATTTTTCCATTTAAATGTTGGGGTTTCTGCTTTCCCAAAAGGGGGAGATTGTTAATCTAGAACTATTACTTCTTACTTTTCTATTCTTTTAGTTTTGGAAATCAAAAACACTTTCTTAAAAACATGTTTACTATCTTTTTATATTCTAAGAGTTTTAATATTTTTTTGTGGAAAAAATTATCTTTTACTATGTATAGAAAAATTTATAATGTATTATGAATATGAACATAAAATTCTTAATTACAATCATCGTATTGAGTATGCATCCTATTATTGGACTTTCCTTTAATAAGACTAGAAGTTGGACTTTTTTCTTGTCTATCATACTGAAAAAATGCATAACTATTAGACTGATTCTAGCACTGATACATCAGACTGACTCTCATAATGATTATATTATTGATAATAGAAAATATAATCCATCATACTATACTTTGTTTAAAATAGAAATATATAAGACTTATTTATATCATATGGAATAACTTTATCACTATAATGGTACTAAAATATAAATGATGTCGAACATTCTATTATTCCAGAACATTGTGAGTTGTTAAGAGCTAGCTATCCAGGGCTATTTCAAAAAACATAGAAACATAAAATTTAGATCTTTTCCTATAAATAAAATGTAATTTGAAGATTTGGAGTTGATACATTTCAAAAATCCAGTATTTTGAAGTTTTCACTTCTTAAAAATCTCGTTCTTAGTCAATGTAATACTTTAGAGAATTTTAGTTCTAAGGAATCCTTGTCAGGTTGTTTCCTTTAGAAATTTTTCATTTGGATTATGTGTATGATCATTATTATGAAAAAGGCATTATAGGGATAGGAATATGGTGAATATGATCCTTCATTTTGAGGGATTCTGAGGCTAGGAAGACAGACACTGATCATCACATCTAGAGCTTCCGATGATAGAAATACAAATCTTATTCCAATGAATATATCGGGGGATTTCTTGGGAAGAAAAGACAAAATTTAAATTAAGTATTAAACAATGGATACCTTTATTTAAGGTTTTTTAATACCTTACTCTTAAGTTCAAAAGAGTTCAATCTTTTAAATATATCTTGTAAATCATTCTTACTATTATAAGCTATTGTATTACTGGTTTCTATAAGTTTCCTTTCCGATGTGTGTGTTATTGAAAGTTATTCTTTGTACTCATCTTTATAAACTATTTTTTTATTAGTGTTATGGTGAATATGATATTAATAATAATACTTTGATATTAACCTGATCTATTTTTATTTCAATCTTCACTCTAATAATCAAAAAAGTACGAATCTGATAAATTTTCTTTAAGAGGTATTGTGTTTTGTTTAGTTTAAATGTATTATAAATTATAATTCACCCCCTCTTGTAAGTATATCCATCAAAGCTAATATTACGATCCTGATATTTTAATTTTAAGAAAATGGTTCAAAATTAATCTTCTTTTCATTTTACAAATGATTTAATTTTTATTTTTTATCAAAAATGTGAAAGGAATAATTTTTTAACATATAAGGCATAAACAGAATTTTCATCTGTCATGACCACCAAATTCATTAAAGATTCCTTTATATGTTTCCAAGTTTATTTTCAAAGAAAATGTTTTATTTAATATTTAGTATATTACGAAATAAGCTATTTCAAAGTAAAAATGGTATTTTCTCAATAAATGTTCAAAGTGATATTTTATAAGAATATTACATCTAAAATGGAATCCTTTGATATTTCATAATCTTTACTAGGGATGAGAATAAATGATAACATCCTTATTCTTTCTCCATATGGTTTATGATTTTGATGAAAAATTTTTTAGGAAAACTATTTCCTTTCCACGGTTTAGGTTATGATGATATGATGATATGATGAATGTGTTATGATCTTTTGGCACACATATGTATGATTTTCATTATGTGATAGGAGGCCCTGAAATTATATATCTCAATAATTCATTAGGTAATGATAGATATTTCATGAGATAAATAGACTATAATGGGAAGTGAACCCAATTCAATCAGGTACTCTATCCACTATGACTGTCTTGGGAGTGAACCTTGACTACTATGATGGTTTGGGGAGTGAACCCAACCAACTATGATAGTCTCGACAATAATCCATGACTACCAAGGAAACTATTTTATTTGATTACGTGTATGCCACAATTATATATCTTATTCCAATGTTATGTTATCATGACTTGTGTTATTTGATTCCTTTATTATTCATGTCATATGAACATCCAATATTTATTGCATTATTCAAAATTATGATCTTTGATATACAGGGTATGGTTTTCAAATTTTATTATCATGTTATCAACCCTTATGCTCATGTTATGTTGATGTGATCATTGACATCTACCTTTTTTACCCTTATTGAGCATTTAAGATCACCCTTTATTATGTTTACTTTCCCCATATTATTAATAAATGTATTAAGTATAATATGTCTAAGAATGGTGTTAGTTATAAAAAACATAGTGTGAGATGATTTAGTTTACTTATTAACTATTTATTTATGTATCCATAGTTATAAGGGAACAAGACTTATATGAATTTGGATTGGATCATCATGTCATTGTAATGAATATTTATCTAATATGATGTACTATTTATATATGAAAATTACGGGTCATTGTACAATTTCCTTCTATTATTTCATGAACCAGGATCAACTGACATTGATTCCCTACCAACCCATGAAATCCTCACAAGTTCTTAATCTTAAGATCTATCCTATCACTCAAAAAAACATTGATACCACTCTATCATGACCCCTCTGAACTGATACCCCTATTAGGCTAGAAATGAAGAGAGGGAGTGACCTCTAAAATGAACCTCTAATAGGCCCATGTTTGGTAACTAGCAGAAAGGGTATAAATCACATAATGAGAAGAATTTCCATTAATAATCCTAGGAAAATACAGTAAAAACCCACTAATCAAAGACATATTGTAGATATAACATAATCAACATCACATAACCCATGTCGAGTATTGAAAATAATAATCTCCAATGTAAGATAATATTGAGGGAAATCTTAAGGCATCAACATCATAGCAGCTCCAACCCACAATCTAGTTATGTCTATCTTGACCGATAAAACCCTCTTAGAAATTAAAAAAAAATAGTTTATATAAACACAGTTTGAGGATAATATGTATAATTAATATGATTATAACCAGGTCTCTCATAAAGATGTGAGAAGATCATAATATAGATCTAGTGAATAAACAACAGAATTAACATGCACTTTAGCAGGTCAACTAATCACCCCAACCTTACCATGGATCACCCTCTAAGTAACACATCCAATTTAATATGATAATATAAAAATAATATAGTTCAAGGAACACCATAACCTCTTCCCTACTTAATTTTCATTCTTATACTCAAGAGATAAGGGTGACATTAATATTAATGAAATCAACCACATACCCCCCCCCCTCCTACCATAAATTACCCCCACCATAAATCACATCAAACTCTCTTACCAATTGGATAACCATTCCACATAGAAATAACCTCTAATTATGTCATTATCACTAAGAATCACCACCAATTGATCCATCATCATAAGGAATCACCATCAACTGAGACATCATCAATTGGAATCGCCACTAAATTATCCATCGTCGCTAGTAATCACCACCAACTGATCTATCATAACTAATTTTGAAAAGATACCAAGAAATATGAGGTAGTCAGCAATCCACTCTCACTAATCTAGATATCAAGGAAACCACCTAGAACTAAAAATACTTGGTTTTTGGTAAAGGTGTTTTACTCAAGAGGGGTGTGTATAGAAACAATATAAAAATACAAGGATGGTGGTATCACATAATACCTAGACCAAGGTTTCACATTAAACGACACTATGATATAACACAATACTACTATGTCACCTCACAATATCCACCACCAACTACTTCAACCGCTAATGAAACTCACTATGAAAAACAACCACCAAAAAACCTATAATTACCTTTTTTATTTATAGATTCAATAATTTCGTGATTTACTACTTACAAACCAAGTTCCATTTATTTAACAATCCAAATCCATATTTAATGAAAACCCACACTCAAGAACACCTTGTATTTAATTTCATCCACTACCCCTTAGTTTATAACCATTAATCAATGTTAAATTCATAAATCAGTCACCATATATTGAATTCTATCCCACACTTAATTCCACCCCATGCCGAACCAACCACAACCCCACTTCTTCAACACATAACATATTCGAACCAGTCACCTCCATCATCGTGCTATCACAAAAAAACTACATAGGTAATAACAATAATAGTGATAAAACCAACAATATATATAGCATCATATTTCATCCCCATCTATTTCCAAAAATCACTTTTAATGTGGGATTTCAAAAATATTTCATTATCTTCTACATGGTTTCTTTAATAGAATTTTGAGATTTACACACAACTATTTATTACCCATATCTAAGTGCCAAACCTTTTTTGAATGGTGAATTCAATAAATCCACTGTATTAATGGTTTTCATGTCACGCCAAGGACAAATAGTAATTAAAAAACATCAAGTTATTCAAAAATAATAATCAAAGGTAATAAATAACTTTGAAAGTAAACAAAACACATGAAAACATGCCCCTCTTCCCTTTTTTTCATTAAAATCATTTCAATATATTTCTTAGTTCATTCTTTAACAATCACATAAAGGTAAAAAGAGAATTAAAATCTCAATGTATTAAAAATAAGGTGAGAGACCATATCCCCTATCTCATTCATGGATTTATAAATCATAGTGAAATATCCAAGAAATGAGAGGATGATCAAAATAGAGTGATCACACAAAAAAACCTTAGTAACCTAAAACAAAACATTTTCCATAATCTCTTACCATAATATCTCCTAGACCAAATATTATGATAATAAAAACCTTCTTCAAATTAAGAATGAGAGTAATAGTGTAACATCCCAAGTAAGTAATGAATAATAGATATTTTTATCTATGTCTATTAATGATTAAGATAGTGTTTTAGAGGCTTAAAATGAAAATAAATCCAATCTTAAGCATGAAATACACTAATATTCTTAAAAGATTGTTTTACTGCCTTATGATGGAAAACTCTTTTTAAATCTATCTTTTGACAATTTTATAAACTATGTTTGTCAAAAAAACTTATTCTTTCTGATTGGGACATCAAAATTTACTTTGTGTGAATTTTTGGTATTTTTCTGACAATGTTCATTTTTAAATGAATAGTGGAAAATACTGCATTTTACATCAAAACTGCTTTTTAAAATAATTTATTTATATGATTAGATTATCTTTTGAATTGATTTTGAAGTGAAATTAGAATATATTTTTACCATTTTATCCAATGGTGGTCATTGAAATCAATTTCACTTTGAAATTAGACTTAAACTGGTGTCAATCTTTTGATACTTATTGTTTTATAAAAACACGCTATTTGCTCTGACAGCGGGAATTAATTATTAAATTAATTAATGTGACTTATATATTTTTTAATTTTGTAAAATGGACTTAATTTTTGAATTCAGAATATCAGATATAGCTTAGGGTGAATTTTTGGTAATTTTCTGAAAAACTCGAATTTTTGATGAATAGTGAAACCACTAAGTGGTAATCAAGAAAACTGATTTTTTAGTTAAATGAAAGTTTACCACTAATGTGTATTGAATTTTGAAAATCCGACATACATGGTTGTCATTAAGAAGTAAAATATGGTTCAATGAGATTAAAATAATTTTTTTGGTGAATAGTAACTTATTAAGTTTTAATCGCGATTAGTGGTAATTAGTGTAGTTTAAGGTAAAAATAATGCTTTAAAAAATAAGATGAGCTTGAAACATGTGATACCCTCATTGGTTGTGTCATGGCCGACCAAGACAAGCCATGGGTCAACTTGGGGACCCCATGGATCCACTTTGGTTGGGAAATGACATAAATTACTTTTTATTTAATGTAAAAGTAAAAATGACACAAACATAATATGTTTTAGAAAAACAATTTTTACATGGGGTTATAAAGATCGGATTTTTGATTATAAATAGTCATTGGAAAGATAAAAAGATTTCCTACATCATAGTATTTTTTTATAATATTTAGACATTAAATAAATTAAATTATTTATGACATAATAATGATGCAGCGATGACATCATTATTTGACGATTTAAATAAAATAGAAAGATAATGTAAAATCTATGAACTAAACATGTCCAAAACTTATTGGATGGGTGGCTTTCGAACCATTATCACCTTATCCACGAATTATATCAATGTGGGACCTTTTGAAACCGAAACACATTTTCAAATAAAGTAATATTTCCTTACTTTCCAAAAGTGCCCCTCCTCTCCTCTTATAAAAGGCCCCCACCTCTACCTCATTTCACACACTCCTCAAGCCTTTGGATCGGCCAACCCCTGCCCATTTACTCTCTCCACATCCCTCTACTCATCCTAGATGATTCCCTTTGGACAGAATCCTTTCAAAGGAAGCCTTTAGGCTCAAATCAAAAGGAGTTACACTTTTAAAGGTAATTCATTCTCTCATGTTCATTTGTTTTATTTTGATTCTCCAACCCCCTAAACTCTTTTTATTTACTTCTTTTGTAACAACACCAGTATCTTCAATATACTAGTATTTTTTTATAAGATTTAATTGAGCTACACTCTCACACAACTACATCAAATTGTTAAAGAACAAACGGTTTCCGTGGATGGAAAAATTCTGCTCCCGAAACGATGATTGTTCAATACTCATTTAACACCTTCAAAGGTGGCCATTATGATGTCACTATTTTTATATATGATATATAATATGTTTATGTTTTCCTTAAGCTTCTGTTTTTTTTCATTTTGGGCATACCTTTATGGTTTCCATTATGGGTAAACACAATATCTTCATTTTAGGAAGTGCGGACTACCGCCCCCTGAAAGTGATTTGATTCGTTAATACCATATGTGGGATGTGTAAAGGATAAAGTTAGTGATATTATATATGTTATTATACTGGAATTATAATATACTCTTATATCATTATGATTCCATTCCGGAAAATACGAAATAGAAATGGAAGTAGCGTTCATGCGTACGTACGGCTTACCGTCTCCATGAACGGTGCATTTCATTTCTTAACTCTAAATGTGATGTAATATTATAAATACATGTATATGATGAATATATATGATATATATGTTATCCAAATAATTAATATCATTTTGGATATAACGAACCTTTGACCAAATTAACAACATGTAAGTGTAAGAAGTCTATTTTTGACTTAAGAACCAAATACCGACAAAATGAACATTATTAACTTAAATGATTACATTATGTTCATAACATGGTATAAAAGGAATAATGAACTTGAAAAAGGTTCATAAGCAAGTAGAGATTAACTCAAGTTTATTTTTCAGGAGATTAAAGAATGGTCGGGTCAAGTTGGATACGAGGTATGGGACTTCGTCTCAATCTCCTTTCATTGAGGCATATTTTATTTTATACACAACTTTCATTTATACGGTGTATAAACCCCTTTGAATTTTACGTTTATTCAAAAGGAATCTTTTTTATATGAAGCGTTTGCTAAATGACAAAAGGGAATGTTTTTGTCGTACGTATGCGGCGACAACGACTTCTCCGCCATCGTGACCGTTATTTGAGTTTCGGCTTCCTCTACAAGCCATACCTTCTTTTTAAAAGAAAAATAAATACCATGTTTTACTTTTCTTTTATTTTGGTATTGAAAATGGTTTTCACAATTTTTTTGTGTTGTATTGATATCTTGTGATTGAAATGTGGAAATTTTATGTTTCCTTTATGCATGTTTTATATGATACGATTATGTTATGGTTCTTGGGCATTATTATGAAGACGGGTGGTTCCGTGATAAACTAAGGGCGGGTGAGCCCGATATAGCTCTCCAATGCATTGGGTAACGCGAAGGAGTGAAACGTTAAGGTTTCTCCGAAGAGATTTTAGGGAATATACTGTGATGGGTATTCCAAACGTAACCAAGAGGGTTACTCCCTACATAAGAATGTTATGAATGCCTCAAGTTACCTTTATGTCTTATGATTTCTATGATTATTCATGATTTGATGAGGTATGTTAAAGTGCTTATGTTTTATGGGTAAAGTATGATCTCATCCTTATGTAAATATTTACCCATGTTTCCTTTCCATATTTTTATATCCCTTACTGGGCTTTTTATGCTCATCCCAAGTTTTTTTGAAATGCTTTTCACAGGTCAAGGGAAAGGTACATGATATGGTGATAGTGTCAAGGAAGTGTCAAGAAAGAATCCATGTTTATTTTAAATATGTTTCCATTGATGGGAATGAAGAATACTATCTTTATGTAACCACTTTGTTTATATGTGGAATGTAATGCAAGTTTTATGATCTAATTCTCTAAAACTCTAAACCTGAAAAGATCCTCAATATGTAATCTTGTAATAACTCAAGATTAAGTAAGGTTTAAGGCTGGGGCCTTATAGTTGGTATCAAAGGTTGGTTTAGATAACTTTAGGAGTTAGAATTTTATTAAATTATTATCCAAAATATTTTTTTTGAAATGATATAGCATTTCAAAATTACCATGTTGCTTCATCTATGACATGTTTGTTCAGAATGGTTTTCCGCAGAGGAAACAGGGAAGCAGTGCTAGGAAGGCATACAGAAGGAAATAACCTTCCGAATCAGCATCCTGAGATGGTCAAAATTGGAACTGAACAGTTTGTTGCAGTAAAGGCGCAGTTGACTCAGGCTATAAATGGTGGTGGTATCCATGCACGAGATCAGCCAGATCAACCGCAGAGGAACATGTCAGTGGTGGAACATTTCATGAGGCAACATCCCCCATAATTCCGAGGATCATCTGACCCTGTGCTAGCTGAAGGGTGGATTAAAGCACTGGAGAAGATTTTTGATGTCATGGGGTGTTCAGACAATCAAAATGTTAGTCTTGCCATTTACCGTTTGGAGGGTGAAGCAGATCAGTGGTGGTCGATGGTTAAAAATATCAGGGACGCTGATGAGATTTATGCTCTCGACTGCGATGAATTCAAAGGTATGTTTCTTGAGAAGTATTTTCCTAAGGCTGTTCGACTTAGGATGGAAAAACAATTCTTGGAATTGAGGCAAGATGAAGACTCAGTGGCTGCCTATGAAGAAAGGTTCACTCGATTGGCAAGGTATGCTCCAGATTTTATCCGAGGCCTTGATAGTAAAATCAATCATTTTTACTCAGGATTAAATCCAAAGTATCGAAGGGAATTAGCTTCTCGTGAGTTTAAAAGTTATGAAAAGCTTGTTCGATGTGCTGAGAAGGTGGAAATGGAGTTTGCCGATGACCAAGTGTTCTATAACAACCAGGAGAAGAAGAGACCGAGGTGGCAGGAGAAAGGTAAGAATTCTTCAAAAAAGTCTGATGGTAAGAGAACTAAGTTTCTAGTTTGTGATAAATGTGGCAAAAGGCATACTGGGGAATGTCTTCTGAATTCTGGAAAGTGCTACCGATGTGGTAAGATGGGACATAAGGCTCGTGATTGCACTGAAAAGGGTCATGGTAAAGGTTAGAACAAATTTGATTTACAGTTAGTGAAATGTTATAAGTGCAATGAGATGGGTCACTATGCAAACGAGTGTCCGACAAAGAGCTTGAGTGATCGGCAGCAGTTAGACTACAAGCAGAAAGGGGTGGTGAAATCCTTTGCAACTACTTCAGCAGATGTCGGGCCATCAAATGAAGTTGTATCAGGTACTATGTTTGTTTTTTCAGATTATGCCAGTGTGTTTTTTGATTCGGGGTCTACACATTCTTTCATCTCTGTAACCTTTTCTAGTAAAATGGGAATACCATCTCAAGAAATGACTCCTGAACTTTTGGTAAAAACACCTGGGGGAAATGTTGAGGCAAAAAGAATTTATAAGAATCTTCATATCCTTATCTGTGGAAAGAACCTACTTACAAACCTTATTGTTCTACCTCTAGTAGAGTTTGATGTTATCCTAGGTATGGATTGGCTCTCTATTTACCATTCTAAGATTGACTGTAGAGCTAAAGAAGTTTCTTTTCAGAAAGACTTTCAGTTTGTTTATAAGAATGAACCCTTACTTTTGATAACATATCAAGAGGCCGAGAAACTTGTAAAAGATGGAAATGAATGTTACCTTCCACACGTCGTTGAAAATAAAGGAACTGTTCAGATTAATGATGTGCCAGTGGTAAATGAGTATCCTGATGTTTTTCCTGATGAGTTGCCTAGAATAATACCAGATCGGAAAGTTGAGTTTACTGTTGACTTAGTTCCTGATGCTAATCCAATTTCAAAACCCCCTTATCGAATGGCACAAATTGAACTTTTAGAGTTGAAGGAGCAATTGCAAGATTTTTTAGAGAAAGGTTTAATTAGACCTAGCACATCACCATGGGGTGCTCCTATTTTGTTTTCTAAAAAGAAAGATGGTTCTATGAGACTTTGCATTGATTATAGAGCCTTGAATAACATCACTGTTAAGAACAAATATCCTTTGCCTCATATCGATGATTTGTTTGATCAGCTCTAGGGAGCTCAGTTTTTTTCAAAGATTGACCTGAGATCGGGGTACCATCAGCTGAAGGTAAAGGAGGTAGATATTCTGAAGACTGCGTTTCATACGAGATATGGCCATTATGAATTTGTAGTAATGCATTTTGGGCTAACCAATGCACCTGCTGTATTCATGGACTTAATGAATAGAATTTTCCATGAGTTCTTGGATAAGTTTGTGGTGGTTTTCATTGATGATATTTTGGTGTTTTCTAAAAGTAAAGAGGAGCATGAAAGACATTTAAGGGTTATCTTGCAAACCTTAAAAGAAAATAAATTGTATGGGAAATTCAGCAAATGTGAGTTTTGGTTCCAACAAATTTCTTTCCTTGGTCACATTGTTTCAAAAGATGGCATAACTGTTGATCCTGCAAAAACAAAAGTTGTGGAAGAATAGCCAAGACCCACAAATGTAACTGAGATTTGTAGCTTCCTTGGTTTGGTGGGCTATTACCGAAGGTTTGTTAGAAATTTTTCATGGTTATCTAGTCCAATGACTAAGCTAACTCAGAAGGGTGTTAAGTTTATCTAGACAAAAGAATGTGATGATTGTTTTCAGGAATTGAAAAAGAAGATTGGTGAATGCTCCAGTTTTGGCACTAACTTCCAGGAATGGTGAGTTTGTTATATACATTGATGTTTCATTGAAAGGACTTGGTTGTGTCCTAATGCAAAATGATCAGGTAATTGCTTATGCTTCACGACAGTTGAAAACTCATGAGGTAAATTACCCTACACATGATTTGGAATTAACTGTTGTTGTTTATGCTTTAAAAATTTGGAGGCATCATTTGTATGGAGTAAAGTGTGAAATATATACCGATCACAAAAGTTTAAAGTATATATTCACTCAGAAAGAGTTAAACATGAGACAGAGGAGATGGCTAGAATTAATCAAGGATTATGATTGTACAATTCATTACCATCCAGGAAAAGCAAATAAAGTGGTTGATGCTTTGAGTCAAAAAAGTAATGCTTCACTAACAATGTTGCGTTTGAAACGTGATCTTTTGGTTAAGGATTTGATGAACTTTGGCATAGAAGTTGTTGGTGCAGGAAGTCCTTCTGTTTTGTTTCAGGTATCAGTGAGATCTTCTCTATCAGATAGAATCAAGCAAGCACAGAAGCAAGACAGTGAGTTGCAGAAAAAGGTAGAGCTGGTTCAGAAAGGCAAGTTGCCTGAATTCAACATTGATAATGAGTGTGTTTTGAGATTAGGAAAGAGATTGTGTGTGCCTTGTGATTCACAGTTGAAGAGAGAGTTGTTATGTGAAGCTCATAGTTCTCCGTTTTCAGTTCATCCGGGCAGTACTAAGATGTATAGAGATCTGTGAGAGTATTACTGGTGGGATGGAATGAAAAGGGATGTTGCTGATTTTACTGTGAAGTGTTTGACTTGTCAGTAGGTTAAAGCAGAGCGGCAGTTACCGAAAGGGATGCTTCATCCTTTACCAGTGCCAGAGTGGAAATGGGAGAATATATCCATGGACTTTGTTGTTGGATTACCGAAGACATCTCGAGGTAATAATGCAATCTGGGTTATTGTTGATCGCTTGACCAAATCTGCTCATTTCCTTGCAGTACGAGATACTTTCTCTCTTGATCAACTTTCCCGTTGGTATCTTAAAGAGATAGTCAGGTTACATGGAATTCCTCTCTCCATTGTATCAGATCGTGATCCTAGGTTTACTTCTAACTTTTGGAAAGGCCTTCAGAAGTCGTTGGGTACTGAATTAAATTTTAGTACAGCTTTTCAACCTCAATCAGATGGGTAGTTAGAATGAACAATTCAGACATTGGAGGATATGCTACGAGCTTGTTCTATGGATTATCAGGGAATATGGGACCAACATCTTTCTTTGGTTGAATTTTCATATAATAACAGTTTTCATTCTAGTATACAGATGGCACCATTTCAGGCATTATGTGGGAAGCGGTGTCGAACTCTAGCTTTCTGGGATGAAGTGGGTGAAAGGAAGTTGATGGGACCAGAATTGGTAGAAGAGATGGCAGAAAAGTTCAGCTGATTCAGAAACACATGAGAACAGCTCAGAGCAGGCAGAAGAGTTATGCAGATAACCGGAGGAAGGATCTATCTTTCGAGGTAGGTGATCATGTTTTTCTCAAGGTTTCTCCTTGAAAAAGTGTGATGAGATTTGGTAAGAAAGGAAAGTTGAGTCCAAGGTTCATTGGACCATACGAAATTCTGGAGAGAGTTGGATCAGTTGCATACCGAGTGGCTTTACCTCCGAGTTTATCTCAGGTACACAATGTTTTTCATGTTTCGATGTTGAGAAAGTATATGCCAGATCAATCTCAAGTTTTGAGTCCAGAGGTAGTTCAGCTGGAAGAGAACCTATCTTATGAGGAACAACCAGTCCAGATTCTTGACCACAGGGAGAAAGTGTTACGGAATAAGGTGATTCACCAGGTAAAGTTTTTGTGGAAAAACCACATGATTGAAGAGGCAACATGGGAATCTGAAAATGCAATGAGGGATAAGTACCCCCATTTATTCGATAAGTAAATAAATTGCGGGGACGCAATTTTCTAAAGGGGGGAAGGATGTAACATCCCAAGTAAGTAATGAATAATAGATATTTTTATCTATGTCTATTAATGATTAAGATAGTGTTTTAGAGGCTTAAAATGAAAATAAATCCAATCTTAAGCATGGAATACACTAATATTCTTAAAAGATTGTTTTACTACCTTATGATGGAAAACCCTTTTTAAATCTATCTTTTGACAATTTTATAAACTATGTTTGTCAAAATAAAATTATTCTTTATGATTGGGACATCAAAATTTACTTTGTGCGAATTTTTGGTATTTTTCTGACAATGTTCATTTTTAAATGAATAGTGGAAAATACTGCATTTTACATCAAAACTGCTTTTTAATCTAATTTATTTATATGATTAGATTATCTTTTGAATTGGTTTTGAAGTGAAATTAGAATATATTTTTACCATTTTATCCAATGGTGGTCGTTGAAATCAATTTCACTTTGAAATTAGACTTAAACCGGTGTCAATCTTTTGTTACTTATTGTTTTATAAAAACACTCTATTTGCTCTGACAGCGGGAATTAATTATTAAATTAATTAATGTGACTTATATATTTTGAATTTTGTAAAATGGACTTCATTTTTGAATTCGGAATATCAAATATAGCTTAGGGTGAATTTTTGGTAATTTTCTGAAAAACTCCAATTTTTGATGAATAGTGAAACCACTAAGTGGTAATCAAGCAAACTGATTTTTCAGTTAAATGAAAGTTTACCACTAATGTGTATTGAATTTTTAAAATCCGATATACATGGTTTTCATTAAGAAGTAAAATGTGGTTCAATGAGATTAAAATAATTTTTTTGGTGAATAGTAACTTATTAAGTTTTAATTGCGATTAGTGGTAATTAGTGCAGTTTAAGGTAAAAATAATGCTTTAAAAAAATAAGATGAGCTTAACATATGTCCTACCCTCATTGGTTGTGTCATGGCCGACCAAGACAAGCCATGGCTCAACTTGGGGACCCCATGGATCCACTTTGGTTGGGAAATGACATAAATTACTTATTATTTAATGTAAAAGTAAAAATGACACAAACATAATATGTTTTACAAAAACAATTTTTACATGGGGTTATAAAGATCAGATTTTTGATTATAAATAGTCATTGGAAATCTAAAAAGATTTCCTACATCATAGTATTTTTTTATAATTTTTCGACATTAAATAAATTAAATTATTTATGACATAATAATGATGCAGCGATGACATCATTATTTGACGATTTAAATAAAATGGAAAGATGATGTAAAATATATGAACTACACATGTCCAAAACTTATTTGATGGGTGGATTTCGAACCCTTATCACCTTATCCACGAATTATATCAATGTGGGACCTTTTAAAACCGAAAAACATTTTCAAATAAAGTAATATTTCCTTACTTTCCAAAAGTGCCCCTCCTCTCCTCTTATAAAAGGCCCCCACCTCTACCTCATTTCACACACTCCTCAAGCCTTTGGATCGGCCAACCCCTGCCCATTTACTCTCTCCACATCCCTCTCCTAATCCTAGAGGATTCCCTTTGGGCAGAATCCTTTCAAAGGAAGCCTTTAGGCTCAAATCAAAAGGAGTTACACTTTTAAAGGTAATTCATTCTCTCATGTTCATTTGTTTTATTTTTCTTCTCCAACCCCCTAAACTCTTTTTATTTACATCTTTTGTAACAACACCAGTATCTTCAATATACTAGGATGTTGTTATAAGATTTATTTGAGCTACACTCTCACACAACTACATCAAATGGTTAAAGAACATACGGTTTTCGTGGATGGAAAAATTCTGCCTCCTGAAACGATGATTGTTCAATACTCATTTAACACCTTCAAAGGTGGCCATTATGATGTCAATATTTTTATATATGATATATAATATGTTTATGTTTTCCTTAATCTTCTGTAATTTTTCATTTTGGGCATACCTTTATGGTTTCCATTATGGGTAAACACGATATCTTCATTTTAGGAAGTGCGGACTACCGCCCCCTGAAAGTGATTTGATTCGTTAATACAATATGTGGGATGTGTAAAGGATAAAGTTAATGATATTATATATGTTATTATACTGGAATTATAATATACTCTTATATCATTATGATTCCATTCCGAAAAATACGAAATAGAAATGGAAGTAGCGTTCATACGTACGTACGGCTTACCGTCTCCATGAACGGTGCATTTCATTTCTTACCTCTAAATGTGATGTAATATTATAAATACATGTATATGATGAATATATATGAAATATATGTTATACAAATCATTAATATCATTTTGGATATAAGGAACCTTTGACCAAATTAACAACATGTAAGTGTAAGAAGTCTATTTTTGACTTAAGAACCAAATACCGACAAAATGAACATTATTAACTTAAATGATTACATTATGTTCATAACATGGTATAAAAGGAATAATGAACTTGAAAAAGGTTCATAAGCAAGTAGAGATTAACTCAAGTTTATTATTCAGGAGATTAAAGAACGGTCGGGTCAAGTCAGATACGAGGAATGGGACTTCGTCTCAATCTCCTTTCATTGAGGCATATTTTATTTTATACACAACTTTCTTTTATACGGTGTATAAACCCCTTTGACTTTTATGTTTATTCAAAAGGAATCTTTTTTATACGAAGCGTTTACTAAACGAAAAAAGGGAATGTTTTTGTCGTACGTATGCGGCGACAACGACTTCTCCGCCGTCGTGACCGTTATTTGAGTTTCGGCTTCCTCTACAAGCCATTCCTTCTTTTTAAAAGAAAAATAAATACCATGTTTTACTTTTCTTTTATTTTGGTATTGAAAATGGTTTTCACAATTTTTTTTGTGTTGTATTGATATCTTGTGATTGAAATGTGGAAATGTTATGTTTCCTTTATGCATGTTTTATGTGATACGATTATGTTATGGTTCTTGGGCATTATTATGAAGACGGGTGGTTCCGTGATAAAATAAGGGTGTGTGAGCCCGATATAGCTCTCCAATTCATTGGGTAACGCGAAGGAGTGAAATGTTAAGGTTTCTCCGAAGAGATTTTAGGGAATATACAGTGATGGGTATTCCAAACGTAACCAAGAGGGTTACTCCCTACGTAAGAATGTTATGAATGCCTCAAGTTACCTTTATGTCTTATGATTTCTATGATTATTCATGATTTGATGAGGTATGTTAAAGTGATTATGTTTTATGGGTAAAGTATGATCTCATCCTTATGTAAATATTTACCCATGTTTCCTTTCCATATTTTTATATCCCTTACTGAGCTTTTTATGCTCATCCCAAGTTTTTTTGAAATGTTTTTCACAGGTCAGGGGAAAGGTACATGATATGGTGATAGTGTCAAGGAAGTGTCAAGAAAGAATCCATGTTTATTTTAAATATGTTTCCATTGATGGGAATGAAGAATACTATATTTATGTAACCACTTTGTTTATATGTGGAATTTAATGCAAGTTTTATGATCTAATTCTCTAAAACTCTAAACCCGAAAAGATCCTCAATGTGTAATCTTGTAATAACTCAAGATTAAGTAAGTTTTAAGGCTGGGGCCTTATAGTTGGTATCAAAGGTCAGTTTAGATAACTTTAGGAGTTAGAATTTTATTAAATGATTATCCAAAATATTTTTTTTGAAATGATATAGCATTTCAAGATTACCATGTTGCTTCATCTATGACATGTTTGTTCAGAATGGTTTTCCACAGAGGAAATAGGGAAGCAGTGCTAGGAAGGCATACAGAAGGAAATAACCTTCCGAATCAGCATCCTGAGATGGTCGGAATTGGAACTGAACAGTTTGTTGTAGTAATGGCGCAGTTGACTCGGGCTATAAATGGTGGTGGTATCCATGCACGAGATCAGCCAGATCAACCACAAAGGAACATGTCAGTGGTGGAACATTTCATGAGGCAACATCCCCCATCATTCAGAGGATCATCTGACCCTGTGCTAGCTGAAGGGTGGATTAAAGCACTACAGAAGATTTTTGATGTCATGGGGTGTTCAGACAATCAAAAGGTTAGTCTTGCCATTTTCCGTTTGGAGGGTGAAGCAGATCAGTGGTGGTCGATGGTTAAAAATATCAGGGACGCTAATGAGATTGATGCTCTCGACTGGGATGAATTCAAAGGTATGTTTCTTGAGAAGTATTTTCCTAAGGCTGTTCGACTTAGGATGGAAAAACAATTCTTGGAATTGAGGCAAGAGGAAGACTCAGTGGCTGCCTATGAAGAAAGTTTCACTCGATTGGCAAGGTATGCTCCAAATTTTATCCGAGACCTTGATAGTAAAATCAATCGTTTTTACTCAGGATTAAAGCCAAAGTATCAAAGGGCATTAGCTTATCGTGAGTTTAAAAGTTATGAAAAGATTGTTTGATGTGCTGAGAAGGTGGAAATGGAGTTTGCCGATGACCAAGTGTTCTATAACAACCAGCAGAAGAAGAGACCGAGGTGGCAGGAAAAAGTAAGAATTCTTCAAAAAAGTCTGATGGTAAGAGAACTAAGTTTCCAGTTTGTGATAAATGTGGCAAAAGGCATGCTGGGGAATGTCTTCTGAATTCTGGAAAGTGCTACCGATGTGGTAAGATGGGACATAAGGCTCGTGATTCCACTGAAAAGGATCAAGGTGAAGGTAAGAACAAATTTGATTTACAGTTAGTGAAATGTTATAAGTTCAATAAGATGGGTCACTATGCAAATGAGTGTCCGACAAAGAGCTTGAGTGATGGGCATCAGTTAGACTACAAGCAGAAAGGGGTGGTGAAATCCTTTGTAACTACTTCAGCAGATGTCGGGCCATAAAATGAAGTTGTGTCAGGTACTATGTTTGTTTTTTCAGATTATGCCAGTGTGTTGTTTGATTTGGGGTCTACACATTCTTTCATCTCTGTAACCTTTTCTAGTAAAATGGGAATACCATCTCAAGAAATGACTCATGAACTTTTGGTAAAAACACCTGGGGGAAATGTTGAGGCAAAAAGAATTTATAAGAATCTTCCTATCGTTATCTGCGGAAAGAACCTACTTGCAAACCTTATTGTTCTACCTCTAGTAGAGTTTGATGTTATCCTGGGTATGGATTGGCTCTCTATTTACCATGCTAAGATTGACTGTAGAGCTAAAGAAGTTTCTTTTTAGAAAGACTTTCAGTTTGTTTACAAGAATGAACCCTTACTTTTGATAACATATCAAGAGGCCGAGAAACTTGTAAAAGATGGAAATGAATGTTACCTTGCACATGTCGTTGAAAATAAAGGAACTGTTCAGATTAATGATGTGCCAGTGGTAAATGAGTATCCTGATGTTTTTCCTGATGAGTTGCCTGGAATAATACCAGATCGGGAAGTTGAGTTTACTATTGACTTAGTTCCTGATGCTAAGCCAATTTCAAAACCCCCTTATCGAATGGCACAAATTGAACTTTTAGAGTTGAAGGAGCAATTGCAAGATTTATTAGAGAAAGGTTTCATTAGACCTAGCACATCACCATGGGGTGCTCATGTTTTGTTTGTTAAAAAGAAATATGGTTCTATGAGACTTTGCATTGATTATAGAGCCTTGAATAACATCATTGTTAAGAACAAATATCTTTTGCCTCATATCGATGATTTGTTTGATCAGCTCCAGGGAGCTCAGTTTTTTTCAAAGATTGACCTGAGATCGGGGTACCATCAGCTGAAGGTAAAGGAGGCAGATATTCCGAAGACCGCGTTCCGTACGAGATATGTCCATTATGAATTTGTAGTAATGCCTTTTGGGCTAACCAATGCACCTGCTGTATTCATGGACTTAATGATTATAATTTTCCATGAGTTCTTGGATAAGTTTGTGGTGGTTTTCATTGATGATATTTTGGTGTTTTCTAAAAGTAAAGAGGAGCATGAAAGACATTTAAGGGTTATCTTGCAAATCATAAAAGAAAAGAAATTGTATGGGAAATTCAGCAAATGTGAGTTTTGGTTGCAACAAATTTCTTTCCTTGGTCACATTGTTTCAAAAGATGGCATAACTGTTGATCCTGCAAAAACAAAAGTTGTGGAAGAATGGCCAAGACCCACAAATGTAACCGAGATTCGTAGCTTCCTTGGTTTGGTGGGCTATTACCGAAGGTTTGTTAGAAATTTTTCACGGTTATCTAGTCCAATGACTAAGCTAACTCGGAAGGGTGTTAAGTTTATCTAGACAAAAGAATGTGATGATTGTTTTCAGGAATTGAAAAAGAAGATTGGTGAATGCTCCAGTTTTGGCACTACCTTCCAGGAATGGTGAGTTTGTTATATACAGTGATGCTTCATTGAAAGGACTTGGTTGTGTCCTAATGTAAAATGATCAGGTAATTGCTTATGCTTCACAACAGTTGAAAACTCATGAGGTAAATTACCCTACACATGATTTGGAATTAGCTATTGTTGTTTTTGCTTTAAAAATTTGGAGGCATCATTTGTATGGAGTAAAGTGTGAAATATATACCGATCACAAAAGATTAAAGTATATATTGTCTCAGAAAGAGTTAAACATGAGACATCGGAGATGGCTAGAATTAATCAAGGATTATGATTGTACAATTCATTACCATCCAGGAAAAGAAAATAAAGTGGCTGATGCTTTGAGTCGAAAAAGTAATGCTTCATTAACAATGTGGCATTTGGAACGTGATCCTTTGGTTAAGGATTTTATGAACTTTGGCATAGAAGTTGTTGGTGCAGGAAGTCCTTCTGTTTTGTTTCAGGTATCAGTGATATCTTCTCTATCAGATAGAATCAAGCAAGCACAGAAGCAAGACAGTGAGTTGCAGAAAAAGGTAGAGCTGGTTCAGAAAGGTAAGTTGCCTGTATTCAACCTTGATAATGAGTGTGTTTTGAGATTTGGGAAAAGATTGTGTGTGCCTTGTAATTCATAGTTGAAGAGAGAGTTGTTATGTGAAGCTCATAGTTCTCCGTTTTCAGTTTATCCGGGCAGTACTAAGATGTATAGAGATCTGTGAGAGAATTACTGGTGGGATGGAATGAAAAGGGATGTTGCTGATTTTACTGTGAAGTGTTTGACTTGTTAGCAGGTTAAATCAGAGCGGCAGTTACCGAAAGGGATGATTAATCCTTTACCAGTGCCAGAGTGGAAATGGGAGAATATATCCATGGACTTTGTTGTTCGATTACTGAAGACATCTCGAGGTAATAATGCAATCTGGGTTATTGTTGATCGCTTGACCAAATCTGCTCATTTCCTTACTATACGAGATACTTTCTCTCTTGATCATCTTTCCCATTTGTATCTTAAAGAGATAGACAGGTTACATGGAGTTCCTCTCTCCATTATATCAGATTGTGATCCTAGGTTTACTTCTATCTTTTGGAAAGGCCTTCAGAAGTCGTTGGGTACTGAATTAAATTTTAGTACAGCTTTTCATCCTCAATCAGATGGGTAGTCAGAACGAACAATTCAGACATTGGAGGATATGCTATGAGCTTGTTCTATGGATTATCAGGGAAGTTGGGACCAACATCTTTCTTTGGTTGAATTTTTATATAATAACAGTTTTCATTCCAGTATACAGATGGCACCATTTCAGGCATTATATGGGAAGCGGTGTCAAACTCCAGCTTTCTGGGATGAAGTGGGTGAAAGGATGTTGATTGGACCAGAATTGGTAGAAGAGATGGAAGAAAAGTTCAGCTGATTCATAAACACATGAGAACAGCTCAGAGCAAGCAGAAGAGTTATGCGGATAACCGGAGGAAGGATCTATCTTTCGAGGTAGATGATCATGTTTTTCTCAAGGTTTCTCCTTGGAAAAGTGTAATGAGATTTGGTAAGAAAGGAAGTTGAGTCCAAGGTTCATTGGACCATACAAAATTCTGGAGAGAGTTGGATCAGTTTCATACCGTGTGGCGTTACCTCCGAGTTTATCTCAGGTACACAATGTTTTTCACGTTTCGATGTTGAGAAAGTATATGCCAGATCCATCTCATGTTTTGAGTCCAGAGGTAGTTCAGCTGGAAGAGAACCTATCTTATGAGGAACAACCGGTCCAGATTCTTGACCACAGGGAGCAAGTGTTACAGAATAAGGTGATTCACCAGGTAAAGGTTTTGTGGAAAAACCACATGATTGAAGAGGCAACATGGTAATCTGAAAATGCAATGAGGGATAAGTACCCCCATTTATTCGATAAGTAAATAAATTGCGGGGATGCAATTTTCTAAAGGGGGGAAGGATGTAACATCCCAATTAAGTAATGAATTATAGATATTTTTATCTATGTCTATTAATGATTAAGATATTGTTTTAGAGGCTTAAAATGAAAATAAATCCAATCTTAAGCATGGAATACACTAATATTCTTAAAAGATTGTTTTGCTGCCTTATGATGTAAAAACCTTTTTAAATCTATCTTTTGACAATTTTATAAACTATGTTTGTCAAAATACACTTATTCTTTATGATTGGGACGTCAAAATTTACTTTGTGTGAAATTTTGGTATTTTTCTGACAATGTTCATTTTTAAATGAATAGTGGAAAATACTGCATTTTACAGTAAAACTGATTTTTAATCTAATTTATTTATATGATTAGATTATCTTTTGAATTGGTTTTGAAGTGAAATTAGAATATATTTTTACCATTTTATCCAATGGTGGTCATTGAAATCAATTTCACTTTGAAATTAGACTTAAACTGGTGTCAATCTTTTGATACTTATTGTTTTATAAAAACACGCTATTTGCTCTGACAGCGGGAATTAATTATTAAATTAATTAATTTGACTTATATATTTTGAATTTTGTAAAATGGACTTCATTTTTGAATTCGGAATATCAAATATAGCTTAGGGTGAATTTTTGGTAATTTTCTGAAAAACTCCAATTTTTGATGAATAGTGAAACCACTAAGTGGTAATCAAGCAAACTGATTTTTCAGTTAAATGAAAGTTTACCACTAATGTGTATTGAAATTTGAAAATCCGACATACATGGTTGTCATTAAGAAGTAAAATGTGGTTCAATGAGATTAAAATAATTTTTTTTGTGAATAGTAACTTCTTATGTTTTAATCGCGATTAGTGGTAATTAGTGTAGTTTAAGGTAAAAATAATGCTTTAAAAAAATAATATGAGCTTGAAACAAGTCCTACCCTCATTGTTTGTGTCATGGCGGACCAAGAAAATCCATGGGTCAACTTGGGGACCCCATGGATCCACTTTGGTTGGGAAATGACATAAATTACTTTTTATTTAATGTAAAAGTAAAAATCACACAAACATAATATGTTTTAAAAAACAATTTTTACATGGGGTTATAAAGATCAGATTTTTGATTATAAATAGTAATTGGAAAGATAAAAATATTTCCTACATCATAGTATTTTTTTTATAATTTTTAGACATTAAATAAATTAAATTATTCATGACATAATAATGATGCAGCGATGACATCATTATTTGACGATTTAAATAAAATGGAAAGATAATGTAAAATCTATGAACTACACATGTCCAAAACTTATTGGATGGGTGGATTTCGAACCCCTGTCACCTTATCCACGAATTATATCAATGTGGGACCTTTTGAAACCGAAACACATTTTCAAATAAAGTAATATTTCCTTACTTTCCAAAAGTGCCCCTCCTCTCCTCTTATAAAAGCCCCCCACCTCTACCTCATTTCACACACTCCTCAAGCCTTTGGCTCGGCGAAACCCTGCCCATTTACTCTCTCCACATCCCTCTCCTCATCCTAGAGGATTCCCATTGGGCAGAATCCTTTCAATGGAAGCCTTTAGGCTCAAATCAAAAGGAGTTACACTTTTAAAGGTAATCCATTCTCTCATGTTCATTTGTTTTATTTTGCTTCTCCAACCCCCTAAAATCTTTTTATTTACTTCTTTTATAAAAACACCAGTATCTTCAATATACTAGGATGTTGTTATAAGATTTATTTGAGCTACACTCTCACAAAACTACATCAAATGGTTAAAGAACATACGGTTTCCGTGGGTGGCAAAATTCTGCCTCCCGAAACGATGATTGTTCAATACTCATTTAACACCTTCAAAGGTGGCCATTATGATGTCACTATTTTTATATATGATATATAATATGTTTATGTTTTCCTTAAGCTTCTGTTTTTTTTCATTTTGGGCATACTTTTATGGTTTCCATTATGGGTAAACACGATATCTTCATTTTAGGAAGTGCGGACTACCGCCCCTTGAAAGTGATTTGATTCGTTAATACCATATGTGGGATGTGTAAAGGATAAAGTTAATGATATTATATATGTTATTATACTGGAATTATAATATACTCTTATATCATTATGATTCCATTCCGGAAAATATGAAATAGAAATGGAAGTAGAGTTCATGCGTACGTACGGCTTACCGTCTCCATGAACGGTGCATTTCATTTCTTACCTCTAAATGTGATGTAATATTATAAATACATGTATATGATGAATATATATGATATATATGTTATCCAAATCATTAATATCATTCTGGATATAATGAACCATTGACCAAATTAACAACATGTAAGTGTAAGAAGTCTATTTTTGACTTAAGAACCAAATACCGACAAAATGAACATTATTAACTTAAATGATTACATTATGTTCATAACATGGTATAAAAGGAATAATGAACTTGAAAAAGGTTCATAAGCAAGTATAGATTAACTCAAGTTTATTATTCATGAGATTAAAGAACTGTCGGGTCAAGTCAGATACGAGGTATGGGACTTCGTCTCAATCTCCTTTCATTGAGGCATATTTTATTTTATACACAACTTTCTTTTATACGGTGTATAAACCCCTTTGACTTTTACGTTTATTCAAAAGGAATCTTTTTTATACGAAGCGTTTACTAAACGACAAAAGGGAATGTTTTTGTCGTACGTATGCGGCGACAACGACTTCTCCACCGTCGTGACCGTTATTTGAGTTTCGGCTTCCTCTACAAGTCATACCTTCTTTTTAAAAGAAAAATAAATAAAATGTTTTACTTTTCTTTTATTTTGGTATTGAAAATGGTTTTCACAATTTTTTTTGTGATGTATTGATATCTTGTGATTGAAATGTGGAAATGTTATGTTTCCTTTATGCATGTTTTATGTGATACGATTATGTTATGGTTCTTGGGCATTATTATGAAGACGGGTGGTTCCGTGATAAACTAAGGGCGGGTGAGTCCGATATAGCTCTCCAATGCATTGGGTTACGCGAAGGAGTGAAACTTTAAGGTTTCTCCGAAGAGATTTTAGGGAATATAATGTGATGGGTATTCCAAACGTAACCAAGAGGGTTACTCCCTACGTAAGAATGTCATGAATGCCTCAAGTTACCTTTATGTCTTATGATTTCTATGATTATTCATGATTTGATGATGTATGTTAAAGTGCTTATGTTTTATGGGTAAAGTATGATCTCATCCTTATGTAAATATTTACCCCTGTTTCCTTTCCATATTTTTATATCCCTTACTGAGCTTTTTATGCTCATCCCAAGTTTTTTTGAAATGTTTTTCACAGGTCAAGGGAAAGGTACATGATATGGTGATAGTGTCAAGGAAGTGTCAAGAAAGAATCCATGTTTATTTTAAATATGTTTCCATTGATGGGAATGAAGAATACTATCTTTATGTAACCACTTTGTTTATATGTGGAATGTAATGCAAGTTTTGTGATCTAATTCTCTAAAACTCTAAACCCAAAAAAATCCTCAATGTGTAATCTTGTAATAACTCAAGATTAAGTAAGGTTTAAGGCTGGGGCCTTATAAATAGAGAGTGGAAGGATAGTAAACTCACCTTATATTTCTAACAATCAATCTATTGAATTCAGGGATCAAATCTACCAAATGAGGGTGAAATAACTCCCAAAGACAGACTTGGGTCACCCAATATTTGAGAGAGAATTTTTGAGAATGATGATTCTTAAAGGGGTTTTAAAATTTATACTGATTTTTTGAAAGGGACCATGATATAAAACCCCTAACCACACCTTAAAGAAAAATGTTTTATCACAAATCATGGTGTAAGAATAAGGTTATTCCATAATAAACCTTGGTACAACTCCTCTATAGATTCCATGGGGTATTAAGCCCCAGAATCATATTTACCCAGGGTAAGGCTATGGTGAAACCCATGAACCATGTCACAACAACCCTTAAATAGATTAAGGCATCAAAATCCATCACCCTGAGCCTCTACACTCTAAGGGATTCAACTACGTCACCAGAATCCCACCACCAAACCTACTTTGTTTTAATATTAGCTTACATAGAAGAACCATATTCCAAAAACCAAACCTATATGCTATCTCCAACCTCCACTCCTTAGATTATCTCATAATAAAATAACCGTCATAATAGGTTTATCTAGGAATCCAAATCACATCTTCACCAGAACCTCAACTCCTTTTACCCTTTACCATATTAAAATACATCCACTACACTAGAAATACTATTATCTAACATTATGTGAAACGGATGCCACCCTCACTCAAGAACCCTATAGAACAAGAGAAGGGCCACGCTTCAAATATAACCTTACATAAGATCCCATATAGTATAACACAAACCTCTATGCTATAATCAAATTCCCTACTGGGATTTTACCTCAAAATCATCCACTCCCTTATTGAAATGTCTCTACATTGCTCCATCAATTGAAATGACACAAAATAATAAGATGAAAGATCCAAAACATTACAACATGAGAGGTGGTTGATGTGATGGGGGTGGTGTGAGGAATATTAGTTAGGTGGAAATAGCATGATGAGTAAGGTGGAATGATAAGGAGATAGTGGGATTTCAGTTGTAGTGGTGTGATGATAATGGGGTCATCCATGATGGAGGCATATTATAATAGCGGTGTGGTCGGACCCACAGGTGACTGGTGATGAAAGTGATGAGGTCGAACATAGAGGCAGCCAATAGTGGCACCATAAGGGGTGTCCACTACATTGTTTGTGGAAAGGAGGTAGTTCCATATAGGCCACTATGATGATTAGGTATAAGAGAGGCTAGGGTACCCCCCTTGTTCTCCATCTGATCTATCATTTTGATTGACCAATTACTCACCATGTGGGGAGAGGGGTTATTTTGACCACTGGGAAACCCCACTAGTGAGATTCATAGTACCCATCCCGAATGCTTGGGTCATTTCATGAATGGTCCAACATGGTATTCAAGCCCACTAGGTGGACCAGTTTAGTGATCAGGTGAGGTTCCATGACTGGTTGGGTTTGACAACCTAACGAAGGCGGTATTCTTGACATAATTCATGATGTTTCCATAAGGACACATGTGTGGGAATCATACTCCCTATAGTGAACACCCCCTCTCTTGTGGTGACATTTTTCATGATCGGGGGTTTTTCCTTTGCCCACATTGCTTAAGTGGGCTGTTTTTCACTATTTACTCACTGAGTGTATGGTTTAGATAGATAGATAACCTATCCTAAGTATTTATCTATGTAGATTATAATGGAATGTTATGTTTGTCCATTCAAGATTGTTTATAAGTTGAGATAAGTAGATTATGAATTTATCTCCATAGATCCATTGATGGGGTTCATGAATTATGATCCTAGTGTTCTCATCCAATAGGTTGGGTCGGTATTCCCTCCCCGCATACTTGGGTTCCATGGTCCTCTATCTATGATTATTTTTTTAGATAGGATCTATATTAACTATGTATACCTGGTGCATAGGATCCTTTATCTAATCCTATATATAGGGTTGGTATACTTTCCCCATATACTTAAGGTGTAATATCCTCTATATATGGGTCAGTTTTTATGTATAGTCAAATATCCAACATAAATACTTAGTTAATGAGATCCTTTATCAGTAGAGTTAGTATTACCCCATATAAAGAGATTCTATGGAGAAGGATACTCCACTATATTTGGTATTCCCACCACCTACCTATGGTGTGAGATACTCCACTACAATTCATTTGAGGTTACATGAGTTTCTTCATATTGGTAGTCCAGATTCTTTATTAGTGGTTCAATATTGATATATAGGGGGTGAGATGTTCCATCGACTGATGAGAAAGATTTATATATGAGTAGGCTCACCTTTATGGATTCAGGCAATGGTGTGGTAGTTTGAAAGGTTAGGAAGATCAGATAATTCAAGACTAGTGACTCCTCAAGAACCCTAGGTTATGTCTAAGATATGATACACAATTAGATATCATCTTAAAGATTTATATACTATTTTATACCTTGAAAATACATAATATATCATGAGGTTCATTTTGTACCTATATCTATATATCTCATAGTGTTTTCATGATCACAAAAACTAAATTTTGTATCTAATCATTACATTTTGAGTTGTTTTTAGTTTTTATAATGAAATACCTTATGTTCAACATGATTACACAAATGAAGAAAACAACTTGAACATAATATATCATGTTAATTTCTTAAAGGAAATTGAATAATATTTCAATATGCCAGTAAATTTTTAATGGTTATGTTAATATCATAGAAGGATGATACCAAGTATAATTTAAGACCTTAAAGTATGTTATGATGGAATAAAGTGTGTTTGATGGATATAGGAAACACCAGTTACTCTATAGAAGGGAAATGACTAGCTAGTTGTGATGGATAGAACCAACCTTAGAGAAAAATCCCACAAACTAGTTGTATAATTTCACTAGACAACTGGTACTAATAGACAGATCCATTAGTCCTATAAGAGTCTCCCCAATTAGTTGGCGACATCGTCCAACTAGCCAGTGGAGCTGAGTCAGATTATCAAAATTCTTTATTTTAATGTACCTTATAAATATTAATTTACATTTGATGATTCTTAGTCAATCCCAAGAATTACATAAGGTTCCTATCCCTATTGGAAGCTATAAATAGAGGACCTTGGAGGCTTTGATAGTAATATTGTAATGAACAATGGATTGGAATGTGACAATGATAAATCAAAGTGATCATATCTATCAATATCAAATACCAATTTTAATAATCAATTTCAATTATAAATCTCTTTGTCTCTCATCTATATTACCACTCCATATATCCTATAATTATTTTTAAACTTATTGAGATATAAGGGAGTGGATTTGTAATATATTTTCACCATGAAGATATATCTTCTTCTCATATTCTTATATAATGAGTTTCTTATTAAAACCATCAAAAGGAAAGGGGGATATGTGCTTACTAATATTGAAGTAAGGGAGTAGGGGTTTATTTCTACAACCAGAAAAAATAAAGGGATTAATTGGTTATTTGTCTCTATTAAAGTCAAAAGAGAATTAAAAAAACCTCTCAACCCAATGGGAGGAGACATAGGGGCTCACATAGAAATAATTTCAAACTCATTTATCAAATATCTCTGTCCAATTTTACCTTTCGCAACACTTTGTTTATTCTCAATAATTCAATAAAATAACAAATACACCTTTATTTTATCATCATTATTATAAAATAAAAGTTATATATTAATTTGATTAAGTTGTTGTAATATTCAATGCATGTAATTAATCAATTTTTGATACTCATAAATTTATTTCACCATAATTACTGGGTCAAATCAAAATATTTCTTAATTTTATAAATTAAGATTTATTTTTTGTATCAATCTTTAATATTTTAATTTCAACTATGTTTACTCGGGTTATTCTTATTATTATCTTTATTAAGTTATTTTAATTTTTAAAGTAAATTCACCCCCCATATTTCCATCATACCTCACTGTACATTTGGTATAAAAATATTCTTTGAACTAAACCTTAACCAGTTTCGATGTATAATTAAATAGGATGCAACCTTATTTGTATTTCCAGGGTTCTCTCAAAGGAAATTCTTTATGATGTGCTTATTTTTATAATGGTTACAATTACTCTTGTTCGAAAAATCATATGTCAGCCTTTTCTAGTTTTATAGGTTAATACTGTATAGAAAACGGTTATTCATGAATACATCCCTACAAAAGAATCAAAAAATAAATGAATATTTTGTGATTTTACAACCTTGGAGATTAATGAAAAATTCATTAATTCTCTTTATTATGGTCTTGACAAAAATTAATTCAATAAAATTTATGCTTGTAAAACTTCTAATGAAACTCATAAGTTACTATATGTCACACATAAAGTCATGAATAAATGTGACGATTCATGATTAGATATGTTTATTCAATACATCAAAGTCATTATCATGCATACAAATGAGTATATTACTGCAATTTTCACACATTTACTAACATTTTCTATGGTTGAATGTATCTTAGTGGTGGTTTTCCTATAGGAACATTAGTGAAAAAGATTCTAAGGGTCTTACCTAGTAATTAGTCACCTATGATGGTGGTGATCCAAGAAGAAAAATACATAAATAAAATAGAAATCATGAAGATTATTAGATCTCTTATGATATATGAAATAATCGTGAAGAGATAAGTAGATAAATAATTTAAAGAAGCCAATATAGATAAATATTAAAAAAATTATATTTCCCTGAAAGTTGTTGATGATGAATATTCATTTGAAAGTGAAGTTAAATTGAAAAATTGTCCAAGAAATTTAATAAACACATAAAAAATATGAAATCTACCCATAATTCCAAGAATGAATATAAAATTGGATAATAAGTGACGTGTTACAAATGAAACAAGAAGGGACGCATCAAGTCGTGTTTTACCATCTATAAACACAAGATGAAAGAGAAGAAAAAAGGTAATAAATATATTAATGTTTGAACCTAAAGTTATATTAATTCCTCTCTTAACTAAAATTCCTCTGAATCCCCAAGAAAACTACTGTCAAATTCCTTATGGATCATATTGAGGTAAATGAATAGGTTAATTCTCCTACTTCTTCTTGCTCAACTTCTTCCTTTTGATCAACATCATACTCTTAATCATCAAGGAATCTAAATTATGAAGAGATGAAATTTGATAAAGATAAAATTTAAAAATATTGTTATAAACTTTTTACAATTTAAAATTAACTAAAAAATAAATATAAACATTTTAATAATAAATGAGATCAATTTTCAAAAAAATTTTATTTTTGAAATTACAAGAACAACCAAAAACATAAAATTTATAATCTCAAATCAAAGGGCATAAAAATACTCTCACTCAATTCACCCATGGTGATCAATATCTAGATATTAATTAGGGATCTTAATTATTTTTAGAATTATTTCGATAATAGGTTTTTCAAATTCAAATAATTTTTCTCAAAAAACCACTTTTGTAAAAGAATGTTCCCAATTCAAATTTTGAAATTATTACTATAAATTTGGGTATCTTATTTTTGAGTGTGATTGAAAAAATGAAAGATACAGGAGACCTAAATCTATTAAAATTTATTCTCATGTTTCTAATAGAAATTATTGTAATAAACAACTTTGGGTGTCTGAGTCTCTTTTAGTTAACATTTACGGATGCAAATTTTGTTAACAAAATCCACTGGAATTTTAGATTTTGCAAGACTATACCACTAGACCTTATGGACATTTCTTATGGAGGATTATAAATAAAAATTGAATATATAACTCTAAAGTTATGATCCATTGAGCTCAAAAATGTCTAAGAGAGCTTAATTTAAATATTAATTATTATTTTATCTAACTTTTTTAAGAAAGGGGAGTAGTATTGTAATAATTATTTTATCTGTTATCCATATTTATTATATATTGAAATATATTTAAATTATTTATATTTAAATAATTGATATTATTATTACTATTAATATCTCTTATTTTTAATGCTCAATTTACCCTTTAAATTCACCAATTAAGGTGGAGCCTAACTTTTTTTTTCGGAAGTTTGGATAATCAAAATTCGTCTCATGGGGGCATTTTAATTGATATTTTAAATTATATTTCATCTCTTGAACTTTATTTCTATATTTATCTCCCATATCTCATCTATCATTTCTTATTATTTAAATAATTTAAGTTGGGTTTTCAAAATTTCTTGTTTATAAATCCTTTGATTTCTTCAGCTTATCTTTTTATATTTCAAAATATTTTAAATTCAATAATGATATTCATTTTAAACTATTTTTCTAGTTCTTTTTCAAAACTCATTTTATGTTTATTTTAAATATTGTTTTTAATTATTATATTTTTTTGAATTTTTTTAATTCTTTTTGAATTTATCTTAAATATATTTAAATGAACTTATATCTTTTTACCTTCCCTTGATTTCTTTTTTATAACCACAAATGGGGATACATTTTTAAATTATCCAAGGGGGGAAATTATAGAATCTCTCTTATAAATTGGAAGAAGTTTTCATATATTATTTTTAGGAAGAAAAACTTTTCATCATTTATAAAAAGGGGATATATCTATTGTTTAGTAGTGTATAATCTTTTAAATATCTTGAATACGATTTTATATGATTTACTCTTGATTTAGTCATGATATATTTTTTAATATTTAGTGTTTGTGATCATAAAAACGTGAGATATTATTGCACCCCTCTCTCTTATAGTGTTTTCATGACCAAAAACACAAAATAATCAATGTAATCATTTCATTTGAGTTTTTTTCAGTTTCTATGATGAGATAAATTAGGTTGAACATGATGACACAAAAGAAGGAATAATATTGAACTTAATAGTTCTTGTTAAATTATTGAAGTTTATTGAAGGATCGTTCAACATATTGTTGAAGTTTTAAATGTTGTGTTGATACATTATAAGTAAGATAGAAAGTATAATAGAAGTCCTTAAAGGAATTTTTTTTGGACCAAAGTGTTTTTGAAATCATCAGATAGCACTAGCTACATAATGGAAGGGAACCGTCCATCGGGTGGTGATGGATTGAACCCCATTAGAGAAAAATCAAACTCTCTAGCTGGTGGAATGTCAGGGGATAACCAGTCATAGTTGTAACACCCCGATATTTTTTGAGACAGATTCTTTTTAATTTCATTGATATCTTGTGTTTTATGCTACACCAAGATTAGTTAGCAAAATACGTAACACCATATTAGCTTGTAATATAGGCAACACTATTCTTGGCTCGTGTTACACACAATTTCTAGTTCATTTGATAGAAATTATTCAACGAAACATTGGGTATATATTTTTCTCAATGTATAAATGAAATACGGTTGGATTCTGTTATACAAAATAATAGAGGAAGCTTCCACTACAAGCAACACTGACATGTCTTGCGTTACATGCATGAACAACCTTCCTCGATAGCTTGTGTGGTACGCAATATCGAGTTTCACTAAACAATGATATATTATTATAATATTATTATGAACTAGCCGTTATGAATATTATTATCCAAATTTTGAATTTTATAACATTATCATTCATCTTACACATTTTCTAGATCATGGTATGAGAACAAAATCAAATTTTCAGATAAAAGAGCTATTTTTCCAAAAATGTCGTTTTTCCGCCTTTTAATGGAGCACCCATTTCAAATATAATTTTTTGACAAGTTTATATGTTCAATTTTACAAAATAAACTTCTTCTTTTGAATCAGGATAGAAAATTTTACTTTGGATAATTTTTTGATGTTTTTCTAATAACTTTCATATTTTGATGAATAGTAAACATACGCTAAATTTTTAATTAAAACCCACTTTTTTAATTGAGATGATTTATTTGGATAAATTATAATATTGAATGGTTTTAAATTATAAATAGAATATATTTTTACCATTTAATATAATGTATGTCATTAGAATTAATTTTACATTGAATTCATAGGTAAAAACATTTCAATCTTTTGCAATGTTTTAGCTTTTAAAACCCATTTTCTCAACAATTGGATTAATTTTAAATTAATTACTACAACTTTTGTGTATTTAATTTGAAAAATGGATTCCATATTTGGAATCAGTAGGTCCCAATTATGTAATTGGCTACTTTAATTTTTGTGCATTGTGAATAGTAACTCCAATAAATTTTATTTACCATAGTTAAAGGTAAATCGGGTAATTAAGGGTAAAAATAATATTATAAAATTATCCTAACACTTGTCTTAATATAATAGGAAGATTATATTACGTCCTAAAATATACTTGGTTCTAAATGGTATCTATTGGAACCAATTTGGATGAGATTGAGACATTTAATTTATTTTATTTAAAGGAAAGTGAAATATGTCTCACTCAAACTTTAATAATTAGATTATTTTTAATATAATGTTATACAGAATATAAATTCAATTTAAAATAATCATTTGAAAGATAAAATGTTTTTATTTATCATGGTAATTTATTTTTAATTTTTAATAAATATATAATTACCTTAATAGCTTATACATTAATGATGCAGAAATTATTTATTTAATGAAAAATCAATAATATAGTTTTTTTAAGTAATAATACCCATAAAAAGGCATAAACACTTGACCAAAACTTATTTTTAGAGTATATATATACCATAAGCATCCAAGGATAGACGTGGGGACCATTTGGATACTTATAAAAGAGATTATGACATTTATATTATTTTATTTTAAATGATGTCAAAGTTGTCACCTTCATAATTTAATACAATAACATTTTAAAAGTTGATTTTCTTAGAATATAAATTCAAAAAAAGTATTCCTATGAAATATATTAGATTTATATTTATCATATTTTTTAATTTTTAATTTTTATGCAACAAATAATTATATTAAATAATTATACAAAAATGTTGTAGTAATTATTTATTAAGAGGAATATCAAATAAATGGTTTTAAAAATATTAATATAAATATTATACGAACAAATTAATGTGATCCACGAATTTTATAAACTACTAATACATTTTAGGAATCTACTAAATATTTTTTCTCGAATCTATATTCTGTTTGGATTCTATTTAAATTCAAATAAATTAATAGTTTCAAAATTGGTATTATTAATATTTTATAAAAATAACATGTTATTAAATTGTTTAAAAATCACAAAAATATTTAAAAATTATATGTTGAAAATTATATGTTATAAAATATCATAATATATCTAATTATGGACAATTAAAAACACACAAGTAAGTATTTATAACAATTTAAAGTTTATAATCTTATTACCACAAATAAAATTAAATAGATTAAATAAGAATAAATAAAAATGATAAGGTTTAAAATAAAATCAAAACATTTCTAAATTTTATTGTTTGATGATATTACAACCCTATATCATCTAATATTCTACGTTGAATCATTTTGGAGGTTTGTAAGTGGGTTTTTATTTTATTATAAATTAATATTTTGGAGGTTTCCAAAAGTGCCTCTCCCCTCTCTTATAAAAGGGCACCTCCTCCCTCTTATCTTCACTCTATTTTGAGCTTTAAAACTTAGTCAAACCCTAAAAATTTCCTTTATAAACTTCCCTAGAAACATACTAGAGGTCTTGGTTTTCTTCAAATACCATCTTTATTTCCCTAAGAGGAGGTTTAGAAGAGGCACGTCGAATAAGAGGTAATATCCTTTACCAATTCTTTCAAAATTATTTCTTCTTCTACTTCCTCTATATGAGTTATTTCATTATTAAGTAATAACTCCAGTATAACTTCAATACTGATGTGTTATTATGAATATGAAACAACTATATTCCATCTTCTATCCATCCTATGAAAAATTAAATCACCACGCGTGCGTACGTATGGTCTACCATCTCCACGCCGTGGTGTAATATTTTTTTCAACACCAACATACTTAGATGGGTATAATGATGAAGGAAATAACTATATATGATTATTTTAATGTTATATTGATTATAAAATATTATAAACCATACACTTCAATACAATTCCACAGTCATGGGAATGATATCATCGCTCGTGAGTACGTACGGCCTACCGTCTCCACAATGTGATGTGATTCATTCTACATGATATTAATTGAAGAATGATTTTATAAATGAATTTAAGGAATTAATATGATATATATTATACTAATAACATTCTATAAATGATATTTCCATAACATAAAAAGAGTAATAATAATTTATTTGACAAAACACGCATAAGAACATAAAGCAGTTAACACCCGAATAACGAGTAACAATGAAATATTACTAGTAAAAATATAAGAATATGACCATATATGATATCATAAAAATGAATACAGTTCTGTAATAACTATATGAAATTATTTAAATCATTATAAAGGAGTTTCAGATACAAACAAATCATATCAGACCTAAGGTAAGGGAAAATCTCGCAATCTCATTTTTATCCGAGATTTTTTATAATTCAGTATTTACTGGGGCATAATTATCATCCACATCCATGTTTCCTCAATATATAATATTATTTCTATCCTCCTAAAAAATTTTAAATCCAATTTTTCCTATTCTTGAATTTTTAGTAAAATATAAGAAATGAATCTTTTTCCGTTTTCAATACGAGATACTTTTTGACTTTTTGGCCAAAGTACAATAAGAATGTTTTTAACATATACAACATGAAAGAGTTTTCCTGATTTCATAGAAAATTATTTCCAAGAAGATTCATTTACATGTTTTCAAGTTTATTTTCAGTAAAATTCTTTTATTTTAAAATTTCATCACATTTTGAGAAAAGAAAATGTTTTTGAAGAAGAAAGGATATTTTTTCAAGAACTAAGTTCAAGTGTTTTATCAAAATTATTTTCCATCTAAGATGATATAGGGTTATGTTTCTATCCCTGTTATTACATTTATTTGATTATTTTATGATGGAATTATTTTTATAAATTCTTTTTCTCTTATATGGATTATGTTATGATGGAATGATGTTTAAGAATCCCATTTTATTACATGGGTTTTGCTATGATATATGATTTATGATTTTGTGGTACACATAAGAATGGTTTAATTATAAGATTGGTGGGACCTATATCTCCCTCAAATTCATTGGTTAAAGGTTTTTATCTCATGAGATAGACATGACTATAACAACAAGTTAATCTAGTTCAGTGATACAGGAATGGAACGAGGAGTGAACTCAGTTCAGTAATGGACTTTGTCCACTATGATGGTCTTGGTAGAAATGCCTTGGATACTATATAAATCATGATATATTATTATTAGTTTTCCACAATTAAATGTTTTTATTCAATTATATTCTTTCATGGTTAATGTTTCTTTGTGATCCATGCCTTATGTACTGCCACGATTTATGTAATTTCTCAAGATTTTGATGTTTAAATTTTATGTTCATGTTTTTACGTTCAAATGTTTATTGTTTGTTTTATGTTCTCCATGTTTACCCTTACTGATCATTTAAGCTCACCCTTTATATGTTTTCTTTTCCCCAAGATTTAAAGAAAGGTTTTCGGTAAGAAAAAAATGGGGGAAGATCTTTATGGGAGATGTTGATGATCTTTCACCATGATTTAAAGATTATGTTTTGAGTTTCCAAAGACACTAAACTAATTCGGTCTTTGGGCGTTTTTTTTGTTAAGTATTAAGTATTCCGTAAAAGTAATGTAATTTTCATGTACGTCAAGCTTGGGTCTCTATAGTTGGTATCAGAGTAAAGTTTTAGTCAACCTTTGGAAACTAGGATGTGAAAACTTTAGTGAGATCCCTAGAGATAATTCTAAGGTATGTCTAGGGATGTCCTTATGGTTAAGAATAAGTATATGTTATAGTCCAAAAATTTTTATAACGATCATGAATAACCTAGGATTAAACCCAAGATGTAAGAGTTTGAAATTACTCCCCTATGATAATTTAGTTTTCCTAGTATTATTTTTTCTTCTCACACTATTCTTTTTTGGGTTTTAGATAATGGTTGGAACCTGAAGGAACCATGTTAATGATCAATGCTCTAGGAAATGCAATGATCGTCCTCATGAACAACCAAATTTTATGGGATATGTAGTGAAAAATCTTATTTCTATACTTACACAAGCTATGAATCATTCTAGACTTCCAAATGAGCATAGAAAGGAACAATATTCTATTGAGTCCTTCATGAGGCAATGTCCATCGTCTTTCAGTGGGTCTTTTGATCCACTTGTTACTAAACAATGGATCAGTACCATTGAAAAGATATTTTCTATACTTCGATATTTGTAACATGAAAAATTCATTCTGGTTATTTACCGTTTAGAAGGTGAAGCAGACCAGTGGTGGACTGTAATTAAGAATACAAGGCCCCAAGATGAAATTGAATCCACTGAATGGGATGAGTTCAATAACTTATCTTTTGATAAGTACTTTCCTCATATTCATTGAACAAAGATGGAAAATGAGTTCCTTGAGCTTAACCAAAAGGATGATGAATCTGTTGGTATATCCGAAGTGAATTTTACAAGGCTTGCAAGGTATGCATCTGTCTTTATCATCTAACCTGAAAGTAAGGTTGATCGATTCTTTAGTGGCTTAAAATCAAGTCTTCGAAAGGCATTAGATATAAGAGACTGCAGTAGCTATGAAGAGATTGTGTGTTGTGCTATCAAGGTAGAATTGGATATTGGTGTTATATATCCATCTCATGGTTTTTTATAATAAATGAAAGATGTCGTTCAAGTAAAAATCTCAAAACTATGGTGAAAAGAAGATAAATGTTTCGTTATGATCAAAGTGTGGAAGGAAGCACGGTGGATATTGTCTTAAAGGGACTAGAAAATGTTTTAAGTGTGGAAAAGAAGTTCATAGAGCAGCTGAGTTCCAAAGTAATGGGAAAAAGGTAGCTAATGATGTGAATAGATAAATGACTATAGAGAATGCACCACCAATACTTTAATGCTATATGTGCAAGGAAATGGGGCATTATACTAATCAAGGCCCTAATCCAAGTGTTAATGATAAGCGACATCAACAACCACTTAAGGCAAAGGACAAAGGAAAGACACATGCGATCACAAATGGAAATTTTGAGTATGATAATGAAGAGGTGGAATGATTAAGTGTTTATGTAATGGGATTCCAAAATAGTGTTGTGGAATCTCATTTATAGTATCGTGGAATATTGCAATATCTATGTATTGGTTTATTGTGGTTTGAAATCATTATATGGTATTGGTAAACATGAAAAATTATTGAAATATTTTTGGGAAAGAAGATGATATGTTCATAGAGAAGGGATAAGGAGAAAATAATATGTTCGATAGTATTAATGAGCTTGTGACTGATAAAAGGAAAAAGTGATATCATGGTTTGAGTATATAGATTTTTTTTGGTATTTTTGGTGTGTGGAAAGAGTTAACTTTTGACATAATTCATTAATATTTAATGTTAATTCATGATTCAATAGAATACAAGATTAAGTTATTCACATGTTTGGAATGTGACCAACAAGATATATCTTATGATATATGGGGGATAAATGATGGTATTCACATGTTTGTTATATGATCTTTTTGGCAATTTTTTTCTTTGTACTATGAGATTGGAAAAAAGTATTTTGGGTAAGCCTAATGGTTAGAATGGATTAAGTTGTAAATCCTATAGTATTGTTTAAGGTTAGAACTTTTTTCTTTCTGGAATGTTATAGTAGTATAGTTTTAGAAAAAGGAAAACCCATAGGATGGGTGACAACCCATCGCGTTGAACAAGGATGTTGGAATCAAACCCACAACTGAAGTGCGATAGGCCTTTATCACCTACCACTAGCCTATAGTAAGTCCCTGGTTAGAAAAAATTCATTTTATTTTATTAATCGGTGTGATAGATGAAGTATAAGTCCATTTTTGGAACCATATACGATTAATGTCACCATAGAAATAATTATGCATATTCGATTATCTTGTGCTAACCTTTTTATGATAGATACAGATGGAATGACCTATCTTTCTACTTCATGATCTGTTAACACTTAAAGAATGAAAATTTCATTTTCATTTCTTTAAATAAGAGATGAAGTGGGAATTGTTCATGGAATGATTAATGATGGTATTACACTGAAATCAAGTAAGTATTTCTTCTCAAAAAAAATTCTTCACCTTTAGGGAAATGATCATGAAAACCAAAAATGTTGTCCTAGTGCACTCATATATGATGAATCATATTTTACCTTATATCATCAAAAATTTATGGATTTATGATTGTTTAATTTTTCATAGCCATGTTCTCTACCACTCTTCATCAGAAGTTGATGGTCAGATTTCTCTTCCATATCCATGTTTTACCTTCCCACCTAGGTTATCCTATGTGGAAACCTAATGATGAGTTACTTTGGGTGTCTGTAATTTTTATAACATTTCTTTTTAAAATGAAGTTTTTGTTTTCCTTTTAATTATGTGTGTTTCTATGAAAGAAGCATTCATGTAGTAAACCATTTATAACCCCGACGAATTTCGAGGGTGAAATTAATTTCATGGGGGGTAGAATGTAACACCCTGATATTTTATGAGATATATTATTTTTAATTTCATTGATGTATTGTGTTGTAAGTTACACCAATATTATCTTGCGTAATACGAAACATTGTATTAGCTTGCAGTATACACAACACTGTTATTGTCTCGTGTTACACACAATTTCCATTTCATTTGATAGAAATTATTCTACACAACATTGAGTATATATTTTCTTCAATGTATAAATTAAATATGGTTGTATTCTATTATACACAATAATAAAGGAAGCTTCCACTACAATAAACACTAACATGGCTTGTGTAACACGAATCAACGACCTTCCTCGATAGCTTGCGTGGTACGCAATTCCAAGTTTCACTAAACAATGATATGTTATTTTAATATTATTATGAACTAGCCATTACGAATAGTATAAACCAAATTTTTATTTTTATAACATTATCATTCATCTTACACATTTTCTATATCATGTTATGAGATCAAACTCAATTTTTCTGATAAAATGGTTATTTTTCAAAAAATGCGGTTTTCCGCCTTTTGATGGCACACCCATTTTAAATATAATTTTTGACAATTTTATAAGTTAAATTTGAAAAAATAAAATTGTTATTTTGAATCAGGATATAAAATTTTACTTCGTATAAATTTTTGATGTTTTTCTGATAACATTCATATTTGGATTAATAGTAAAAATAAGCTAAATTTTTAATTAAAAACAACTTTTTTAATAGAGATAATTTATATGATTTAATTATAATATTGAATGGTTTTAAAGTATAATTAGAATATATTTTTACCATTTAATATAATTTATGTCATTATCATTAATTTTACAGTGAATTCATATGTAAAAACTTTTCAATCTTTTGAAATGTTTTAGCTTTTAAAACCTGTTTTCTCAACAATGGGATTAATTTTAAATTACATACTACAAATTTTATGTCATGAATTTGGAAAAATGTATTCCATATTTCGAATCAGTGGGTCCAAATTATGTTAATAGGCTACTTTTATTTTTGGTCTTTATGAATAGTAATTACGATAAATTTTATTTACCATAGTTAAAGGTAAATCAGGTAATTAAGGGTAAAAATAATATTATAAAATTACCCTGAAACTTGTCATAATATAATTGGAAGATTATATTTCCTCCTAAAATATACTTGGGTCGAAATGGTATCTATTGGAACCCATTTGGATGATATTGAGACATTTAATTTCTTTTATTTAAAGGAAAGTGAAATGTGTCTCACTCAAACTTTAATAGTTAAAGTATTTTTAATATAAGGATATACAAAATATAAATTAGATTATACATAATAATTTGAAATATAAATTGTTTTTATTTATTATGGTAATTTATTTTTAATTTTTAAGAAATATATAATTACCTTCATATCTTATAAATTAATTATTCAGAAATTATTTATTTAGTGAAAAATCCATAATATTGTTTTTAATAAAATAGTAATACAAATAAAAAGGAACAAAAACCTGACCAAACCTTATCGGTCGAGAATATATATACCATAAGCATCAAAGGATCTACTTGGGGACCATTTGGAGCCTTATAAAATAGATTATGACATTTATATTATTTTATTTCAAATGATGTCAAAGTTGTTACCTTCGTAATTTAATAAAGATAACATTTTAATAGTTGAGTGTTTTAGAAGATCAATAATAAAAAAAGTATTATTATGAAATATATTAGATTTATATTTATCATATTATTTTTTCTAATTTTTTATGAAACAAATTAGTATATTAAATAATTATACAAAAATGTTGTAGTCATTATTTTATTAAGAGAAATATCAAATAAATGGTTTTAAAAATATTCAAATAAATATTATATGAAAAAATAAATGTGATCCACGGATTTTATAGATGAATAATACATTTTAGTAATTTATTAAATATATTTTTTCGAATATATGTTCTATTTGGATGCTATTTAAATTCAAATAAATGAATAGTGTCAAAATTGACATTATTGGTATTTTATAAATATAACATATTATTAAATTATTTAAAAATAACATAAATATTTAAAAATTACAAATTGAAAATTATATGGTATACAATGTCATAATATATATAATTATGGACAATTCACAACACATAAGTAAGTATTTATAACAATTTAAAATTTAAAATATTATTACCAAAAATACAATTAAATAGATTAAATAAGGATAAATCAAAATGATAAGGTTTAAAATAAAATAAAAAACTGTCTAAATTTCATTTTTTGATGGGGATACAATCCTATCTCATATAATATTCAAATTTGAGTCATTTTTTTGGTTCTTTAGTGGGTTTTTATTTTATTATAAATTAATATTTTTGAGGTTTCCAAAAGTGCCCCTCCCCTCTCTAATAAAAGGGAACCTCCTCCCTCTTCTCTTCACTCCATTTTGAGCTTTAAAACTCTGAAAAACCCTACCCATTTCCCTTATCAACTTCCCTAGGAACATACTAGATGTTTTGGGATTCTTCAAAGACCAACTTTAGAGCCCTAAGACAAGGTTTAGAAGAGGCGCGTCGAAGAAGAGGTAATATCCTTTAGTGGTTCTTTCAAAATTATATCTTCTTCTACTTCCTCTATATGAGTTGTTTCATTATTAAGTAATAAATCTAGTATCACTTGTATACATATAGGTTATTATTAAAATGAAACAACCATATTCCATCTTTTACCCATCCTATGTAAAATGAAATCACCATGCGTGCGTACGTTCGACATATCGTCTCCATGCCGTGATGTAATATTTTTTTCATCACCAACATACTTGGATGGGTTTAATGATGGAAGAAATAACTATTTATGATTATTGTAAAGTAATATTGATTCAGAAATATTATACACCATTCACTTCATTACAATTCCACAATGAAGGTAATGATATCATCGCTCGTGCATACGTACGACCTATCGTCTCCACGATGTGATGTGATTCGTTCTACATGATCTTCATTGAAGAATGATTATATAAATGAATTGAATTAATAAATATGATATATATTATACTAATAACATTCTTTAAATGATATATCTAGAACCCCAAAAGTGTAATAAGAATTTATTCAACAAAACACGCATAATAACATAAAGCAGTTAACACCCAAATAACGAGTAACAATGAAATATTACTAATAAACAGATAATAATATGACCATATATGATATCATAACAGTGAATATGGTTCTAAAATAAGTCAATTACATTATTTAAATCATTATACAAGAGTTTTGGATACGTACCAAGCATATCGGACCTAAGGTAAGGGAAAATCACGCAATCTCATTTTTATCTGAGATTGTTTATACTTCAGTATTTACTAGGGCATAGTTATCATCTACATCCATGTTTCCTCAATATGTAATATTATATATATCATCCTAAAAATTTTTAAATCCAATTTTACCTATTGTTGTATTTTTACTAAAAGATATTAAAGGAATATTTTTTCGTTTTCAGTACGAGATACTTTTTGACTTTTTTAGCAAAAGTATGAGAAGAATGTTTTTTATCTTATACTACATGAATGGGTTTTTATGCTTTCATAGAACATTATCTCCATAAATCTTCCTATAAATGTTTTCAAGTTTATTTTCAATTAACTTCTATAATTTTAAAATTTCATGACATGCTGAGAAAATAAAATGTTTTTGAAGAAGAAATGATATTTTCCCCAAGAACTAAGTTCAAGTGTTTTATCAAAATTATTTTTCATCTAAGATGATATAGGGATATGTTTAAATCCCTATTATTACATTGATTTGATTATGTTATGAGGGAATTATTTTTATTAAGTCCTTTTATATTATATGGATTTTGTTATGATGGCATGATGTTTAAGAATCCCATTTTATTACATGGGTTATGCTATGATGAATGATTTATGATTTTGTGGCACACATAAGAATGGTTTCATTATGAGATTGGTGGGGCCTATATATCCATAAAATGCATTTGGAAAAGATTTGTATCTCATGAGATAGACATGGCTGGAACGTCAAGTTAATGTAGTTCAGTGATATAGGACTAGAACGAGGAGTGAACTCGGTTTAGTAATGGACTTCGTCCTATGATGGTCTTGGAAGAAATGTCTTTGATACTATGGAAATCATGATATGTTATTATTAGTTTTCCACAATTACATGTTTTATTCCAATTCTATTCTTTCATGGTTAATGATCATTTATGATCCATGTCTTATGTACCACCAAGATTTATGTAATTGCTCAAGACTTTTATGTTTAAATTTTACGTTCATGTTTTTGCTTTCAAATGTTTATGGTTGGTTTTATAGTCTCTATGTTTACCCTTGCTGAGCATTTGAGCTCACCCTTTATATGTTTTATTTTCCATAAGATTTAAAGAAAGGTTTTAGGTAAGAAAACAAATGGGGAATATCTGTATGGGAGATGTTGAAGATCTTTCACCATGATTTGAATATTATGTTCCATGTTTCCAAAGACACTAAACTAATACTATCTTTGGTTGTTTTTGTTGTGTATTAAGTATTCTGAAAAAGTAATGTAATTTCCATCTATGTCAAGATTGGGTCTCAAAAATACTAGATAGATCCATTGATCATACATGAGTCTCATAGGATAGCTGGTTGAATCATCCAACTAGTCTGTGTAGCTGAGTTAGATTGTTAAAATTATTAATTTTGGTGAACCCTATAACTTTTTTTTATTATTATTAATGAAAACTATGAATTATAGAAGGCATATATCCCTATTAAAGGATATAAATAGATTACATTTGAGATTTAGAAAATAATAACAGAATGAAAAAATGGACTGGATCATGCTAATACTGATTCAATTTGATTATCTCCATTAATATCAAATCTATATTTCAAGATATAATTTTAATTATAAATCTCTTAGGATCTTATTAAAATTAACTCTCTATCTCTCCTTTAAAATTATACTATCTTTCTTGAAATATAAAGGAGTTTTTTGTAATGTATTTTCACTAAGAAAATTTCTCTTCTTCTCATCTTCTTCTAAAAAGTGTATTTTTACTATAAATATTGAAAAGAAATGGGGATGGGTGATTCCTATCATTGAAGTAAGGGAGAACAAGATTCTTTCTCAAACCACTGAAAATAAATGGAAGTGTTTTTTTACTTAAAATCCATTAAAATCGATGGAAAAATATAAAAAACCTCTCAATACAATGGGAGAAGACTTAGGGGATCACACTGATTTATTTTCAAAATCCTTTATCAAAATGTAAAATGTAAGACTCACTTATACCAAGTTTTGGAAAGATAATTATTTTTATATTAAAACTAAAAATGTTTTTCAAGGATATACCCAGTATGGATTTTTCATCTTTGGAGTTAAATACCTCTGGTATTATTGACACATTGACTTATCTAGTTTTAGAAAAAGAAACCTTTATAAGTAAAGATAAGCCAAAAAGAATTTGGATTTTGTTCATCTAGACAACGTGAAATATTTTAAGGGTAATATAGAGGTAAACTTATATACTTCATAATATTTATTTAAGAGTATTAAGGAATGAAAAATTAAAGTATGAAATATGAATGGTCAGAAGATATGACTTTCTTTGGACCATGTGCTAAAGAATATCTTGACCAATCATTCATTTACCATTAAAATTTTACATGGATTAATTTCTAAATAAACATTTCCTTATTCACATAAAAGTTATGAAGTTAGTAATAATTATCAATGATGATTCTTACATTCAAACATTTATCATTAGAATATATCATGGGTAATTACTAAATGCACATTTTTTTATCCATGTCAAATTTATGATGCTAGTAAGAATGGTCAATGATGAGTCTTACATGCAATCATTCATAATTAAAATGTAGTATGGAGTAATTCATAAACAAACATTTCCCTATACACATCATATTTATGATGTAATTAAATGTATCATCAATGTTAATATTCATTTTCATTGTAGAAACTTCCAATATTTTTCATGACATTCTTTCAAAATAACAGCATTATCCCATAACCACATGACATCTATTATAAAAAAATTGATATAATATGAGTTATAAAATGATATAAATCCATAATATAATAATAACATGTGTTTAGATGGTTTTTTTCTAAGGATATAAAAGAACTTGTATCAAGAAAAAACATAATAAGAATCTAAATTAGTTATCCTAAATTTCATATAAGATATTATAAAAATCCCTATGATAAAATAGTTATAGTCAAGTGATAGACTATATTTATATAAAATAATAGAAATATATATTTGAGAAAGTGGGAGTAAGATAAACTTGGTTTTATGCAATAATGGAGATGCACAAGTGGTCGGTATAGGAACAAGTTTCATAAGATCTTGTGGAAAATGAATTTTCCATAGTAATATGTTGTGTAGGATGGATAAAACCATGGTAATGGTTTTACATTCACCATGGATGGTGATAAATTATTTATTAAGAGTAATAAATCCTACAAGTATGTAGTAAATGGAAAAAAGATAAGATTGAAAAGATAAATTAAAATTCAATAATGGATTCCATATATCAAGTGAGAGTATACTTGAGTCTTACATGGGAAAAAAGATAAGATTGAATACTATAGTGGGTATTCAAGTGAGAGTATACTTGGGTGGTACAAGAATAGTACCAATAAGGCTTGATTAATAAAACTAATTCATTAGGCTTAAACACATTAGAATTTTACTTTTCATAACAACTTTTCCAGATCATTAAATTGTAAATTGAATGTCAAGACCACCATTCTTGGAAGGTGTGTATACAACACAACTAGAAAGGGTTGGTGACACTATTGAATTCTAGTAAGGGGTGAAAGTTACTAAAATATAGTTTAGTATTGAAGTAAGAAACAAGATCGTAGAATATTAATTTGGAATTAATTTATCCCATGTGCCTAAAAGAGTTTATTATGAGTGTATCTATTTTCAAGGGAAAAATATGATTGATAACATATGTAAAAAAATATTTTCCTAACAGTTAGTTAAGAGCAGAATGAAAGTAACTCTCTAGAGATTTACTTAAAGTGGAAACATACATTATAGTGAACGAGATATACTATGGTAGATATAATAGTTTCTTAAAACAATTAAAAAGTACATATACTGACAAGGTATTGAAAAATACAAGTTGTAACAATTTGATAGTGAATTATTACCAATGTCACATGAAATAAATATCTGCAAGAAGGCATGCATAGGGAATGTGAGGATATTAAAGAGATGCGTATAATTCTATAAGCACAAAAAATGGATCTATCACATATTACATTTAATGTACTATATGTTATATTTCTAATATATACTTTATATCCTAGAGAAATTCATAGTAAGTAGTTAGAAATATCCAATTGTACTTGAGAAAGTACAAAAGTTATGTACATGGTATGTGGAGAAGAAGGTATATTAGTTATAAGGGGACACAAACTAGTCTTACTATAGAAAAATATGATCTATTATCATAGTAAAGATAAGTTAATGATCAAGATAACCTCATTCAATCTAGTGGTAGTCATATTGACAAATACTGAGTGTGTTACGGTTTTTTAGGTTGCTAAAGAAGAAGTGTATAATATGCAATGATTTGTTCTAGTTCTTAGAATCTGTTGACGCTCCTTTCGTCACAAAATCTAAAGATCGGAAAAGGGAATATCTGAGCTCAAAGTGATTTCAACCTTTGAAGAAAACATCAAAAATCGACAAAGGCATGAACATAGGATCAAAAGAAAATGCACCGCGCAAGTTTTACCACTGTCGCGCAAGTACACTTGCGCGACGGTCTTGGTCGCGCAGGTGACTTGCGCGACCTAAAAGGTAACCGCCCGGTAATCGCCCGGGGTCTTCTTTTGCCTATAAATAGACCCTGTGGGCCCCCACTCGGGAGGATATTTTTCTAGAAACTCGGATTGAAGCTCCCGACACCCAAGTCTCTTCTCAAAGCTTCCGGAACACTTCTAAGGTAATTTCTTACCTAGAATGGAAGATCTAAAGAGAAGAAGGAAGGCCTAAGTGTTGAAACTTATCAAACACTTGTGCGCCGACTTATTTCCTTCAATATAACTTGCGTGTCCCTTTTCTGGAAGAACCTCAAGAAAATTCTAAAGGGTTTAAAAAAGAGTCGCTCAAGTATTTCAATACTGGTTGAAAATCGCGCAAGTACACCATGTGCCGCGCAAGTATACTTGCGCGACCATACTTGCGCGTCGCCGTAGGACTTGCGCGCCTTTCAAGACATGCGCGCCCCTACCTTTTTGGGTGACCATCTTGCCCATTTTACCCTTCTTAAGCCATTTCACCTTTCCTATTCAATATTCAGTCTTCAAGATACTCTTCAAAGCCATTTATGGCATGATTTCTTGATTTGACATCCTTGTCTGAAAGGAATTCTGTGAAATATCTCTCAAAACCTAGTGATTTAAACATCTTTATGTCACCAAAGATTGAGAGTTCATTCATTCAACCTCATCCTTTAAGATGAGAGAATCCTTAACCTGGGTATCCTTTTCAGGAATAATCCCCAGTTATAAGTTCTTTAATCTGGGCATCTTCCTTAGGTGTAAGCCCCAAATTCTTAAAGTTCCCAAACATGGGCATCCTCCTCAGGAGTAAGCCCCAAACCTTAACCTGGGTCTCCTTTTTCAGGAATAAGACTCAGTCATAACCTCAGGCTTCCTTTTCAGGAGTAAGCCCCAAGTCCCTTAACCTGGGTCTCCTTTTCAGGAATAAGACTCAGTCATAACCTGGGTCTTCTTTTCAGGAATAAGACTCAGTCATAACCTGGGTCTCCTTTTCAGGAATAAGACTCAGTCATAACCTTGGGTCTACTTTTCAGTAATAAGCCCCAAGTCCCCTTAAACGTCTCTTAACCAGTCATAATTTACCTTTGATTTGGGTTTCCTTTTCAGGAGTAAAACCCAATCATAAGTCCTCTCCTAACTTGGGCATCCTCCTTAGGAGTAAGCCCCAAGATTAGAGTATTCAAATCTCCATGAAGCACATATAACTTTATGGACCCTGTTCATGGATTTTCTATCTAAAAGTAAATCCTAAACCTTCATCTATCTGGGCAGTCATCCATACATAAGCCCCAAACAAATTCTTATGATTGCATCTTTCATGGAACAATTGTCTAAATTTTACCAATACCTCTTGTTTCTCACACCGAGCATGACTCACGTGAGCTTAGAGTGTAAAAGTAATTATGACATTCATCTTTGAGCCATCAATCATAAACATCATACTCCATTTCTCGAACTACGTGGGTTCTGATTCCTTTTCCAAAACAAAGGATACGTAGGTAGCCCATTTATGGGTTCGATCCCAACTTTGAAATAATCTCTGTCCTTCTGAATGACGATAAACTTCAAGTGCCCCACTAAGTGGCTTTAAAACCAGCCTGGTCGTCATAATGACCAAGAGACTTTTATATAAATGTTTTGAAGGATACCATTGACCAAGAATCTCTAAACAGATATAGATGATTCTCTATTGATGAAGAACCTCGGATACATATAAAAGATTCTCTAAATTTCATGCATATTTAATCATTGATTGTTAAAACTTAAGGAAAGCTCATTTTACACTTGGTAATATAAATAAGGATTCACGAACATAACTTAAATCTATAAAGAGAGTCCCGGAGTAGACAATAATTCCCCTCAAAAAGGTGTGATGAGTCCGACCTCCCATCCTCTCGACCAATGCAAATTCCCAAGCCTCATTAGCTCACAAGCTAATAAGCGCCTGCCTTTGGAAAGTAGGTCCAAACGGATGTGGAATCATTGGATGTTTCTGGTTCTACAAACAAACCCATTAGAAACCGATCGGAACGTTTGAATCTCCCGTCCAGGAGGTCATCCCCGGATTCCGTGCGAAACAAAAATGGTGAACCCGACGTGAATCCTTAACCAAGTTAAAGTGATGTTCTTCTTATTTTTTAGGCCCCTTGGGGAAACAAAGCAATCATTGACATGTGCTCATCCAAAAAGATGTAGTGGCCAGATTCATCTTGATTATGTCTGTTATATGGAATAGGCACTCTTTTCTCAAGATCTTCTGCAAAATGGCTTTCCTTAAATTCACCCCTGTGAATACTGCTGCTGTGAACACCTCTACTGTGAGGTCTGCTGCTGTGAAAACCAATGCTTCTATTCCTGCTGGAACATCGTCCGCTCTAAGGATGACATCACCAACTCAGCATCTTCAACGCTGGGTTTCTAATGCACTGGTTAAGGAGTACCGTCGCAATGGTACTATCCCAACTCTGGAGGCCGCTCGTCAAGCCCTCCAAGTTAACAACTCTACCTGGTCATCCGGACAACAGCGACCAGCGATCAAGAAGCAGGCGGTACTGACTACCGTCTCCAACCGTTTCGGGTCGTTATCCCCGGAACGCAATTTCCATTCACTCCCTTACTCTGAGGAAGTGAATGAGCAGGTCCCTCAGGGCCTTAATTCAAAAAGACAGGAGTCCTTCTCGAGGGCTCCCATCAACAATCGCCACCAGACTCGTGCGGTAGTGCGCCCTCAACATGATGAGGGTACCGACTCCAGGCATTCAGCTCAGGTTCCTCGAACCCGAGTAGGCAAGATGAACCGCCAGAGACGGAATCCGGTTAACAATAGGCAGGTTGTCATCCCTGCCATCTCCGGAGAAGTCTACCAACCTAACTTGGTGGCAAATAATGAGCAGGCACAATCACCTGTACGTTTTAATTCCGTTGTCCAGCAGACTCGTCTGCCAGCATCAAGCCTATCCCGCCAGGAAATTCCGGCGGAGTACCATAGGCAGGAACATACACCTGCTTATACATCACCAGTTAGTCAGCAGGCTCGTCTGACTACATATGATGGATCTCGTCAACCGCGTTTGGCGAAGTGTAAACAGCAGGCACATACACCTGCTAATACTAATCAAGCCTACCAACAGTCTCGCTTGGTAGCGCACGGAGAAGTCAGTCAGAAAGTCCCGACGACAAACAGGAGGCAGACTCAACTCTCTGCCTCCACACTTGAGTACTGTCAGGATTCACTGACCGGAAAAGGAGGACATGAGCAGGCACATACACCTACTCCAAGCCCGGAATGGACGTATATCCCCGTTCCGGCGGCTGAAGTCACCAAACATATTTTGTCAATGGTAAAAGAGCAGAAGCAAATTCCTGCTCATATTCTGGATGCTTGCCAGGATATCATAACAACTTCAGCATCATCACAGGGACAGACACATAAATCTATCCCTAGCAGTGGAGTGACACATCAAAGATTCACTCCGGAACAGACACACACATCTGTTCCAGTCCAAGAGGGTTATGGGGCATATTCCCCCGTATCATACGGACAACCAAGTCAGGCACATACATTTGATTTCAGTGGAGATCGTCAGCCTAACCTGACCATCTTTCCTGATCAGGCACATACACCTGCTCAGAGCAATCACTTTCGTCATCAAGTGGTTTCTAAAGCGAGTAAGAAGGCATCTAAGAAAAAGATCCGCCCAGCACAGTCAGGAGATCAAAGGCCAATCTGCAACAAGGCCTTGCTCGATGCTGGAGTTCTTGAAGCCCTCAGACATTTATCTGTCGGAATTCAAGATTCTACTCCCTCAGTTCCCAATAACGGGAACTTTAATTCTGAAGGTCTTCAATAGACACTTCCTCATGAAGACTTGCTTCATGAAAATTCGGTCAATCTTGAAGTTTTTTCTTCAGATGAGAGCCACAGGAACCCTCTGTGTGGTCAGAAGACCAAGGAGCAAGAGATTTCATCTTTTGCTGTAACACATCATGACGGTCCTCCTCATGGTGATGAACTTCGCTGCGAAAGTCCTCTCCGCAGTAGTGATTCATGTTGTCTCGAAAATTCTTCAGAAGGCAATGTAGTGACGAGAAAGCCCTCCTATCTCGAGGCACTTGCAAACGTAAAACCAGTCATGTCTGATGCTTTACTATTGGCAGGTGAAACTCTTTCTCCATCAGAAGATAGCCTGGGGTTCAGGTTATTCTCCGAACCATCCCTGAGTCATTCATCTTCCAGCATGAATAGTGATTTCTCTACCAATCTTGTTGAATCCGATAAAGCAACAAGGAAACGCCAACTCTGGTCAAAACAGGTAGAAGAATCTTCATTTAATGATAAAGAAGAAATTCTTAACATGAGGAAAAAACTGGCAAAAGGTGAAGTACCAGTCATGTTTTGGCCTTTGGCTGACTCCCAGTACAACATTCCAAAGATGTTGACGGATGATGGAATCCATGATATTCGTCTCAACATATGGAAGACTCTTTGTCAATTGAAGAAGAAAGTATTATATTATGGTGATTATGAAAATCATATTAAGATAATAGAAGGGTTACAACGCCAGATTGATTTGGCATCTCTATCAGTCTCTCGGTATCCAAAGGCTGAAAAGCAACAGAGAACCCTTCAACATTCAAGCCTTGGCGCACTAAGAAAGTTGCGTCAGTTAATTGCCAATGCTCCATCTGATGTTCATATCAGAGGATGGGGTGTTCACGGAGCACTACATTTCACAGTGCTTTCCGTTCAGCAAAGCCCGCCGAAAATGGTCTCATGCAATGTTATTACCCATGGCCGGCCAAAGTCAATGGGCTTTGTTCATAATCAAAAACCTGCTCAAGAACAGGCTTCAACTAGTTCCTCTCAAAATCAAGTATATAGAGAACAAGTTGTCGAATTGCTCCTATATCAAGCAGGCGAGAATATTGCACAAGCCTCTCGTCTGGAGCAAACACGTCATCAAATGACAGAAGTTTCGGAAATCATCCAACGGTCTGTTGAACCAGGTGATAAAAGTGGATACCGGTTAATGCATCCAGCTAATTTCCGAACTAAGATTCGCAAGATCAAGAGAGATTTTAAGAAGATCTCAGACATAGCATGTCAAGAGACACCCCAGCTTGCCAGACTGGGGACTTCTCTAACCCAACCCTCAGAGTCAACAAATGGGATTCGAGGAGTTGAGCGGAAACAGCAAGAACATCCCCAGTCCACCGGACTGGGGACTTTTTCAAATCATCAATCCCTCCCTCAGAGAAAGTCAGTATTCTCTCGATTAGGGAATAAGCCTCAAGAGGAACGAAGAGCCAAGCTATCAGGAGATTCTCTCTAAGTGACGGTTCTCCAAGAAGTTCCTGAGGGATCAAGTCAACGGAATGCCCTGTCTCATCATGGACATAGAAGAAGACAATATCACAGAAATGTTGATAGAAAGGATTCCATGCAATATGCATCCATTAATGTCATCAATGTCGTTGCTGCTGATTCACCAGATGAGGCTCAATCAGAGGGATCAGACGAAGAGGTTCCTACTCAAGAAGTTGCGCACACAGACCTAAATGAAGAAGGTGTGCGCACACGTAATCAAAGGCTTACCCAAAATCTGGGTATTCCTTTAAATAACCCACTTCCTCCTCTCCGAAAAGGATCCAATAAGGGGAAAGGAAAGAATCAGGTTACTTCTCACCCTTCCTCTGAAGGAGGTCAATCGCTCTCATTAGAGCAAAGGTTTGCACAACAGGAGGAAGAAATGAAAGAATTAAGAAGGTTGAATGCAGAACTACTTCAGAGTAGTCTTCTTCTTAAGAATGCTGAAGTCCGACAGCCGAAGGAATTTGTTGTAACTACTGAGATGGATCAGGAATATCCTCCTTTATCAGTACACCCTCAGAGGTCTAATCCTACGGGTCAAACACAACAACGGTTGGCAGCACTACCATCAGTTGTAGCACCAACCACTACGTCTGTCCAAGCTCCATTCATTGCACCTACCCAAAACCAAGTTCAACCTGACATTTCTCAAAAGTTAATAACTACTATTGAGTCATTAACAGCTCGGTTAGAAACTATGGAAGGGAAACGGGCGCAAGTTCAACCTGAAAAGAAAGTTTACCCTGAATGGGTAGATTCAATTTCTCCTCCATCCAGTTTTGGAAACCCTGTTTTCCCTACTTTCAATGGATCAGGCGACCCTGAACAACATTTGACGCATTACGTGTCTTGTTGTGATCCTATGATGGGAACTCCAGAGCAGCAAGAAGCAGTGAAACTCAGATGCTTCGTACGAACCTTGCAAGGACCAGCCTTTGTCTGGTATACAAGCTTGCAATCCCAGTCAGTCATCGGATGGGAGGATCTTCGTCAAAAATTCCTTCTTCAGTTTAGCTCCACTTTGCCAAAAACGACAGTTTTTGATCTTACAAACTGCAAGCAAAGGGAAAATGAAAGAGTCTCTGATTTCATTGCTCGTTGGAAGGGATTAACATATTCCTTGAGATTAGCACTCCCTCAGGAGGAATTGTTGCCAATCTGTGTGGCAAATTTGCGTGACGAATTACGCACGCCATTGATCCCTGTGAAATACACAGGAGGGTTTCGAGACCTTACTTCAATCGCTCAGCAGATTGAAGATTCCCTTATACAGGCTAAGGTTAAATCTCTTGTAATTCCATCAGCTCCAGGAAGAAGAATGGGTAAAGCAGAAACTGCTACAGTTATGCTTAAACAAGAACTTATACCTATATATACTTCAAAACCTTCATCTTCTCGAAGGACTCCACCTCCTGAACGCCAAAAACAAAGGTTGTTTCATCCAAATGATCAAAAAGATCAACGACGAAAACAATTTGAGGATATGAAGAGTAAAACATACTTTTTCCGAAGTGAGCAAGTTCCTGGTTACTTCATTACAGCTCTGGAAAATAATTTGGTTCAAATACCAGTGCCCAAGAGGCCAAACAAGGAAGGAGATGAAAACCGTCCCAATTATTGTCCCTTTCATCAAATGTTGGGGCATCCCATCCAGGAGTGTTTTGTCTTTAAAGACCTCCTGCAAAAGATGGTTGACTTGGGACAAGTCAAATTGACGGGTTCTTCAGCTCATGTAGCGTGTATTACCGCTACAAATCCAGAGGAAGGAGGTGAGTGGCAGGAAGTAAAAAGCAAAACTACGAAAAAATATGATGATTGGATGGTCAGAAAGACAATCAATCGGACTCATTCCATTTTGCGAACACAATTGAAGAAGCCAATTGTGTCTCCTACAAAAGCTGCAGTAAAGCCTCCATCAAAAGACAAATCCTCAAAAGGGCAGCGCAATTCAAAGAAGAAAGAGGAATCAGGAGAAGATGAGTATGTATCAAAGCCTAAATTGTCTTTGACTCTGGCAGATTTTATGCCATCTACTTCAGAGCAACGGGCACCGCCCCACCAAACGGCACAGCCTAAACAGGCTAACCAGGCGGAGTCTTTATCAGATGAAGAGTTAATCTTTGGTTCTGTTAATATGATTCAATTAACAGATTCATATTCCAGTCTTGATGAGCCTGAATTCCCTTTATCAAATAAGGGAACCCAAGGAAGTTCTAGAGGTTCAGGATACAGGGGAAGACGTGGATCTTTCCGAAGCCACTACTCTAATTTTACCCCTGCTAGCACCGTATATGCAGCAGAAACTCGTGGTAGAGCCCTTCAGCGAGCTCAAAAAGAACAAGCAAGTTCTTCTTCCAATGGCCAACTCAGTTTTGGCACAATTATTTTGGAAGACCGATTAAAGGTTCCATCTTATTTATCTCAGAAAGTAAATGGATCTAATCAGTCTAATCTTCCAAAACCAAGGATGTTGCCAACTTCAATACAAGATGCATCAGCTTCCAAAGCATCTTCTTCCAAGGTACCTGCTAAACCGCATATTCCTATTGGGAAACGCAGACCTTTAGATCAAAAGAATGATATATTGAAACACTTGGCCCAAGTACCAGCCAAGTTATCAATTTTGGATGCTTTGAATCTGTCAAAAGATCTTCGGGAAGCACTCATCGAAGCTTTGTCAAGTCCTCAGGAGTTTGAAGCTGAAATTGCTGCAGCTGAAATCTATCACATAGAGAATAATCCTGCAGAATGTCATGAAGTGATATCTTTTACTGATAAAGATGAAGATGATGTTGTGCATGGGCACATAAAACCTTTGTACTTATCTGGAAAAGTCAATGGTATAGATATTCGAAGAGCTTTCATTGGCAATGGTTCAGGAGTCAACCTCATGCCCATTCGTACGCTTCGTCGATTGGGCCTCACAGAATCTGATTTATCTGCTTCTACCATGATGTTACAAGGATATGATAAAAATGAACAAGAACCACTGGGAGAAGTTACACTCAGAACTCAGTTTGGAGATCTTGTTTCTAATTCGGATTTCATGATTGTTGATCAAGACTCAGCTTTCAATATCTTGCTTGGAAGACCTTGGCTACATCAGCATGCAGCTATTCCGTCATCATACCATCAATGTCTCAAATACTGTTTCGATGGTCAAGTTGGAACATTGTATGGTGATAAGGCCCCATTCAAGACATGTGAGTCTCAATACATTGAGGCGGAATTTTATCACATGAAGGGAAGAGAAAAATCTACAATGAAGGAAATTACCAAAGTTAATGCTCCATATGGTTTGGAGAAAGTTCCAATAAATCCATTTTCACATGTGAGTACAGATTATGTATTACCTATCAGTCAAATTGACAAAATAGGTCCAAATCAAAATACTCTTATGGAAAGATCCATAATGTCAATTACAGCAATCGAGCCAGACAACATGGGAGAAATTGGTAACTTACCAAGTAGTGATGAAAGCATAAGTGGTGACGTTTTCATTTCATCTGCTGAAATCCAACAAGTCTATACTTTGCTAATCAGGCCAGAAGAAGTTATAGCAACACCAGAGGTGAATATTGATGTCGATTCTCAATCCATCATCTCCTCTTTATTTCCCAAAGAAGACCCTTTATCATCAATAGGGTCGAAAATGGAAGCTTCATCTTCAAAATATGAAAATTTTGACATCTCTTATGATCATGAGAATTTCGTTTTTTCATCTACTTTGCAAGTAGAAATGGAAGAAATAACACATGATGAAGAGGAAGAGGAAGATCTTAGAGATGCTCCTCCAGCATTTGAAGAGGGTATCTCTACCACTGTAGATGAACTTAGAGAAGTAAATCTGGGTACAGAGAAAGATCCACGACCCACTTTAATTAGTGCGGCCATGACCCTTGAAGAGCAAGAGATGTATATTTCTTTTCTAAAGAAAAATAAAGATATTTTTGCTTGGAATTATACAGAGATGTCTGGTCTTGATCCTGATGTTGCCACCCATCATTTGGGTTTGCCAAAAGAACATCGAGGATTCAAGAAAGCCGCGAGAAGAACACACCCAACCTATGCTTCCAAAATTGAGGCTGAAGTGGATAAGCTTATCAAAGCTAACTTCGTCAAAGAAGTTCAATATCCCAAGTGGTTGGCTAATATTGTCCCTGTAAAGAAAAAGAACGGACAAATTAGGGTTTGCATCGATTTTAGAGATCTTAATCGGTATTGTCCTAAAGATGATTTCCCAGTTCCGATTATAGAACTCTTAATTGATGCGACGGCTGGCTATGAAGTACTTTCTTTCATGGATGGATATTCTGGATATAATCAGATCCGAATGGCCCTAGAAGATGAGGAATATACAGCCTTCAGAGCTCCTCAAGGTGTGTTTTGTTACCGGGTGATGCCCTTTGGTTTAAAGAATGCAGGTGCAACATATCAACGCGCCATGCATCGTATCTTCAAACCTTTTTTAGGGAAGTTTGTTGAATGCTATGTAGATGATTTGGTGGTTAAATCCAAACAACGTTCTAATCACTTGGCTGATTTGGAAGTCATATTCCACAAGCTTCGACAACATAATTTGAAGATGAACCCCTTAAAATGTGTTTTTGGGGTAACCTCAGGAAAGTTCCTCGGCTTTGTTGTACGCCATCGTGGTATTGAAGTCGATCCTGAGAAGACCAAATCAATCCTTGGTATGTCACCTCCTCAGAATTTGAAAGAATTAAGAGGACTTCAAGGACACTTAGCCTATATTTGGCGTTTCATCGCCAATTTGGCAGGCAAAAGTTTACCCTTTACCAAATTATTGAAGAAAGGAGTCACTTACCACTGGACTGAAGAATGTCAAGAAGCATTTGATGTTCTCAAGAAATACCTCTTGAGTCCACCAGTACTCATGCCACCTGTTGAGGGTAGACCTCTTATCCTCTATGTGACAGCTTTAGAGCGATCATTGGGTGCCTTTCTCGCTCAAAAGAATGATGCTGGGAATGAAAATAGTCTCTACTATCTCAGTAGAACTATGCTTGAAGCAGAAACCCGGTATTCGAGTATTGAAAAGTGCTGCCTAGCATTAATCTTTGCAGTTCAGAAACTGAGACACTACTTGCAACATCATGAGGTCCAATTGGTATCTCGTAATAATCCACTCAAATTCATCCTTAGTCGTCCAATGCTTACAGGATGTCTGGCAAGGTGGGCGGTTATTCTACAGCAGTTCTACATTCAGTATGTGTCTCAAAAGGCAATTAAGCGCCAAGCTCTGGCTGATTTCCTGGCTGAACATCCTTCAGTGGAAGACATGTATTCAGATATCGAATTCCCTGATGAGGAAGTTTTCTCTATTCAAGAGAGTCCTCAAACATGGGAAATGTATTTTGATGGTGCTTCTAGAAGTCCAACAGGGAAGAAAATGGAAAATCCTAAATTCAACAAATTTGGTTTAGGAATTGTGCTCATTTCTCCAGATAAGGCAGTGTTACCTTATTCCTTTTTGTTGTGGGAAGGTGGTACCAATAATGAAGCTGAATACCAAGCTCTCATTACAGGCTTGGAGTTAGCGCGTCAAGTACAAGTGAATCACTTAAAGGTGAAAGGTGATTTAGACCTGGTAATCAAACAAGTCAATGGGGATTATGCCATCAGAAAAGAAGAATTAATCCCTTTGTATGATTACGTCAGAGAGTTAATGTCGGAATTCCCTTCAGAACCGACGTTTTCTTATGTCCCAATATCACAAAATGCTCAAGCTGATGCACTGGCTAATATAGCCACAGCTTTAGCAGATCCAAATCGGGACGAGACAACCATCTGTATTGCCCACCGTCGTGCAATTTCACCTTATGTTCAAGTCAGAACAGAGGAAATTAATGAAATTAGTCCCATTCCTGAACCGTATGGTCATACTACAGGATGGATGTCACCTATCAGGGAATACCTTCAAAATGGAACACTTCCACCTGATAGAGCCGAGAAAGAACAAATCTGGCGACGTGTGGTCAATTTTACTCTTTATGATAGCCCAAACCACCTCGAGAAAATTCTCTACAAATGTGGTTTTGATGAAGTTCTCTTCAGATGTATTGATGGTAAAGAGACAATGATGGTCATAAAAGAAGTGCATGCAGGAGTCTGTGGTGCCCACCAGTCTGGACATAGACTGTCTGATCAAATTCGAAGGCTTGGATACTTTTGGCCTTCAATGATACAAGATTGTGTTAATTTCACAAAGAAGTGTCATTCATGCCAAGTATATTCCAACTTCATTCATCAACCTCCAGAGTTGCTTCATACATCTAAATACTCATGGCCATTTTCCACATGGGGAATGGATGTGGTGGGACCTTACCCTTCAGCTACGGCCAAGCAGTTTAAGTATATTCTTACTGCTACTGATTTCTTTTCCAAATGGGCAGAGGCAGTACCTCTCAAAGAAGTCAGTTCTAAATGCATTGGTAGCTTCATCAAGTCTAACATCATTACTAGATTTGGTGTCCCTCATACCATATTGACGGATAACGGCACCAACTTCTGTTCTTCTGAGGTAAAGAAATTGTATCAAGAATACAACATTAAGTCCAACCATTCATCTCGATATCATGCGGCGGCTAATGGCTAGATAGAAGCCTTTAACAAGACTCTTTCAAATATACTGCAAAAGATGGTGGATAAGGATAAGAGGTCATGGCCTGATAAACTGTTTCATGCTTTATGGGCTTATAGGACTACCACTCGCAATGCAACGCGGTCAACTCCATATTCATTGGTATATGGAACAGAAGCAATCTTGCCAATTGAAGTTCAATTGCCCTCACTCAGAGTAGCCATTTGGGATCAGTTATCTACAGATGAGCAATCCAAAAAACGGTTGGATGAATTGGAACAGTTAGATGAGAAAAGATTGTGCACTTTGCACCACTTGGAAATCTATCAGAATCGAATAGCACGAGCTTTTAACAAAAAAGTTCATCTTCGTTCATTCATTCAGGGAGAATTGGTATTGGTTCTCAGAGCACCAATGATACCAGGAAAGAAGCCTCCCAAGCTTGAACCAAAATGGGAAGGACCTTATTCAATACATAAGGTCTACTCCAATGGAGCATATTCTCTGATCTCAATGGATGGAGAACACATCACGACTCCAACTAATGCCAGATTTCTGAAGAAGTATTTTGTATAAACACAAAATATTGTTCTCAGAGCCAAAACAGTCACATTGGTTCATATATATTTTGTCTGAGATGACATTAAACTATATATATTTTGTCCAAGATGACATTAAACTATATATTTTTTTTTTGTCCGAGATGACATTAAACTATATATTTTTTGTCCGAGATGACATTAAACTATATTTTTTGTCCCTGCAACATGACACTAAACTGTGCAGCACCAATAGTCCTAACTACAAGACTTTAAACTGCATAATCCCGGTATATGTCCTACATGACACTAAACTGTATATGTCCTACATGACACTAAACTGTATTATGTCCTATCTACATGACGTTAAACTGTACAGAAGTTCCTATATTTTGTCCGAGATGACATTAAACTATATTGTGTCCTAGCAACATGACATTAAACTGTGTGGCACTTCCAACGTCCCGCATGACGATAAACTGTAAAAAGTCCCCAGAACTGATATCCTCATGTTGGTTTACCTTAGTCCTAGCTACATGACTTTAAACTGTACAGCACTAGTTCGTCCTTGCTATATGACGTTAAACTATACAGCAATGGTCCAGTATGACTTTAAACTGCAACTTCGTCCCACACGACATTAAACTGTGAAAAAATTCCCTAAACCGTCCAGCATGACCTTAAACTGCATCATCCCTGGTCCATGTATATGACCATAAACTATTTGCAAATCCCTTATGTCAAGCAAGACGTTAAACTGTGACATCCTAAACTACATGACGCTAAACTGTATAAAAATCCCTCACGTCCGGAAAGATGTTAAACTATATAATCATCAAAGGTCCAGCATGACATTAAACTGCACCATCCACAGTCCATGCATATGACCTTAAACTATTCACACTTTCGTCCAACATGACATAAATGGTGTGTTATTTTGTCCTTACAGCATGACATTAAACTGCACAGTCCCCCTTTCGTCCAATATGACGTTAAACTATTTTATCCCCATCGTCCTAACTACATGACGCTAAACTGTACAGAAAATCCTTGATAGTTCCTACATGACATTAAACTGTATTTTGTCCCTGCTACATGACACTAAACTGTGCAGCACCAATAGTCCTAACTGCAAGACTTCAAACTGCATAGTCCCTTTTTTATGTCCTACATGACATTAAACTGTGCATCGTTAAGGTTGTTATTACCTCTTGTTTCTCACACCGAGTATGACTCACGTGAGCTTAGAGCGAACATCAACCATAACATTCCCTTTGGGCCACTAACCATGTGTAAGTCCCAACAATATTTTTTATTAGATCATTGTCCACAAGAACAACTTGATCATTAATTCATTCTTTAATTGAACTACACGGACTTTGATCCTCGCCCTCCAGGTTGGGTATGTAGGCAACCTCCCAGGGTTCAAGCCCAAAAATAATCTCTTCACATCAGTTCACCACCATCTCATATGATGATGATTTGTGAAACCGCCCCTGGAATCAATATCTTTACATTGATTCACTTTCGTCCTTGTTATATGACGTTAAACTATACAACACTTTTGTCCGGTACGACAATAAACTACAATATTCTTTGATTTCCTCATTTGAGAGAGAAATATTATTGACATTGATTTTTCAATCATGGTTTTCATTTTTTACGTGCATACATGGTAATGCCTGAAATTTCTATCTTAGGTTAAACCATCATTGCACTAAAGTCCCCTTTCACCCTTCACATATACGAACCAAATTTGTACAAAGGGTAGTTCTAGAACTACGTGGACTTGATTCCCATCCTTATGGGATATGTAGGAACATTCGAGTGTCCCTCGAATCCAGTCCCAAGTCTTTTGGGCCTAACCCCAAATTTCACTTTCAGTCCCTTGGCTGAAAAGTCCTCATGAAAACACACACTGTGTATTCATTATTATGGTCCGAATTCTATGTCCCTAAACTAAGATCACTCATACTTTCGTCCTGCACGATGTTAAACTGCATTTCAAGAACTACGTATGGCTTGATTCTCATTCTTATGAGATACGTAGTGAAGTCCAAGTTTCAATTCAGGACCCAGCCACAACATGATTATGGTTATCATTGACCTATGTATCTCTATATACATTGGACAATACCCATCTTTATGTGTTATAATCCTAACCTTAAATATTTTCAGATCTTCATAACCGTTTTCATGACTTCTAGTCACAAAAATGTCAAACTTCTGAGAATTCTTTTGCCTGACTATGCAGCACGTGCCCATAGGTGGCCTTGCATAAACAGTCCACATAACAGATTTATCATCCAAAAGATGCTATTCATTTGACCATGCAGCCAATGCCCATAGGTGGCCCTGCATATTTCAACCCCCTAACGGGTTTTGTTAAATAATAGTAACTTCATTCTTGGTAAGAATGCCTCTTTTGTCCTTATTTGTCTTTAACGACAGTATGTAGGGATCTGCAAAAATATCCATCCTTAACATATTTGTCCCATATCCTTTTTCATGATCTGAAAGTATTCAAGTCTATGGTTTATTCTTCTTCCCTACGTTTGGGTCAGACCTTCGTAGGAGTGATATTCATCCAGTTCTTCGATATTCTTGTTCAGAAATATCTTCTCCATATTCAAGTACCCCTTTCCATACAACAAACTCTATACTTTAGAAAATTTGAATCTCCATAAACTTTCACTGGCTTTTAGCACTAGGAAAGTAAATTTCTGGGAGTTCTTTTGCCTGACTATGCAGCACGTGCCCATAGGTGGCCTTGCATAAATAGTCCACATAACAGACTTGTCAGCCAAAAGATGCTATTTATTTGACCATGCAGCCAATGCCCATAGGTGGCCCTGCATATTTCAACCCCCTAACGGGTTTTGTTAAATAATAGTAACTTCATTCTTGGAAACTACTTCTTCTAATGCCTTTTAGCTCTTTTTCATATCATTCCTCAGATTCAAATATTCTTAACCCATAGTTTACATTTTTTCTCTCATACTTGAGTATGGTAATATGTTTTCAGATAAATTGTCAAGGAATTGAATCAATTTAAATCCATTTTGGTCAAAGATTTTTCAACCTTAAACATTAGCACCTTTATGTCTGGCATGCATGACTTTAAACGGCCCACAAAAGACAAAGGAACTCCAAATAAAAGTCAAGTTCCAGCTCACTAAATATACATTTATGTATAATTTAGGTAATATTGAGCAAATTAAGAGATTCAAAGTTTGTAGGGTTATTTGTAATAATCCTAGTAAAAATCAAACTATGATTACTAAGCCCATTGGCTTAAGTAAATTTGAAGCAAGTAATGGAAGAATGCAGGTACAAATGATTGAAGATGAAAATGTTTTTTCATTGATACATAGGAGATAGAAAGACATCCACATACTGGAGTCTCTTCTCTTTTTCAAGAATTACAAGAGGCTTTCAACATAACACTTCATTTGATTTACGACATCCCGAGCTTCATCAGCAACCACCGGGAATTCTTTCATTCAACTGGATACAATAAGAGATGTAGTGATACTAGCTCTTCTTGGAACAATTGTAAAAGGATATTCTTGAGTGCGGTTTGAGAAAATTTTCTGCTGATCAAACAGTGACTCTGTTTCTGTCCAAGAGACTTGGAAGATGGATACATGGATTTGAGAATGGAGCATTGGAAGTAAAGAGCCATTTGGAGAGAGTACTCTTTTCAGATATTGCTCTAATACCACGTTTGTCTTCTCTCCACCAACCATTAGTGGAAAACATTTTAGCCCATGGGTTTTCCATTTTCATATCTGCAAGGAAATGGCATAGAGGAAGAACTTGATAGTTCACACCATTGTTGTTGCTCTTAATGCACAGCATAACCGAAATAGAGAAGTAGCAGTGCAGCTGCATCTCAGGGGTATAATTGTTTGCATTTGGAACATTGACTCCTTGCAGATGACCATGATCACACAGAGGTAGATGGATGCTCTGTGGAAAATTAGGATGATATTTCTTCAAGTACTTAGCCAAATCTGGGAGAGTGTTGTTGCAGATATCATAGTAATCATGGCCAATGATGTTCATCATGTCATCAATCCGCTTGCTAGCCAGTTCATCAGCCGTTCCAATTTCCTTGGGAACCACTGAATCTGCACAAAAGATGAATAAACTAACTCTTAAATGGGTTTATTTTTCATAAAATTTGTGAAGAAATTTGAAAAAATGGCTAAGGCATTTAAGTCGCGCAAGTCTAAACATGGCGCGCAAGTATTCGTGGGCCGCGCTAGTTTTTGACGCGCAAGTATAAACCACGCAAGTAAAATTACCTTTACAGTAGAGATACATCAAGGAAAACACTGGAAAAGAGACTTGCGCGGTCAAGGTGACCTGCGCGGCGAGAGCTCGAGAAGGTATGAAGTCCGGAAATCCGGATACTTGTACGGAGGTGAGACCGTGTATTTATAGGCTAGGAAGCCTACCTGCGCGCCGCACCCAGAGCATTTAAGGCCTGCGCGACGCAAACTTGTGCGCCTTCCGCTGTGCACTGAAGACTTGCGCGCCTCCCTTTTCCTTTGGAGGGATTTAATTTCCTCAGAGTCAAATCCTCATTTCTCTCCGGATCCAACTCTGAGGGGGGACTTTTGTTGACGCTCCTTTCATCACAGAATCTAAAGATCGGAAAAGGGAATATCTGAGCTCAAAGTGATTTCAACCTTTGAAGAAAACATCAAAAATCGACAAAGGCATGAACATAGCATCAAAAGCAAATGCACCGCGCAAGTTTTACCACTGTCGCGCAAGTACACTTGCGCGACGGTCTTGGTCGCGCAGGTGACTTGCGCGACCTAAAAGGTAACCGCCTGGTAACTGCCCGGGGTCTTCTTTTACCTATAAATAGACCATGTGGTCCCCCCACTCGGGAGGATCTTTTTCCAGAAACTCGGATTGAAGCTCCCGACGCCCAAGTCTCTTCTCAAAGCTTCCGGAACACTTCTAAGGTAATTTCTTACCTAGAATGGAAGATCTAAAGAGAAGAAGGAAGGCATAAGTGTTGAAACTTATCAAACACTTGTGCGCCGACTTATTTCCTTCAATATAACTTGCGCGTCCCTTTTCTAGAAGAACCTCAAGAAAATTCTAAAGGGTTTAAAAAAGAGTCGCTCAAGTATTTCAATACTGGTTGAAAATCGCGCAAGTACACCATGTGCCGCGCAAGTATACTTGCGTGACCATACTTGCGCGCCACCGCAGGACTTGCGCGCCTTTCAAGACTTGCGCGCCCCTACCTTTTTGGGTGCCCATCTTTCCCATTTTACCCTTCTTAAGCCATTTCACCTTTCCTATTCAAGATTCAGTCTTCAAGATACTCTTCAAAGCCATTTATGGCATGATTTCTTGATTTGACATCCTTGTCTGAAAGGAATTCTGTGAAATATCTCTAAAAACCTAGTGATTTAAACATCTTTATATCACCAAATATTGAGAGTTCATTCATTCAACCTCATCCTTTAAGATGAGAGAATCCTTAACCTGGGTCTCCTTTTCAGGAATAATCCCCAGCTATAAGTTCTTTAATCTGGGCATCTTCCTTAGGTGTAAGCCCCAAATTCTTAAAGTTCCCAAACATGGGCATCCTCCTCAGGAGTAAGCCCCAAACCTTAACCTGGGTCTCCTTTTTCAGGAATAATAATCAGTCATAACCTCGGGCTTCCTTTTCAGGAGTAAGCCCCAAGTCCCTTAACCTGGGTCTCCTTTTCAGGAATAAGACTCAGTCATAACCTGGGTCTCCTTTTCAGGAATAAGACTCAGTCATAACCTGGGTCTCCTTTTCAGGAATAAGACTCAGTCATAACCTTGGGCCTACTTTTCAGTAATAAGCCCCAAGTCCCCTTAAACTTCTCTTAACCAGTCATAATTTACCTTTGATTTGGGTTTCCTTTTCAGAAGTAAAACCCAATCATAAGTCCTCTCCTAACTTGGGCATCCTCCTTAGGAGTAAGCCCCAAGATTAGAGTATTCAAATCTCCATGAAGCACATATAACTGTATGGACCCTGTTCATGGATTTTCTCCCTAAAATTAAATCCTAAACCTTCATCTATCTGGGCAGTCATCCATACATAAGCCCCAAACAAATTCTTATGATTGCATCTTTCATGGCACAATTGTCTAAATTTTACCAATACCTCTTGTTTCTCACACCGAGCATGACTCACGTGAGCTTAGAGTGTAAAAGTAATTATGACATTCATCTTTGAGCCATCAATCATAAACATCATACTCCATTTCTCAAACTACGTGGGTTCTGATTCCTTTTCTAAAACAAAGGATACGTAGGTAGCCCATTTATGGGTTCGATCCCAACTTTGAAATAATCTCTGTCCTTCTGAATGACGATAAACTTCAAGTGCCCCACTAAGTGGCCTTAAAACCAGCCTGGTCGTCATAATGATCAAGAGACTTTTATATAAATGTTTTGAAGGATACCATTGACCAAGAATCTCTAAACAGATATAGATGATTCTCTATTGATGAAGAACCTCAGATACATATAAAAGATTCTCTAAATTTCATGCATATTTAATCATTGACTGTTAAAACTTAAGGAAAGCTCATTTTACACTTGGTAATATAAATAAGGATTCACGAACATAACTTAAATCTATAAAGAGAGTCCCGGAGTAGACAATAATTCCCCTCAAAAAGGTGTGATGAGTCCGACCTCCCATCCTCTCGACCAATGCAAATTTTTAAGCCTCATTAGCTCACAAGCTAATGAGCGCCTACCTTTGGAAAGTAGGTCCAAACGGATGTGGAATCATTGGATGTTTCCGGTTCTACGAACAAACCCGTTAGAAACCGATCGGAATGTTTGAATCTCCCGTCCAGGAGGTCATCCCCGGATTCCGTGCGAAACAGAATCACACCTTGCAAGTAAATTTTTATCATGTTATAAATTATGATAATCATACTATTTTTACTATCTAATATGTTATGTTTTTTTTAGTGGAAAAAACAAATATACTCATGGATATCATTTCTTGAAGAGTCTTACTAAAGGGCTTGAAGTCATGGATAACAGAATATCCATATAGTAGAAACATGGTAGGCCCAACAACTAAATCAATAACTCAATAGAAGCATAATATTGTCATGTGAGAGATAACAAGGTTTGTTATCAAGTTATATCTAGTGAAAGTGGGAGTGTTGAAATAGTGGGTACCCTAGATGCAACTTGAGTAGTACTTTTTGATTACAAAATAATATATATAGTGAGTTTTCATGATGTAAACTTACCATAATAGTGTTTATATTTTTTTCCACTATTTATATGGAAATTTCCTTAGATTACTTAAGATATAAAAATATTATTGTAGTTACTAGGATATAATGAGAACCTCAAGATACTATGACATTAACCTTTATATATGTCCAATGTTCTAGATACATTATGCTGATTGGACACAGATGATGTCTGACCATCAGGGGATGGGGGCTCATAAGCATTAAGACTTATTCTTATTATGTTCTCACATGGTGATCTTGAGTATGTGAGATCATGAGAAATGACCTACTTATAGGAATACCACAAGTTTTAAGTGTCATTGTAGATATATAAAAATATAAATAATTACTAATGGTAATTAATAATTATCTAAAAACTAATAATTAGTAATTAAAAATTAATAATTATTTAAAATTTTAAATAATACATATTAAAAGATTATTTAATAATAAATAAATAATTATTAATTATTAACAAGTGATTTAAATTTTAATTAATTATAAATAATAATTATTAACTATTATTAATTTCATTGGGGTTTTTTGAAAACCACTGCCAAAATTAAAAAAATTAAAAATTCCTATTTTGATATAGTTTTAACCACCACTAAATGAATGTGTTTTTTAATAAATAATCATGAATAAGCGGAAGTTTTCTAAAACTGCTACTAAAAAATAATATCAAAAAATTTTGAAATGGCTCTGAAAACCCCCAATAAATGACCATTTTCTTATAGTGATTGGATTTCATTGATTTAGAGGGACTGGTTGAAGAAGACAATCGATAAATTATTTGGTTATTTAATAAGTTAATTATTTAACAATTATATTGAGAAAATATTGTATATAAACAATATGGTTTTTGAAAACCATATCGCATAAAGATAATATCATAGTTTGTTCATAGGTCTCTTTAAACACATAATAATAATAACAAGTTGGATAGAATATTATAAAATAATTCATCAACCCCTACAAAAAAAATACAAATTTTAAAATTTTATTCTCCCCTTCCTAAGGTAGACACGCCTCCTTTTCATTTCAAAATTAATCTATTAGTTTCAATTTTTATTTTTTTTAAACATAAAGGAAATACACCTCTTGGAAAATAAGAAATGTGAATAGTCCCTCCCACCCTGATTAAGCTCTCCTTATAATTTATTTCAAAAAATTAAAAATAAAATATTTTCTATTTAATTTTATTTTTGCATTCAGTTTTTTCTAGTCATTTTTACTTTTATGATTACTAAAATAGTTATTAAATAGAATTTTTTTGGCTCTTATACTGACTTGTGGGCCCATAGGTCACGTGTGGGTAGTGTTAGAGCCTTTATTTTAGATACCCACACTTAATATAGACAATACTAGTCCATATGAAATTTCTAAATTAGTATCACACATATACTATCCTATATTCTAGCTCAACCTGATCCACTAACATCTCTATATGTGAAGAACTCTATGACAAAAAAGTAGGGTGTATATGCACCACATCCATACTGGTCGAAATAACCTGAAGGCCTTCATGTTTTTATTATTTTGATAATCCACCTTTTAAGGGGTGAGGTGAAACCCATACAAGCCCCAGAGGCTTGGAGACAATTACATGACCCATAGGTCATAGAGGGAATCACCCAGATAAGAAAACATGGAAATTCTCCTCCCCAACATATGTCATAATATCATCACTCCACCTTCGCAGGGATGGTCGGCTAGTTGTCCTATGCAAAGTTGCACAGACACGGTACTGATGGAAAATCCATACCCTCTCATTCATCCAATTCTGATTAGTTCTACTCTAGTGAATGTGCCTACCCTGATCCTCATCTGAAGCCTTGTCCCTTGTAGTCTGACTGGTACATCGACATCATGTGGCCCAAAGGCCTTGGGGTGGCCATAAGGCCATAAGGTGGCCTGAAGGCCTAGAGAAACAACTAGCCCGAAGGCCTTGGGTGGCCTGAAAGCTTTATAGGACCCAAGGACCAAACCAGTGGCCCAAAGGCCTAATGGATGAATAGTTCTGGCTGCTACAGTAAAAAAACAGTGTCTGCTACATCATTGCTACAGTACTCAGAAATATGTCTCCAACTGGATTTGATATTGGGTCTCTTGGATGCACTTGTCGAGTCCTCACCAACCAGGCTAAGGCTCATGTGCCACCACATGCCATACTCATCCCCTCATTTTTTTACACATGAAATATCATTAATTATCGATAATTATCTAGACAAATATAATTTTTCTATTCTATGTTTATTTTGGAAAATTTAATAGTCTATTTTACTCATTCTTATGTCCAAATGTGATTGTGGTATTTTTAATTCCATGAGATACCATTTAAAGGGTGATTTTGACATTTTAAATATTTGGGCATAGAATTTGAGGGAAACTTGGGTAGGAAAATTTCTAAGAGTACCATGGTGTCTTTTTTCTCAAATAAAATATAATAGTATCTTTCACAGGATCATTTTATACTCCTAATACATTTATTTTTCTAAAAGAATATTAATAACATGGACTTTTAGATGGTATTTTGGTGATAGTTTCAATGATGATAAAGTATTAGGAACTCCTGATGGGACCCATGATCCTGGGTAAAGTTGTGATTACCCTTTTCGATGGATATTTCAACATAACAAGATGTTTTTATGATGTTGTTTGTTGAAATGGGTGCTAATAAAAATTTAATGATTTCTATGACCAATGAACCTTTAACGAGTAGTACATGATGGGAATTGAGTGTCACAAACTTTTGAGTTGCATAAAGTGATTTGATGAAATATTTTATGTTATGATATGTGTATTTATCCCTCATCATTTATTATATATAGGTAGTGTTTATGAATTATGGTTTTTAGATTGTTGGGGGTAATCTAACAATTTATTTCATAGATGTGATAAGATAGCCATCTTTTTAATAATACTAGTTTGAGGTGTATTTGACCATATTTATTGACTGTGGAGGATTGTTCTATGATTTAATATATCCCAATATGTTCATGATGATGGTGGATTTTTCCTTTGATGAATTATATTATCTAGAAATTTTATATTTATAGGAATCAGTTTATGTGAGATAACCCTACTGATGATGTTTGACTGAATGCATGGTCTTTCTTATCACATGATCATCTGGGTTTATGGAAAAAAAATTATATAGTTGTTACACTTGAATGATGCTAGTGATTACCTTTTTTGTTTCATCTAGAAAATGTTAAAAAAATGTGGGATATATGTTGTTATATATAATTATTTTACTATACTTTAAACATTGTGGTGTTGCTTCTTCTATTGTTGATGTTTTCAAGGGAGACTAGTATTGACACATTGGATTTCATAGCTGCAACCTATATAAAAGGTAGCGTGATTTACATGATATCATTAAGAGATATGTGGTTTATAATGCTTTTGATATGGATATGGTGCACTAACCCATTACCCTTTCATTGGTAATAGAGGACCGAGTGGAGGCAAAATCTAAGAGCATAGGTGTATGAGTCCCCTAACAAGACATAGTACATGAGGGGACTTATATTTTGGCTATTACTAAGGTGTGTTTTATATGATATGTATTTATATTAATGGATAAACTCTTGTGATGATCATGGGAGTAGAAGTATATAATGATAAAAAAAATTATCATTGATGACTTACAGATGTTTAGGATGAACTATACGTATGGATGACATCTTTTGAGGCTGTGATTATGATATAATATTTTTATTGTTATTTTACCAATATTAATCTAGGTTTTATTGAGCTATCTAGTTTCAACTATGTATTATGATTTTATATGTATTAATTATTATTCATGTATGATCTCGGTTTACTATTCCTCCACACTTGGGGTGCCCAACTAGATCATTGTGCTCAACCATGCTTGGGTACTTGTGTGGTTATATACATGTGTTTGTGTAGTTATTTTGAATTTTTTAGGAGTCCATGGAGGTTATAGAGATAGTGGTGTAATTTTGTAGAGGATTTCCAAGTGGTGATCATCATAGGTGTCTTGGGGGAGGTGTTTGTATATGTTCATCAAGGTTTTTAATTCGGGTTTGCATTTATGGATAGGTTTATGTCTTGTTGAGAATTATATAAAATTTTGTAAGAAATTGTTTATGTAAAATGGTTTTATTTTCTAGTGTATAGAAATGTAGGTGTAATTTCATGAATTTAGTTTACATGTGGATTCCCATTTCATATGGTGTGTTCTGGTGGAGTTTTGGGGATTTTCATTGCAAGTTTTAAGGGACAATACCTCCCATTTTCCAGATGTGCCTCTTAGTTCTTTTCACCATCCCTTGTATTATTAGATATAATCTTGGTAATATCACTTAATAGAATCATTGATCAATATACTGAGGTCTAGTGGGGTTCATATATGATAATAATATCTTTTATGATCATAAAAAGAGAGAAAAGTTTCCTCAATCATCTAAATAACGTCATTCATGGAATGTACCAAGAGGGAAAACATCACAGATTAAATATTTTATAGTTTTAACCTAATAGAATAAGGGGAATTAATTGTGTGGGTTACTTCCTTGAAGGTTATACCATGAGGAAAAATACCACACATAACATCCTCACTAAAAAGGATCCTCCTAGATCAGTGATAAATCACAGAGATGGGGGTAAATCAGTGATTGAATTTCATTTTATGTTTTGTTAGATAAACAACCCTAATCATCAATTAAAGTGAAACTTCATCACTATCCAATACACACAGATGAAGAAAAAATAATATTTATTGTTTTCACCTATAAAATAAGAAGTTTAGTCCTTGGCATGATCTAGATTTCTCCAAGACCATAAGATCCATTAGTTACAACATATTTGTACATTGAGTAGGTTTTATCCTTCTAATCATGTTATAATAAGTCTGTAGACCATGAAAGTGACTCACTCACTATTATAGTGATAAAGAAAATGATATCAAAAAGAATAAATCCTTCTAAACCTATCCTTCATTTGTTGATGTAGTGGTTCTCCTTCTATTCTTCTTTAACCTATACAAACTTAAATAATATCTCTTCAATTTGTTACAATTTGCACAACCACTTATTCTTATACTTCACTTTTACTTATCCTCTATTTTTCTTTTTATCCTCTCACTTTTCTTCTTATTTTTACCCATATACCATAATTTTCATAGCATTAATAGAAAAGAATAAAAGACAATTTTAATTTTCAAATTCGAATTCAAACCAAAAACTCCCTTAAACTAACTCAACTACTCCCACATCATTTTTATCCAATGGACTTTTTGGATATTCTATATGCCATTTATATAGATACTCGGTTGTTGTCATGTAATACATTAAAATATTTCTATATATATTTTTTCAGATATAGTTGTAGAGATGGTGTGTGATTCCAAGACCCAGTGTGCCAGAATTAATTTTATAAAAATATTAAATATATTTTATATTTCACATGCATGATACCTCAAAGAAAATGGGATAACTCTAAAAATGTTACTCGTATCAGAAATCTGAGACCATGGTTGATTCGGTAATGCAGTTTTTACCCAAGGTGTGACATATAATGAGTCGGTGTGGGGCGTTTAAACTCCTTTCTCATTGGAGGTATGTTAAGTGAATTAATTAATTATTAAATTAGTTAATTAATTATTTTAAGTACAACCAATAACTCTATAAGAGTTTTTTCGGGCATATTTATATAGGTTTATCCATATAAATCATAGGATAAATCCAAAGCTCTTCCTCCCTCCTCCATTGGTGAATCACATCAGACGATGATGAAACTCTAGATCAGATTAGATCGGGATGCAACGAACCCAATGACCCATCTCAAATTGTTGGAAAACATGTTCTTTATAAGATAATAACCCATAATCAAGGTAATACTAATCATTTGGTGTTTTCACTCCGTTGGATTAAATTATTGAGAATATCCACCCTTGTTCTTATATCTATGCCATTTTTTTCTTTCCATGTACCTACGTACCAAATTTAATTGATTTATTAAATATTTTCTAACCCTAGTTTCACAGTTTTTGATTGTTGGAAAAGAATGATTACCCAATGAAGTTTAAACATTTGTTTTTGGTGCTTTTCTCCCTCTTTGCTTCGCATTATTAACTGATTGGACCCCTTGGTCCTGGTTCGATGTTGTAGGGAAGTACCAAGACCAATCGGACCCCAAGATTCAGAACAGATTGCTGAATAAAGAACAGATCGATGAAATGATCATAGATATGTTGATATGGAATTCTTGCGAGTTTTAGATATTTATTTTGGTGATTTGAAATAAATAAAATAATCATAGAAGGCTCAGGTACATGAAGTTTGTGTGACAAACATCAATGATCCATTAGAGGATAATTTCCAGTGAATGACAGCCAAAATGTTATATTCGGTCTAGATCTAAATGTTTGGGTCATTTTTGAGGCAAGATCTATAGTGGAATAAGGAAAAAGGACCAAATCTACTGTACAGATCATAGATATGAGTTTCTGGAAACATTTCAACTACACGCTGTGTTCAATGATGAACACGTGACATGTAGACCTTCTGTGGACGTGACTAGGGGTTTGGATATCTAAAGGATGACACAACGTATAATATCTCTCACGCACTGTCTACCCCTTCCTAGTTGAACAACCCATGTGAGGGATCATACAGGTGGGAATATATGTAGAAGTATATGTCTAATTACACATCTATGTACTCAAGTACACAAAAATGGGGTCTGATACATGGACACGGGGTCAGATACATGGGCATGGCTAGAAGCATACAACCTAGTCCCTAGGCAGCTTGGACACATTGTGTAGTCCACTTGCACAATATGTACTCCTACACGGTTGAGAGCTATGTGTCATACCAGGAAAGAGCCGGATGTTGGATTGGGACCACACATCGTGTGGGTCTCCTCACATATTGTGTACCCTCTAGTTCCTTTTTAGGAAAATTCGACCCTTGGTATCTCCTTTTTTTGAACTCTGATTTTGGCCTTGGAGTAGCCTATCGTGATTTTTTTCCATGTAGAACATGATGGTGCCCTTGGTTGCTGTTCTGGAGATATGTTGTGAAATGTTCTAGGAATGAAACTTGATAAGTCAATGACTGATGATGGTATTGATCATGCGTGATCATGAATTGATATTCTGAGTGGTACCCTCCAGTAGAGATGGATAGTGGGTCCTTGATGTCTTATGATCGGTACCCTCCAGTAGAATTGGGTAGTGGGTACATGGTGTCTTCTAAGTGGTAACCTCTAGTAGGCTTGGGCAGTGGGTCCTTGATGCCTTCATAGTAGACCCCACTAATATAGCAGTGTATAGTTCCACGTCTTCTAAGTAGTACCCTCCAGTAGAGTTGGGCAGTGGGTCCTTAACATCTTCTGAGTAGCACCCTCTAGTAGAGTTGGGCACACTAGTGCAGAAAACGTTATTTATGTCACCATTTTTTACGTCGGTTATATATAACCGACGTGAGAATCTGTGAAACATGGTTTTTTACGTCGGTTATTTAAAAATAGACGTAACAAATGCGTTGAGTAGCTTTTTAACGTCGGTTATTTTAATAACTGACATTACAAATCGCGTGTGTTCTGTTTTTACATCGGTTATTTTATAAACGAAGTAAAAAACCAAAGCGCGGGAATTTTTTACGTCGGTTATTTGATAACCAATGTAAAAAATGAGTTATCTACGGGTTTTTTACGTCATTTATAAAATAAGAGACGTAAAAAACCCCTCGCGCTTTGGTTTTTTACGTCGGTTATAAAATAACCGATGTAAAAAACGTGATATCTATGAGTTTGTTACGTCGGTTATTTTATAAGGGACGTAAAAACCCAAAGATCGGGGGGTTTTTTACGTCGGTTATTTTATAACCAACGTAAAAAACGAGATATCTATGAGTTTTTTACGTCGGTTATAAAATAACCGATGTAAAAAACCGAAGCGCTGGGGGTTTTTTATGTCGGTTATTTTATAACCGACGTAAAAAACCCATAGATAACTCATTTTTTACGTCGGTTATAAAATAACCGATGTAAAAAACCAAAGCGCGGGGGTTTTTTTACGTCGGTTTTCAAATAACCGACGTTATAAATTTAAAAAATAGTTTATAACTTCGGTTATATAATAACCGACGTTATAAAACATTTAAAAATTTTAAGCCCCGTGGACTGTCATTTACGTTTTTTCGATCGACAGTCCGCTGGCTCGTCTCTCTCGTGCGGTAAACCCTAATCGGCTCGTCGATCGACCTATGTTAAACTAATTTTGGCTTCAACGTTTATCATCTTTAGTCTCCTCAGATCTATCATCTCAACTCGCAACACTCAAGTAATCATTCCACGAATTTATTTCGTTCGTTTTTTTCGGATAGTCTATATTTATGTTTTGTGATTTTTTTGTTTAAACTAGGTTAGATTCTTCCATTTTGAACCCTATTACATCTTTTTGAATATCATTGGATCGGAAATTCATTTTTATCTTGAGTGTATTGTTTTTGTATTTCTCTATAAATTTTTTTTTGATATATTACCTTGCATTTAATGACTCAAAATCCTCCTATGTTGGAAACATATTTGGGGTTATTTATTGAAGGACTATGGCGCGATTAAAGAAATATTTGGAATATTTCCTGATTTGACCGGTTTGAATTTCATTATCAAAAAGAAATTTGAGGTATGGTTGATTCATCCATTCCTTTTATCCTTTATTTCATTTAACACTCAGGTTCATCTAACAATTCTGTAGTTGGATAACCAATTATGTTTATGTGATTAGAGAATTAAAAGAAATTATCATCATATATAGTGAATCATGCTTGTTGAGTGTCTTATCATAGAATAGGAATCAATCATCCATATTGAAGATGTCATTTTTTTAGAAAACAAAAACCATTAATGTAAACCATTCATCATTCATTAATTGAACTAAAATAAATATTTACACATGAGTTATAATGGAACATAATAAAATAAATATGTGTCATTCACCCTCATAGAGTCTAATAAATCTATGATAAACCATTTGTTTTCTTTAATGGAAACAAATTCACTTTTACCCACTTTGTATTTTTAGAAGACACTAAACTCCCTTATAATTTCACCCTTCTGGGAAGTATTAAACATCATTATATCCCTTTAAAAAATATAAATGTCATAGAAATATTGTGCATCCATTTTGTCTTATAGGACTCTACTATAGATAAGTATACCATTTTTATATTATTAGTTATGATACACTCTATCATAACATCATTAATATATGTTTATAAAAATGGGAATATCACAATTCTCATGATTTTAGTTGAGAATAATGATAATGTTTTTTATTAATGATAATATAGACATGGGTAATTTTACAAAAAGAATATGAACTTGAATAATGACTGTTACTTATATGTATTTCACAATATTTTTTGATTTTATGTCACAAAACTAATTGATGATCGAATAAAAAAAATAATTTCACCACCAACCAAAGTGAAACCAGTGTATTGTTCTATTTTAGAAATTCAGGATTCAATCAATGAGATTGTGATTTATTTATTTTTTAGAGTTTCTGAATCAAGATACTAGATTCTATTTCAAATGGGTATTTGTTTGTTTTTTGATGTTTCACGATTTTATTTGATGTAGGTTTTTCTTTTTCATGGATTACTTCATAAAGTGGTCTCGGTTCATTTGATTTTGTGTTTCCTTTGACACCATCCCCCCTCAATGACTATTATCTCTCATTTCCAGTTTTTCTATAATTGTTCTCTCATACACCTTTTGGATTTGATGGTTGATTACAAACATATTTTTTCAAATATTTAAGCTGGATTATATGGATTTTTTAGGATTATATTGTTGTTTTATGCCACTTTATTTATTATCTTATCTAATACTAAGACCCTTTCTAGTAAGAAAAATTTCATAAGAAATGCGATTGGACTCTTCATCATATTTCATGAAACATTTTTAATAATGTCACGTTTTAAAAAAAATATGTTATATCAAAGATGTGGAAACGGGTGGTGTCCGGGGGGTGTCCAAGGGGGTGGGGGCCTGTCCAGAGGGTTTTGGCGGTTTTTCAGGGGGGTGGGGGGTTGTCTAGAGGGTTGGGGGTGTCCAGGGGGTGTTGAAGGGGTAGGGGTGGGGGTGGTGTCCAGGAGGGGTGGGGGTGCTGTCTAGAGGGGTGGGGGTTGTCCGGAGGGTTGGGGGGTGTCCAGGGGTGATCCAAGGGGGTGGGTGGGAGTGGGGGCTGTCCAAGGGGGTGGGGGCCTATCCAGAGGGTTTTGGGGGTTGTCCGGGGGGTGGGGGTGATTCTCAGGTTTACTCCATTTTCTCCAATTTTCTATCAACTATGTAGGCGGCATGGTTTTCTTTGATTCAATGAAATTTAAAACTTTTATATCTAACTATATTTTGTTTTAAAAATAATATTCAAGCATATTTTCTTAAATACCCATAGATTTGTTTTATATTTTAAATTCTTTTACATTCAAATTATGATTTTTTTCATATAAACATATATTTGTCTTATCTTAAAAATATTTTTTTTTTCTTGATATTTGTTATCGGTAATAATGAGTCGAAGTTGGATTATGGCACATCGAATGAGAAATTAATTTGAAGAAGGTGTTGATGCCTTTTTGGAATTTGCAAAATGAAATGTTCCAAGTAGTGACATTTTTTCTGTCCATGCCTGAAATGTTTGAATATGAAGAAGTTGAAAAGTGGAGAGATAGAAGATCACCTGATTTGTCATGGTTTTAATCTGAGTTACAGCCCTTGAATTTGGCCTGGTGAAACTGGACATAATGTCACTGATGATGATGATTCGCAAGATGGTAACTCCGATGGAATTGAAGAAATGATTCGCTATATTGTAGCAGAACAAATTGAGATAGAACCGATAGTTTCACGTCTATATAGTGATGCTGAAAAACTGTTATATCCTGGCTCTACAGATTTTACGGTTTTGTCGGCGGTGTTAAGATTGATTAACCTAAAGGCGAAACATGGATGGAGTGACAAAAGTTTTACAGAGCTGCTTCAATTGATGAAAGACATTCTTCCAAAAGATAACAATCTTCCAGATTCACATTACAAAGCCAAGAAAATATTATGCCCGATGGGATTGGGATAGAAGAAAATACATGCCTGTCTGAATGACTGCATTATATATAGGAAGGATTATGAATTTCTGTCAGAGTGTCCTAAATGTGGGACATCACGGTATAAGGTGAAAGAAAAATCATAGGCTAGTGTAGAGATTACAAATCTCCCTTGAAAGGTATTTTGGTATCTTCCTATAATTAATCGTTTCAAGCATTTATTTGCTAATTCACATGATGCAAAAAGGTTAAGATGGCATGCTGAAGAGCGGGTATGTGATGGAAAAATATGTCATCCAACTGATTTTACACAATGGAAGAAAATTGATGCACAATATTCTATATTTGGAAATGAAATTAGAAATCTCATACTAGGGTTGTGCACAGATGGAATGAATCCATACCAAACCCTCAGTAGCACACATAGTTCATGGCAAGTTTTATTGGCAATTTACAACCTCTCTCATAAATTTTGTATAAAGCACAAATATGTCATGTTGAGTATAATGATCTCTGGTCCAAAGAAACCCAGTAATGATATTGATGTTTACTTGTCACCGTTGATTGATGATTTGAAACTATTATGGGCTGATGGTATTAGGGTGTATGATTCTTATAAAATGGAATATATTCAATTGCATGCAGTGCTTCTGTTCACTATAAATGACTTCCCAGCGTATGGAAATTTGTCTTGATATAGTTTTAAAGGGCATAAAGCATGTCCAATTTGCGAACAACAGACGTCATATTGTCAATTGCATCATGGGAGGAAAACAATGTACATGGGTCATCGAAAGTTTTTGCCTATGGAACACCCTTACAGAAGACTAAAAAAGGCATTCAATGGCTCACAAGAATTTGATATTGCTCCAAAACCTTTAACCCATGATCTGTATTTTGAGAGGGTGAAAACCCTTGATGTGACATTGGGAAAGACACAGAAATATGGTAATGATAGACATATTTGGAAGAAAAGGTCGATTTTTTTAGCTACCGTATTGGAGGTATCATGAAGTTAAACATAATATTGATTTCTTACACATGGAGAAGAATATCTGTGATTATTTGATTGGAACATTGTTAGATATTAAAGGAAAGACTAAAGATGGGTTGAATGCAAGATTAGACTTACTATCAATGGGAATACGTTTGGAGTTAGCTCCCACTCCTAAAGGAAGACAAACATTTATTCCCCCAGCTTGTCATACATTATCGAAGAGGGAGAAAATTAGCTTCTGTCATTGTCTTCATGATACCAAAGTGCCTCAAGGTTATTCTTCTAATGTAAAAAATTTTGTCTCATTGAAGGACTTGAAGTAGATAGGTATGAAATCACTTGATTGTCACGTCATTATGCAACAAATTCTACCAGTTGCATTGCGTGGAATATTGCCCATTCGTGTCAGAAAGACTATAATGAAGTTGTGTTATTTTTTCAATTAAATTTGTAACAAGGCGATTGATGTGAATGCTTTGAACATTTTGGAAAAGGATGCAATTTTTATACTTTTTCAATTGGAAATGTATTTTCCTCCAACTTTTTTTGATATAATGGTGCATTTAATGATTCATCTGGTTCGAGAAATAAAGCTTTGTGGACCTGTATATCTTCGTTGGATGTGTCCTTTTGAAAGGTATATGAAAATATTAAAGGGGTATGTAAAAAATATATATCGACCTGAAGCCTCCATTATTGAAAAGTATATTTATGAGGAGGTAGCAGAGTTTTGTACGAGCTACTTGGCTGCGGCGCAACACATAGGTTTGCCTCCATCTCGCCATGAACGATTTAATAATGAGGGAAAGGGGATTCGCAGCTTGAAAGTCAAATCATTTTCAGCTGAATAGATGAAGAAGTTAGAATCATACATCTTGAATAACATAGCTGATGCTCAATCGTATATCACATTGCATATTAATGAGTTAAAATAATGTCATCCAAAGAAGAAAGAAATGTGGATTTTGAATGAGCACAACAGAACTTTTTTGTCATGGATTAAAAATATTATTCTTGGTAGATCAGATGTATCAGAGAAATTAAAATGGATAGTGGGTGGTCCATGTTTAAATGTGATAACATGGTCCGGTTATGACATTAATGGTTATACATTTCATACAAAAGATCAGGACAACATAAGTGCATTTCAGAATAGTGGTGTATTGGTGTTTGCAGAAGCAATGCATTTTTCGAGTGCTAAGGACAAAAACCCAATTTCTGCATCAAGTGCATATTATGGAGTGATTGAAGACATATGGGAGGTTGATTACATTAAAATTAAATTTCCCGTTTTTAACTGTAAATGGTTTAACGGTAACAATAGTGTCAAACATGATGAATTTAGAATGACACTTGTTAATCTGAATAGATTGGAAGACACAGTTGATTCTTTTATAATGGCAACACATGAAAAACAAATTTTCTATGTATTAGATTAATCAGATATGCAGTGGGTTGTTGTTTTACGAGGGTAAAAACAATATGTTGGTGAGGATGAAGTTGATGAATATGCTGATTTATGTGAGATCCCTACTTCCACGGAAAGATTAATAGAACATAATGATGATCATGTTGAAGACATAGTTTGTTCCAAAAGAAACGATCACGACGAAGGAATTTGGGAAAACAATCCATTTGTACATTCCTAAAATTACAGGTAACATATGTTTATTTCTTGTTTACATTTATTTTTTCCATAAATGTTATATATTGTATGTTTTTTATTTATTAAAACATGTTTTAAAACAAAATAAGTATATGTTTTTGTTTGTTTTAAGTTTGTTTAGTTTACTTTATCATGTTTATAACCATTACATGAATTATATATCTATTATTTTTGTTCACTGACAATTACTTTACCATGTTTACCATGTTTACCAGGTTTACCATTTTTACCATGTTTACCATCTTTACCATCTTTACCATCTTTACCATTGTTTAACATGCTTACCATATTACCATTGTTTACTATTATGTAACTTAGTACACTTTTCTATTTTCTAATTATAGTAGTATTAAAATATTTGAATTTTTATATTTGTGAACTGATGTTTGTTTTTTTTTATGTGAAGGATAATGACAGATCATTCAGATGATCAACCACATGATTCTGGAGAAGAGTATATTTCTAGTCATACCTCTGGGGATGAACATTCACATGCTCCTATTACGACAAAGAGTTAAAAGGTTGGTAAAAGTGGGTGCACACCTTTACCAAAATTATCACATACCCGTATGCAGGATCAGAGGATAGTCATTGAGTTTGATGATGATGATATTCCTAGAGTTCTGAATGCAAAAGATTTTAAGAGTTTTGTAGCAACTCAGGCTAAGAGCAAAGTATGAATTCTGTATGATGATTGGAGAAGTGTGGATAAATAAATTATATCTCAGTTGTGGGAGACAATTTTGGTAAGATCTTTTGTCATTGTTTGACTATTCTTTTAATGTTTCTAGTATATATAATATGTTTAACCTCTTCTTTATCAGATGACATTTGATATTCCTGACACTGGAGGAGTCAGGAAGAAATGCTTATCGTTGGCTGCCAGGAGATGGAGGGATTTCAAATCAACCCTCTCATCTGATTTCATTTTTGGTCATAGGAGTCATGACAATCCATGTCGTATATATCCTTTTATAGATGAAGACACCTGGAGATAGTTTTTTGAAAGTAGAAGAAAAGAATCATTTCTGGTAAGGTAAATGTAAACTTTTATAAACTTTCTTATATAAATTATTTTATTAATGTTTTGTTAATGATTTCTTATTCTTAAATTATAGAAAACAAGGAAAGCTCATCAGGAGATCCAATCTAAAAATGTATACCCTCATTGATTATCTCGGGGAGGGTATGAATTAATGGAAGAACAAATGATGGCGGAAAAATTTCAACAACTAAGAGTTGATTCTTCAAGCTCTGGAGAGGTGGCCCCTCCATCCCCTTCATCTAGACATGAAAAATGGAAGAGAGATCGGAAGGGAAAAAAAGGGCAATATCTTTCGGAAGAATCGAGAATCGTAGCTGAGAGGAATGTAAGATATCTATTTTATTTATTTAAGTTAACTATTTTCTTCATATAATTTCAATCATTACAGAAATGTTCAATTAATTAATACAAGACTCTCTTGAGGAGCAGAGTTCAGAGGGGACATTTATAGCTACTAGGAGGGAATATATTTTATTTGCAGCATTGGGAAGGCCCAAACATCCTGGTCGTGTAAGAGGATATCTGGTAGGTGTATCGGTAAGAAAAGTGTTTCCACGTTCTTCAACTTCTAACATTGAGGGGATTTATAAAAAAATAGAATCCTTTGAGGCTGAAGTTCATAATATTAATGCGATGATGGAGGAAAAGATTAGAGAGTCATTGTAGTCTATGTTTGCAGAAATGAAAGGACAATTTCAGACTGCAGCTCTTACTCCTCGACCTCCCCCTGCAGACCCCATTATTTATCCTCCACCTCTGCCAGTATCTCCCACTCCCCCACCTCAGCCTGCGGACCCCATTTTTATCCTACACCTCCACCGCAGCTTCCTACTTATTGCGTGTTTTATGTTGATGATTCTCAACATCATATAGTTGCATATGGGTTAGTATATTGTATAGCAGATATAGTCCATCTTCAACAATTAGAGGTAGAGGATCAGAGGGTCACTGTACAGGATATTATAGATAGATCAGCTAGGGTATCAATACCTACAGATGAGGTGGTGACAGTTGGACAGAGTATCAGCCATTTTTTAATTTGGCCATCCAGACTTCTTCGACTCATTACCATTGAGGTATGAATGTTATATCTTTTATTTTATTTTTTTATTAAAGTTGTTTTATCATTTGAAAACTAATATATTTTTCAATTTTTTTTAAAGGAATACTTCAAAGGTAAATAAATTCTGTATAGACAACAACAAAGACAAATGGCTATGACATCAGATACAGATTCAAATGGTCTTGACAGATTGTCAAGATATTCACATTTTTTGTCGGGTTATTATGAGTTTCCAATGGAAGCTCATGTTTGTGGACATGAAATAAGAGTGGGGATTATAAAAACTGATATCATGGAGCTTGTTACTGGAGATAAGTTGGGCATCAACGTGGTGCAAATTGTTTCCATGTAAGTCTTAACACCTTTTCCCTGCGTTATATTTATTAAAAATGTATACTTATGTATGTTTTGTATTAGGTATCTATATAAAATTTGTGAGAGGAATGAGCTGACAGAAGTATATGGATTCATGGACCCTCAATTGATTTCCCCTAAAGCATGTGCATTGAATGAGGAAGAAAGAATGGTTTATATTGCTGAAATATTTGAAAAGAATATAATCACACAATGTTGGATGATGCCTTTTTGTGAGAGGTATGAAACACATTTCTCTCAAAGAGTTAATTATCTTTTAACATAAAAACCCACTAACGTCAAATTTCCTTTTATCAGTGATCTTTGGATGTTAGGGGTTTTTTTCCCAAGGGAAAAAGCCCTTTATTGGATATGCTCTGTCCATGGTGATGTGCGGGATAGTTTTAAGAATATATTGGAAAAGTAAGTTTCAATTTCTCAATAGTTTTATATATTATAATGAATTTTAAATTTACCCCATTCTTATTATTTTCTAACAGTGCATGGGCCTACTTTCGAAAAAACACAAAGAAAAGAGGTGCAAAGATCAAATATGTAAATGCAAAGGTAAATATCCTTTTATAATTTGTACTTTTTGATTTATTACATAAAAATAATATATTGAATTTACACTCATTCAAATAGAATTTTCATGAACAACAAGGCCTCATCGAATGCGGATATTATATGTTATTATTTATGTATGAAATAATAACAACTGGGACAGTTGAGAATTTTGACCTGGTACGATTTCATCTTAAATGTTTCCATAATATTTCAATTTGATTTATTCATTATACACGTTAACTACTTTCTTTTTCATTTGTAGCTTTTTTATGACCCTAAACCCTATACTGCTGAAGACATCAAACACTTACAAGTGGAGTGGTCAAATTATTTTACAGGTTTGATTGAGTTTTAGTTGTTTCTAATGTAAAATGTAATTTTGAATATTGTCGTTGTAATTGTGTATTTGGTAGTTGTTTAAGTTGGATTTTGAAGTTGACGGTGTAAGTTTTAAATGTTATATAAGTGAATGTTTAATTTTTCTCTGATTCTTGTTTTGGTTTACTTATGATGGTTTTTCTGGTATGGATTTGGGTCCGTGGGGGAGGGGTTTCAAGGGTGTGGGGGTGTGTTCAGGGGGTTGGGGGTGTCCAGAGGTCTGGGAGGGTTGTCCGGTGGGGTGGGGGGACAGTCCAGGGGGTGGAAGGGCTGTCCAGGGGTGTGGGAAGAATGTCCAGGGGTGTGGGAGTGCTGTCCAGGGGTGGGGGTATACATGAGGGTGGGGGTTGTCCAAGGGTGTGGTGGGGGTTGTCAAGTGCGGTGAGGGGGTGAGGGGGTGCTGTTCAGGTGGGTGGGGGTTGTCGAGGGGTGTTTGGGGCTGTCCGGGGGTCAGGGGTAGTCCAGGAGTGTGGCGGGGGATCCAATGGGGTGGGGGAGGGATGTCCAAGGGGTATACATGAGGGTGGGAGCTCCAATGGGGTGGGGGAGGGTTGTCTAGGGGGTATACTTGAGGGTGAGGGCTCCAACGGGGTGGGGGAGGGCTGTCCATGGAGTATACATGAGGGTGGGGGCTGTCTAGGGGGTAAGTTTTATATGTTATCAATGTACATGATTAATTTTGATCTACTTCTGTTTTTGTGGTATGATTTATTGATTTGTTTTCTGGTTGATTCTGGTGGAGAGCAGATGACTGCATTCAATTTTAAAAAAAAAATTGGGTTTATCATGTCGGTTATTTAATAACCGATGTGGTAAAAGGCCTGGGAAATGGTTTATCACGTCGGTTTTTTAATAACCGACGTGATAAAAGGCCTGGAAAATGGTTTATCACGTCAGTTATTTAATAACCTACATGATAAAAGGCCTGGAAAATGGTTTATCACGTTTGTTATTTAATAACCGACTTGATAAACCACCTCCCCCCGATTTATCATGTCAGTTATTTAATAACCGGCGTGATAAACCCCCCTCCCCCCCCCCCCCAGTTTATCACGGTGGTTATATAATAATCGACGTGATAAACCCCCCTCACCCCGGTTTAGCACAGCGGTTATATAATAACCTACGTGATAAACCCCCCTCCCCCAGTTTATCACGTCGGTTATTAAAAAACCGACGTGATAAACCCTCCACCCCCCGGTTTATCATGTCGTTTATTTAATAACCAACGTGATAACCCCCCCCCCCCCCCAGTTTATCATGGAGGTTCTATAATAACTGATGTTATAAACCCCCCTCCTCCTCACGTCGGTTCTTTCATAACTAATGTGATAGACCATTTCCCCGTCCTTTTATCACGTCGGTTTTTTAAGAACCGACATGATAAACCATTTTCCAGGCCTTTTTTCACGTTGGTTGTTAAATAATCGACGTGATAAACCCTTCCCATTTTATTTATCATGTCGGTTCTAAAATAACCAACGTCACAAACATCGTGATTTTATGTTTTTGATGTCGGTTTTTAAATAAATGATGTCAAAAATGTTATTTATAACGTCGCCCGTATTAACGTCGGCTAGAAATCGACATAAAAAATTAAAAATAATCGACGTAAAAAACGTTTTCTGCACTAGTGGCAGTGGTTCCTTGACAACATTAGAGTGGACCCCCCCCCCCCCTCGATGCACTAGGGTACGATTTCTCTACATTGAGTTTATTCCCCCCTCTACTATGAGGCATAGTGATGAGGCATGGTTTGACTTATACGGTTACTTCTGGGAAGAGGCATGGGATGTTGGGTATCATTGATAGACTTTGGAACTATTGTATACTCTTCTTATTAGGATGATCTATGAGATAAAGATCCCCTTACTCTCTTATTTGGGTTTCTTTTGACTTAGCATGTGTGTGTTCTTATTATGTATCCACTCATTAGATTTGGTCCCTCTCATTCTAGGATAAGTGAAGGTGTGTGGGGTATGCTATGTTCTTTCCGTGTTTATCTTATCATGGTTAGATGAGTCTACTCTACTATTATATGTAGCGAAGGCACGATTTGTTGTTCATCTACTCAGCATGTTTATCCCTATATGTTTGGATGAGCTTACTTTCACTTTTTTCGGTTGATCTATACTACTTCACTATAACTTTTGATATCTATTATTTTTATCTTTTTATTGTATCTCTTACTACTATCCCTTTAGATTTAGTGGTTTCCTATTGGGTATGTATATACTCAACCCTGCATGGGTTTTTCCCACACGTGTCATGTCTTATGTAGACGACAGACATGTCAACCATGACTAAAGAGGAACTTAGGGATAGTGGATGATTGGACCGTGTATAGTGGTCATATATTAGGATTCTAGAGTTGGTCTCTCTCATATTTTTACTTTTTACTATTTTATGTCTGGTTGGTACAAATTTATGGTTGGGAATGTATTTTTCTCCTTTAATTTTTAGTTTTCACTATCGTAGTTTTGTACTTTCTAGAGGTGCATGCATTCATGGCTTAATTTATAGGAGTATTTCATATTTTAATCTTTCCCTAGGAACTTTTTCATCAAGACATATGTGTGTGTGCATATAGGTACTTAGTAAAAGGCCTCCCTATGTTATTTATTCCTTCGGTGCTTTTCGCTGCCCCTTGGCCTATGGAGGTGGGCTTGGGGTAGTTGTGGATCGAGTCCTGACTTGGTTTGGGTCATGAAATATTTTTATTAGACCAATTTAATTCCTTGGTATGTTTTTTGGACATATACCCTTAAGAGTAGTTTTTTGGGAATCTGGAAACAATTTGGAAGTGTCTCGAGTGCGGCTCTCAGACCAGGGATTTTAGTGATGGTGCGTCAACTGACGTATCCATTCACCAGGACCTTGACTACCTGCTTATTGAATCAACATATTTTTTGCAGGTATTAATGGTAAATAAATCATATAGTATTGAGTCTTTGAATTTCCTTCTTGATTCATCTCTTCATTTTTGTTGATATATATATAAGATCATCTAACCATGGTACTCCTTCATAACTTTCGGGATGCCTCTGTGATGATAGCCAGCTAGGATACCAGCTCTGGTTTGTGAATATGACATGATGAGTGGCAAGACCTCAGTTTAGGGTATATCCCACGATCCCCTTCCTCTATGTGGGAAGGTAGAATCACCTCCCCCTATAAAGTAGCATATTGTTCCAGTAGAGTAAGATGAGGACAAATGCAGGCTTAGCACGATCCGTGAGTTCAAGTGCTATAGGCCACTGAGGCTCCATTGTGATCCAGATCCTTATATAGTAGATAATTTTATAGAGTCAGTATTTCATATATTCAATATTATTTGGACCTCAACAAACTAGGTGATTTCATAGGTAGTTATAATCTTCCACATAGTAGCTGGGTGCTGGTGGAACCTCTTTACACAAATGCATGATGAGTCGACACTCTCATCGAATGACTTTTAACAGTTGTTTCACGAGGAGTAATACCCCTCCTTCTTGTTCTTAGTTCAGATCCAAGATCTTCTATATTTTCATCAGGGAGTAATTCTATTGTATAAGTATGAAACATGGTTCAAAGACCTTACACGTTACTCTCTTAACCTGATCCGGGATGACTACTTCAAAGCATGAAAGTTTGAGCAGGGATTCCATAGAGAGATCTTTTCCATTGTAGTATCCTTATGTATCCCCAACTATTATGGGGTGTTGGAATAGGCATTGGTGAAAGATATATCCTTTCCAATGTAGTACCCTTATGTGTTACTCTCTGTAAACACTATTTTATCCATGAATAGTGAAAATACTCATTCTTATTGAAAACTTTTTTTTTGTTTAAAGAATTTACCAAGTTACATTTAGTTTTAAAATTTATTTAAAATTAAAATTAATTATATTATATTATTATTAACCTAATTTATGTCATTTTAATCAACTTCATGTGTAATTTTTATCTAAAAACTTTTTGAACTTAATGAAACATTTTCTTCAGAAAACTGCATTTTTGTTGGCCATGTGGGTTTTATTTTAAATTTTATTACACCAATTATATGAATTGGATTTAAAAAAATTCATTCTATATTTTTAATTATAATAATTAATATTATGTAATAAGTTCAACTTGATATTTCGTCATAATTAAATGTGAAATAATTTAAAATTTATTAGCACGGTTAAGGATAAAATGGGTTTACCGGGGGTTCAACCACAGGATAAGGGTATGTTTCCAATAAAAATTGTATAAATATTATTGTATATAAATATTTAGAAATTATCAATTCCCAAGTTAAAATATAAGGTTATTTGGAATAATTTTTCTTGGGAATGACTTTATCATTTTTTATTCTTTTATGAAATTTTCAAGTAATTTCTAAGAAGGTCCCCTCCCCCACTTATAAAAAACCCCTTATTATATTATATTAACAATTAAAATTTTATTTGTTTTAGATAATACCTGACCAAATAATATCCTTACATCCATACCCATTACCTGGAGTCCATTTTTTGATCAAAAAATCCTTCTTCGAAGTATTTTGGTGCAAACCTAAACAGGTTGTCCAAAGAAGATGTATTGTTCTAAACCAAGTGTTTCTGTTTTATTTATTATTAAACCACATTGAAATATTATTAAAATATTCTGAAATAATAACACAATTATCTCCAATATAATTATATTTTATTATGTTAATGTAATAATCTATGGCAAACTCCTCTTCCATCAAATGAGAAATGAAATTGTCGATTGTGTGCACGGCGGACTACCTCCTCATGAACTGATGTAATTCATTTCCCATAACCACCTATCATGGATGGTTATAATGATGTATGTAAGTTTGATATATTATATTTATGATATAGTTATAATATCACATCTACCTTTTTACTTTCCAATTCATTGGAAAATGATAATGTCGCTTGTGCGTACGTGTGGACTACCACGTCCATGAAGTGATGCGAAATGTTTTTTTACATGGATGGTAATAAGGATATATTTAATGAATATATATTATATATATATAATCATTATTATTTTTTATTGGTGAAATATCATTCACCTTTCTTTCATTCCATCTATCAAAAAATGGAAATAACATTCATGTGTACATACGGCTTACCATCTCTATGAACAATGTAATTAATTTTTTCTATCTAAATATTATTGTTTAATATAAATAAATATAAAATGAATATATATGATATTTATATCATGATTAAAATTATTTAGGTGATGGAACCATGATTAAAGTACAAGGACCAAAACTACTGAAACAAAACCTATATAAAAACCAATGCACTTATCACCTAGAATAGTGTTTTAAATAAATATTTATTAATAAATGGGTAATAAAAAGTTATAAGTAAATAATATATGGTATTATATATATTATTCTGGTTATTTAATATATTTATAATAAATTTATATTTATTGTACAGGATTTTTCAACATGTAAAATGGAAATCGGACCTGTGGTAAGGGTTTCTCATCTCACTTTTACTTCTGTGAGAAATATTCCCTATTCACTACTTATTTATTTTTTGTGGTTTATATACTGCTCCTTTTATAAGTTCTACCACAAATATATTTTTATTTATTTTATTTAAATTTTCATTTGATGTTAGGGGGGATATGATTCAAAAGATACCAAATCGGTAGGGGTCTATTTTACAATCTCATCATTTACTAGGATTGTTTATGTTTATGTTTTCAATGATGAAATCTTATGATATATCACTCAAGAAACTCATTAATTTTGTTATCCTTTGGTTTTTCATGAACATGTAATAGTACCATTTTCCTCTCTTTTTTACTTAAAATTATTGAGAAAATGTTCTTAATAAAAGATGACCTTATTTCTCTCTTTGGTCAGAAATCCTTTATCTTCTATATCCTTGTTTTCTAAAGATATTTTCAAGAAATTTTTTATAATTATCAAAATGATTTACTAAATAAATTTTTACCCAGGTTTTAATTTTTACAAAATGTTTTAAAATGAATCTTTTTTTATTATCCGAATGAGGTACTTTTACCCCTTTTATAATAATGTGAAAGGAATGTTTTTATTAACTTATAGGGAATAAATGGAGTTTCATACTATCATAACCAGTAAATGTTTTAAATCTTCCTTAATAAGTTACCAAGGTTATTTCCAAATAAAATTATTTTCACAATATTTTTTTAACTTTTATTTTTAAAAATATTTTTAAAGTGAAAATCATATTTTCCCCAAGAATGTTTTAATGATCTCATTATGGTATTTCTATTCATCAATAACAAAAACACTTATTGTACTTATGATCCATTAGGGATATGTTATAATGATACCATACTTATTATTTATCTTGATGTTTTATGAATAGTTTGAATGAGTATGTTTTATTTTTTATATTATTTTTCATATTACTCTGGATGGTTTATGATCATGCTTATTGATTAAGGAAAGTATTAACATTTCATATGATAGCTCTGAAATACAGATGTTTATGTTGATTATGATTATTGATTGGTTAAATTATTAACATCTCATACGATAGTTTTATAATTTGAATTTTTGTGTTTATTATATTTCACCCCTTTCATATGAGGAATTCATTGGACTTAATAAATGATGGGAGGGGCCTGCTATAGCCCCTCAATACATCACTGGGTATCATAAGACAAACTAGCTTGAGTATTTGGCTGAGGCCTTACCCATTTTTGTAAGATGTCTTGGAATGAGTACTTGATATTATGGTTATGATATCTATCATTATGAATTCCTTCATTATGAGATAAGTTATTTATGTACATGTGATTATTCAAATAGTTTTAATATCCATGGATAAGGTTCAAGATCATGTGATTATTTATATGTAATTATTTTATCATCATTTATTCCTACGATATTATTATTCATGATTAAGTTATTGATTAAATGGAATGTTTTTCTTGTTATTTTCCTTTCCATATTGATTATTCCTTCTTCATTTATGATAGATTCTGATGTATTTATACCCTTACTGAGTATTAGATCTCACCCCATTCTTATGTTTCCTTTCCCAGGGATTGCAATAATTTTTTATGATTGATTTATTGGGATATTCTAAAGGTAAAAATGGTATTCTCAAAGAAAATACTATTTTGAATTTTATGTTTTCAATTTTAATATAATATTCAAGTATGCATCTAGATTTTCAATACTAACAAACTATTCTATCTTTTAGGATGTGATACCTTGTATATAGTTCCAATTTAATAAATTAAACATAGAATATAGTCTAATGGGGTTGGGGTATTTATAGTTTTTATGATAGGAAGTATAGTAGGAACCTGGGTAACTATATTTAAGAAAACATAGATTATAGAATATATCCCAATGACTGAATTTGTGGATAAGTTTAAGTATAGGATAACATCCTAAAGTTTTGGTAAGGTAGTTATTATGTGTATTTCCAAGAAATATATCCGTGTATGGATACTCCAAGTGAATATGGATCTTGAAGAATTATACCTAGGGGTGATTACTTTGAAAAGGGAACATTGGTATTTGATTCGATTATCACATGGTGCATGATAATGGTCTCTACTACACACTTGTTTTGATACTCCCATGGGATGTTCATGGGTTAATTTAATTTTTATCTACAAACAATTATGTTGGATTTGAAAATATTTTTATTTGATAATATTATAATAGAAACCATGTTTATGATTCTGATATAATTTATGCATAATTTTTTTAATTTTTGTTATGTATATCACTATTTTTGATATTATACATTATGTTTCATAATGTTATTACCTAATATAATGTATTACATTGTTTAGATATATATCCTAGTGGAAGGAATGGGAACCATATCAATTCACATAATCCATAAATGGAGTTCACTCTTGGGAAAGATAATGAAACTGTAACTTGATCTATAGTTGGAGAATATCAAATTATAACTATATTGTGGTAGTTGGATTGGGTTATGTCCAATAACCTTGCCTGTATAGAGCATCATATTGATCAACAATTTTGTATAAAACAGTTAGTGTAAGTACCCAGCCTTAAACATTACATAATCTTGAATTAAGTTAATAATTCACATTGAGGATATTTTCAGGTTTAGATATTTATAGAATTATTCCATAACTTATACAAAACATCTTTAATATTAAATGTAGACACTTCTACTCAGTATCCATTTTTTCATAAAATAAAAACTCTAAAAATAAAAGAAACGTGTTTAGTTCCATGTTTCAAATAGAATGACTTTTCTTTGATCCCATCCTTGACCATATTCAACCTTAAGTCCTAGGAAAAACATTTCAAAAACATGGGATGAGCATAAAATGATTAGTAAGGGTAATAAAGTAGATAAAGAAAACATTAGTCCATTAATACATAAAAATCAATGAAATCATACTTTTCAATTATAAAACATAATTTCTTTAATATACCTCACAAAATGATAAGATTTATGAATAACACATAGAAATCATAAATCATAAAGGTAATTTTTGGAATCAATATAATACTTACATTGTAGCTTTCACAACTACATAAGGTGTTACGTTGGGAATACCCATCATAGTATATTTCCAAAATCTCTTAGGAGAAACATTAACATTTACATTTATCATGTTACCCAATGAATTGGATAGCTATCTCCAGCTCACCTGCCCTAGGTTTATCATGGAACCACCCCTATACGTAAACAATTCCCAAGAACCATAACATAATAAAAAAATAAAACAATCATAATGGAAAGACAACATTTTCACATTGCAATCACAATATACCATTTCAAGATATTAACATAATCAAAGCTTTCTCAAAACCATGTTCAATACAAAAATACATAAAAAGGGTATATGGTATTTATTTTTCTTTTAAAAACACTATGGATTGTTAAGGAACCCAAATATCAAATAATACTCATGGCGGTGGAAAGGTCGTTGTCACCATGTATGCTAAAAAGAAACATTCCCTCTCTGTTGTTTAGTAAAACACTTCTCAAATAAAAGATTAATTTTGAAAAACATTGAATGAAATTAAAATAAAAATGGTATAATTATACACCATATAAAAGAAGGTCATGTATAAATCAAAATATACCTCAATGAAAGGAGATTGAGATGAAGTCCCTTACAAAAAATCGGCAGCCTAACAGTGTAACATCAAAATTCATTAAATGAGTTGATGGGAGAGAAAAGTCTCTCTCATCACTTGGACATAAAATGTAATGCAATAATGATATAAAATAACATATCCCAACATATTAAAATATAAATTAAAATATATAATATAAAATAAATCATTGACTAAAAGAGGATGGTGAAAGGTTCTCTTACCTTGTGTCTAACTTGACCCATTTGTTCTTTAATTTCCTGAATAATAAACTTAAGTTAATTTATAATTGCTTTAGAACCTTTTTCAAGTTAATTATTCCTTTTATATAACATATTACCTTGCTATAACAATCATATATTTATTCAAGTTTATATCATTCGTTTTGTCAATGTTCGGTACTTGAGTCAAAAATGAACTGGTCATAATTACAAATTGTCCATGTTGTCAAAAGTACATTATCTCCATAATGATATTAATACTTTAGATATCATATATATCATATATATCCAGTATATATTTATTTATAATAGTCCATATCATTAGGATATAAGAAATGAAATGCATCATTCAAGGAGACGGTAAGCCCTACGTACGCATGAACGCTACTTTCATTTCTTTTTCATATTTAAATGAATGAAAACTAAATGATACATAGGTATATTATAACTCTAGTATAATATATATGTTATACCTGTTACATAATTTAATTAATTCCATCCTTTATATGTTCCATTTATAGCATGAACGGGTCATATCACTTTGAGGAGGCGGTAGTCCGCACTTCCTCAAAGGAAATTATCGTATTTATACAACATGAAAAGCATAAAGGTATGTTATAAATTAGAATTAAAGAAGCATAGAGATAAAATAAATATCATTTATATCACGTATAATTACATTTCCATCATAATTTCCACCATGAGAGGTGGTAGGGGATAATTGAACAATCATCATTTTGTGAGGCAGTAGTTCTTCGTCCATAGAAACAGTATGTTCTAAATCCATTATATAGAGGAGTGTATAAGTATAGTTTAAATCCTTCTCATTAAAAAATTATAGTATATTTTGGATACTGGTGTTGTTCTTTAATCAAATAATAAGAATATAATATGTAGTGGAGAAGGAAAAAAAATAAAAGAACTTGAGAGAAGACGTTACCTTTAAATCGGGTAACTCCCATTGGTTTGATCCAAAAAGGATTTCTTGAATTTACTTCTTCATAAGTAAAGGATTATAGGTGGAAGATGTGGATTTTTGGATCTTATTTAATTATTTTTTGGAATAGACAAGAGGCTTGAGAGTTGTGAGTAATGGGTTAGAGGGGATGACCTTTTATAAGGGGGGAGGGGCTCTTTAGGAAAGTTTGAAACTATTATTTTATTACAAACTGAATTTCTATTTAAAAATGTTCCCAACTCATTTAATTCGAATATAAGGTGATTAGTGTTTTAAATCCTCTCATTCAATTGGTTTTAGACAATTTTAGGGCATAAATTTAACCTTAACTTTTAGCTTTAACCCTTAGTTAACTAATTTATCTTTTACCATGTCCTATTGTATATTCATACTATATGGTTAATATTTTTACTATAAAATTACAAGATACCCAAATTGGATTCTTAAGGATATTTTTAACATCATATATTTTAGTTGGATTAATATTATATTTTTAGGATTATTTTATCATTTAATAAAATATTAATTGTCTTAAAAACTTATTTATGTCAATTTATAAACTATTCATATCAAGACTATTAAAAAATATATAACTTTATTCTTTCAAAAAAACATCATTAATTCAAATATAATAGGTCATACTCAACCCAAAAATTCGCGAATGTTATAGAAAGTTTCAAAATAAATTTCATTGAATATTTATAATCGCATTTATTTAAAACATTCATTAAAAAGGTAATCATTACATCATCATTGTGTCATAAATAAATTTATTTATTTGATGTCTAAAAATTATAAATAAAATATAATGATGTATTAAATCTTTATATATTTGTAATTATTATTTATATATGAAATTATGAATTATAAACCCCAATATAATTTTTTTTTAGTAAAAGATATATTTTTATATCACATTTTCCTTAACTTTAAATTAATTTTTATAAAATGTCATTTTCACTTACAAGTGACTCCATGGGGTCCCAAAATCGACTCAAGGATCCCCATGGTTGGAAATGTATCATAAAATAGGGTTAGGACTCATGTTAGGGTAATTTAATATTATTATAATATTATTTTCTTACCCTTATTTACCAGATTTACCATTTAATCATGGTAAATAAAATATTTAATAAAGTTATTATTAATAATGTATAAAAATAAAAGTTTCTAATTAACACAATTTGGACCTCCTAATTCCAAATATGGAATCCATTTTTTCAAATTCAAAACATAGAATTTTCAGAAGTTAATTTAAAATTAATTATTGTTGTCTGAACCAAAAAACGTGTTTTTAAGAAATAAAAACTACCAAAAGATTGACATGTTTATATGTCCAGTTTCAATTTAAAATTACATTAAACGACCAAAATTAGATTAAATGATAAAAATTTAATCTAATTACTCTTTAAAACCAATTAAAATAAAAATATAATCAAATAAATAAATCAGATGAAAAGATAGTTTTGACTTAAAATGCAGTATTTTTCACTATTCATTAAAAATGAACTTTATCAAAAAATTACCAAAAAATTACCCAAATTAAATTTTTATGTCCCAATTATTGATAAGAATATTATTTCTTTCAAATGGAATATATAAAAGTGAAAAAAACAATATTTAAAGGGGTTCTCCATCAAAAGGAAGTAAATCGACCTTTTAAAGAATATTAGAGTATTTCATGCTTAAAATCGGATTCATTCTTATTTTAAGCATCTAAATTTTATTCGATAAATGTAAATAAATTTAAGAAACATGTGTAATAATAATTTAGTTAGTTATGTTCATCCCTAGAAATAAAATGACTATGCGTTAACTACCATTTAAAATAATATTATTATTATATTTTTTTTTGGTATAACGCAAAGTTGTGCAACATAAGATTTCAAAGAAACCCATTGTTGCGTGTTGAGTACACTATCAAAAAATGTGTCATATTTAACATAAAATTAATATATTTTTCATAAATATTAATAGATATGAAAATGAATTATTCTATAAATACCTGGGTTGTTACATCCTTCCCCCATTTTGGAAATTGTGTGCTTGCAATTTTAAAATTGGTCTTGAAAACTTCATTGAAACTCCCACATTAGAAAAAGAGTCAATAAAACTATCTAATTAAAAGAAAGAAATAAAAGTACAATGGCCACCCGAGATAACACATACTAGGATTCCATGTTGGAAACATGGATATGGAATAGAAACTAACTCTCAAATATTAATATAGAGTGATATGTAACTTGATCAGAGAAAGTTAACCACCACAATACCATAAATTTTTGGTTGGGTAGAAGTCTGATGATAAAATCTAGCATATAATTTTTTTTTCTAGGTCCTTTTCACAGAGATGGAGAATTTTATTACTACCTATACTAAGATCATAAGTAAATATACTTACTTGAAAAGTAGTGTTTCATCCTTTAATCAAATTTCTACTGTGACCTCTTCTTTTCTCCAAATGATGAGTATTAAAGATTACTTGGTCACATATGAGGTGCTAGAATCAACATCTATAGAATCACATAATACAAAAAATATGATCAATATATTTCCCCTATCTTTAGACATTAAGCAAAACCAAAATGGTTAGTACGAGATCAGATTATCCACAAAAAGAATAGTCCTTTATAAAAAGAAATACAACTCTTAATCTTAAAAATTCAACAAACAGTACCCAAAGTTCAACAAAGACCATTAAATAAACAATTTTCCATAAAATTCTTCAAAATAATCCAAACTAAGTTTGAATCCCATAATTTATAAGGATTTTTTCAAATAGTCCTCCATGAAAATATTAACATTTATCACCAAATAACATCGGATACAATTAAAATGTCATGATAAAAAGTAATTAACCTAGTCACATATTCTCTATTATAGGTTAATCATTTCCATAAATAACCCAAATCACTATATGTACATAATAAAAACATAAATTCTTCCAAAATAAAATTTCAACCATTACTCCACAAATGAGATACCATAGTATTCTATTTTTTCTAAGCATATAAAAAGAGAGATTGTCTTCCAAAATAACGTTTATCATATAATCACCAAATAATTTTAAAATACTAAGGATATCCATTTGGTAAAACATATGTTACCAAAATAATCTTATTCTAGATCCATAAAATCATTTAACTAAAAATAATAAGTCATACTAACCAAGGACTTCACATAGTCCAGTGGTAAGTGATAAATCCCAGTCAAACTTTGGTTGTGGGTGTGATTCCTACAGCTTTGTCCAATGAAATGGGTTTTCACACGATCTGTATGTGGTCCTTTTTAAAAAACTATATAATTTTATAAAATTACCAAAAATGAGATAAATTCCTTGAAAATAACCATAACATATTTTAACCTCAAAGGTTATCGCATACCTCGCATTTTCATCCAAAAAAGTAATAACCTATAATTTCATCAAATTCAAGGATCATATAAACCTAATTGGTTATTTATAACTATATACACAAAAGAAAAGATAATTATTCCTTGAATAACATTTTCACATATCAAACATCAGGGTTACACATGCTAGAAAAAGTCTTCAAAAGTAATCCTATCATCAAAAGACCCTTAATAATTTTAAGCATTTCATCATCCTAAAATGTACCATAACTCATGAATGCATTATATGTAGACTTCTTACTCGTTCAACATTCTTCATGATCCATTAAACGTTCTTTTCCAACTTATTCCATAATACTTCTTTCCTAAAAATAAAATCATGAATCATATACTAAGATTCAATAATGTCAAAACATCAGCTAAGAAATAATCCATAACTTTCATTTTTCATTGTCAATTTCCTCATCCTCAATTGGAATGGCATTAGGTATTGGTAAACATATATTTTTATGGTCTTGATGATACCATGAATGAACCTTCTTCGTAGGACATTTATTTGTATAATGACCATGCATACTATATTTAAAACATCTAATTAACCCCTTAGAAAGAACTTCTTTCCCTTTCCTGGAGTCAACTAAACACTTTCTTTTTCCATGGAAGGTTATTGCTTTACAACCTTCATTACAAAATCTAAAACATCTTATCATCCCTTTGAATCATTTTCATAGGTGTTTCTTTCTACATCCTTGACACATAGGTTTTTGAATATACTTACCTGTATGATTATTACCTGAACATTCATAGGGATTTGTTTCTCGCATATATGATACCTTATATAAATCACCAAGGTTCATGTGGTCAATCATGTCTCCAGATAGTTGGTTGAGAATAACCACAAGTTTTCTCATTGCAGCTCCCATTTCATTCGGTTCCTTATTCAGAAAACCTTCATAGTTTTCTTCACATCCATTGTTACTTTAGTGCCTGCTAGATACAGCCATTTAATAAAACCGAAAAAGGTCAGTGTGAGTATATCAGAAATATCATCATATACTATCTTATGAGGAGGGTAAAAACTAATATATACTTATTCATGATATCTCAAACTCATTCGATTTATCTAAAATAACTATGACTCTTTATAATATGCTAACCATTATGGTTATGTCACTTATGCTTAGATAACAGTCTAACCTCTAAAGTTATCTAAACTGACCACTGATACCAACTGTACGGACCCAAAAATAAACATTACCTAATCATGAATTAAGTTAATAATTCACATTGAGAATCATTTTAGGTTTATAGATCTGGAGAATTAGGTCATAAATTATACAAAACATCTTGAATATTACATGTAGACACTTCTACTCAGTATCCATTTTTTTCATAAAATAAAAACTCATAAAAGAAAAGAAACATTTTAGTTCCATGTTTTAAATAGCATGAATTTTCTTTTATCTCATCCTTGACCCTATTCCTCCTTAAGGCCTATGAAAAACATTTTAAAAACTTGGGATGAGCATAAATATCTGAGTAATGGTTATAAAATAACGAAATAAAACATTATCCCAAAATAAATGAAATCATACTTTCAATTATAAAATATAAGCACTTTAACATACCTCCAAAAAACATAATATTTATGATTAACACATAGAAATCATAAATCATAAAGGTAACTTTTCTAATCCATATCATACTTACATTATAGCTTTCACAGCTACATAGGGAGTTATGTTTGGAATACCCATCATAGTATATGCCTTAAATCTCTTCGGAGAAACATTAAAATTTACCTCGGTCACATTGACTAATGCTTTAGAGAGAGATATTAGGCTCACCCGCCATAGGTTTATCATGGAACCACCCATATATGTAAACAATTCCCAAGAACCATAACATAATCATAAAACAAAAAACAAGCATAAAGGAAAGATAAAATTTCCACATTGAAATCAGAATATATCATTTCAAGATATTAACATAATAAATGATTTCTTCAAACCATGTTCAATACCAAAATATGTAAAAAGGGTATATGGTATTTATTTTCCTTTTAAAACACTACTTATTATTAAGGAATCCAAATATAAAATAATACTCGTAGCGGCGGAAAGGTCGTTGTCACCACGTACGTTAAAAAGAAACATTCCCTTTATTGTTTAGTAAAATGCTTCTAAAATAAAAGATTATTTTTTAAAACCATTTAATGAAATTAAAATAAAAAGGGTATAATTATACACTATATAAAATAAGGTAGTGTATAAATCAAAATATGCCTTAATGAAGGGAGATTGAGACGAAGTCCCTTACGAAAATTCGGCAGTCTAACGGCGTCACTTCAAAATTTATAAAATGAGTTGATGGGAGATAAAAGGGTATCTAAACACTTGGATATAAAACATACAGAAATAATAATATATAATAAAATATCACAATATATTAAAATTTAAATTAAAATACATAACATAAAAATAAGTCTTTGAATACAAGAGGATGGTGAAAGGTTCCCTTACCTTATGTCCGACTTGGCTCGTTCGTTCATTTATTTCCTAAATAATAAACTTAAGCTAATTTATAATTTCTTAAGAACCTTTTTAATGTTTATTATTCCTTTTATATCACTTATTTCCTTTCTATAATAATCATATAATTATTTAAGTTTATATCGGTCGTTTTGTCGATGTTCGGTACTTAAGTCAAAAATAAACTTGTCATAATTAAAATTTTTCCATGTGGTCCAAATTACATTATCTTCAGAATGATATTAATACATTAGATATCATATATATCATATATATCCAGTATATATGTATTTATAATATTTCATAGCATTTTTATATAAGAAATGAAATGTATTGTTCATGGAGACGGTGACTTGTACGTATGCATCAACGCTGCTTTCATTTCTTTTTCATATTTAAAGGAATGAAAACTATATGTTAAATAGGTATATTTTAACTCCAGTATAATATATGTTTTATATATGTTAGATAATTTCATTAATTACATCCTTTATACATTCCATGTATAGCATGAACTAGTTATATCACTTTGAGGGGGCGGTAGTCCGCACTTCTTCAAATTAAATTATTGTACACATACAACCAGAAAATCATAAAAGGTATGTTATAAATGAGAATTATAGATGCATATAGAGAAAATAAATATCTTATATATCATTTATAATTATATTTCCATCATAATGGCCACAATAAGAGGTGGTATGAGATAATTAAATAATCATCATTTCGTGAGGCAGTAGTTTGCCGTCCACAGAAACAGTATGTTCTAAATCCATTAGATAGAGGTGTATGTAAGTGTATTTATAATCCTTATCATAAAAAACTAGTATATTTATAATAATATTTTTTTATTTAATCAAATAATAATAATATAATACGTAGTGGAGAAGGAAAACAAAAGAAAAGAACTTGAGAGAAGATGTTACATTTAAATATGGTAACTCCCTTTGGTTTTAACCAAAAAGGATTTATTGAATTTTCTTATGCCTAATTTAATTATTATAGGTGTAAGATAGAGATGTTTGGAGATTATTGGTTTAGATTTTGTATAATACAAGAGGCTTGAGAGTTGTGAGTAATGGGTTATAGGTGATGGCATTTTATAAGGGGGAGGAGGGGCTCTTTAGGAAAGTTTGAGAATATTATTTTATTATGAACTGAATTTCTATTTAAGAAGGTCCCCAACTCATTTAATTATAATATAAAGTGATTATTGTTATAAATAATATAATAAAATGGGTTTTAGACAAGGTTAGGGCATAAATTTAACCTTATCTTTTAGCTTTAAGCCTTAGTTATCAAATTTTACTTTTACCATGTCCTCTTGTATATTCATACTATATGGTTAATATATTTACTACAAAATTCCAAGAGACCCAAAATGGATCATTAATGACACATTTAATATAATATAGGTCAGTTTTCCAAATCTTAGATTTTTAGAATTATTTTATCATTTAATAAAATATTAATTGTTTTAAAAACTCATTTATGTCAATTTATGAAATATTCATATCAAGACATTTAAAAAATCTATAACAACTTGATTATTTAAAAAAACCATAAATAATTAAAATATAACACATAATAATCAACCTAAAAAAAATTTTATGGAATAATAAGTTTTAAAATAAATTTATTTTAATATTTATAATCCAATTTATTTAAAACATTCATTAAAAACGTAATCACTACATCATCATTAAGTCATAAATAAATTTATTTATTTGATGTCTAAAAATTATAAATAAAATATCATGATGTATTAAATTTTTTTATATTTATAATTAATATCTATATCCAAAAAGATAAATTATATAACTTCATATTAAAAATGTTTTTGTAAAAGATATATTTTTATGTTACATTTTCCTTAACATTAAATTAATTTTTATAAAATGTCATTTTCCCTTACAAGTGGCTCCATGAGGTACCAAAATCGACCCAAGGATGTTCATGGTCAGACATTTATCAGACAACAGGTTTAGGACACATGTTAGGGTAATTTAATATTATTATTTTATTATTTTTTAACCTTATTTTCCAGATTTACCCTTTAACCATGGAAAATAAAATATTTACTAAAGTTACTATTCATAATTTCTAAAAATAAAAGTTACCTATTTAAACAATTTGAACCACGTAATTCAAAATATTGATTCCATTTTTTTCAAATTCAAAACACCTACGTTACATAAATTAATTTAAAAATAATTCTTGTTGTAAAATCCAAAAAACGTGTTTTTAAGAAGTAAAAACTACCAAAAGATTGACATGTGTTTATGTCTGATTTCAATGTGAAATTACTTTCAATGACCAAAATTGGATTAAATGATAAAAATAAATTATAATTAAAATTTAAAACCAATTAAAAGGACAATATAATCATATAAATAAATCAAATAAAAAGTCAATATTGACTTAAAATGCAATATTTTTCACTCTTCATTAAAAAAATGAACTTTATCAAAAAAATACTAAAACTTTACCCAAATTAAATTCTGATGTCTCGATTCTAGAGAAGAAGTTTATTTTGTCAAATGAAACATATAAAAGTGACAAAAACTATATTTAAAATGGGTTCTCTATCAGAAGGCGGTAAATCGACCTTTTAAGGAATATTAGATTATTCCATGCTTAAAATCATATTCATTCTTATTTTAAGTATCTAACCTTTATTGGATAAATGTATAGACATTTAAAAAACATGTGTAATAAAAATTTAATTAGTTATGTTTATTCCTAGAAATAAAAATGCTATGCGTTAAATACCATTTAAAATAAAATTATTATTATATTATTTTTTGGTATAACACAAAGTTGTGTGCAGCATAAGATTTCAAAGAAACCCATTGTTACATGTTGAGTACGCTGTCGAAAAAAGTGTCCTATTTAACATAAAATTAATATCTTATTAATAAATATAAATAGATATAAAAATGTATTATTCTACAAATACCTGGGTCGTTACAGTTTGACTTCTCCATGAATCAGTAACCTCCACCATTCAATGAGACTATAAATCCATTTGTAGATGTGAAATGGATAAGTTTCTTAGCGGAGATATTTCTTGATTTTGGAATTAATGAAAGGGATAAGGTTTTCATGTAAGTTTGTCATATCTCGAGAGATGTATATCAATGGTTTTCATTGATTCAAAACACCAAGGATTAAGAATAAATAAAAAAACATGGAGTGGAAGGTTTTAAATGTACTCTTATTGTAAAAATATTTTCTGTGTTTGCAGTGAGCAGATATGGAGAGACAATTCTAGAGAATAAAAAAAGGATTATGAAAATGTTGCTAAGTATGAATCCAAATTTACAATGTTATAAAGGCATGTTGCGGACTATGTACGTGATCCAAAGATAAATATTCACCTTTTCTTTGATATGCTTAATCCAATCCTTTAAAGGGAACTACTCTCACAATCATTCCCATAATATGAGGATATAATATCATGTGATATAAAGATATAGAAATAATTCTTCAAGTATTGTGTCTTTGAAGGAAATTATGATAAGAATAGGGTTTTTGAATAATCTAGAAAAGGAATTATGGAAAAAGAGAATAAGGGAAGGGTGGAATTTAAAGCATGTAATAAATGTGGAAACAAACACTATGGAACATTATTGATGGGAATTGAAGTTTTTTACAAGTACGGAGAAAATTGACATTATAATAATTACTTCAAGGGTTAAAAATAAGCTTTCAATGTGAAATAATTCCAATATAAGAATATGGGACAGTATAAAAATAATTTCCCCATAAATCAAAGTAATTTTACCCAGAAAATATCAAGAGAGGAAGGAAAAGCCTACATGATCACAAAAACTAAGGTTCAAGTTCCTAATGATGTAGTGGAATATACTTTAATCATATCCTCAAATTTATATAATGATTTACTTTATTCTAGGTATTTTCACTCTTTTATATCTTCCAAGTTTTCCAAAAAAATTGATCCATCTGTAGCACCATAAGAAAGGAGTTATCAATCAATACTCCTAATGGAAGTCTCGATACAATAAGGATATGTCATTAAATTCCCATTATGAAACATAAACATTACCTATTTGTTGACTTCATTATTATATCCATGGTTGATTTTGATACAATCCTTAGTACAGAATGGATATAAAAATATAGCAAAAAAATATTTCAAGGATTAGAAAGATATGATTTATGATGAAGAAAGAGAATTCTATATTTTTAGAGGGGATACCTCATCATCTGTGTCATTTCTAGATCCACCCCCAATGAATCTTATAAATGTTATTCCTGGGGAAGAATAGAAAACATAATCTATATATAGATGAAAAAGGTAATCTTGAAATTGAGGATATACTGATTGTATAGGAATACATTAATGTGTTTCCTAAGTAATTACTTAGATATCCACCAGAGCATAAAGATGAGTTTTCCATTGATTTAATCCCTGGTCCAATACCAATACAAAATAATCCCTATAGAATGTCCACTCTAGAATTAGAGTAGTTGGAGAAAAAATTAGAGTATTTTTGTGATAAGGGATTTATACACCATAGTGTTTCACCTTTGGGATCCCCTATTATTTTTGTTAATAAGAGAGATGGGTCTATGAGATTACACACTGATTATAGGAAAATCAATGCTATTATAATGAATAATAAGTATCATCTCCCTTGAATTGTTGAATTATTATATCAAATTCATAGAGTTCAATATTTTTCATAGATTTAACTTCAATCTGGGTATCATTAATTGTGAGTAAAGAAGAATGATATTCCAAATATAGTATTTTAAACAAGGTATGGACATTACAAGTTCACTGCAATTCCATTTGGATTTACCAATTCACCCTCTGTCCTCATATATCTAATGAATAAATTATTCAAGGAATATCTTGAAAACTTTATCATGGAATTTATTAATGATATCTTGGTGTACTCTAAGATCTATGAGGACCATGAGAATCACTTAAGGATAATTCATGAGACTCGTATAGGAAACTATTTATATGGGAAATTTAGAAAGTGTGAATTCTAGATTTAGAATGTTTCTTTCCTTGTCTATATTATCTCCAATGATGGAATTTCAGTTGATCCAATAAATAAAAAGGCAGTCCAAGAATGCCCTACTCTGATGAACTTAATTTGGGTATATAGTTTCATTGGTTCAGCATGTTACTATTAGTGATTGGTTCAAAAACAATTCTCAATTAGAAAACCTATTAACCATGCTTACTCATAAAGGTATTAAGTTCATATAGAAAAAAATGTGAATACTGTTTTGAATAATTGAAGAGGATATTATTGAATGGTCCAATTTTGACTCTAACATCAGGAAATTATGGGTTTGTAATATATAGTGATGTATCAAATAAAGGACATGGTTTTTTCCTTATGCAGAATGAGAAATTTATTGTCAATGCATCAGGGTATTTAACGATTTGTGAAAATAACTATACAACCCATGATCTTGAGTTGTTATCTTTGATCTTTTCCTTTAATATATGGATACATTATCTATATAGTGAAATATATGATATATAAATGTATCACAAGTGTTTAAAATACATATTTTCATATAAATAGGTCAAAATGAGGAAAAGTAGATGGTTTGAGCTACTCAAGGACTATGGTTTCTCAATACATACCACCTAGTGAAGGAAAATAAGGCAGCAGATTCATTAATATGGAAATATCATAGAGCCCTAACCGAAATGAGGATCTATATGGACTCTAAAATCTTGGATTTGTTGAATATGATTCTGGGAATCATTAACTAAAGAGATAAATTATTCATTTTTTAAATGATTATAAAAAAATATATATTAGAGAATATAAAAAGTTCTCATCTTGATGATGAGAGTCTTCAAAAGAATATCTAACCAATGAATTTTGGGAAATTATAAGACTCCATTTTTGAAGATGGTGTTATGAAAATTGGAAAGATACTATGTGTTCCATCTATACCTGGTCTGAAAAGGGAATTATTTGATGATTCTCATAGATATAATTTCTCTATACACCTTAGTACAACTAATATGTATAGATATTTAAAGGAAAAATTTTTGTGGGATAATATGAAGTGGGAAATTTTTGATTATGTGTCTACATATTTGGTTTTTCCACAAGTGAAGGTAAGAGACAACACCCTATATGAGTCATGAAACCTCTAAATATTCCTATGTCTAAATGGGGTGAAATTACCATGGAATGTTCCACTGGATTACCAAATACTCTTAGAAATAATGATGTTTTGTCAGTTATTATTGATCACCTTACAAAATCTACAAATTTCTATGCTATTAGAGCATATTTACCTCTTGAGCACCTTGTATGCCTCTATATTTATTAATTTCTAAAACTCTATATTTCACCTCTTTTAATTATGTTAGGATCCACATTTTACATCGAAATTCTATAAGATACTTCAAAAGGCTCTTGACACTAAGCTTTGTTTAAGCACTGCTTATCACCAACAAAATGTTGGAAAATATGAAAGGAATATTCAAACATTAAAAGTCATGTTAAGGTCATGGTCAATTAATTTACAAGGTATGTGGTATCATTATTTTCCTTTGGTAGAGTTCACTTATAACAAAATCTACCATAAAAGTATTAAAATGGTTCTATATAAAGCATTATATGGAAAAAGATGTCGTACTCCAACTTGTTGGGATGAAGTTGATGAAAGGAAGCTTGTAGGCCTGGAAATTGTGTAGGATACAATGGAAAAGGTAAATACTATTCAAACCCATATCAAATAATCTCAAATAAGAAAAAAGAGTTATTTCAATAATTTAAGGAAAGAATTGTAATTTCAACTAGGGGATCAATTTTTCATGAAACTATTTCCATGGAAGGTTTTTATAAGGTACAGTAAGAAAGGTAAACTAAGTCTTAGGTACATTAGAACTATTGAAATACTATAAATAACTGGAGATATGGATTACCATTTGTAAATTCTACCAAGTCTCTCAAAATTACATTATGTGTTCCACATATCATTATTGATGAAGTACATTCCATACCCAATGCATGTGATCTCCTGAAAAGAAATAGAATTGGAACCTAATCTATCTAAATATGAAGTGCCTATCCATATTCTGGACACTAGATTCAATAGGCCAATTTTTTTATAAAATATTTCTCTTTAAATTATTTGGTTTCTTTGGTATCTTGGGTTGCACGCAACACAAAGCTTAAACGAACTGTGATATACTTTTAAAATATTATTATTTTAATAAGACTATTATAACCTATACGTTGAATTAGAAGGTATGAATAGTAATAACCATATTAAAAAATATATTTACTTATTAATTATTTGTAAATAAACATTTAATTTTTCATAAAGTCACTTTATTATTCAAAAATATATTTCTTTAAAAAACAATTTTATTGCTTTCTATGAGAAAATAAATGTAATTAATTTTGACACTTTTAAAAAAAATTTACAAAATAAACTTAATTTTTGAATTCATCATGTCAAAATTATTTCACGATAAATTTTTTGGAATTTTCTAAAAATTTTGAAATTTTAATAAATAGAAAAAATACTAATTTACATTGAAAAAAATATTTTCTTTTAAAGAATTTACAAAGTAAAATTATATTTCAGATTATTTTTAAATTTTCATTAGTTACTTTTGATTATAAATATTCTAATTTTGTTCTATGAAATTAATTTTATATGTGAATTTAGTATAAAAATATTTTATACTTAAAAATGGAATTTTTTGGAAAAATTGTTTTTCGGTGAATTTTTGTGATTTAATATTTAATTAAATTCTTCCACTTATGTGTTTTAAATTTTGTATAGATGGATTCCATATTTTTTAATCAGGAGGTCTAAATAAAGTAAATTGACCTCTTTAATTATTTTTTTAATGTCACGACCCATCCTCGAGACCCGTTCCGTGACTACCCCTAGCCCGCCTTCCATAGGTCAGGGGCTGGCGACTAGCACTAAAGGCGCAAATCCCGATAAAAATGGAAGGCATTGCCTTTAATAAGTAAATTGAAACAAAATAGTATGCAACTAGGAGTAAACACTAAGTAAACTGTATACAAAAGAAAGTGCTGAAAGGAAAGGGGGCCATAAATACAATCCCAACAGTAAATTACAGTACAACTGAAAAGCTAGCACAATTGTAGTAAAGTAAAACAGCAACTGTTGAGTCATCCTCCAGGTATCCCACCTGAAGGGTGGGTACAGATGGCCTCCTCAGCACCCCAAGTTCGTTCGTCCTCTCCGTGTATGTCTCGCCAAGCGGTCCACCTCCAGGTACTGTCCAGCTCCACAAGTCTCTACCTCGATCTGTGTTGCCCGTCATCTGCAACCAACACAATGATGTGTGGGCATAGCCCATGCAGGGGTGAGTATAACGATACTCATTAGGGACCCTGTGACCCCCGAAGGTCTCCCAGAATCAACGAAGTATAAAACACATAATAAAGATACAATCATGAAGTATCAACCAACCCTACTTAGGTATATGCCCATACATATACCTATGTTATAAATCTCAGTTCAGCTCCAACTCTCGAGCCCAAGACCAACCCAGTCTACACAGGAAAGTAAAGTCAATCACATTGATGATAATGATTTAAAGTCAAGACTCAGCTCACACATAGGTATACATATTTTGTATAGAGATAGGGATAATCAAATATAGTCACTGATTCATCTAAGTTGTTGGACCCACACAGGATACAAGACCAGTTAAGCTGTCGGATCCAAACAGGATACAAGACCAGCTACTCTGTCGGACCCACACAGGATACAAGTACAGAGGACAAAACTATCAAACCCACATAGGATACAAGAATAGTAGTCATCACTATTGAATCCATGGATGATTCCGGTACAATTTTCATAGTCGTCGAACCCATGAAGGATCCCAGCACGGTAGCCATCATCATCGAACCCACAGAGGATTCCAGTACGGTATACGTCGCAGTCGTAGCCAGCTCTAGGGTTCCCGCACAAAGCACGCTTGATTCCGAGAGAGTCCACTCCTCGAGCAAAGGGGTTTGATACATCAACTATCATGATGTCCTGATTTGATGTATCGTTAGGTTCCCTCTCATCATAAGTAACACAACGCGACAAACAGGGGCGTCAATCGGACGCCCGGTCTGAGAGTTATTGGCATTTTCCTTCTAAGGGCCCGGTTGGATTTCGTTTACAATCCAACCCGGCCATACTCCAAACTCATCTGAAACCTGTGAGGAGTATGCCAAAAGTATCATCTAATCAAAAGAAAACCAATGTATTTTACGTCACGCCAATCAGACGCTTGGTCTTTAAGTTATAAGCATTTCCACTCTGAGGGCCTGGATGGTTTCGGGTTCGAACTAACCCAGTGGTACACAAACTTCACCAAAACCTTAAGTTTAATATACCTAATTGACTGTCTCGATCCAAGGAATCCTACGCAACTGATGGTGTATTGATCATAGGTTTGTAGCTCAAGTTATGGGTGAACACCCAAAAGTAGTCCAAAAATGGGGTTTGGGTCCGGTCCCACGCGGCCCAACCCACCTTGGGTCGGCCCGAACAGGGTCAACCCGGTCTGGTGTCACAAAACGGTGGCGCCAGCTGGTGCTTCCCGGCCTCCCCAGAACCCACGGTTGCGGGTTCTACTCCACCTTTGCGGCCAGGGCCACAGCGACCTTCCGCCGGCGGCGCGACGGGCACCGCCGCCCCTAGGCAGTCGGCCGGTGTCGGTTCCACCGTGCTCTTCCGCGGGCCACCAGAGTCGTTATGGTGATCCGTTTTGCCTCTTGTCTGCGCCTATGGACTCCTTGGGTCTTTCTCTTCATTGTGACGGCCTTAAAATGTTGTTTCCCTTCCATTCACCCATCACCCAACAAACCTCACGTCATGAAAAAATTGGTGGAGGGTCCCTACTTGTTTGTTAGCCCATACCCTCCGCGTTAGAGGCTCAAATAATTCTCCATCATATATTCGCCAAAGTATGAGGGTATAATTCACATAAATAAAATTATACAGAACCCCCTACCTTGAATTCAATAACGTTGTACGTCGACGATCCATAGAAGACGAGTGTCGCGGAAAACGGATCTTGTCCCATCAACATCATAGGGAATGACTTAGTTATTGGCGGCACTCTTAGTGGATGGCGTCTTCTCCCTTGACGTGGAGAAAGAAGAAGGAAGACGGGCGTCCCTCGTGGTCGTCGCCTTCTTTCTTTCCCTGGTTGATGGAGTGTAGAGAACGTTCTTCGTCGAGAGGAAGATGTCATTCTTTGTTAAAGTTGTTCTTCGTGGAGAGGAACACTTTTCTTATAATTCTCCAAAGCCTCCCCAATAAAATATTTGAAAATGAAAATAAAATAAAAGGCTTCCCGATTTAATAATTCCATGCATTTCAAATAAATTCAAATTAACCAATTTAATTAAGGGATATTAATTAATTAAATTGATGTGGTTGGCACAATTAATCGGGGGAGATGGAGAGGCTCCTACATTAAGTGGAAGTTCAAAAGTTAAAAAGGGGGCTTCATGGGAGTTAAAGGGGAGGCGAGGAGTTAGGTGCTCGTGTGAGCCCCCACCACACATTATCCTCTCATGGGAGGTTATATGGGGTGTGGGCCCCACCCCAACTTCCCTTTGGAGGAAATAACCACCACTTAAAAATAAAATTGTGTAACACAACAATTTTATTTAATTTGTTACAAATCCCCAAATTATAACTTCTACTCTCGACCAAACGCAACTGCGGTAAAGGTCTCCTTAAGCGAATATCGGCTCTGCGAGTTCATCGGTGCCCTCAGATTTTGATTCCGATCACTGGTTCAAAAGATATAAAAACCCACACATACGTTTATTAAATGTACCCGAAAAAATATCAAAAATTGATTTTGGGCACACCGGGCCTTGGAATCAGGCGTTGTTAGAAACTGGGGACTCCTAAAATTCCAAAGAATTTAAGAAAAAAATTTCCTTGAAATTTCTGGGTATTTACAGGTAAATATGAATAACCTTAGTAATTGTTTTTACCACAATTAAGGGTAAATTAGATAATTAATAGTAAAAATAATATGATAAGGATTATAAAATGAACCTAAAACTTCACCAAATTCTATTTTAAGAGTAGGAATTTACCATAATCATCCACTTGTTGAATTTATGACTCTTTGGACCCACTTGGTTGACATTAAGTCCTTTATAGTATTTTATTTAAAGAAAAGTCAAACTTCTGACACTATTGTTTTTAATAAGTATAACATTTTTAATATGTGGTTACCCAAAATATATGTTTGACCATAAATAGTATTTCTAAATCTAAAATATTTATATTAATCATGGAAATTTATTTTTAATTTTTTATGTAAAAAAATAATTACCTTAAATTCTTACACAATGATGATGCAGTAATTATTAAATTAATGAAAAAATAAAATAAATGATATTAAAAATATTAAAATAAATATAATTTGATTTATAAAGGTGATAAATGATTTCTATAGATTACCATGATATTTTTATGATATAATAAAATAGTTGTTTTTTATTTTACTTATTTTTTGATGTTTTTAAAGTCAAATTAATGACTAGTATCAAAATTGACAATAATGGTATTTAATGAATATTAAATTTTATTAATAATTTATAAATCCTAAAAATATTATATAATTACAAATGGGATAATATATGGTCAAAAATTTCTTCCCTTATGCATTTATAGGCCATTTATGAAAATTTGGCACTAGAATATTCTTATTATTTTTTAATATTTTGAGAAATTCAAAAAACACATGTCTCCTCTAATTAAAAATACCACCCCTTCTCCTCACACCTTCCATGAATTTATGCTTTTCAAATCTCTACGAAACACTCTACTAACCACTCTCCGCATATCCAAGTGTTGTTGGTCTCAACAAAATATGAATTCCAAGTTCCACAGGGGGTCCTTCAAGGAGTTGATATTCAAGAGATAAGATTCTCAAACTACAACTTTTAATTTATTTTTTTCTTCTAACTTCTCCTAATAAATTTCATCCATAAAATCATAATAAATCCAATTTTATATATTTAATATAATTTTATATTTATTATTTATTATTTTATATCCTTCCCTTTTTCTCATCTCCTCTTATTCAAAGAAATAAAACTATTGTCCAAATTATAGAGGTTAACCATCTCAATTGATAATGAGTTTTTGTTTCCCATCACCATCTTCAAATCTAGTCATAAAAACATTATTAGGGTTATATAAGATTTTAATAAGTATATTATAACATATTTCATTCTACTTAACTAATATATAAACATAATATTAATGAAAATGAAACTACTGAGTGATGGTTCGAAAAACCTCCAAAATAAACTAAACTAATATCATTAACGTTTTATCAAATGAATAATACTCATGTTAGAAGAAAATGATATATGTTACTATTTAAACTTATATAAGTTCATGAATACCAATTAATTTCACTTCTAGAATATTATTCTAATTCGAAAATAACTTCTATAATTATATACAAGTGAACCGACCATGAAACCGTGAAACAAACACATCCGAAATGAATAAATTAATCCTTATAAGTCATTTAAATTACCATAAATGAACATAAAAATTTTAATAAATAAAATAAATAAAGAATATGTTCTAAAAGAATAATTTAATGAATCTAATTTTATTATCCAAGACATTATGTACAAGTGCAGAATGCATTCAAATATATGGTAAGGGATCTATCTGATCCACCATATTTATTTTTGGTTACGCTTTCTCTATATTTTCCTTAATTTATCTATTAATTATTTTTATATAATTATCCTATATTCTATTTTTATGAACCAAAAATATTTATGTATCTCAATTCATCTTTCATTGATGGGTAATTATAGGTTTAAAATTGTTCCCTTCACAATTCCCCTTGATAAACAAACCTGATTAAAGGGTAATTATCTGTTTATTACACATTCTTAAGTACACTCCACAAACTATTTTTAGCCTCCAATATTTTTCTAAAATCACTCAATTTATCAGGAAAAACAATTTTAGTTCATTTCTATTTTTATGGAAATAATTATATTGGCATCCTCTTTAAAGACTCTTTATTATTTTCCAAAAAACTATACTTAAGTGGAACATTTCTAAAGTTACCTAGCCACTCTATTTCATATTTTAAATTTAGTTTGACATCATTATTCATGATATGTTATTATTCTTCCTTTATTGATGGCCATTAATGATTTAAATCCCTTATTTTATGGATACCATCATTATACGCCCTTTGGTTATGCCTTCTGACATGATTATGATACCATTTCTTTCCATGGGTAACTCTTGTGTTTGATTCTTTATGTGAAACACATATGCATGAAAATTTTATGATGGGTTTGCCTATATAGTTCTCCAATGCATTGGTTAACGTTTTATTCTCATGATAAATTATTTATGTTATTAGGGATTAAACCTAATCTATTATGGGTCTTTCTTTACCATGTGATATAGTCTTGGAAATTATCTTTGAATCATGTTTATGTCATGATATATGTTGCTTCCACATTCATATTTTTCCATGAACATATGATTCCATGTTCTACATGATATTCCTTCATGTTTTTATTCAATATCCATACCATTTATGTTATCATGTTATTCCTTATGACTCATGTGACATGCTTTATTTCTATGTTTATTCCCTTACTAGAGTTTTTAGATAACCCATTTTGTCTATGAATTCCCCAGGTTATCCTATCTTGTTGTCAGATATCAAAGGGAGTTAGGAGCACATTATGGAGATTAATAAAATTATGTTTTATTCTTGTTTCATTTTTTTTAATTATGTACCTAGTCTTCCAAAGACACTAAACTTTTTGATCCTTGGTTTGTATTTAATGTGTAATTATGCCTAAAATTATGAAATAATATGTGTAAAATGCTTTTGTCACTATATTTGGTATCAGAGGATGGTCTAATTATTTTTAAGGATTAGGACTAGAAGACTTTATTAAGAACCCTAGGTATAATTCTATCACTATGGATCACCTAGATTGAAACATAGGGAATCATAAGTTAGGATATAGTTTTCATTTATAAGTTATTCCTTCTATGTTTATAGTTTTTGTTTTATATTCTCATTATCTAAGTATTAAAGTCCCCTAATTTTATTTTTATATTCTTTTTAATGAAGGGAAATAGGAAAACTCATGCCAATACCCATTGTTACAAGAAATGTGATGATTTCTCTAATGATATGCCAAAGATGATTAGAATGATATCTCATAACTTATTGATAATATTGGATCTACTAGATCAAGTTAGGAATAATAACTTGAATCATATGTAACAACCTCCACCTATAAATAAATATCACATTTTGTTCAAATACTTTATATTAAAAAAGCCTCCTACCATTAGTAGATATTATGATCCTCTCATCATAGAACAATGGATTAACTCAATTGAGATGATGTTCTTTGTCCTCCAAATATTAGAATAAGAGAAATTTATTTTTTCAGTTTATTGTTTCGATGGGGAAGCTGATAAATGGTGGAAACTAGTCATAAAAACTAATTCTAAAGATTAAATTGATTATATTGATTGTAAAGGATTCAAGAAAATATTTTTCAATAAATATTTTCCCCAAACACTCCATCTTAAGATGGAGAGGGAGTTCCTTAGACTAAAGGAAAAGGACGATGAATCTATCGGAGTGTATGAGTAAAAATTTACAAGGCTTTCATGATATGAATTTGTCTTTGTCATAAACATTGAATTCAAGGTTCATCACTTATTTAGTGGACTAAATTGAATCCTAATAAAATCTTTGGTGATTAAAGACTTTGAAAACTATGAGGAGATTATCCGTTGTGCCCTTAAGGTTGAGATGGAGAATGGATACTCTCAGTGGTATCATGGGATATGAAATAAAAAGAGGAAAATTGGGTATAATATGGGAGGATAGATAGATAAATCCCATGTAGGAAAGAGAAATCAACATCCCACATGTCAAAAGTGAGAAGAAGCATATTTGAAACTTTTTAAAAGGAACTGTGTGATGCTTAAAATTTAGAAAATAGGGACATCATGATAATATTTACTGAAGGGGTTTGAAGAGTCCAAATAATTATAAATAAGGAAGGAAAGTTCATATCAACACTCATCCTGAAAAATAATTCTTCAGATGTAAAAAACATGATCATTATTCGATCCAATTCCCTAAGCTAAAGGTTTTTCGAGACAATCAACGACAACAACCTCCATTGAATCAAAGAAGTTCATATGTTATCACTACTTATAAGGTGGAGCCTGAAAATAATGTGGCGATAAGTACACTGGTTATTCACTCAATAATAGAGAACATACTATTTGATTTTGGTTCTAGATATTCTTTTATTTCTTGCAAATTTAGTAGAACAATTCAAAGACCACCTTAAAATATGGAGGTTGAGTTATCTGTGAGAATAAAAAATGGGGAAATTATTTCATATAAAGTATATAACTCCTCCCTAGTCAATGTTTGTGGACTAATCCTATAATAAAATATCTTTATACTTACTTTCATGAAGTTTGATTCTATGCTGGTCATAGATTGACTATCTTTATACAAATCCAACATCAACTGTAGGGAGACAGAGATCACCCATCACATCATGAGGAATCCTACAATTATATAAAAGTTAAAGGAGGAGTATGAATATCATTATAATCATCAAATCAAGTGTGTATATTATTTCCTTATGAGAAAGAATATTTAGATCAAATGATTAAGACATAGGAGAGGATTATACTTGAAGACATGCCCATTGTGAGGGACTACAAAGATGTGTTCCCTGTAGAATTGACTGGTCTTCCTCACGGCCAATAGGTTGAGTTATAAATTGAACTTATACCTAGATATATTACCATATAAAATAATTATTATAGGATATCCACTATTGAGTTGTAATAATTGAATAAGCAGTCATAAGATAATCTTAACATGGGTTTCATATGCCCGGGTGCTTCACCATGGGGTGTGTCGGTCTTATTTATCAATAAAAAGGATGGATAATTGTGAAAATGGAGTTATTATCATGAGATAAAAAATCATGATAAATAACATGTATCCCCTTCCTTGGATAGATGACTTGTTCAATCAACTATGTGGGGCTAAGTATTTCTCTATGTTGGACCTTCTGTCTGGATATCAGCAACTAAAGGTGAAGAAGGAAGATATTCCAAATACTTCTTTTTGAATGAGTTATGTACGCTATGAGTTCATAGTGATTACCTTTAGACTCACTAATTCTCAATAAATATTCATGGAATTCATGAATAGAGTATTTGGATATTACTTTAATAAATTTTTGGAAGTATTTATTGATTATGTTATGATATACTCCAAGAGAAATGAGGAGCATGAGGAGAATTTGAATTCTATTATAAAGACTTTTATAAGGGATAAATTATATGAAAATTACAGTAAATGTGAGTTCTATATGGAATAAGTATCATTCTTAGGTCATTTTATCATCAGCAAAGTGATATCTATGGACCCTTCTAAGACAAATGCAATTGAGGAGTGGCCTAGACCAGCATTTATGACTTAGATTTATAGTTTCCTTGGTCTATCTGGGTATTACTAATGATTTTTTAGGAACTTATCATGATTATAAACCTAACTAACCAATATGAATCAGAAGGGAGTAAAATTTTTCTAGATTAATGAATATGAATACTTCTTCATAGAGTTGAAAATTAGTTTTATCACTCCACTAGTACTTACACTACCAAAAACTGGGGAACTCTTTATTATATATAGTGATCCATCAAAGAAGCTATTAGGATGTCTATTGATGAAAAATAAAAAATTTATAGCCTATATCTCAAGAAAACTAAAATTTCAGGATAAAACTATCCCACACATGATCTGGAGTCAGTAGTTTTGATCTTCATGTTGAAAGTATGGAGGCATCATCTCTATGGGGAGAAGTGTAAAATATATATTGATCAAAAGAGCCTAAAATATATATTCACACAGAAGGAGATTCATATGTGCTGGAAAATATAGATAGATCTCATCAAGGATTATGAATACTTAATCCACTACCATCCTAGGAAATAAAATAATGTAGAAGATGCTCTAAGTAGAAAGGATCCTGTAACTTTATCAATGATGAGAATTAAGAAGGATCAAATATTCTTATAATTAAAAAAGATGGACATTGGAATTATAATGGAAGTAACAACATCATTCCATTATCAAATGATTTACCAACCTTCCATTATGGAGAATATAAACGATTCTCAAAGAAATGATGTGGAAATTGAGAATAAGGAAGAATATATCAGAAATGGAAAATCCTTGGAGTTTAAAATTAATGTGGTAAGAGTCATAATATTTGGGTCATGAATAATTGTACCATAAAATCATGAGATAAAGAGTGGTATTTTTAATTATGCACATAGCTCGACCTTCTCCATCCACATAAGGAGCAAAAATATGTATCGAGATCTCCAATAGAACAATTGGTGGGACAATATGAGGAAGAAGATCGCAGGATATACATCAAATTTCCTAGTATTTAAGCAATTGAATGATGAAATGAAAAAGTCTAAGGAGATGATCCAACCATTGCTTAAACCAATATGGAAATGAAAAAACATAAACATGGAATTTTTCACTGGACTTTTGAAGACATGTGTAGGAAATAATGCTATATGGTTTGTTTTGAATCGTCTTAAAAAGACAACACACTTTATTGAAATTTTAGACAACTTATCACTCAATCAAAATTCATAGATATGATTCAAAAAAGTGGTGAGGATTCATGGATTTCCATTATCAATTATATCTGATCAAGATTTGTGATTTACCTCTAAGTTTAGGAAAAGAATCCAACAAGCTCTAAACATTGTTGAACATTAGTATGACTTATCACCCTCAAACAAATGGCCAGTATTAGTAGACCATTAAGATATTGGAATACATGTTGAGATAATTATCAATGGAGTTCAAAGGAGGATGGGATCAGTATCTTCCACTTTTTGAGTTCTCTTACAACAATATTTTCCACTCAAGACTCCAAATAGATCCATATAAATCCATGTATGGGAAGAGATGTAAAACACCTACATACTAGGATGAAGTAGGTGAACATAAGATGATGAGACCTAAAATAGTTTAGGAAATATTAGAAAAGGTGAATAATATCTAACTACACATTAAGGTTTCCCAAAGTTGACAGAAGAGCAATGCAGAAAATCATCAATGAGACTTAGAGATTGATGTAAGAGATAAGGTATTACTCTACATATCTCTATAGAATAGATTCATGAGATTTGGAAATAATGGAAAGCTAAACCCCAGGTACATCGACCCCTTTGAGATTTATAATTTGATTAGATCTGTGGCTTGTTAACAAGAACTTTATTAAACATGTCTCAAACACATGATGTATTCCACATATCCCTCCTAAAGAAGTACATACCTGATCCCTCACATGTACTAAATCCAGAGGTGGTATAGATAAAAAATAATATTTCTTATGAGGATTAGTGGGTGAAGATCTTGGAATTTAGAGATAATTTTCTATGAAACAAGACCACTAACATGGTTAAAGTACAATGGAGGAACCATAAATATGAAGATACGACATGGGAATCTAATGAAGTGACAAAGAATAAGTACCCTCAACTATTTTCACCTTAGTATGTAAAACTAAATATTAAGGGTGAGATTTCATATGGGGGTAAGAATTTAACACCCTGATATTTTTTATAAAATATTTCTATTTAAGTAAATTTATATCTTTGATATCTTGTGTTGCATGCAACTTCGAGCTTAAACAAACCACGATATAATATTAACATAATATTATTTTAACATGACCCTTATAACATAGATTTTTAATTAGTGGGTATGAATATTAATAACCATATTTTGAAATATATCTATTTATTAATTCTTATAAAATAAACACTTATTTTTTAGTAAATTCATTTAGTTCTCCTAAAATATTTTTTCTTTAAAAATGATTTTATTTATTTTTGTGAGAAAATAAATATAATTAATTTTTACACTTAGAAATTTAATTTTACAAAATAAAAATAATTTTGAATTCATCATGTAAAAATTATCTTAAGATGAATTTTTAAAATTTTCTTAAAAGTTTGAAATTTTAATGAATAATGAAAAATACAGATTTACATCGAAAAATGTGTTTTATTTTAAAGAATTTAGAAATTAAACTTCTATTTTTTATTAGTATTAAACTTTAATTAGTTCATTTTGATTATATATAATATAATTTTTAAAAAAAATTAATTTTATACAGCAATTTAGTATAAAATATTTTATATATAAAAGGGAATTTTTCAAAAAAAAATGTTTTTAGTTACATTTTTAAGATTTAATATTAAATTAAAATCGTACACTTATTTATTTTATGTTTTGAAAAATGTATTACATATTTGAACTTATGAGGTCCAAATTTCGTAAATATATCACTTAAATGTTTTGTTCAATATGAATTGTAATCTTAGTAATTTTTGTTACCACGGTGAAAAGAAATGAGGTAAATAAAGTTAAAAACAATATGATAAGATTAGAAAATGACCATAAAACATTCCCCAATTCTATTTTATGAGTAATATTATACCATAATAGCTCATGGGTATAATTTATGACCTTTTTGATCCAATTGGTTGACATTAATTTCTTTATAGTATTGTATTTAAAGAAACGTCAAACATGTCACACAATTGTTTTTAAGAAGTATACCATTTTTAATATGTGGTTATTCAGAATATATGTTCAAAAATAAATATTATTTTTAATTATAAAGGATTTATCTTCATCATGGTAATTTATTTTTAATTTTTAGGGAATAAATAATTACCATAAATTATTACACAACGATGTTATAGTAATTATTAAATTAATGCAAAAATAAAATAGATGATATTAAAAATATTAAAATAAATATAATTTAAAATATTTAATGTGGTACATGAATTCCCTAGATTATCATGAAATTTTTAGTATAAAATAAAATATTTTTTTCTCATTTCAATTATTTTTTTAATATTATTAAACTCAAAGTAATGAATAGTGTCAAAATTGACAATACTGGTATTTCATCAATATAATATTTTATTAATTTTTTAAAAATAATAAAAATATTATATAATCTCAAATGGGATAATATATGGTTGATAATTTCATCCCCTATAAATTTATGGTCCATTTGGAATTATTTTTCTCAAGAATAGTCTTATTATATTTCAACATTTTGAGAAATTTTAAAAACACTCCTCTCCTCCACTAATAAATACCACCCCTTCTCCTCATACCTTATGAGTCTTGAAGATTTTGAAATATCTATAAAACACTCTACTCCCCACTCTACCCACATCCAAGTGCTACTAGTCTCACAAAAAGACCGATTCTATGTTCCTAAAGGGGTCCTTCAATGAGGTGATATTCTAGAGGTAGCATTCTCAAACTACCTCTCTAAATTTCATTCATTCTTCTACCTTTTCCTCTCATGTTTCATCCATCAAATAATAATAAATCTAGTATCATATATATACTGAAATTATATATTACTGATTTAATGTCATATATCCAACCATTTTTTCTCATCTGCTCTTATTCAAATAAAGGAAACAATTGTCCAAATTATAGTAGTTAACCATCTCCATGGATAATGAGTTTTCTTTTTCTATTACTGCATTCAATAGGGGTCATAAAAATATTATTATGGTTAAATTAGATTTTAATAAGTATATTAAAACTTATTTAATTTTCTATAAGTAATATATATTCATAATATATTAAATAAAATGAAACTAATGTGTGATGGTTGGAAAACCCACCAAAAATAAACTAAACATGTATCACTTAGGTTTTATCAAATTAATAATACTCATGTCAAAAATGATATATGGTACCATTTAAACTTCTTTAAGTTTATGAATAACATTTAATTTTACATATATAATATTATTCTCGTTCAAAAAAAACATTCATAATTATACACAAGTGAACCGACCATTAAGAAGATTAAAAAGTAATCCTAGTTCAATTATATTATTATTAGCCTAATTTTGGTCATTGGAATCAATTTTATGATTAATTTTGATATAAAATATTTTTAAACTTAAGAAAATAATTTATTTGAAAAACATAATTTTTGTTGCACTTGTAGGTTTTATTTTAATTTAAATCCAATGACTTAGGTGAATTGAATTTGAAAAATTGATTAAATAGTTATAATAATCATAATTAATATTAGTTAATAAAATAAAATTAATTTTTGGTCATAATGAAGAGTAAAAATAGTTAAAATGAATTGTTGTAGTTAAGGATAAAATGGGTTTACTATGGGTTAAACCAAAAGATAATGATACATTTATAATAAAAATTATCTAAATTTTATTTTATGGACATATTTTTGCCTTATAATATCAAAAATTAGAATCTGAAATCATTGGGATGCATTTTTCTAGGGAATGGCTTTATCATTTTGTATTCTTATGGGAAATTTCCATGTAATTTCCAAAAAGGTCCCCTCCCCCACTTATAAAAGGAAACCATTATCCTCTCATATTCACACTTACAAATCCTTTCTTCATAAAATTACTGCCCAAATAATTTCATTAAATATCTCTACATGACGTAGAGTCCTTAATATGATCAAAAAACCCCTCTAGGAAGGTCATTTGGTGAAAATATAAAGAGGTTGTCTAAATAAGAGGTATCGTTCTTAACCGAGTGTTTCTAATTTATTTCATATTCTAAATCCTTCAAATATTATTCAACTATTTTGGAATAATTAAAAATATATCTAAAATATAATAATATTTTATTAAGTTAATTTCATATTCTCTATCTATCTCGACTTCCATAAAATGGGAAATAAAACTGTCGATCGTGTGTATGATGGACTACCGCCTCACAAACCTATGTAATTTTTTTCCATCACCCCCTCTAACGAATAGATATAATTATGTATTTAATTTTTATATATTATATTTATTAAATAATTAAACTTCTATAATTATAATATCACATTTATCTTTTTACCTTCTAATCCATTGGAAATCAATAACTTTGCTCTGGCGTATGTTTGGACTATCGCCTCCATGAAGAGATGTGTAATAATTTACATTTTATTTTTACATGGATGGTAATAAGTATATATTTAATTAATATATATGATATATATGATATAATAACGATTCTTGAAAGGTGAAGTATTATTTACCATTCTTTCATTCATTCTATCAAATAAATGAAAATAGTGTTCATGCGTACGTATGGTCCACCATCTCCATGGATAGTGAAATTATTATTTTTATCTAACTTTTATAGATTAATATAAATACATATAAAATTAATATATATTATATTAAAATAATTTTTTACATTATGGATATTATGGAACCATGATCAAAGTATAAGTACCAAAACTACCGAACAAAAACATATATGAAAAATGAAGCAGTTCACACAAAGAATAGTGTTTTTAGTAAATAATTGTTAATATATGGGTGATAAAAAGTTATAAGTAAATAATATATGTTATGATATATATTATTATTTTTCTTTAATATATTTATAATAATAATATATTTATTATATAGTATTTTTGAACACATAAGAAGGAAATTGGATCAAAGGTAAGGGTTTATTGTCTAACTTTTACTTCTATGAGACAAATTTCATATTCACCACTTATTTATTATGTGTGTTATATATACAAACAACTTGATAAGTTATATCCTGAATCCATTTTTCTTCATGGTATTTAAAGTTTCATTTTATGTTATGGGATTTATTATTCAAAATTTACCAAATTGGTAGGGGTTTACTTTACAATCTCATTGTTTATCAGGATTATTTATAATTATGTTTCTAATGATGAAATATTATGATATATTTCTCAAGAAACTAATTAATTTTATTATAATATGTTTATCCATTAAATTTTCATGTAATAGTACGATTTTCCTCTCTTAGGTACTTAAAATTATTGATATTTTTTTAAGAAAAGCTTACCTTTCTCTCTTTGTTCAAAAAAATTTTTTCTTCCATATCCATTTTTTCTAAAAAAATCAAGGAAGTTTTTAACATTATCAAAATGATTTATTAAATACTTTTTTATATAGTTTTTATTTTTTCCAAAAAAAATGAAAGGGATATTTTTATCATTTTCTGAATGAGGTAATTTTGCCCTTTTTACAAAATGTATGGAATTTTATGATATCATGACCACTAAATGTTTTAAAGTTTCTTTCATAATTTCCCAAGGTTATTTCCAAAGAATTTTTTTATCACAATATTTTGTGAACTTTTAGTTTAAAAAAAATTCAAAGTGGAAAGGTTATTTTCCTCGAGAATATTTTAATGATCCCATGATGGTATTTATATTCATCAGGAATAAATTTTATTGTACTCATGATACATTGGGAATATGTATTAATGATACCATCCTTATTATTTCTTTGAATTTTTTATGATCAGTTTGATTAGGGAAATACTATTTTGATACTATTCACTATATTAAAATAGATGATTTATGATTATGCTTGTTGGTTGAGGAAAGTATTAACATTTCATATTCTATATTTACAATATGAATGTTTATATTGATTATGTTTATTGGTTTAGGAAAATATTAACATTTTATATGATAGTTTTCTAATATAAATATTTACATTGATTAAGTATAACCCCTTTTATATGAGGGATGCATTAGACTTAGTAAGTGAAGGGTGGGTCCTTCTATAGCCCCTTGATGCATCAGTGGGTCTCATGAGAGCAACTAGATTATGTATTTGGTTGTGGCCTTTCCAATTTATATAAGATGACATGTCATGAGGACTTGATGATAAAGTTATGATTTCTATCATTATGAATTCCCTCATTATGAGATTAGTTATTGATTTCCATGTGATTATTCGAAAATTTAGAATATACATAGATAAGTTCAAAGGTTGTATGATTATTTATATGGAATTATTTGATCATAATTTATTCCTTTCATACTATTATTCATTGACATGTTATTAATTAAATGGAATTTTTTATATTTATTTATCTTCAAATATCGATAATGCCTTATTTATTCATGATAGCTTCTATTATACGCATACCATTACTGAGCATTAGAGATCACCCATTTCTTATGTTTAATTTCCATAGGATGCCAATAAGTGTATTATGATTCATATTCAAAGATATAGTAAAGTTAATAATGTTGTTCTCAAGGAAAATATTATGTTATATTTTAAGTTTTCTGTTATAATGTGATATTAAAGTATGTATCTAGTTTTCCAAAACTACCAAACTATTCGGTCCTTTGAGATATGATACCTTGTATATAATTCCAATGTAATAAAGTAACCACCAAATCTATGCTACTAGGGTCGGGGTCTTTACAAATACATATCCCAACAGAATCATGATTTTAATATGAGATCTAGTGGGATTATAGTTGTTAGTATTTGGCTCTAATACAAATGGGAGTGTTGTGAGTGGGTTCCCTAGATCAAACTCATGTATGTAATTTTATTAGCATAAAATGTATAAATTTTGATATATATATATGTGTGTGTGTTTTCACTTACTATGATATTAACATTACTTTTTTATGTACTATATCATTGTTAATTTCCTTATATTACATGTTGTATACAAAGTTTATAAGAGTTATAATTTATAATGAGAACCTAGAGATACTGTGATTGTAATAATAAAGATTTGTTATTTATTATAGATAAATAATACTAATATAACATAGATGATTTCTGAATACTAGGTTTTGGGGACTCATAAGCATTAATACATCATCTCATGAAGTTTTCACTTGGTGATATCAAAATTATGGGATCATGAGTACAGGGCCTCCAATAGGAACACCACATGTTATAGGTTTCATTGTTTTTTCCTATCCCTGAGCATATGAATTGGTATCTTGATTTGAGATAATTATTAGTGTGTGGCATTTATTTTCATACTTTGATTCTATTTTAAAACCATGAAATTTATGTTGTGGTGAGGTAGATTTTATTGGGTATGTTATTGGTGCTATAGAATTTATTGAATGAACAATATAGGATTTATTGATTCTCAAAGGAAGAGATATATTAGTCCAATTATCTAGGATGGTATTACCTTCAAAAAAACACATGGAAATTGTAGAATAAGGTAAATTGGTCCATTACAGTATATAATAAATAATGAAGGTGAGGATGGTGACACATGTTATGCATCCTTATTTATAAGATATCATATGAAAAGGATATTATATTACATGACTTGTGTTCTTATAAGTTTTTTTATGAATACACCTTATCTCCTTAGGGATCTTGATGGGTTACTAGAATCCACTGCTAGTTTGTGAGTAGTACTCACTGTTATTGAGATAAGGGCCAAGACGTTCACACATTAAGTGTATTCAAAATTATAGTCAATTCTTATGAACAGAAGTTTAGGACATGGTGGGCCCCCATGGGTTCCAGGAAATGTCTGAGTTTGAACGATCACTAAGAAATAATTAAATTCAATATTATTCAAGTATAAAATAATTGGAATATAATTTATTTTCCAAATGTATCTACATGTTTTAAGAGAATACATAGAGAATATTTAAGGAATGAATGTTATTTTTATATTTGAGGTCTGTTTAATATTTTCAATATCAATGAGTCTAGTTAATAACTCGTATTTATCATGTAATATTTATATTATATTATGAGTATGTGATAAAAATATAAATGAAATTTATGACATATTTAAAAGGTCATAAGATATCTTTTATGCCTTATTTAGTAGGTATTATATGTATGGGGTCCATAGTGTAATATCAACAAGTGTAACCTACCAATTAAATCCAAATAAAACTCAAATTCAATATACAATTCATGCAATATAATTTGAGATCTCCTCTCTTATTTCTCTTGTATCCTAGTGAAATAGGGTGTCATTTTAAGAAATCAATCCAATTTCACCTTCCCACGTCACAGGAACAGCGTAATGATGATTGTTGGGAGGTCATAAGGATTCTTGGTAATCCATGCTAGATCCTAAAATTTGACATTCAACTCTCAGAATGAGTCTTGTAGAACATGTGGATAATATTAAGGTATTTTATGGTAGTTACTTCAAGTACATATCATTAGATATTATTAGAATATGATCATATATTCAAATAAAATTAGGGAAAAAATTATTTAATATTTGTGCATAAATCATTCCATATGGGATATTCATGTTGATAACTAATTTCTAAATTGCTAGAGAAAAAATTAATACATATAACTAGTGAAAAAAATTAAAAACATAGTTTATCTGATTCTTCTTCATTCTTGGTTCCAAAAATATATACCTTATTTATGAATTCAAAGGTTATAATCAAGGATATCGATGTTTTATTTCCTATTAAGTTCTCAAACCTAAAATAATATTTAAATTCTTCTAATATTATATATATAGTATATGAATTATCTAAATAATATCTATTAGAAGTGTCAAACCAAGTGTGTATTTAGGCATCTTTGACATGCACTGGGTAATGATCGAGTTAATACCCAATCTTCCCTTTTTGAGGTTATTAACCCTAGGTACATCTGTGTCAGATCCCACATCCACTTTTTGTAAGGACCTGACCCCAGTTGCCTAGAGTCAGTCCCTTATTTGGCTACATTGGCATATAAACAAGGAATATGAATCCTGAGGGACTGACTAGTTTAGTATTATTTTTAACATGATAAATACATAAGTTCAACATTACAACTTTAAATTAAAAACAACTTAGAAACTCCTTAGAAAACTTCTATAACTCCTAGGTTATTTCAGCATGCCATTCATAATAAATTCCTTCATGTACTAAGAAAATGAAACATAAGAAAGGGGTGAGATCAAACACTCAGTAAGGGTATTCAATACAACATAAGATAACATAAACATTAGATATGGTGAATAATTGAAAACACATGCCTTTAAAAATAAACTAGAACATAACATGGCAGAAATATGATCTGAGTAAATATTGTCATAATATAACATATTCATTGGTATTATACTAGTAGAATAACCACATGAACCATCAATAATAATTTCATAATGATGGAATGCATAATGCGGGACAATATAACCATACCGTCGAGGCCTCGTTCCAAGACAATAAATAATCATTTTGTCAAGGCCTTGTGTCATGACTGTAGTTTGTCTCATTAGACCTATCAATGCACCATGGGGCTATAGAGGGATCCACCCGAAACTTACTATGTACAAATTCATTCCTCATATGAATGGGGATAAACATAAACAACATATATATTCATATCAAAATTAATATATGAAATACAAATAACTTTCCCCGAACATTAAGCATAAACACTAACCATTCAAAGTAAATTGGTGAATGGTTTTAAGATAGAAAATACACATCCAAAATAATAATAAAACATTAAATTAAATATTTTAGGAGATATCATGGAATACTAATCCCAATAATACATAATAATCAATAAGAGTGTTGAAATAGATAAAGATACTCTTATAAAATCTTCGAGTAAATCTTCATCTAAATACTCTTTTCCTTTGAAAAGAAGATTTATTTTGGAAACATATTTGAATAAAACCAGAAGTGAAGTAAGATGGTATTTTCATAATAAAATGAGTGATTTTATAAAGATAATGGTTTCCAAAAACAGATTATATAGTGCCTTTGAAAATAGGTATGAATTAGAGAAATTCATTTGGATCGGGCTTGAATTTTGGAAATAATTTCAAAAATTCCTTTTAAAATGTGTAACCATCCATAAAATAAGAAAATATTCTGGTCAGAAAGCATATATATAACCCAAAAGAATAATTTTTGAGGAGTACATAATAATACACAAGATTTATATTGAGGTAATTAGACAATAAAAGTAACCTGAATGAAAATGGATGTTCGGGTGGAAAAACCCTTAACTTAAGTCAGAATGTGTTCCCCTCTTGAACTTAGGGTTTAGGAATATGAAATTAGACTCATTAATAAAATAATTCATAACTAATTAGAAATTTATTTAGTTTACCATAATTCTATTAGTTTATTTATGTCTTTATTGATAAGTTATAATATCGAATTTCGCCGTTCCGGAGTGTTCGTCTTCTTGATTTTCATAATCGGTTCTCTTGTTTTTAAGTAATGAAGTTCATTTGGAATGGATGTAAATCTACAGAATTGAAATTAAATATTATTTATGAAAATACATAAGTGTTAATGGTCATTTATATAATTTGGTTACATGTAAATAGGATGAATCATTGGATGATTTATTAATGATATTCACCTAGATTATTTAAGTGGTATTTTGATTATTAGGAACTAGTTTTGTATTATCAATTAATAATATGTACATATACTGGTTAATTAATATTAATTTGGTTATAATACATATATTATAGTCATGTTCAAAAATAAAAATGGTTTCATGACCAGTAATGAAGGAGAAATTGAAGTACGAAACTTTGTCGTCCACAAAGGCTATAAATTGGAACCTCATGAACGTTGATTTCGTTTATAAAATAAAAGGGGTAAAGAGAGAGAATATTGATGATGGTTCATCCATTAACATGATATAATTGTATTATATATATATTACTAGAGTTATAATTGTCATTTTGACAGAGGAGGTGAGGAGAGGAAAAGAAAAGAGATGAACTTGAAAATAAAAGAAAATTTAAGAGATCCCCTTTGAAAATTCGGCAGCCTAACAATGTCACTTAAAATTTCATAAAATGAAATTATGGGATAAAAAGGGTATCTCATCATATGTAAATAAAAATTACAGTAATATTAATACATAAAATCAAACTCCAACATATGATAAAGTAAATTCAAAGAGATAACATAAAAGAAGTGTTGACTAAAAGAGGAGGGTGAAGGATTCCCTTACCTTGTAGAGTAACTCCTAGAACTTGAAGGTTGAGACCTTGGGGGAATTAGGATACCTTGGGAGGAATCATAGAGAAGAAAAAACACCATATATTAGAGGATTAGGGATTTTTAATGAAATAAAACGAATGGATGAATGGGTATTTATAGAAAAAGAGAGGGAGTTGTTTTTATAATTTCAAAGGGACACCACATTAGTGGTTTTTGCCAAACCATGGGCTTTCCAATGGTATTTTCCCATGGTTTTAGTCACTTGGGACACCTCATGTCATATGTTACTGTACGAAAATATACCAGCCTTTTATTTTAATTATTATTTCATTATGATGTCATTAAAGTACAGAAAACTCAAAACTATATTTTTACTATTCACGAAAAATTCAAGTATTTTAGAAAAATGGCAAAAATTCACCCCTACCATTTTTCGATGTGTAGAATTCAAAAATGAACTCCATTATTCAAAAATAATTTTCTAAATATTATTAATTTATTTTTTAAATAAAATCATAGTTAATTCGAAAAATAACAATTTTAAGGTATAATTAGTTTTATATCACATTGAAAAATTAATGAAGATATCTTTATCTTATTACCTTATGAAAATAAAATAATATCATTATTTACTATTCATAAGGGTTATATTACTATTCATATTACTATTTATAAGGGTGTGTTACTATTCACCAAAAGTCAGGTTTGTTCTATCAGACTCCAAATGACTTACTGGTCACAACTCTAGATGAACATTTTTCAAAATTCAAAACACATTAGAGGAAAATTTTATTTTAATGGATAGATTATAAAATGAATTCAATATTTATTTTCAAAACCTTGGGGTGTTAAATTCTCGCCTCCTTGCAAAAATTTCTTCCTTGAAATTTCATTTTACAATCTAGGCCAAAAACCGGTGGGGGTACTTTTCCTTCCATTCTTCCTCCAGTTCCCATGTTTCCACTTCGTACTTATGGTTTTTCCATAGTACCTTAACCAGATGAATAGTCTTGATGCATAGAACATTGTCTCTATGATCCAAGATTTTTACTAGCTACTCCTCATAGGAAATATCATCCTCTAACTACACCACCTATGACAGGAGTACACGTCAAGGGTCTGTTATGTACTTCCTTAAGAGGGATACATGAAAGACATCATGTACTTTCGACATGGTAGGTGGAAGTTCTAGTCAATAGGCCACAACTCCAACTCGATGAAGGATCTAGAAGGGGCCGATATACCTAGGACTTAGCTTTCCTTTCTTCCCAAACCACATGACCTTCTTCCATAGAGATATGCATAGAAATACGAGGTCTCCAACTCAGAATTCAAGGTCTCATCGATGGTAATCCACATAACTCTTCTATAGACTTTGGGATACCTTGATATACTGCTGAATGGTTTTCACCTTCTCCACCATTTCTTCGCCTATTTCAGGTCCTAACAGCTTACGATCACCGACTCCATCCCAACACATCGGTGTTCTTCACCTTTTCCTATAAAGGGCTTTATATGGTTCCATTCAGATGCTCTAGTGGAAACTGTTGTTGTAGGAGAATTCAACTAGTAGAAGGTTTTGGTCCCATAATCCTTTCAATTCCATAGAAGATGCTCTCAACAATTCTTCTAGTGTCTGAATAGTACGCTCTGATTGTCCATCAGTTTGAGGATGATAGGTCGTAATAAAGTTTAGTTCAGTGCTTAGAGCATGTTGGAGACTTTTCTAGAACTTCGAGTTGAACCTAGGATCACGTTCTGATATAATATATAGTGGTACTCCATGCAGCCTTACCACTTATTTGATGTAAATCCATGCAATTTGATCTAATGAGAATTCCTCTTGAATCATGATAAAGTGAGTTGTCTGTGTAATATGGTCCACAATGACCCATATAGCATTGTTTACTCTAGATGTCCTTGGAAGTCCAGTGATAAATTACATGGTAATGTTCTCCCACTTCCATGTTGGTATGGGTAGCAGTTGCATCATCCCCTTAGACTTTTGCATCTCAACCTACACTTGTTGACATACTAGTCACCTTGATGTATATTCAGCAATCTCCCTTTTCATATTGTCCAACCAAATGTTTTCTTGGGGATCTCGATACATCTTTGTGCTACCAAGGTGTATAGAGAAATTAGAGCTATGAGCATCATCCAATAGTTCCCTCTTTAGCTCAGGAATAGTGGGAACACAAAGCCTCTTCCCGAATTTCAAAATCCCACCTTCATATACGAAGTCAGTCAACTTCTCATCATTTACAACTTTAATTTTCTTTTGAAACTCCTCATCATCAACCTGAGAATATTTTATCCTTTCCAATAAAGAAGGTTTGGAAACTATTTGAAAAATTAGTGGTGTGTTACCTTCCTTGATAATTCCCATGTCCATCCATACTAGGTCCATGAACATAGGATCTCTTTAAAATCTCATCTTGTTCAGAATTTTTTGGTCCTTTATGCTCAAAGCATATTCCACCTTATTTGACTTCCACAAGTGGTAGTTTATTATGAAATCATATTCACTGAGTAGATCGATATATCTCCTTTGTCTCATGTTGAGTTCTTTCTGTGAGAATATATATTTCAAACTCTTATGATCTTTATATATCTCACATTTGTTTCCATAGAGGTAATGTCTCAAAATCCTTAGAGCAAAGATTACCACTGATAACTCAAGATCATGAGTTGGATATTTTGGTTCATGAATTTTTAGCTTCCTAGATGCATTGGAAATCACTTGATCAGTATGCATAAGGACACAACCAAGTCCTTTCTTTGATGCATTTCTATAGATAACAAACCCATCATTCCCCGATGGTAGGGATAGGATCGTAGCATTCATTAACCTCCTCTTCAATTTTTCAAAACATTCTTCACATTCCTTTTTCCACATGAACTTAACCCCTTTTCATGTGATCTTTGCCATTGGGTTAGCTAAACGGGTGAAGTTCTAAATGAAACGCCGATAATAAACTGCTAAACCAATAAAATTACATACATTAGTTATGTTCATTGGAGTAGTCCATTCTTGCACATCCTTTTTCTTCATAGGATCTACAGATATTCCATCCTTAGAGATAATGTGGCCCAGAAAAGAGACTGATTGGAGCCAAAAATCACACTTGCTAAACTTCCCATATAATTTATTTCTTCTAAGTGTCTTCAGAATAGGGCACAAGTGATTTTCCTGATCTTCATGGATTTTAGAGTATACCAAGATATCATCGATAAACACCACTAAAAAGTCATCAAGATATTCCATGAATACTCTGTTCATGAGATCCATGAAAATAGATGGTGCTTTAGTTAGTCCAAAAGTCATTACTATAAACTCATAATGCCCGTACATGGTTTGAAATGATGTTTTTGGAATGTATTCCTTCCTCACAAGCAATTGATGATATCCAGATCGAATATCAGTCTTCAAAAAATATTGGTCTCCATGAAGTTGATCAAATAAATCATCAATTTGTGGAAGAGGATACTTATTCTTTATTTTAATAGCATTTATTTCCCCGTAGGCAATGTACAACCTCATGGATAAATCTTTCTTCTGGACAAAGAGAACAGAGACTCTCCATGGAGAAACACTAGGTCGAATGAATCCTTTATCACTCAATTCCTCTAGTTTCTTCTTTAGTTAAACTAACTCTACAGTGGCCATTCTATATGTGTTCTTTGATATGGGCCTTGAACCAGAAATTAAGTCCATGGAAAACTCAATTTCCTGCTCTAGAGGATGTCCAGGTAAATCCTCTGGAAAGACGTCAGTATATTATTTCACAATAGGTACACCCTCTATCTGTACATTCTTATCCTCACCCCAATTTACTTCATTCCCTTCCTCCAAAATAATTGAATTCAATAGAGATACTGTGGGTGGATCTAGATGACAATCAAGTGGTGAGGTTTCTTCTATAAAAATAAAGGATTCTACACCATTATCACAAATTGTAAATTCTTTCTTCTTGTAATAGACCTTCGTAGCATAATTTTATATACAATTTATACCAATAATTATATCATTGTAAACCATTTTTAGGATGATAAGGTAAGCAACTAAAGAATTATTATGTGTCATGAGGGGGACTAATCGACATTCCTTTGTTGCAATTATGCATACACTAGGAGTTTTGACTGATAACTCCTTTATAAAACCAAATTGGACATATCTAATTTTCATGGAAAGAAAATGTGAATTATCCTAAGCATATCCCCCCGGGAGTGTTGTAACCAAGTGTGATGTAAGGCCCGTTGTAGTGTACCAGGATACCCCGGGTCAAGCCTGAAACTCCTTGTTGGATCTTTCACTCTTAGGTACATTTGTGCTTGATCCACCTCTAACTGCTCGTATCCAGACAAGAATGTATTACGTGAAAGATACACATAATCTATTCCTTACCAAAATATAAGGACGTTCTTGTATGTTTATCCTCAAATACTATCTTAGATACTCTTCCCTAATCTATGTTTTCTAAATCTAGTTTCAACATTTTCTACTAAACTTCATTTGATACAAACAGTAAGGACCTAACCCCAGTTGCCCAAGTTCGGTGCCTTATTTGGCTACATTGGTATATAAACAAGGAATATTAATCATTAAGGACCGAGTAGTTTATTATTATTGGAAACAAGATACATACAAAAGTTCAACATTACAACTTTATATGAAAGCAACTTATAAACTCCTTAGACAACTTCCATAACTCCTAGGTTATTTCAGCATATTATTCATAATAAAATCATTCATGTCCAGAAAAAATGAAACATAAGAAAGGGGTGAGCTCAAACACTCAATAATGGTATGAAATACATCAAAGGATAAAATAAACATTAGATATGGTGAATAATTGAAAACACATGCCTTTAAAAATATACTAGAACACAACATTTCAGAAATATGAGATGAGTAAATATTGACATAACATAACATATTCATGGGTATTCTACTAGTCGAAGAACCACATGAACCATCAATACTAATTTCATAATGATGGAGTGCATAATGTGGTACAATATAACCATACTATCGAGGCCTCATGCCAAGACCATAAATAATCGTTTTATCAAGGCCTTGTGCTAAGAATGTAGTTTATCTCATGAGACCTACCGATGTACCGAGGGGCTATAGAAGGCCCCACCCAACACTTACTATGTCCAATGCATTCCTCATATGAACAAGGATAAACATAAACCACATATACATTCATATCGAAATTAATATATGAAATAAAAATAACTTCCCCGAACATTAAGCATAAACACTAACCATTCTAAGTAAATTGGTGAATGGTTTTAAGATAGCACATCCACAGCCAAAATAATCATAATCTGTTAAATTAAATATTTTATGAGATATCATTGAATACTAATCCCAATAATACATAATAATCAACAATAGAGTTTAAATAGATGAAGATACTCCTATAAAATCTTCGAGTAAATCTTCAGATAAATACTCTTTTCCTTTAAAAAGAAGAGTTCTTTTGGAAAAATATTTTTATAAAACCAGAAGTTTAGTAAGATAGTATTTTCATAATAAAATGAGTGATTTTATGAAGATAATGGTTTCCAAAAATAGATTATAGAGTTCCCTTTAAAATAGGTAAGAATTAGAGAAATTCCCTCGGACCGAGCTTGTATTTAGAAAATAATTTTTAATGTTCCTTTTAAAAAATGTAACCATCCATAAAATAAGGAAATATTCTGGTTTTAAAACGTATATATAACCCAAAAAAATAATTTTTGGGGAGTACATAATAATAAACAAGATTTTATTTGAGGTAATTGGACAATAAATGTAACCTGAATGAAAATGGAAGTTCAGGTGAAAAAACTCATACCTTAAGTCTGAATGTGTTCCCCTCTTGAACTTAGGGTCCTATAATATGAAATTATACTCATTAATAACTTAATTAAGAACTTATTAGACACTTATTTAGTTTATAATAATTATTTTTAGTTCATTTATTTCCATATTGATGAGTTATAATATCTAATTGTGTCGTTCCAGAGTGTTTGTTTTCTTGATTTTCATAATTGGTTCTCTTGTTTTTAATTAATAGAGTTCAGGTGGAATGGATATAAATATCCAGAATTGAAATTACAAATTATTTATTAACATCCATAAGTTTTAATAGTAATTTCTATCATTTTTTTACATGTAAATATGATGAATCATTAGATTAATTAATAATAATATTCACTTAGATTATTTAAGCTGTATTTTGATTATTAAAAACTAGTTTGGTCTTATTAATTAATAATATGTACATATAATGGTTAGTGAATATTAATTCGGCCATAATATATATATTATAGTCTGGTTCAACCATCAAAATGGTTTCATTACCAGTAATGAAGGAGAAATTTAAGAATGAAACATCGTCATCCACAAAGGTTATAAATTGGAACCTCATGGATGTTGATTTCATTTATAAAATAAAAGGGGGAGAGAGAGAGAATATTGATGATGGTTAATCTATTAACATGATATAATTCCATTATATTGATGATACTTGAGTTATCATGTTCATTGGTACAAAGGAGGTGAGGAGAGAAAAAGAAAAGAAATGAACTTGAAAATAATGGAAAAGTTGACAGATCCCTTATGAAAATTCGGTAACCTAACAGCATCACTTAAAATTTCATAAAATGAAATGATGAGAGAAAAAGGGTATATTATCATATGGAAATAAAAATTACAGTAATAAAAATACATAAAATCAAACTCCAATATATGAGAATGGAAATTCAAAGAGATAACATAAAAGAAGTGTCAACAAAAATAGGAGGGTGAAGGATTCCCTTACCTTGGAGAGTAACTCCTAGAACTTATATTTTGGGACCTTGAGGGATTAAGGATACCTTGGGAGGACTCCTAGAGAGGTAAAACCACCATATATTCGAGGATGAGGGATTTTTAATGAAATAAAACGAATGGATGAGTGGGTATTTATAGAAAAAGGGAGGGAGTTTTTTAATAATTTCAAAGGGACACCTCATTAGTGGTTTTTTCCAAACCATGGTCTTTCCCATGGTATTTTTGTTGGGCGGAGAGTGATGGAAAGAGGGGGGGTGAATTTCCTTTTAAAAAATAATTAACAATTTAAAACAATTATCAAAGTGCAGCGGAAATAAAAGAGGCAAGACACAAAACTTGATAACGGAGTTCGGCTTAAACCAAAGCCTACGTCTCCGCTCCCAACTCAACCGTTGAGAGATTTACTACCGCTTGCTTTTTAATGGTTTTAGCAAGAAACCCACTAGACTTTAAGGTAGTCTAGAACCTATTACAGTTGCTTTTAATGGTTGAGCAAGAACCCACTTGCTTTTAATGGTTGAGCAAGAACCCACTAGCCTTCTTACAGGTGATGGCTAGCTCACCTATGACTCAAGACTTTTAAAGGGAAGGCTTGACTAACCTTTTCACACCTTGAAGGTGATGTGAAAACCCAAAGAAAGAGAGGATGAGAGAAAGAGGGGTTTGTAGGCACAAACCCAAATTGATGCTCAAAATGATAAAACAATGAAAAACCTTAAAGAGGAGAAGCCTTGGGTGCCAAAGGATTGATGAAGTTGATGAAGAGTGCTCCCAAGCTTCTATGGTGATGCTCCTTGGATGCGGAAATGGGTTGGAGCAATTGAGGTTCCTTGAGGGAATCCGCCGGAGGTTCGCCAAATGATCGAAAAATGTTCTCGTGGGCTTTCTTGGCTTTGTTATTGTTCCATTATTGTTCCGGGGCTTCCTAGTCCTTTATTTATATAGGGGGAACCCTCATATGGCCGTTCGGGGTCTTCGGAGCCGTTGGAAAGGTCTTCGGAGCCGTTGGGAGCAGGCTGGTCAAAGCCCAACGGCTAGTTTGACTGGCTCCACCGGCTGACCGGTATAGAGCCACCGGTTGGCCGGTGCTTAGAAAAACTGAGAGACCTTCTGCCCAGGCACCACCGGATGGCCGGTGATGAGGCCACCGGTTGGCCGGTGCTGAGACAGTAGCTGTCTCTTCTGTCTGGGTTCCACCGGCTGGCCGGTGGTCTGGACAGAGGAGCTGCCTTCTGTCAAGAGTCCATCGGCTGGCCGGTGGTCATCCACCGGTTGGCCGGTGGACTGAAATCAGTCCACTTTCAGTCCTTCTTGGCCCAATTCCTTGGCAACCTTTTTCCTATCAACAAAAACACTTAAAACAAGATTAGATAAAAACGAGAGTGATTGTGATCATGAAAATAAAGCCACGAGGGGTACGAGAGGTACAACAATCTCCCCCTATTTTGATGATCACAATCACCACAAACAAGAAATGTAAAAGATTGAAATGAGAGGCATGCTTTAAAAGATAAATTGAAAAGTAAAGCAAAGCATGAGAGAAAGATTTCTCCCCCAATCAACCAAGAATTTATCCCCCTTTGTGATTATCAAAATAGCACGGGGCATAAAACTTGATTGAGGGAAAGAATTGAAAAACAAGATAGAGATTTTTAAACCAATTGAAATTTTTGAAATTCGAATTGAAAGTTTTGAATTGAAAGTTTTGAATTGAAAGTTTTGAAAAAAAAAATCAAAAAGGCTTAAACGATCCTAACTCCCCCTAAATAAAAACAACAAATCACCGGGGAGAGGTTTTTGAAACCGAGACAAATTTTGGCCCGGAGAGACTCGCTAAAAGGGATTTTTCAATCCACACTTGTCTTGTGATGGGTCTTCTTCTATGAAATTCATCGTTAAAGAAAATAGTTTTGGGCCTTCCATAACGGGCATTTTTGCAGTCACACTCCTAAATCATGTGCCCGGTCTTTTTACAATAGTTACAAAATTTATATTGGGAGATCCCCCTTACAAAAATAGTAGGAGCATGGGAAGAGGAAGCTTTCTTGGAATAGCCAAGCCCTTGGGTGGTTCTTGATATGCATTGGGAACCAAGTAATTTGGTCAAATTTTGTTCACCTTGGGTGAACTTGGCAAGAGACTCCCTTAAATCCTTGATTGTTGATTCCATAGAATCAACATCGGGAAAGTTTTGGATCTTGAGGGACAACTCTTCCTTCTCTTTGAGAAGTTGATCCTTTTTAGAAGAAAGTTTTTTGAAATTCTTTTTTTAAAGCAACAAATTTGGAAGAAAGTTCGTGAAAACCTTCCTCCAATTTATCTCTTGCATATTGGAGATCCTCATAAGATAAATGATTGAAAGAATTGGAAGAACAAGAGGATGAGGAGTCGGAAGAGGTTACCTCATGAAATTCCATTAGGCATTTTTTACCGTTGTCACTTGAGGAGGAGGAGGAGGAGGATGTGGAGCTATCACTCCATGTGGCCTTGAATGCCTTCTTCTTCTCCTTTTGCTTGGCCTTTGTCTTGTTGAGTGGACAATCGGGCTTGTAATGGCCTTTCTTGCCACACCCGTAACATGTTACCTCGGGCTCGGATTTTTCGTTGGGTTGAGCCTTGCGGGATTTCTTCTTTTTGTGCTTCTTCATGAATTTGTGCATTTTGTGGGAAAGATTCTCCATTTCTGAATCGCCGCTTGAAGAGGAAGACGATGAGGAGGAGGAGCTTTCTTCTTTTTGAACTTTGAAGGTGATGTTCTTTGGAACTTTGATCGGTTTGCCTTCCTTTTCAGCTTGCCTCCTCATGGTAATCTCATAGGTCATGAGGGATCCGATGAGCTCTTCGACCGGCATGTTCTTGATGTCTTTTGCTTCTTGAATTGTTGTGACTTTCGGTGCCCATGTGCTTGGTAGGATTCAAAGGATCTTCTTGACCATCATTTCTGCAGAAACATCATCACCAAGGGACTTTCTCCCATTGCAAACATCAGTAAAGCGAGTAAACATTTCAGAAATTGATTCGTGTGGGTGCATGGTGAAAGACTCAAAATCTTGACGGTATATATCCAATCGAGTATCCTTGACTTTGTTGGTCCCCTCATGGGTAACCTCTAATAGTTTCCAGATTTCATGAGATGAAGTGCATGTGGAAACTCGATTGAATTCATTATGATCAAGGCCACAATGAAGAGCGTTCATGGCTTTGCCATCAAGCTCGAAACTTTTAATATCGGCTTGAGTCCATTTGGATTCATCGAGAGAAGAAAGAGAATAACCATGCATGACAATTTTATAAATAGGATAACCTATACTTCTAAGAAAAGTAGTCATGCGGGTTTTCCAATAAGTGTAGTCTGTTCCATCAAAGAATGGAGCACGACCCAAAGAATAGCCTTCGGGGGCGAAAGAAGTTGAAGCCATCACAATGGATCTTGAATTTGAAACCGGTGAAGGTATTACTCAAATTTTCCTCTGATACCAATTGTTGGGCGGAGAGTGATGGCAAGAGGGGGGGTGAATTGCATTTTAAAAAATAATTAACAATTTAAAACAATTATCAAAGTGCAGCGTAAATAAAAGAGGCAAGACACAAAACTTGATAACGGAGTTTGGCTTAAACCAAAGCCTACGTCTCCACTCCCAACTCAACCGTTGAGAGATTTACTACCGCTTGCTTTTTAATGGTTTTAGCAAGAAACCCACTAGAATTTAAGGTAGTCTAGAACCTATTACAGCTTGCTTTTAATGGTTGAGCAAGAACCCACTTGCTTTTAATGGTTGAGCTAGAACCCACTAGCCTTATTACAGGTGAAGGCTAGCTCACCTATGACTCAATCCTTTTAAAGGGAAGGCTTGACTAACCTCTTCACACCTTGAAGGTGATGTGAAAACCCAAAGAAAGAGAGGATGAGAGAAAGAGTGGTTTGTAGGCACAAACCCAAATTGATGCTCAAAATGATAAAACAATGAAAACCCGTAAAGAGGAGAAGCCTTGGGTGACAAAGGATTGATGAAGTTGATGAAGAGTGCTCCCAATCTTCTATGGTGATGCTCCTTGGATGTGGAAATGGGTTGGAGCAATTGAGGTTCCTTGAGGGAATCCGTCGGAGGTTCGCCAAATGATCGGAAAATATTCCCGTGGGCTTTCTTGGATTTGTTATTGTTCCATTATTGTTCTGGGGCTTCCTAGTCCTTTATTTATAGAGGGGGAACCCTCATATGGCCGGTCGGGGTCTTCGGAGCGGTTGGAAAGGTCTTCGGAGCCGTTGGGAGCAGGCTGGTCAAAGCCCAATGGCTAGTTTGACTGGCTCCACCGGCTGACCGGTACAGAGCCACCGGTTGGCCGGTGCTTGGAAAAACTGAGAGACCTTCTGCCCAGGAACCACCGGCTGGCCGGTGAGGAGGCCACCGGTTGGCCGGTGCTGAGATAGTAGCTGTCTCTTCTGTCTGGGTTCCACCGGCTGGACGGTGATGGGACACCGGTTGGCCGGTGGTCTGGACAAAGGAGCTGCCTTCTGTCAAGAGTCCATCGGCTGGCCGGTGGTCATCCACCAGTTGGCCGGTGGACTGAAATCAGTCCACTTTCAGTCCTTCTTGGCCCAATTCCTTGGAAACCTTTTGCCTATCAACAAAAACACTTAAAACAAGATTAGATAAAAAAGAGAGTGATTGTGATCATGAAAATAAAGCCACGAGGGGTACGAGAGGTACAACAATTTTCCCATGGTTTTAGACACTTGGGACACCTCATGTCATATGTTACTTTATAAAAATCTATCAACCTTTTATTTTAATTATTATGTCATTATGATTTCATTAAACTATCAAAAACTCAAAACTGTATTTTTACTATTCACAAAAAATTCAACTATTTTAGAAAAATCCCAAAACATAACCCCTAATATTTTTCGATGTGTAGAATTAAAAACTGAACTCCATTTATCAAAAATTATTGTCTAAATATTATTAATTTAATTTTTATATAAAATCATAGTTAATTCAAAAAATAACAATTTTAAATATAAACTACATATACATGCGATTAGGGATAAGGAAAACATCCTAATAAGTAAACCAAGGATAGGTAGCTTCAAGACATCCTATCATGATTTTCCTAAATATATACCCCTCCTATGTAACCCATGTTCCATAGACCACAATTGTAGGATTTCAATTTCACAATCATCCCACACTTAGAGGCTTCACTTTCATAAACAACATATACATGGGATTAAGGATAAGGAAAACATCCTAATAAGTAAACCAAGGATAAGTAGCTTCAAGACATCCTATCATGATTTTCCTAAATATACCCCCCTATTATGTACCCCATGTTCCATAGAACACACTTGTAGGATTTCAATTTCACAATCATCCCACACTTAGTGGCTTCACTTCCATAGTTTAAAATAATTTTATGGAATACCACACATCAATAATCACACCGCCAAAATTCATAATAAAAATAATTGAAATTCATTTTTATCATAAATATCAAAGGGAAAATCCATTTTAAAAATGGATACCAAAACCATCACATTTCATGAATAATAAATCATACCATTAACTAATTTAGAAAACATTTATATTAAATAAGAAATCTTGTTTCAAAAAAAAACAAAGTCTTTTAATGAAACCGCCTACCTCAAATGCTTGGAATTTTAAACAATAAAATGGGATACAAAAGGAAAAGAGGAAGAGGGTTCTTAGAAAGAAAAATAAGACCTTAAATCATGAAAAACATGTCAATAGAAATAGATTCAACAAACTCTAGATCAATAAAGATAATATAAACCACTTACCATGATAATTCCCAAAGAAGAACACAAAGATCTAGGTATATCTAGTCTCTACCTCCCATTCCCAAAATGGATCTATAAGAAAAACTATGAGATCCTGAAACAACCAATATATATGTCTATAAAATCTCTAATATATATTTATTTTTAAAACTAAGAGAGGAGATCTAGAAAAATGATGAATAATAATGATGAAAATAATCTTACCTTGAGTTTCATAGATTCAATGCCTCTAGATATATCGAAATTGACCTCTGGAAGGGTCGGGATATCCAAAATCTACAAGATGAATCCCAATAGTTTAGAGAAAAATATTTAGGAGGAATAATGTCGTTAACAAGTGACATTTCATGTTTAGAAATAAAATTTTAGATTAATTAATTTTCCTTGAATATTTTGGTTGAAAAATTTGGAAAACCATTCACCAAATGTGTACCCATTCATATTCATTTTACAATCCATATGGTTTGGTCACTTGGTTTGACTATCCGTTCACCAACTATGTGGAACACCACTACACAAAACCACCAAAATCTATACAGTTTCCTAGAAATGTCGTGCGTTTTTTCATAACAATTTAAAAACCCCACACATGACCCCAAAACTCCAAAATTTCCCAGAAAACACCTGCAATAACTCAATAAAGGTTAAAAATGGTCAAAACAAATGAATATACACACCTAAAAGTCAAATAAATATGTGACAATTCACCCACACCATATCACTATATGTCACCATAAATTTAGGTCAAAGGATGCTAATGAAAGAACATATGAGGACATTAATCCCTCATCATCGATTCTCATTCCCATGTCTTGTGAGAATCAGTTATATGATTCCACCAAACTATTAACAACATAATATAATTCCTATAGAGAATATTTTCTTGACAATCAAAAATATGAACTGGTCATTCAACTACTAACATATCCAACTCCAAAACAAGCTCTTCCCAATTCAAAAAATGAGAGGGATCTGGATGATACTTATTAATCTGAGACACATGGAAAAAATCATAGATAAAATTCAATTGAAATGGTAATTATAACTGATAATATACCATTATAATCCAGTTAATGATCTCAAAAGGTCTCATGTATCTCATAGTTAATTTCTCCATCTTCCTAAGATGATCGTGACCCAATCGAGGAAAAAATTTCATGAACACTCGGTCACCTACTAAAAATTCAAGAGGGATATTATGACTATCTGCATAAGATTTATGCCAACTCTAATCATACACCAGTCATTCAAAAATAATCCAAATTTTCACCAATGATTCCTGATTAATGTTTGGTCCCAAAAGATAAATTTCACCTACCTCAGACCAAAAAATATGTGATTTATACTATCAACTATACAAAGTCTCGAAGGGTTCTATTTTGATAGATGAATAGTAACAATTCTTATAAGAGAACTTAAACTGTCCCAAGTTTTTATCGCAAGAGCCTCTAAAGTCCATGACTCAAGTATTGATAATATCCTCCAAGATATTAATTGGTCACTCCATTCATTCATATGTCTGAGGATGGTAAGTCATGCTCAATTTAACATGAGAATACATCGCCTCATAGAGGCCTTTCTAAAACTAAGAGCTAAATTATGTGTCCCTATCTAAAATAATTGAAGATAGAACCCCATTAAACCTCACAATATTTTGAAAATAAAACATTCACAAATCCTCAACCTTTGTAGTGTCTTGAATCAAAATGAAATGAGCTAACTTGGTTAGTCAATCAATCAACACCCATATAGAATTCTTCCCCAAGGTAGTCCATGGTAATCCAATGATGAAATCCATCGAAACCTTATCCCATTTCCATAAAAGTACTGGGATAGGTTAAAGTAAACTAGAAGGCTTTTGGTGTTCATCCTTAATCTACTAACATGTATAATAGTGAGACACAAAATAAGTAATGTCATGTTTTGAACCTAGAAAACAAAGCTAATGATTTGTGTCATAATATATATTCATTTCACAAGTATGAATAGTTCATTAAGAATAATGAAAACCTTCCATCATAGCCATCAAAATAAATTAATTAATTAAAAATCAGTTTCTGAAATAAATAATTTATTTTAGAGATAGATAACACTCAATAATGATCTCCCCACCATATAAAGATGTTTTGATACTCTTGATCTCTTCATCCCACTATTAATCCTCAAAAATAAACTTGATAAGAGAAGGTGTTAACTGAGAAATATCTAGAACCATGTTTTTTTATTCCTAATTTTCATCTAGGAGAATTAGAGAAAAGAGTCCCATGACAATCCATTCGTGTTTTGATTCAATTACATCTTCAGAAGGTAACTTCTTACTTACAATGTTAGTAACAACATTCCCCTTTCCCATGGTATAGGCAGTGTCAAAGTCAAATGACTAAAGAAACTACACCCATTTCCCCTACTTAAGGTTCATTTACTTTTGATAAAAGATGTAACTTAAACTCTTATGTTCAAATAAAATATAAACCCTTCCCTGTAGAGGTAATATCACAAAATATTGAGGTAATTCATAACTATTGAAAGTTCTAAATCACGGGTGAGGTAATTATTCTCATATACTCAAAGATGATGAGATCCATACACCACTACATGATGTTTTTAACATAATAGCACATCCCAATCAAACACCTAAGGCATCACAATTCACCATATATCCCTTTCATTCTTCTGAAAAAATCAGAATATGTTTTGAGGTTAGTCATCCCTTCAATTCATTAAATGAATTTGGATGCTTATAATCTCATATTAATTTCACCCCCTTCTTGGTAAGATCATTCAATGATGATTAAACCTTCAAGATTTACCATAATAACTATTGATAATATACTATCAAACCCAATAATCCTAAAATATCAAATTCCTTTTATGGATCCTCCCATAAAAATATGGACTTCACCTTCTTAGGATCAACTTAGATGACACATTCTAAAAACACATATCCTAGGAACATAACTTATTGAATCCATAAATGAAATTTTGAAAACCTAGCAAAATGGTGGTGAACCCTAGATATTCCTAAAATGAACTTTAGGTGATGTTCATGCTCTTGTTTAGTTATCCAGTAAACTATAATTTCATCTATAAACACTATAATAAAAGAATAAATATACTTGTGGAAAATATGATTAATCAAGTCCTTGGAAATAGTAAGAGAATTAGTTAGGCCAAAATTATTCACAAGATATTCAAACTGGCCATACATGATCCTAAAGTTAGACATTGAAATATTTGACTCCTTCACTCTGAGTTGATGATATCCAGACTGAAGGTTGATTTTTGTGTACTGATTTTCTCAATTTAATTGATCAATAAAATAATAAATATGTGGTAAGGGATACTTACTCTTAATCATTAACCAATTTAGATTATGGTAATCAACACATAAACTGTAACGACCAAGATATTTATAGAATAATACATTTTAATGTCTATTAATATTTATGAATAAGATATTAATTTTATTTTAAAGAGGCGCTTTGTCTGATTGAATTCTCAACACGCAACAACAGGTTTCTATGAACTCTTACGTTGCACACAACTTTGGGTTATACCAAAAAAATAATATATTATTATTATTAATTTTAAATTATAATAAACGTCTAGTCATTGTATTGGCAGGAATGAACATAACTAACTCCAATATGATTATTAAATGTCTCTACACTTATTCAATAAATTTTAGAGTCTTAAAACAATAATGAATCCAATTTTAAACATGAAAAACTCAAATATTTTTAAAAGTTTGTTTTACCACCTTTTGATGGTGAACCATTTTTAAATATAGATTTTTGACACTTTTATATGTTCTATTTGACAAAATAATATTCTTCTTTAAAAGAGAGACATAAATATTTACATTGGATGAAATTTTGGTATTTTTCTGATAAAGTTCAATTTTTAATGAATAGTGAAAATACTATATTTTAATTCAAAAATACATTTTAATCTAATTTATTTATATAGTTAGATTATACTTTTAATTGTTTTTATAGTGTAATTGGATTATATTTTTATTATTTAATCCAATTTTGTTCATTGTATGTAATTTTACATTGAAATTGGACATAAACGCATGTCAATCTTTTAGTAGTTTTTACTTCTTAAAAAAATGCTTTTTGGTTTTAAAAACGAGAATTAATTTTAAATTAATTTTTGAAACTTCTGTGTATTGAATTTGGAAAAATGGATTCCATATTTTGAATCATGATGGAAAAATTTTGTAAATAGGTAACTTTTATTTTTATACATTATGAATAGTAACTTTAATATATATTTTATTTACCATGTTTAAAGGGTAAATCTGGTAAATAAGGGTAAAAAATAATATTATAATAATATTAAATTTCCCTAACACATGTCCTAACCATATTGGATTAGATATTTCCGACCATGGGCATCATTGCGTCGATTTTAGGACCCCATGGAGCCACTTGTGTGTGAAAATGATATTTAATTACTTTTTATTTAAAGGTAATGAAAATATAACCAAAACGTATATATTTTAGTGAAACAATTATTATATGATGTTATATAAGTGATATTTTCAACTATAAATATTCATTTTAAATCTAAAGAAATTATTACACCATGATATTTTTTTATAATTTTTATACACTAAATGAATAAATTTAATTATGACATAATGGTGAGGTAGTGATTTCTTCATTAAAAAAATATTCAAATAAATGATATTATAAATGTTAAAATAAATGTAATTTTTTTATTTTTTATGTCATCCACTAATATTTTTTATGATAGTTACATGTTATATTTTTTTTAATGAATTCTTTTGACGTAATCAAGTTGTTATGGATTTTTAAAAATGTCATGATATGAATAGTGTCAAAATTGACATAATTCATATTTTAAAATATAAAATATTTTATTAAATATTATAAAATTCAAAAAATATAAGATCCAGCCAAAAAGTTATCATAAGTATAAAATTTTTATTATTGACTCTTTAATTCTATATTTTTCATGTTTTGGTAACTATTTTGATTCTCAAAGTGTTAAATGCTTGATAAAATGGTAAGAGTGAAAAAAGGATAAATAAAAAAGATAAGGATTAAAAAAATCCAAAACCTATCTAATTCTTATTGGATGATTTTATTTAAAATTATATTCATCTTATATTCTTAATAACTAAATTTGGACTAATTTATAATTGAAATAGAATTTATAATAAAATAATATTTCAAGACATTCCTTAGGTGCCCCTCCTCCCTCTTATAAAAGTCCACCACCTCTAACTCTTACTCACACCTCTCAAGACCCCTTGTCCCATCCAACCTCTGCAAAAATATGCTCCCAAAATCCCTATATTCCTTCTATAATACTTACCTTGGGAATAATGAAATTCAAGAAGGCCTTTTAGCTTAAATCAAAAGGAGTTACCCGATTTAAGGTAATGTCTTCTCTCAAGATTCTTCCATTTATTTTCCTTCTAAAACCCCTTAAAATCTCTTTCTTCCATTATTTTATAATAATACCAGTATATTAAATATACTAGGATGATTTTATGATAATTATTGTAACTACACTTCCACACACCTCCATATAATGGATACGAACATACTGTTTCTGTGGATGGAGAACTACTGCCTCACGAAACGATGATTTTTCAATTACCTCCTACCACCTCTCATAGTGTCCATTATGATGGTAATAAAATTAAATATGATATATATGATATTTATTTTATATCTATACTTATATAATTATCATTTAAAACATACCATTATGCTTTTCATGTTGTATAAATACCATAATTTCATTTGAGGTAGTGCGGACTACCGCCCCCTCCAAGTTATATGACTCGTTCATGATATAAATGAAACATATAAAGGATAGTATTAATGAAATTATGTAACATATATAATATATATATTATAAAATAATTATAATATACCTATGTATCATTTAGTTTTCATTTCTTTAAAAATGAAAGAGAAATGAAAGTAGTGTTCATGCGTACGTACGGCTTACCATCTCCATGAATGGTGAATTTCATTTTCTTATATCCAAATGTTATGGAATATTCTAAAATACATATATAATGGATCTAAATACATATATACTGGATATATAGGATATTTAAATCATGAATACAATTTTTGAGATAATGGAATTTTGACCACATAGACAATTTGTAATTATAACAAATTCATTTTTGACTTAAGTACCGAACAGCGACAAAAAGACAGATATGAACATAAATAATTATATGATTTTTATATAGGGGTAATAAGTGATATAAAATGAATAATTAACTTGAAAAATATTCTGAATAAAGTAGAATTAACTTAAGTTTATTATTCATGGAGATAAAGAATAAACAAGACAAGTTGGACACAAGGTAATAGAACCTTTCACCCTTCTCTTTTAGTCAAAGAATTCATTAATATTATGTATTTTAATTTACATTTTATTATGTTGGGATATGTTCTTATGTATACTTATTTCTATAAATTTTATGTCTAAGTGATGAGAGGCCCTTTTCTATCTCATCAACTCATTTTCTAAATTTTTAAGTAATGTCGTTAGGCTGCCAAATTTTCGTTAGGGGATTTCTAAACTCAATTTACACTCATTGGGTTTTATACATAATTCATTGATTATATTATGACAAGATTATGTGTAGAATAACTATTTTTTTATTTATGTTGTAATTTTCAATTCCCTTTGTGTGGATATACTTTTTCAACGCATATTCACTCCATTGATAAATTCTTACGTCATTTATTTGAACATTGTAAGGGAAATCTTAGCTCAATCCCCATTCATTTAGTTAAATATCCATGTCATTGGTTTTATTTTTCCAAAAATATGTGTGAATTACCTCTGATTGTTTTACACTTAATATCCACTTATATTGGATTAATTTATATTTTCACACATAATTGTGTCATTAATTTATCCTTAATCTAATGATATGATCTTTGTAAGGGATTTCGTCTCAATCGCCTTTCATTGAGCCATATTTTGATTCATACACGACTTTATATTATACAATGTATAAACCCATTTGAATTTTCATTTCATTCAAAGGGAATATTTTTTCTATGAAGTGTTTTACTAAATGACAAAAAGAATATTTATTTTTAACGTATGTGGTGATAACAACCTTTCCGCCGCTACGAGTATTATTTGATATTTGGATTTCATAACAAGTCGTAATGTTTTTAAAAGGAAAATAAATATTGTATACTTTTTTTTACATATTTTGGTATTAAAAATGGTTTTTATTATGGATTGATCATGTCAATATATTGAAATGATATATTGGGATTTTAATGTGGAAATGTTATCTTTCTTTTATTCTTGTGTTATGGGTTATGATTATGTTATGGTTCTTAGGAATTGTTTATGTATACGGGTGGTTTCGTGATAAACCTAGGTCGGGTGAGCCCAAGATATCTCTCCAATGCATTGGGTAACATGATGGAGGTAAACATTAATGTTTCTCCGAAGATATTTAGGGAATATACAGTGATGGGTATTCCAAATGTAACTACCTCAGTAGCTATGAAAGATACAATGTAAGTATGATAGGGAAGCCACAAGTTACCTTTATGATTTATGATTTCTATGTGTTATTCATAAATATTATTAATTAACGAGTTATGCTAAAGAACTGATGTTTTTTTATTGAAAATTATGGTTTCATTAATTTGTATGTATTGATGGACTATTATTTTATTTCATTATTTTATAACCCTTACTGAGATTTTTATACTCATCCCAAGTTTTTTAAATGTTTTTCATAGGGTATAATTAATGTTAAGGGAATGGAAGAATTCATGAAGATTTATTTCAAGAAAATAATTCTCATTTAATTTAAGGAGTTTTATTGTTGTGAAAAAAATTGGATAGATTATAAGTGTCTACTTTTAATCATTTGAGATGTAATGTAATAGTTACATCCTAATTCTCTAAAACTCTAAATCTAAAAAGATCCACAATTGGAATTCTTGAATTAACTAAAGATTATTTGATGTTTAAGGTTGGGGCCTTATAGTTGGTATCATAGGTTGGTTTAGATAACTGTATAGGTTAGTGTGTTATCTAGGTGTAGGTAATAGATCCCATATAACCAAGATGGTTATTAACATATGGAAAATTTTGGAGGGTTTTGGTAAAATAGGTTGATTGGATAAAAACCGGAACAATGGAGATATAATTACGTTTATGGATTAGAGTAATATAAAAGTTTTTATGTTTTCTTTAACCTATAAGGGATTCTTTTTTTAATTATAATATTTTGTTTCATGTTTCAGTGTTGATTCATTTCAGTATATTAAGGATCATTTTTTAAGATGGAAGGAAAGAGATCTTGCAGAACCTTCTTATCCCTCCTTGACAATTTGATCATCACTATTATGGAAAAAGCCTGTTCAAATGATTTTGAAAGCTTCTTGAGTATTCAAATCACCTGCAAGAAATTGTTTGAGCTATCCAACACCTACTCATTTCTAAAAAAATTATGGGTTATGGAATCTTTTTCATATGATTTCAAGATCTCAACTTTTCCAATAGTATCGAAAAGAGAAATTACTGAAGTGGAGTGAAAGTTTACTTTTTAAAAGTATAACAACATGCCGAAAGAGAAAGGGAACATCCTGAAGATCATGATATATGGATTCAAGGTATGATTTATTTTCTTATATATAAAAAATGAAGCATCTTTGTAATGATATTTATATATGATGAGGATATTTGATATGCTGGAATGATGTATTAAGAAATAATATGGAAATTCACAGTTAATGTATTATGAAGATCATTGAATGAGTAAGAAGTCAACATGTAAGGGATTCAAGAGTTATGGTAGATTTTAGGATGATGAAATATTTAAAAGTATTAATGCTCTTTTGATGATGGGATTACTTTGGGAATAATTTTTCTAATATGTGTAACTTGATGTTTGATGTGTGAAAATGTTGTTCAAGGAAGAATTACTTTTTCTTGAGTGGACATAATAGATAACCTTAGGGTTTTATATGATCCTTTTCTTATGTGATTAATAGTTATTACATTTTGGGATGCAAAATTAAATGTATTAGATAACCTTTGAGGATAAAGTAGGGTCTGGTAATTTTTGAGGAAATTTTCTTATTTTTTAGAATGTTTTAAGAATTATATGGTTTTAGAAAATGGAAAACTCATAGGATGGGTGACAACCCATCATGTATGGAAAGGCTGCTGAAATCAAACCCACAACCGAAGTGAAACAAGGGCGCATTGCATACCACTGGCCTACGTGAAGTCCCTGGTTAGTATGACTTATTCTTTTTAGTTAAATGATTTTATTGATTAAGAATAAGTTGATTTGAGATCTTATGTTTTATCAAATTGATATCCTTATTATAAGAAAATGATTTGGTGACTATGTGACAAAGGTTATTTTGGAAGACGTCTGCTCTTTTGGGAAAACTATATGCCTAATGAAAATATAATACTTTGGTATTTCAATTGAGGAGTAATGGTGGAATTTTATTTTGGAAGAATCTATGTTTTTATTGTGGACATATAAATATTTGGGTTATTTATGTAAATTATTAACCTATCATAGAGAATATGTGATTAGGTTAATTAATATTTTGTATGATACTTTAATAGTAGCTGGCGTTATTTGGAGATAAATGTTATGACATTTGTGGAAGACTATGTGATAAAATCCTTATGAATTTTGGGTTTCAAAGTTAGTTTGGATTATTTTTAATAATTTTAAGGACAATTTTGAATTGAATGGTATTTTTTGATCTTTGGGTATTGTTTATTAAATTTTGGAGATTAAGAGTAGTATTTATTTTTTATAAATGATTATCTTTTTTGGGGATTATATGATCTTGTACTAACCTTTTTTGTTTTGGTTAATGTCTAAAGACAAAGGAAATATATGGTTCATCTTTTTTGGATCATTTTATTCTCTAGAAGTTGAATCTAGCACTTCAGGTGTGACTATGTCATCTTGAATACTCATCGTTTGGAGAAAAGATGAGTTTTTGGTAGAAACTTATTAAAGGATGAAACTCTACTAAAAAAGTAAGTATATTTCCTTATGTTCTGATTAAATATCATAAATAATTTCTCAAACTTTATGAAAGGGAAGCTAAAACAAAAAACTTTGTCTGTTTACTTTTTTTATTGGGGAATCAAAGACCGTTTAACCTATCATAAGTTTGTGGTTTTTTGCTGGTTAACTTTCTCTTGATCATGCTTTCTATCACTCTCCATCAGAACTTGACACTTAGTTTCTCCTCCATATCCACGTTTTCATGGAATCCTATTATGTTTTATATTGGGTGAACTTTTTACTTTTCTTTCTTTCTTTTAAAGTGATAGTTTTATTGACTCTTTTTTCGATGTGGTACTTTCAATGATGTTTCCAAGCCCAATTTAAAATTGTGAGGACGCAATTTCCAAAACAGGGAAGGATGTAATGACCCGGGTATTTATACAATAATACATTTTCATATCTATTAATATTTATGAATAGGATATTAATTTTATTTTAAAGAAGATACTTTTTTCTATAGCGTACTCAACACACAACTACAGGTTTCTTTGAAATCTTATGTTGCACCCAACTTTGGGTTATACAAAAAAATATAATAATATTATTATTTTAAATGAAAGATAACTCCTAGCTCTTGTATTGGAAGGAATGAACAAAACTAACTAAAATATGATTATTAAATGTCTTTACACTTATCTAATAAATTTTAGATTCTTAAAATAAGAATGAATCCAATTTTAAGCAAGAAAAACTCTAATATTTTTAAAAGGTCATTTTATCGCCTTTTGATGGAGAACACTTTTTAAATCTAGTTTTTTCTCACTTTTATATGTTCTATTTGAAAAAAATAATATTCTTATTTAGAATTGGGACATAAAAATTTACATTGGATGAAAGATTGGTATTTTTCTGATAAAGTTCATTTTTTAATGAATAGTGAAAAATACTGAATTTTAATTCAAAACTGATTTTTAATCAAATTTATTTATATTGTTAGATTATAGTTTTAATTGGTTTTAAAGTGTAATTATATTATATTTTTATCTATTAATCAAATTTTTCTCATTGGAAGTAATTTCACTTTGAAATTGGACATAAACACATGTTAATCTTTTGTTAGTTTTTACTTCTTAAAAACACGCTTTTTGGTTCTGACAACGGGAATTAATTTTAAATTAATTTTTGAAACTTATATGTTTTGAATTTGGAAAATTGGATTCCATATTTTAAATCAGGATACCTAAATTTTTTAAATAGGTAACTTTTATTTTTAGACATTATGAATAGTAACTTCAGTAAATATTTTATTTTCCATGGTTAAAGGGTAAATTTGTCAAATAAGGGTAAAAAATAATATTATAATAATATTAAATTACCCTAAATTGTGTCCTAACCCTATTGTATGAAATATTTCCGACTATGGGAATCCTTGGGTCGATTTTAGTACCCCATGGAGCCACTTTTGTGTGAAAATGACATTTAATTACTTTTAATTTAAAGTTAAGGAAATATAACCTAAACATATATCTTTTAGTAAAATAATTTTTATATGGGGTTATATAAGTGATCAATTCAACTATAAATATTTATTTGAAAGCTAAAAATATTTCATACATCATGATATATTATTAATAATTTTTAGACGTTAAATAAATAAATTTAATTATGACACAATGGTGATGCAGTGATTTCATCATTAATAAAGGATTCAAATAAATGATATTATAAATGTTAAAATAATGTAATTTTGTTATTCTGATGTCATCTATGAATTTTTTGGATGATATTTACTTTTTATCTTTGTATTAATGAATCTTTTTCGAAATAATCAAGTTGTTATGAATTTTTAAAAAAGTCATGATATGAATAATGTCAAAATTGACATAATTCATATTTAAAAATATAAAATATTTTATTAAATAATATAAAATTCAAAAAAAATATGATTTAGAAAAAAAAAATTCATAAGTCTAAAATTTTATTATTTATGCTTTAATTATATATTTTTCTTGTTTGGTAACTATTTTCATTCTCAAAGTGTTAAATGTTTGATAAAACAGTAAGAGTAAAAAAGGGTTAAATAAAAACGATAAGGATTAAAAAAATATCCAAAACCTATCTAATTCTTATTGTATGATTTTATTTCGACTTATATTAATCTTATATTTAAACAAACTAAATTTTTACTCATTTATAATTGAAATAGAATTCATAATAAAATAATATTTCAAGATATTCCTTTAGTGCCCCTCATCCCTCTTATAAAAGGCCACCACCTCTAACCTTTACTCACACCTGTCAAGCCCCCTTGGCCCATACAAAATCTACCAAAATAAGCTCCCAACATCCCAATATTACACCTAAAATCCTTACCTTGGGAATAAGTCAATTTAAGAAGGCCTTTTATCTTCAATTTAAAGGAGTTACCTGATTTAAGGTAATGTCTTCTCCCAAGCTTCTTCCATTTATTTTCCTTCTCCAACCCCCTAAACTCTCTTTATTCTATTATTTTATAAAAACATCAGTATCTTAAATATACTAGTAAGTTGTTATGAGAATTAATCAGACTACACTTCTACGCACCTCCATCTAATGGATACGAACATACGGTTTCTGTGGAAGGCGAACTACTGCCTCACGAAACGATGATTGTTCAATTATCTCCTACCGCCTCTCATGGTGGCCATTATGATGGAAAAGAAATTAGATATGATATATATAATATTTATTTTATCTTTATTCTTCTGTAATTATCATTTATAACATACAATTCTTCTCTTCATGTTGTATAAATATGATAATTTCATTTGAGGAAGTGCGGACTACCGCCCCCTCAAAGTGATATGACTCGTTCATGCTATACATGGAACATATTAAGGATGGAATTAATGAGATTATGTAACATATATAACATAGATATTATTCTGTAATTATAATATACATATGTATAATTTATTTTTTATTCCTTTAAAATGAAAAAGAAATGAAAGTAGTGTTCATACATATATACGACTCACCGTCTCCATGAATGGTGCATTTCATTTTCATATATCCAAATGTTATGGACTATTCTAAAATAAATATATACTGGATATAAATACATATATATTGGATATATTTGATAGTTAAATCATGAATACAATTCTTGAGATAATGGACTTTTGACCACATGGACAATTTGTAATTATAGCAAGTTCATTTTTGACTCAAGTACCGAACATCGACAAAAAGACAGATATGAACTTGAATATTTATATGAATGTTATAATAGGGTAATAAGTGATATAAAAGGAATAATTAACTTTAAAATGGTTCTGAATCAATTATAATTAACTTAAGTTTATTATTCTCAGAGATAAATAACGAACAAGACAAGTCGGACACAAGGTAAGGGAACCTTTCACCCTTCTCTTTTAGTCAAACACTTCTTTAATGTTATTTATTTTAGTTTTCATTTTATTATGTTGTTTGATGTTATTATATATCATTATTGTTGTAAATTTTATGTCCAAGTTATGAGAGACCCTTTTATCTCTCATAAACTCATTTTATGAATTTTTAAGTGACTTCATTAGGCTTCTGAATTTTTATAAGGGAATTTCTGAACTCAATTTCCACCCATTGGGTTTTACGCATACTTTTTTGATTATATTTTGCCAAGATTGTGTGTGGAATCACTATTTATTTATTTATGTTTTAATTTTCAATTCCCTTTGTGTAGATATAATTTTTCAACACATATTTACTCCATTGATAAATTCTGACATCATTTATATGAACTTTGTAAGGGAAATCTTATCTCAATCTCCGTTCATTGAATGAAATATCCATATCATTGGTTTTGTTTTTCAAAAAATATGTGTGAATGGCCTATGATTGTTTTAAACTTAATATCCACTTATATTCTGTGTATTTATATTTTTTACACATAATTATTTCATTGATTTATCCTTAATCTAATGATACGATCTTTGTAATGGACTTCGTCTCAATCTCCTTTCATTGAGACATATTTTGATTTAAACACGACTTTATATTATATAATGTATAAACCCCATTGATTTTTCTTTTCATTCAAAGGGAATATTTTTTCTATTAATCATTTTACTAAATGACAAAAAGATGTTTCTTTTTAATTTATGTGGTGATAACAACCTTTCCGCCACCGCGAGCATTATTTGATATTTGGATTCCTTAACAAGATATAATGTTTTTAAAAGGAAAATAAATACCATATAATCTTTTTACATATTTTGGTATTCAAATGGTTTTCAGAATGGATTGATCATGCCAATATATTGAAATGATATATTGTGATTGCAATGTGGAAATATTATCTTTATTTTATGCTTGTGTTATTTGTTATGATTATGTGATGGTTCTTGGGAATTGTCTACATATACAGGTGGTTTTATGATAAACCTTGGGTGTGTGAGCCATAGATATCCCTCCAATGAATTTGGTAACATGAATAAGGTAAACGTTATTGTTTCTCCTTATAGATTTAGGGAATATACTATGATGGATATTCCAAATGTAACTCTCTAAGTAGTTGTGTAAGCTACAAAGTAAGTATGATATGGATGCCACAAGTTACCATTATGATTTATGATTTCAATGTGTTATTCATAAATCATATTAATTCATGAGGTATGTTAAAGAACTTATATTTTATGGTTGAAAAGCATGGTTTCATTTATTTGTATGTATTGATGGACTAATGTTTTCTTTCCTTATTTTATAACCCTTACCAAGCTTTTTATGCTCATCCCAATTTTTTGAAAAAATTTTCACAGGGTATAAGGAAGGTTAAGGGAATGGAAGAATTCAAGAAGATTTATATCATGAAAATAAATCTTTTTTTATTTAACGAGTTTTATTATTGTGAAAAAAAATTGGATAGAGTAAAAGTGTCTACTTCGTAATCTTTTGAGATGTAATGTAATAGTTACGGCCTAATTCACTAAAACTATAATCCTGAAAATATTCTCAATTTGAATTCTTGACTTAACTCAATATTATTTAATTTTTAAGGTTGGGGAGTTATATAAATAGTGAGTTCCATTAGCTTTATTAGTAAAAGCACTAGGGATTCCCAAGGTGATACACTTAGGTGAATAAAGCCTTTAGCTTTCAAGTCTTCCAACAAAATATTTAGCTGCTTAAATTTAACTACTTTCATAATATCGGAAGTAATATATATCAACTAAGTTCTTGGTTCTAAATCAATTTATAATTTCATGTCTAACTCTAGTATAAGTGTAGAAAAAATCTACTGAGAACACATTGGGAAACTCTCTGACCACTGGTGGAAACTCACCACCTGAGGGATCATCTTTAAGTTCAATTATGAAAGAATATATTAATACCCAAATTTCTTGTAAAAGAGGTCTTGTTGGAATATTTATTGGATCCCATTCTCCCTAAAACACTTAGGAGCTTCCATCATAGGCAAAAAAGGACACCCATCAATGATAGCATCCAATTTTATCATTAGGGTCCACAAAAAAATCCAACATGATAATGATGTCAAATAGATCCAAGTTGAGAACCCAAAAATATCTAACTAGATTAGATTAAAATATATAGAATTGACAAGATGGGTATCATAAACCATTCCCCTTATTATTTATGAGAGGTTTCATCAACCCCATTGAAAAGAACATGATTTCCACTGAATGTTTTAAATTATTCTTGAATGTATTTTATATAAAATAATTAGAGTAATTGGTATAAAATTAATAGATCACTAAATATGGATAAATAAATATATTACTTCTCAATATCTAAGAAAATATATCAACTTCCATTTAATTATATTCCATTGTATGAAAATACTTTATTCTAGATGCTTGCAGCTAGTACCCTATTGTCTTTGAATCATCTTACTACACTACATGCCCTTTAGGTGTTGAAAATATTGTGTTATAATGTGTAAATGAGAGAGACTAATATAAATTATATATGAAAACTATAAATCAACATCACTTACATATTTTAGGATTTGTGGGTAAAGTATATCTCGTTTGTACTATCTTTACACACTTATAGTAAGTTAGAAGACCGCTGGTAACTGTTGCAAAAGGTATGTTATAAGTCCACTACTGAGAGCCACTACCACTAAATTTACAAGCCTTTCTCCAATTACACTTCTTCCCATGGAAGTTACTAAAACCAATACTGGGTGGAAGAGTAATTATAAACAACCCTAACTTTTCTTCATAGTCAATTTTTTCCATCATATCTCCATCAATCACTTTAAAATATAAGGTACGCTTTAGCATGTAAACATGAGAATGGATATATAGTCACAATCCCATATGAAACCTCTAAGACTTTATGTTTTCATTTGATAACACATCATGATAAAACTAAACCAACTCATAAAAATAGTTGGTATACTCTTTAAAATTCCAATAACCTTGTTAAAAAGTGAGAAACTCCATTGATTTAGCCATCATCAAAGATTTATGGAAAAATTACTAGAAGAATATGGTCTTCAAGTATTTATACTCCAAAACTTCATGTTGTTTTTTCTGAACCATTGTGTCCCACTATCTCTAGCTAGGGTCTTCAATCTTAATGGTATCACATTTAAACTTAAAGTAATATAGAGTTTCCTTAAATTTGAAAATCCATTCAATTTCCCCCAATTTGTCATCAATTTCTTTGGGATATTTCATTCCATGGAAGGATGGTGGTTTGTGATGGATAAACTATTAGGCTTGATTTTTCTCTCGTCATGTCCCTGGTTATACTTATGTATCCTGAGTCGGCTAGGGAAACACCATTGTTCATGACACAAACAACTTGCACTATAGCTTCAACAAGATTCTAATCCACTAGAGGGTTTCCTTGCTGAACATAATCCATAGAACCCTATTTAGGAACTCTAGTAATACTTTTGGGGGAATGTTCCTATAGAAAATAAATGATGACATCCATTATAAAAGTGATCAATATTAGTGTTAATCAATAGAATATAGGTGAATAACTAATATTATATTACAACTCAATATGGGATACACAATTCCCATCATCGTGTGGTGACTTAAGGCCCATCATGATGAGAGATAACCAATAACTTTTTTGTGAACTTCCCCTTAAGGCCTGAAAATCCAATATTATGTCTTTTGAAACATCCCAAGATAAAAATACCATGAGTATGAAACTAGGTTTGATACCAAATTTTCACAACCCAACCTGGGTCATCCCTGAACCAGACACCTGATTTGGCATGTGGAAAGGCCCAAAGGGAATTCATGATCCTCATGGGCTAGAGAAAAGTTCCTAGTAATAAATAACTATCTTTGGGACTTATTTCACCCAAAATAAACCAAATTATTAGTATAAATAATATATAATAAAGAAAACATGCCAATATAAGTTTATATTGTAGATGGATAAGTGTACAAGGAAAAAAGGTGCCAATCCAAAATAGGAAAACCAAAGTATCTAATCCCAACAATAACCCATCTCAGTGTGATATATGGGATAACATCCCACCTTGTCACCACCAAATTCCCACACCCTAATAACATAGACACTCACTAATTCTATGAGGCTTCTTACCTTTACATATATTAAACAAAATAATATCCACACACACCTAAAGGTATGTGTATGATGTGAGAAGAACAAGCCCAATATGATCCCCTAAGTATTTCATGATAATTATTTAATAAATATACCAATTATGATTATTTAAATAAAAGAAAGTCATGAAATATATCTTTACATAGCTTTTAATAAAATATAGAAATTAAATCTCTCATAGTAGTTTACAAAGCATGGATAAATAAATAAACCATTTTCATTTCAAATAAAATTTGATCAAACCATTTCTCAAAGAATTTAGAAACCACCAATTTCAAAACATAAAAACATAGAAACTAGTCCAGGGGTAGATTATATATGGGTTATCTAGGATCCTCACACATTAGTGATCAAATGACTAAGTTTGCATAGATCCCTAGAACAAAGACCTTGGGACGATGGAAATGCCTTGATAAGTGAACCCCCTGTCATAAAAAAGTTTAGTTAAAGTTATAGAAAAAATCCATGCTAGGAATTTTCAAACCATCCATGCATGCTTGTCTCAAATCTATCCCCCTCCTAAGTACCCTAGGTCACCATGTGCCATATCCCACACTTATAGGAATTCAATTTCAAAACTAGCCGACCCTTGGAGATTTCAATTTCATATTTTCAAATCATTTCAAGGAATATCACACATCAATAATCAAGATTACCATGTTTATAATAAAACATGATTTCAAATTATATTTTATCATCAATACCCAAGGGAAAATCCATTTCACAAAAGAATCCCAAAACAATCGGATTTCAAGAATCATAAATTGTTCCATTATCCAATTTAGAAAACATTATAATTGAGAAAGAAAGCAAGGATTATAAAACAAAGTATTTTCATGAAGCCACCTACCTCAAACACTTATAATTTCCAAAAATCGAATGGGATCCATAAGTCAAAGATAAAGAGGGTTAGAAAAATAAGACCCTAAATAATGAAACCCATATAAATAGGCTCAAATTCAAAAAAATAAATATCAATTGATACAATAGAAACCACTTACCATGAAAATTTAAAAAGAAGAACTCAATGGTCTAGGTAGATTAAGTCTATACCTCCCTTTCTCACAATGGATCTATAAGAAAATATATTAGATCATGAGATGACCCATAGATCAAGATATAGAATCTCCGATCTATGGTAACTTTCAAGAAGAATAGAATAGATATATAAAAATTATGAAAAAAAAAGAATAATATACTCTTACATTCATTTCCTAAATCCAAAACCTCTAGATCCAATAGAATTAATAACTGAAAGGGTTGGAGTCACTAAAATATCCAAGAAGAATATCTAGGATTGGGAGTCAAAGCTGTAGGAGGAATAATGGGGTGAATAGGAGAAATTTTATTATTTTGAATAAATTTTTGGATTAATTAATTTTCATCTCTTGATTTAGACAGACGGTTTGGAAAATTGTGTGTCCATTTCTGTACACTGGATAAGACACAAGTTTTGGTCATATGGATTGACTAACTGTGCAACAACTATGTGGAAAGACACTTTCCTAAAGCACCACAAGATTCATGGTTTCTTAGTAATTACTCATGTTTTGGACTAACTAGGTTCATTCCCTTAAAACTCAAAAATTTCTAAAAAAATCACCCAGAAAAATATAATAAATTTTTAAAAAATATGGTCAAAACAAATGAAAATGCATACCTAAAAGTGACATCGGTATGTGACACCTTTCTAAAATTTTATGATTTTTTCCTACACTTAGACTTATCCTTAGGGTTTTAATTAATTGTATATATTCCTAATCCCATAACTAACTAGACCTTTCTTGATACCAACTATAGTGACCTAATACTTAAACACAATTTGTTTCCTTTTTTAACATTTTTTTCAAAAAAAATACAATTTAATTATCGAGAGGTATAGTGGATTGGGGGATTAGAAACATAAGCACATCATATTAAATAGAAACTAAATTTTATATATTTAAAACTCCATCTAGTGATCTTAACATCCATAAGTATTCTAAAACTAAATAAGATACCCTAGGGGAAAATACATAAGGAAAAGTGTGATCTAGAAAGACCAGTAAGGAACTAAACATGATAACAAAGCATAGCATGTGAGATAATAGATATAAATTGGTATCATAAAAATAGAATGTCCATAATTATGGGGAAATGGAATAAGGAAATGATATCATAAGATCATGGAATCATAAATATGTAGAATCAACTGAAATCATGACATCATAAGCATCGGTCAAGGTTGACTCCCAAGACCATCATCATGTAGTGGAAAATGTCTCATAATGTATTAGGTTCACTCCCTAAGAGCATGTATAACATATAATGTGATATATAAAATTACCCAATGCATTTTAATTCTTTCTAATTTTGGGTCCACACATTATTATATTATAGACATAGTCCCATAGTGGATTATGTTCACTCTTTAATCCCATAACATCTCATGCGATATAAATATTTACCCAATGAATTATAGGGATATATAATTATGAGACCAACCATTACATAATATTATACACATGTATAAGTTTACCACATGTTGAAAATAAACCATATAAATCATGATCATGAGAAAATCCATGAGAAAGAAGTAGGGTTAATAATCTTATCTCAAAACATAACTGAAGGCTATATAATAATAATTCTCAGAAGATGGGGTGAGATCATTTTGGATGATAATATTTTAATAAATATAAATGGGTATTTTAACATTAGGTTTAAATTTAGGTTAATTCATGAAAACAATCCTTATGGAGTAAGAATAAAAACTTATTGTATAGGTGATACTTTTTGAAATGAGCAAAGGATATTTTAAGGAAGGAAGGGACCTATTATTTTACTTTAAAAAGTATCTCATCAGTAGGGAATTATTTTGATATTAAATAATTTATTATGAACACATGTAAACATAATAATATTTAAACCAAAAGGATTATAACAAATGAAGTGTTTGAATAAGAAAGTAGAGGGACTAAATCAAGGAGTGATTTTATCTGCACAATGGCTATATAAAAAAGGATTATTAAATGGATTTAATGAGTGTGAATGGTATTATCTAATAATCAAGGAATAATTTTTATATTAATGTATTTATTAGGAACACATTAAAGCATAATAAATTTAAACCCAAAGGTTTTATCACAAAAAAATTACTTGAATCAAAAAGAGGAGGAGAATATCACTTACTATGCTAAGTAGCTTCTTAAAGATTGTGAGGGATCCTTAGAAACTTAGGAACTCATTCATGGATTTATATAAGGATATAGAAGGTAATTTTTTATCAATTCCCTTTGTGTGTATAGGGATGAGATAATTTATGCGAGTGAGTTCCTTTTATAGGTGAAAAAGAGGGTCTTTTCCATCAAAACTAAAGTTAAGTAAGGGGTAAGCATGGTATCACATGGGGGTCAGGTGGGTTGGGTGAGTTGGGTGATTTGGGTTGGGAATTGTTTGTGAGACATATAGGTATTAATTTCTAAACTAAAAAAGTTATTATAGAAGGGATAATTATCATATTATTTAAGTAAAATTTTATCTACACTAGATTACCTATTTTGACACTTATTAATCTTGATTGAATATTAATCATGATTATTATTTTTTCACTATAAATATAAGATGACACTTATTATCAATTTTTTACATGATAAATCATATTTTGGTCTCCATTTAGCCTTATTTAATTTCTAATTATGAGAAAAATAACTTTTAAATTTAGACCTATACTGTGTAGAAAACCATTTTTATAGAAGGATGATGTTTTAATTGTTAGGTGTTCTTAACATCGTTTAAAATTAATTATAAATTAAATGAGAATAAATTTGTATATATATATTTCTAAACATAATATTATAATATTATTTTAAAATATATCCATTTAATACAAAAATAAATAATATTTAGAAAGGTGTCAATCTTTCAAAAATAAATGTTTTACTATGGTAACTAGTTTTTGCCTAAGTTAATCATTTTTTATGTCCAAAAATAAAATGGTCCTTATTAAAAAAATGAAAGTAATAAATAAAAATATGAAATCGATTTTATCATATAGATTTTATATGTGTAAGAAAAAAAAATTAACACTAGTATATGTAACACGTAAAAACCCGTTTTTAGAAGAAAAAAATGTATTTTTAAGATTAAAATTTATGTTAGGGTTAAATTATTAGTGTATTTTATTTTCATGATATAAATTGGTTTATAATAAAAAATAACATTTATGTGGATTTAAAATCAATGCATACCCAAATTTTACCAAAAATAATATTTAATTAAAATAAAAGACGAAAAATAGTTTCATTTATCGGAAAATATTATTTCAGTTCATTAAAATGTTAAACATGGTTTTATAGTATTTAAAAATTTATATTTTTACCTCTTACAAAAATATTTTATCAATTGGAAAAGTTTTATAAACTTATAGGAATTACTTATATAATAAAAGTTATAGTTTTGTTAAAAATACTTTGTTTTCATTATTTAATTAAAAACTGACTATATCAGAAAGATTCCAAAAAATAATAACCCAAATCTCAATTTCAAATGATGAATATTAAAATTTAATTAATTTTATTATATTAAATTTATATTAGTGAAAAATTTTGTTTTAGATATTCTTTCTTAAAACATAATTTTTTTGTGTATTTTAAAGCGTCAAATATGTATATATATATATAGTATTACTATACTATAAGTTAGATTGTTATCCAAAAAGTAATATTATAAACATATTATGTTTAAAATTAAAGATAAGGTGATGTTATTTTTTATTATCTATATTACCTAATATGACACACATATATATTCATAAGGGAAATTTCTATATATAAATTTATGGGTTGTTACAAGTAAAAAAATTTGATCAATGGAAACATTATCTCTATGGGAAATAAAATAACCTGCTTAAAAATAAGTATAACCATACATAGTTTTCAATTAAAATTTCATGAATCATCCTCTCTAGACCCCCCCCCCCTAGGGCCAGTAGCAAAGCCAAGTGTAGCCCTAGAAACCCGCCTACAATAGGCTACGGGTTGAAGACTATCACTGAGGGTATAAAACACATATATGTTAGAAATTAGCCACATAATCTTAGGAAAGATAAAATAAAACAACCAATAAAATACAATAAATAATACAAAATGAATCACATCATCCTAATAATGAAAGTAATGGAATGCATAAACAATACTCTTAAAAAAAGAATACCCTCAACAAATAACTCCAATAGTATCAACTCTAACTCCAGAAACCCCACAACATGAGCTATTAATATCTATCCTAGTCACCAATTCCATATTCAAGAACCATAAAAATATTATATATATATATAGTATGGGTGAGCATACAAGTGTAATCATTGGGTTCCTCCCCATACTTTCTCATACAAATTTGCAAGAATAATATTAAATATTCTGTGAATAAATATTAGAACCAACTCATTATCTACATAAGGTCAACCACCACCCCTCCTCACCATGGTTCACTCACCCAAATCCACTCAAAAATAAAGTATTATAATATCAAAAAAATACATCCAGAAAGGTACTTCATATCCACATCCTTATTGAACTAAACACCCTCATAACCCAATAACACATGTCTTGGCACTCTTATCCTAATTGGATCCTAAAAAACATATCTTAACCTCATACTACAACCAAAAACATAATACACATATCACATATCTACCAAAAGTTGCATAGAATCAAAGATGTATCATGAAAGTCATCAACCACATTCCCTCCTCCCCCTGAATTCCTTGGCCTCCTAACCACATCACTGCCTTATTACTATTCTGTAACACAACCTTAGGCCATCACAATCTATATATTATATCCCTAGTCCATCATACCCTATTATATGTCTGAAAGAGAGATTTAGGAAAGGGGAGTAGTCATCAATACATATCATTTGCATCCTCGATGTTGGGGAAGACACTTAGAACCTAAAACCTTATATGGGAATCAGTCATGTTACCCTATTTGGGTGGTGGTGAATAATAAATGACATAAAACTACAATTAATATAACATATACATATAAATACCAGCCTAGGTTATACTATCTCAAACAAATATTCTGTAACCATAACCATTATCTAACTATCACCACCTCAAAACGACAACCAGTTCCACCAATAATAACAACACATGATAGACTTTTTATCACTACACAACAACCTAAATATAATATACAACAACCTCACAGCTTATTTTCATAATTCATAATCACTTCCATATTAATTCATCATTAACCATGTTAATTATTTATTAAACAATTTAATTCCAACAATAACATATTTATAAAAAAAAATTCTACTTCACATTATTTGAAATTCAATATCCACAAATTAGTCAACTACTTCGGCTCAATTATCATGAGAAACATCATCACCACATTATTCATATTCAACACTTCATTTTCATAACATAACTGTTTTTCCATGATACATTTTAATTAAGTAATTCATTAGTTATTAATCATTATTTCCAAATATCATGGATACTATCATACACTAACCATGGAAACATCATAGTAATGCTGCATAAACAACCACACCAATAGCCTACAAGATCACCTCCTCCACTCCCACAAAAACAACCACACTATACCATGTCAAAAACATCAATTAAATGCCACAATAAAACATATCCTTATTACTTATTCAACCACATAAAACTAACCATATCAATAAAATCAATATAATATCACAAACATATAAACATAAAAATATCAAAAAGGTAAAATATCACTGTAGTAAACAACATACTTCAGCATTTAATTATCATATTGTACTTACCAAAATACTCATTAACCAAAATTTATATATTTTCCAACACTTCTTACCTTATTATCTTTAAATTATTTAACCATTTTCAAAATTTCAGGATATATCAATAATAATATGATAATCAAAACAACATACTAACATAATAATCAAACAAATAAGAATCAAAATTAATAATGAAAGTATATAAAACATTCTCTCTACACTCCCAATTTCTATTTATTCACATCTTATTTATTATATTCATTAAGTAAATTCATATTCTTCATCCAAAGAAAATAATAACATGAGAACTCCACATCAACAAAATAATAAAAATAAGAAATTATGAATCACATACCTTGAATAATATTTGAAAAACATAGAATAAAGAAATAAGGAGAACCCATCAAAAAATTTCCATTTATCGCATAAGAAACATCTAACACCCTATAACACATCATCCTCTATAAATATGTTAACAAAATTCCAACAAAACTAAATGCACATAATTTTTATAACCTTGCAAGAATAAAGAACTAGAAAAAATAAATAATGAAGAAAATAATGGTACCTTTTATCATAAGGGATTTATCATGCAAATAAAAAATCCTAAGATAATCTAGTAGTGAAAAAAACACCCAAAAATGAATCTTTTTTCCCCTATGGTTTGATAGGGAGAATAAAACTGAAAAGAAGAGATAGATATCAAAATTTATAATAAAATATAGATGAAATCACAATAAAATGGTGAAGTCCATGCCATAGGTTATTGAAGATCAATATTAGGATATATGATATTTTTAACTTTAAAATGGACACACCCCTATTAAATCACTCATCCATTTTGTTAGAGGAATACAACTTTGACCACCAATACAAAATAGTGAAAATCACTATATTTTTTTTTCTCTCAAATTTGACTAGAACCAACAAATGACCACGTAATGACACATATAATCCTCACTATTTTCTACCTACCTTCATTATCATGAACAAATCTGAGTCTTTTCTATGTAAGGATCCCAAGCTAGCCCATAACAAGGCCTAAAGGGTGTTCGTAATCCCTAGGGGCTGGCATAAGTTCCTAGGAAACAAGGAAACACCACTTGGGAATGATTTTTTCAATTAAATAAATAAGAAAAACGACATCAAAAAATAAATAAAATTTTGGAATTACCCATCTATACATCAAACATCCACACTAGAGATAAAATTAACAAGCAACAACATAATATCAAAACTAGGAAAGAAGTAAACAAATTTGATCGCCAAAAACCTCCCTCACAATATGATGTCTATATCCCATAAGGAAAATATTCTCATCCAATGGATTTTGTTTACTGAACAATAGATATATCTAACCTGTTTTCATAAAAATCATTAAAATCCTAACTGACCTAAGTAAAAAAATTAAAGGGAAACTTTCCAGACATTTGAAGAAAACAAAAGTAGGTCCTAGGAAAACCAATTAATAGGAACACTATATGAATAAAAGTAAAGAAACGAAAATAAAACTAAACTAAAAACGTTCATTTCTCTTTGTGGATACTTGATTCATCTCCCAACAAGTAAGAACCACAATTCCCCATGGTTGAGAATAAATAACCTGAAACCTGCAACTGAAAAATGATAGAGATATTGGAATGATAAATAAGCACAGTAGGGATACTAAAATAGAAACCAATTCATGTGACTTAAATTTATAAATAATCCCATTTCAATCTAGTTTGAAAATATAAATATATAAAAATAAGGTTTTCAATTTTCTTTCAAAACAAGTATTGGCTAGCACTTTAAAAACCCATTTTCCTCTTGGATTTCCAAAACCATTTTCCAAATAATTAGAGGATTTCCAATAATTAATTTATAATAATAAATGAGATTATAAAATAAGAGTAATCGTAAAATCAAAACAATAAATAGTGCATCATCAGGTGATAAAAATTAGAGGTAATTAAAACATTCTTTTTATTATTTTAGACTTGTAAAGGAAACAAAGGAAGAGGGAATCTAAAAATTGTACTATAAAAAATAGGAGTAAATAAGAGAAATAAACATGGGGAATCCCAAAGTATCTAGGGTTAGTAGGGATGTAGGATCCTTTTTACTCTTATTGATCGACCATGTAAACAAATTTCTATTCTTCTACACAAGACAACCAGTCCACATTATCATAGTTTAGTTAGTGTTGTAACGTAATCCTGTTTGGTAGGGTGGGTCATGCCTAGGGTACTTTTTCTATTCTACCCACCTAAATACTAATTATTCCCATGTTACATTCCCATAACTCAAATAAATATGATAGTTTTTGTGGAAAAACCAAAATTCAATCACATAAAAACGAAATGGAAGAATAAAACAACACCTCACCTCCTTGTACATCCAATGTTAAACCCCTTTCTTGTAATCATATCGACATGCCAATCATACCAAATCTGAGTTCCAAAAATAAAATAAAAATTTGTCCTTCTATTGGAGTATACATTCCTTTCTTAAATTCTTTAGAGAGTTCTAGTTGAGACTTAATTTTTTGTAAAATGACAATGATCATTTGGAAAAAAAATTATATCATAGCTTACACATTCTAAAACCATTTTTCACACTTAAATACATACACATATTGATATATATGTAAGCACCCATGTTCCCAATGTACATGTTACCATCACCATGAGTGAATATATATAAGTAGTAAAACTATATATGTATCAATTTATGAATATATGAATAAGTCTTATTTGATACATCAAATGATTAAAAATCAATTAGAGGATTTTTTGGAAACCAAAATATGTCATTGGGCCTTTATAGAAAAACCATTTGAAATACCAAAAAATATTTTATATTATCAATTTATATGATAAAAACATTTTTAAATCTATTCAAGAACTTAAGATGCTTTTAATTTAAATACAATCCTAAAAACATGATTTAGTAAAGGAAAATTATAGAGGAAAGTTCGTGAAATTATGAAAAACATGAAAGAAAATCATCCTAACCCTAAAAACCATTTTCTAAATTATATTCACTTTATAATATAATGAAAACCCCAATTAAATTATCAAGAAATAAAGGTTTTCAATTTAAAGGCATAAATATAGGGTAACCTACCTCAAAATCATTCATTCATAATCCTGAGTGTGCTTCCTATGATAGAGGACTCTCAATCAGAGAAGAATGAACCCCAAAAAATCCTAAAACCCAAAATAACATCAATAATCAGCCAACAAAAAACCCTAGCATTCGGATAATCCAAAAACATGACGGGGAAAGGGAGAATCACAAGATTGAGGAAGAAGGGGGGATTCAAAAACCATACCTTAGAGGAATTGACCACAAACCATGAAGAATATAGGGAAAGACACTGTGGAAGAGGAGACCTGAGATAAAAGGGGTATGTGTGCCATTTGTTTTAGTATAGGGGGTTGTGCATGACCAAGGGAGAGGGGGCTGGGGGAGGAGGCCACATTGAGGGAGGGCGATCAGCCCTGGTGGTGCGTGATGGAGGAGAGAGGGACGGGGAGGCCAATAGTGGGGGAGAGGGTTTCACAGGTGGGGGATCATAGGAGAGAGAGGTGAATCATATGGAAGGGGGGAAATGGAAATAATTAAATAATAAATGAATAATAAAATAGAAAAAAAAAATAAAACAAACAAAAAACTAGTAACCCACATGGTCTAGATGTGCAGTTTAGAAAACCGTGCGCAACCCGTGTGATTGTCACTGGACCCATAAAATTGCTACACAATGTTACTACTAGGTTTCCAAATGGTTTACGAAACCATGTGTAGGACATCCCAAACAACTCTATCGAAAGAAAGAACCAATCACACGGTTTCCAAAGGATTTTTCAAATCATTCTCGTTAACTATATTCCTCTTTAAAACCATTAAAATTTAAAAACAATCTTCCCAAAACTCTCAAAAACTTTCGAAAACAAAAAATAAAATAAAATTTTAAAAATTAATTAATGAATTAAAATATCTAAAACAAAGGTTTTAGAAATTATCCCCAAAATAAAACTTTATGCCCCCCAAAATCTATTAATAATGGATGGAAGATGACCAGAATAGACTAACTAGAATGATTCCTCAAAAAAAATGGAGGACATCCTAAATCAACACTCTAAATCTCCATGAGAAACCCAACTATCATCAAGGGGAATAAGTTCCAATAAACACTAAGACATATCAAGTTCTCCCCACTATTTAGACTTTTTATATACTAATGATCAACAACACACACTCTCTATGAGATGCAATACCACAAAAGAAGCACTTGCACTGAACACCCAAAGAACTCGAAATACCTCTATCAAACTTAATGACTCGAAGGAGGAGAAAGAACTCTCAATAAAAAAACAACAAGGTCCTTAGACTAGGGTAACCTTAATTAAATGGGTAATATGGGACCTCAAATCTGAAACACTATCTCATGGAAAACCAAAATAGAATCAACACTCTCAGGTTCTCAACTACCCGAAGGCAATTTGTCTCAACTACCCAAGCACCAACCCGAAATCACCACTATCTAAACACTCAAAAATAAAAACTACCAAAACAAAAACAAGAAGAAATATGATTATCATCAAAGAACAATCACCACAATAATCACCATAATATCATAAGCACTCCAAAACAACTAGCATCTTACAAGTATCTACATAGAACCCCGCATAGGACAACTGATCAAAATATGTTAAAGGCTCCCACTGATTCCAAACCACCAAAAAGGAAACCACTAAAACCAAAAACCATGAATAGTCCCAAGAATAAAAGATCCACTAATTCCTATTATGAACCTAGGTCACCATATAAAATTAAGGGTACACTTATAGAAACTTTGATCCAGAACCAATAGCAAGAAAGGATTCGACCTTACCACTTGATTCTAAGTCTTGGTAGAGCCACCAACTAGAGAGACTACACCAATGAGAAATATAATCACCTGGATGTTCTTCCCTAAAAACAAACTATCCAACATTTTCATGATTTTTTGGAGAGGCGGGATTCAAATAACATGAAACATAAACTCAACTAGTCCATGTCTCAGACGCCCAACCAAGATGTCCCACTTAACTAGGGGACAAATCCAAAATAATAAAAGAAAAAAATCATGAAATATAATAAGACTCCATTTTATTTAAATTCCCCAAACCCATTTTAAAATGCTCCATTTTATAAAACAATCATTTCCAATATTTAAAACATTCATTTTAAAATAGAAAATTAAATTCTATTTTAAAATTAATTTCAAAACCCCTCTTTTTATTCCATTAAAACATTCATGTTACAAGTCATAAAATGGAATAAAAATCACCCTTTTTAAAATACTCCAATTTTTTTTTAAAAAAATGCAAAATCATTCACCTTTAAAAACATTCCTAAATACAATATCAAAATTGAAATTCATTCAATGTTTTTAAATTAAATAGAACATTTTCAAAACATTTTTTTATAAAATTCCCCTTTAAAATTTCTCATTCTAATTTTTTTTCTCAAATCCCCATTTTAAAAAAAATCTACAAAAATCATTTTAAAAATCAACATTTTATAGAATCTACTTTTTTCAAAATCATCCATTTTTAAAATGGTTCTAAATTTGTTTTCAATGCCAAAATACCACCCAATTTTTCAAATAAAATTCTAGCATTTCCAGAATATTTCCAAAAAACCAATTCTATTTTATCAATCCTTTTTTTAAATCCTCAAAACTCTTTTAAAATCTATAGATTTAAGAATTTCCAAAAAAACATAACTTCAAACACATCACAAATCCAAACCACATGTCAACATACCACAAGTACCACTTGACTTAACTCCCATCACTAAGAATTCCTCAAGAGAAGCCTAAATATCAAAACCAAATGGGATGTGGAATTATTATTAACTAAACCACATGGTTTAAGGGACTATGGGCCAGCCACACAAAAAATCCTATGATGTATCAAGATCAAGAATTTGGTTGTTTCCTAGTTTCTCATGTCATGAAATTAAACCTTATTTCATCGGTGCATCGTCTGTTTCCATACCAAAATCCATTATGACGTTAAAGAAACTAAATTATGTCAATTAGGATCAATAAATTAATAATAATTACCAAATAAAGTTTCTAACTCAATGTTCAAATCCCAAAAACCCCTGGTAACTAGGGTCTCATCATGAGTGGTGGTGATCAAGAACAAACCCATGAACTACCTCCTGAGATCCAACAATCATATCTCCCATATACCAGATATCCCAAATAACATGAGATACTTTAAATAGAGTCAAGTTTCCTATTAATAAAAGAACCCTACTAACTCTGGTACCATTTTTTCACGAACCAACCCTGATGTCCCTCTGTCAAATACTCGAGTAGGTCCACAACAAGGCCTGAAGGTCATACCCAATCCCCACTAGCTAGAATAAGTACCTAGGCATTAAGGAAACACTAATTGAGAATAATTTTTCACGTTAAATAATTAATAATAGTAATAGAGTAAAATAAATAAAATTTTTGCATGACCCATCCATACGTCATATTTCCACACTAGAGAAAAATAAACAATTAGAAACCTAATATGAAAACTAGGAAAGCAGTAAACATCAGTGAGAATGAAAAATATCCCTTTTCCTCTGATATCCATATCTTTAAATGTAAGGAAACCCCTCTAATTTTTTTGCATTTCCCATGAGCAGTTATAGATACCCTCTATCTATAGAAATCAGTAAAATCCAAAGTGTCCAATGTAAAAAAATAAAGGGAAAATTTTTATACATTCTAATAAAATAAAAGTAGGTCCTAGGAAAACTAGGTAATATGAACACTGGATGAATGTAAGAAAAAAATATAAAATAAAACTACACTACAAACATATATGTTTCCTTGTGATTGTACGAGTAACTTCCCAAAAAATAATAACTACAACTCCCCATAGGAAAGAATAAATAAACTAAAACCTAAAATTAAGAAATAATAGAGATATAGGTGTGAGTAATAAGCTTAGTAAGGATTTTTAAAGAGAAACCATTCTCTATGCCTTACCTTTTAATATAAAACCATTTCCATATAGTTTGAAATTTTAAATATAAACAAATTATGTTTTATATTTCCTTTCAAAATAAGTAACAAGATAGTACTTCAAAAAAAATTCTTATTTGATTTCAAAAACCATTTTCCAAAGAATGAGGGACATTTCAATAATCGATTTATAAGAGGTAATATTATGATAAAATATAAATATTAGTAAAACCATAACATTAATGATCATATCATTATGTGATATAAAATAAAGGGAATTGAAACATGCATTTTATTATTTTAGAAACATAAAAAAACAAAGTGAGAGATAATATAAAAAAAATACCATAGAAAATAGGATTAAATGGGAGTCTGAACAATGGGTAATACTTATGTATCTAGGGTTAGTGGGGTCCTAGGATATTTTTACTCTTAGTGATTGACCATGGACAAAAAGATCATTTCTCTTGCTTGATCCAACCAATCCACATCATTATAGTTTATTTAGTGTTGTAACATAATCCCTCTATGTATGGAATGTCATTTCTAGCATAATTTTTCTAGTATGCCTTCCTAGATACACAGGATTCCCATATTCCATGACTGAAACCAAAATACATATGGGAGGTGTAGTAGAAAAACCAAAACTCAATCACATAATAATTAAAAGTAAGCATAAAACAACACCTCACCTCCTTGCACTTCCAATGTGAAGCCCCTTTCCTGGAATCATGCCAACATGCTAATCATACTAAATCTGAGTTCCAAAAATAAGATATAAAATTTTCCTTCCATTAGAGTGCACTTACCTTTTTGAAAGACTTTTGAACTTCCCAACTGAGCATTATCTTTTTGTAAAATGACATTTATCATTTGGAAAACTACTTTTTATTTCATATATTTAACATTCCAAAATGATTATTAACACTTAAACACATATACACCTTGATATATATATATATATAAGAACCACTTGTTCTAGTGTACATGTTCCCATCACAATGAGTGAAGATGTACAAAGAGGTAACCTATATATGAATCCATATATGTATATATGAATAATTCACATTTGATACATCAAAGGATTATAAATCACTTAGAGGGTTTTTAGGAAACAAAAACATGCCATTGTTCCTTTATATAAAACCCAGTTTAAAGACCAAAACATCTTTCCAATTCTCAATTTACATGATAGAAAAAATTTGGAAAGATATTAAAGCACTTAAGATTCTTTACATTTCAAAACAATCTTGAACACATGATTTAGTAAAGGAAAACCATGTAGAAAAATTCATAAAATTATAAAAAAACATAGAGGAAACTAATCCTAATAATCAAAACCATTTTATCTAATATATTAGCTTCATAATATAATGAAAATGGCCAATAAAAAAATTATACAATCATGGTTTTCAAATTAAAATCTCAGACATAGGGTAACCGACCTCAAAAACAATGGTGCACAAGCCAGAGTATGCCGCCTATGATGGATGACACTCAATCGGGGAAGAATGAACCCATAAAAACCCTAGAAACATAAAGAACATCAGTAATAGAATAACTTGAAACCCCTAGGTTTGGCCAAATCTAGAATCATAATGGGGAAAGGTAAAATCATAAGAATAAGGAATAAGGGGGACACAAAGACCATACATAGGAGTAATCAGACAAGAACTCTGAAGAATCTAGAGAAAACATTATGAAAGGGAGACAAAGGATAGTATGGGTGTTTACACCATGGGTTTCTATCAGGGGGTGTCGTGCATGACTTAAGGAAATAGTACCAAGGGAGGACTCCATGGTGAGGGATGGGGGATTGACCTAGGTGGTGCGCGACATAGGATAGGGTATATGGGGCCAGTGGTGGGGGAGAGAGTTGCATGGGAGGGGGGAGAAGGAGGGAGAGGTGTGATTTTGGTAAGGGGAATGTGAATGAAATAAATAAGAAAGGAAGAATAAAAGAGAAAATAAATAAAAGGGAAAAAATGAAGTAACCCATAAGGTCAATGCACATAGTTTCAAAAACCATGTGCAAGACATGTGATGGTCCCCAGAAACATAAAAAAACTTTACATTGTTACTACTTGGGTCTTCATAGTTTAACAAGCCACAAACAGTCCATGTAAAATGGATCTATCCAAGGATAGAACTTGTTTCATGGTTTCTGAAAGATTTTTCAAACAGTGTGGTCCATCTGTATTCCCTTTTAAAACCATTAAAAATTACAAAATAGTAGCTTACAACTCTCAAAAGATCCCAAATACTCAAAATAAAATTAAACAATATTAAATTAATTAATTAATTAAAATATCTAAAACATAGGGTGTGACATTAATGAATTCACCATTGTATAGATTTCCCATGAACATGGAATAACACAACACGCCCTTTGAAATTCCCATTCCAACCATCCTCATGGATCTCATGGATTTCACCAAGGATCCATGCCCACCAAAACAACTACCTACATGCCACAAAACACCATCATAGAATAATAATTCTCAAAATTTTTGTTTCCAAAACCAAACCTCATAGTCTAAAAAAATTACCAACCAACCATTCCCATAGTAATACCATAACCGCACCTCAACCCCACCTCAACCCCACCATGGCATAGTGGATTTTACCCTGATAATTTTGACCATTAATAAGATAAAAATCATCTAATATCCAAAACTACCTAATAGATACCACTCAAACAAGAATATCACCACTGAAAAGGCATAAGCACAATAAAAGGATAATAATAAATTCAAAAATAACAATATAGAATCAATATCAACATCACATCCAGAATAAAAACATCAGAAAAATCAAGATATCAATTTCTCATCTATGAAGAACCTAAATATAGTGAATTAAATATGTTGTATTTATTTTCAATGTGTTTGTATGATGAAAATTCAGTGTGAAATTTATTTAAATATGGAGTTACTACCATTGAATTATTCTTTAAAATTATTCACAAGCTAGAAAGGATTTTATGACATGGAGAGTTTATATTTTAAATAAAGAAACATGAATTGTGGTGTTTTTTGAACTGATCATAATTCCAAAGAAATGTTTTAGAGATGCTTGGAGACTATAAATTGTTACATAATTTTAATAATTTGATTATAAGTGATGAATTGAATTTGAGAAATAATGTTTTGGAATTTATTAAATTCGAGAATTAAAAAAAGGAGATTATAAATATAGTTTTTTTAGAATTGTGTCTTGGAATTTGATGTTGAGAATTATATATAATTTTAGTTTAAAGTTTTTGATAACAATTTTTATGGGAGATTACTAAAAAATGATCTATCCATATCCAACCATGTTATATCAAATCAACCACACATATGGGAGACATGCTCAATCACATGGGAGCCATTCCAACAAGGCCATCCATAGAGGCAAGGGGATGCATAATGATGACAATCCTATGTGTAGGAATTAGTGAATATACCTATGATTGATCAGGATGGTGGGCACATATAGTTACTTTAGGATGTGCATGGGTAGAGCATAGGGGGGAAGCAAGTGCCCTCTCTCCATGTGAGTGTGTAGAGTGTATCTGGCGGATAACCATAGTGTTGGTTCAAGGAATGAATGAAACAGAGTATATTATTAACTGGAGAGAAGGTGAATGGAAATTTGATGTGGGTTTTGAGATGTACAACATACTATTACACTATTTAAAATGTTATGTATAAAATTAGGGTTATCCAATTTGATTTATCTACACCATTAAATCAATTCATGTTTTCACCTTCAACATTCATCCTTCAAATGGATATATATGAATTTGTATTTATTCATGATACAAAATTTGATGGTTGATCTCAGTATTTTATTTAATTGAGATTGAATTGTATATATGGACATAATAAATTCATAAAGGAAACTTTTTTTACATGGCTAAAACCCCACTGTTATGATGACACCATGAAACAGAGGCACGTGTTTTCATGAGTTTGAATACTGCAGGTTGAGTCAATGTGTGCAAATGATGTATGGAAGCATGTGAAGGAATAGTATGATGGTTCAATCAGAGGCTAAGGTGTTGGAGTATGTTAGTGGTATTCATCTATAAATATCTATAGCTACAGCTATTTGAGTATGAATAACTGAGAAGATGAAAAAGAACTCAAGGAAGATTGATATTTGAGGGAGGATGGGGTGTGATTTCTTCCTCTAAGACATCCATACATCCACAAGATGAATGTGATGTTTCATGAACTCATGACTATTTAAATAACACTATTGTGTTCTGTGATGATTTTATGCATGTGATTTTTATACAATATAGAACTCACACATATCTATTGCATGAAGGAGTGAGTATAATAAAAATAATAGGAGGAGACCGATTTTGTATGCTTATCTAAATTATATGAAGAATGAAAAATAAATATCATGTATTCTATTACATGAACTAAGTTTCTCATTCATAACATGTAGTCCATGGAGTTTTTTAGTGTCCATATATAGTGTTATGTAAAAAAGGAAGTGCACTACGAGCTATTATAAGAAACATGAAGGTGATATGCATGATGCATGAAATACTCATGTTTTAGAAACAAATGAGTTATATAAAATTGTATTTGTATGTGAAGTAAAATAATAATTTCATGAGTATGAAGATACACACAGTGGATGAGGTATTTTTAACATGCATGAGCATAAGTAATAAGAAATAGTGAATATCAATTTTTATGTGTTTAATATGTAAAAATCATAATAAAGAATAATTTATAATAACATGCACAAAATTAAGTACATGAAATATATAGGCATGAAATGATAAACATAATGTGGGCGGTATTTTCATGAAAATTGAGTAAGTTAAATTTGGTAATTTTATCTTTTATTTATTCAGATAGTTCAAGAATAAGACATCTTGTTGTGTATTTAAGAACATTTGGTTGATCATTATAATAATTTATTGAGTTAAAGTTGAAGATATATCTTATACTTATTCAAGAAGAGTACTAGGTTGAGTTGAATATAATGTTATTAATTTCATTCAATGGTAATTGAAGACTTTTAGTAGAAGTGAGAATGTTTTGAATCATCTTATCTCAGTGGTTTGAAGAGGAAGATTAGTTTTGTGTTGCAGTGTCAGTTTAAAGTTTTTGTGATCATTATCATTATATTGGTGTTATGTTTATGAACACTAGTGGTATTCCAGTATAAAGAACATGGGTGGGATTCCATTATAAAGAAAACTAGTGGGATTCCAATATAATTTGTTAAGTCGTTGATACCTAACCATAATGGCATTAGGATGATAATTGATCAACCAACTTGTAATTACTGATTAATTTTTATTGTAAAATATGTGTCTCATATCATCATGAACATAACAATAACGTAGTCACCCACAATGGGGTTGAACCATGTAAAAATACTATGTGTTTTGATTCATTTACTTTATGTATTGAATGTGGTATGATTGTGTTTGTTAATAGGGATGATCTATTCATCCTAACAGGTGCAGAGTTTTGAATTTAAAAGGGGGTAAAAATTGAAAGAAAAGAAATTGATAAAACTTTTCTACATAGATTCACCACCCCCCTTAGTGTACCTACACAATACACAGGTAATTTCAATCTACAAATCACATGATCATGTATATTCCTATAAACTATCATGCCTTCAAAATTTACAAACCAAAGGAATGTAATGCCTATGATGAACCTTATCCTGATGATCCTAAATCTCAAATATTAATTCCACAGAAATCACATCATCCTTAAAATATCACTCACCCTAATCAATGACATGGTAGTCATCATGAATACAGATTCAATGTTATGAAACATAGAAGATGTCATGAATCTAATCCATTTATGGGTGATGATATTACCAATAGTCCACCTAATCAACAAATTATAACACCTAGAAAGATCCAACAAACCAATGATAAATCATATTAACTCAATCAACACTTCACATCCCACACTGCTAAGAAAAATTTATAAACACATTATCACCAACCTCCTTTGATCGGTGTATAACCTCTTGGGATCTTGAGTGGATTTCATCCACTTAAGAATCACTCGAACCTTCACCATTATGATCTACACTAAATCTGTTCCAATAATTACTAACTCTCTAACCTTAGTCTAGTATAATTGATATTTATAAGACCTCCCAAACAATGCATCCAATATATCCCTAGAAATAGATGAGTGATATCTATTATTATCAGCAAGATCAACAAAGGTTCCCCATGAACAACTAAGATCCAGAACACATATACACAGCATATCCTCTAGCATGTGGATCATCCAATCGATTAGCCCATCCATCTAAGGATGAAAAGAAATTATATGAATAACTTATTTCCAAAAGTATATTGTAGAATATTCAATTATATAAAGTTAAAACAAGTATTTAAATTAGATATGATCATCCTAAAAACCCTATGAATCCATATAATCTCCTCCACGTAAAACCTTATTAAAGTATCTATTGAACTCAACTCTCAGATCGCTAATAAATAAGACAACCTCATCAACTGATCCAAAAGCACCCAGATTACATCACATATTCCTTAATCATAAGGAAACCTAGTAAAAAAATCTATTAAAATGTCCTCTCATTTTCATATATGAACATCCAACTGATGAAACAAACCAAAAGGAACATGATGCTCGGTCTTCACATGTTGACCCATCAAATACTAAAACACAAACCCATCCATCGACCTCTTCATATTTGACCTATAAAAATAATTTCTTGAAGAATGATACATCATGGAGACACTAGGATAAACCACTGAATCTGAGTTATGAAACTCATGGAGAAAAAATATTGCATCACTGATGGAATGAAGAGATTCCCATAAAATAATACCTGATGGTCACAATATTCAAACCATCCCTTAGAAGCATCACCATAAACAACATGATCTCTCCCCACTTTCACCTTGAGATCTCCCAACTGAGATTCCTCCACCTGTCACACCAAGGAAGAATGCACTGTTATATGGTACTGTAAAAATCCACCAACAACATCCTATATATCAAGATAAAAGGAAAAAACCCCTCCACTCATCTACAACCTCTCAAGAAACTTCACCATACAACTTCTAACTCAAAAAATCAGTAATAAAACTCCCTTTTAATTATGTTTAAAATATCTCAAAGTCACAATCCTATAATTACAACATCCAAATATATTTATGAAAATTCAAATCATTCTAAGAGAAGATACACCTCTGTCTATTGTGATTTTGAAGACCACATAGAACTCTTTGATATGATAATTTCATTGTAGATTCAAGGAGAAAATAATCATTTGAAGCTCAAGGTTATGAGTAGTATAGTTACATTTACTTGGAAATAAATAAAAATACCCATAGGAGATAAATTACATTTACTAAATCAAAACATAACTAAAACCAAAATAGGAAGAATCATACAAGACCTCAAACATAACTTCTTATTTAACTAAATGGATAATAGGAGAACTGATTTACTTCTCCTTAAAGGAATCAAATGTAGCCTAACATTGATCTATCCACACAAAGGAATGATCCTTCCTAGTAAAAGCTGTAAAATTAGCTACAATATTAGAGAAATTGGATACAAACCTTTAATAATATCTTGAAATTATAAGTAAAATAAGAACCTCTATAATATTCATATGAGCTACCCAAGTAAAAAGTATCTCTGTCTTCAAATTATCAATGACTTCACCCTATTGAGTCATAAAATTCCTAAGGAAATTCACTTTTCATGCCCAATTTTTACACTTAGATATATTTCCATATAACTGATGGTGCTAAAGATCATCAAAAATATATCTCAAATTATTAGTTTTATCCTCCACTTATTTTGAATAAATGAGAATTTTATTGATAAACAATACCATGAACTAATCCAAGAACTCATAAAACACTAATTTTAACAAGACTATGAAAATAGTTGAGGTTTTTAGGACACCAAAAGGTATAACCAAAAAATTGAAGTATCCATACCAATATCTAAAAGTATACCTTAGGATATCTTCCTACTTCACCCTTATATGATGATATTCAGACCAAAAATTAATCCTTCAAAACCAAGTATATCACTTCAAATAATCCAAAATATTATCAATTACATTAAGGGTAATTGCTTCGTCACTATCACTTGTTTCAATTAACAGTAATTGATTCATAATCACAAACTACCATCCTCCTTCTTTTTTAATAGCACTAAAGCACCCCAAGGAGATACATATCGGTGGATAAACCCCTTATACAACTAGGTTACAACTTTATCCTAAACTTGATATAACATCAAGGGTGTATTTTCACAACCTCTTCAGGAAAAATATTAGAAAAATCATCAAAAAAATAAAAAATATTATCGCCTGAACTTCCATTGATCCCAACATTAACCCTTACAACTAAGAAGAGATAGGCTCTAAACATCTTTGATCTATTTGATGATCTCTCTGACAAAATAATACTATATGTTACCCTTCCACATTGAAAACTCTCCTAGAATAAATAAATAATAGGTTACACTAAATATAACTAATCCATGTCAAGGATGATATTGTATGGATATATTTGTAATATGAAAAACTCCATGATCAATTGATGTTTCCCCCATCATTATCTCACATCCCTATCACAACTCAAAAAAGATATATTAACCTTGAACTAGCATAGTCAAAACTAAGAGAACTAAAAGCCTCTCTTACTTAAGTCAAAATGCTCAGTCTAAGGTAGAAACAATGAAGGATTATGAATAAATGACATAAAATAAAGTATAAGATAATATGTTAGATAAAATGGTACCTTGAATAAAATTTAGTCCACCTAGTGTCAGAAATTGTATCGTACATATATGACCACACCCATCTCCTCTTCCTTGTTTCCCCTAATGATAACCACCACCTATCCATGATTGGATTTAATTCCCTGAGGATGAGGAATATATGTGGTTAATCCTATATATTTTTCATCTCTTATCAATGTTCCAAAACCCTAAGGACCTAGCTACTGCTACTAATAAGACTTCATAGGAAACTGTAAAGGTTTCACCTTAAAAGGGATTCCAGCTCCACACTGACCGTTGAGGGAATTTAGACACTAAAAATGTGAATGTTTACATCATCCATAGTGATATAATACCACAATGGAGATCCCAATATAGGTATGAGATATATTAGCTCTAAAAAATAGGATAGGAAAGATTTATCTTGACTACCCACTGATCAGAACTTGGACTGCTTGGATGATTAAGAATTCCCACTGTGAGATGAACTAGTCTAGGCTAAAATCTTCTCAATTATTTAGTACTTAATCAATGAATCAAGATATTTTGATGTCATCAAAGGAGTTACATGGTAATATATCTTTGGATGTAATTCCACCTTGAAATATCATTACATATCCTCATCATTAGAAGGAATATCTAGAGTATGACAAAAAATGTCCTCAAATCGGATTCCAATTTATCACACACTCACGATCCATTGATGGGGAGTGATAAAATAATACCACCTAGAAGTATTAAACATCAAAGAAAGAAACTCAGTATACAACTAACCATGAAACTACTATCATTTAACCTGTGAAACATCCTCATCACCCAAAAAAAGTATATGCACTACCAATAGCTCCTCAAAACAAGCTAATGGCCAATAGAATCGAATTATTATCCCATGATATAATAAATACAAAAAAATATAAACCTTCTCTAGAAAACTCTCAACATCCTGATTAGAGACCACCTCCTCAAAATTTAGTAAAATCTATCTTTTAGACTCAGATAACACCTTCCTCTGAGAATATCACACCCTGAGATAAATCTGCCTGTGATCGGGCAGAACATCTTGCTGCACTTCATCATACTAAAACATTCAAGGAAATTAACCATAAAATTTCACTAAAAACACAAATAAGAACTCATAATACTAGGATATGAAATTTATTTTATGATAATTCCATTAAATTTATTTTATTTTACCATTATACCCTCATTTCAAACATAGGCACAAATAACATGTCGCATGTACCACACCTAAGTTTTTACCCAAAAATCAACATCATATCACTTTAGTATGTTTATTAATCTTAAGTTACTTGCATCATATCACAAGGGTCATAATCAATGTGTCATAGTTAGTCTCTCTTGCTTACATCACACAATAAGCTTGAATTATATTGTTTTCCTACCCAACTAATGCAATCCCCACCAATTCCTAACTCCAAACTCCTCCCCAACTCTCAAAAAAATATTTGATGCATCTCTTTCATGACTCATTCCTATTAGAATCCCTACTCAATTGGTATCAAATCCATGTGTAACCCATAAATCCCACCTCCAATAGTCCATGATTTGGTGACTTGCATAAAGTGTATAAAGCAGTTATATAGGATATATTTCCATCATAATCCTAAGAATGATAAAATAAAACCACTAATCACATCGAATATAAGATATAAAATGAAACCCATCATCTTAATATTTTATTTAATGTCATACGTAAACAAGGTCTCCAAAAAGAATATCCAATGAATAACTCCAAATGTACCAACTCTGAGTCTAAAAAATCTATGACATGAGATAGTAATGTCTATCCCAATCACAAATTCCCTCCAGTTGACATGTAAAAATGTTATTTATTTATATATATATATATATATATATATGTATTTCAGCGGTGAGCAAAAATGTATACTCAATAGGTTCCTCCCCATACTCTCTCGTACAAATATGGAATAAGCATACTAAAACCTCTATGAATAAATAACAGAACCAACTCATTACCAAAACCATGTCAACTACCACCCATCCTCACCAAGCTTCAATAACCCAAATCCACACACAAATAGATTAATATAATATCATGAAAATAAATTAATAAAGGTACCCTAAAGCCACTTCCCCATTGAATTAGTCACCCTCTCACGCCAACAACATATATCTCAGTGCTCATATCTCTTTTGTGCCCCCATAACCACATATTATATCCTCAAACCACTAAACATATCTAAATATCACATCTCTACCACATATCACATAATGGACAAGATATATTATAAAGGAAATAAATGACACACCCTCCAGCCCATGAATGACTCAACTGCCTAACCACATCAATGCCTCATTATCATATTATAACACAAACTTTTCCCATCATATCCTATATATCATATCATTGGTTTATCATAGTTTATTCTACATATAGAAGAGAGATCATGGAAGTTGTAATAGTTATTTATTTGTATCATATACATCTGAAATATTAGGGAAAACACTCAAAATCTCAAATAGGTGATGGTCACATTACTCTACATGAGTGGTGGTGCATATGAAATAACATAAAACTATAATGAATATAATAGATGCACGCAAATCCCAACCCAGGTTCCACTGTCTAACAAAAATTTATTAAACCATAACCATCATCTCACCATTAATACATTATAATGACAATCATTTTCGCCTCTAATTGTAACACAGTACATTATATTATAACCATAAAAAACCAAAAAACATACAATTGCTTCATAATTACCTTTTATAATTCATTATTACTTCCAAATAAATTCATCATTAACCACATTAAATATTTATTAAATAATTTAATTCCAACAATATTATCTTTTCATAACCATTTCTACTTAACATTATTTAAAATTCAATTACCACATATTAATCAAATAATTAATTTCAATTATATATAGAAACATCATTACCTATTTATTTATATTCAAAATTTAACTTTTTTCTTACAACACTTTTCTCATGCTGTATTTTAATTAATTCATTCATTTGTACTTATTCATTATTTAAAAATATTATGGAATCTATTGGTACCAAGCATGCAGTGGAAGCTCGAAAAATTGGGAATTTAACATATTAATGATATAATCAGTGTCATAACATCATAACCAGAATTAATTCTACATGATTAAAAACTTGAGGATCTTCATGTGAATAAATTAAAAAATGAAATGAATAAATACCTTGTCTGATTTGAATACATATTGGACCACCATTCATTGATGACAATAATTTATCGAATGAACTGAAGTTGTAACCCTCTAGATCATCCACACATGCTCCAAAAATCTTCTCAAACATTGATCTTCAATAACTAAGTTCTAGCATAAAGAATCCATGTAGCCTTTGATGTTGATACAATCACAGAATCATTATTTCTTCAATCCTAGAGGGAGTTCTTGGATTAGGGTGCTCAAATCTCACTCTTCTCTCTCTAGAACTTGAGAGCAGGGAGATAGGAGCTCTAAAAATTCAAGATGTGAATATTAACTCAAATATCAGCCTCTCATGGCTTACATAGATAGGTAAAACTTATGAAAATACCCCTTTGGACCCTAAATAAACTTAACCTTCTAATTAAGTTATTAATAACAATTAAGACTGATTATGGATGTAATAAATGTCATAAGTGTTTTATCACATACTTTTAACATCTAAACTATGTTATGTGATAAAATATGAGCCATTAAAATATCACACTTCTCCCATAAATATATCAATTAACATCAAATAAAATATTATTCGTTTGTAAAATATATTTCTCTTGTATTCACATAACACTTGTTAATATTTTTAATAAATAAATTCAATAAAAATTGTTCTAAACTCAAATAATATGAATTTAGTTATTTAATGGTGGGTGAATATTCTTAGACATCTCTCGTACCCCGTGGTGGAGCATACCATGTCTTATAATTCTATTCATTAGAATAGGCCAGACTTTTGAATGCTCTTTGTATGAGACTCTCAAGAACCTTATCTTGATAGTAGTGAATATTATTCACTAACTAGGAGAAGATTATAGAAACCCATCAAGGCCCCTAAATAGATATGGAAAAGGCATAGTAATGATAACCTTTCCATATCCATACTTCGTGTCATTATCCTTTATTTATTTATAATTTGTTGAGATAACATGATAAACTTACCTTCTTTTACCATATCCATGGATTTAATGAAGGTATTATCATCCTGGTTTACTAGGTACAAGATATATCTTACTTTTGGAAGTGATAAATTATATCTTGATTATTCAATCATTTTCATACCACTAATGAAACATCCAATGAAAACTACCTCACTATGATTTCAATTACATATTTTTTGACATGCATCAAAGTATGTGATAAAATAGTATACATTGATAATAATCTCAATTTGAGAGACCATTGTACGTTTTCACATATAGGAACTACCAATGACACCTGAAACATGTTGTGTTCCTATTAGCAGGTTAGTACTCATAATCTCATCTACTTGAGATCACCAAGTTAGAACATCATGAGAATAAGTTTCAATACTCATGAACCCCTAACATCTAATAGACAGACATCATATGTATCAATTTTGTATGATGTATCTAGACTATATGACATATGTTTAAGATTAATGTCATAGTATCTCAAGGTTATCATTATAGCCTATGGACTGCACTAATATTTTGATAAGACAAATAATCTATGGAAATTACACTATAAATAATGGAAACAGAAATATCAAAACTATTATGGTAAGTGAACATCATGCATAAATCACTATATATATGATATGGTAACCTAAATGTATTATTCAAGTTGTGTCTAGGGAACCTAGTATTACAACACTTCTACTTGAACTAGATCCAACATTCTGACTATCCTTGTTAGCTCTCACATGATAAGATCATGTTTTTTTGAGTTGTGGATTTAGTCATGGGCCTTCCACGTTTCCACAGTGTGGCTATTATGCTATCTGTTACTTCTCCTCCTTAAGTAATATTCCTTAATAGATGATATCTCTAAGTATATTCCTTTATTCAACTTTTAAAACTTGACATCTTGGATAGTTATAATAATAGAATTATCATTATTTATATTATGATAAAACTTTAATTAATAGGTGTGATTACAAGAACCAGAACTAATTGTTGTGTATTATACACTACTTCTTTAGCTACCTCAGAAGCCATGACGCACTCAGTATTTGTAAATATGTCTACCACTTACTTGAATGATCTTATACTTATCATTACCTTAGCCTGACTACAATATTATATCATATTGATATATAGGAAGACTAGTTTGTGTATCCTTATAACTAGTATCCCTTCCCCTACACATACCAAGTACATATTCATTATACTTGATCATGTACATTTTAATAGCCTAGATATAGCTTGTATTTTCCTATAATTAAGTATATAATGGAAATATCATATATAGTACATAACATGGCATATCTGATAAATCCATTGTTGGTACTTATGGAATTTTAATCACATATTAAATATCATCATATCCACCATGCATGTCTTCTTGGAGATATTTATGTCATGTGACACTGGTAACAATTTTCTCTCAAATTATTCTAACTTGTATTTTTTAATACCCTGTCAATATATGTACTTTTGACATATTCTAAGTACCTATTATATATAACTTAGTAGATATCTTTCTATAGAACATAGGTTTCTACTTTAAGTAAATCTCCAGAGAGTTACTTTCATTCTAGTCTTAACTAACTGTAATACCAATAATTGGTTTCGATATGCTGTCAAACATATTTTACATCAAAAATGGTGGCACTCCCACTGACCTCTTTTAGACACATGTAAAAATTCATTCGAAAAAAATATTCTATGATCTTGTTTTTTACTTTAATCCAAAACTAGATTTTAGTAACTTTCACCCCTTATTGGCATTCTACAGTTTCACTAACCCTTTCTAATTGTATAATATAGGCACCTTTCATGATTGGTAGTCTTTAATTCCAATTCCAAATTTAATGATCATAGAAATTAGTTATGAAAAGTAAAAATATAATGTATTTACGCATAACGACATGGAATTGCCAATTTATCCTTATTATTACCATGCTTTTACTACCCATGTATAGTCTCGCCTAAATATGAACTGCAATATTTAAATAATAAGCCCCTATACTTTGATAAATTGAATCCATTATTGAGTTTTAATTGATCTTGTCAATCTTATCTTGTTTCCCTTTACTTATTACTTGTAGGATTAATTATTCTCAATGAATATTGTATCACCGACCATAGTGAATACAAAACCATTTCTATGGTTTTATCCTTCCTACGTAGTATGTGTCTCTGGAATGATCATTTTCCACAAGATTTTATGGAACTTGTTCTTATTCCAACTATTGTGCATATATAGTATTGACTAAATGAAAGTCAATTTTACTACTATTATATCAAATAGAGATGCTCTCCCTTTTATACAAATATATTCTATTACTTTGATTATCACTTTTCTATCACATGTATCTCTATAATATCCTTTAGAAAAAAGTGGGATAAATACATTTGATACACATTATTTCTTGATACAAGTTTTTTTATATCCTAGCGAACACATTGCATCTAAACACATATTATTATGACATAATGGATTTAAATCATACTATAACTCAAATTATATCCATTTTTCATCATATTTTCCATATGGTTATGGGATAATGAATCTATTTGTGAATAATGTCTCAAAGATAATGGAAGTTTGTGAAATTCATATGATTCTAAACAGTGATTCTCCTTCTACTTACATCATGTCTCTAATGTGTACAAGGGAATGTGAATTTAGGAATTACTCTATAATAAATTTTATTGATCAATGTTATCATGTAAGAATTATCATTGATCCTCCTTAGTATCATCATGGATTTGATGTGTATAAGGTAATGTGATATTAAAAATTACTCAACACTGTATTTTATTGAGAAATGTTATCATGTAAGACTCATCATTGATCCAACTTAGTAACATCATGTATTTGATATGCAAAACGTAATGTAAATTTAAGAGTTACTCCATGCTACATTATAGTGACCAATTAATTCTTGTCCAAGATATACTTCATGACACGGTCTTGAAGACACTCGTGTATTTTAAGCATGCATATTTCATACTACACTCTTCATTCCTTAAAAAATAATGGAATCTTATGAAGTTTATTTACCACTTACTTAACCTTGGAATAGTTCATGCTCTCTAGCTGAATAAATTCTGAATTCTTGGTGTCATGCCTTTATTTATAAAAGTTTCTTTGTCTGAAACTAAACAAGTAAATGTGTTGATTGAAGATAAGGTTTTTTAACTCCAAAGATTCTAAAAACCATAATTGGTATATCCTTAACAACTAATCTTAGTTTCACTATACATTGAATTATTTTTCCACAGATGGGTATAATCGAGTCTTAAATTTTATATTCATTAGTTATTGTCAAGTATTCAAGCATTACAGAACTATTGGTTGAGTATTAAACACCACAAACAACATTAATTACAAAACTATAATAATTTCACCTTATTTCCAATGGACATATGAGATAAAGTTTTTGGTAATAATAAATAAAATCTCAACTAGAATCATTAATCTGAGATATTAGAAGTTGTGTACTTCTCTCCACAAACATTGAAATCATCCTTTCTTAGCCGCTTGGAGTATGGACATTTCTTCTTTTAACGTTTATGTTCTTTAATGGTTAATATATTTAAATTCACATATGTTATAAGCATATTGTATTTAATACCTAGGTAGTATAATATAAACATTACATACAATGCTAAATATACCTGAAGAAGAAGTGAGTACTTAATTCTTCAATTCATTTCATTTTATCTTCCATAAAAATATGTCATGACATGTGAAGTAAATAGTATTATGTATAATTCCTTTCGTTTTTCTTTGAAATAAGTTATGAATGTTTATTTGGAATGATACTATCCAATGTACATTTCTCATTATATTTCATTTTTCTCACTATAATAACTAAATATTGGTCTTTTTAAGGTTCTTATTTTCTTGGAAAACATTACTTAAATGGTACTGAAGCATTTTCTTCATGCTGCTCATTTTGAAATATTAAAAAAAATAGGAAAAAGTGGGTGATAACAATATAATAATGGGATGTATTGAAATATAGTGATCCACATTTTATATTTTCATGTATTGAGTGTAATCGTCTCTTCTTCTTGCTTCACTTTCTCCTCAAAGGCCGTTCGAAGATCAGACAACATTATATAATCATTTGTTTCCTCATGATATATTCGCAACTCATAGTACATTGATGATATCATTATGATGTAAACATAAAACGTGTTATACATGAGTCTCATATAAGCATCTTTTATACCCTTTCTTCCTGAGGTGGATCAACATGTATTGGGGACTCCAACACCTTGAATTTCTTATATCGTTGTACTTTGCTCCAGAGCCTATGCTAATCTTTGGAAATCATTCTAGTGATGGCATGTTATTTGTCCAATAATAATCACATTGTATATGTGGTATTACATTAAATCATTATACAAAAAATTACTAGCATATTAGTACATTTTATCTTGATTACTAATTAGATACTGCACATTAAATAAATCATTAAATGTATCCCACTATTTTATTTAACCATAGTATTCATCAATACTAGATTTAGAATACCCAGTCTCCCAAGTATTTGGGTGGAAATGATCCATGATACCTCTCCTCATAGTCTAAGATATGGATACATCACTACTCATATAGTTTTAAGGTATACGTTTGACTAGCCAACCGTATTAACTCGTGGCTCCTTGATATGTTGAGTGAGGTCCCAAATTCTAGAAATCATAAAATTGATTTACACAATGTTTTCCCTATAAAGATGCAACAAGATAGCTATGGATACTTATTTTATACTATATTTATTTAATTCTACCCATTGTTCTCATAAGAAATCCCCAATAGTATGAGTTACCCTCAACTAGGGCTAATTATCACCACTTACACCTAGTTTTATTTAAATTCAAATGATGAAAGGTGTTTGAATTAATATTAATTTGAAGTGTTTTTATTATTTCTTGATGAATGAAACCATTTTCTCTCTGTTATGAACATACTATGTGATTGAACTCTCAATTGAACAATGAAAAAAATAGAAAAACATTCATCCCATTTTAGTACATTTTAATCTATGCATTTTAGTTTATTATTTCATTTGATCACACTAGCTTGAAAATATAGAAAAATAATAATAAATAATCCATAAATTAAATAAATAATAAGACTAATATTGACCATTTGATATTGGTTAATTCATTCCTACTTAATAGATCAACCACGAACCTATGGGTATAACACCTAAGTCGTCTCTAACCTGTATCACATCTCACACCTCAGTCCAATGTATCAAGATCTAGTCTAGAATAACACCTCATATCAGCATGGTCCACATCTTACAACATCCTCATAATAATACATAAATAATCACACACATACAAGGGGTTCTCAAGAATGCATAATACACAGAAAAATAGCTCTTGTAGACATGTGGACCCTTATACATATTAAGTGAGAGAAAACCGACAATGTGAATACCGTCAATTTAATTAATTAATTTTAAAATCGAATGAGGTTTAAAAAATTAATTAAATAAATTATATCCAAACACACATTGATCGTTCTATGATCAATATCAGATGACTTTCAAATTATAAATTTATGATAAATTAATGTCAATGGAAACAAATAATTCAAAAAAATTAATTTAATTTTAACTTTAATAGAATGGTCCCACTTAATTTTTTATTTCCAAAATCATAAATTAATTTAGAAATATATATTTATATATAATCTTTAGTTCATGGCCCCTGTAAAGCCCATAAAATCCCTAATAGGGATACCAGACCTTCACATGACCCGAAATGAGCCTAGAAAGTTAGGCATGGCCCAACAATGCACAGAGGGTGGTGCCAGTGATGCGCAGAGGGTGGGGTCAGCCTGAGCTGGAAAGAGGTGGGAGGTGAGGCTCTGACGGGGCTGCAACAGTGGACAAGCAACGGGGTGTGCATGAGGTCGGGTGATAGTTGGGTTAGCACTGGGCTTGCACATAGTGGGAAGGGAGGCCAATCACCATGTTTTCATTTTAAAAATAGCTTTTCTACTAGCCTATTACCACCCCATTCAGAGAAACATTCAAAAAAAATTCAATAACTCAAGACGTTAGTCCATCCAACCCCTTTAATATAATTTTTTATTTATCCTTTACTTGCAAGTGGAAGTCCCCATTTGGAATTTTATATTATTATTTTATTTTAAAAAAATAAAAAACCTTGTATTTAGGCTATAAACAAAAGAAATACTTTTATTTTCACAAAAATTCTTATTTCAATCCCACTTAAAACGTTAGATGACTACTGTTGGCCGTCTGATTTCATATTAAATCATTATCTGTGGAAATGGGACTGTAACGATTCTCTATTCGTGAATTTAATGAAAACATAGTTTTTATTAGCCTAAACCATCACATGGTTGCTTTGATACCCATTTTTGGTACTAGGTGCACAACAGAATCCCAACAGATAAGAAATTTAAAATTTTAATGTTCTGATCAACATCATAACATCATCACTAGCATTAACATTGTCCAATTATAAACCCTAATATCTTCACACAAATGAATTTACCACAAATTTAAAATGAAGAAATACCTCTTCTAATTTTATGATTCATTAGATCATAATTCATTGTCAGTGATCATTGCTCAAAGGAGCCAAAGTTATAACCCCCTAGATCATCCACACACAGTCCAAAAGTCTGCTCAAGCATAGATCATCATTCACTGGGTGCCAGTTCTGAGAATTGAATTATTCATTAACATCAATACAATCATAGAAGCATCATTTCTTCGATTAGGGCAGGAGTTCTTGGATCAGGGTGCTCAAATCTATCTCTTCTCTCTCTATAACTTCAAATTGGGGAGGGAGAAGCTATCAAATTTTGATCTATTAATAGTAACTCAAATTTAGGCCTCTTTTAGATTATATAGATAGGTTTAAGATTATTGAAATACTAATTTATCCTCCGAATAAACATAACCATTTAATTAAGTCCCTAATGACAATTAATACTTAGAATGTGTGTCATAAATTTCATAAGTATTTTATCACATACTAGTAACATCTAAACAATGTTACATAATAAAATATGAGACATTAAAATGACTTGTTTCTCCTATAATTATATTAACAAACATTGAATAAAATGTTTTTTTTAATATATTTTATTTGTATTCACTTAACACTTGTGAATACTTTTAATAAATAAATTTAACACCAATTATCCTAAACTCAAATAATATGAATCTATTTATTTCTTAGAGTTTGAATATTCTTAGACATCTGTTGAACCCCATGGTGGGTCCCACTTCGTCCTATACTTCTATTCATCAGAATAGGCCATACTTTTGAATATGCTTGGTGTGTGAACCTCTAGGACCTTATCTCGATAGCAGTAAATATTATTCATATACTAGGAGTAGAATTTACAACCCATTAAGACCCCTAAAGAGATAATGAAAATTCATAGCAATAAAAAAATCTATGAAAACAAACCAGGTAATTTAATCTCCTTATCTCATGATGTCTCATAAAGTAGGATGCATACTTCATGTCATCATCCTTTCTTACTTTATTATTTATTTATGTAACTAAACAGACTTATCCTATTCTGCCATGGAAATGGATTTAATGAAGATACTATCATCATGTTCAACTAAGCCTGAGATATCACTTCCTTTAAGAAGTGAAAAATTCTATCTTGATTATGCAATCAATTTCATGCCACCAATGATGCAACTAACACAAGCTAACTCATTACCACTTTAATTTTATAGTTTTTGACTTGCATCAAAGTATGTGATCAAATAGTACAAACTAATAATAATATCAATTTGAGAGACCATTACATGAGTTTTAAGATAGGAATTGCCTATAAAACATAAAATATTTTTCATTCCAATTGGTAGGTCAGTCATTATAATCTCATCTACTTGACATTATAAAGTGAAAACTTCATGATAAAAAGTTTCAATGTTTGTGATCCCCTAGTCAGACATCATTTGTGTCTAGTCAGTATGATGTATTTAGACCCTTGGACATATGTTTAAGATTAATTTCATAATATCTCAAGGTTCTCATTATAGCATGGTAATTTCAATAACCTTTTGATACGATAAATAATCTATTAAAATTTCCATATAAATAGTGGATGTAGAAATATAAACACTATTATAGTAAGTGTATATCATGCATAACTCACTGTATACAAGATATGGTAATATAAAAGTATTGTTCAAGTTGGTTCTAGGTCGCCCACTATTACAATAGAAACTATAACATGTTAACTATATAAAAATCATCACACCATCACATCAACAACCACACTGAAAACCCATAATATCATCTATTCCTCTTCTACAAAAAACAACCACACCATACTATGTCAAATGTATCAATCCACCACCAAAAACTATTATCACCCATTCATCCACCACCTCAAACAAACCATACCAACACTAAAACTACCACAATAACACAAATATATAAACACAATAACATCATTAATATAAAATATCTCCATAATAAAAAACATGCTTCAAAATTTAATTATCATATCATTCTTTACAAAATAATAATTAACCATAATTTCCAAATTTATCCACCAATTATTACTTTAATATATTTAAATTATTTAAGAAAATTAAATATTACCTAATACTTCATAGTCACAGCAACATACTATCATAATAATAAAACAATAAAGAATCATCAATAATAATGAAAACATATAAAAGCATGCTTATTACACTTACCCCTTCCATTTATTCACATCTAGTTTATCATATTCATTGGTAAAATTTATACTCTTCAACCAAATAAAACAATAGAATGATAATTCCTCATAAAAACAATAATAAAAAGTAGAAAGATTAAATCACCTCCCTTGATATAAGATTCAAAAAATAAAGCACCAAGAAAGAAGCAGAATTTGAAAATCAAACACCCAAGATCACAAAAGATATCTCCAACTAAGAACACATCATCCTCAATAAATACCTTAACCAAAAGATAATAAAATTAAATTCACAACCACTTATATTACCATACAATAATAAAGTTCAAGAAATAATGGATAAAAATGAAAGAGTGGTACCTTGGATAACAATAAATCGATTGCATGAAGCGAAAAGACATGGATCCACCACCATTATAAAAGGACACCAAAAATAAACCTATGGTCTCCTAGGGTTAAAGAGAGAGAAAAAATAGAATTGAACAAGGGGATATGTATGTATGAATTTATAATAAAATTCCTATAACATCACCATAGTATAGTAAAGGACACACCATGCCATAGAGAATCCTGGTAAAAGGATATCCAATATTTTTTGCCTTTAAAATGGAGACATCCCTCTTAAATTTCCTAATTGTTTCACTATATGAATATGGATCTGACCACCACCATGGAATAATGAAAATCTCTATGATTATTTCTATATCAACCATAACTCAAACCACCAAATGTCCACGAATAACTCTAGCCACCCTCACCATTTTCTACCTCCCCCCATGACTCCAACACAACATAGAGTTCCCATGAACATGGAATAACACACCATAACCTCTAAAATGATTTTTTCAACATTCCCCATGGATTATAGGGATTTAACCAAGGGACCTAATCCACCAAAATTACTACCACTAATCCATAAAAAACCTCCACAACATAATATTTACTATAATAACTATTTTCAACCTATAGTTTCATAGAAACATCAAAACAACAAGCTCACCACACCCATAGAAAGATCACACCCACTACTAAACTCCGCCATGGGATAATGGATTCCTCTATGACCATATTAACCCTTTAGAAGACAATATTAATCTATCATCCTCTAAATTACCTATGAGCTCCACTTCAACAAATTTAACACCCTAAAGCCCCAAAGTAAAGGTCCATGACAATTTGAGTCTCTATAGTACATCATAATTAAAACCAACTATTGATAATTGCACATCAATTTATTTCATATCATTTTACCTCAATAAATCTATTTCAGATTATACACACATTCCCAATACATTGGCATATTATTACTCATATTTATAAAAACAACATAGCACAATAAGGTATTTTGTACATTACACACACACATAAAGAGACATACATATTTTTAACATATGGAAACATAAACTAGTCACATCAACACTTATATTATTTTTTTTATTTTCCAATTAATTAACCAAATATCATAATATTATTTAATTGTCCCATAATTACCATTAATAAGTAATCTCAATAATAAAAACAAATCACCCTCATTTCCTTCCATGGATTTTTTATATAAAATTATAAAAGAGCCATGTAAACTCATTCCTCCATGTGTGGAATATCATGAACACACGTATGATTCCATTTATCATTTTTTTCTAAATTTTTTAGTGCCATTGATTTCCTCATTGGTTCAATTTGTTCCCAATTACCACTTGACATGCACCTTATACCTTACTAATTATAAATATCTGAAGTGCCTAGTGGATCATGTAGGGACACTGAAGAGGCATAAATCAATGTTTCCCTCCTTTTTCTGAATTTGAATTTATATTTTATTTATCCCCACTTGATATTCAAACCTTATTCTATATTAAGAATTATGGATCTGTTGATTATATAAAAATAATCAACACCCCTTGAAAATTATAAATAAATAGGAAAGTAGCATGCATAGTTTTTATAAGATTTGGTCTTAATGTGGGTACTTAATCCTTCTTGTGTTCAAGTTGATTCTAAGTCATGGATTTTATCACTAGTGAATAAATGCCATTAAAATTGGGTGAGAATATATCATTCTATAATCAACACTTGAATTTTTTATTTTAATCTAAATGAAATCATAATGAAGTTTTTATATCCACTTTCCTAGGAAAATAATCTATCTCCCAATAAGGTTTTTGGAAAAGAAACTCCCTCAAGGTGACATTGAAGTGTTTTTGGGTTCATTGATTTTGTTGAAAAATTAAATTGAAAGGGTTAGTGTTAAAGTTGGAATGTGATTGTTAACAAAATATGTTGTAAAATTTCCAAGATAGAGGTATGGAAGATCAAAAGGTGTATAGTAATTTTTGAGTATAAAGTGGGGGTGTTTCCTAGTGTTTCCTAAATTTTGGGAGTATAAATTTTAGAGGAAGGGGAAAGTGGTTTTTGAAGGAAAGGGAATAATTTTAGACAAATAAAAAAGTATTAAAAAATAGCGATGGGGTTTCAAAAGGTTGTGTGAAATTAATGATTTGAGTTCGCCTAATCAAAATAGTTCAATGAAAATTGTTTGATGAAAGTTTTGAAGTTTCACGAAATTTGGATTTGTGTGGCATAGAGGGGGTTGTGTGAAACCACGAAATAAATATTGAAGCTTCACAATAGAAGTGAGTTGAATTCTAAATGAAATATACAATCATTGAAGTTCAGTGAACCCAAAAAGTTTTCTTCAAGGTTAAGGGAATGATAGGTTGTTACATGATGGGTTGGCCATATTTATAAATAGTTCATTACCCCCCCCCCCCTCATTTGAATTATCTAACCTTTAGATAATATCATGGATCTGAAATCGTGTAAAAGTTGTGTAAAAGTGTTTCTCATGTGAATTAGTGACTTAGAAATTATTTTCACATAGGAAAAGAAATTTTATCTATTAGACCAATTTTTTCTATGATAAACAAAAATTTTCAAGAAAATTTGGATTTCCAAGATAAACTGAAAAGTTGCATGAAACTTAAGAGTCTCATGGTTAACTCAAAAGTTTCATGAAAGTTATGGAATTTGTGTGAAAGTTGTGAAAAGGTTACAAAAAATTGAAAGTTGCATGAACTATAAGGAATTGACTAGAAAGTATATGGTAAATTAGTATTCATCAAGTGGGTGAAATTTGAGCTTCATGAAATTTCAATTGGGTTGGGAATAACATTGATTCAAGTAATCGACAGAATCATCTCTTTATGGAGAAGTGAACATAATACATTTGAGAGAGCATTAAGATTTCAGTGTGTGAATGGAAATGAGTCATGAGGGATAATGAGTCTTCTTAGAACATTGTAACAATAGTTTTCTATAGTGTATTTGGTATTTTATCACATTTTCAATATATACTCTTTGGATGTAGCACAATGAGGGTGAACCAAGTAAAATTGATGTGTCATGTGCATGATTCTATTTTCACATATTCATTACTATAGTAAGGAGAGAGAGTATAGTTTTTTTAAACACTAAACAAGATCCAAAAAGTGGTAGTTGTTTTAATCTATCATACCTTGATACACCCCCTCTCAGGGTATTTAACCTAGTATATCCAACAAGATTATTTATACTACATCCCAAAAATTCATCAATCTCCTAAATGATTAAGATTGAATTAAAATAGTAGCCATTTTTCTTCAATATTCCTCCTCAGGATCTTGAAAAATATATTCCATACTACTCTCGATTTCAATACATTCGCTAAAATAAGATCTTCCTCCTCAATTAATAAGTCTTAAACTTCCTTAATGTGATTAGTAAAATTTCATGAAAGTTGGACTTGTTCTTCAACTCATTCTCATCGTCATCTTCAAACATAGTGGATCTTCAATCTCCTTGAGTCTCAAAATAAATGATAGGAAGAATCAATATTAAGTAATCTCTCTCTCAATTATCCTTTATGATATAAGATCATCATAGGGATTCTTCTTATTCTTGTCTTTCTTTTTTTACGATGAACATAATCTATTCTATTATAATTATCATCATTTTTCTCTCCTTCAATACAGAGATTTTATTTAGGAATAAAATATAATTTTCTCTTTAATCACAACATTATTTCTATTTATTTTATATAAATACCAGCATAAAATCTCATTAATATGTTTTTCATATTTGAATATGGAAATATCCATGATTTCCAATGGTGTATATTTCTAATCTTAAGATAGTCTAAAATATATTCCAACTTTTTTTCTCATTCAAACATGGTCAAATGTTTCCATTTATTTTACTAAAATACTCAATATTATTCTTATTCAAATCTTCTAAAAAACCCATGCGCAGCCTTAGTGATTGTATGAATTTGTGAAACATATCCTCCTAGTTTTTAATACTCTTCATGGTGTGACTTATTATCATATTACAGAATAAAAAATGAATTGATTCTTCACTCAACTCAACTTGAATCATGATCTTTAGAGTAAATTTTATGTGTAAATATTTTTATAAAAACAAAAATTAATTTGGTTTAATTTACTCTTTTAAAATTTTATATTTCAAAGCTTCACTATTATCTTCTAAAGACATCACATTTTTTCCATCTAATAAAACTTACATAGGTTTTGTAATATATTGCACATCATTGTGTGAGTCCCAACTTAGCTAACACATCATATACCTTCTCAAATTTTTTCAACTAATGAAAAATACATAAGTTTTTATTATTCTTACATACACTCTAGGTTTTATGAAAAAACTAAATATCATTATTATTCAAGAACTTGTGTAAGTTTTTGCCTTTGTATAAGTTTTTTGACTTGGATGCATATCTGTGAAAATCTTGTGTAGAATAATGAACATGTTACATGCCTAGTGCCTTTTCCAAATGATTCATTCATACCAATATGAAATGTTATGTATATAGAGTGAAGCTCATGTATTTTTCAATTATTCAGTTTTGTGGAAAATATATTATACATATGATAAAATTATACACATTCTATGACTTTTATAAATTTCATAGATATTTCACTATAAAAATATTACATAAGATTATAGTACATCTTACGTAAATTAGTAAGTTGTTTCCTTTACCAATTTAATTCCACTCTCCAAAAAATATCTTATTCTTGAAAATATATTATACATTTTCATTTCCTTATAAAATTTTTAATTAAGCTCTCATAATTTCATATGTATCATTCCTGATATAATATTATATATCACAATTATCCACAACACTTTGTTAATTTTCATTCTCAATAACAAAATTAAAAAAAATATAAAAATAAGCTTCGAATATCATCAATTATACTCATAGATTCTCCAAATACTTTAAAACATTTCCAAATATTTTAAATCACTTTACAAAATATCAATATATTTTCACACCTCTTCAAACCAATTTTCAAAGTTCTTGAAAAAAATAAATAATCAATTTTGAGTATTTAGATAAACCTTCACTGCCTTCAAATTCCAACTTTACTTCAAACATATCAAACATAATCCAATTTATTTTTTACACTGGTTATAGTGTACTTCATTCTCGCTAACCATTAGATAGATTCTTCAATAAACTAGTCAACTGTTTCCCTTTTTAATCACATCTCTTCAAGTTGTATCAATAGTTATCCCATTAAACTCTGTTTAAAATTATTATAGATAGTTCTTTTAACCTTCCAATAGATGATAATTAATTTTTTATTAAAGGATGGGTGAAACCCCCATCAAAAGTACATCTGAACATTCACGGTGGTCTAAAGAGATGAAGTATGAGGACATCCCCCCGAACCACATTTTTACAATCCTGAGGAAGTGAACCTAAACTGGAATATATAATAATTGGCTCCTCTTCACTTCCAGCTTGAGTAAGGGCATCCGCAGCAAAATTGGCTTCTCTCCACACATGATGAACCTTGCACCCTTCATTTATTTCCTTCACACAACTTCTGATAAGATAAATCAGATTCCATGGAGGATCTGCTTGCCCTTGGATGGACCGTACCAGGATCTCGGAATCTGATTCAGCCTCCAAGACCTGCAAGCCGAATATTCCATAGATAGAAAAACCGGAGAGAAAAGCATTCACCTCCATGCACAAGGAATTCCCTAGCCCCTAAAAAGTGCTGAAAGCCATCAGAACTGGCCTATTTGTGTCCCTGAGAAAACCACCCCCTCGCATGTAACCATTCTTAAAATAACCATCAAAATTAAGCTTCAAACCATTAACTGGAGGGATCCATCTAGCCCATAAACTTTTCGGATTATTAAACACACTAGGATTACTCAGGAACCTTCCAAGCACCTGTGATCAGTGTCCACCTTTCAATATTGAGGTCAGCTCATGTATGAGAGACTTAGCTCTTACTAGAAGATAAGACATCTAAGGTCGTTTATCCAGTCTGGTCAAATTCCACGCGTCCCATAAAATCTAGAAAATGGAACTAAACACAATGTATTGAGTCTTTCTCTCCATCTCACAGTGGTCAGACCCCATTAACCAGAACCCAAAGAAGTCCTGCAGCGACTCATAATCTCGCCTAACAGCCATCTAAATATCAATGACAGAACAAAATCCAGTAGCCCACTCACTCAAGCAGAATAAGTGAAAAACAGACTCCATATGACGACTACTATAGAAGAAACAGCGAGAAGCCAGATAAATTCTATTTGATTGGACATTATCTTCCGTTTGAACTGCTCGATTCTGCAGCCTCCACACCAAAAAAATCATCTTTGTAGGAATGTCCTTACACCATAAACGCAAAGCCCACTCATCCCGAGCAGGTATCTCATGAATCATTCCTCTATAATCCCTCCCATTTGGAGGTGTGTTTCATGGGAAAAGTGGTCTAAGAGTTTTTTTAGTTTATAGGCTTAGTGGGATGAATGGTGGATAAAATAAGACCACCAACTCTAGTGATGATATTTGAGGGATCTTCATTTATGAAAATATCACTGACCAGCTAGGGAACCCACAAAACTACTGGGGGATGAGGTAGAATATATAGCATTATTATAGGCACACTATCCCTATTGTGTTGTCTATTTTTTATTTTCATTAAATTTTTTTCATAATTTTACACCAAATTAATAATTTAACTAATTTTTGAGTATTTCCATGAACCTTTCTGTTCTATTGGAATCTTGACATCTAGATCAATTGAGGACATAAATTAAGGTTAGATCTATCTATTATAATCCTAATTATACCTATTTATTTGGAATTAATCATATATCTAATATATTTTGGAAAGATATTTGGATCTCCACCCAGATCTAATGGATAATTCATGCTCTACTAATAGATCGGTGTTAGATCATAGGATTTGTTGTCCTCACTTCAATCGATCCTTGATCTACCATTAATGGTGAATACTATTTGGTAATTTGTTGCATATTTAGTATCTTAGAATGACCTTGCCAACGAGCCTGTACCCAAGTGGTAAGGGATCCTACTTGGCATCCAAGAGACCCCGGTTCAAAACCAGGTGGAGGCGAATTTCTGGGGTACTGTAGCAGGCACTATAGCAGGAACTGTTTGGTACTGTAGCAGCCGGACTATTCACTTGATTTGGGCTTTTGGTCCACCAGTTTGGGCATACGGGTCTCAGGGCCTTCGGGCCATCAAAGGCCTTCGGGCCACACGGCCTTCAGGCCATTGAAGACCATGAAGTAGCCCAGTTCACACAGAGCAGGCCCCACATGAGGATCAGAGCACCAATAGCAGTCACCAGAAGCAGAGTTAAATGGATTGGAAGAATGAGAGGGTATGGCAACCGCCATCGGGACCAGGCACCGTGCAGCTTTGTACGGGGTAATGCTAGTCGATCAGCAATGCAGGTGGGGAGCTAAAGGCAATCAATGATACAGAAGCTGGGGAGGGGCAGTTCTAGTGGGATAGGCCTACGGGTCATGTATTAGGCATGGTATGAATCTGGGCCTTCGGGTCATGTATTACGGGTCATGTCGGGCCTTGGGCCTTGGCCATACGGGTCATGTACGGGTTCCCCTTCAACCCTTAAAAGGGGGATTATCTATAATAAAATAAAATAAAAGAAGGCCTTCGGACCATTTGGGCTTCGGGAATGACCTTTTCCTAGAATCATAAATCTAGAAACTCAATGATGACATATTATGACATATTCTACTGAATGTGGGTGTACTGGAATGATTCGGGTGTCGTTCCTTAACGTGTCTTGTAATTAAGCTTCAATACACTAAAGGCAGGAAGTCCTCACCATTTTAGGAATTTGTATAGTTTTTTTAGAATGTGTTTATTTTTTATTTTCCAAGAGTAGTGACCCTTGAATGAAAGAAATGTTAAATGTATATAGGGTGGTCATGAGACCTTAATTAATTATTCCATGATTATTCCTTTCTATGTTATAACTTTATTATATACTATTCATAGTCGACAGATTATTTATTATGATTTGATGCCCCTTGATATGTTATACCTTATATGTTGATTTTATATAGCTAATGAAATATCTTTTAGTGTCCAGGTTGATAGGTGGCCCTGGTGGACTTAGTTGACAACTTAGAGGGGGGCATGAATGACATGACTAGTTGGTGATGTCCTTGCATAGGATGGTTAATGTATGATCTTAGCATGATTTATCCCATGGTAATTACATACTCTATTAGAAGAGTATACATACATACTGGTATGACCTATCAATGGGGAGCATCCTTATGTATGAGATATAGTATATTGGTCGGGCATACCGAGTGTCCATACAATCGTAGGAAAGCAGGTGTCCGTGTCAAATGAGAATCAATTTCCCCTAATGGTGGGAATGGTGGTTTCCCTTAATGGGATACTAAGTTACTTAGCATTATCTGATTCATGTGTTGAATTCATATTATATTCATTGATTATAGTTCAGAAGTAGGTACAGTCGGGGTTTATGGCAGCTTGGTTTTCACACTATCACTACTACAAAACCAGCCTTTAACAGCGCTATAAATTACCTTTATCAGCGCTAGAAAATCACTGACTACATGAGTGATGTTAAAAGACCTGATCATTTATCAGTGCTGAAAAATCATTGATAAAGGGGTCCTTTTTTGATGCTAAACAAATTGCTGATAAATGGGACCATAATCAGCACTTTAATTTAGCACCGTTAAAGGAACTATTTATCAGCGATTTTTGAGTGCTAATAAAATGGACCTTTATTAGTGATACTATGAGCATTAATAAATTAAACCTTTATCAGCACTTTTAAAAGCACTGATAAAGGGATACACTATAGTGTGCAGTAACAATACACTGCATCACCACTATATTGTCATGTTACAGCACACCGCAACACTAGAAACACACTAGATATCAACAAAAAAAATTCCCCATATGGGATTTAAATGAGATGAAATTTATAACACAAACACAAGATCAAGCCACTATATTATTGAAATTTCAAAGATTGGTTCATACAATTATATAAATAAAAATTATTACATACATTCAAAAACATCAAAGTTCCTTTATCTTTTAATCCTAACCCAACTCATGCTATTGTCAAAAAACCCACCCCTTCTAGAGAAAAATAATGCACATGTACAAGAAAAAAAATATTATGTTAGTATTAATATAAATAAAAAAAATTAATAGGAAGTGTAAATTTTAATAAAATTGATGTCAATTTTAAATAAAAAGACACAATTGGGTTATGTGTCACACCATGCATTGGATTGAGGTGAAACTGATTCTAACATGTATCAATGGACTTGTGTATCATTGTCATAAATTATCAAAACAATATGAATGTGTTCTCTCAGTTTTGAGTGCATCTGTTTTCTTCTTAACTAAAATGTCATTTTAAAATGGAAACAAACACTTTTGACTCATTCTGATCACATCATGTATCGGTTTGATGTGAAAAATATTCCCACATGTCATAAATGACTTATGAATAATTCTCCTAAATTATCAAGAAAATATGAGTGTTTTTTATTGGATTTTAGTGAGTGACACTTTTTTAATTGAAATTTTGATTTTAAACTAATAACGGACAATTTGAGTCATATAGGGCACATCGTGTATCGGATTGAGGTGAAACTAATTCCTACACATCACAAATGAATTATGGATCGTTTTTGTAAATTATTAAAACAATCAGAATGTGTTTTCTTGGTTTTGAGTAGGATAGTTTTCCATTTTAATAAAATTGATGACAATTTTAAATAAAAAGATTCACATTGAGTCATACTGGTCACATCGTGCGTCAGATTGAGGTGAAGATGATTCCAACACATCCCAAATGAGTTCTATATCATTTTCCTAATATATCAAAACAATTTGTATTTTTTTCTTGGTTTTGAGTATTTTACTTGTCTTTTTAACTAAAATGTAATTTTAAAATTGAAACATGCACTTTGACTCATACTGATCAGATTGTGTATCATATTGAGGTTTGGCTGATTCCTAAACATCACAAATAACTTATGGATCATTTTCCTAAAGTATTTAAACAATTTTAATGGGTTTTCTCTGTTTTGAGTAGGTCAGTTGGCCTTTTACTAAAATTGATGTCAATTTTAAATAAAAACATGCACTTGGAGTCATATCAATCACACTATACATCAGATTGTGGTGTGTCTAATTAATGCATGCCTAAAATCATTTATGGATCATTTTACTAGAGTATAAAAACAATATAAATGTGTTTTATCAGTTTTGAGTAGGTCAGTTTTCCATTTTACTAAAATTGATGACAATTTTAAATAAAAAGACACACTTTGAGTCACACCATTCACACCATGCATTGGATTGAGGTGAGACTTATTAACACACATCCCAAATGAATTATGGATCATTTTACTAAACTATAAAAATGATATGAATGTGTTTTCTCCATTTTGAGTACATCGCTTGTCTTTTTTTACTAAAATGTCATTTTAAAATTGAAACATGCACTTTGACTCATACTCATCACATTGTGTATCGGATTGAGGTGTGGTTGATTCCTACACATCAACAATGACCTATGAATAATTATCCTAAATTATTTAAACAATTTGAATTGGTTTCCTCAGTTTTGAGTAGGGCAGTTGGCCTGTTTACTAAAATTGATTTAAATTGTAAATAAAAACACACATTTGGAGTCATATCGGTCACATCGTACATCGAATTGAGGTGCGGCTAATTCATGAACATCTCATATCACTTATAGATCATTATCCTAAATTATAAAAACAATATAAATGTGTTAATTTATTTTTGGGTAAGACATTTTGTTTTTTTACTAAAATTGATGTCAAATTTAAATAAAGATGCACTTAGAGTCATAAGGGTCACACCATGAATCAAATTGAGGTGTGGCTGATTCCTACACATTCCAAATCACATATAGATTGTTTCCATAAATTATAAAAACAATATTATTGTTTTTTCTTATTTTTGTGTACATCACTTGTAGTTTTTTAATAAAATGTCATTTTAAACATGAAACATGCACTTTGTCTCATACAGATTACATTGTATATCAGTTTGACACGAGACCAATTCCTATATGTCAAAAAATTATTTATCAACCCATTCACTAAATTATCACGAAAATATGAGTGTATTTGCTCAGTTTTTAGTGAGTGAAACATTTTAAAGTCAAATGTCACTTTTAAACTGACGACGAACACATTGAGTCAATTGTATTTTTTACTAAAATTAATGTCAATTTAAAATAGAAATAAGTAATTGGAGTCATACTGATCACATTGTGTGTCTAATTGAGGTGGGTATGATTCCTACATGTCCTAAAGTCTCAAAACAATCCTAACTGTCAATGTTACCATGATTTCCATTTACTTTCTTTGTCAAACTACCAACACTACATGAACTGGTTTGAACATACCACATCAACTTGAAAAAAAGAATCCACCTATATAAGAAGACAATTATTATGTGTAATACTAAAAATAAATAAATTGAACATAAATATGAAATAATACATTAATTATATGGACAATTATTTTACTATGCAAATATCAAGATTACCTATATGATTGAGCAGTGAAGGGAACTTGAAGGAAAGTGATAATGTGAAAACTATATTGGTGAAAGTTTTTGAGAGAGAAGAAGTATGTGGATGTTTTGGTGTAAAAAAGAGATGAAATATGGACATATCACCCCAACTTGAATAAAAGAATCCACCTATATAAGAAAACAATTATTATGTGAGTAATACTAAAAAGAAATAAATTAAACATAAATATGAAACAATAAATTAATTCTATGGATAATGATTTTACTATAAAAATATTAATATTACCTCTGTAATTGAGCAGAGGCGGTGGCGTTTCTCTTCCTTCAAATTCAGTGGAGGTAATTTGAAAGAAATTGATAAATGAACCACTATAGGGGTGAAAAGGTTTTAATGGATAAGAAGCATGAAATTTGGACATAGCACCCCAACTTGATCAAAAGAATCCACCTATATAATAAAATAATTATTATGTGAGTAATAATAAAAATAAATAAATAAAACATAAATATGAAACAATACATTAATTCTATGGACAATGATTTTACTATGAAACATCAATATTACTTTGTAATTGAGTAGAGACAGCATCGTGGCTCTTTTTGCAAATGCAGTGGAGGTAATTTGAAAGAAATTGATAAATACACCATTGTAGGGGTGAAAAGGTTTTAAGGGAGAAAAATAATGAAAATTTCACAGAGCACCCCAACTCAAACAAAATAATCCACCTGTATAAGAAATGTTTTTATGTGAGTAATACCAAAAAAGTATTAATTCTATAGAAAATGATTTTACTATACAAACATAAATATTGCCTCTATAATTGAGCAGATGATTTTTTTTGTTCTTCCTATAAAGGCATTTGAGCTAATTTGAAAGAAAGTTATAAATGCACCATTGTAGGGGTGAAAAGATTTTAAGGGAGAAGAAAAATGAAAGTTGGATAGAGCACCCCAAATCGACCAAATAATACACCTATATAGGAAAATAATTATTATGTGAATAATAATAATAATAAATAAATTAAATATAAATATGAAATAATACATTAATTCTATGAATAATGATTTTACTATAAAAACATTAAGATTACCTCTGTTATTGAGTAGAGACAGCTTCCTTTCTCTTCCTACAGAGGCATGACACATGGACATAATTCATCTAAAATAAATGAACTATGTAAGGAATAATGAAAAATAAATCAACGTTTCATTATTTATTTTTTTGGGAAAATAGATAAATTATATCATAACATTACCTTTACATCTTTCCAAAGGGTTTCTTTGGTCTAGATATAAGCTAATAATAAAACTAATCATTCTATGTGAACTTCATTATGGTTTAGAAGACTGTATGGATGTTAGGAAACTGCGAGAAAATTAATGATATTGATATCTATTTATCTTCGTTGATAAATGGATCCAAAACAAGGATTCTTTTTGCGCTTCACTACTATTGGTTAACTATCGCTTAGATTTGAATCTGACCTGAACATCTTGTCTGGTGTCCTCATGATGCTCTCATCCCACACATGATCTCTACCATCTCTATCATATCACCATTCATCATTCACTTTTCCTTCTATTCCTTGTAATTTTATTCATTATTTAAACAAGTGGTAATATTATTCCTTCATTTCATTTTTTGATTCTCATATTGCTTCTCCAATCATATTTTTTCCACAAAACCTTTTCCCAATGAATTATCTTATTCTACAAAACTTTATCTTTATGTTCAAGAATCTAATTAGTTTGTTTCTCTCTATGTGTGGGATGAGATCATCATAGGGACGTTGGCCAAGAAGTTCAGGTATGATTCCATGCTAAGCGGTAGTTAACCAATAATAGTGATGTGCACAGAGAATCCTTAGTTTTGTTATTATCTTTGTGAGTGATGAATAGTCAATCCTTATTTTGGCTCTATTGATAAATGGATCCAAATATATATAAATATTTTTACTACTCTTCTATAATAATTTGTCTTGAATAACAACAACATAGACATGGAAAACGGATTTTAGAAGGGTCGTCTTCTTTCTCTCTTTCAAACTTGATGAACTCTTTAACTCCATGTTCATATTCGTTTGGAAAATGATTAGTGTGCATCTATTTTTTTTCATATTCATCCTCCAAGGTTAATAAAATATTAATTTTATAAAACATATAAATAAATAAAAATAAGATATTAATTATCAAAAGTGAAAGTTATAGATAATAGATTACACAAATAGGAAAACATCTCAAGACTCTTGGGATATCAAATCACTACACCGACCAATCCTAAGGAAATTCATGGTACTCCAACTGGATATAAAATTATCATTTACTAATGGATTACATGAAAAGTAATTACATCAAACAAAAAGATATTTTTCTCATTCCTTAATATGAGAATAATGTTTGTAAATTTAAAAAGGTTATACATGAATTGAAACAAGAACAAAGAGCTTGGTAATGAAGGTTAGATGAATTATTAAAGAAAATTTAATTTAAAAAATGAGTAATTGATCATTAATCATTATATAAAAATTAATTTTATGGATAGATTCAAAGTGTTTATCAATTTGGATGACATAATATTTATAGGTTCAAGAGATAAAATATTATAATAATTTTCTACATTAACAATGACCAATGTTTAAATGTTGATAATTAGTGAGTTTACATTTTCCTTCATTTATAGGTGACTCATGGAATTCATGGGATATTTATTTCTGAATACATGTATGTGAGGGAAGTGTTTTATAGATTTAAAAATGAAGATTGAAACCCCATGTTGACACACATTGAAAATAGAATAAAATTTTCAAATTTTGTGGGTGGAATTTCAATCTATAGCATGTCAGTGCCCAAGGGATATTCTCGATCCCCCTATGGCAGGAAACAAGAACCAGGGAATGAAAAAAAAAATAGTGGGAATGATTATTCCAAAAATAAATAAATAAAACTAGTAGAAAGAATATTTAAATAAAAACTATCATGATGCATCTATACATTAGATTACCACACCAACCCAGATAAGTAGAAAAAATAATATATGAAGCAGTATAATATAAAATAAATCCCCTAACCGACCTTTAACTACCTCACACACAAAAGCCTCATTTTAAATTTCTAAAATTTCACATGTATATAATACATTGATAAAATAAATAATGAAAAATATGTATGATAACATTGGTAAATAAATTTTGGAAATGTAAAAAAATAAAACAACCAAATAAAATCCATGTGACTATATGTGTCACCATCAAGTCCAGAGACAATAAACTCTCCATTAGCGATCAAGAGTGGAATAAAAATTAGAAAATGAAAAATTATAAGGCCTACTTCAGTAGTATACAATCACCAGACCACAAATAAAGACATCATTGAAGAAGAAATGAAAAACGAAACCAAAAATACACAAAAAAAATCGAAATGACTACCTCGCTAGGTTGAAGAAAATTTCAGACCCTCTTCAGAAAACCTAACTACAATCAAACACTGGATGTTAGATGAGATTTTCAAGCCACCAGAGGCAGTCGAGTGGTGTCATTAGATCTTTGATTCACTGAGGAGGAGTGCCGACATTAGGTGGATTCCACAGAAAGCTTCTGATATCACGACAGGTTCGCAAAGGGATAGGGTTTTTTAATTAGACGAGGAAACATTTATCAGTGCTTATAAAAAAGCACTGATAAAGGTAGGTCTTTATCAGTGCAAAACTTATAGCACTGATAAAATTTCATTTTATCACTGCTTTGTTTAGCACTGATAATGATGCTTTTATCAGTGCTTATTACTTAAGCACTGTTAATGGATTTATAATTATAATTATAAATAAAAAAAATTGTAAATATTTATATATACTTAATAAATATATATAAATATATATATAGTAAATATATACCTTTTAAAATATATTTATTATAATTTTATAATTATTTATTAATAATTAAGAAAATATTTTTTTAAAATATATATTTATATAATTAATCATATACATATTTAATAAATATATATAGATATAAATATAGTAAATATATTCATTATTTAAGTAAATTTATTATAAATTTAATAATTATTTAAATATATTTATTTATTTATTTATAATAATATAAATACTTTTAAAAAATATTTATTTATTTATAATTAAAAATATATAATTGAATAAATATAATAAATGTAAATTTATTAATATATTTATTTATAAATATTTCTTTACAAATATTTTTTTTAACATTAGTAATGAATATCTAATTTTAAGTGCATGCATATATGTTAAAAATGAGTGAAATTGAATAAATTAAGAATAAGTACACTTTAACAATATTGAAAAAATGGATAAGTTTTATGTGTGTGCATTGTATATAAAAATTTATTAATTACATATATGTGAGATCAATGTGTAAGAACCCAAACCTTCTTTTCAGGTATGTTTTCCTTTTCTGGTCGTTTTTGAGGAAAGGAGGAATTTCTGGAGGTCGTGCAGGGGCATAGGGTTAGCTCATGGTTTGAACAAACCATGTGGCCAACCCAGGAAACCGTGAACCCTTGACAGTGGGATCTGCATAGGTGACGCACGGGTTTTCAAACCATGCAGGCAAGCCATGTGAAGTCTCTGGGTGAGACAGTGGCAACCGCATGGTTGGTTCACGGTTTTCCAAACCGTGCGGCCACTTAATGTTTGGGTTTTTAAGTCTTAGTCCACTCAGGATTTCCCATTTCTTCTCCAAACTCTCTCTCACTCGAGACTCACTCGGGATTTTGGGTTCTCAAAGGTTAAAAGTGCTCTTCCACTCATTTTAGAGGAAAATCAAAGGGGTTTCTTGGCAGATCGAAGGTGGTTCTTCTCGGGTAAGTCTCTCCTCTGGTTCTCTTTAGTTTTCTCTAGGCGTTCTCTTCCCTCTCTCTAGGTTTTCTAGATCTACATACGCTGCATGTAGATCTAGTGTTGGGGTTGCCTTGGGTGTTGATTTTAAGGCTTGTGTATGTTAGAGAATGAGATAAAGAGCAGTTCTCGTGAAGTGTTTTCCCGGATTGGGGTGTGGTTGTTTATGGGTCGTTTTGCTAGAACCCTAAAGGTAGGTGGTTTGTGCCTTTCCATTGAAGTCTTTGAGTATTATGTGAAATTGTTCTCAATACCCTTGAATGGGGTATTGCATGTTTACTGTTTTAGCCTTGTTGTTTTCCTACATTGGTTGTATGCTTGAGTAGAGGATATTTGTATGTGATTAGGGTTAAATTGCTATGCATTGGATGTTTTTCCCATGCATGTTTGTTATGACCGTTTTGGTCCAGCCTTGTCTGTTCAGCTGCATTTTGTTTCCCATACCTAGTATTGTAGGGTGGTGTGATTTTATACTCTAACATGCTGAGATGTTGTAGACTGTTAGCCAAGTAGTTCTTAAGGTTCACTTTGGCAGATACGCTTTGCGATACTTGTTGACTTACACAGGGCTGTGAGAACCTGGTGTAGTAGACCATAGGGATAATGGACGTAAGGGCTTCTCCAAAGTGTGTTATAATTATACGATGTGAGACCACAGGGGGAATTGACATTGAGTGCTTCCTCAGAGTGTCTGTAGTTCCTCGATGTAGGCCAAGATGTTGAGTGTTTCCCCATACTTCCTTTAATACCGATATGAGACTATAGGGGGAATTGATGGTGAGTACTTCCTCATAGAGTCTATACTTTAGCTGAACCAAAGGGGTGATATTGTGTGTGCTTCCTAAAGGGTTGATTTTACTTGTTTAGGTTGAACTAGAGGGGTTAGGTTGTGAGTACTTTCCAAAGGGTTACCTGCTTTGATTAGCAGTTTACTTGCTATGTGATACTAATTGCTTGACTGTAGGAATGGTTGTTGTTGAATAATTTTTTGTTTACTACTGATGTTTATTTCTTGCCTGCCATATATATTCACTAACTGTTAGGCACAAATATTTGGTTGGTTGCCTACTGGGATTTACTCTCACACCATGTTTGGGTCATGCTTTTGGTCCCAAACAGATTACATTGCTGCAGGTACAGATAAGGGCAAGCGACCTTCTACTTCAGGTACATGATTTCTATGGAGCTAGAGAGCATAGGACCAAGATGAGGCTTGCGATGCTGAAAAGTTTATCTGTTTTCTTTTATACTTGGTTTAGTACTTTATTTCAACATTGTGAATTGTTTGGATGCTTTCTTAGACATATGTATCATTCATCATTTATATACATATGTGCTCTAGTTGTTATTACTTCTAGTCTTCTGCTGTTTATTGTTGTATGAATGTTTACTACTTCTGCTATTGCTATATGTTTATTTCCACTGTGTTACTCTACCAATGAGGGCATAGTTTCCCCACTATCACACCCAATTCTCTCACTGCTAGTTGGCAGCCACTGGAATTTGTGTAAATACATTTGAGGCCATGTGACCAACCGGGTACGGGGTGCCTCTAGGTGGCTTCCAGAACCAGGACGTTACAAAGTGGTACCAGAGGGATTATTTCTTCTTGACTTACTGTTCAGAGCCTATAGACAGGGATAGGATGGAATAGTTAATTAGTAATGATTTGTGTCTGGGAGTAGCTAGCCTGTGTATAGGGAAAAGCTAATTTACCTCGATTATTGCAATTTTTTCTAATTTTTCAATTTTACAGTTGATTTAATTTCACAGTTGGGTGACTCACATGTTTGTGCTATTATTGTTGATGTTATTGAGGTTCTATTTCTGTTGCAACCCGATGAAATAAGGGTATGCCATATCATGCATCATATAGGCACTTACTAGAAATCACATGTCATGCATTCTTTCCATGCCATTTAGGGACAATTAGCGATTGCATGTTGTTTTGATATGTGTTGTGGTAGATATGAATGTTGTTGTGATAGATGACATGATAGAATACCAGATATCTAATAAGGTATTGTTTGCATAAGGTATTGTGTGAATGAATGCCAAAAATTTGTTCTTGAGGTTTTATAGGCCCTCATGAACAAGAATTTGGTGGATTATTACTTTTTCCCCTTTATATGACATGTGTAAGATGCTAATATTTGATTCGCCGGGAGTATGGGCCCTCACTGATCGAAATTTGGCACTTAAATGTTAGTTTTCAGTGTTTTCTGGGCATCCAAAGTAGTTTCTGAGGCTTACTATCTGGAAAAAATAAGAATACACGGCGTTTAATGTTGAAACACATGTCGTGTGTCCTTCTATTTGGGAAAGAATAGTTTGTATTCCTAGTACATGCCATGTATTGCACAAACATGCCGTGTAGTCTTGTTTTAGGAGAACCGTGTGGGTTATCCATGTTGAAGGACTTGGGCATAGAAAGAAAATTCAAGTACATGCCATGTGTTAGGAAAACACACTGTGTGTTTTGGGTTGTTACACAACCAGTTGTGGCAGAAGTACATGCCCAAGTGAAAAGGCTTAAGGGAACACACTGCGTAGGGGACATACACACCGTGTAGTCATGTTTTTCAAAACATGAATGCTTTCTCTCTTCTGTTACCTTCTTGTCCTTCCTGTTTATAGTCCTTGATAATATTGATCTAAGGTGTGCATTTGAACTTGTGGAGTCATGACACTGAGACGTCCTCTAGTTATATGCCAGTTATAGGGTGATGATCAGACATTGGATATGGATGATCAAGGACTTCATGCAGAACCTCCTGTTGTGACAGTCTTGGCACCAACAGTTATACCAGATGCAGGTGCTGATGCGTAGTTTAGGTAAGGCTTCATGAGGATTATGTATAACTTCTAGGGAGCATCGCCTCATGCCTTGTCTATGGAAGATTTGACGCGAGTTTTCCAACAACAACATCCTCCCACCTTCTCAGGGGAAGGAGGACCCCAGGCTGCAGAGTCATGGATGGAAGCTATGCTAACGATCTTTGAGCATCTGGAGACACCTCCAGAATGGTGATTCAATATCACTACCTACATGCTACGAGATTATTCTAAGAGATGGTGGGGTGTGATCTCACATGCGGTTCATCAGCAGTTTATGGTTTGGGAGGAGTTCCAGCGCATCTTCTATGATTACTTATGTCTGGAGAATTTGAGGGCCGACTGAGCTCGGGAGTTCATGAGCCTGGAGCAGGGTACCCTATCGGTTATGGATTATTCCTCTAATTTCACCGAGATTCAGCATTTCACACCCTTCCTAGGAGGAGATGGGATGTTCCTGGTAAGGAAGTTTGATGATGGTCTCAGAAAAGACATTCGATCATAGGTGAATATCTTCAGGTTGACTTCCATACCTTCTATCATCAACCAAGAACTGACCACAGAACAAAATATGAGGGATTCTAGAGTTGTGAGCCAGGGCGGATCGACATCCAGTGTTAGTGCTTTACCAGCTGATATCAGGAAATGCCGTAGAAAAACTACACTGGGAGATCTGATTAGGTGGGATGAATCTTCTGGTAGCCAGGTGGTGTGCTACTAGTGCAGAAGAAGTAGGAATAAGAGGTCGCAGTGCTAGAAAGACCTAGTGGAGTGCTGATCCTATGGAAAGATGGGACACTTTCATCATTTCTGTCAGGTATTCTCACCATCAGTCGGTGACTAGGGTTCATCTATGACTCCTCGTACAGGAGCAGCTCCACCAGTTTCTCACCAGTCTGGGAACTGGAGTTCTTCCAGCCATTCAGGCCAAGGTGGAGGTCACGACTCTGGTTGTCAGTCACCAGGCTATCTGTGATAGCAGGGTGGATCAGCTCAAAGCGGTTAGGTAGGGTCATAGGGATGTGGTGCAGGTCAGGCCTTTGTAGTGGAGTAGACCTAGTAGGAGCAGGATCTCGGACCCTCTACAGTTCAAGCTATGATCCTAGTTGCCTTAGTTTTATCTTCTACTCTTTTTGGCATAAAGTATTCCCATAGCTTTATATCTGTTTTTGTTTTGGAGAGCCTTGGTATCTGTATCCATTCTTCATATGATATCTTGACACTAAAAACTATGTTGGGGATGAGAATATCTAGTGTACGTCAGTGCAAGGAGTGCCCCCTTGAGGTTTGTGGGTGTCATTTCCTTTGGGATATATATGTCCTATAGATGATAGGATATGATGTCATTCTTGAAATGGATTGGTTAGTTCTCTTATAGGCGGTTTTTTATTTCTATCTTCGTAGGGTGAGTTTCATATCACCAAAGGGCGGATCATTTCTTTATAAGGTAGAATGTGATGTCCAAGCAAGAAGAGTGGGACCAGAGTATCATGGGTTAGGAGGAGTTATAGCCCAGATTGCTAGTCTGTATCTAGATGACTTGGGAACTTCACAGATGGACTTTCCCCCAGTGGTGGATCATTTTAGGGATGTCTTTCCAGAGGAATTTTCAGGATTACCTCCGGAGTGAGAGGTAGACTTTTCTATTGAGATTGTTCTAGGGGTGGCACTGGTGTCCATTCCTCCTTATAGGATGGCTACACCAGAGTTGCAGGAGCTCAAGAAGTAGTTGGAGGAGTTTCAGGCAAGGGGTTTCATCCGACCCAATATTTCTCCTTGGGGTTCACTTCTCCTATTTGTGAAGAAGGCAGACGGTAATCTTATACTTTTCATGGATTATAGAAAGTTGAACCAGTTGATAGTCAAGAATCGATATCCCTTGCTGAGGATTGATGATCTCTTTGATCAACTTCGTGGAGCAAAGGTGTTCTTGAAGATTTATTTGAGATCTGGTTACCATCAGTTGCGTGTTATAACATCTGATATACCTCTTACAACCTCCTGGAGTAGGTATGGTCTATATGAGAACGTGGTTATGTCATTCGGTCTCACGAATGCGCCTGCAATTTTCATGGCGCTGATGAGCCGAGTGTTCCATCTATACTTTGATTATTTCATGGTAGTCTTTGTGGACGATATCTTGGTGTACTCTCGCACTCGACACGACCATGCTACCCATCTTGAGATCATTATTTGTACACTAAGAGAGCATCATTTATATGCTAATATCTCAAAATTCCACTTTTGGATGGATTAGATTCACTTCTTGGGTCATGTTATCTCAGAGACTGGAGTATCAGTAGACCTATAGAAAGTGAGAGAAGTAGTTTCTTGGGAGAAATCGAAGAATTTCTTTGAGGTGCAAAGTTTTCTAGGGCTAGCTGGATACTACAGATGCTTCACACATGACTTCTCACACTTAGCAGCACCACTGACAGACCTGACTAAGAAGGGTTCCAAGTTCTTATGGTCATATTCTTGTGATTCATCCTTTCAGGAGCTGAAGGGGAGGTTGACGTCAGCACCAATACTAGTTTTTCTAGAGTTTTGAAAGAGCTATATTGTTTATTGTGATGCTTTAGGTATCGGGCTAGGATCTTTTCTTATGTAGGGAGAAGGAGTCGTTGCGTACGGGTCTCAGAAGTTGAGGCCACATTAGAGGAATTGCTCTAAGCATGATCTTGAGTTGGCAGTAGTTGTTCATGCCTTACGCTGTTGGATACATTACCTTCTGGGAGAGTGGTTTGTGGTTTTCACCAACCACAAAAGTCTTAAGTATATTTTCACTTAACATGACTTGAATTTGAGGTAGTGAAGGTGGGTTGAATATCTTCAGTCCTTTGACATTGAGCTTGCCTATACACCTAAGAAAGGAAACGTAGTGGTTGATGCACTGAGTAGGAGGACTTAGTTACAGGTAGTTCAGGAGGCCAGTAGTGAGTGGAATCTTATGGCTCTATTCTCTGAGATGTATTTGGAGGTTCATGACAGACAGGGGAAGACGTTTCTATCTTCAATAGCTGTTACCTCTACCCTTCTGGACTAGGTGCGAATGAGGCATTTATTAGATTCTAAAGTCATAGTCCTACGGGAAAGCATTTCAGGAGAGGACCTTATTCCTGGTTGGACCATAGGCGAGGATGATGTATTGCATTTCCAGGGGTGCATATGGGTGTCAGCAAACATATGTGAGGAGCTGATGTGGGACTTTCATTCCTTAGTTTGGGCAGTTCATCCTGGTGTCACCAAGATGTATCGTGATCTACACCATCAGTATTGGTGGCCAAGTATGAAGATAGATGTTGCTAGTTTAGTCATGAAGTGTTACACCTGTCAGCAGATGAAAGCGGAGTATCAGTGACCAGTAGGGATTTTGTAACAGTTACCCATTCCCGAGTGGAAGTGTAATGATATAGTGATGGGTTTCGTGACCAGTTTGTTGAGGTCGCCTCAAGGGAATGACGTTGTGTGGGTTTTCATTGAAAAACTCACTAAGGTTTCTCACTTCTTTCCATAAAGGAGACCTTCGGTGTTGATGAGCTGGGATGGTTGTACATCCGATATATTGTATGTCTACATGGAGTTCCACACTCCATTTTTTTATACAGAGATGCACGTTTTACTTCTTGGGTCTTGTAGGGTCTTCAGAAGGCTTTGGGTACATAGGTACTTTTGAGTACAGCTTACCATCCCCAGACAGATGGTCAATCTGAGTGTATGATTCAAGTTCTTGAGGATATTCTCTGAGAATGTATTATAGATTTTGGAGGTTCTTGGGAGAAACATTTACCTCTAGGGGATTTTAACTATAATGATAGTTTTCAAGAAACTATTAAGATGGAACCTTATGAGGCTTTGTATGGTAGGTCATGCCGATCACCCTTGTGTTGGATGGAGTCAGGAGAGGCAGCTATGTTGGGACCTCGTCTTCTCTAGTAGACCATAGAATAGATAGAGTTGATTCGAAAGAGGATGGATACTACACGGTCTGGACATAAGTCTTATGCTGATCAGTGGAGATGACCTCTAGAGTTCGAGGTCAGGGATCAGGTTTTTCTATGTGTCACACTGAGGTTGGGGAATAAAATGATCCAGAGATAGGGTAAGCTTTAACCAAGGTACGTCGGGCCGTTTGAGGTGTTGGAGATAGTTGGTATGGTTTCCTATCAGTTGTAGTTACCTCATAGGTACTGGGATATCCACAATGTCTTCCACGTTTCACAACATCGACGTTACTTTTCAGACCCGTCTCATGTTTTCCAACCTGATGAGGTTGAGTTGGAAGTTGACGCATATTTTGAGGAGCATCCTATCCAAATTGTTGATCACATTACAAAGGTTCTTTGTGGCCGGTCTGTTCCTCTGGTACGAGTACTATGGCAGCACGGGTGAGTACAGGACGAGACTTGGGAGAGGGAGGCTGATGTAAGATCACAGTGGTCGGAGTTGTTCAGGGTTTCTTCTTCTGCGCTGCCTTGCTAGAGAAATTCAGGGACAAATTTCTTTAAGGGGGGAAGTTTGTAAAAACTCGGACCTTCTTTTCAGGTATGTTTTCCTTTTTTGGTCATTTTTGAGGAAAATAGGAATTTCTAGAGGTCGTTTAGGGGCACACGGTTGGAACATGGTCTGAAAAAACCATACGGCCAGCCCAGGAAACCGTGCACCCTTGACAATGGGATTCGTACTGGTAGTGCACAGTTTTTCAAACCATGTGGGAAAGCTGGGTGAAGTCCCTTGGTGAGACTGTAGCAACCTCACGGTTGGCGCACAGATTTCCAAACCGTGCAGGGTAACCGTGCGGCCACATAAAGTTTAGGTTTTTTAGACCCGGGCCACTCGGGATTTCCCATTTCTTCTCCAAACTCTCTCCCACTCGAGCCTCACTCAAGATTTTGGGTTCTCAAAGGTTTAAGGTGCTATTCCAATAATTTTTTAGGCAAATCAAAGGGTTTTAATGGTGGATCAAAGGCGTTTTTTTCTTGGGTAAGTCTCTCCTATTGGTTCTCTTTGGTTTTCTCTCGGTCTTATCTTCCCTCTCTCTAGTTTTTCTAGATCTATATCTGTTGCATGTAGATATAGTGTTGGGGTTGCCTTGGGTGTTTATTTTAAGTCTTTTGGATGATAGGGAAGGAGATAAAGAGTGGTTTTTGTGAAGTGTTTTCTCGGATTGGGGTGCGGTTGTTTGTGGGTTTTTTCACCAGAACCCTAAAGGTAGGTGATTTGTGACTTTCCATTGAAGTCTTTGAGTATTATGTGAAATTTTTCCCAATACTCTTGAACGGGGTATTGCATGTTTACTTTTTTATCCCTATTGTTTTCCTTATTTTCTTGTATGCTTGAGTAGAGGATATCTGTATGTGATTAGGGTTAAATTTCTATGTTTTGGATGTTTTTCCCATGCATGTTTGTTATGACCGTTTTGGTCCAACCTTTCCTATTAGACTGTAGTTTGTTTCCCATACCTAGTATTGTAGGATAGTGTGATTATCTACTCTGACATGCTGAGATTCTGTAGACTATTATCCATGTAGTTCTTAAGGTTCACTTTGGAAGATACTCTTTGCGATACTTGTTGACTTACACAGGGTTGTGAGAACCTGGTGTAGTAGACTATATGGAGAATGGACGTAAGGGCTTCTCTAGAGTGTATTATAATTATACAATGCAAGACCACAGGGGTAATTGATGTTGAGTGCTTCCTCAGAGTGTCTGTAGTTCCTCGACGTGGGCCATAGGGGGAATAGATGTTGAGTGCTTACCCAGAGCACCTTTAGTTCTGATATGAGACTATATGGGGAATTGACGGTGAGTGCTTCCTCAGAGAGTCTATACTTTAGCTGAACCAAAGGGGTGTGATTATGTGTGCTTCCGAGAGGGTTTCTTATACTTGTTTGGGTTGAACCAGAGGGGTTAGGCTGTGAGTACTTCCCAGAGGGTTACCTTCTTTGATTAGCTGTTTACTTTCTATGTGATACTGATTGCTTAACTATAGGAACGGTTAATGTTGAATACTTTTTTGTTTACTACTGCTGTTTATTTCTTGCCTACCATATATATTCACTGACTGTTAGGCACAGATCTTTTGGTGGTTGCCTACTGATATTTAGTCTCACACCCTGTTTGGGTCATGCTTTTGGGCCCAAACGGATTACATTGATGCAGGTATAGATAATGGCAAGCACCCTTCTACTTTAGGTACATGATTGTTGTGGAGCTGGAGAGAATAAGACCAAGCCGAGGCTTGTGATGCTGAGAAGTTTATCTGTTTTCTTTTGTACTTGGTTTAGTACTGTATTTCATCATTGTGACTTGTTTGGATTATTTCCTTGACATATGTATCATGGATCATTTATATACATATGTGCTCCATTTTTTATTGCTTCTAGTCTTCTGTTGTTTATTGTTGTATATATGTTTACGGCTTCTGCTATTACTATATGTTTATTTCCACTGTGTTACTCTACCAATGAGGGCATAGTTTCCCCACTATCACACCAAAGGCCCTCGTTTCTAGTTGGCACCCTCTGGAATTTGGGGAAATTCACTTGAGGCCATTTGACCAACCGGGTATGAGGCGCCTCTGGGTGGCTTCTAGAACCGGGAATTTACACAATATAACACATATTTGATCTATGTAAAATTGAAAAATCAAACAACATTCAATTAAATGTCGAGTACTACGCAATTATTCAATATTTTTAGTTATAAACTATTATTCAATAAATATATGACTATTTAATGTAATGCGCCTACATATTATGTAATATATAAGTTATATTTATATACATTAATATATATATATCTATATATTTAATATATACAATTTAATAACATTAATTACCATAATTATCTAATTAATAAAATGTTTAATATTTAATAATGTAAATCAATTTATTCATTTTTATCAATAATTATTTAATTTATAAAATTTGTAATATTTTTTTAATAAACGCAGTTTTTTTATTTAATTATTTTAGTTTATTTATTTGTACCTTTATCAGTACTAAAAATAAAGTGCAAAAATGGTCACCCTTTGTAAATGCTAAAAATAAAGCCCTGATAAATGTTACCCTTTATCAGCACTAAAAATAAAGCACTGATAAAGGTTCCCTTTATCACTGCTAAAAAAATAGCTGATAAATGGTTAAATTTATCAGTTCTTTTATTAACATTGATAAATATTCCATTTATCAGTATTTTTTTGTAGCACTGGTAAATATCAACAATGTTAAAGGCTGGTTTTGTAGTAGTGTATCACTTGACACATGATTTTGTCTATTCTTGCATGTGAATTTACCTTTAAATTATATAATATACTTCTATATACATGTGAAATTATTCTATAGACACATTATTGGTGTCCTACAAGGTTATACTCATGCCCTATATAGGCATCTCAATGCATGAGTAGATCTCATGATCATGGATCTAAATAAGGGAAAGGTCCCTATAGTAGGTTGTTGAGGAGCCTAGAGCTAGGGGTAGATTCAGTACATAGATAGACTCTTGATAGTTTCCAAAATTTATTATATTTAATTATTTCCAAATGTATTGTTATATTGTTAACCGGACACATCGAGGGTCTACTTAATTGTAATTGTATGACTTAACATGATGTCTGGTATTTTATCTATTTATAATATTGTTTACTATGTTTTTTCTTTCAGATTATATTTATTTTATTATTATCCAGTGATATTACATGTTAATTTAGACCCTCATTGTTGGTCGGTAGCCTCTTGCATACGGGGTGACACACATGAGGTTATGTGGAACTTCGGATCAAACCTGGTGATTTGGGTCTGGGTGTTACAAAATATTATCAGATCATGAGGTTTCATTTCTTTTATTTTAGGGTAATGGTAGAAAGGATATAGTTTGTGTGTCACTCAGGTAGAGGAGATTCCATGTTCCTAGTCGGATCATGTGTAATAGACCTCCGAGTTACCGATGATGGTATTGTTGTTAGATTTTTCTGGGATTTGGGTTCATTCATGCATCATGAGTGGGTGCATAAGATTACATTCCATATATATATTCGTTAAGTGATTCATAGTAGTTCTTTAACTAAGATCCTTAATTGTGATTTTTGTTGACTGATATGTCTATATTCTCTACTGTTTTGATATATTTGTGATGAAATTAGTTAGTTTAAATTGTGCATGTTGTTATGTTATATGTATATGTGTGTGTGTGTGTGTGATTGTGACTAGAGTGCAGGTATATAGGACTAGTCTTGATCCTTGGGTAAGACTAGAAGGGTTATACCTTGTCTATGGGTATCTCTTAGGATAGGTATTCTGATATAAATCCCTTGGTGTGATTTATAACTACTTAATTTGTACTAATAGGAATTTTTTTATAGGTGTTATGAATATGCATTTGGCATTTCAAAAAATTCCACCTCAAAGAGGCCAAAATGTCCCTATTAGGAATGATGAACCATTTCCACTATAACTATGTGGGAGGATGCACCTGAGCATGTTCACATACCAACTCTACAGTTTAAGATTTAAACCCACCCCAACCATGAGTCTTACATATTTCACCTACTTAATGTGGAGGGTCAAAAAGGATGATGGTCAATTATTTCAATAATTTTCAGATCCAGTATCTGCCATCATTTTAGGGAACTTTTAGTCCTCGAGCTGGGGATTGGATTGAAATCATCAAGTTTATCTTTGATCTAGTGGATACTTTAAAGGATAGGAAGGTGAAGTTGGAATCCTTTTTGAAATAGGGACCTTCTAGGAGGTGGTAGAGAATAATGGGACAAGAAGTCAGGTATGGGGGTCTCACTTAGGAGGCCTTCAAGGGGATGTTCTTCAAGTATTTCTTCCCTAACATTCTAAGGATAGACTGGTAGGGGGAATTTATGGAGCTTCTATAAGGAATGATGTCGGTTTTTTCTTACTCATCTCATTTTATAGGGTTTCTTTTCTTTGTACATTTATTGTCTAGGAATGAGGTGTAGAAGGATGGGAAGTTTGATATTAGAATTCTTCCAAATCTCAAACATTAGGTTAGGTTCCATGATCAGATGATGTATATTGAGGTACTTTTCAAGGCCCTATGATTTTGAGAAGGGGTTAATGGAGGATATGCCCACAAGTTGTCTACCAGCTTGAAATGTGTTGATGACCAAACTTCCCAATGTTGCAACAAGTTAATATTCTGGTAGTATGAAGAGGAAGGATGAGGAGGTACAACAAGATTATATTTAGGTGGAGTAGAGTAGATATTGTTCTACTCCCTCTATGGGAGGAGGTTTTACCAGGTGCTATGACTATGGACAGAAGGTACATTTCAGTACATCATGCATGTAACTACCTAATAAATTCCACTGATGTTCCAAGATGGATTATCTATAGTACTTTTGTTCTAAGATTGCATCTATAGATTCATGGAGCATAGGTCATGGTGCAGGTAGGGGTCCCCTATAGTAGACATAGGCACCACAGGTATCAGTGACTCAGGTGACTCATGATCCACAAATACAGGGTCATGCTCTAGAGATTGCAAAAATTTATGTGATGGATGGGGTTCCATCCACCAATGGAGAGGTACCTTCTATAGTTATAGGTATAATCTTGATTACCACTATGATATATAATACTTTTTTTGATACAGTGTCTTCCCATTCTTTCATATCTTCTCAAGATGTTTCTGAACTAGATTTACTAATTAAGATATCTTCTAAGTTTCTCACTCTTGACATGCTTTTGGGAAAGAAATTAAACCATCTCCATCAATTCCTTAAATGTCATGTTATTATTGATGGCAACAGAAATATATGGGAATTCATGACATTAGGGATGACCAGTTTCAATGTGATATTCAAAATGTACTGGTGGGATAGTTATTGTGATTATATCAACTATTATTAGAGAGTGTATCTTTTACCCCATGAAGAGGAGAGAGGTTTATATTGACTAGTGAGTGGAATCTTAGAGAAGTCATGAAGGGACCAGACTTGAGTCATGTTAGAGATATCATAGCACAAGTAGAAAGTTTTTCTCTTATAGTAAAATCAGTATTCCCCCCTCTTTCTTTCCTCCAATAGTGGATCATTATCAGGATGTATTTCCAGATGAATTCTTAGGTCTTCTTCTAGATGAGAGAATTGAGTTTGAGATTGAGCTTGTGTAGGGTGAAATTGATATCAATTCCCCATTAATGTATAAAACCAACTGATTTGAAAGGGTTAAAGCTGAAATTATAGGATTTAGAGGTGATGGGATTTTTTTGACCAAGCACATCTTCTTAGGGTGCTATGGTGTTGTTTTCTAAAAATTCATATGGTATTCTATGGATCTGTGTGGGCTTAAAGAAGATAAATCATGTAATAGTGAAGAAAAATATCATTTACCCATAATTAATGCTCTATTTGATTAGTTATTGGGATCTATATGGTTTTTCAAGATTGATCTTTATTTAGGCTACCATAAACTCCAAGTTAGAGGGGATGATATTCCCAAGATATATTTTAGGAGTTGATATAGATTGTATGAGTATATTTTCATGACTTTTGGGTTAAAAAATTCTCTATTTATGTTCATGGATCTGTTGAAAAAGATATTCTCTACATACCTTGACTACTTTGTTGTTATATTTATGGATCATATTCTAATATATTCCAAGACATTAGATATGCATGTTAGGTAACTTGAGATTGTATTGAGTGCACTTTAAGTGCATCATCTTTATACCAAAATTTAGAAGTGTAACTTTTGGATTTAGGGGGAATATTTACATGGGCATTTGATTTCTAAGGTTGAGATTTTAGTGGACCTAAAAAAGGTAGAGTTCATGATGTCTCTGGAGCATCCTAGGAATGTGTTCAAGATCAAGAGAATCCTTGGGCTTACAGGGTACTATCGATGCTTCATCTATGACTTCTCCCATTTGGTATCACCAATAAAAGATATAAACAAAAGGGGGAAGAAGTTTTAGTGGTATGATCAGTGTAAAAAGTCTTTTTTTTATGAAGAAGAGATTGATTACAACCCCAGTTTTGATCCTTTATGAGCATGGAATTGGATACGTAGTATATTGTGATTTTTGGGGTATCAGGTTGAGAGTTATATTGATTTAGGGAGATCATGTGTTAATTTATGGGTTACATCAACTAAAAAACCAAGGGCATAAATTCATAACACATGACTTGGAGTTGGAAGTTGTGGTCTTTTTCTAATTTTTTGGTTGAATTATCTCTTTAGTGAGAAGTTTGTCTTCTATAAGAACCACAAGATCCTATGATATATCATAAATAATTAGAATATAAATATGAGGAAGAGGTTTTTGGTAGATTATCTACAAAAATTTGACTTTTATATGGTCTATTATCTAGGGAAAGGTAATTTCATTGAAGATTCTATTAATAAGAAAACATTGGACATATAGGATCTTCGAGAGTATCCTTCACAGGAAAAATGGTGTCTGTTGAGCTTGATGGATAAGTGTACAGTGGATGCATCATAGGATAAATGATTTATTAAATGTGTACCTTTGGTTATCAAATAGTCATTAGTGGACCTGGTATAGGACAACCAAGAGTCAAATCCTAAGTGTGTAGTGATGCATGAATTCCTATTAGGGGATGATTCTATTCTAGGGTGGTCCATAGATGATGATGACATGATCTACATTCATGGGAAGTTGGTTGTTCCAGTTTATTTGATGGACGATCTGATAAGAGTCTCTCATGTTTCTAAGTGGGTATTGAATCTATGTTTGATGAATATATACCATGAAATCTAAAATCATTTTTGGTGGTTGAGAATGAAAAGGGATTTCATTGGTTTTGTTTCATGATACCTCACCTTCTAAAGGGTAAAGGCTGAGAATCAGGGTTCTGGTGGGTTTCTTTAACCACTTATGGTGCCTTTGTGGAAGTGTGGTGATGTGATTATAGACTTATTGATGGGGTTACCCAAGACACTAAGAATTAATGACATTTTTTGGGTGGTATTTGATTGGATGATGAAAGTGGCTCATTTTATGCTGATTTGAGAGACCCTTTCCATGGAAGAATTAGGGAAGTTGAATGTATGGGAGATTTTACACCATCATGGATCTAATTTGAGCAAAATATCAAACTAAGATGCATGTTTCACATCATGAATTTGGTAGGGATTATAAAAGTATTTGGGTACCTAACTGAGACTGAGTACAATGTATCATTTATAGACTAATAGACAGTCTGATAGGATGATCTGAATTTTAGAGGATATGCTAGGGTCATGCATACTATAGTTTAGTAGAGCTTGGGATGACCACCTATATTGGGTTTAGATTTTGTAAAACAAAAGATTCTAGGCTTCAAATCAGATTCAACCTTTTGAGGATCTTTATGTCTGGTCATTTTTCTCACTTTTATATGTACATAAGGCAGCTGAGGTAGTAGCTGTGTGGAAGAGTATGGTATAGGTGACCTCTGAGATAGTTTAGTTCATCCAAATGATGTTTATTATCACTCAAAATAGCCATTAATTTTATATCTGTATAAGGAAGATACCATTGGAGTTCACTATGTGTGGCCAAGTTTTCTTGCAAGTGAATCCTTGACTAGGGCATCAATTGTTACGGAAACAAGTGAATCTAGAACTAAGATTTGTCAGACCGCTTGAGATTATCAAACATCTCGAGATAGTGGCATGACATTTGTACCTTCCTCCATTGTACCAAGTTATGTATGATGTGTTTCATATATATCAAATTTATAGGTACATCCATGATCTTGTGCATGTGATCAACTATAAGGATTTAAGATAGATCCTGATGCATCGTTTGTGGAGCACTTGGTGTAGATCATATACCAGAGTGAGAAAGTGTTGAGAGGGAAGATTATGCCACTTTTCAGAGTTCTATTAAAGAATGGAAAGATTCAAAATGAGATGTGGGAGCATTAGGTTAATGATTCAGAATATTTTTTGGAGTTGTTTGATCAAGATATCTCGAGGCACTTCTTTGGGATGAGAATTCATTAGATGGGGGGATTGAAACATCCATATATTTTCATGGTATGTTTATTTTTAAATTATGATGTATCTTATCATGTTTTTATCCTATAGAGTTATGTTTCATGGGAAAAGGTCTCTTGGAGTTCATTTTTAAGATATTATAGGATTTTTGGGTTGAAAAATTGATGAAATAAGGCCATCGGCTAGCCAGTGGAATGCACCATCCAGCCTATGGTGTTATTAGAGGAATCTACATTTTTGAAGATCCCACCAATCTATCAGTGGCCAGGCACTAGTCCAACAATGTTACCCATTTTTAGGTGTTGTAGCAAACCGACCTAAGTCAGCCCGACCCGTCACCTGAGCTATCATTCCATAAGGCCTGAAGCACATTGTTGATCACTATAGGTTGGTGACAAGCACCAAGGCATCACAAATAACCATTTATGAAAGGTTTTGAAAATATTAAACTTGTATTACCCATCCATTAAATGAGATTGAAAAACCAACATAATCAAAGTCAATATATATAAACATGAAACAAGAGTAACACAAAATTTACTAAAATCAGATACCGTAAACAACATCACATCATCATACATAACATGTCACATAAAAGACATAAAAAATTAATTCACAATCAAAAGATAAAAAATAAATAATTTGTATCAAGACCCAGATAAGTAATAAATGACATCCCATCAACACAAAACTCAAAAAAATCATCACAAGATAACCATATGATACCACATCTCCTTCATCAAAATAATATTGGACAATAGTAATCAAGAATATCCACTTAATTACATGGTGGCCTTGTCTTTAACTATGTCCTACAAAAAAAATCATGCCCATGACCAAAAGCATAAGTAGGGTGTGAGGAAAAAATACTAGTAAGATACCACTATGAATCTATATAAGGATTTTAAGCCATTAAGACGAATAAAATAGTTTAAAACTCATTTTACAAAACTATTCCACTTTGAAAACATTTGACTTTGAATCAATCCTTTGAAATACCTTTGGTTTTCATTAAACAAAACATTTTTCCAAAAACATAATCAATATGGATCAAGTAAAGGAATAAAATAAACATGGAATAAACATTATTAAACTACCCAAACAAGGATTAAACAAGGTTATAAGCATAAACATCTCCATTTTCATGACATGGCCCACTAGTACCTTCCTAACCGATGGTAAGCTGAGTGTGACAATCCCAAACCTACCTCCAATAGTCTAGGGGTCACGACTAGTTCCAAGTAGTTATAAACTAAATTGGAAGACCTTACAATAATGTATCTGTATGCACACACACAACCATCTCCATGAAAAAGTATAGAGAGAAAATAAAAATACTATAATATCTATAGTATAACCATGCATGAGATTGAAAGTTCCCAGTCAGGATTATTGTATCACTGAGAGGGGGAGGGGTGAATTAGTGATACTTTTTCTTTTATGTTTCCTGGAAATAACCTTTTCCTATTGTTAAATATGTCATGACCCGTCCACCAGGGCCCGTGTCGTGAATACCCCAAGCCCGCCTTCCATAGGCCAGGAGCTAGCGACTAGCACCGAAGGCGTTTTCCCTAAAACTGGTAAGGCATTTCCTTTCTAACCTGTAACACACACATTCAATCACACAACAAGATACGAACACATGAAAATTGTATAACCAAAATAGTGATAAAAGTAAAACGGGCTGGAATACAAGACTAATAGTAAAGGTACAAGTACAACTGAATAAAGATTAAAGGAACCTATAGGGTCATCCTTAGAGGTTCCTACCTGAAGGGTATGTATAGAAAACCTCCACAGCACTCCACATCCACCCATCTCCTCTACGCACCAACATGCCAAATGGTCCACCTCCAGGTACCATCCAGTCCTGGTACTCTCAACCTCGATCAACATTGTCTGTCATCTGCACCAAACACAACACGGTGAGAGCATATCCCATGCAGGGGTGAGTGTAACTATACTTAGTAGGGACCTCGAGACCCTCAAGGTCTCACAAAAATCCACAAAGGATAAACCACAAAGAGTGAAAACAACGGATATCCGTACTTAGGTATATGACCATATATATACCTAAGTTATCTAGTAAACCCATATCAATCATGAGGAACCCACAGAGTCTAAATCGAAATCCCCAAGATCAAATGTTCCAGAAATGAAGCAACAATATGAAGGAAAGTACGACACAGGTACGCCACACAGAAGAATACCACCAAGGTATTACCATGAAGGAAAGTACCACACAGGTACAAAATCAGGTCACACCAGGTATAACTTGGGTATGGTAGTAAAGTTGATTAGTTATAACTAAGAAATAATCTTACTCCATTAAGAGGAATACCCACATAGGATCGCCAGGTGCTGGCCTCCATAGGATCACTAGGAGCTGACCCACACAGGATCTCTAGGTGATAACCCACACAGGATCGCTTGGAGCTGACCCATATAGGATCGCTATGTGTTGACCCACATAGGATCGCTAGGAGTTGACCCACACAGGATATCTATATGTTGAACCACACAGGATCCCTAGGTTCTAACCCATATAGTATTGCTAGGTGCTGACCCACATAGAATTTCTAGGAGCTGACCCACACAAGATCGCTATTCATTCTTCTCATCACAGCCAGCAACTGGGTTCCTATACTATGCTTTCTTGTATCTGGGAGGATCCTCTCCACAATCTACTGGTTGATACTCCAAATGCCACGAATTCCCATGAATAGGTATCTCAAAGGACCGCCGTTTCATAGGGGTATCAACACAATAGACGGTGCGTCATTCTGACGCTCGGTCTGTGAGTTATTAGCCTTTTAGTCCCGGGGGCCCGATTGGATTCGTGCTCGATCCAACCTGACCGCACCCCCAACTTAATCTAAAACTCTAGTGGGGTATACTCAAAGGGTCTGTCTCACTCCAAGATTTCCATTGCCACTTACGGTTCATCAAACAGATGTCTGGTGCCAAAGTTATGGCCCAAGTAAAGTATAGGGTCGTATCTGGTCCGGGTCTGGTCTGACCTGGTCGGACCGACCGACCCGACCTGGCCTGGGTCGACCCGGACTGTGTTGTGGCCCGACCTGGCAAGCCGTAGGTGGCCGCGAGGCCACAGATGGCCATGGGTGGCCGCGAGGCGGCCCGGCCGGGGCATCTCCACCGTAGGGGGTGCTATAGGATGACTCGGCCATGGGGTGGCAGCGTGGACATGGGGCGGCGATCCAGCCATGGGGAGGCATCCTGTCCACGGGGCGGTATCCCATCCGCCGGTTGGTGTCCTGAACGTGGGGCGGTAAGGAGCCGCGGACAACGGCGGGGGACATGGACGGTACGGAGGCCGCAGGGCGGCGGTGGCCACAGGGAGGCACCGTTTTTTTGTTGCCTTCGTCATAGCAGGTGGTGGTTTCGGTCACCATTCTCGTGCCCCAACCATGGATGGTTGTCATCCTCCTCAATCGCGAAGAACACCACATTATTTACAGAGGGGTCGAGCCATGTTTTTTTGGCCCGCACCCTCCGCATTAGGGTGATAGCAAGAAGATCAACGTTAAATGATTCAATGTGATAATAAAATTACATTGATCAATTTTTAAACTCACTCATACCTTGTTCATTCGTTGACGTTGATGAGGATAAAATGAGGTGAATTTGTCGACATTCGTCTCATCCACCACACACTTCCAATCCAAGTCTCATGAGTTGGTTTGTTGAAGTCAAAAATGTTCCCTGTTGGATTTCTTCATTTGGAGAAGCATTCTTCGTTGGAGAGATTTCTCCCAAGGCTCCACCAAATAAAAATGCCAAGTATCCAACATAATAGATTATGTTGTCTATTTAGTTCGTTGGCATAAATTCAAAATAGCTTAATCAATTAATTAGGTTGGCATAATAAATGTTGGAGGAGTTGAAGAGGCTCCCCTACATTTAATAGAAAGATTGAGGGTTTCTCCCAATTAAAGGGGAATTTAAGGGGGTTTATACTTGGGTGGTCCCCACCACCATAACCTCTCATGGGAGCTTAGGCTCGGTGGTCACCACCTTCATAACCTCTCATGGGAGATTTTAGTTCTGGTGGTCCCCACCACCTTAACTCATGTAGAGTAGGTTTCAAAAAATGAAATAAAATAGAAGTTTATTTTATTTTTTCATTTTTTTTCATTTCCACACAAAACTGAAATTCTATATTTCACCCTCAACACGTTGTCGTCGAGGAGAAAGTATTCTTAAGCGAATACTGGCACTACGATTTCAATTGTGCCCTCAGATTTTAATTCTGAGCACCGGTTCAAAAGTTATAAAATCTTTCTCGCACGTTTACTGAACATACCCAAAAAAAGTTCATAAATTCATTCTGGGCACTCCGGGCCTCATAATCACACACTTTTAATTTTCACGGACTCGTAAAATTCCCATATATTTAAAAAAAATCATGGAATTTCCGAGTGTTTACATTCTCCCCACCTTAGGGCTTTACATCCCCATAAGCCACAAATCGAAACTAGAAAAACATGTGGGGGTACTGAGCATGCATCTAAGCCTCTTGCTCCCATGTGATCTTCTGGAGGTTCCCATGATGCCAACGAATGCACACTAGAGGTATCGACCGCCCATGAAGGACCAACTCCTGTCGATCCTCAATCTCAACTGGAACTTCTGTAAAGGTCTCCCTATCATCGATGTCCAGCTCTCCATGGTCGATGACGTGGGAAGGGTCATGAACGTATCTCCTCAGTTGGTATACGTGGAAGACATCATACACCCGGTACAAACTGAGGTGGAAGAGCTTAGTGGTGAGCCACCTCGCCAACTCTACTGAGGACCTGGAAGGGTCCAATAAATCTCAGAGATAACTTGCCGCATCGGCCAAATCTTCGTAAACCTCACTGAGGTGAGACCTATAAAAAGATGTGGTCACCATCCTCGAACTCTAGAGGTCTCCGTCTCCTATAAGCATATAACTTCTTCCTGCTCGGTGCAGTCTTCATCCACTCCTGGATGATCTGCACATTCTCTGTGGTAGCCCGAACCATCTCTGGTCCCACGAGTGCTGACTCCCTTAGGTCAGTCCAGCACGAAGGTGATCTGTAAGGTCGTCCATAAAATGCCTCAAAAGGTTCTATCTGAAATGTGGAGTGATTTTTGTTGTTGTATAAAAACTCCACCAAAGGCAAGTGATCCTCTCAGCTGCAACCAAAGTTGAGAACACAAGCACAAAACATGTCCTCGAGGGTCTGAATGGTCTTCTCATTCTGACCATCCTTTTGAGGATGGAACGTGGTGCTCAAACAAAGATGCGTCCCAAAATCCTCATGTAACCCCTTCCATAGTTGGGAAGTAAAATTTGAATCCCAATCAAAGACGATCATTGAGTGTACTCAATGTAACCGCACAATCTCCTACACATAGAGGCATCCCAAGCTCTCTATTGAACTCTGCTCTCTAATCGATAGGAAGTGGGCCGACTTGGTGAGTCGGGTGATGATCACCCAAATTGTATCATGACCCCTGGATGTACATGGAAACCCCATCACAAAATCCATGGATATCCCAACCCACTTCCACTCTAGAACCTCTAAAGGCTGAACCAAGCCTGCTGGTACCTGGTGATCCGCCTTCACTTGCTGACAAGTGTGGCACCGAGAGAAAAACTATGCTACTACTTTACTCATTCCTGACCACCAGTGTTGTCGTCGGAGGTCCTGGTACATATTCTCCACTCCTGGATGTACTGCTAGAGGGGATGTGTGGAACTTCCTCAACACTTCTTTCTGAAGTGACACTAGTACCATTGTACATCCTCTAAATAGTATGACATGCTCCCCACCTTCAGAAAATTTATCAGGTGCATGGCCTTTGAATATCTGAGTATGTCGAGCCTCACAGTCAGCATCCCCATGTTGCGCCTCCCTAACTCAATGAAGAATTGGGGCAGTGACTGTAAGAGACTGAAGAAAAACAGCTCCATCTTGATCCACAAAGGATATCTACAAAGCAGTCAGCTGCTTCGTCGCCTCTCCTAGCAGATGTATACCAGACCTTATGTTGAGTGCATCTACTACAATGATTCCCTTACCAAGAGTATATACTATCTCGAAGTCATAGTCCTGGAGGAACTCAATCCAACATCGTTGTGTCAGGTTCAGGTCCTTCTGAGAGAATATATACCTAAGACTCTTGTGATCAGAGTACATTGTAAAACATTCACCCATCAGATAGTGTTGCCACATCTTCAAGGAAAATACCACTACTGCTAACACTACAACAAATCAGCAATGTAGCTGCAATTTTTTTTACATATAGTGGCGGTTTAAACCACCGCTATATGCTTTGGTGGTGGTTCTAGAAAACCGCCACTAAATTGTGCATCAGGAAACTATTAGCGGTGGTTATATCCATTTTTCGATGGTTTAAAATAATCGTCGTAGTAGCCTCATTTCACGATATTTTAGTTTTTTTAGCGGCGGTTTTATGGCCAGTGGATCTCTTTTATTTTCAACGGTTATAACCGCTGCGAATAACCCCCCCCCCCCCCTCGCCATAAAAATGCCGCTAAAATAATCAAAACCTCCGCAGAATACACACGGAAGGTGGGACACCATAGCGGCAGTTTTAACTGCCGCTACGAGAAAAATTTCTATATTTAGCGGTGATTAAAACTGCCCCTAAAATTTTTACCAATTTCATTTAGCGGTGGTTAAAACCACCGCTAAAAGCTGATCTGGGAAAAAAATAGCAGCTCTGCATCCCCTGCACCAGTTCATTGAAAAACAAACCATTCCTAGTTAATAACTATAATCACAATTGCAATCCATGAGCTAGAAATAATCATATTGATCTCCAAATATATCATGAAAACCAATAAAATTTATATATATATATTGGGGTGATCATACATACACAATTATTGGGATCCTCATTAAGACGTCTTGTGAAAATGTTGAAGAAGTATACTAATACTTCAATGAATAAACAAAATTACCAACAAGAACGTACTCGGTAAACTATAGCCCAACCTCACCATGTCTCACTCAACCAATATTTCATCTAGGTATAATAACATAAAAACAATATAATATATCAAAAGGAACCCCACAACCAATTCTCCACTAGTTTTTTACTATCAAAACCCCAATAAAAAACATCATGGGGATCTCAATCCCTTCTTCAGTCATATCACAACACATCATATCTCATATCACAACCAGGCCACATATAACAACCACATCATCATTATAAAAAACACACCTCCATCTCTATCAACATATCAACATATTCATTAGAGTAGGATATCATGAACATGAAGGTCATCAACCGCATACCATCCCCCTACTATACACAACCCCCACCATACATTATCATCTCGACCACATATTCAAGTAAACCAAAACATCACATACTATACTTAAATCCATTATATACCATATTCTTATAAATATTTTGAGTCATCATACTAGTGCAACATATAGAATGGATATTTATGAAGAGTGAGTAGTCATCTGTCCATTCACTCATCAACAGAGATGTTTCATACACTATGAACCCAAAACATTAGGGTGTTTGTAAGATTATCCCACTAGAGAGGGGTGCCTACTAAATCATAAGAAAATAAAAGTATAATAAATCCACACACAATACCATCCTAAAGGGTCCACAAAAAATAGGACTGCTACACCCATCACAAGTACTAAATCATCACTTACACATGCTACCATTGCTGTCTATTCTTATATTATAAACCATCACCACTTTCTACAAAAAATAGCCACAATAATCATTCACAATTTATGATTTTTCAGAAAAATTAACCATTTCTAGATTTATCATTTACTAGTAATCTTACATTAATAATTCCATTTGATTTAATATTTAATGAAAACCAATTATTTATAAATTACCCACTTTTAATCAAGTTGTTACCCTTCTATTTCATTTAAAGATGTTCTATTCACATTTAATAGTTCATTAAATTATATACTACACCCATTACTGTGTTCTTTATTATCAATCATATTCTATTTCTACCTAGATACTACAAATCATCCCCACATGAAATAAAGAAAAAAAAATAAGAAATTTATCAAAATAAAAATAAAAAATAAGTAGAATATGAGAGATAAGAAAGAATATAGAACTTTGTTTAACCCCTAAGGGGTACTGTATTTTATATTGTCCAAAGTTGGATAGTTTCACAATTTTATCCTAAATCTAAAGTTTGGTGTGGTTTCTTATTCATACACTACCAAAACATATTCACTCCAACTCTCTTTAGCTCGAACTAGTTATAGAGGAATCCCTAGATAGATTACTAAAGCTCCATTCCTTTAGAAAATATATACATATTTGATGGTTTGAGGGGATAAAGAATGGTTCATATTCTTTTTCATATACTGTTTGTTTAGAATATTCCTTAACTTCATCCAGGACTAACTCCATTAGTTTTTTTTTTCCAATATTTTAATAATGGAATAATAATGTAAAATATACATTTTAATTGAATTAAAATAATATTTATTGATATAAAAATATTCCACTTAAAGTGGGTTTTCTTGTAAATTGGATTATCTAGGAAAGACCACTAGAAATGCATTATTAGTAGGTGAATGTTCATATTCATAACCATCATATAAGGAAACCCATGTGTTTCATAAGTCTAAATATTCAATGTGATTAGAGGTAATAATCAATTCATTACAAACACCCATTCACTGTATACTATAGAAAAATATCTATAAAAATCCTGTAGATGGATCATCCTACTGCAATCTTGACACTCAACTTGATTATTATCACACAGTCTACCCATGTATCACTATTTTGGGCCCAAACCTTACCCCGAGTTATGTTATGTAATAAGAACCTGATTTATTTTTGATATGGTGGACAACAAAAATACATTCACCTATGATCAAACAACATGATTGTGCTCAAACACGAATCATATCACCCTAGATGGATCATCCATAAGACAAATATGCACAAAACCTAAAAGCTCGTAAAATGAGTCAAACACTCCATAAAAAACATATAACCATACATATTCAAACCAACTATTCCCATATTTTTCCAACACATCAACAATAAAACTACTCACGGTCCGATGATGAACACGTATCGTCACCCTCTCCACCTACATCTCCACTTTGTGTTGTCACCTGTAAGAACATTATATTGAAAATTAAATACTATTGAATATTTATATTAAAACTTAAAACCAATAAATGTTTGAAAACTAAATGATTTTTATTTTTTGTGATTTACCTGCTTACCACAAGTCGATGCAATGCCATCGGGGGCATATCTGCTCATCTACTGAGGTATAGCAATCATCAGTTTTTACAAAGTGGATATCTAAGCCCCCTGGTCTTGAACTTTGGTTCATGGAGAAGCAATATCCCTCTGATCATCTTTGGGTATGGAATGACTATAACCAGGATTAGATGAAGCTGGAATCCCTAGTGGAATGCTAAATACCTCAGATGGTATGGGTCCGAAACTCATCCCGTTCACTCTACCAGGATGCTCCTTCCCAAGGAATTTAGCAACTGGGTCATCATGGGATATTGAGTAGGACTGCCTAGGATTGGCATCCCAAAGTTCTTTAATTTTTACCTATAAATCAAATATCAATATATAATAACATAGTAAAAACTTATAATAAGTTATTATAATAAAAAATTGACTTCATACCCCAACTTCTTTTACAGTCTCATTAACAAAATTTCCATCTGATTTTTTTTAAACATTTAACCACACTTTAGTTTGGGATGCTTCATTCCCTAAATTCTATGACTGCATTAAGAAAAGATAAATCAACAATTTAATATATTAAATAGATAATATTGTCTTATAAATATTTAAACTAATGAAAAGAATACCAGAGTCGTTCGACTTCTAGAAAATCTTTTTGACCCCGTAGTGTGAGGGATGACTTGCTTAGCCTGGTTTGATGCATTCTATCTTGGTAATGTGATCCAAATTTTATCCATGTATATCATAATGTGCCTACACAATATTAAAAAAAATTAAAACACATAACTATTACTAAATAGGGAAATAGATTCATATATACTAGTTGAAAAAATATATAAATATGTTACATAAGGTTTTCCTAAATCAATACATATGGTAAATCACCCACTAGTGGTGTCATATAAAGTAGTACCACCACAAAGGATTAGAATTAAATTGGGAGATTAGGGTGAGTGAAAAAAGTCCAACCACATTACTGAACTTAGGAAAGTTGGAGGTTCCCCTCTCCCATTAAATTAAATAATTCTAACCATTGTTTGAAGTGGCCCAATATTCAGGGGGAGATATGATCCATGGGGTGGATGTTCTAATAAATTACATGTTATTCAGCTAAAAAATATCTACTTAATTCCAAAAAATTCATGAAATAAGTGATGTAATAATTATTTCAAGTCTCATTTGATATGAAATATGATCAAAACATGCCATGGTTGATCATGACTCAACAAGTGGTGTTAAGAAACCACTGTTTTTCTTCAAAACTTGATCTAGATGTTTCATGATAAAGTAATGTCCCTTGTTGAATCTATAATTACATAAAAATGGATTATTCTAGAATAAAAAGAGGTTTCCAAGCCTTAAATAAGAGAATCAATGATGTCATATTGAATCTAGTTGATAATAAGGGATATCAAGCAATGAATTTAGTAGAATTAGACCACTAATAAGGAAGAGGTACCATCCATACCATCTCATAATAATGCTTATAAATATCTTTCTATGTAGGGAGTGGGTAGGAAAAAAATTATATACCAGCATGGATTTTGAAATGTTTGATGGAATATTCCACATTAGCTATGGTGGATAAGAAAATTAAGGAAGTTGGTGGCCCTTAAAAATCTAAAAAAGTTATAAACAAGAACTAATGTCATTATTCAAATGAAATAAGATTATCATGGTTTGTGGATCAATGTTGGTGTTGTGACAAATTCATTTATTGTTAATTATATTATTGGTATATACCGTCAAGCAATACATGTATTATAGTTAAATCAATACTAATAGTACCTCATACTATTAAGGAAACCCATTATTAATTTTATATAGCTTTATTATCCCTATATATTTATCATTCATCCCCTCCTTGATAATTCATACCCCCATGCTGAGATAGGCCTTGCTGGGATGTTGGAGTTGTTCTTGGAATCACTATAAATAAATAAGTTTTGTGGATGAAAAAGAATCGAATGATATCATCCTAGTTGATCATGAAATTATTGATTTAGATTAAAACCATTTCCTAATTTTGAATTTAGAGGATAAGTATAGAAACTTTTGAGATGTCATATTCGGCCATAGTTGTGAAATTCTCAGAGGACTATCATACATTCCCTTTTTAAGTGATCTAAAGAGACATATTGGAATTAACCCAACTAATTATTTTGAAGTGAATAAAAGTAAAACGACCTTGTGGATTGGTTATCTGGTGCTTTTCTACCCTAGGGATAATTTTCCCTTCTATACTTATTTCCACTGCCGGAGTTTCCACCTATGATCATGTGGAAAAAGGTGTTCCCTCCACTAATATTCCCTATAATGTACACCTTTTCTACCATAAAGTTATTCTCAATCTCAATGAAATTATTAATAAAAAACCTGAAAACCTTAGAGTGATTCTTAAGTCATAGAACCAACTCAAACACACATGATTTGAGAGATTAACTAGATGCGACTTCTAGTAAAAAGTGAATAAGGTAAGTAAATTGGGATCTATATTACATACCTGAGATATCTCGATGATTAAGATAAAAAAAATATTTTTCTTAATACTTTAAAGGTATGTAGGTAGAATTTTTTTTAAAAAAATCCTCAAATCCATCTGAGGTAAGGTATTGATCAACCTTAACATAGATGACTCGGTCTCACCATTTTTGTGATAGTCCTTTGATTATACACACTACTATATTTAATTTAGTTCCATTTATAGTTCCAAGAAAATATAAGATCCTATTTATCCAACCTAGGAATTACTTTGAATCTTTAGGTCCCAAGTTGCCCTATAATATTGGCAGGATTTTCCTTTGAAATTCCAAGGATTGATCCATATAATGTGGTTCCTCATTCCAATTTTTTCTTTTCCACTACCCAAAAAAATTCACTGTTATTATTAATAGTTACTAATTTACTTATGGTTTAGGTGGAACCACACTCCTATTATCACACTCCTACTAATTTATAGGTCTTATAACCAGTGGTATTTTTTTTCTATAACCATAGTCAATGTTATTAAAATCACTACTTACTCACCACCCAACACTTTAGTTAAAGGTTTTACAGTGTGAAATAATACACAAGAAAGATCAAAATGGAAAAATTTTAAAGTAACAACCCATGAAATATCATGTGAATGATGAATTTATGGTGGTAAGTCTCTTTAATAATGTTGATACAAAACTCTCATTGGCTAAACCCATGATGATGAGGAAAAAACACTCCTAGAAGTGTTTTAAAACACTTTTAATACTCAGACCACCTAGGTAACTTGAATATTAGTATTAAGAGGTTATATATACCTTTTTATACCCTATATTTCAAGTCCTAATACATCCTATATCCATACCTAACTTCCTAACTAATATATCATACCAAACTAATATAATTTGTAATATAACAACCACAACCGATCACCTTAGATAATATTGGAATTCCACTAACCTTAGGTTCATCCCACAAACACTAAAGGTTGGAAATAAACACCTAGGGTTAAGAATATTACGGGGGGATGATTTAACCTTAAAATACATAACCTTTAGTGGAATAACTCTAATGGTAAAATAAAAATATGATGCATGAGAAAGCAAACCCAAACTATAATAATATAAAATAATAATAATAATCAGAGATACAATAAACAAAAATATCATCAAATTAGTCTATAAGAAAAAAGACTTATAAAGGTAGAATTGGGAGCCAAACATGGCACTACACCAAGCTACAAACCACTACTATCTCTAATATCCTACCTCTATCACCAATAACCACAAAATCAAGGTGATCCTCTATATAATTAAAAGGTAGTCCCTTTACCTATATCATGTCAAACTTCATATGCACCAAGATTCATATGCGGGGTGTGAGTATGTACACCCAGTAGACAGTCAAACAAAGACTTCTGACACATGATACTATAATAAAAACAAGTTTTCTCACATTTTATATAAAATAAAAGTAAAGATAAAAACTAGTGAATCAGATACATATAACTAGTGAAAAAACTCACACTATATCACACATCTAGATCATGAAATCACACACCCATAAATTACACTAAAACATCCCCTCTAGGAGCTATTTAACTGACCTTGTGTATCCCGAATCTAAGTAGGACCAAATTAATAACCCAAAATCATGATTAGAAACCCATCCCCTTGATCCAAGTCATCACTTGGTGGTACAATCTATGTTTATAATTAAACAGAATTGGTATCCAAATACAAACCAACAAAGGTGAATATATATGAATCATGAATGAACACTAACCTTTTCCAAGACATGTTTATACACACAAAAGTGTTGCATATTTCTATAACCCTATGCAGTGAAATCTCCAAAACAATATGAACAACAATACCTACGACTATGAAAACCGCTGGCGGCCGGGGAGGGGAGCTGACCTAGGGTAGGAACTCAACAGGTTCGGGGGAGAAGGCAGCGTCGTGCGTGTCGGGGGGAGAAGTGGGGTCAGCAGCAATGATTGGCAACATCACCGACAGCACGGGACGAGAGCAGAGCTAGGGTTGGGGTCGTCAGGGGAGAAGGGTCACGGATGTCGAGGAAGAGGGTTGGCTCGGGTGGGGGGGAGTGTCCCCACTGTAAAAAAATTTAAAAGGTTTTTTGTTGGTTTTTAATAAACCTCTTATTAACCAATTTAAGTAAAGTTTTAGTGGAGGTTATGTAAATTGTCACTAAAAAACCACCGCTAAAGGAGATTTATGTTGTAGTGTAACTCCAAGTCATGGGTAGCATAGTTCTACTCATGTTGTCTTAGTTGTCGAGAACCATATGTGATCACCAATCTCTCTTGCATCTGGACACATACGAGTCCAGTCCCAGATGCATCACAGTAGACTATGTACCCTACGCCCTCCTTTGGAAGCCTCATGATGGGGGCACTAGTCAGCCTCTACCTCAGCTCCTAAAAACTCTGATAGAATCTCTTCGACCACATGAAGAGTTTCCCCTTCTTTGTCAATGCTGAAAGTGGTGTTGCAACTTTAGAGAAATCTGGAATAAATCTCTGGTAGTATCCATCCAAACCCAGAGAACTATGTAACTCCATCACACTCCTGGGTGGCTCCCAAGAAAGTACCACCTCAATCTTCACTGTATCCACTGCAACTTCAGCCTCTGAGATGACATGTCCCAGAAAGTGAACCTCTCAGATCTAGAAATGGAACTTTGAGAGATTATCATAAAGCTGGTGCTCTCATAGTATGTTTAGTACTACCCACAAATGGTAGGCATGATCCTCCTTAGTAGTCGAGTAGATCAGAATGTTGTCGATAAAGACTACGATAAAGTGATCAAGGTATGGATAAAAGATCCTGTTCATGAGTCCCATGAACACTACAGGAGCGTTAGTTACAACAAATGGCATAACCAATAACTCATAATGTCCATACTGACATCTAAATGTGGTCTTATGCACATCCTCATCTCGTAATCTAAGCTGTTGATAGCCTGATCTAAGGTCTATCTTTGAGAACCATCATGCTCCCTTCAGCTGATCAAAGAGGTCATCAATCCTAGGGAGTGGGTACTTGTTCTTCATAGTCACCTGGTTCAGCCACCGATAGTCAACACAAAGTCTCAATCTCTCATCCTCCTTCTTGGTGAACAAAATCAGGGCTGCCCAAGGTGAAACCCTAGGCCGAATGAACTCTTTCCCCTGTAAGTCCTCCAGCTGTACCTGCAACTCATGAAGCTTCGTGGGAGCCATAAGATATGCTGGTGTAGATATCAGTGCCTTCACGGGGTATAATTAAATGTAAAAGTCCACCTCTCTACAAGGAGGTAGACCCAAAACATCATCAGGGAAGACATATGCGTACTGGTCCACCACTACAGGATAACTGAGACTCTCCACATCAACCGCTCCGAGGGTAAGGCTAGCCAACTGATGAGTGATCGGCTACACTCTCCTCCGGGTAAGTCCATCATGTGATTCAAAGGTTCCCTTCTCACTGGTGAAGGTAAACCTGGTCCCATCCATGCAGACACACCGTACTTTTCTCCTAATACAGTCTATCTGAGCATGGACTTTTGATAACCAGTCCATACCCATGATGACGTCGTAAGGCCTCGATGCTGCTACTAGGAGATCCCAGCCAATGCTCTCACCTCTTATAGTAATCTCACACTACTGGAACCAGTGCTTAATCATCGAATCCACTCCCATAGGAGTCTCTAGCTATAAGGATTGAGCCAACAGCTCCATCAGAATCTTAGAGCTCCGAACGAGGGTAGTGGTAATAAAAGAATGAGTGGAACCTATGTCTATATGTATTGAAGATAAGGTGTAATAGACACAGATTATACCTCATATCATCTCCGGAGCATCATGATCGTAGGATTCAGCTGCCTAGAGCTAAGCTTGCCCCTGTCCACATGCCCCATGTGGTCTGGGTGGACCTCCTGGTGGTGGTGGCGGTAACATTCACCCACCTCCAACTGCACGGCCAGCTCCTCGGCCATGTCTGCCTACTCCTTGCGGACCACCTCAATCAAATCTCTATCTCTACCTAGGCGGTCCTTCGACCGTCTTTTGATCATCCACATAGCAGGTCAGATAGTCACGAGCCATGTGACCCTGCTCGCCGCATGCATAACACTGCCCGCTCCGGGCATGACCGGCTCTGCCTCGGGTTCCCCACACAACCGACTCTGAATCCTGTGGTCGTCCACCTATAAGTCTGGTCCTCCTGGACCTCTGAAACATCTGTCTACTACCAGCTACAGAATACTCCACTATGTGATTACTGGTGGTGGTTCTCGCTATTAGTGACTGCTCAGCAAGAAACTCTCCACTAAGAGGGCTCACTCTAACACCCCCGCTTACGTCAGGATGCTGAGTGAGATCATCGAAGCCATGATCTCTCGCCTGGGCCCCTGTGTGAAGGTTCGGGACCTGAAGAATGGGTCCCACACCATATTTGTGGAGTAGCGTGAGAGGTCAGTGAACCTCACTAAATACTGAGCCACAGTCATGATGTCCTGCTGCAGATGAAGCTGCTCCAGAATGCGCACTGCGTGAAGATTCTTTGGGATAAACTAGGCCCAAAATAGGCACTTGAAGTCTTCTCAGAGAAGTACCACCTCGTCGTGAACTTGGAGCATCAAGCCCCACCATCTGCCTACTATTTCCTGTAGAAGGATGGCAGTAAGGATCACCATGAGGTTGACCGGTGTCCCTACCAGTCGGAATACTCTCACCACAACCTCCAGCCAATCCTCAGCTGCATGTGGGTCTAATTATCCCCTAAACCTGGGTGGCCTATGGCACTGGAACTTGTGCAATGCGATAAAATGGCATGCACTCTCTGCTGCTGGGGCAGGTGGTATCAGTGGCCTAGTGGGTAGTGGTTCCGCTAGTGCCTCTGCTGGTGCCTCTACTGGAAAAGGTCCCTACACCGAGGTCTCATCACTCGGTGGGATATCAGTGCGTACAGATCTCAGAACCCTAGATGGCTCTCTTTATGGAGGCATCCTGAAAAGAAACAGGTGTTCCACGGTCAATAAGGTATACCTGGTGAGCTGACTCAAGATATCACAAAGAAAACTCTTGAAAACATAGACGCAATCAGTGTTTTCATGCACTGAGTCAGAAATCAGAAGTCAGGGTCCTGGTGTATGGATACGTCGGTCGCCGCACCAACACTAGATTCCCTAAACTAATAACCACACTCACTATGATTAACACTATTTTCATTAAAAGAAAGATCATATTCATATGTTCTATGGTAGAACCAACTCCTCTGATACCAATTTGTCATGACCCGTCCCCCGGGGCCCGTGCCGTGACTACCGCAAGGACGCCTTCCATAGGCCAGGGTCTAGCGACTAGCACTGAAGGCGTACTCCCTAAAACTGAGAAGTAATTTCCTTTCTAACTTGTAACACATATATCCAAGTACACAACAAGATACAAACACAAGAAAATTGTATAACCAAAAGAGTGCTGAAAGTAAAAGGGGCCGGAATACAAGCCCAACAGTAAAGGTACAAGTACAACTGAAGAAAGAGTAAAGGCTGCTATAGTGTCATCCTCCGAGGTTCCTACTTGAAGGGTAGGTACAGATAGCCTCCACAGCACTCCATGTCCGCTCCTCTCCTCTGCGTACTGACATGTCGAATGGTCCACCTCCAAGTACCGTCCAGTCCTGGTACTCTCAGCCTCGATCAGCACTGTCTGTCATCTGCACCAAACACAACACGGTGCAGGCATAGCCCATATAGGGGTGAGTATAAAGATACTCATTAGGGACCCCGAGACCCTCAAGGTCTCACAAAATCCACCAAGGATAAACCACAAAGAGTGAAAACAACTGATATCCCTACTTAGGTATATGCCCATACATATACCTAAGTTATCAAGTAAACCCATCTCAATCATGATGAACACACAGAGTCCAACTCCAAATCCCCAATATCAATTGTTCCACAAAGGAAGAAATACTATGAAGTAAAGTACCACACATGTATGCCACACAGAAGAATACCACTAAGGTATTACCATGAAGGAAAGTACCACACAAGTATGAACTCAACTCACACCAGGTATAACGTAGGTATAATAGTAAACATTATTAGTTATAACTACTAAATCATCTTAATCCGTTAAGAGGAAGACCCACATAGGATCTCCAGGTACTGAACCACATAGGATCGCTAGGAGCTGACCCACACAAGATCGCTAGGTGCTGACCCATACAGGATCTCTAGGAGCTAACCCACGCAGGATCGATTGGTGCTGACCCACATAGGATCGCTTGGAGCTGACCCACATATGATCTCTAGGTGCTGACCCACATAGGATCGCTAGGTCCTGACACACACATGATCTCTAGGTGCTGACCCACAGAGGATTGCTAGGAGCTGACCCACACAGGATTGTTATTCATTCTTCTCATCACAGCCAGCTACTGGGTTCCCGTACTACGCTTGCTTGTCTCCAGGAGGATCTGCTCTACAAGCTACTGGTCAATACACCAACTACCATGAAGTCCCATGAAGAAGTATCTCAAAGGACCTTCATGTCATAGGGGTCTCAACACAACAGACGGTGCATCATTCTGACTCCTGGTCTGTGAGTTATTAGTCGTTTAGTCTTGGGGGCCCAGTTGGATTCATGATCGATCCAACCTGACCATACCCCAACTTAATCTAAAAAACATATGGGGTATACTCAAATGGACCGTCCGGCTCCAAGATTTCCAACGCCGCTGATGGTTTGTCAAACGGACATCTGGTACCAAAGTTATGGCCCAAGTAGTATAGGGTCGTATCTGGTCCGGGTCCGGTCGGACCTGGTCGGACCGACCCAACTCCACCAGGCCTGGGTTGACCCGGTTCGGGTCGACTCAGCCTGGCCTGGAAGGCCGTGAGGGTCATGGGTGGAATCAAGGCCGCGGAGGGCCACAGGTGGCGGCGAGGCGGCCCGACCGGGGCGGCTCGGCCACGGGGGGTGTCGCGGGATGGCTCGGTCGTGGGGGTTCGGTCGTGGGGCAGTGGTCCGGCCGCAGGGCGGTGGTCCGTAAATGGGGAGGCGGCTCGGCCATTGGGCGGTGGCCCGGCCGTAGGGCGGATCCACAGCCGTGGGGTGGTGGGCCTGCTGCGGGGGGACGCCATGGCTGCGGGGTGGCGGCTCGGCCGCGGGGTGGTGCCTCGGTCGTGGGGTGGTGCGGAGCCGTAGATGGAGGCGGTGGCCGCAGATGGTGTGGAGGTCGCAGGGCAGCGGTGGCCGCAAGGTGTCATCGTTGCGTTGTCGCCTTCATCGCGGGTGACTGTGGTTTCGGTCGCCGTTCTCGTGCCCCAACCATGGATGGTTGTCGTCCTCCTCCATCGCAAAGAACAACACAAGATTTGTGGAGGGGTTGGGTCATGTTTGTTTGGCCCGCACCATCCGCATTAGGGCCATAGCAAGCGGCTCAACATTAAATGATTCAATGCAAGAGGAAATTTACATTGATCAATTTTTAAACACACCCCTACCTTGTTCTTTCATTGATGTCGACGAGGAGGGAAGAAGGTGAATTTGTCGACATTTGTCTCGTCTTCCACACACTTTCAATCCCAGGCTCGTGCATCAATTTGTCAAAGTCAAAGACCTTCCTCATCAACATTCTTCATTTGGAGAAGCGTTCTTAATTGGAGAGCTTTCTCCCAACGCTCCACCAAATAAAAATGCCAAGTATCCAACATAATAGATTATGTTGTCTATTTTTTCATTAGCATAAATTCAAAAAGGCTTAATCAATTAACTATGTTGGAATAATAAATGTTGGAGGAGTTGAAGAGGCTCCCCTGCATTTAATTAGAAGATTGAGGGTTTCTCCGAATTAAAGGGGAGTTTAAGAGGGTTTATACTCGAGTGGTCCCCACCACCATAACCTCTCATGGGAGTTTTTTCTCGGTGGTCCCCACCTCCATAACCTCTCATGGGAGGTTTTAGTTCAGGTGGTCCCCACCACCTTAACTCATGTAGAGGAGGTTTCAATAAATGAAATAATATTTTATTTAATTTTATTTTATCAATTTTTTCATTTCCATAAAGAACCCAAATTCTATATTTCACCCTCAACCCACAACCGTCGAGGTGAAAGTATTCTTAAGCGAATACCGGCGTTGCGAGTTCAACAGTGCCCTCAGATTTCAATTCCGAGCACCAGTTCAAAAATTATAAAATCTCGCTCGCACGTTTACTGAACGTACCCAAAATAAAGTTTAGAAATTCATTCTGGGCACTCCGAGCCTCGGAATCACGCGCCGTCAATTTTTGCGGACTCATAAAATTCCCATATATTTAAAAAAAATTACATGGAATTTCTAGGTCTTTAAAAAATATTTCATTCCTTGCTAAAAAAATTCAAACACACATCCAAAAGAACACATGTATTTACAAGGTTCAATATTCAATAATAATAGCTACATCCTTGGTATGGTTTGGAAATGATCCAATACCACATAATACAATATAAATAAACCCTTTTGGTTGAATACAATGAGTATGATATACCCTTTTACTCATATAGCACTTTGAAGACAATCCAAAAGTGTGTGTGCACCCTGTTAGCACAAATAGGGTAAAACAATGTTTGTGTAACAAATCATGTTACATGTGCTTCTTTTCAATTTCCATAAATTTATTATTTGGAAAAATATATCTTCAATTTCTTACCCAGAATATGGTAAGAATTCAAGACTTTGATAAATAATTCAAGTCTAATTTCCAAGTCTGATCTGCTCACTCTGATTCTCCAGATCTGATTACCCAATCCAGTCTGCCCTCTATGATATTCAAATCTGATTTCCCAATACGGAAGATGTATCTCTATAAGAATATGATTGAGAAGATTAATAATTATTTATTCCTCAATATGGAAATCCAAATATGGAAATCGCGATCCGATTATTCATCAAGATATGATGACCAGCTAAATATGAAGACAAGCAGAATCTAAAAGACATATGAATACGATGAACACTGAATATGATGACCAGCTGAATAATGTTTCAATATTTTCTCTTCTCCTTTAACTATTTCTCTATCAAAAACTTATTCAACAAATGTTCAATATGTAAAACCCTTTCTCTCCCTTAAACATCATAGATTCTATCTCTTCTCTCATGAATAGTACCTCTGTGTTAGACCACTATAAAGTACAATGTACCTTTATCCTTTTATAGGTGACCCATGATAAGTTTTGGTTGGAATCCCAAAAACTTTCCCGCTCAACCCAATTCACAAAAATATTTATTTCCCTTGAATTTATAGTGAATTTATGAATTCTTCATATCTAATCAAATCTGCTCAACTCTTCTTCCAAATTAATCTATTCATTGGTTTTTATTTCTCAATCACCAGTCTAGATCTGATTGCTCAATCTGAAATCAATTATTGATTCTTATTGGCTCAATCCACTTAAATACCATTTCTATATACCAATTATTGAGAATAAACTTTCTTTTAATTTCAAGATCTCCTTTGAAAACACACTTATCTATTTTCTTTAACTCTGCTCTTTATTCACTTGAAATACAAAACTTCTTCTTCATCTCCTTTCCAAACCCACTTGAACATCAAACAAAGAAATTAAACCCCTTTTAAATGGTTAACTAAATTTTTTATCACATTCTTTTATTTTATTTTCATTCATTATTCTCAAGAAATTATTCCTCTGATTACAATGGATCTTGACCCAATTAAAGAAACAAAACATTTGTCACAAAAATTATCAGCCTTCATGAATCCAATGATCCCATTATGATGGATTCACCAACATTATTATTTAAAGATCATGCCTCTGAATACATTGACAATAAGCTACTATAGTATTTTTCTTATAATTGAAAGAATTGTAACTTCCCAATTCTTTAGCAACCTCTTTCTTTCCTTCTCAACCTAAATATGAACATGATTAATACGATCTTCAAAACCCCTTTTCTCTTTCCATCATGATCCGATCAATCTGAATATGATTGGTAGCATATATTTCACTTACTCTTTCTTCCATCAAGCATGTATCATAATTTTCATATCTTACCTATGATTTATGGGAATTCAAAGATCAGTAAAGCATCATCAAATTTGATCTATTATAGTCATACAAACTATGATTCTCCCATTATAATCAAATATTCCATATCAGATTCAGAGTGAATCCTATGAACATTTACTTCCATCAATATTCTTCCTCAATATGATAGACCTTCTCATTCTGTATTTAGTGTGAATCCGATGATACTTTTCTTCTATCCATCTTTACCTGGATACAATGGACCTTTTCAAAAATTGTGAATCTGATTCTCCAAATATGATGGTTAGCTCGAAATTAAAAAAATACAAAGTGATGTGATTTTTCCTTTCTTCTAAAATATCTTTGAAAACAAATGAAAACACTTGAATATGATCACCTTCATAATCAGCTTGGTCCTAACAATCTCCCCCTTTTGATTTTTTTTCAACCAAGATTCATAAATCACTTAACTTTTTATTCCCAATTAATGGATTACTTATCAAAAATTCTAAGCCTATGTGAGCTAAATCATTGTAAGAAACAATAATTATTGACAGCAATACCATGTTTTCTAAAAGAAGTGATTATGAAAACTTCCTCATTTTTCTTCCTTTCTCAGATTCTCCACCTTTCCTGGAATAAAAATAAATTTGTTTCCTACAACTACTACAACAAATAGTTATAAAAGTTCATATAAAATACAATTTTGAATTCACTGCTTACCAAAAAATCCCCCACTTTACTTTCCATTTAAGGATAGATTTATGAAATAATTTAATTCCTCGCCTTGAAAACACTATCCAAAGGTAATATGAGAGAGGGGATAGAAACACATAACTCAACCTTGATAAGAAATAGGTTGGATGCACATAGTCAACCTCAATTTAGAATATGATTTCTTCAGTGAAAGTTTTTTGAAAATGTCAGCAACTTGTTCTGATGTAGGAACATATTCCAACTTCAATTCATTATTCTCAACATGATATTTAATGAAAAGCTATTTTATATCAATATGTTTTGAATACAAATGTTGAATCGGATTTCTAGTGGTATTGATTGTACTTTGATTGTCATAACCCAAGAACAAGGGTAACTTCACTTCCACAAGTCTTGTAATTGAGTTCTCATCCACTTAAGTTGAGTATTGGCTTGATTGGCAGTAACATACTCATCTTCAACTATACTGAAAGGTACTGGATTTTGTTTCTTTGAATGCAACTAACAAAATTATTTTTTAGAAAGAATACTCCGCCAAATGTGGATATTTTATCATCAACATTTCCTACCCAATTAACATCTGAATACCCAAACAAATTAATAATATCTGAGCTATCATACCTTATTTAAAAATTTGTTTTTCCTTTTATGTATCTAAGAATTATTTTTCTAGAAAGTAAATTTGATTTTTTCGGAGCACTCTGAAATCTTGCACATGAGGTAAAAACAAAAACAATGTCGGGTCTTGAAGAATTCAAATACAATAAACTTCCAATCAACTTCTGAAATTATTTCGGATCAACTTCATTTCCTTCTATATCTTTTTTCAACTTTATTCCCACTAAAATCGGAGTGGAAACAAGTTTTTGGTTTTCCATGTCGAACCTCTTCTGAAGTTCCTTAGAATAATTTTATTGGGAAATAAAGATGTATTCCTTATTTTATAAAATTTTTAACCCAAGAAAGTATTTTATTTACCCCAACATGTGAATTTCAAAAACATTTTTCATCAATTAAAAATATCTTTCATAACTTCTTTCATCATTCCTAGAAAATATATTGTCATCAATATAAACAATTATGATGATGGAATACTCTTGACTTTATCTGACATAAATATTTCTATCAACTCTTCCTTTCTTGAAACTCATCGTCCTTAAGAAAGTATCGAATTTGGAATACCCTACTCTCAAAGATTGTTTTATCCCATACAATTCCTTCTTCAATCTGCACACATAACATTCATCTTTACCAACAAAAAAGCCATGAGTTTGTTCAATGTAAACTTCCTTACCAAGATAGATATTCAAGAATGTGGATTTAACATCTATTTGAAAGATATTTTAACCTCATTGTGCATTAATAATAAGAAAAATTCTGATTATTTCTAATATTTCCACTAGAGTAAAGTTTTCTTCGAAATTAATGCCTTTGATTTGTGAATACCATTTCACACTAATATTTATTTATTTCTTATCACTTCACCTCCTTCATTCATCTTATTCTAAAAGACCCACTTTGTGATAATAATTTTTTTTATTTTCTGGCTTGGGTATGAGTTTTCATGTTTCATTCTTTTCAATCTGATCTATCTATTCATTTATGGCTTGAACCCATTCTGGATACTCAAAATATTCTTTCACATCATTCATCTTCACTTTTGAATACAAAGAATTATGTGTAATGTAACGACCCTAAATTTTGAATAAATTCTGTTTCCTAACTTTGTGTGTTATTTTATTTTATACTCAACAAAACTATTTCATTTAATAAAATGAGTGTAATTAAAATAAGACCGTTGGAAACTAAATGTTTCATTTATTTTCAATAAATTCAAGTTATCTTGATTAATTAATATAGAAAGAAGATTCTATGGCCCCATCTAGTAGTCTCGGGCTGATCGAAGCCCATCTGACAGAACTTGGGAAGGAGGTAGCACCTTTGGGCTTTGCTCTGGACCAAACCCAAGCCAAACTTCATCGTGTGAAGTTGGAATGGAATCACCTTCACGAGAAGTTCAATATGATAGAAATTACTACTCGGGCAATGTTGGCCAAGCCGCCCCAAGATTCTATCACCCTAGCACACCTTACTCTTAGGTCATATGCTAGTGTTATAAGGGGTTATGTAACGAGATCGTAACTGCCCTTTGTAATCCTTTGATTTAAATAAAAATTGTGATTTCTTCTTATCATGAAGTTTTTGAATTTTCAAATGTCCGGATAAATAGAGTATGCATATTTTTGATGAGTTTTAGAAAAAGGATATTTTAAAAATGTTTATGTAAACCTTAAATAATTAAAAATTTGTAATGATTTTCAAAAAATGATCTTCTACAGTTGTGTTCAGTATGAAATTTAGAGTCTAATAAGATCAACTTAATTTTTGATGAATTGTAATTTATGAATAGTGATTTTACGCTTAGGTTTAGCAATGTGACCAAATGGATTAGTAATCTCACTTAAAGAAAGTATTAATATAATTTAGGCACCTTGATTAAGTAATGTGATTAAATAAAATAGGTAAATAACTGTTTCAGAAATTATTGCTTAAGTATTAGTATTTTCAGGTGAATAGTTTTTTTTATTTAAAAATTAAATTAAAATTATTTAGAAAATTATTTTAATAAAATGGAGTTCATTTTTGAAATCAGAACATTGATATTTGTGTAAGGTGAATTTTTGGGATTTTTCTGAAAGAGTTGAATTTTTAGTGAGTAGTGTTTTCATTTAAAAATTAAATTAAAAATATTTAGAAAATTATTTTCATAAAATGGAGTTCATTTTTGAAGTCAGAGCATTGATATTTGTCTAAGGTGAAATTTTGGGTTTTATTTGAGAAAGTTGAATTTTCAGTGAATAGTGAAAATATAGTTTTGAGTTTTGGGTGTTTAATGACATCATTAAGGATGTATTAATTATTCAATAATTCTGGTAGACTTATGAATAGTAAGATAAGGTATGAGGTGTCCCAAGTGGCCAATACCATGGGCAAATACCACGGTAAATCCCATGGTTTTTCCAACAATACCACCGATGAGGTGTCCCTTGGCAATTAATACTTGTCCCCTCACTTATCCTATAAATACCAAGCCTTTCCCTAATTCATTTCATTTACAAATCCTACCCAACTAAGTTCTGCTCTCTTTACCTCCAAAGGAGTCCTCCAAAGGTTCCCTTAAGCCTCCCAAGGTCCTGACCTTCAAGCTTTTGAAGTTACTCTTCAAGGTAAGGGATCCTACCCCTCTCTTTCTTTTCAAGTACACTTTTGTATGTCATTTCATTTAAGCCAAGTATTCTTATGTTGGGGATGTTATTTTATATTCCTATTACTTCCATTTTCATGATCATATGATGAGATATCCCCTCTTACTCTCATCATTTCGTTTTATGAATGTTTAAGTGGTGTCGTTAGGCTGCTGAATTTTTGTAAGGTATTCTTCCACCCTTCTCATTTTTGAAGTTCTATTTTCATGTCATTTCTTTCAACTACCTTTTCCTATGTTGTGGTATGATCTTCTATATCTATCATACTGTCCTTTTTATGTTCATATGATGATATACCTTATTTGATCTCATCAATTCATTTTTTTATGTTTTAAGTAACGTTGTTAGGCTGCCGAATTTTCATAAGAAAAATTTTATTTTCATCTTCCTTCCATGTTTTTCATTTCATATGGTGTATCATTCAAATTTCATTACCATGTTCTTAAATCCTTTATATTATATCCCCCTACTGTGTTATGGATCATTTATGGGTGGGTGACCCATGTCCCCTCTCTTTTCAATGTTTTCTGAAACCCTGTAACATAGCCGTTATGCTGCTGATTTTTCGTCTCAAAATGTCTTTCTCTTTTTCTCAAATTCTTTTATTTTATTAAGTGAATACTCAAGGATATTTCTTATATAGGGGTATTCACATATATATAAAAAATTTCTATTTTAATTCTGGGATTTACATACATGAAACCCTCTTTCCTTTTCTGTGGGTTTAAAGTGACATAAAGATCATGTCTTTAAAGCATATTTTAAAACATTATGATTATGAAATGAAACCCATTTATTTAATTCTATATGGGTTATTTATGAAATTTTTGATTATGATATATGTGGTTTACATGATAATAAAGACAAATTAAGGGTTCACCCTGATAGCGCTCCAATGCATTGGGTAAAGATTTAATCTCTAGAGATGACCATTTTAACGATACCTTGGTGAATAACCTTGGTAAATTTTTAATGACACCTTGGGGATGGACCTTGGTGATATAGAAATTATTTTCTATGTTAAATTTTGTATCCAAATATTCAAATTATGAAACATGTTATTTTTATTATGATAGGCTTCATGATCTCTTTCTCATGCCTTAAAGTTATTTATCATGACTTTATTGATGTATCTCAAGTTCACATGTAAAATGTTTCTCTTGTTTCCCTTACTGGGCCTTCTGCTCACCCTTTGCTTTGATGTATGCTCCCAGGTTTTTAGATATTGTAATGAACTTAGGATTAACAATGAAAAATCCTTACAAGTGGTTTAAAAGAATGTTTTATGTTGTTCTCATGTTTTATGTTCCTAATTTCCAAGACACTAGACTTTAAAGATCCTCTGTTTGTAAAATGTAATGAAATGTTATGTAATAAAAAGGTGGGATGATATAGTTGGTATCAAAGGATAGTTTAGTTATATATGGAAATTATGATATTAAAACTTTAAGAAGAACCCTATAGAAAAGTTTAAATATAGAAAATATTCCTGGTATTTTGGTGAGTATTGAGTAAGTGGTTTATCAAGTAAATACATCTCTGCCTAGATACGAGCAGGTAGAGGTGGCTCTGGCAAAGATATAAATAAGGGTAAAACCCGAAAACACCGCTTTGAGCTAGACTCGAACCGGAACTGGTACATGAAAACAGGCTATGATGTACTCTTGGTTACGACACTCCCGGGGGATATGTTTGGTTAATCGTAAGATTTTTATGAATCACTATAAAGGAATTATAGAAAAATGTAATTTTCTAAGCATGAAGTTTTAAGACATAAATTCCTTTTTAGATAAAAGATTCGTAAATGAAATAAGTTTCTCACGGGGGATTTATTCTTTTAGAAAATGTCCTCACAGTCTAAGAATACGTTGACGTATTTGCTGAGGAGTTACTCGGACCTCCCCCAGAAAGAGAGGTAGAGTTCTGCATTGAACTCATACCTGGATCTCATCCGATGTTAAAGACCCCCAATAGGATGGAAAATGTGAAGCTAGAGGAATTAAAGAATCAACTCCAAGATCTTTTGTAGAATGGGTTTAGCTGACCAAGTGTGTCTCCTTGGGGAGCACCAGTTCTCTTTCTAAAGAGGAAGGATGGATCGATGCAACTTTGCATTGATTATAGAGAACTGAATGGGATCAGAGTGAAGAAAAAATACACTCTTCCAAGAATTGATGACCTATTTGACCAACTTCATGAGACTCAATTCTTCTCTAATATTTATCTTCATTTTGGTTATCATCAATTGAGAGTGAAGAATGATGATATTCCAAAAACTGCCTTCCAATCAAGATATGGGCATTATGAGTTTGTTTTTATGCCCTTAAGACTGACTAATGCACCTGCTATTTTTATGGATCAAGAATAAGTTGATTTTGGAAACTTATGTTTTATCAAATGGATATCCTTTGTATAGGAAAATGATTTGGTGATTAAATGATAAATGTTATTTTGGATGATGTTTTCTCTTTTAGAGTACTATATGCCTAAGGGAAATAAAATACTACAGGATTTAAATTGTAGAGGAATGGTTGAATTTTTTTGTAAGAATTTATGTATTTATTGTGGACATATGGTGATTTGGGTTATTTCTAGTAAATGATGAACCTAGCATAGAGAATATATGAATAGGTTAATTGCACTTTAATATGAGACTTTGATAGTAGTCGATGTTATTTGGAGATAAATGTTAAGATTTTTTTTGGGGAAGACTATGTGATTAAATCCTTCTGAGTTTTGGGGTCCAATATTCGTTTGGATTATTCTAAAGAATTTTAAAGGATGGTTGTTTATTGAATGGTCTTTCTGGAACTTTGGGTAATTTTGTTGAATTTTGGAGATTAATAGTCATATTTATTTTCATAAAGGATCATCCTTTTTTGGGGATTATATGATCTTGTACTAACCTTTTTAGTTTTAGTTGATGACTAAAGACAAGGGAAAAATATAGTTATTCTTTTGTGGATTATGTGATTCTCTAGAAGATGATTCTTGTGCTTTTTATGAGACTAAGTATTTTTGAATGCTCATTTTTTGGAGAAAAGATTAGTCTTGGTGGAAACGTATTAGGGGATGAAACTCTAATTGAACGTAAATATATTTCCTTATGTTTTTATTCTATGTAGTAAATGAATTCCTCAAAATTATGAAAAGGAATGTAAAATAAAAACGTTGCTGGTTTACATTTCCTACTGGGTAATCAAAGACCGTTTAACACATCTTACGTTTGTGATCTTCTTGTGGTTAATTTTCTCTTAATCATGTTTTCTATCACTTTCCATCATAACATGATCCTTTTTTTCTCTTCCATATCCATGTTTTCCTACATGGAATCCTAGTATGGGTTAACTCGGGTGACATTTGTACTTCCCTTTCTTTCTTTTAAAGTAATAGTTTTACTGACTCTTTTCTAATGTGGGACTTTCAACGAAATTTCCAAGCCCAATTTCAAAATTGTGAGGAAGCAATTTCTTAAGGGGGGGAAGATTGTAACAACCTGAAATTTTGAATAAATTTTGTTTCCTAACTTTTTGTTTTATTTTATTTTATACTCAAAAAAACTATTTCATTTAATAAAATGAGTATAATTAAAATAAGACCGTTGGAAACTAAATATTGTGTTTATTTTCTATAAATTCAAGTGATCTTGATTAATTAATATAGAAAGAAGATTTGGTGTCCCCATCCAGTAGTCTCGGGCCAATCGAAGCCCATCTGATGGAACTCGGGAAGAAGGTAGCACCTTTGAGCTTTGCTCTGGACCAAACCCAAGCCAAACTTTATCAAGTGAAGATGGAACGGAATCTCCTTTGCGAGAAGTTCAAGGTGATAGAAAACACTACTCGGGAAATTTTGGCCGCTCCACCCCAAGATTCTGTCACCCTAGCACACCTTACTCTTAGGTCCTATGCTGGTGTTATAAGGGGTTATGTAACGAGACCGTAACTACCTTGTGTAATCCTTTGATTTAAATAAAAATTGTGATTTCTTCTTATGATGAAGTTTGTGAATTTTCAAATGTCCGGATAAATATAGTATACATATTTTTGATGAGTTTTATAAAAAGTATATTTTAAAAATGTTTATGTAAACCTTAAATAATTAAAAATGAGTAATAATTTTCAAAAAATGGTCTTCTACAGTTGTGTTCAGTATAAAATTTAGAGTCTAATAAGATCAACTTCATTTTTGATGAATAGTAATTTATGAATAGTGATTTTATGCTTAGGGTTAGTAATGTGAACAAATGGATTAGTAATCTCACTTAAAGAAAGTATTAATATAATTTAGGCACCTTGATTAAGTAACGTGATTCAATAAAATAAGTAAATAACTTTTTCATAAATTATTGGTTAATTATTAGTTTTTTAGAGTGAATAGTGTTTTTTATTTAAAACTTAAATTAAAAATATTTAGAAAATTATTTTCATAAAATGGAGTTCATTTTTGAAATCAGAGCATCGATATTTGGGTAATGTAAATTTTTAGGATTTTTCTGAAATAGATGAATTTTCAGTGAATAGTGTTTTTATTTAAAAATTAAATTAAAAATATTTAGAAAATTATTTTCATAAAATGGAGTTCATTTTTGAAATTAGAGCATAGATATTTGGATAAGGTAAAATTTTGGGTTTTTCTGAGAAAGTTGAATTTTCGGTGAATATTGAAAATACAGTTTTTGAGTTTCAGGTGTTTAACGACATCATTAAAGATGTATTAATTATTCAAAAATTCGGGTAAACCTATGAATAATAATATAAGGTATGAGGTGTCCCAAGTGGCCAATACCATGGGCAAATACCATGGGAAAGCCCATGGTTTTTCCAATACCACCGATGAGGTGTCCCTTGGCAATTAATACTTTGTCCCCTCACTTCTCCTATAAATACCAAGCCTTTCTCTCATTCATTTCATTTAAAAATCCTCCACAACAAAGTTCTGGTCTCTTTACCTCCAAATTAGTCCTCCCAATGTTCCCTTAATCCTCCCAAGGTCCCGACCTTAAATCTTTTGAAGTTACTCTTCAAGGTAAGGGATCCTACCTCTCTCTTTCTTTTCAAGTACTCTTTTGTATGTCATTTCATTTAAGCCCCATGTTCTTATGTTGGGGGATGTTCTTTAATATTCCTATTACTGAAATTTTTATTATCATATTATTAGAGATCCCCTCTTACTCTCATAATTTTTTTTATGAATGTTTAAGTGGCGTCGTTAGGCTGCCGAATTTTAGTAAGGGATTCTTCAACCCTTCTCATTTTTCAAGTTCTATTTTCATGTCATTTCTTTCAACTTCCTTTTCCTATGTTGGGGTATGATATTCTATATCTATCATACTGTACTTTTTATTTTCATATTATTAGATACCATATTTGATCTCATCAATTCATTTTTTGAAGTTTTAAGTAACGTCGTTAGGCTGCCGAATTTTCATAGGAGAAATCTTATTTTTTTCTTCCTTCCATGTTTTTCATTTCATATGGTATATCATTAAAATTTAATTACCATGTCCTTAAATCATTTATATTATTCCCCCCTAATGTTTTATGGATCATTTATCAATGGGTCACCCATGTCCCCTCTATTTTCAATGTTTTCTAAAACCCTGTAACATAGTCGTTATGCTGCTGATTTTTCATCTCAAAATGTCTTTCTATTTTTCTCAAATTCTTTTATTTTATTAAGTAAATACTCAAAGATATTTCTTATATAGAGGTATTAAAATATATATAAAAATGTTATATTTTAATTCTGGGATTTACATACATGAAACCCACTTTCCTATTCTGTGGTTTTAAAGTGACATAAAGATCATGTCTTTAAAGCAGTTTTTAAAACATTTTGATTATGAAATGAAACCCATTTCTTTTATGCTATATGGGTTATTTAAGAAATTTTTTATGATGATATATGTGGCTCACATGATAATAAATACAAATTAAGGGTGCGCCCTAGTAGCGCTCCAATGCATTCGGTAAAGACTTAATCTCTAGAGATGGCCATTTTAACGATACCTTGGTAAATAACCTTGGTAATTTTTTAATGACACCTTGGGGATGGACCTTGGTGATACAGAAATGATTTTCTATGTTAAATGTTGTATCCACATCTTCATGTTATGAAATGTGTTATTTTTATTATGATATGCCTCATGATCTCTTTCTCATGCCTTAAAGTTATTTATCATGACTTTATTGATGTATCTCAAGTTCACATGTAAAATGTTTCTCTTGTTTCCCTTACTGGGCCTTCCTCTCACCCTTTCCTTTGATGTATGCTTCCAGGTTATGAGATGTTGTAATGAACTTAGGATGAAAAATTAAGAAGCCTTATAATTGGTTTATAAGAATGTTTTATTTTTTTCTCATGTTTTATGTTCCTGATTTCCAAGACACTAGACTTTAAAGATCCTCTATTTGTAAAATGTAATGAAATATTATGTAATAAAAAGGAAGGATGCTATATATAATAACATTTGTTGTTCTTATTGTTTGAACCTTCTTATGTTTATCCCCAATTATAATATTATATTTCACTTGATTCCTTATCCTAGGATGATATTTTCAAGTATATTCATCATCACTAGAAATAGATGAGTCTAATTATTCATACTGATGAGGATTACAATTGTTTGTATCCTTATCATAATTGTTTTCAAAACCTTCCTTAGCTTGCTCAACTTATTTGTCTACCCAAATACACGTGTATTCCTAAGATATTTAAATTACTTTCACACTAACTGAATAAACAATTATTCCTATTTATTTGTTTAAAAAACTATATCCACTTATTTCTGAAGCATAGCCAAGAAAAATTCCATCCTCATATTTCTTATCAAACTTTCCATAGTTTCCACATTTCTTCATTATAATACATGGACTCCTAAAAACTCTACAGTGTTTCAAGTTTTGAGTTTTCCCATTAAACAATTCATATAGATTCATACCCGATCTTACCCTGTAGAAACATCAGTTTTGAATATATACAGCGGTACTCATGTATTTCCTCCAATAGTAATGAGAAATACCATGTTCAAGTAACATAGTTCTTCCCATTTCTACCAAACATCTATTATTTATTTCAACAAACCCATTTTGTTGATGAGTTTATGGGGAACTATAATCATGTATAATTCTATGCTTCTCAATATTACTTTCAAATTATTCACTTCTATATTCACTGCCATTTTATGTTCTCAACTTCTTCACTGAATACTCACCTTCTTTCTTAGCTTTTCTTCTGAAACTTTTAAACGTTTTCAAATCTTTTGACTTATGTTTCATATACATAACACAAGTGATGTGAGTAAAATTATCAATGAAAGTTATTAAGTACTTATCTCTATTTTTTATTGTTTTCTCATTGGCCCATAGATTTCAGAATGAATAACCTCTATGGGTTATTTTGAAAAAATCTCAAATTTCTTGTGCACAACATTTGTAATATTTCATTTCTAGAAAATAGTGAAACACCAATCTCTTATTCTTGGAAAATTAGGAATGCCTCATAAAATATATCATTTTTATAGTTTTTTATGTTTCTTTGACACATGTGTGCCATCCTTTTATGCCACAATTGATTCTCTTCCACCATACTCAAGTAATAAAAGTTTTATATTTCACCTACCTAAAAAAAATTCATTTTGTATGTTGGCCTCTTGTAACAATATTTCCATCTTCCTAAAACTTCAAAAAAAAAACCCATATTTTATGAATATAGCTTCATTACCCTAATCACACAATTGTGAAACACTTTCAAAATTAAATTTCATCCCATTAATATACAAATTTTTCTTGGAATTCATCATTTCCTTCCCAATAATGGATGATCCAACACCTTTTATTTTCAAGGATTCATCATTGACCAATGTCACTATTCCTTCTTTAAAGCCATTAAAATTATTTGACAAATTAAAATTTCCTATCATATAAGAAGAACACCCACTATGAAGATTCCAAGGTCTTTCTCCTTTTGTATCCTTCAATGCAGTTTCAACAAAAAGAGTCTTTTCTTCTTCCTTCATTTTCAGATTTTGAGAATTGTTAAGAATATTTTTTTTGTGTTGGTAATTATAAAAGAAATAATTTTTTAAGGTGACCAGGTTGTTCACATATTTCACAAATAGTTTCCAAAGGTTGGAACCTATTTTCATTCTTCATACCAACCTTCTTAGATTTATTTTCCACATCCTTCTCAGATTTATTCTTTTGAGGGAATTGTATCCCCTTAAAACCTTTATTTTATAACATATGGAATAATAGTAATATTGTTGGTTGAACCATCACATATTATCCACGTTTTTTGAATTCACCACAATACTAGTTGTATCCATAGAAAGAGTATTTTCTTTTGAAACTTCTATACTGGCCGAAATTGTAAATGTGTTTCTCAGCAAATTTCTTTTCTTTATTTTCCGAGCTACCAAACTTTATATTTTCAATCATAATCTTCCTTTTAATTTTAGATTTATCAGAACCAAAAGTATTGTAAACTTTTTCAGATTTAAAATGTTTGGATTAATTGTTTTTAGAGACTTCTAAATTTCCAAATTTGATGGTTTTGGCCACAAACATGACTTTCCCAGATTTATTCTTTTCAAAAAAAATCTCATCCTTCTTCTCACCCTTTGAAGGTAAATTTTGTTGAACCTTATCAGGTTTCTTATTATGAGAACATTTAGCAACCTCATAGATAGATTATTTGAAACTTGTATTCCTAATTTCATCTTTAGATACCTTTTGTTGGAAAGGTTCCAACTCTTTTTATTTTTATTTTAGCTTTACTTCCAAATGATCTTTATGATTCTTTTATTACTCAAAATATTTCTTCAAATTATTGATTTATTTTATCAGCTTCACCTTATCATCAGCAAAACATTCTTTATTGTTTTTTGAGTAACATTCATCTTCCAACTTTTTGTTTTTCTTTTTAGGACATCTAATGTTTCTCATACATTATTTCAATTCTTATTTCAAATGAAATTAAAGTTGAGTTTCTTCTTCATCAAAACTACTAATTATGAATTTTTCATCATTCACCATTGTAATAAAACTATTCTCAATACCTTGATCAATAGATTTTTTGGATTCAATATCACTTCCTTCTTCTTCTTCGTCTTTAGATAAGAAACTTTTTCTTTTAGATTTAAATAATTTTCTCTCTCCCGCCATGGAATATGATTTTTCTTTATCTCATTATTTCTTCCACGATCTTATTGACATTCTTTATTCTTCATCACTATCCTCTTATTTATTCCTTTTAGGACAATTAGCCACAAAATTACCAATAGCTCGACATTCATAACATTTCAAGGGAAGTTTCCTTTTGTATTTCTCTATACAACGTTTCATATTTTTAGAAAACAAGGATAATATTTTATCAAAAATTTTATATACCTCATTTTTAGAATTAGATTCACCATATTCATCTTCAATAATAATATTCTTTGAATTTTATTTCTTAGCATCCTTGAAAGAAATTTCTCTATAAACTCTTGTCTTGATTCTCATAGCTTTTTCCGTACTCATTTCATAAGTAATGAGAGTTCTATATAAATCATCTAGAGATAATGTTTTAGGATATCTATCTTCCAGTGAAGAATATTTTTCATCAAAATTATTAGGAAGGATTCTCAAAATCTTTTAAATAATTTTAGAGTCATCTAACTTTCCCCAAGACATCTGATAGTGATGAAAATGTCATTCACCCTGGTAAAGATGTCCCCAATAGATTCATATTCACTCATATTCAAATCTTCATACTTCAATCTCCAGATTTGTAACTTTTCTTTCTTCACTTTTTTATTTCCTTTGTATATGTTTTTTATTCTATCCCATATACCTTTGGTTGTGGCAACACATTTCACCCTTAGGAATTCACTTTCAGAAATTGATGACAATAAATCATTCTTGTCCCTTCCATTATTCTCAAGATTCTTCTTATCAACAGATGAAAGAGGTAATTTATAATCAATAGGAGGAAACCCATTTGTTGCAGCTTGAAGAACATCATATCCAATATACATAAGATAAAAAAACATTCTATCTTTCCATATATGATAATTCTTTACATCGAACACCATAATACCTTTATTATTCACACAATTCAAATTCTCCATTAGTAAATAATAAGTGAAGGGAACCTCCCTATGATACCATTTGAAAGTGCCCAGTTAGGATAATTCTATCACTAAGAGGGGGAGGGGTGAATCAATGATACTTTTTATTTTATATTTCCTTGAAACAACCTTTACCTCCTGTTAAATATTTCATTCCCTACTAAAAAAAATTCATACACACATCCAAAGGAACACAATTATTTACAAGGTTCTCTATTCAATAAGAATAGGTACGTCCTTGGTATGGTTTGGAAATGATCTAATACCATACAATCCACTATAAATCAATCCTTTTGGTGGAATAAAATGAGTAGGATATATCCTTTCACTCATGTAGAAATTTGACGACAATCCAAAAGTGTGTATACAACCTCTTAGCAAAAATAGGGTAAATCAATATTTGTGTAACAACTCATGTTACCTATTATTATTTTCAATTTTCACAAATGTATTATTTGGAAAACAATTCTACAATTTATTATCCATAATATGGTAAGAACTTTAGGACTTTTATATAGAATTCAAGTTTGATTTCCAAGTCCGATATGCTCACTCTAATTCTCCAAATCTGATTTCCAAATCTAATTTTCCCACTCCGATCTTAAAATCTGATTGACCAATATGATATATGTATCTCTACCAGAATAAGATTGAAAAAATTCAAAATTCCTTCTTCCTCAGTCCGGAAATCCCAATACAGAAAACCCGATCCAATTATCTAGTCTGATACGATGACCAGATGAATATGATGACAAGAATAATTTGATAGATGGTTGAATATAATAAACAGTGAATGCAAAGACTAGATGAATAACATTGCAACATTTTGTCTCCTCATTTCAATATTTCTCCATCATAAAATTCTTCATCAAAGGTTCTATACAAAAAACCCTTTATCTCCCTTAAACTTTAGATCTTCTCTCTCTTTTCTCATGAAAAGTACCTCCATGTCAGACAACTATAAAGTAAAGTGTATTTTTCTCCTTTTATAGGTAACCCATGAGTGGTTTTTGCAGGAGTCCCAAAAAATTTCCCACTTGACCAAATTCACAAAAATCTTGATTTCCCTTGAATTTAGTGTAAATTTATGACTTCATCAACTCTTATCTAATATTAAAAACTCTTCTTCAAAATTTATCTCTTCGTCGATTTTATTATTCAATCACCAATATGGATCTGATTTCTGAATCCGAAATCAATACTCAATTTTGATTATCTCAATATGATTTCTTCAATATGATTTCTTTATACCAATTATTGAGAAAAAATTTATTTGAATTTCAATATATCCTTCAAAAACACATCTATCTATTTTCTTCATCTATTCTCTTGATTCACTTGAAATACAAAACTTCTTCTTCATATCTTTTCTTGACCCACTTGAACATCAAACAAAGAAATTAAACCCCATTTAAATGATTAACTAAATTTTTTATCACATTATTTTATTTTATTTTCATTCATTAGTCTCAAGAAATTATTCATTTGATTATGATGGCTCTTTACCCAATTGAGGAAAAAACACATTTGTCACAAACATTCTCAACCTTTATGAATCTGATACTAACTTTCTACTCTAAATATCATGCCTCTGAATACATTGATGATCAACTACTAAAGTATTATTCTTAAAATTGAAAGAATTTTAACTTTCCAATTCTCCAACAACCTCTATCTTTCTTTATCATCCTGAATATGATTAGGATGAATATGATATTCAACACCCCTTTTATCTTTCTATCCAGATCTGATCAATCTAAATATGATTGGCAGCATCTATTTCACTTAATTTTTCTTCCATTAATCTTGAATCATAAGTTTCATAGATTACTTATGATTTATGAGAATTCCAAAGTTAGTAAAGCATCAATGCATTTATCATAGTCATACAGAATCTAATTCTTCCATTAGGATCAAATCTTCTATACCAGATTCAGAGTGGATCTGATAAACATTTACTTCTAGTTATATTCTTCCTCAATATGATCAACCTTCTTATTACATATTTAGTGTGAATCTGATGATACTTTTCTTCCATCTATCTTTACCCGAATACAATTTATGTTTTCAAACATTATGAGTCTAATTCTATGAATATGATGGTCAGCCCAAATTTAAACAAATACAAAGTGATGTGACTTTTATTTTCTTCTAAAACATCTTTGACAATAAAAGAAAACACTTGAATATGACCACCTTAATCATCATCTTGGTCCTAATAGTTATAACCTCTATAGAATACATAAATTAGATTAAATCAATATAATATAATTGATAAAGGGGGAAAAATAAACACCAAACTAGAAATACAAGGGGAAACCCCAAATTGAAATCAACTGTAATGAGTGGAGAAGGGGAGATCATGGCTCTAAATACAAGATTCTGACCAATGAACACTGTCAGCACCACCAAATACTATTAATCTTCACTAATACCATGTCAACCATATTCACTACTAACTACTTATAACCATTATAATACATGACACATGTGGAAACTTTCATGTAGGTGTGATTATAAACATACCCAATAGGACACCCTAAAATCACCAAACATGAAGCATTATGAGAGAGTATTTATCTCATCACCATGAGGGTGTGTCAATTAGAATATGAGAAAACAACCATAATAACCAGAACTTCCATAACCTAGATATTCTTAACAATAATCCCAAATGAAGAGAGAATGAGGATCTCCATCTCCATTGTAACATCTCGTTATCTTTATTGGATATATTTTTTCATGTCTCCAAGTTCCATTTTGGTTCAAAGCTCTTATAGGTGGTTTTATGGACTTTCTACAGGCTATAGAGTAGGTACACAACGTGTACATGAGGTACACACCGTGTACTAGTTTCTGGATACATGTCGTGAAAGGAGATATCATGTTGTGAAATTGTACACATCATGAATGGCGAGTACACATTGTGTATGGTTTAAATGACATATTTTTAATCCAAATTGATGGGTTTTTTGGTTTACTTATCTAGCATGGACTACACGACGTGACTAGGGGTTACAAGTCGTGACTCAGCCTGTGCCCAGGTTTAAATCACACATTTGGAAGTTTTGCACATTATTTTCTTCCTAGAACTCTTGGATCTCAACCCTAGGCCCTACCTAGAATATTTTTAGTGGTTCCTTTCTGGATCTATATTATCGACTTTGGATCTTAATTGTGTTTGCAGTGCATCTCTTTCGGTAAGTGTTCTTTTCGGTTCTTCATTGCGGTTGATCGTGGTAGCACCCTAGTTTTGTGGTACTGGATCTGTTGAATTAAGTTGGATGTTTCATCTTGGTTTCTTCTAAATCTATTTTTATATCTTGTTACATAGGCCTTTTCCTTCATTTTTTGTGGTGCGGCGGTCGTTATTCCTCAAGGTATGTCGGTTTCCTCTCTTATACCGACCTCTTTTGTTTAGATTTGAATCAATCCTGAGATGTGGGGATTTGATTTTGGGTCCTTCGTTGATGGTGTTGGGTTATGTTTCTTTTGAATTCCATTGTGGGTGTGTGAGACCCAAGCTTTGAGTTAGGTGGTTCCATCTCTAGCCTATGATAATAAACCCTCTTGTTTTTCTTTATAAACTGTTTTTTATATTCAAATTAGAATGATTGTTTTGTGTGTATTAAAAATGGTTTTTAGTGAAAAAAATATTTTTCCCTGGTTATTGATAAATAGAGATAAAATGGGTATTTTTAACAATTGAAATGGAAATTGTGAAATGGTTTTCAAGGCATTGAAAATGGTTTGTGAATTTGAGCACATGGTCTACCTTGGGTACTTAGGTGGAAGGTTTAGCTTAAGACCACCTTCCATTTTTTGTGATTATCAAGGAATTTTTTCTTGGGACTTTCCTTTGTTTCCTAGAACCGTTTTTCTAGGGGACCGATATTGACATTTTGGGTGGTTTACTCATGGATTATTCCTCTACTTCCTAGGCTTGTGTTCTAGGATTAGATTTGTGCACTTGATTATTATGGTATGAGTAGTCTACATTAGGGACCTATAGTATTCCTTTCTATTTTAATTCCTATGATTCTATTTTATATTGCTTGGTTTTACAAGTGAGCACTGATATGAATGTTTATGCATATGTAAAATGATATATAAAATGTGATTTAAATTGATATAACTGTTTTTATTTAGAACTTTGGAAAAAGGGAAATGTTTACCATGTTTTCTATAAAACTTTTTTACTACTTATCATGCCATCTTTTTACTTAAAATGAGAATACATGATTTTTTATCGAGATACTGGTTATGGAAAACATGGGTGGGATCCTACTGATCCTATTATCTCACACCCTACAGACCTATTCGGTGATGTGTAGACCTTTGTTTGTCTTTTGATGCATGGAAAGGAAAGAAACCAAAGTGAGGTGTTAAGGTTTGTGTTAGTTGGTTGGGTAGCTGGTGGTGAGATGATGGGATTTCATTTATTCTATCATTTGGAGTAGCTATTTGGTTTTTAGTCCTTTGTTATTGGAATTATCTTGGATTTTTAGCTACTTGTTCTATTGTCTATTTCTGCTGTTTTCCTTACCATTATGGAACATATATTTCATAGTCTTCCAATTTTATTTATTTCTATATATATGTATGTCATGTGGTTCTTCAGGTTGTGTGAAATCGCTCCCTCAGTTTTGTCATTCAATGCTTGGGTGCTTGTCACCGGCTTATGGGGATTGGGAATTCCCTTAGTGTATGTGACAGATTGGTTTGGGTGCTAAGTTTGATGGAAACTTGAGTTAGTTCATTATAGTTTGGTATCAAAGGGGGTCTGTCCTCAAGAGTCCTTGTCTTGGGACATCTGTTAGACTAGAGATATAATTTTTGGGACTTGATAGGTAAGTTGTGATAAGTTTCTAACCAACTCTTTTCATAATGAGACTCTAGTTTCCAAGGGATGTTGGGGTGTGTGTCTCTAGTATTCGTTTTTGTTTTAAAAATATTAGTTTTTGCTTATGGTTTTTCTAGTTTGAACAAATATTTTTCTATTGTATGATTGTTCTTGTGTTTTGGTGTACATTAGTATGCCTCTGAGACATCTTCCACGAGTTCCTCAAGAAGGTTTAGTTGATGATTATCAAGGGAACCCACCTATAGATCATAACCTCATTGAGATGATAATATGGGAAGTCTGTTCCATTTATTAGGATGTACCAAGAGTTTAGAGCATTGTTGTTGAAGTGCAACCAGGAGCTGGAGGAGAAAGAGATCGATCATATGAATTCTTGTGAGAGAATCCAACAACTTTTAAAGGGGTGACTGATCCTCAAGAGGCATAGGAATAGTTGGACAAGATTGAAAAATTCTTAAAATTTCTGGAGACATCTGAGAATGTCAAGGTGGAGTGTGTAGTGTTTAGATTTGAGGGATCCGACAAGCATTGGTGGGATTCTATAGTCCAGGCAGACAGATATGTAAGCTTGGATTGGAAGGGTTTTAAAACCTTGTACTTTAAGCAGTTTTTTCTAGAGTCACTAATGCTATCAAAATCTCTAGAGTTCTTTTCATTGCATTATGGAGAGTTTTTGGTGTTGTCATACACCAACTGGTTTTCTTAGCTTGTCCATTTTTTCCTGGATGTCATGAATAATGACTAGCTAAAGGCTTACAAATACTTGTAGGTTTTGCGACCAAATATCATATCGTAGGTGTTTATGCTGAAACATTCTTCCTATGCTGAGATAGTATACAAAAAACTGATAGTATAGATGAACATGGTAGGTAAGGTCATCTTTTCCACCTCTTCTCTTCCAACTGGTGGCATCTTCAGTGGCGTTAATGGGAATAAGAGGAAGTAGTAGGACCATCATAGAAGTGGTGGAGGTAGGTCTTAGTAGTGAGCCTCCCTTGCACCATCCGTTGTAGCTGGTAGTGTTCTTATGACCTCCTATCTATGTAGTAAGGGAGGAAACACTAGATATCCATGTCATATGCCAACGAAGATGTGAAATAGTTGTGGATGTGTTGGCCATATACATAGATTCTGTCAGGCCATTAATATGCCCCGTTATGGTCAGGGTTCCTCATCTCTAAAGGCTAATGTGGTGTAGTTATAAGATTTAATGACTACAGGGCTCTATCCACAGGCCTCAAGAGTGAAGAATTTACACATAGTATATGAGTGTCCAATGGAAGTTGACACAGGTCCGACAAAAGTGAGAGGTATGTTTCTTATTACATCTTCAATAAAAATTTATTTGTTTGATATTGGTTCCTCCAACTCATTTATATCTGCTTGTTTTTTCAATATTCTTAGTCTTCCAACATAGCTTATGCCCATTACAATGTAGTTAGAGACACCTCTTGGCAAGAGGAAAGAGTAGGGGTTTCGGTGTCCTTCTTGTTCGTTAATGATAGCTGATACAAAATCAGTTTGGGATTTTCTTGTTCATGATCTAGATCTATTTTAAATCATTATCAGTATGGATTGGATTTTCATTCATCGAGCTAGGATTTATTGTTATCATCAGCGTTTTTCGTTTATTTCTGTCGACGGGAGCTCTCGTGTGTTTGAGGGAGAGTGGTACCCGAGGTTTGGTCATGCAGGACCTTCCCACCCAGAGATCAGGAGTTTGTTTGTTGTTGTTTCATTTGATCTTGATGAATTTTCTTTTGTTAATGACCTTCATTTTGTTGTTTGAGATTTCCCTAATGTTTTGCCAGACTATTTCTCTAGTCTTCCTCTAGAGAGAGAGCTAGATTTTACGATTTACCTGGTGCTAGGTACATAGTCAATATTGATGCCTTCTTATCGCATGACACCAGAAAAGTATAAAGAACTCAAGATTCATTTGGATGATCTGTTATAGAAAGGTTTCATTCACCCTAGTGTCTCTCTATGGTCATCTCCTATTCTATTTTCAAAGAAAGTGGATTGTTCACTTCGGTTATGTATAGACTATTGGAAGTTGAACTGGTTAAAGGTTAAGAACAAATATCCTTTACCTAATGTAGATGATTTGTTTGATCAGGTGAAGGGGGAAAATTAGTTCTTAAAGATTGATCTTTGGTCAAGTTATCATCAGCTTTGAGTTTGAGAGTCTGATATACCGAATATAGCCTTCAGGAACAGGTATGTCCATTATGAATATCTTTTGATTCCTTTTGGTATGACTAACACTCCTACAGTTTTTATGTCCTTGATGAATCATATATTCCACCAATATCTTGACACTTTTTTGGTAGTATTCTTAGATGATATTCTAGTTTATTAAAAAAATGAGTGTGAGCATGATCACCATCTGAGTTTGGTTTTGGAAATTCTGAGAAATGATCATCTATATGGAATGCTTTCAAAATGCAGTTTATAGCTTCGAGAAGTTAATTTCTTGGGGAACATATTTTTTTATCATGGATTATCAATTGATCTAGAGAAGGTAAAGGTTTTTATGTCTTGGAATGAACTAAAGTACGTCTTTGAAATCAGAAGCTTCCTTGGTCTTGTAGGGTATTACTGAAGGTTCGTTAAGGATTTCTCTAAGTTGACATCACCTTTTCCTACTATTACTAGGAAAGCAGTTAAATTAATGTGGGATGAAAAGTGTTAGTCTTCTTTCAATCAACTAAAATGACTTCTGACATCAGCACCTATTATGATCTTTCCTGATCCCAGTTTGAGGTATGTGCTATTTTTTATGCATCTAGTGATGGTTTGGGATGTGTGATGATGCAGGATGATCATGTGGTAGCTTACATCTCTGGTTAGCTCTGAAAGCATGAGAAGAACTACCCCACTCGTGATTTTGCGCTTGAAGTAGTCATGCATGCACTCAACTGTTGGTAGAACTATCATTTTGGGGAAATGTTCATGGTCTTCTCTGATCATAAGAGTTTGAGTTATATATTTTCTCAGAAATACTTGAATCTCATATAGAGGCGATGGGCATAATAACTTCATACATTTGACTTCGACATCGCCTACACCCCAGGGAAAGGGAATGTTTTTGTAGATGCTCTAAGAAGGAAGGTACCATCACAAGATATTCTAGAATCAAAGGAGGAGTGGAATCTTATGGGGATTTTTTCTTAGTTACACTTGAATGCTCATGAGGATGTTTTTAGTATGGTTTTGGCTAGTGCTCAGTAATCATCATCTCTACTAGAATCTATTTTTCAAAGTCACCAATAGGATGATGAGTTTAAAAAGACTCTAGAAAGACTTTATAGTGGATAGACTGTTTCTGGTTGGTATCTTTCTTCTAATGGAATACTTCACTTTGGGAAGCATGTTTTCATCCCAGCACCTGTGAGGAGTTCAGTCTTGTTTGATTGTCACATCTCTTTGTGGGTCGTACATCCAGGCACTATGAAGATGTATTATGACATGAGAAGAAGATTTTTGTGGCCGAGTATGCAGCATGACATCTCCTAGTTTGTGTATCATTGTTACACCTATCAATAGATAAATATAGATCAATTGAAACCCTTTGGTTTGCTTCATTCTCTTTCGATATCAGTTTGGAAATGGAATGAGGTATCCATGGATTTTGTTATTGGGTTGCCATGGATTCCCCAAGGGAAAAATTATATCTGGGTGGTTGTTGATCGGTTGACAAAGTATTCTTATTTCATTCCGATCAAAGACACCATTAAGGGTTAAGATCCGAGTAAGTTGTATGTGAAGGAGGTTGTGAGGTTACATGGGAGTCCTTTTTCCATTGTTTTGGATAGGTATCCTAGGTTTACATCGAGGTTTTGGATAAGTATTCAATACATAATGGTAACTCAAATCAAGTTGAGCAAAACATACCATCCGCAGACAGGCGGTTAGACAAAACATATAATTCAGATCCTAGAGGATATGCTTCGTGCATATGTCTTGGATTTTAGAGGATCACGGGATAGCCATCTAGGATTGGTTGAGTTCAACTACAACAATAGTCATTAGTCATCAATCAGAATGTATCCCTTTGAGGTGTTGTATGTTATCCATTTCATATCATCTCTATATTGGTAATAGGTGGTTGAAGTAGCTTTGGTAGGACCAAGTTTGGTCCAGGATATGTCTGCAATGATTCAGGTTATGCGATGACATCTCGTTACAGCCTAGAGTTGATAGAAATTTTATGCAGATTGGCAGCGTTGACCTTTGAAGTTTTCTGTAGTTGACTGGGTTTTCTTAAAAGTTTCTCCTTGTATGGGTCACCATCATCTTGGAAAACAAGTTATGTTAACTTCGATATATGTTGAACCGTTTGAGATCACTAAATGGCTTGGAGAGATTGATTATCGGTTAGATTTTCCAATTCTGTTGATGGTAATCCAAGAAGTTTTCCACATATCACAGCTCAAGAAGTATCACCATGATCTTGGTCATGTTCTGAGTTGGGAAGAATTCAAGTCAGAGCCTTCTGTTTTGGAGGATCTAGTTGAGATCGTTGACTCTCAAGTGAAAGTATTATGTGGGAAGTAGATTCTATTGGTCATAATTCTATGGAAACAAGGATAATATTCTCACTAGACTTGATAATGTGAGTTGTTGATGAGGGAGAAGTGGCCTCATCTGTTTCCCGAAGTTACATCTTCCACATGACTTCCCAGGGATGGAAAGTCTTTATGGTGGGGATTTTATAACATCTTGTTATCTTGATCGGGTATTTTTTCATCTCTCTAAGTTACCTTTTGTTTTAAAGTCCTTATAGGTGGTTTTATGGACTTTCTATAGGCTGTAGAGTAGTTATACAATGTGTACTAGTTGCTGGATACATGTTGTGAAAGGGGAGATAACGATGCGAACTTGTACACATCATAAATGGTGAGTACACATCATGTATCTTTTAAATGATGGATTTTTTATCTAAAACGATGGGTTTTTAGGAGTACTTATCCAACATGGACGACACTATGTTACCAGGGGTTACGCCGTGACTCAGACCGCCCCTAGGTTTAAGTCACGTGTCTGGCAGTTTTGCTTGGTCCTTTCTTCCCAGACTTCTTGGCTCTCTACCCTAGGATCTTCATAGGTGATTTTCAGAGGTGGCTTTCCTTCCGGATCGATCCAATCGGCTTTGGATTTTAATTGCATCTACAGTACATCACTATGAGCAAGTTTTCTTTCCAGTTATTCATTACGGTTGATCTTGGTAGTGCCCTGGATTTGTGGTACCAGATCTGTTGATCTAATTTGGATGTTTCATCTTGGTTTCTTCTTGATTCATTGTGAGATATCATTCTGGAGTCCTTTTCCTTCATTATTCATGGTGCAGCGGGCATTCTTCCTCGAGGTATGTGGGTTTCCTCTCTTCCACCGACCTCTTGTGTTTAGATTTGGATCAATCCTAAGTTGTGTGGATTTGATTATATGGCCTTCATTGACAGTGTTGGTTTTCTTTGCTTTTTTATTCCATTGTGGGCATGTGAGATCCAATATTTGAGGTAGGTACTTCCATCTCTAGCCTATGATAATAAACCTGGTTGTTTTGCTTTATAAATTTTTTGTAAATTGAAATTAGCATGATTGTTTTTTGTGTCTTGAAAATGGTTTTTAGTGAAAAATGGTTTTCCTTAGTTATTGATAAATGGAGATAAATGGGTATTTAAAAGAATTGAAATGGAAATTGTGAAATGGTTTTGAAATTGATTTCAGTGCATTGAAATTGATTTTTGAAATTGGGAACGTGGGTTACCTTGGGTAGTTAGGTGGAAGGTTTATCTTGAGACCATTTTCCATTGTTTGTGATTATCAAAGAGGTTTATCTTGGTGCTTTCCTCAATTTCTAAGGTTCTTTGTTCTAGGGGACTGATATTGAGATTTTGTGGGGTTTACTCATGGGGTATTCACTTTCTTTCTAGGCTTATGTTCTAGGATCAGATTTTTGCACTTGATTATTGTGGTATGAGTAGTATATGGCCAGTACCTATAGTATTCCGCAGTGTTGTGATGCATGTGCTTCTGTTTTATATTTCTTGGATTTCTAAGGTAGCCTTGATATGAATGTTTATGCTTGTGGAAAATGAAATGGAAAATTTTCTTTGAAATTGATATATCTTCTTTTTTCTATAACTGTGGAAAAAGGGAAATGTTTACCATGTTTTCGATAAAACTAATTTACTACTTATCATGCCATGTTTTTACTTTAAATGAGCATACATGATTTGTTATCCGGATACTATTTATGGAACACCTAGGTGGGATCCTACTGAGCATGTTAGCTCACACCCTGTGCACCTATTCGGTGGTTTGTAGACCTTTGTTTGTCTTTCAGTGCAGAGAAATGAAAGTCACCGTTGTGAGGTAGTGAGGTTCATGTCAGATTATTTTGTATCTGGTGGTAATATGGTGGGAGTTTTACCTTTCCATCATTTGGAGTGGCTGTTTGGTTTTTAGTCTTTTACTGTTGGACTTGTCTGGGAGTTTTAGATACTTTTTAAGCCATTTTTTTTGCTATTTTCCTTATATTTATGGAACTTTTATTTCTTAGTCTTCCACTAGTTCTTTCTTGCTATATATATTTATGCCATCTGGTTGTTCAGGTAGGGCGAAATATTTCCCTCGATTTTTTAATTCAATGCCCAGGTGCTTGTCGCCAGCCCGTGGGGATCGGGAACACCCTTTAGGTATGTGACGGATTGAGTCAGGTGCTTGGTTTGAGGAAAACCTAGGTCAGTTTGTTACATCCACATACCAACTAAGAACAATGATTCTTACCATTTCTATAAAAGTACATATATGATTCCCATCATCATGCAAAACCATACAAGAAACCATGTGGAGGTTCCCACCCCTCGGTATTGCACTCCACAATTGAGGGATTCAAAACTCTAGTTAAGTGTCCCGAGTAACCTCACAAGAATCTGTATGGAGGGGTAGACACCTCGCCACCATGCACCACAGTCATGGGAGCCACAGTTCCAATGGAGGACCCACTCCCTGCTGGAGATTGAATATGGGGGAGTACCACTCTATAGATAGAGGACCCGCTCCAAATGAAGTATAGGGGAGTACCAACTCTATCTGTGTAATGAGTATGGGGGACCCACACCCTTGAGTGATAGGGGAGTACCGACCCAAGCATATCTCTAATCACACCCAATCACTACCATTGGTAAGTCATCGCTAAAAGAAGATTCATTCTCATAACACCTCATGTCTTACCTCTGATTCCAAAAATAAGGCCACCATCGCATTCTATGTAGAAAACTACTCGGGATAGGCTACTCACAGCACAAAATTCGAGTCTAGAAAAATCCTAACTAATGCATGAGACTCATCATCAGTCCGTCAAGATAAAATGAAAATCCAATGATATGCCACTAAAAATGTCTATGAATGAAAAAACATATCATTTAGCTATAATCATCATGAAAAAAAACTCTGGTTAAGTATTTATTTTCCCAAAACAGACACCCAATTAAAAAACATTTCATCATAATACATAAGTACATTACTTCGTGGTCTCAATCTATGAGTCAGAATAAAATACTCAACATTTTTCTTGAAACATATTCCTCAATATCAAGGTCTCAATGCCTTAGAAATATCAACAATCTGACAATGTATAGAGGATTTATGTTGGAAAAAATGTTTAATAATAATAATATAATTATTATTTTCATTTTTTTTAATTATATCCCCCCTAACTTCTCCAATATGTACATGGGGGAGGGTGGTTTTCATGCAATCCACCACCTAAATGGGGGGAACTCACCAATGATCATTGTTTTTACCCTACATCGCTACTACTATCATTGCCAAGGGGAGGGGGGTTTTTCACAATCATCCATCGGCATGGGGTGGTCGTGTCACTCATATACTTTCATTCAAACCCCAAACCACCAAACAGACCAATATATGGGATCACCGCCACCTGTGCCTCATCACCACTGATTTTACCACCCACCATGCAATTAGTCTCAGATCCATGATCAAACAATCCTTACCATTATCTCTCATTATATTCCATCCATCAATCCACTCAAAAATCAACTCCCATAAATTTGTATCATCTCTGCATTCCTAAATATTACTTAGGGTCTCCAAATATAGACTTTATTATTCCCATGTAATTACACATAGCAATAGTTTCATTGATCTCTATCCTAAACCCATGGTAATGACCCATTCCACTAAAGATCGATTGTGCAATGATTTACCACCAGTTTTGTTTTGAATCACTGACCAAATTGAATACTGATTATGAAAACACTAAAAATTGTGAGATAAATGTGAAAACATTAATATAAGTGAAAAAACTTATCTAATTTTCATGTTAGACTCAATTCATTATCATAGGAGCGATGACTAAAGAGGAATAAACTAATAATCATCAGCAATATAAAATTTCTATTATTTGTTGGAAGATAAATAAATTCCTGAAATCAACGAACAATTCACAGATCAAACTGTTCATTATTTGATTCATGTTTAAAATGGGATAATAAAAAAGGATAAAATCCATATATTTGTGGCATATATGTAATCATATAAAATAATTTTCTTAGTAGTTCAAGAATTATTTTCAATTCTATTATAGTGGAATGGGTTCACTCCCCAAACCATCTTAGTTGTCAAGGTTCTCTCCCAAGACTATAATTGTGGACAGAGTCCCTTACTGAACTCGTTTTACTCCCCATTCCTGTCATATTTATCTCATGAGATATCAATATTTTCCCAATTCATTAGAGGTATATATAGGTCCCACCTATCTTGGTTATAACGTAACCACTATCCTTGGTTATAATTTATCCATTATCTTTGGTTATAATATAACTACCATCGCATAATGAAAATCATAAATATGTGAATGACAAGATCATAAAACATTAATTATATCAGATATTATGAAAATAAATTGAATAAAAATTTCATCATAACATATCCTATGTAAAAGAAATAGGTTTTATAATCATTTCATTATTTTATCAAAGCATAACCTGTAGAAAAAAGAATTGTGTTTCATAATCATTTTATCATAGTATAAATCATGGAAGAGAAACAGGTTTCATTAACATATTATCATCATAAACATAAACCATCCAGAGAAAGAATAAAAATGGTATCTTTAGATCATATCACTGGTAAAAAATAATTAACATCAATGGTTTTCATCTGAGATGGAAAATGATTTTGAAAGATCACTTGGAAAATTTCTTAAGGAAAATAGACTTTAAAATTTGAAAAACACTTTTTAAAACAAAAAATATTTTCAAAATAATTTTCTTTAAAAATAACCTTTTAAACTTATAATGTAATATTTAAAATCATTTAAAACATTTCTTGAGAAAAATATGCTTTCCATTTTGAAAATCTCTATTCACATTTTTGGTAAAAACCAAACAGTTGTTTTTTTGAAAATGACATGAAGGTAAATTTTAAAACAACTTTTAAAAGTAAAACATGGGTAAAATTTTATTTAATAAATCCTTTGGATAATGTTAAAAGATTTTTTAAAACATTTTTAGAAAACAAGGATATGGAAGAAAAATGGTTTTTCGACCAAAGAGAGAAATAAAGTCGGTTTACTTTAAAAATATTATTTTTGAATATTTAGTACATAAATATAATAAAGTGAAGTGAAAACATGTATTCTCGTGTCATAAAAATATTATAATAAAATTAATGATTTTGTTGATATATGTATCATAAGATTTCATCATTGAAAGCATAGACATAAGCAATCTCGATAAACTATAAGATTGTACCATAAAACAATTACAACTTTGGTAAAATTGAATCATAAGACTCTTGAAATGAAAAAATTAAATGAAATTTAAAATACCATGATAATAAATAAATTCATGATATTACATGTTAAAGGTTCATCATATAAACTTCATAAATTAAGATATGTGAATAATATAACTTATGTCTCAAAGAAGGAAAATTTAGACAAAAATTCCTTACTATTTTAGTAATCTTTTAAATCATTAGAACTATTAAATAATAACATAAAAAGAAACTTATAGTATCATTAAAATAATTATATTTATGATATAACATTTCAATAGTATATTTTATACACCACATTAATAAAACTAGGGGTGAATACGGAACATGTCTCCCAAAAATTAAAGAGAGAATAGAAATATCTTACCTTAAGTCTCGACTTACTTCATACACATTTCAACATACTATATAATAAATATAAGTTTATCATAAATATATTAAATAAATATACTTATATATATTATTCCATATATGATTTACTTATGACCGTTTATTACCCGTTTATTAATAATTCCTTGTTAAAATTACATTTCACGTAATAACTCCTTCATTTTTCATATATGTTTTGGTTTGGTATTGTTGGTCCTATTAATCTTATCATGGTTACATAATATAAATAATTTTAACAATTCCATAAATATCATATATATTCATTATATATTTATTTATAGTAATCCATAAAAGTTAGAGATAAAAAATGAAATACACCGTTCATGATGACAGTAGGTCGTACGTACACATGAATGCTGATTACATTTTTTAGAAAGATGAAATGAAATAAAGTTAAATAATATATTACCATTATATAATTATTTTTATTTCATTTATTTCATATATATTCATTAAATTTACCCTAATTATCTTCCATGCAAAGTGTTAGTGAAAAACAAATCACATCGCTTCAGGAGGCGGTAGTCCACCGTACACATTAATCATGTTATCGTATCCCCATGGAATGGAAAGTAAGAAGGTATATGTGGTATCAAAATTAAAAAAGTATAATTATTTTAAAAATACCTCATATATCCATTTAATATATCCTTATTACAATCCAAGTAAAATAGAAATGAAAAACACATCACATCGGTTTGTGAGGCGATAGTTCGTCGTACACATGAGCAATATTATTGTTTTCTAATGGGTTGGAATGTAAGAAGGTAGCTGTGGTATTATAATTACAGAGGTATAATAATATCATAATTATAGTATATATAAATATTAAATCCATCATTATATCTAGCTGTGAGTGGTGGTTATGGAAAATGAATAACATCGGTTCGTGAGGTGGTAGTTCACCGTATACATGAGCGATGATTTCTAATCCCATTTTATGAAAGAGGATAAGGATTTAGGTTATTAAATTAATTTAATAACATATAAATATATTTATGATACTAATTTTATTATATTATCATGGTTTAATAATAATTTAATGATGTGGATGAAGAACGAAAATAAAATGATTGGTTAGGGACGTTACCTCTTCTTCAGAAAAATTAGTTTGGTATTCACCAAAAGTATTCTTAGGTTGAATTTATAAAAAATAAGGATTATAGGATGAGATTATGGAATTAAGTAATTTATTTTCATATTTATTGGTATAACCAATGGGTTTTTGAAGTGTGAAGAGGATGGGAGAGTGGTGGCCTTTTATAAGCAAGGTGAGTGGAACACTTGTAATTTTTTAAAATAAATTAGTATACCCACATTTTTCACATTCCAAAAGGATCCAAATTGAGAAATTATTTAACCTTAAAGGTTATAAGGTTTAAATATTTCTATTAAATGTGTTTTTACAAGTTTTTATGTCGTTTTACTCTTCTTTTTAGTTTATCCCCCTAGTGAGTCCATTTTCACCTTAAATGTGGTAATTAATTTTTACAACTTTTATTATTAATAATGGTAAAAAATTAAGTTGACCATATTATAAAATATAAATTTTCATGATTCAAAATTTTTAATCCATTTTTTTTTAATTCTATTCACATAAGTGGAAATTTTTAATTTGAAATTAAACCTATAGACATGATAAGGAAACGGTTTCCCAAAGATAAAATGTTCAAAAGTTTTAAAAATAATTATATCAAAATTTTATATTAAATTGATTATAATGACTTAAATTATATTAATTGATATATTATTGAACTAATTTTACTTTTAAAACCATATTAAAATAGTTTTTAAAATTTTAAATTCTTTAAAAGAAATAACAATTCTAGATAAAAACCAGTATTTTTTTCTATTCATTAAAAAATGTTTCTTCTTAGAAAATTATAAAACAATTCACTCCAAGATTATTTTTAAATAATTCCTTCAAAAATGAAGTTTATTTTTTCAAATAAATTTTCTAAAATTTCAAAAAAATAATAATAACTGCGCAAAAAGAGAAAAAATTGCTTTTTCAAAAAATAAATTTTTTAACAATAAAATTGATTTGATTCTTATATATTGTATAGAAAACACATAAGATTGGTGTTAAAATTTGAATTAATATATAATATATAAATCTTATTAAAATAATTTACAATTTTTTTAATTTATTGCGGTAAAACATGTTTGTATGAATAAAAATATTTTTTCAGAAAAATATTTCCTTTATTTTCAAATGGTTTTTATTTTCATTTATAATTAATTGGTCACCAAATAATTCTTTATATATACTTGTCTAAACCATATATTTTCATAATTTATTTAATATTATTCATACCAATCATTACAATGGTAAATTCATAACTATCATATTAAATAATAATATTTTAATATTATTTCATGTTTCGTTTAAACTCAGTGTTGCGTATAAAATAAGATAAACTCGGTGTTACATGTAATGAAAAATATCAAAAAGATTAAATTTATTTGAAAAACTATTTCACAAAATATTGGGGTGTTATAGGGGAAACGCAAACTAACATCATCTGAAAAGAGTAGAGTGAGGTAGAGCTCAACTCTAGATCCCAGAGTCTGGCCACCAAACATGGTCAGTGCTACTGGGTATTACTAAACTCCACTGATACTAGGTCCACCATAGTCTCTGGTGACTTCATGACATCTTCATAAGACATGATACTTTGGGGTAAATCCCATGCAAGGGTGAGTATAAACACACCCGGTAGGACACCTTGAAATCACCAAACATGAAGCATCAAGAAAGAGTAGTCAGTTCATCACCCTAAGGGCATGCCAATCAGAATAGGAGACAACAACCATAATAAAAAGAATATCCATAACCAAGATATGCTCAATAAGAATCCTGAATTAATAGATAATGGGAATCGTCATCTCCAAAGCCCATCTAATAATGATGAGTTTTCCGGTAGCTTTAAATTTCTATCTCTAATGCCCAACATCATGTGAAACCATACAAGAATCTATATGGAGGGGTTTACACCTCACCGATGTGCTCCACAATCGAGGGAACCACAACCTCATCCAATTTTCCCACACAAAATCACTATAATCTGTGTTCAGAGACCAACACCTCACCACTGTGTTCCGTAGTAGAGGGATCCTAACTCTAGTGCAGGACCCACTCTCCACTGAATCTTAAAGATGGAGGAGTACCACTCCATAGATAGAGGACATGCGCCCAATTTAGTATAAGGGAGTACTAACTCTACCTATGTAAAGATTATGGGGTACCCATTCCCTAATGTGATATGGGAATACTGAACTCATCGTCTCTATGATCATACATGATCACTACCATTGGCCAATCATTGTGAAAGAATAATCATGCTCACGACACCTCGTTTCATACCTATGATTCCGAAAGGAATACCACCATTGAATTCTATATAGAAAAATATTCAGGATAGGTTGATTGAGGGCTAAAATCTGAGTCTAGAAAAATCCTAATTAACACAAGAGGATCATTTTCGGTATGTCGGACCAAAATTTAAATCAACAAATATGTTACTACAAATGGATATAAATGGAAAAACAGATCATGTTGTTGCGATACTCATGAAAAAACACTCACAATGGGATATTTATTAGTTCAAAATGGATACCCACTGAAAAAATTCATTTCATTATAACACATACATACATCACTTCATAGGCCCGAGCCATGAGTTAGAATAAAATATCCAACATTGGTCTTAAAACATCTACCTCAATATCAAGGTTTCAATGTCGTAGATGGATCGCCAATTCGATGTCATGTGGAGGATTTATGTTGGGAACAAGTTTTAATAATAATAATAATAATAATAATAATATAATCATTATTAAAAACATTTTTTTAACATTCTCTCTCCCTTTAACATCTCTAGAACGCACACGTGCATGCGTGCATGGGGGTGGGGTGGGGGTGCATGCAGGCCACCACGTGAAGAGAGAGGGGGAATCTTCATCGATCCTTGTTGTCTCCCTGCATTACTATCACCTCCATTGCTGAAGGGAGGGAAGTTCTTTCCATTATCAACCATCATTTTGGGGGGTTGGGGTGGGGGTCACGCTGAATTTTGTTCAAACCCTGAACTACCACACTGCTCAAGCCACAAGATCACCTCTACCTACACTTAATTGTTGATGATTCTTTCACCCATCATGTCGTAGGTCTCGGATTTATGGATTATCGGACCTTTCCAACTCTAATTGTCAGATTCCATTTGGAAATCTTCTCTAAAATCAACTCCCATTAAGCCATATCATCTCTACATGCCTAAATGCAACCATGGGTCTCTAAATCCACACTCAATTATTAAAATATCATTATGCACTGTAATCATGTCATTGATCTTCATCTCAAACTTTTTTTAATGATCCATTGTGCCAAATATCAATTTCACAATGATCACCCCCTAGGTATTTGTTGATTCGCCAACCAAATTGAATATCAATAATGAATTTTCCATGGACATGGAGAGAAATTTACAAAACACTAACATTAGGTTCTAAACTTAGACAATGTTTGTGTTAGTATTGATTCATTGTTGTAGGAGTACCAACTGAAGATTAATAAATAAATAATCATCAACAATACCAAATTTCTATTATTTTTTGAAAAATAAGAAAATCCTGAAATTAACCATTGATTCATGAATCAAATTGTTCATGATTTGATTCTCATTCTAAAAGGGATAATAAAATTGGGGTAAAATAAATAAAAAAATATCATACCTTGGTTTGGATTGATCAATGATGAATAAAAAATGTGTGTTGCCTTCATTGGAGAGATCCATGAACTCTGTGGTGAATTGATCCCCAAGAAACTGATCACGAGCCTCAATTTGTCACTATTTTCCAAGCTCTCCTCAAACAACTCCTCTATCAATACCAGGGTTCTGTGACTAACCCTAGGGATTTTCAATAATCATAAATTTAAAAAATGATTTAGGTTTAGTATTTAAGTTAAAAAATTAATTAAATAATAATTTATTTATTTAATTATTTCTTTCATGATGGTTCTCAAACCAAATACCCAACACCAACAAGGATTATGTCATTACTAGGGTAAAAACTAAATTTTAGACTCAAATATAGTCTCATATTTATGATTTGATACTCTATTTAGGATTTATTTAATTATTTAAATAAAATAGTGCATGTGTGATATAACTTATTTAATATTTTAATTATATTCATTTTCGACTCACCAGGACTTGTAATTTTGTGTTGTTTTATTATCCATCTATGAAATTATTCTTTAAAATATTATGAAGTCTTATATGGAAAAAATAAAGATGTTATAACCATATAGTCAAATAAGTGTAAACGAGAATAACATAAGATATCACAATCAAACAAGGAACAAACATAATGCATGAAAACATATAAATAAACCAAGAATAAGTAATGTGAAACAAGGTCTCTAAAAATAAGGGTCTAATGGGATTTAATCTTAACCACAACATACTTATCGACTAAATAAGTATAACAAAATTTTAATCTCTCACATTCTTCCCTATGACCAACTCCCAAAAGTTCCCTCATTCACTTGGTTAAAAAAGTGGAAACTCTCTTGGTCTTCCTCCTAAAAGGCTATATTGGTCACTTGGATAATAATCCCTCACACCCTAGGTATCATATTCTATACTCAATTCCAAACATAACAACATCTCAAGTGTTATTCATAAAATATATTTCAAATACAGTTCAACAAACAAACATTCCCATTTTAATACATCATCTTTCTCAAGGTAAAACTATTTATAAAACTTCTTTATAAATCTATTTAAACCCATAAAACCTCTTTGATCCATTTTATCAAATACATAGGGTACATCAAAATTATCCCCCTTTGGAAAACCCACATTAAACATCAAATTACCAACACAAAACCATGTATCACAAAAAACATGGATTAAATGTCTAACATAAATCAATATAAGGTCAATTTAATAAATAAAATCAAAGCAGATAAAGAATTAAAAGGTTAGCCAGAGAAAATGCTCTTACATAGGAACACATGCCCCAAAAATGGTTCCAACCCCATCGCCTTCAATAACAACTAGTATATTTAGGAAGGAAAATCTCTCACACACCTAAAACACAAGAAATTAAACAAAACCCTCCATTAAGAACCTTAAATTAATCCAATACACCATTAAGGGGTTTCGCCTTCAATGAAAATGGAAGAAAAATGAAATTGAATGGGGAAAGATAAAGAAATATTAAATTAATAGTCTTACCTAAAAAACACCAAGGGTCAAAGGATAATACACCCAAAATGAAGAGTAATAAGCTCCAAATAATGGAGAAGAATATTCACATGGAATGGGAGATAAAATGAAGAGAAAGGATTAAAACCAGGTATGGGAATTTTGGTAAAAAGAAAACAAAAATAATGACCTCTTCAACTCACATAATTTGACTACGCTTTTTGAAAAACTGTGTGCCAACCGTGCATGTGATACTATCTCCCAAAACCAATGACAATGGTTACTATTGAGCCTTTCATAGTTTTAAAAAGAATGATCAAATCATCCAAAATCTCATTTTCCTCAAAAAATCATCATAGCATGGTTAGCCGCATGGTTAGAAAAATCAAGAACCAACCATGCACCAGGGAATTTCTTTCCCAAAAAACCAAATTTCTGACACCTGACACCCGAAAACTCAAAGATAAAAAAAGACAAATAAAAACTCAAATAAGATTTACCAGTAACCCAATAGGTTTCACAAACCTCCTCACCATGTTACTTTTAGGCCTCATACATTCCATAGGAATCCTAAAAGGAAAAAAAGTGAGACCACTACTCCCTCACTAAAGTTTTCCACCCCCATGTCTCATGTATATCACTACTACACTACCAAATCATAGAGATCAATGGGATAAATTTACCATGGATAACCATGTTCTAATGATCCAGGATATGAATAGGCTTCTCCATAATGGTGGCATCAGGTTCCACATCTAATTATTCCCACTCTATCACATGATATGGGTCCAGATGATATCTCTTCAAATAGGAAACATGAAATATTTCATGAATTGAGGTCAAATTCAGTGTAAAATCCAACTGATGGACTATCTTCTCATGAAATTACATAATCTATAATGTACTAACATAACATGGTGCCAAATTACACTACATTGCAAAGAAATGGTGTCCTAGTCAAGTATATTCCCAAAGAAACACCTTATCACTGACCTCAAACTCTAACGAGTGATGAAATTAATTGACATATGAATTCTGGTGACTTTGAGCTATCGCTAACCTTTTCTAAATTAGTTGTACATTATTTATCATCTCTTAGATGAGACTCAGTCTTAAAAAGGAACATTAACTTTCCTTAGACCAACCCAAAGGATACTAGAACAACCACCCATATAAAGCTTCAAATGGGGCTATCCTAATTAAGGCCTGATAACTATTATTATAAGAAAAATAATACAAAGATATATTCCTTTCCTATGAACCCATAAATTCAAGTACACACACCTGATGTAACTTCCCCAATCCCATATCCACTATAAATGGTGCCCTGGTCCAGGTTTCCACATGACCTCAGGTGACCTTCACATATTCTAGAGGATACTGAATAATAGTGGGGTTATAATGTGTTGTGTGGAGAAACTATACCCTCTTTATCAAAGTAATCCACAACAGACAATAAAAAGAAATAAATTAAACAAAATAACTGATAAAAATGCATTAGAAAACATTTACCAAAAATGTGTAAAATCCCACAACCAAATAGTAAATATTCTATGTCATGTATTGGAGTGCCAAGTGTAAAGAAAATCCAAAATAAGGAAAAGATAAAGAATCCCAAAAATGGGTCCCGACACCAAGTCTGGTCCCCTCCCACATGCACATCCCATGCCCAACTCAACCATCTTGCATAGATATCTGACCCTTTTCGTCACCTATAACCATGAATTCTTCTTAGGTACCCATTGGCGGCCCGAGTAGGGGGTGAGTATAACTCAATGGGACACCACTAATGGTGTCTATAAAATATCCAGTCTAAAAATATAGTGTATACAAGAATAAAATGAACAAAAAATTAAATAGAATAAACTAGGATATATTTATTAACTATATCCACTTTATCCACTTTCATCATTTATTTCCATGGGATATGAATTTTTATAAATTACACATCGTCCTATTTCATCCACACAACTATACATAAAGGTAAAATTCTAGTTCCCTATCTCACTAGGGAAAACATTTCACAAACAATTACATAACACTTACCTTGGAGCCTTAGTCCAGGTAGTCTTAAGAATTGAATCTGTTAGGGGAATAGAGCCTTAGTTCGACTCCCTAACCCATGAATTATAGGGTTGGGGTTTGGAGCCTCAGTCCAACACAAAAAGTGGGCATAAAACCTCAAGTCAATACCCCACATACCACCAAGCCATGTATATATTTTTATCTATCCATAAATCATTTACTAACAAAAACCATAATCATTAACACATTTACCATTTACAACCATAACTCATTCAACACATATTCCATATTAATGTTTTATCCCATTAACATGTTTATCATTTACATGCCTTAGCCCTTTAACATGTTTTCACTTTTTCATATCTTATCTGATTTACACATTCATCATTTTCATGCCTTAATCCATTTACACATTCCCATTACAACCTATAAATCATTCAACACATTTAATTCAATTCATTTAGATCATTGACAATATACCAAGAACCCCTTATGTCATGTCAACTACTAGACACTATTTAATTTAGTTTCACCTCATAACTCATGTTGACACATCATCATATTTATCAAGGACTTTATCTCTTGAAAATTCAATTCTAGACTTAACAACTCAATTCTATGTTTAAGAAGGGTTCACACCCCATGGGTGGTACTTATCCCAGTCTAATCAACCTCAATGAATCCCATGGGGATCACGAAGGGTTAAATTAAACATTTACCCAATTAATTTTTCATCTCTAACAAGGAAAACAAAACAAACAATGCAGCAACACCATTACACAACCATATATACATAAATAATCAATTAGACTATAGGATATAACTTGTAGACCACTTACCTCAGTTCTAAAGATGAATGCTCATTTAATATTACCCATTTATTCAAACTCAAACACCCTTAAATCCTCAACCTAAGATCCAATGGAAAATAGGGTTATAGATATTTAGAATAATAATAATGATTCTACAACCCCTAATATAGAAAAATGATAAAAGGGGACTATTATAATCACTTAGATCGTTGATCTACACCAAACAATGCTCCAAACAGCTTAGAAATGAGGGAGATCGACCCTTGGGAAGCTAGGGAGATTTTGGTTCGTCACTCTAGAAGCTGGAGGAAGAATATGAGATAAATTGGGTTAGATTTATTAAAGCTTGTGGTAAAAATGGTAAATTTCTTCCACATAATGAGGTGCACAGTTGGCCAAACCATGCACCAACCATACACCACCCTCTATCCAAGAGGGGGTAGGCCACATGGTTTCTTGGAGAACCCACATGCTTTGATGAATTGTGTTATAACCATATGGACTGGATCTATCCAATTCCACATGATTTGGCTCCTCCCTAGGCATGGTTTCACCAATCATGCTTCATCTCTCTAGGAAATCATGGTTAAGGTGTAAAGTTACTACTAACTGTACGCCAACCATGTGACATGCACTCGATAGCTCAATTTTCCATTTTTCATGTCCCAAACTCCCATAACACCCCTGAGACACCTCATATACCCAGTAAATATTACATTAACCAAAAAAGAGACTTAAACAAAAAATTTAAACAAGGACGTACCTTATTAGAGGTATGGTATCTTACAACCTCCATACCTTATAACGGATCATACCTCAACTGCACTTTTAAGCATCACTGAGATTCCAAGATAAAAAAAGACCAGGCCACTAGGACAACATATCTGTCTCCCTCTCCCAAGTCTCTTACAGCACATTACCATGATGCCACAAAACTCAAACCAAAGGCACAGTCATTCCCCACAAGACTTTCTCACTACAATCCACAATCACAAAACTGATTCTCCCCAAGGTATGCATGAGTCTCCAGGCCAAAATCAACCACCAAGACCTCATAAAGAAGATAAGTCAACACTTCATAAATCACAACACAAGGAAATGTTGGGCATAGCATCATATCATCATTGAAGGGGAAATCGACAATCACCATCCCGATCCTCTCCACATATCATGGTCCAAATCACTTGGTTCCATATTACACCCTTTTAAAATTCCAAAGTGACCCAATCTTGGTATCACCCACAGATCATATGATTTTCGAACCAAATTTTCTAACCTACATTGGTCCACAAATCAAGGTTCAACTATCTATATCCACCTCCAAACACCCAAAATTCTTTTCAAGCACAACCTTCAACCTAAGGCACTAAACCGGTCAAAAATCAATCTAATTCTCATCACCAAAATTGAAACACCAAGATGGAATTTACCTGAGCCCATCCAACCAAAAATAATAGTGACGTCATCAACATGGGTTACTTTCCCGCTAATGAGGTCCCCACCATTTTCTTTAGCTCACCACCATTATCTACCAGTTTTGGGTACTTCCACCATTAAAATGACCAATAGTACCTCACATCAACTTTGGCAACATACCTGATGTGTTTTATAACTCACCATTCCCAAACATCCATGAGAATTCAACCCATCATTGGCATCCATCCTGCTGTCAAAACCACTCGGAATGGACATGAATCCACTATCCATTATAGACCAAGAAAAACTTGACCTCTCTTAAGTTTTCCTTTATTTTTAAAATTCACTTTCCATAAAACATTAAATTGATTATAGCTTATAACTTACCACATTCGTTTCCTTTTACTTATCATGTCATGCCATTTCTGACTATATCGTCTCAAAACACCCATTTTCTACTTTTGATATGCAATTACCTATGCCTTTCCATGGAGCCTCATCACTTAAGGAATACCACCATCATCCAATGTACCTATCAAGGTCATTTACCTAAAATCTGGTAAACTCTACCGTCAAGGAATCCACTACTTTCTAAGTCATCATCGTGCTCCACCTCACTCATTAACATTCCTAACACAAGCACCTCTTCCAACACTACATTGAATAAAGTCAATTAGGCTCTTCCTAAAAACCCATTTACATTGTATAAACACACTTTTCATTCCAAAACATCCACCAAAGGAATTTTACAACTCATCACTTTTGTACCTCCTTCAAATCAAGTTGAGTCATCCCCATTTGAAAAATCCTGGAATGCCTAGCTTCATTGTTGGCAGGACACTACATCATGTGACCAAGGTGACTTACCACATAAATATATTCCAATATCACCCAAAAACACCTACCCAATTCCATTCTAAACATCCGATGAGGTTCTAGAACCAAGTCACCAAGCCATGAACTGTTTTCATGTCCTATCACTCCCATAAACATCTCTAACATAGGCATCTCAGATTTATTTTAGAACCACCCTGAGCCCAAAACCAAAACTTGGCTCGATCAACCCCCACATCTATGTCCCACCCAGCCTTTCCTAAGGAATCCAAATACATCTCTCATTTTTTTATTGGAATCATGATGCTACCACATCCACTCCATAGTAGGCTCCACACATCCATAACTAACATACCACTCCTCGAAAAGAGTGTTGTTATCACCGCTTTCCTCAAGAAATTTCAACCACAACAGCTCATGATTCGATCACTATATGAACCCCAAAATATGGATGTGGTTATCTAGTTTCCATTATAAAAACAAAATATCATCAACCACTACTCATTCCTAACTTCTAAGAATGGAACTCAAGGCATTCGTCGACATCCAGTTCATCCCAAATACCTCACCCGAATCAGGCAATGGTGTACTTACCATGATTCACCTCTACATATATTATTTAGTGATCTAAACCTCCAAGAGGACCCATATCCAACCAAAACACATTCAGGTAGTTAGTCATAAGGATATATCTCTCTTAATGTATCCAAGACGATGTTAATATATTAGTCACGATCATCACTAACTAGGAGTACAAAAAGAAGTCATTGATGAATACCATCACAAGTTATCCAATATCTATGTCACCAATACTATGGGGACACCTAAAACTACCAAATATCTCAGAATTAAATACCCATTATCATCACCTTAACACTCATCCACCACAATGAATTCAATAGGATCTTTCCAACCAAAACCCACCACCACGTTATGACTCTCTACAAAGCAGTCATGAACCAACGTGTCATGTGGCACAACCGCCACCACACCAATTGAGTTCTTCCTCCACAACCCCAATGTTTCAAAATAGAAACACAAAAATCCTCCACACCAATAAGAAAAATAACAGTCACATTCATAACCATTCTTCCCACCTTTGTTACATAGAAAACAAAGGGTGCTTATCCTAATTCACTTAGTCATCCATACCAAATGGCATCATGACTTCCCAAAAATGCACTAAAATATGGACCTAATTAGATCCCTTAGGCTATCACACTTTCCTATTACCACATAATAAACCCGAATCTAGACTTCATGAGTCATACATCACCAGAACCAAGCATCTGATTACATAACTTACCATGCCTTCTAGTCCATAATCCTCATAAGATTCGATTCATTCTCAATGTTTCCATAAAAAACCTCACCTTTCACACAATAAGCCCAACCACATAACCAACCCTCACCCTAGGTGTCACTCTCATGTCAAAAGTGTTCATCCATGCCTCTGTCATCCTTGTCTCCTCCACCAAATTCAACATGAATTCCACATAAAATGTTATCAATCATTATTTCAGTCGTTGTAACAATCCATCCCCTTGAAACCAAACTTACAACCAACCTCAAACTCTTAAGTGCTTATTTAAGAGACAAAATGAGGCATAATAATGCCCTTTTTATGAAAACATTATGGCACCCACTATGCCTTGATTCTACCACTGAAGCACCGACTCGTTCTCTATATCCCAAGGAACCTACAATACTGGGCTAAACTGCCTCAAGTTTATACATGGTTCTCAAAAACCTCCAATGAAAAACCAAAACTCAAGCTGCATCTTCAAACCATTGACTTCCCCACTTCACCTACTAGGCCAAACCCATGCTAAGAAACACTTCCCATCCACCATTGTCATGGTCCAATGAATCCAATGGTTTTATATGCACCCAAAAGTACTACAATCCCTACCAACCCCTTTCACGAGTCATTATAAATGGTCACACACAAAAATACCTAAACTAGAGTCATGTATAGAAAGGGTTGCTAGATCTCCCTATAAACTGTAAACATCAAACCTCAACAAGCCACTTCCCATGGAGGCAAACCTGCCTCTATACTAAAACACACCACATCTAATGTGCCATGTGACTAATTACTCGGGGTTCTACACCCATAACAACACAGTTACCACTAACGGCACCACAACCAAAGACTCCCACTCTTAGGGTCTAATGTACAAGTTACACAATTATAACCCACAAGGTTACCACATTCACATTATCAGCCAACACCTCAAAAACTCAGGGTCACAGTTCTACCGAGAGCATAATAAGGTATTTCCCTCTATATATATATCAAAACTGACCATGTTCTCCAAATTAAGTCACCCTCATTGGAAAAAACACATATACATATGATCTTATCACAACACTAGGGATACCCACTTCTCGTGTCCCTTAACATTCTATATGTCCACACATTCAGCACTCAGTTCTACCATCTCTAGAAAACATCGGAGGGTGATACAACGAAAACTCTCTTGTCAAATTAAAGATACTCAACACAACCAACCCTGGGACACATTCCATCATTTGTATAAAATGATAAAATTTCTCATAGAACCACTCCCTCCATTCTGTTACTCTAGAAAAATGGGGTTTCTTGATTTGCTATTGGAGGACTGTTTCCGATGATATCATCATATCTCCCAACTGGCACATGTCATTATAGTTCCATATCTCTATAATTCCAAGCACACATCTCAAAACACATAACATAAATCTTCCACACTTTTCAAAAAAGTAGGCTCTCTAATAGCCATAAACAAACCATTTTAATACACTATCCCAACAGATATAGTCGCATCCCTATCACAACCCTCAATCATCCCTACCATGGTCCATGGTCAACATGGGGTAAACCAAATCAAACAACCACAAGTATTTTAATTAAAAACCCCTTTTAACTATTTTAACTTCCACAATATAAATATTTATATTTTATGAAACTTTCCATATTTAAAAATTATTATAAACAAAAAATTTAAACCATTTATAACTTTTCATTAGGCATTAATATTTAATCATTATTTCACCTTCTTTCTAGTTACCCATTTGCATAATCTTTATTATACACCACTTATTTAAAAAAAATTAATGGAAAATGAAATTCATTGTATCTCTCATGTCCCACACATCTCCCTCATGTGTTACTACCATGATTCATGCCACCTATATACCTAGGTACCTAAAATGATGCATGTATATACAACCATGTTCCATTATGTCCATGAGTGAAATATCATAAAATAGTTGAATCACACAACAAGTTCATCACCCAATGGTGAAGTATCATCAAAATTTAACAACAAACATAAGGAACAGAAATCCAAAACTGGTTACTTGGGTTTTCCCACATACATGGGTAAGAAACTCTCATGTATGAGCTCATTTCCATGGCTTAAAACAACCTATCCTCTCATCTACCATTCACAAATAGTAAGATAATTGAAAAAGAAAATATACTCTGATGCCACTTTGTAACATCCCCAACCTAGTAGCCACTATACACAGTGTTGTGATCCAGGTCACCACATGACCTTAGACATGCCTCCCCATATTCCAGAGACTACTGACTAGTATGAAGGGTCTAGTTTGTTGTGTGGGGAGACTATACCCTCTTTATCAGAGTAATACACAATAGATAACAATAATAAATAAAAGAAACAGAATAACTGATAAACATGAATGTCCAAAAATTTCCCAAAACTGGGTAAAATCCCATAACCAAATATTAAATATGTTATGTTATGACCTTCAGTTCCAAGTGTAAAGAAACCCCAAAATAAAAACAAGCTGAAGAATCCCTAAAACAAGTCCTGACACCAATTCTGGTCCCCTCCTCTATGCACATCCAATTCCCAACTCAACCATAGGTCATAGGACCCTGTCCCTTTTCCTGACCAACAACCATGAAGTTTTCTTAGGTACCAAATGGAGACTTAATCAAGGTGTGAGTACAACTCAATAGGTAACCACAAACAGTGTCTACTAAATATAAAGTCTAAATAGATAGTGTATGAAATCATGAAACGAAAAAAAAGTAAACATAATAAACCATGTTCTATTTATTAACCATGTTCACTTTAGCAACTTTCATCATTTAATTCCATGGGTTAGGAATTTTCATCAATTATACATCGGCCTATTTTGGTTACACAACTATGTATAAGGGGAAAATGTCAATTTCCCTAAATCACTAGGGAAAACATTTTATAAACAATTATATAACACATAACTTGGATCCTTAGTTTAGGTAGTCTCAAAATATGCAACTATTAGGGGCATAGAGCCTCAATACTACTCCATAACCCATGAATTATAGGGGTAGGGTTTAGAGCCTCAGTCTAACATGACCCATGGGAATAGAAACTCAAGTCAATAACCCACATATCACCAAGACATGTGCACATTCTTCTTTATCCTTAATTAATTTACTAACCCAAACCATAATCATTAACACATTTACCGATTACAACCATTACTCATTCAACACGTATTACATCTTCATTCATTAACCAATTAACATGTTTTTTATTTACATGCTTTGGTCCATTAACACACTTTAACTTTTTCATATCTTAGATGATTTACACAATCATCACTCACATGACTTAATCTATTTACATATTCCCATTACAACCTATAAATCATTCAACATGTGGAATTAAATTCATTTATCCCATTCACAATATACCAAACACCCCCTTATTTCATTTCAATTACTAAACACCATTTTATTTAGTTTCATCTCATAACTCAAGTTAACACATATTTATATTTATCATGGTCTCTATATCATGAAAATTCACTTCTAGAATTAACAACTCGATTCTATGTTCAAGAAGGGTGCACACCCCATGGGAGACACTTATCTCAGTCTAATAAACCTCAATACATCCCATGAGGATCATGAGGGGTTCAATTAAACATTTACCTAATAAATTTGTCATCTATTCCAAGGAAAACCAAATGGACAACACAACGACACCATTACACAATGACATACACATAAATAATCAATAAGATTATGGGATATAACAAGTAGACCACATAAATTGGTTTCGAAGATGAACACTCACTTAACCTTAACCTTTGATTCAAAATAAAACACCCTTCGAATCCTCAACCTAAGATCTATTGGAAAAAGAGGGTTTTGGAAATTCAAAAGAAGAAGAACAATTCCACAAGCCCTAATCCGAAAAAAATTAGAATAGACGAATGTTAGACTCACCTGGATCTTTGATATACACCAAATGGAACTCCAAATTGGATTAGAAATAAGGGAGATCAAGCCTTGGTAAGCAAGGGAGATTTTGGTATGTCACTCTAGATTCTGAAGGAAGAATAGGGGATAGAACTAGGTAAGGTTTTTTAAATCTATAGAGGTAAAATTGTGAATTACCCCCCACTTTAATGAGGATCACGATTTGGCTACATGGTTGCCCAAACCATACACTAACAGTGTTCCACCCTCTATCCAAGAGGGGGCCAGGATGCACGGTTTTCTTTGGGAGCCTGCATGGTTTGAAAAACCATGTGGTAACTATGCAAATTGAATCTATCTGGTTTTGCATGGTTTGGCTTCTCCCCATGCACAGTTCACAAACTTTGATGCATCTCTTCAACCAATCATGGTTAAGGAACACAATTAGTACTAATCATGTTCCAACCGTGCGACATGCACTAGATGGCCCTATTATTCCTTATTTCATGTCTTGAATCCCTAGAACACCCATGAGAATCCTCATACACCTGGTAAACATATCATTAACCAAAAATGATACTTAAACCCAAATTTTAAACAAGGATGTACCTCATTATATTATCAATATATTACACCTGGAGCATATCATTGAGAGTCTTGATGGTTCAATTTAACTTTTCATCCTTCCACAGGTGGTATATTGTGCTCAACCTTAACTTGGTTCCCAAAGCTTCATGAATTCCCTTCCAAAACTGATAATTAAATTGGGAATCTCGATCAAAAAATATCACTGAGTTCACTCTATGAAACCTAGAAACTTCTTAGATATATAGGTTCTCAAGATCCTCCACCTTCACTACATCTATAATGGGAAGAAAATAGACAGATTTCATCAAATGGATGACAATCAACCATATGGAATCTTTCCCACTCAGAGTATGAGGTAGGCCATCATGAAATTCATAAATATTTTTTCCCTTTTCCACACTATAATGGGAATAGGTTTCAACAACCTGGCTTGCTTATGATGCTCACCTTTGATTCTCATGTAGGTCAAACATCATAAAACAAAATCTAAAATAGGACACCTCATCTTGGGCCACCAATAATAAATTTTAAAGCTATAATACATCTTATTATTCCCATGGTGTACTGAACAACTATAATGATTCCCCTCATGTATCACCTCCTACCTCAAGACCAAAGGAACCACCAATTGCTTCCTGAAGATGAGAGAACCATAGGGAGGCCAAAAATAATCACCCAAAGTCTCCCCACCATTTAAAACACTACTAATATGCTCAAAATTGGGTTCGAATGTCAGTTTTCTTTGAACCCAATCAATAAGAGATGGTGTGACCTATACACTATTTATAACCACCTACTCTCCATACTCTTACTCCTCTAACCTCATATCAACAAGAAAACTCATCAAGACCCACTCATCTGATAACTCTAGAACATCCTTGACCAGAAACTTCTTTCTCAAATCATTAAAAAAGCATTCCCCTTCCCAATGGTATAAGCTATATAAAAATAAAAAAAGTATGAATATACTATTCCAAAAATATTTGTATGAGGTTCAAGTAACATTGGGTAAATATGTACTTCGTTGTTTTATGATTTGAGAAAATTGTAAAACGTTCCCCAAAGAGGTAATGATGCCACATCTTTAGCTTATGCATCACTTCTGTCAAATTCAGGTCATGGGTGGGGTAATTCCACTCATGTAGTAATAGTTTTCATGAACCATAAGCCACCATATGGTCATCCCGCATCAGTATTCACCCCAATAACACACATAAGGCATCCTAAAACACTGCATAATATTTCCTATACTCAGGAAGAATCAAAATTGGTGTGGATTTCAAATGATCCAGTAACTCCTCAAAATAATGATGACACATCTCACTCCACTCAATCTTTACCCCTTTTCTAGTCAATGATTTCAAGGGAGAAGATATCCTAGAGAAGTCCTAAATGGAGTATTTATAATATCCAACCAATCCCAAAAATCTCCAGATATCAAAAACATTCTTGGGCTACTCCCAAGACATGAATACTCAAGTCTTATTAGGATCTACTGAAACTCCACTCTTAAAAATCAAGTATACCAATAATTTCTCCTCCTAAATCCAAAATTGAAATTTTGATGGCTTAAAATATAGATTATTCTCACTCAATATTCCCAATAAAACCTCTATATGGTGTTTTGTGTTCTTCCTCTATCTTATAATGCACCAAGATTTCATCAAAAAACATGACCATGAAAGAGCCTAAAAAGAGATGGAAGATATCATTCATTAAGGCCATAAAGACCATAGAATCATTGGTGAGGACGAATGTAATAAAAAAATACTCAAAGTGTATATACCATCTTTGAAATTTGGTCTTAGGGAAATCCTTCTACCAGTCCATATACCAGTGGTTCCCTGATCTCAAGCCGATCCAAGAAAACCAATATTATCCTCTGAGTTGATTGAAAATATCATCAATTATAGACAATGAGTATTTATTCTTTATTGTCACCAAATTAATCTTATGATAATCTATAAAAATTCAGAGACTCTTCTATTCATTCTTTACAAATTGAACTAGTGATTCCCTCAGTGAAATGATCATATGAATAAAACCATTTCTCTCGAGGTTCTTTTGATGAGAATTCAACTCCTTCGGCTTGGTTGAATCCATCTGATAAGATAGTAAGAAAAAGAGGCTCATACTAGGGTGAATATCGATAGTAAACTCTACCTATCACTAAAGAAAAAAAACTAGAAGAATAATCCAAAAACATATCAAGGTATCGATCTATGAACACTAGAATACAACCATCTAAACTCTACTTTGATTCATTGAATAACAACCTAGAAAACTAGCATGAAATAAATCCCATCTCTAAGAAAATTGGTTTTTCCCTCACTGATCATAGATCCCACTCATCCTAAATGAAGTTAGTTATCCCATGTGGAGATAGATTCTAGACCCTAGGGTGATAGTAATAAATCTAACCATTGAATCTAATAAAAAATCTATACTGATAATGTGGTTTAAAACATCTAGATTCAACAAGGTGAAATCCCACATAACTTCCAAATCTTAAATTAAAACAGAAACCCTAGTAACTAGAAACCTTTATCCTTTATCTTACCTAGTGAGGTAATTAAATACATCACAAATGACATCATATCTACTTGTATACCCAATGTTATAATAAAAATTAAAGATATAAATGAATGGGAATCACCCATATCAAATAAAATTGAATCCATGGAAAAATAAATAAAAATTATACCTCTCACGGTGGCTGGATCAGATTTAGGGTCCTCTGGTATAACATCTACTACACAGAGACTTCTTAAATTAGACCCACTCTAAGCCCTATTCAGCTAGTGATAACCACCTTTGACTTGAGGGATATATCCTTCACTCTTGGAAGCATAATACCACACCTGATAACCCTTTTAAAATGAGGATCCAACTCTACTCCATAATGAGGTGTCTTATAAAAACATTGAAGATGACTTGGATGCCAACATTGGTGGAACATACTCAGAGTGTAAAACCAAAAATTTTATCAATGGAAATTCAATTCTTATAATTAATTCATATAGTATAAACCACATAAAATATCATTGATAACATAATAAAAAATTTATAAATGAAGAATGAATGAAATAAGAAATTAAGAAACCTATACTGATGGAATAGTAACTTGACCTTTGGAATAGTAATGTTACCATTGGGAATAGTTATTTAGAAAATAGAATAGTAACCTCATCTATGAAAGTATAAATAAAATTTAGGCATCTTAAAAATGATAATATGATATAATTATATCATAGCATAAGTAAATAAATGTTTTAAAAATTATTAATTAAGTATTGGTATTTTTAAAAAACATAAATGTTTGTTTAAAATTTTATAATTAATATAATTGTTTAATAAATAAATATATATATATATATATATATAATATTAATAAATTATGATTTTGTTTTCTTATGATTATAAGATAAATTTATGAGACCTTAATTCATTTTTCAATGTTTTATAAAATCAGTTATAATTTTAAAATCGGTATTTTCCAAGTATATGATGATTTCAATTAAAAATTAAATTTCTAATATTTAGAAAATTATTTTAATAAAATGGAGTTCATTTTTTAATTATATACATAAAAAAATTGTTAGGGTTTATTTTTTGGATTTTTTTAAAAATAGTGGAATTTTTTCTGAATAGTTAAATACATTATTTAACAAATACAATAATTTTTTATTCATTTATTATGTATGGATGATATAAGTACTATAATATAGAAAAAATCCTTCCTTGTTTTCTTAATTTAGTCATGAGAATCAAAAATATTCATATTATTGATCCAAAATAATAAACTAATGAATAAAATAATAATAAAAACCTTCTCCTACCCTATAAATACTACCCCTCACCACCCCTTCTCCTCAAACCTCCAAAGACTTGAAGCTTGTACAATTTATTCCCAATACTATTCAAAAGCCTCTACCCCAAATTTGGGATATTTTTTCTCAATAAAATACCAAAACAATTTTCCCTAAGGTGGTTCTCAATGAGAATAATTCAAGAGGTAAAATCCGCTTTTATTTTCTTTTAATTTCTTTTTAATTTATTTTATTTTCTTATTATCTATTCAAATAACCTTATCTAAGTGTTGTGATAACTCTAGTATCTTATATATACTATAATTTTATTATTTTAATGGAATAATTCATCATCAAACCTCTTCTCCTCTCCCTTTTATTCTAAAAAATGAAATCATCATTCATGGTGTGTTTATTTACCATCATCGTGGATGATGCATTTTCATTTTATTTTACCATCTTCAATGTTAGTCATAAAACCATTATAATAGTTTAGAAAGATTTAAAAATTTATTTCATAACCTTTTTTATGTTCTGTAATTAAATTATATACATAATATTAAATAATAAAACAAAATTAGTTCGTTGTGATTGAAAACCGCCAAAATTAATCTAAACAATTATCATTAACATTTTATTTAATGAATAATATTAAAATATTGAAAGAAAATAATATATTAGATCATTTAATATATTTAATTTCATTAATAACATATAATTTAGATTCTAGATAATTATCATCATTTTACAAGATCTTCCATACATGTATTCCTGTGAACCGATCATGAAAACTAAGAAAAAAATACTCTCAGACAATGAAATTGAACTCTATAACTCATAAAAATGTACATAAAAAACTTAATAAAATTATAATGATTCAAATACACCTAAAATAGGTTATGGATTTATTAATTAATGAATCTAATTTTATTATTCAGGATATTAAATTGAATAAATCATTCATACATAGGTAAGGGGATTCTCAAACCTAACTCCCTTTCATGGGTTATCACTCTTTCATTCCAAATTTCTGTGTAGATATTTCATTCATTATTACTTAAATATAATTTAGTTTCCCTTACCTTTTTTTCTAGTATATAAATTCTTCCAATCTAATTTTATGATAAATGAAAATATTTTTCCAAAATAAATCTTCTTTCTAAAAAATATCTCTATTACTTCTATTGATATTATTTCTTATTTACTCAAGATTGATGATTATTATACCATGTATATTATTACCTTTTATTTTGGGAACCCTAATTTTTATTCATGAATTTATGCTTTATGAAATTCTCATGAAACTCATTTCCTTTCCATGGGTTATTTTATGTCTAATATTGAAATATGTTCTTTGTGGAAGGCATGATTATATAAATGATATAATGTGATGGGTGTACCCAAAATTATATAACACTCCAACGCATTGGTTAATGTGATGTATCACATGAGATAATGTGAAATATATGTAAAAATTATTCTATATTTATTCACAATGATGATGTTATGATGATTTACATATGTTATGTGTGAACATGATGCTAACTTTGTTCACAGCTATATGTGGTATTTCACCACTAAGACATGATGTTTCATTTTTATGAATTTCCACATTCTATAACTTTATCTAATGCTTCCCTCATGATTATGATGAGGATCCCATGATTATGTTATGATGATTATGATTACCCTAACCCCTTGTTATATTTATTCACATCATCTTACTGGGATTTTAGATCACCCCTTTATTTGATGTATATCTTTAGGTGAATACTTACACTAAGGAGTACATGAAGGAACCTAAGAGTCTGGAGAATAAGGAATTAAAAAATGTTTATGTTTTATTATATAAATGTTGTGTTTGGTCCTAATTTTCCCAAGACACTAAATATTTGGATCCTAGTTTTTTAATTTTATTATTTTGTTTATCTTTAAACTGATGTAATAGTAATGTAAGAATAGTAGGGTCACTATAGTTGGTATCATAGCATGGTTTGGTTAATTTGGGAATTGGGATTATAGAACATTAGTTAAACCCCTTTGTATGAGGCTAAGTATATGAAATCACCCAAGAATATTTGTTTTATAAAAATGATAAACATATAGATCCCACAAGATATTCCTTTAAAGTTAATTGCACAAAGGAATAATTTATTTATTCATGACTTGTTGACTCATATTTTTTCCAAACCTTTAATATTTTAGAAAATAGTGGGAATCAGGAGAAACCAAGCCAACAATCCATGTGAGGGAAAATGCAGTGATTTCCCAAACGACATCCCCAATGCCTTGGGAGATAGAGTTCAAAATATTATGGTGATTCTTACCCAACTATCTCAGGGTATAAACAATGTCCTGAATACTGTTGAATTTCCTCCTTCACCTAAGATGAATAAATTTTCTATTGAGTATTTTATGCAGAAATGCCCACTAAAATTTAGTGGACCTTTTGATCAACTAATCACAAAACACTAGGTCAACTCAATAGAGAAGATCTTTTATGTGATTTGTTGTTCTGATATGGATAAGGTGACTTTGGACATTTACCATTTAGATGGAGAGGCCGACCAATAGTGCGTGTTGATTAAGAACCCCAAGATGAATGGTGAAATTGAATATATTAAGTGGGAAGACTTTAAGAAAATATTTCATAATAATTATTTTCCTTGAACTCTTCTAAAAAATATGGAGAGATAATTCATAAAGATGAAGAAAAAAATAAGGTGAATATTTCATGGATTACAAATTAAATTTCAAAATGCTTGCAAGGTATACCTCTGGTTTTGTTATCAAGAATGATAGAAAAATAGATAGATTCTTCATTGGTTTAAAACCACACCTTCTAAAGTATTTATCAATTTGATAATTTGGAGTTATGAATAAGTTATTCAATGTGATCTCAAAGTGAAGATGGAGTTTGTAGAATGGTCTCATGGATATAGAGATAAGAAAGAAAAGATGGAGTTTCAAGCAAGTAGATATAATGAAAAATGTAGAAAGAAAACTCAACCAATCACATGTAAAAATGTGGGAAGAAGCATCATGGGAATTGACTCAAAGGTATGGGGAAATGCTTCAAGTGTGGGAGAGAATTCCACCAAGCTCATGAATTTTGAAGATACATGTGGAAGCTGGAAAATATGGTAGAAGAAAGGATAGCACAACCTATGGTTAAATGATTCAGTTATAGGGATGAAGGGAACTATGAAAGTTAGTGAACTAAAAATCATATCATTGAGGGTAATTAGCATCAAAAACCACCAAACCCAAAGCATTAGAGGAAAGCTTATGATATAACTACTACTGAGGTGGATCCCAAAAACGATGTGGTGAATGTTATGCTGGTTATTCATTCAAGAATAGTAAACATACTAATTGATTCTAGTTCTATGCATTTTTGATATCTTTCAAGTTTAGTAGAACTATACAAACACCACCTCAAAATAAGAAGGTTGAGTTATCTGTGAGAATAGAAAATGGGTAAATTATTTCATCCAAAGTATATATCTTCTCCCCAGATAATTTTTTTGGAATAAACCTCCCAGAAAATCTGGTCTTACTTCCTTTGGGGTAATTTGATTCTATTTTGGGCATGGATTGGCTATATTTATACAAATCCAACATTAACTATTGGGAAAGGTATATCACCCTTCACATATTGTAGTTGGGGTTTGGCTTAGTGGTAAGCACCCCTTAATTCTACATGAAAAATGGGGGTTCAAAACCCATTGGGCGCAGGGTATTGTAGCAGTACTATAGCATACTGTAGCAGCGGCGACACTATACCAATGGCAGACACTGTAGCGGTGGCAGGTCACTGTAGCGGTGGCAGAGTACTGTAGCAGCGGTGGGTACTGTGTTGTACTGTAGCAGCGCAGGTACTGTATCAGTACTATTCACAGAATGAGTTTTGGGCCAAAAAATGGGCCTACGAGCCATGTAATGGGACAAATGCCCACTGGGACTTTGGGCTATGTAATGGGTCTCCCTTTACCCAGTTAAAGAGGACTTTGCTTTGATTTAATAATAAATGAGGCTTCATGCCCAACCTTTTAAAAAAACCTTCACATATTAAAGAATCCTCTTATTTTGTATAAGTGTAAGGAGGGTGGTGAATCTTCTTTAAAAACATCATCTCAAGTGTAGATATTATTTCCTTATGATCAATCATTCTTTTCTCAAATGATTAAGATAAAGGAGAGAATCATTATCGAAGACATACCCATTGTAAGGGACTACACTGATGTGTTCCCTAAATAATTTCATGATCTTCCTCCTAACCGAGAGGTTGAGTTCTCAATTAAACTTATTCCTGGATCTTTATCTTTGCCTATATTAAAGACACCTTATATAATATCCACAATTGAGTTGGAGGAACTAATGAATAAGTTACAATATAATCTATACAAGGGTTTCATATGCTCGAGTGCTTCACTATGGGGTGCGCCTATCCTCTTCGTCAGGAATAAGGATGGATCAATGCACTTTTTCATTAATTATTGTGATCTCAACAAAATCACAATAAAGAATAAGTATCCCCTTCCTTAGATAGATGACTTGTTTTATTATATGCATGGGTCCAAGTATTTCTATAAGGTGAACCTTCAGTTGAGGAATCACTTATTAACGGTGAGGAAGGAAAATATTCCCAAGAATACCTTTCAAACAAGGTACAGAAACTATGACTACATAGTGATGGATTTTGGACTCACTAATGCTATAAAATTATTCGTGGACTTAATGGAAAGATTATTTAGAGATTACCTCAAAAAAATTGATATTCATTATTGATGATATTATGATATACTCAAAGAGAAAATAGGAACATGAAGAGCATTTTAATATTATGCTATAAACCTTAAAATGGGAGATGATATATAAAAAGTACAATAAATGTGAATTATAAATGGAGGAAGTATCTTTCTTGGATAATGTTATCACTAGTAAAAAAATATTTGTGGACCCTTCCAAGATGAAGGTAATTGAATAGTGTATTAGGACAACATATGTAATGGAGATCCGTAGTTTCCATGATCTAACTAGGCATTACAACTAATTTTTTAAGAATATATCATCATTTTTAAACCCACTAACCAATATTACTTGGAAGGGAGAAAAGATTTTCTGGACTAGTGAATGTGAAGACTGCTTCAAAGAGTTGAAAATGAGGTTTATCACTGCACCAATACTCACACTACCAAAAAGTGGAAAAACTCTTTATGGTATACATCGATGCTTCAAAGAATGGGTTAAGATGTGTATTGATGAAAATGATAAATTGATTTCTTATTCCTCAAAGTAGTTGAAAATTCATGAGTAAAACTATCCTATGAATGACCTAGAGTTAGCAGAAGTGATATTAACATTCAAAATATGGTGGAATTGTCTCTATAGGGAGAAGTGTGAGATATATACTGATCATAAGAGCCTCAAATATATATTCACTTAGAAGTAGCTTAATATGATCCAGTGAACATGGTTAGAGCTCATCAAGTATTACGAATTATCAATCCACTGCCATCCTGGTAAGGCAAATAAAGTGGTAGATGCTCTAATTAGAAAGGATCCTACAACATTATCAATGATGATAATTGAGAAGGAACCAATATTATTAGATTTGAAAAGGATAGACATGGGAATCATTAAGGAAGGAGCATCATCAATCCTTTCTCAAATGATTTCTCAACCATCCCTCATGCATAAAATAAAGGATTCTCAAAGAAATGATGTATAAATTCAGAAGAAGGTGGAATCTCTCAAAAAAGAGAAATCCTTGGAGTTCAAAATTTATGAGAAAGGATTTGTAATATTTGGGTCATGAAAATGTGTATTATCCAATCCAGAGATAAATAAATATCTATTGATTGACATACATAGATCAACCTTCTCAATTCATGTAGGGAGCACAAATATGTATCGAGATCTCTAAGAGAACTATTAGTGGGACAATATAAAGAAGGATATCATTGAATATACATTGAAGTTCTTGGTATATCAACAATTGAATATTGAAAGTCAAAATTATTATGGTATTATGCAACCATTACCCATACAGACATAGAAATGGGAAAATATCACTATAGACTTTTTCACCAGACTTTTGAACACATCCAGAGGAAACAATGCTATATGGATTGTGGTGGAGCATCTTATAAAAATAGCTCAATTTATCAAAATTTGAGAGGACTTATCACTCTATAAACATAAATAGATATATATCAGAGATGAGGTAAGGCTTCATGGAGTACCACTATCGATTGTATCCAATATAGATTCAAGATTCACCTTAATGTTCTGGAAAAGTATCAAACATTATCAAAACACTGAGTTGAACTTCATTACATCTTATCATACTCAAACTAATGGCTAATAAAAGAATACTATTTAGACACTAAAATACATGTTGAGAGAATGTTCTATTCACTTAAAAGGAGGATGGGACCAACATCTACCTCTATCTGAACTATCTTACAACAAAAGTTTCTACTCAAGCATCTAAATGGATCCATATGAATAACTTTATGGTAAAATATGTAGAACACCAACATGCTGGGATGAAGTTGATGAACGTAAGCTACTAGGATCTAAAATGGTCAATGAAATGGTTGAAAAGGTGAAAACCATTCAGCTGCACATCAAGGTAGCCCAAAGTTGATAAAAGATCTATGCATATAATCATTTATGAGACCTTGAATTTAAAAATGGAGACATGGTATTCCTCCACATATCTCTATGTAATATGATCATGAGATTTGAGAATAAAGGAAAGCTAAGTCATAGGTATATCATCCCCTTCGAGATTCTTGATTCTATTAGAGTTGTGGCCTATCAACCAGTACTTATACCTACCATGTCTCAAATATATGATGTATTTCATGTATACTTATTTAGGAAGTACATATCAAATCCCTCACATGTAATAAATCCAGAGGTGGTATAATTAGAAAATGATATCTCTTACGAGGATAATCCAATGAAGATCTTAGACCATAAAGATAATGTTTTATGAAATAAGAATACTCACTTGGTAAAAGTACTATGGTGAAACCATAAGTATGAAGAGGCAATGTTGGAACCAAAGGAAGTTATGGAGGAGAAGTATCCTCGCCTATTTTCAACATAGAATGTAAACAAAATTTTGAGGGTGGGAACCAAAGGAAGTGATGAAGGAGAAGTATCCTCGCCTATTTTCTGTAACACCCCAAGCTTCTACGGTACGTTTCCCTTCGAATAATGCGATAGCGTGTGTTGTACGCAACCTCGAGTTCTAACACACACCACAACTAATTAAACTAGCCGTTGTGAATAGTAATACCTACTTTTTGAAATCATATATATTTTATATTTCAAAATGGACTTCATTTTTGGATTCGGAATATCGAAATTAGCCTAGGGTGAAATTTTGGTACATTTCGGATAACTTTCATATTTTGATGAATAGTGAAAATTTCTAAATTTTAATTAAAAACAACTTTTTTTAATCAAAATAATTAATAGTGATAAATTATGAATTTGAGTGGTTTTAAAGTATATTTAGAATATATTTTTACCATTCAATTTAATGTTTATCATTGGACATAATTTTACAATTAAACCGAACATAAACAAGTGTCAATCTTTTGATAGTTATTATCTCTTAAAAACACGCTTTTTGTTTTAACAGCGGGAATTAATTTTAAATTAATTTCTGCCACTTCTGTGTTTTGAATTTAGGAAAATGGATTCCATATTTGGAATCAGGATGTCCAAATTATGTAAATAGGTAACTTTTATTTTTAGACATTTTGAATAATTACTGCGGTAAATAATTTATTTACCATGGTTAAAGGGTAAATCCGGTAAATAAGGGTTAAAAAAATAATATTATAATAATACAAAATTACCCTAAAACGTGTATTAACCCTATTGGTTGATACATGGTCGACCATGGGCATCTTTGTGTCAATTTTGGGACCCCATGGATCCACTTGTAAGTGATAATGACACTTTATTTTAATTAAGTTAAAATGAATACAAAAATGACACAAGCATATATCTTTTAGAAGAACAATTTTTACATAGGGTTATACATGTTGGATTTTCGATTATAAATATTCATTAGAAAGATAAAAAGATTTCCTACATAAGGATATTTTATTTATAATTTTTAGACAATAAATAAGTTATTTTATTTATGACACAATGATGATGCAGTAATTACTATAATAGTGAAAAATTAAAATAATTGATATTATAAATACCCAAATAAATATAATATGAAACTTTTAATGAATTAAACTAATTTTCTAGGCTAATATGATATATTAGTATTGATTTAATGGACTTTTTTCGAAGTAATCAATCTGTTATGAGTTTCACAAAAATCAACTATTGAATAGTGTCAAAATTGACATAAAAGAGTTCTTAAAACAAATATTATATTATTAATTGATATTAAATTCCTAAAAATCTAAGGTTCGGCCAAGAGACTTATATTATGATAGGTTAATCATTAATGGACCACTTGGGGGTCGCTTGGATGTATATAGTAAGTTTATTAATCATATTATATAAAAATACAAAGAGACATTGTAAAAATGAAACTAATTAACTTAGAGTTAATACTTAAAGATAAGGTTAATATAAGTACCCAAACCTGTCTAAATTCTATTGGATGAGTTGTTTTCGACCTATCCACACCTCATCCTTTGAATAGTAAACTTTGGAGCCTTTGTAAACCGAATATGAATTTATTATAAATTAATATTTCTAACTTTTCCAAAGGTGCCCCTCACCCCTCTTATAAAAGGGCACTCCTCCTTCTCATTTCTTCACACCTCTAAAGCCTTTTGGTTCGGCCAAACTCTGCCCAAATACTCTCCCAACATCCCTCAATACAACCTAGAGGCCTTAGTTTGATCAGAAAGCCAACCTAAGGAGCCCTTTTGATCAAATCAAAAGGAAGAACCCGAAGAAGAGGTAATGATTTCACCACCCTTTTCTAAGTTCATTTCTTCTTCCACTTCTTCTTCCTTTGTTCTTACCATTCTGAAATAATAACTCCAGTATCTCACATATACTGTGATGTTATTATAAATATGGTACAATCATATTCAGTATTCTATCCACCCTTTGAATAACATGTCACCATACGTGCGTACGTACGGCTTACCGTCTCCACGTCGTGGTGTAATTGTTATTCAATATAATATTATTTGGATGGGTATAATAATGATGTGTAACTCATCTAAATAATAAATATAACATGTTAATGATTCTGTATATATGATATACCATCCATTTATATATTATTTTAATATCAAAAGAATGATATTGTCGCTCGTGCGTACGTACGGACTACCGTCTCCACGAACGCGATGAGATTCATTCTCCATCGTAACCATTAAAGCGTAATTATCATTTTATGATTTAAAAATGATGTTTAAGGACTTGATATCATTCTGGATATGAATAATATACAACCTATCCTTTACAAACATGTCTTACGTAACAAAACATATGAAAGAAAACAAGTAAGTTAACACCCGAAACAACGATAATACTAAGATATTATTATCAAATCAATATTAAAAGATCATATATGATATCATATTAATGTATATGATTCTTGTATAATTTAATAACAATTATTTCACCATTATACAGGAGGTTAACCTACCACAACCAAGGAAAAGTACAAGGTAAGGGTTATTTCACAATCTCTTCATTATCCGAGGTTGTATTATACGTAATAATCTACTGGGATCTCTTTATCATCCACATCCATGTTTCTTCGAAATGTATTTCAAAACATTTTTACTATTTACAAGAATATGGGTTAAAGTCATTTATACCCTTGTTTGACTTTTTATAAGAGGTTTATAAAGGAATCTTTCCGTCGTTTTCAAAACAAGGTCCTTTTTAACCTTTTCGACAGAATTGAGGTAAGAATGTTTTTTTTAACTTATACGGCGGGTGCGGTTATTTTCCGCCATTATAAAATCGTCGAAGCTTCCCATACAAGCTTATAAGAATATTTTCAAAGAAAATGTTTTATTTTATATGGATCTTAAATGATTTCAAAATAAAAGGAGATATTTCTTTTAAAAGAATTTTGATTTCATCTATGTCAACATCCTTTGATGGATTTTAAGATTATTTGAAGTTGATTTATTATGATACAAAACTTCTATATTGTATTGAAGGTTTTGTGATATGTTTGACTGTGGATGTGCTATTTTTATACCATTCGTAGTTTATTGTAAAGTATTGACATTTCGTATGCTAGTTTTAATACGAATGTTTATGTTATGTTTAAACCTTTTCATATGGGAATGCATTGGACTTAATAAGTGACGGGTGGAGCCCGCTATAGCTCCTCGAGGCATCGGTAGGTCTCATGAGACAAACTAGTGTCTTGGCACAAGGCCTTGACAAAATCTTATTTGTAGCCTTGGCACGAGGCCTTGGCTATGTGGTTATGATAGTCTGGCATTATGCATTCCAACATTATGAAAGTGGTTATTGATTTTTGCATGTGATTATTCGATTAGTAGAATATCCATGTGAATAAGTAAATGGCATTATTTCATTTTACTTTTGCCATACCATGTTGAAGTTCAATTTTAAAAGGCTTTTGTTTTAGTAATGCATTGCCTTAAATGTTTATTCTTATTGATGAAAGTTTCCGCTATATTGTTATCCTTACTGGGCATTTGAGCTCACCCCTTTTCTATGTTTTATTTTTCCCAGGAAGTGAAGATGTAAGTTATGAATGACCTGCAGGGATATTATGAGGGGATTGTAGTGTGGACTGTGGAAACATTATGTTGTTGTAGTAGTTTTTGATTTTATGATGTAATGTAAAACTTATGAATATATCTAGTGTTTCCAAGGCTACTAAACCAATCGGTCTTTCGAGATTTGATCTTTCTTGTGATCATGCCAATGTTATGTAATAATGCACCGACTCTAGGAAACTAGGGTCGGGGCGTTACAGTTGGTATCAGAGGAAGTTTAGTACAAACCTTGGAAGCTAGATTTAGATAAACTCTGATTAGAGCACGTAGACCTAAGATGAACTTTGAGGATTAGTATAGAAGAACTTCCTAGAATTTTGGTATTGTAGAGATTTTGTGAGTTTTCCGAGCAATACATCCCTGTCTGGATACGAGCAGGTAGAGGCGGCTCTGGCACAGATGTACCTAGGGGTAAAACCCGAAAACACCGCTTTGAGCTAGACTCGAACGGGAACTGGTGCACGACAACGGGTCTTGCTGCACTCTTGGTTACGACACTCCCGGGGGATATGCTTAGGATAACTCTCATTATCTTTACAAATCATTATGAAGGGTTTATGAGTATATACTTCCTCAAAGAAAAACATTTTTATGATTATGGATTATATCCATAAATAGTTCAATTTATGTTAAGTGTTTTATAAGTATGGGATTATGTATTTTGATTCATAAACTGATCTAGTTTATGCCATTGTTTAGAAATGGCGCCTAGTGGAAGAAATGGAAACTGTATCAATGCGCGCACTCCATGTAGGGATTGCCCTCCTGCTCAAGATAATTATAGTGGGGCTGGTGATGCAACTGGTGCCGATCAGCTAATCACCATACTGGGACAACTTACTCAGGTTATGAATAATAACCTTACCCGTATGGAGCACCCTGATCCGCAGCGTGGAGGATCAATGTTAGATCGATTCATGAGACAACAACCACCAACGTTCAATGGGAGTACAAATCCCTTAGTAGCTGAGCAATGGATATTTTCCCTAGAGAAAATATTTCAGGCTTTGGGGAGTAGTGAAAGGGAAAAAGTTACCATGGCAGTTTACCGCCTCACTGGAGATGCTGATCAATGGTGGTCATTGATTCAAAACATGAAGGAAGATGATGAAGTATCAAACATGGAATGGAGGGAGTTCAAAGATCTGTTTTTAGAAAAATACTTTCCTCGCGACCATCGAGCAGATATGGAAAGGCAATTTCTGAGTCTGAGACAAAAGGAGGATGAGAATGTCACAAAGTATGAGGCTAACTTTACAAGGTTAGCGAGGTACGCTGGTGATTATATTCGCAACCCAAGAAGTAAGATTGATCGTTTCTTTGATGGGTTAAAACCATTTCTCCGTCGAGCATTAGTCTCACAATCCTTTTCATCGTACGAAGACATTGTCTCATGTGCTATCAAGACCGAAAAGGAATTCTCTAAGTCTTATGACTTTAAAGCAAAGCAAGAGAAGAAGAGACCTGCTGATCAATCTGGGAATGGAAATAAGGGGAAGAAGGGAAAGGTTGAATATCCATCTTGTGGTAAGTGCGGGAAGAAACACCCCGGTGCTTGCCTGAAGGGAATGGGAGTCTGTTACAAGTGTGGTGAAAAAGGCCACCAAGCTCATGATTGCAAGGGGAAGAAGGAAGATACCAACGTTCAGTGCTACAATTGCAGGGATATGGGGCATTATGCAAATGCATGTCCTAAGCATCAGGAGAACTTACCTCAGAAAAGGCCAAGGGATCAAGGCCAGGCTTATGCTATCACTACTGCTGAGGTAGAAACTCCGAAAGACGTGGTGGCAGGTAATTTAATGGTTTCCTCAAGTTTAGCAAATGCATTATTTGATTCTGGATCATCGCATTGTTTCATATCTTCCCAGTTTGCTAAGAAAATTAGATATTTCCAATTTGATTTAATAAGGGAGTTGTCAGTTAAAACTCCTAAGGGAAGTATCGTTGCAACAAAGTTTTGTGAATCAGTCCCCATTAGAGCACATAAATTTTCTTTATCTGCTGATTTCATCGTCATACCTATGATTGAGTTTGATATAATCCTCGGTATGGACTGGCTTTCAGACTATGATGTGAAGATTTATTGTAAGAAGAAAGAGGTTACGATTCTTGATGATAATGATAAGGAGCACCTTATTTTTAGAGCAGAATCGTCACCACCTAATTCTTATTTAGATCCACCCCCTGTAGCTCAACTTAATTCAATTATCGGGGAGGAAGAGAATGAAATAACTGTCGGTGAGGAAAGAAATGTTCAAATAGAGGATGTGCCTATTGTGAAAGAGTTTGTAGATGTATTTCCGGAAGATTTACCTGGACATCCTCCAGAACGAGAAGTAGAGTTTTCCATTGATTTAATTCCTGGATCAAGGCCTATATCGAAGACCCCTTATAGAATGGCCACTGTAGAGCTAGTCGAACTAAAGAAACAACTAGAGGAATTGAGTAATAAGGGATTTATTCGCCCTAGTGTTTCTCCATGGGGAGCCCCTGTTCTTTTTGTTAAAAAGAAAGATGGATCTATGAGGTTATGTATCGACTACAGGGAGATCAATGCTATAACGATAAAGAACAAGTATCCCCTACCTCGTATTGATGATTTATTTGACCAACTGCATGGAGCTCAATACTTTTCAAAGATTGACCTTCGATCTGGATACCATCAGTTGTGTGTGAAGAAGGAAGACATTCCGAAGACAGCATTTCGAACCAGGTACGGGCATTACGAGTTTACTGTAATGCCGTTTGGATTGACTAATGCACCCTCTGTATTCATGGATCTGATGAATAGAGTTTTCAAGGAGTATCTCGATGAATTTGTGGTGGTATTTATTGATGATATCTTGGTATACTCCAAAACCTACAAAGATCATGAAAATCACTTGCGCATTATCTTGAAGACTCTGAGGAGGCATGAATTATATGGAAAGTTTAGCAAGTGTGAATTCTGGCTTCAGGAGATTTCTTTTCTTGGCCATATTGTCTCTAAAGATGGAATCTCTGTTGATCCTTCTAAGACCAAGGCAATCCAAGAATGGCCAGCACCTACGAATATAACTGAGGTACGTAGTTTTGTTGGTTTGGCAGGTTATTATCGACGTTTCGTCCAGAATTTTGCCCGATTGGCTAACCCATTAACGAAGCTCACACGTAAAGGGGTTAAATTTGTTTGGACAAAAGAGTGTGAAGAATGTTTCGAAGAACTGAAGAGAAGATTAGTCAATGCTCCTATATTGACTCTACCATCGGGGAATGATGGGTTCGTTATTTATAGTGATGCATCGAAGAAAGGACTTGGCTGTGTCCTTATGCAGAATGATAGAGTTATTGCCTATGCATCACGACAGTTGAAAATTCATGAACAAAACTATCCTACTCATGATCTTGAGTTAGCAGCTGTGATCTTTGCTTTGAAGATATGGAGGCACTACCTCTATGGTGAAAAATGTGAGATTTATACTGATCACAAGAGTTTGAAGTATATTTTCTCACAAAAAGAACTCAACATGAGGCAAAGGAGATGGCTTGAATTACTCAAGGATTATGATTGTACGATACACTACCACCCGGGGAAGGCAAACAAGGTGGCAGATGCTTTGAGCAGAAAAGACCATGGAGTTCTGAACATGATGAGAATTGAAAGGGATCCAATTTTCATGGATCTAGTGAAGATGGACATGGGAATAACCAGGGAAGGTGAAACATCAATGCTTTTTCAAATGGTTTCCAAACCATCTTTACTAGAAAGGATTAAGAGTTCTCAGACCGATGATGAAGAATTTCAGAAGAAGATTAAAGCTGTGAATGATGGGAGATTGAGAGACTTTGCGTATGAAGGTGGAATTTTGAAATTCGGGAAGAGACTTTGTGTTCCCAATATACCTGATCTAAAAAGGGAATTGCTGGATGATGCTCATAGTTCCAATTTCTCTATACACCCTGGGAGCACCAAAATGTATAGAGATTTGAAGGAACATTTTTGGTGGGACAACATGAAGAGGGAGATTGCTGATTTTGTGTCAAGATGTATGGTTTGTCAACAAGTGAAAGCTGGAAGGCAACAGCCTGGAGGAGTCATGCAACCTCTTCCCATACCGGAGTGGAAATGGGACAATATTACGATGGACTTTGTCATGGGGCTACCAAAGACTCCTAGAAGGAACGATGCAATATGGGTTATTGTTGATCGTCTTACCAAGTCAGCACATTTTCTTGCTATAAGAGAAGATCTACCCCTGGAACGTCTAGCAAGACTATACATTAATGAAGTTGTGAGACTTCATGGAGTTCCCCTATCGATTGTTTCTGATCGTGATCCCCGTTTTACTTCAAGATTTTGGAAAAGTCTTCAGAAATCCCTGGATACTGAACTTCATTTGAGCACTGCTTACCACCCTCAGACAGACGGACAATCAGAACGGACTATTCAGACCTTAGAAGACATGTTGAGATCTTGCTCACTTGATTTTCAGGGTATGTGGGATCAATATTTACCACTAGTAGAATTTTCCTATAACAATAGCTTCCATTCGAGTATACAGATGGCACCATATGAAGCGTTATACGGAAAGAGATGTCGTACACCAACCTGTTGGGATGACGTTGGTGAAAGAAAACTTGTAGGCCCAGAGCTGGTGGAGGAAACGGTGGAAAAGGTGAAAGTAATCCAAAATCACATTAAAGCAGCTCAAAGTAGGCAGAAGAGCTATGCCGATAATCGAAGGAAGGATTTGGAATTTCAAGTCGGTGATCATGTTTTCCTGAAGGTATCTCCATGGAAGGGAGTCATACGTTTTGGTAAGAAAGGAAAATTGAGTCCCAGGTACATCGGACCTTTCGAAATTCTAGAACGAATTGGGGTTGTAGCTTACCGATTGGCAATGCCGCCAAGTCTCTCCAAAGTTCACGATGTGTTCCACGTATCTCTGTTGAGAAAATACATGCCTGACCCAACGCATGTACTCACCTATGAGGAATTAGAACTGGAACCCGATCTGTCTTATTGCGAAGAGCCCGTCAGGATTCTTGATACAAGAGAACAAGTACTGAGAAACCGGACGACGCGTCTGGTAAAAGTTTTGTGGAGAAATCATAAGATGGAAGAGGCAACGTGGGAACCCGAGGAACTTATGATGAAGAACCACCCGAGTCTTTTTATGCAGTAATACCCTAGAAATTGCGAGGACGCAATTATTTGAAGGAGGGGAGAATGTAACACCCCAAGCTTCTACGGTACGTTTCCCTTCGAATAATGCGATAGCGTGTGTTGTACGCAACCTCGAGTTCTAACACACACCACAACTAATTAAACTAGCCGTTGTGAATAGTAATACCTACTTTTTGAAATCATATATATTTTATATTTCAAAATGGACTTCATTTTTGGATTCGGAATATCGAAATTAGCCTAGGGTGAAATTTTGGTACATTTCGGATAACTTTCATATTTTGATGAATAGTGAAAATTTCTAAATTTTAATTAAAAACAACTTTTTTTAATCAAAATAATTAATAGTGATAAATTATGAATTTGAGTGGTTTTAAAGTATATTTAGAATATATTTTTACCATTCAATTTAATGTTTATCATTGGACATAATTTTACAATTAAACCGAACATAAACAAGTGTCAATCTTTTGATAGTTATTATCTCTTAAAAACACGCTTTTTGTTTTAACAGCGGGAATTAATTTTAAATTAATTTCTGCCACTTCTGTGTTTTGAATTTAGGAAAATGGATTCCATATTTGGAATCAGGATGTCCAAATTATGTAAATAGGTAACTTTTATTTTTAGACATTTTGAATAATTACTGCGGTAAATAATTTATTTACCATGGTTAAAGGGTAAATCCGGTAAATAAGGGTTAAAAAAATAATATTATAATAATACAAAATTACCCTAAAACGTGTCTTAACCCTATTGGTTGATACATGGTCGACCATGGTCATCTTTGTGTTAATTTTGGGACCCCATGGATCCACTTGTAAGTGATAATGACACTTTATTTTAATTAAGTTAAAATGAATACAAAAATGACACAAGCATATATCTTTTAGAAGAACAATTTTTACATAGGGTTATACATGTTGGATTTTCGATTATAAATATTCATTAGAAAGATAAAAAGATTTCCTACATAATGATATTTTATTTATAATTTTTAGACAATAAATAAGTTATTTTATTTATGACACAATGATGATGCAGTAATTACTATAATAGTGAAAAATTAAAATAATTGATATTATAAATACCCAAATAAATATAATATGAAACTTTTAATGAATTAAACTAATTTTCTAGGCTAATATGATATATTAGGATTGATTTAATGGACTTTGTTCGAAGTAATCAATCTGTTATGAGTTTCACAAAAATCAACTATTGAATAGTGTCAAAATTGACATAAAAGAGTTCTTAAAACAAATATTATATTATTAATTGATATTAAATTCCTAAAAATCTAAGGTTCGGCCAAGAGACTTATATTATGATAGGTTAATCATTAATGGACCACTTGGGGGTCTCTTGGATGTATATAGTAAGTTTATTAATCATATTATATAAAAATACAAAGAGACATTGTAAAAGTGAAACTAATTAACTTAGAGTTAATACTTAAAGATAAGGTTAATATAAGTACCCAAACCTGTCTAAATTCTATTGGATGAGTTGTTTTCGACCTATACACACCTCATCCTTTGAATAGTCAACTTTGGAGCCTTTGTAAACCGAATATGAATTTATTATAAATTAATATTTCTAACTTTTCCAAAGGTGCCCCTCACCCCTCTTATAAAAGGGCACTCCTCCTTCTCATTTCTTCACACCTCTAAAGCCTTTTGGTTCGGCCAAACTCTGCCCAAATACTCTCCCAACATCCCTCAATACAACCTAGAGGCCTTAGTTTGATCAGAAAGCCAACCTAAGGAGCCCTTTTGATCAAATCAAAAGGAAGAACCCGAAGAAGAGGTAATGATTTCACCACCCTTTTCTAAGTTCATTTCTTCTTCCACTTCTTCTTCCTTTGTTCTTACCATTCTGAAATAATAACTCCAGTATCTCACATATACTGTGATGTTATTATAAATATGGTACAATCATATTCAGTATTCTATCCACCCTTTGAATAACATGTCACCATACGTGCGTACGTACGGCTTACCGTCTCCACGTCGTGGTGTAATTGTTATTCAATATAATATTATTTGGATGGGTATAATAATGATGTGTAACTCATGTAAATAATAAATATAACATGTTAATGATTCTGTATATATGATATACCATCCATTTATATATTATTTTAATATCAAAAGAATGGTATTGTCGCTCGTGCGTACGTACGGACTACCGTCTCCACGAACGCGATGAGATTCATTCTCCATCGTAACCATTAAAGCGTAATTATCATTTTATGATTTAAAAATGATGTTTAAGGACTTGATATCATTCTGGATATGAATAATATACAACCTATCCTTTACAAACATGTCTTACGTAACAAAACATATGAAAGAAAACAAGTAAGTTAACACCCGAAACAACGATAATACTAAGATATTATTATCAAATCAATATTAAAAGATCATATATGATATCATATTAATGTATATGATTCTTGTATAATTTAATAACAATTATTTCACCATTATACAGGAGGTTAACCTACCACAACCAAGGAAAAGTACAAGGTAAGGGTTATTTCACAATCTCTTCATTATCCGAGGTTGTATTATACGTAATAATCTACTGGGATCTCTTTATCATCCACATCCATGTTTCTTCAAAATGTATTTCAAAACATTTTTACTATTTACAAGAATATGGGTTAAAGTCATTTATACCCTTGTTTGACTTTTTATAAGAGGTTTATAAAGGAATCTTTCCGTCGTTTTCAAAACAAGGTCCTTTTTAACCTTTTCGACAGAATTGAGGTAAGAATGTTTTTTTTAACTTATACGGCGGGTGCGGTTATTTTCCGCCGTTATAAAATCGTCGAAGCTTCCCATACAAGCTTATAAGAATATTTTCAAAGAAAATGTTTTATTTTATATGGATCTTAAATGATTTCAAAATAAAAGGAGATATTTCTTTTAAAAGAATTTTGATTTCATCTATGTCAACATCCTTTGATGGATTTTAAGATTATTTGAAGTTGATTTATTATGATACAAAACTTCTATATTGTATTGAAGGTTTTGTGATATGTTTGACTGTGGATGTGCTATTTTTATACCATTCATAGTTTATTGTGAAAGTATTGACATTTCGTATGCTAGTTTTAATACGAATGTTTATGTTATGTTTAAACCTTTTCATATGGGAATGCATTGGACTTAATAAGTGACGGGTGGAGCCCGCTATAGCTCCTCGATGCATCGGTAGGTCTCATGAGACAAACTAGTGTCTTGGCACAAGGCCTTGACAAAATCTTATTTGTAGCCTTGGCACGAGGCCTTGGCTATGTGGTTATGATAGTCTGGCATTATGCATTCCAACATTATGAAAGTGGTTATTGATTTTTGCATGTGATTATTCGATTAGTAGAATATCCATGTGAATAAGTAAATGGCATTATTTCATTTTACTTTTGCCATACCATGTTGAAGTTCAATTTTAAAAGGTTTTTGTTTTAGTAATGCATTGCCTTAAATGTTTATTCTTATTGATGAAAGTTTCCGCTATATTGTTATCCTTACTGGGCATTTGAGCTCACCCCTTTTCTATGTTTTATTTTTCCCAGGAAGTGAAGATGTAAGTTATGAATGACCTGCAGGGATATTATGAGGGGATTGTAGTGTGGACTGTGGAAACATTATGTTGTTGTAGTAGTTTTTGATTTTATGATGTAATGTAAAACTTATGAATATATCTAGTGTTTCCAAGGCTACTAAACCAATCGGTCTTTCGAGATTTGATCTTTCTTGTGATCATGCCAATGTTATGTAATAATGCACCGACTCAAGGAAACTAGGGTCGGGGCGTTACATTTTCAACTTAGAATGTAAACAAAATTTTGAGGGTGGAATTTCATAAGGGGATAAGAATGTAAATACCCAAAATTTTATCAATGGAAATTACCTTATTATTGTTATGTCATATAGTATAAATCACATAAAATATCTTTGAGAACACAATACAAAATTTATAAATAAATAATGAATGAAATAAGAAATTAAGGAACTTATACCGATGGAATAGTAACTTGATCTTTAGAATAGTAATGTGACCATTAGGAATAGTAATTCAGCCAATAAAATAGAAACCTCATCTATTAAAGTATAAATAAAATTTAAGCATCATATAAATTATAATATTATATAATTATATCATCGTATAAGTAAATAAATGTTTTAAAAATTATTAATTAAGTGTTGGTATTTTTATAAGACATAAATGTTCATTTAAAATTTTATAATTAATATAATGACGTAATACAAAATTTATTTTCATAAAATAGATTCATAAATTAATATTTTTTTTCTTATGATTATAAGATAAATTTATGAGACCTTAAATAATTTTTAAAAATATTATAAAATCTGTTATAATTTTAAAATCGGTATTTTCCAAGTAAATGATGATTTTAATTAAAAATTAAAATTTTCATATTTATAAAATTATTTTCATAAAATGGAATTTATTTTTTAATTCTAAATGTCTAAAAATGGTTAGGGTGAATTTTTGGGAGTTTTTCTAAAATAGTTGATTTTTTTGTGAATAGTTAAATATGGTATTTAACAAATACATAAATTTTTGAGTCAAGTGTGATTTATTGGTAATATAAGCACAATAATCTTGAAACATCCTTATAAATTTACTTTATATATTCATGGGAATTAAAACTATTCATATTCTTGTGCGAAAATAATAAAGTAATGTATAAAATAATCAAAAAAACACTTATCTCCTCCCCTATAAATACCAACCCTCACCACCCCTTCTCCTCACACCTATAAATCTTTAAATCTTATCCAATTTATATCCAATTTTCTCCCCAAGAATCTCTCCCAAATCCAAGATAATTTTTTCTCGATAAAATACCAAAACTAATTTCCCTAAGGAGGTCCTTAAGGAGAAGAATTCAAGAGGTAAAATCCTCTTTCATTTTCTTTTAATTTGTTTTCAATTTCATTTCTTTTCTTATTCTATCCTCACCTACCCTTATCCAAGTGGAATGATAACTCAGATATATTATATATACTTAGATTTTATAATTTTAATGGAATAATTTATCATCAAACCTATTCTCATCTCCCTTTTCTTCTAAAAAACGAAATCATCATTCATGATGTATCGATTTACCGTCATTGTGGATGATGCCTTTTTATTTTATTTTACCACCTTCAAGGCTGGTCATAAAACCATTATAATGGTCGAGAAAGATTTTAAAATTTATTTTAAAATCTTTTTTGTGTTCTGGAACTAACTTATATATATAATATTAAATAATAAAACAAAATGAGTTTGTAGTGATTGAAAACTGCCAAAATTAATATAAACCATTATCATTAACATTTTACCTAATGAATCATCCTCATATATAGAAAGAAAATGATATATAAAACTATTTAATATCATTTAATTTCATTAATAACACACATTTTCAATTTTTATTATTATCCCCATTTTACATGATCTTACATACAAGTATACAAGTAAACTGATCATGAAAACCAAGAAAACAAACACTCCTAAACGATGAAATTGAACTCTATAACTCATAAAAATGGCCATAAACAAACTTTTTAATATTAAAATGAATAAAATAAATGTAAAATAGGTTATGGATTTAGTAATTAATGAATCTAATTTTATTATTCATGATATTAAAGTGAATAAATCATTCAGACATAAGGTAAGTGGTTCTCAAACCCCACTCCCTTTCTTGGGTTATCACCCTTTCATTCCAAATTTTTATATGGATATTTCCTTGAATTTTCCTTAAATATAATTTATTTTTCCTTAACTTTTATTTTCGGGGATATACATGAATCCAATCTAATTTTATGATAAATTCAAATATTTTTCCAAAATAACTCTTCTTTCTAAAAAACATGTCTTTTACTTCTCTTGAGATTATTTCTTCTTCACTAAAGATTGATTATTCTTATACAAAATGTGTTATTCCCTTTTTATTTTCGGAACCCCTATGTTTATTAATTAATGAATTATTTATTAAATTATCATGAAACCCATTTCCTTTCTATGGGTTATTTTGTGTCTATGATTGATATATATTCTATGTGGCATCCATGATTATGTAAATCTTATGATGTGACGGGTGAGCTCAGAATTATATAGAACTCCAATATATTAATTAATGTGAATTATCTCATGAGATAATGTGAAATATTTATTAATGTGATGCTATATTTTTTCACAATTATGATTTTATGATGATGCACATATGTTATGTGTGAACATGATGCTAGCTTTGTTCACAACTATGTGTGGTAGTTCACCACTAAGACATGATGTTTCATTTGTATGCATTTCCATATCCCATTCCTTTATCTAATTATTACTATCATCATTATGATTATTATCCAATGATTATGTTATGATTGTGATGATTATGCTAACCCCATGTTATATTTATTCATATCCTTTTACTGGGATTTTAGATCACCCCTTTCTTTGATGTATATCCTCACGTGACTACTTATACTAAGGATTACACGAGGGCCACTAAGAATCTAGATAATAACTAATTAAATAATTATTATGTTTTATTATGTAAATGTTATGTTTGGTCCAAATTTTCCCAAGACACGAAAACATTGTATCCTTGTTTTGTAATGCTATTATGTTGTTTATCTTTAAAATGATGTAACAGTAATGTAGGAAAAGTAGGGTCACTATACATAGCCTTAGGAAAAGAAAGTTTAGTATGGCTGGACTTCCCACACTGATAACATGCCATCAGTGCATGCCCTAAATAAACAATAGGTGCTATGTCTGATGACGGATAAGAACACTTTCCACTACCCCAATGAGTTCAATCATGCTTCCTTTTATGACCAGATGAAGAACTATGGTTATCACCAACTAAATAAATTCCATTGAGATTTATATTTATGTCCATGTACATATCTTCCATATTCACCTTATCAACCACCTTAGTGTAGGTCTTCAGACAAATAAGGATAAGCATCGACCATATTTCATCCTTCAAGCCCATTTCAAAACTCTAAGCTTTAAGATAATCATTCTCAAGTAGATCAAGAAACACATAATCCAACTAAAAAAACTAAGATCCATACTACTTCACTAAATGATCTCCTTGATCCATCATCACAAACTCATAATCTTTGACTTCCCTTAATATCTCTATATAGAACTGCTGATTTAATACTTCTTTAAAGGCAATACACATTAGGTCCTCATACTACTTTGCTAGCACCATGGATTCCCACCATTTCCTACTTGTACATTCCAATATATAAGTAGTGAATCCCACCTTCAATGTAATACCCTAATATTTTATGATATATTTTTCTTTAATAATTTTTTTTCTCTATTAACTTTCTTTACATGCTGCCCCAAGTCTAAATGAAATGTGATATGATATATCATTATAAATTAGCCACAAAAACGGAGGTATGTATAGTAATAAACACATTATAAAAAATATTTATGAAGGTTTTAAATAATTTAAATTTATTTATTAATGTATAAAAAATAAGTACTCAATTTTCAATAAAGTAATTTTATGCTTAAAAATATATTTTATTCAAAAAATGATTTTTATTACATTTTATTCACTGCTATTATAATTAATTTCTACTACTTTTAGAAATTATATTTTAAAAAAATTATATCATTTTTTAAAATTTCATATCAAAATTTTCTTAAGTTAAATTTTTTCGATTTTTATGAAAAGTTTAATTTTTCAGTGAATAGTGAAAAAATGGTGACATTATAGAAAAATATATTTTCTATTCAAGAATTTACAAAGTCCCATTTTGTTTTAAATTGATTTTAAAATTTAAGTAGTTTATTTTTATTAAATATAATCTAATTAATCTCATTATAATCAACATTATTCTAAATTTTGGTATAAAAGCATTTTTAGACTTAAAAATTCATTTGTTTGAAAAATTATTTTTATTCATGTTTTATAAGTTTATTTTAAAATGATTTTTGCCACTTATAGAAATTGAATATTGTAAAATAGATTATATATTTTTAATAATCATAATTAATATTATTTAATAAGTTTAACTTAATTTTTTGTCATAATGAATAGTAAAAATAGTAAAAACTTGTCACCCTGGTAAAAGGTAAATTAGGTTAAACTGGTTTCAAACTAAGTGATGAGGGCATAATTTTTCAACTTAATTATTATTTTAAGAATTTATTTATAACCTTGTAAACTTAAGCTCAAAATTTATTTTTTATGGGACACTTGTCCATGAAAATGAATTAATAATATTTTAATACTTAAAAATATTCAAGGTATATCCCCCCCACTTATAAAAGGACACTCATCCTATATTTTATTTACATATTATTGAGCCACCAATATTTATAATAACCTAAAAAAATCTTATCAAATTCCTAATGAATTAATTTGAGGTTCTGGTCTTCTTATAAGACCATTCCAAGGGTCCTTGAGAAATGATCTAAAGTAGGTCTACCGAATAAGAGGTAATCATCTTACCTAACCTTTCTTAATTTATTTATTCATTTTAATAATTTAAATATATTTTATTCATTATAAAATAACAAATTAATTATCCTCAATATAAATAAATTTTAATATGATTATGTAACCATAATTATCCACCCTTTTTATAACAAATGGGAAACGAAGGTATCGCCCATTTGCATGTGTGGACTATCGCATCCACGTAGCGATATGATTCATTTTCCATCACCATAATTCATGGTTGGTTATTATGATGGATTTAATATTTATATATGATATTTATGAAATATTTATTATTCTATAATTATAATATCTTATCTACCTTCTTACATTTCCATCTTTTGGAAAATGATAACATCACTCGTGCATGCGTGTGGACTACGACCTCCACGAAGTGATGTGATTCATTTTTCATTTCCTCTTTACATTGTTGATAATAAGGATATATTTAATTAATATATATTATATATATTATATATATTATATATATTTTATATTTTATATTATAATTATTCTTTAAAGGTGAATTATTATTTACCTTTCTTACATTCCATCCATTGAAAAACTGAAACATCACTCGTGTGGTCAAACGAATTACCGTCTCCACAAAGTGATGTAATTCATTTTTCATCACCAATTTATAATAATAGTTATAAAAATTTTAGTAATAATTAAATATTATAGTTATGAAATTATTATCATTCTATATATGATGTAACCATGACCAAAGTACAAGGACCAGAACTGTCATGTTGAAACATGCGTGAAAAATGAAACAGTTATCACCCAGAACAATGATTTTAGTAAAGACATATTAATAAATAGGTGATAAGATATTATATGTAAATAATATATAGTATTATCTGTATGAAAATTGGTTTTTATTATATTTATAATAAATCTATCTTTATTATACAGGAGTTTTGAATTCATACAAACCCAGACATGACTTCTGGTAAGGGATTTATGTTTCAATTCCATTTTAATTGGGATTATTTATGATTAAATTTATATTGAGGGAATTATATGATAATTATATAATAAAACCATTTAATTTTTCTTATACCATATTTATTTTTTGTAATTTCTAATTTTTAGTACCATTTTCTTCTCTTTGGTTCTCAAAATGGTTTGGAAAATGTTTTTAAGAAAAGATGACCTTGTTTCTCCTCTTTTAGTCGGAAATATTATTAATTAAATATACATATTTTCTAAAGTGTTTTAAATAATGTTTTTTACTATTATCAATGATTTTTTAAATTCATTTTTACCCATGTTTTAATTTTTACAAAAAGGTTAAAAAATAATCTTCTTTTCATTTTCTGAACAAGGTATTTTTAACAAAGGTGTGAAAAAAATCTTTATTTTAACAATTATGACATGAAAAAAAATTATCAACGTCATAACCACTCAATTATTTGAATATTACTTTATAATTTTGTATATTTATTTTAAAATAAAAGTTTTTACTTAATATTAGTTAAATATTTTGATTTTAAATAATTTATTTCAATATAAAAATGGAATTTTCCTTAAGAAATGTTCCAAGTGATCTTTTAAAGGCATTTCCATCTATGATGAATTTTTTTATGATACATATGTTTCACTTGGGATCTTATTCTTTGATACCATAAGTATTATTTCTCTAGATGTTTTATGGTTATGGTGATGAAATTTTGATGAAATTTTTTTCCTTTCCCATGGGTTAAGTTATGATGAAATGTTAAATGTTTTCATGATCTTGTGGCATACATATTAATGGGTAATGATTATGTGATATTTGGGTTTGTAATATTACTCTAATGAATTCAGTAAACATGGATAACTCATGAGATAATTATGTTATGTGAGAACCTAATTTCATGTTCCTAAAAAATGTATGGACCTGGTTTCATGTTCATAAGTTTATGCATGGGCTTGGTTTCATGTCCAAAATTTTATGTGTAGACTTGGTTTAATGTCCATAAGTTTATATAAAGACCAATTTTATTTCCTTAACTCAATGATTGAACATTTTTATATATATACATGTTCACAATTTTATAAGCTTATGTTGTATCTACATTCCTAGGTTTCCGTTATTCTCTCATGTCTTGTGATTTATTATTTATAATTCAACACTCTTATGAATATTGAATTTTTTTATGAAAAATATTTATTCCATGACTACTAATTAAAGTTATTAAATTTATTGGGTGTTACTTCCTTATGTTATGATTATGTTATCATACCCTTATTCTCATGTATGCTCATCAATTGATATATCTTATCTTTACCCTTACTGAGCATATGATCTCACCTTTTATTATTTTTTACTTCAGAAGGTTTTGATGAATGATTATAGGTATGATATGAATAGAAGGGTACTAATATAAAAAAAATTGGAAGATTTTAAACATCCTTTATGAAATAAGATGCTTATGTATATAGTTTCCAAAGACACCAACCCTTTATAGTTCTAGGGAATGTATAATTGTTTTATGTTTTGTACATTTATCTCAAATGATGGAATATTTATATATGTTATGATTGAATTGATATAGCTGTATCAAATCAAGGTTAAATTATTTTATAAACTAGGATGAGGAAAATTTATTGATATCTCTTAGGATAAGCTTGAGTATAGGATAACATCTTATGTTATGATAATGAAAGGAGTGTGGTTTTCCAATAAAATACATCATTGTATGGATACTAGAAATTGGATGTGAACGTGGCATAGATGCACCGAGGAGTAAAAAATATGAATGGGGTGGAATGGGTGTTAACTCAATCATAACTGATGCATAATGAGTGGTCATGTGACTATACACATGTATAGACACTCTTGGAGGATATGCGTGGGTGAAGTCACATTTTCTTTATGTACCATCATGATGTATTTGAATAGATGGTGATAATGGATTACCTAGGTTAAACCTAAGGTTATATAGATTTAAAATAAGGTGTAATTATTTAAATATCCTATGAATGATTTTTCATGATTAGTCACTTTGATTAATGATTCTTGATGGTTATGTAAACCATTTTTTTTTATTAATGGATTGAATATAGAATGATAAATTTGACGTGGTTACAAGTATGATCCAATATTTAAATACCATATTTAATAAAAATAATATGAATTCATTTGTATAAATAAAATTCTCAATGAATATTAATTCATATCCTCAATGATTAAATGTTGAATTATCATTGAGAACTCTTAACTGTATGATGATCACATCTCAAGTCTAGGACTCTTATTTGATTGAAGTTTGTGGGAATTTTCTTCCTAAAAAAATTGTTATTCTCCCTCTAGTTGTATTTGATTTTATTTTGGACATGGATTGGATATCTCTATATAGACTCCATATCAATTTCCTAACAAGGGAAGTCATCTTTGATATTCTGTATCAACCTATGATCATATTTTGTTGTGATGATTAATATGTACTTGCAATGGAATTTACTTCCATTATATGGGTTTACATCCTATTCATGAGGGATATTTTTCTTAAATAGCAAGGGAGAAACTCAACATCAAATACATGCATATTTTTTGGGATTATTCTGATGTATTTCCTGAATAATTTCGTAGACTTCCCTAGAATTATGAAGTTGAGTTTTCAATAGAACTCATATTTGGTGCTAAACCAATTTCAAAGACTCCATATAGAATAAACTTGATTGAATTGTAGTAATTGAAGAAAAAAATCCATGAGAATCTTGATAAAGGATACATACACCCCAGTGTGTCATTATGGGGTTCACATGTTCTTCTTTTTAATGAGAAATATGGGTTAATGATACTTTGCATTAATTATCGAGAACTTAACAATATCATTATTAAGAAAAATTATCATCTACCCTATATCAATGATCTTTTTTATCAATTATGAGGAGAAAAATATTTTTATAAGATTAATATTCAATCTAGATATCATTATATATGGGTCAAGAAGGAATATATACCTAAGACTACCTTTCATACAAGGTATGTTTATTATAAATTTATAGCAATTCCATTTGTACTTACCAATTCTCCTGTTATATTCATAGATTTAATGAATAGATACTTTTGAGATTAGATTTATCTATTTATAGTAGTCCTTATGCATGATATTCTTATATATTCAAGGATTAAGGAAGAGCATAAAGAATAATTGAGGATTATGTGGAAGACCCTAAGTAATTATGGGTTGTATGCTAAATTTACTGAGTTTGAATTTTGGCCATAGAAAGTTTCATTCTTTGGTCATATATTCTCAAGTGAGGGTATATCGATGGATCCTTCAAAAAATAGAAGTTATTGAACAATAGCCTAGACAAACCATGGTAATGGATATCCATAGTTTTCTTGGGTTATCATGATACTACTTTAACTTTTTGAGAGATTTATCATGGATATCTAATCTAATAAACAATTTTACTTTGAATGGATCCAAGTTCTTTTAGACTGATAAATGTGAGGAAAATTTCAATGAGCTAAAAAGATGGATGGTCAGTTCACATGTACTTACACTAACCTATAGTGGATAAGGGTTCATGGTCTTTCGTTATACATTGAAGAAGGTATTGGGATGTATCCTCATGCATAATGACATGGTAATATCTTATGCCTCACACCAATTTAAATTTCCTAATAAAAATTACCCAACTCATTATTTGGAGTTAGCTATGGTAATTTTTTCATTAATGATATAGAGGAATTATCTTTATGAAGAAATTAATGACATATATATTTATTATAAAAGTTTAAATTATATGTTCACCCAAAAATAGTAGAATATACAACATAAAATGTAGTTAGATTTGATTAAAGATTATGACGACTCAATACATTACCACCCTGTAAAGGTGAATTAGGCAATTGATTCTCATAGTTGAAAGGATCATGTTAGCTTATCTATGACAAGAGTCAAAAAATATCAAATATTTCTAGATTTTCAATGGATAAATATATAAATCTTAAATGAAGTGGATTATGATTATTCAACCATCTATCCATGTGAAGATTAGCAAGGTGCATAAGGAATATGTAACTCTAAAAGAAGGTGAGAAATGTTCCTAACTTTAACCTTGATTGTGATGGAATGATAAGGTTTATGAACTAATTATGTGTCTCATCAACACTAGACTTGAAGATGGAGTTTCTGGAATAATCTCCTAGCCCATCATTCCTATTCATCCTCGAAGTATGAAGATGTATAGAGATATGAAAGAGTATTTCCGGTGGGAAAACATGAAAAGAGATATTGCAAAGAATATATCTTAGGGCTTGGTATATCATCAAGTTAAGGCTAATATATTAAATTCTGAGGGGCTATTACAAACATTACCCATATCATAATGGAAATGGGAAAACGTCACCATGGATTTAGTTGTTTTACTCCTCAATATATCTAACGACCATAATTTGTGTGGGTTATATTGAGTTTCCCTATGAAGTCAACATACTTTATTTTAATTAAAGAATATTTCTATCTTGATTATATTTCCAGAATATACATTAAATAAGGTAAGTTTTCATGGAGTGCCATATTTTATTGTATCTAATTGAGATACGAGGTTCAGCTCAAAGTTTTGGTGAAGTCTTCTACAATATATGGATATGGAGTTTTATTTCTGTACTTATTATCATCCTCAAATAAATGGTCAGATAGATAGGACCATTCAAACTGAGGAGGGTATGTTGAGATTATATTCCCTAGAATTAAAAGGTGGTTGGGATTAGTACTTTATTCTTATCGAATTCTCTTATAACAATAGCTTCCACTCAATAATTCATATGGATCCTTATGAATACTTAAATGGAAGGAAGTGAATAAATCCAACAAGATAAGATGAATTTGAAGAACAAAAACTATTTAGAATTGATCTAACTGAGGAAATATAAGATAAGGTTAGGTCAATTTAGTATCACATCAAAGAAGATCATAGTCAATAGAAGAGTTATGTTGATAATCATTGGTGAGATCTATATTTCAATGTTAGTGAGAAGTTATTCCTGTGAATATCTCCATAGAATAAGGTTATGATATTTGGAAATAATGGAAATATAGGCCCTATATATATCATATTTTTTAAAATTCTTGATCATATCAAGATAGTTTCTTATCGATTTTCACTTCCATTGAATCTCACTCAAGTTCATGATGTGTTTCATGTATCTATACTAAAGAAGTAAATATCTAATCCTTTAAATTCATTAAATGTAGTGTTTATACCACTATATCATGATCTCTATTATTATTAATAACTACTGGAGATTCTGAATCGAAGAGAGAAAGTGTTTTGGAACCAAACCACTCACCTAGTCAATGTTTGGTGGTGAAACCATAAATTTGAGGAAGCTAGTGGGAACCTAAAGATGTGATTAGGTAAAAGTATACTCAGTTTTTTATATCAGAGTGATAGGATTTTGAGGTCTAAATTCTTATAAGTGGGGTATAATGTAACACCTCGAGATTTTAGGATATATTTATTTTTATTAAATTTGATTTCTTTGATATCTTTCTTTACACACAACCTCAAGTCTAAGTAAATCATGATATAGTATATCATTTTAACCTATCTTTTAAATCGGTAGTATAAATATTAATAAATACATTATGAAAAATATTTATAAAGGTTTTATATAGTAAAAATTTGTGTATTAATGTATATAAAATAAGTAATAAATTTTAAATAAAGTCATTTTATACTTCAAAAATATGTTTTCTTCAAAAAAATGGTTTTTATTACATTTATGATCCAATATCATAATTAATTTCTACCAATTTTAGAAATCTTATTTTATAAAAAGGATACAATATTTTAAAGAATCATATTAAAATATCTTATGGTAAGATTTCATGATTTTTCTGAAAAGATTTAATTTTCAATAAATGGTGAAATTATACTGATGTTATAAAGAACTATCTATTCCTTCACGAATGGATTGAAGGCCTTAAATTTTATTTCATTTTTTATAATCCCTCTTTTAAGGGTTGAATGGGAACCCTTACATGGCTTGTAGGCTTCGTGACATTAGATGACCTGAATGTCTTAGAGGAATTCATCCAAACTATGAATACTTGGAACCGCCCCTCCCTAGCATCTTCATCATGATCAAATCTCCACCTTTGCATGATTGTTCAGCTAGTTATCCTATATAGAGATGCACAAGCCTAGTACTGATGGTAATTTCCATACCCTCTCATTCTTCCAAATCTGATAGCTCTGCTATAGTGAATGTGTCTTCTCTAAATCCTCCTTTGGAGTTTGTTCTTTGTAGAATGTGTCTAGTTTTCATCTTCACATCATGTAGACTAAAGTCCTTGAGGTGACCCGAAGGCCTTGAGGTGTCCCAAAGGCCTTGAGGTGTCCCAATGGTCTTAAGGTGGCCTGAAATCCTTACTGACTTGAAGGCATGGGTGGACCAAAGGCCTTGAAGGACTTGAGGACCAAACTGGTGTCCTATAGGTGAATAGTTCCATCTACTACAGTACCAAACAGTACCTTCTACAACACTTCTATAGTAACCCAGAAATATTCCTCTACCTGGATTTGATCCTCAGTTTCATGGATGCACTTGAAATGTCCCCACCAACTAAACTGAGGTTCATGTGCTAGAAAACTATCTATTTAATAATTTACAAAGTCCAATTTTGTTTTAAATTGATTTTAAAATTTCATTAGTTCATTTTTATTAATTATAATCCAATTAATTTCATTTAATATAAATTATTCTTAGTTTTTTTATAAAAACATTTTTATACTTAAAAATTCATTTTTAGGGAAATCCATTTTTTCATGTTTTCCGAATTTATTTTAAAATGCATTTCTACCACTTATAGAAATTTAATATTATAAAATGTATTCCATATTTTTAATAATAATAACTAATATTATTTAATATGTTGAACTTAATTTCTTTTCATAATGAATAGTAAGAATATTAAAAAAAACATCGTGGTAAAAGGGTAAATCAGGTTAACCTAGGTTAAAACTAAGTGATAAGGCCACAATTTTTTATATTAATTCTTACTAGAATAATTTATTTTGACCCTTATCACCATATTCTCACAATTGAATTTTTTTTATTTGATACTTTTCCATGGAAATGACTTAATAATATTTTAGTCCTTTAAAATATTCAAGGTGCCCCCCCCAACTTATAAAAGGACAGCCCTCATCTTATTAATTACACCTTATTGAGCCACCTATATTGACCAAAAAAAATCAATTATATTACCAACTTTCCTATCCCTGAATTATAGGTGTTTTCTTATTAAAATAATATTTCATGGGTCCTTAAGAAGGGATATAAAATAGATTTATCGAATAAGAGGTAATCATCTTACCCGAACTCTTTCAATTTATTTATAATTCTACCTACTTTAAATCTATTTTATTAATAGTAAAATAATAAATTCATTAACCTAAATATAATTAAATTTTATTATGATTACAAAAACAAAATTATTCACCCTCTTCTCTAACAAATGGGAAATGAAAGTATTGCTTGTGCTTATGTGTGGATTGTCGCATCCACATTGTGATATGATTCATTTTCCATCTTCATAATTCATGATTGGTTATTATGATGGATTTAATATTTATATATGTTCTTTATGGAATAATTACTCTTCTATAATTATAATATATTATCTATCTTCTTACTATTCCATTTTTTGAAAAATGATAATGTTATTCATGAAAACATGTTGACTACCACCTCTACGAAGCAATGTGATTTATTTTTCATTTATTCTTTACATGGATGGTAATAAAGATATATTTTGATGAATATATATGGTATTTATGATTTATTAATGATAATATAATGTTGAATTATTATCTACCTTTATTTTGTTCCATCCATTGAAAAATGGAAACATCACTCATGTGTACACACAGATTACCATCTCCATGAAATGATGTAATCCATTTTTCATAATAAATTAATATTTAAAAGTGTATATAATGATTAAATATGATTTTTATTACATTATTAAAAAAAATTCTATTATGTAACCATGATCAAAGTACAAGTATCAAAACTAGCAAGTCAAAACATGAGTGAAAAATGAAACGGATATCACCTAAAATAGTGATTTTCATAAAAACTTGTCAATTAATGTGTGATAAGATGTTATAAGTATGTAATATATTGTATAAGTTTTTAATGAATATGAAGTGGGGCAAGACTTGAAGTAATGGATTTATGTTTCAATCCCATTTTCATTAGGATTGTTTATGATTAAATTCTCATTATCTGAATTATATGATCCTTATCTGATAAAACTATTTAGTTTTTATTAAACTATGGTTATTACTATAATTTTTAAGTTCTATTACCATTTTCATCTCTTTGGTACTCAAAATGGTTCATATAATACATTTAAGAGTCAACCTTATTTTTCCTCTATCAGTCGGAAATCCTTTTTCTTCCATATCCATGTGTTATAAAATGTTTTGAAGAATATTTTTTAATATTATAAATGATTTTTTAAATTAATTTTTACTCATTTTTTAATTTTTAAAAAAAAATTAAAAAAAAACATTTTTTCATTTTCTGAACAAGGTGTTTTTACCAAATGTGGAACGAAATTTCTATTTTGATGATTACAGTGTGAAAAAAATATCAAGCCATCCTAAATGCTCAATTATTTGAAGCTGCCTTTATAATTTTACATGGTTTTTTTCAAATAAAATTTTTTCCTTAATATTTTTGAAATATTTTGATTTTAAATAAGTTATTTTAAAATGAAAAGGGTATTTTACTTAAGAAATGTTCCAAGTGATCTTTTAAAGGAATTTTCCTTCTATAATGACATCATTTGATGTTACTTATGTTTCACTAGGGATATCATCCTTATTATTTCTATGGATGGTTTTAGTTATAATGATGAAATATTTTTGAAACCCATTTTCTTTTCCTTGGGTTAAATTATAATTAAATGTTAAATGTTTTCATGATCTTGTGGCATACACATGAATAGATTATGATTATTTGAAGGATGGTCCCATTATATACATCCAATTCATTGGGTAAAAATGGATAACTCGTGAGATAATTATTTTATACATGAACCTAATTGAATATTCAAAATAAGATTCACGGAACTTGATTCATGTACAAAAGTTTAAACATAGACCAAGTTTCATGTCCACAAGTTTATGTGTGGACCTGGTTTCATGCTCATAATTTTATTCAATGACCTTATTTCATGTTCTTAACTTAATGAGTGAACATATTTCAATTTATACATGTTCATAATGTTATAATCTTATATTTTTACCACATTAATATGTTTATGTTATTCTCTCATGGCTCATGATTGATTATTTATGATTCTACACACTTATGAATATTGAATTTTGTTCTAAAAAATATTTATGTCATGAATCATGGTTAAAGATATTAAATTAGTTGCGTATGAATTCCCTATGTTATAATTATTTTCTCATACTATTATTCTGATGTGTTATCATTTATTTATATCTCCTATGTTTACTATTACTAAGCATTTAATCTCTCCTTTTATTATTTTTCCCTTCTTAGGTTTTTATGGAAGGTTCTAAGTATGATATGTCTAGAAAGGTATTAATATAAATAACTTCATGGAGGATATTGAAGATCCATTATGAAATAAGATGTTTATGTATCTATTCTCTAAATATTCAAAACCATTATGGTTATAGGGAATTTATAATTTTGTAATTTTTTATATATTCATCTCAAATAATGTGATATTTATTTATATTGTGCTTGGGTCACTATATTTGAGGTCTTAGGGGTCTTTAAAAACTAAAAGATATGCCCGATCTATTTCAAACATGCCTTGGTCTCCTTGGTTCCCTTTATAACACTCTTCAGGTCACTGGTATGTTTAATTTTTATTTTTATTTATCTCTTGATGTATTATTGGAGTTCCCAGGTGCCGAGAGTGTGAAATGGGAGTTTTCGAGAAGACAGACAAATGTGTACGATTAGCACATGGTTTGTCTATCCTTGTGGATAACTATGCAAGGGTTTTATTATTTAGGACATAAGGATTCACATGTCTTGATAATGGTTTTACAAACTATTTGAATCCTTAGGGGTAATAATGTAGCCCATTTTTGGGTGGATAGTGTCACCTGCACGGTTGGTACATGGTTTACCTAACTGTGCAGCCAAGTCATGCTACCCATCCATGTTACTCAAAAGTGTGGTTTTACCTTTTTAACCCTATCAATTTATTAATAATTGAGACTTAATTTTCCTTCCCCAAAATTTATAGCCTCTCCCATTTGTTTGTTTATCTCTTCCCCCTCCTTGGTGGTGATTTCTCATGGAGATCTTGGTGTTTTGGCTTAAGGTAAGCCCCTTTCTTTTTGGCTTCTTCCTCCTTTCACCCTATTCTTACTTGTTCTTACATTTTTATATAAGAGTGGAACCCTATGGGTGATATTGTATAAATATAGGGTATGTAATGGTGGTATTGGTTTTTTCTATTATGTATTATGTGTTTGAGTCCTTATTCTACCTTTTTTGGGTGGTTTTCGTTGGAGGTGACGATCTTTAGACTGAATCTGAGTTAGGTATCCCTATTTAAGGGTTTTTTCCATGGAATAACTTTAAATTTAAAATCACCTTGTGTTTTTGTTGTTTAAATTTCTATTTAAATTATTTATTCTTGATTCATATTCTATTTTTTATGTGCCTCGTGAATTGGTTTGGCAATTTGGGTGTTTAAAGTGGGTTTAAATGGGTGTGGCTTTTTTGAACACCAAGTACTTGTTAAAGTGTGTCGAAGGGATTTTATAGGTTTAAAAGGATTTATAAAGTAGTTTTAGAAATTTTTTTACCTTGGTAAAGGTTTTTTTAATAAATTGGAATGTTTTTTAGGAAATGGGTTTTGTTGTAGCTTGTTTGATGTGGGAACTTTCTGGTGAATGTGTTGGCATAGAGTAGCATGTGCGTAAACTGGGGTGTGAGATGGGTTTGTTTGAGGGACCGTGTAAGCTTCATAGGTAATATACTGTGTAATATTACATATTTTTTTCAGAGAGGTTGTGTAAACCATTAGAGGGAGGACCATACGAGCCTCTATTTTGGTTCCCAAGGGACTGAGAGAGCCTTTGGGTAGGAAGATCATGAGAGCTTCCATGTTAGGCTCGGGGAAGACTGTGAGAGCTACCATTTTATTAGATATCTATAATGATTTTTTACTCACTAATTTTAGGGATAATGGTTATATCCTTAGGTTCACATTACTACTACCATTTGGTTTATATTCTTTAAGAATTTTGATAGTTCCATTTTCAATGTGATGAGAAATATTATGCCCATTTTCTATTTATGTGGTTACATGTTGATGATGTTATGTTTACCTTGGTTGTGTTGGGTTTATTAAGAATGTTGTGACTTATTTATTTGTTTTATCAATGTTGGAAATTATTTTGGAAAACTGATTTTGTCTAAAATAAAAAAACCAAAGGTGTTTCAAAGGTTTATTTGAAAATGATATGTTTTCAAAGAGTTTTATTTTTGAAAATGTTTTCAAACTAGTTTATTATTTTTTATGGGTAAAATCATTAAATGGATTCATGGTGTTATCCTACTCATCTTTGTGCCTAACACCTTTCTTGGTCCTTTGGTAATTTGTAAATTTTAATTTGTAGGACATGAGTAAGGATAAGGGCACCATGTTCCAGGGTGGCTCTTCTTGATTACCATCATCCAATGTTTTGTAGAGGAGATGTAGTCTCATAGGAATTTCCAAGTGTGGAGTCATTTTTAGGTTTTGTATCCATTGGTATGTACCTTTAGACCTTTTTTAGTCTTGAACCCATTCTTTTCAATTTTGGTTTTTGTTTTGAGATACCATGTATATATATGTCTTGTTATGGAAGGTTTTCTGTATGATGTTTATTATTGTTCATGGTATCTATTTATTTGATGTTGTGATGATCTAGATGTTTATTTTATGTTTTTAAATTTTTTGATATTAGTTTTTAAATACCATTTTATGGATGGGTCATGCAGTTTTACCTATTGAAAACCCATTCCCTAGTGATAGTTGGTTATGTCGGGTGTTTGTTGCCAACCTGTGGCGGTTAGAAATGTACTTCAAGTCATTTGGTGGGCCAGCTCATGTGATGGGTTGGTTCAACCTGGATTAGTTCATTACACCCATATCACTATATAATATTGGTGTATTTTCTTAGTGAATTCCTATGTATGGTCTACCATCCATGCCTAATCTTGGATACCCTCCATACCTAAGGACTTAATCATATAGATCACTAACTCTACTAAAACTGGATCAGCTGTATTATTCTTCTATGGGACATTCTTTGCAGTGCCCTCTCTATGCTTATATGGGGCCCTTATAGGATTAATTTTCTAAAAAACATAAGACATGAGCTCATTCAATACACAATTGAATCTTAAACATCAAAAATTAAACCAAAATAAACCATAATAATTGGTTTCAATAAACAAAAATAGTATCAATAGAAACTTCAAATGAAAAAGGGGTGAAACATTAAAATTTCAAACATTCTTCTACTATGAACGGTTTGGACACAAAATTAGGAAAACCATGTACCAACCATTCAAGTGTTTCTATAATATGATAAACAAGGTCACTAAGTTTCTACATGGTCACTACTAACTATGTGCCTAAAATATATGCTACTAGTTATCCTCTATGTTTCACTCCAAAACTAAAAAAATCTCATAGGCTCCCCCCATAACACATAAAAAATAGGTAAATACATAAAATACCAAATAAAAAACCCATAAATGGGATCAAAAAATAAACACAAACCCAGACCACCCATGTAAAATTAAGGTTTGACATGAAGAATAGTGGTCAGATACTCCTCCACTCCAACCTATCGAGCACTGATAGTCCTAGATCTAGTCTACCACTAACCCCCCAAATAAAAATAAACTTTGATACCATTTTTTAGTGAGAAAACCCAGTTCAACCCAATCCATCACCCGATTCAGCACACCACAAAGCCTAAAGTGTGTTTTTGATCACTATGGGATGGAAACAAGCACCAAGGTGTCATAAATAACAATTTGGTAATGGTTTTACCATTTCAAAATAGTATGAATCATCCATGAAATTTGATGACCACACTAACATACTCAAAGTAAATAGACATAAACATGAAACCAAAGTAACATAGAAAATACTAATATAGGATAACATAAATAACAACACATCATTATACATAACATTTCATTTACAAGACAAAAACATGATATCCATATTCAAAATATTAAAAATAAAAAATAGGGATCAATACCCAAATGGGTAATACATGATATCCCATTGATACAAAACTCAGAACATCTCCTTGTGATTTAACCCTATGAGACAACATCTCATCTATAAAAATAACCTCATATGGTGGTAATCAAGAAGTTCCAAATAAGTATATGGTTCCCTTCTCTTTATATGTGTCCTACAAAATAAAGTCCCCCCACACTAAAAGTCATAAGAAGGGTGTGAGGAAAAAATTATAATTGGATACCACCATGAATCTATATAATGATTTTAAACCATTAAAACTAATATACTAGTTTGAAAACTCATTTTTCAAAACTATTCCACTTTTAAAACCTTTCACTTGGAATCAATCATTTCAAATCCCTTTGGTTTCCCTTAAAAAACATGTTTCAAAAGATTTAATCAACATGGCTTGGGTAAAGGAATAAAACCAACTTGGCTTAAACATGTTTAACCTACCCAAACAAGGCATAAACAAGGGTATAAGAATAAACATCACCATATAATCAAATAACTGAAAATGGGTATAATACAAGATATCAAAACCAAACAAGGAACTAGCATAATACATTAAAATATATAAATAAATTGGGCATAAGTAATGTTCCCCATGGGTTCTAACCATAAGGATATAATGTGATAAAATATAAACCACAAGATTCTATCTAGGTAAACAATTGTAAAAAAATGTAGTCTCTCATGGTCTTCCCTGTGCCCATCTCTCAATATCTCCCATGGTCTCTTGGGAAAAAAAAGTGGAAGATATCTCAATATTCCTCACCAAAGTCTCTCTCAATCCCTTGGACAATACTCCCTCACCCCCTAGGTATCCCATATGCTACTTAATTCAAAACATAAAAATATCTCAAGTTCCATTCATAAAATCTATTTCAAATCCATTTCAATAAACAAACATGTATATTTTAATAAAAACCCTTTCTCAAGGTAAATCTATTTATAAAACCTCTTTATAAATCCATTTAAAACTGTAAAACCTCTTTAATATATTTTATCAAATACATAAGGTGCGTCAAAACAACCCCTTTAGAAAACCCACTTTAAAAAACAAATTACCAACAAAAAACCATGTTTCACAAAAAAAAATTATTAAACATCAACCATTAATCAATTTAATGTAAATTTAATAAAAAAAACAAAGTCGATAAAGAGTTCCATGTTTATCCATAGAAACATCATTAAATAGAGACACCAACCTTGGAAACAGTTCCAACCTCACTTCCTCAACAACAACCGCTATATTTTGGACGGAGAATTCCTCACACACTTAAACCATAAGAAATATAAAAACAATTAAGAACCTTATATTCTTCAAACAAACCATATAGGTTTTTCACCTTCCATGGAAATGGAAGAATAAGACAAGTGAAGGGGGAAAGATGAAGAAGTATATAATAAAGAGGAGTCATTCAACAAAAACACCAAGGATACAAGGATAATATACCTAAAATAAGGAGGAATAATCTCCCAATATTGGGGAAGAAGCTCCCAATATTTGGGAAGAATCTGTTCATAGAGTGAGAGATAAAAGAGGGAGAAATACTTAAAACCCCATAAGGGAATTTTGGTAAAAAATTCAAATTTTTAATGATTTGGGAATCTTACATGGTTAGACGATTGTTCACCAACTATATGGGTGCTACTATCTCCCAAAAGTAAATCCAAAAAATTACTAATTATCCTCATACACTTTCAAAAATCATTCACAAACCATACAAAATCTCACTATACCCAAAAACTTACCCTTGCATGGTTTTCTGCACAGTTATACAAACCATGCTCCAACCATGCACCAAGGTCTGTCTTTACCAAAAAAATAAATTCCCAACCCTTAGAACTTGGAGACTCTAAAGAAAAAACGAGACAAATAAAAACTCAAATGTAACACCTTAAAATTTTATGATATGTCTCTTTATAAATTTAACTTCTATGATAGCTTACATTACACCGAACATCGAGCTTAAACAAATGATTAAATGTTATTGTTTAATAATTATCACCTAGACGTTGGAATGGATAGAATGAATGATATTAATTAAATTATGAAAATATAGTTTAAACATTTTAATAAAATTAATTCATTGGTTACCAATTAATTATAAATGAAAATAAAAACCAATTGAACATAAAGGATGTGTTTTTATTAAAAAAATATTTTTATGACCACGATGGAATTTTATCTTAATAAATTATATTAATTACTACTAGTGAAAGATATTAATGAAATTTACATATTCAATAAAATGTTTTAAAATTCAACCAATAAGTTTGATAGGCTTAAAATAAGATTAAATTCAATTTTTAGCATAAAAAGATATATTTTCTAAAATGTAATTTTACCTTATTTTAATGGATCACTTGTTTTAAATTTAAATTTTGACACTTTAATAAATTATATTTTGATAATATAAATTTAAATTTTAAAATAAAAAAGTAAAAACTAGTTTAGGGTGAATTTTTGGTATTTTTTAGAAAATATTTATTTTCTAGTGAATAGTGAAAAATATTGTTTTTTATAAAATTTCCAATTTCATTATATTAAAGCCGCTTTATGATTTTAATTTGATATAAATGGAAAATAAATACTATTTAGTTATAAATAATCTAATCTATTTCATTTTAATCATCCTAATATCTTATTTTAGTATAATTATATTTTTAGGATTAAAAATACATCTTTTTAATAAAACTATTTTGCATTGCATTTTGTAAGATTAATTTTAAATTAAATTCTGAAACTTTTATGTTTTTAATATTTAAAAAAAGATCCCATATTTGGATTTATAATTTCAAATTTTATTTAATAGTTCCCTTTTAATTTTTACCAATATAAATACTAACCTTGGTAATTTTTGTTACCATAATAAAGGGTAAATTGGGTAATTTAGGGTAAATATAATATGATAATGATTATAAAATTAACCTAAAAATTTACAAAATATTATTGTATGATTTATATTCAACCCATAAAACCTAAGGTTAGAATTTTAGTTATTTAATGGACACGTCTCCATGAAAATGACTTTAATATTATTTAAATTAAAGAAAATCATAAAATGTCACATTCATATTTTTAATAACTATATTATTTTTAATATTGTGTTATTTAGAAGATATATTTGACTATAGATAATAATTAGAAATATAAAATATTTATCTACATTATGTTATTTTATTTTTTATTTTTAATGAAGAAATAATTATCTTAAATAATTATACAATGATAATGCAGTAATTATTTTATTAATCAAACAATCAAATAAATGATGATTTTAATTAAAAATTAAATTTATCATATTTATAAAACTATTTTTATAAAATGGGGTCCATTTTTGAAATCAACATGTTGAAAAATGGTTAGGGTGAATTTTTGGTATTTTTCTAAAATAATTGAATTTTTAATGAATAGTGAAATATGGTAATTTACAATATTTAACATTACAAGATAAATACGTGAATTTTTTAGTCATGGATGGTGTTTATTTGATATAATAACCATTATTTAGAAATAAAATGAACTAGTTACTTTATTTAGTCACAAGAATCATCACTATTAATAGTCTTGAGTCAAAATAATAAACTAATGAATAAAATAATCAAAAACACCCCTCTCCTCTTACTATAAATACCACATCTTCTCCTCACACCTGAAAATACTTTTATCTTGTCTAAATTATTCTCAATTACCTTTTAAAGCCTCTCTACCATGTCCAAGACCTATTGGTTTTATCAAAAGTTCAAATCCAAGTTTCTTAAGGAGGTCCTCAAAGAGATGATATTCAAGAGGTAAAATCCTCCTTCTTTCTCTTTTAATTTCTTTTATTTTATTATCCTATCCTAAACTCCCATTATCCAAAGAGGCATGATAACTCTAGTATCATATATAAACTTTAATTTTATTGTGAAAATGGAATATCCATTATCAAATCTCTTCTCTTCTATTTTTATTTTTAAAAAATAAAAAACATCATCCGTGATGTGTCGATTTACCACCTTCAAGAATGATGAGTTTTTTTTTTCCTTTACCGCCTTAAATTCTGGTCATAAAACCATTATTATAGTTAAATAATATTTTAATATATATATTATAAGTCATATCATGTTCTGTAACCAATATATAAACATAATATTAAATAAAATGACACAATTTTGTGATGGCCATAAAAACCGCAAAAATAAATTAAGACATTATCATAAACATTTTATAAAATGAATCATCCCAATACCATATAAAAATGATATATTACACCATTTAAACTTCTATAAATTCATTAATACTAAAAAAATTCACTTCTGTAGTTTCTCTTTCATTGGACAAGAACTCCCATAATTATACACAATGGAACTGGCTATAAAACCATAAAACAGATGCTCCCAGAACAATGAAATTAAACATTATAACTCAATTTAATGGAAATAAATGAAATTAATAAAATTATATTAAATAAAATATATGTTTAATAGGTTATTAATTAAGTAATTAATGAATATTTTATTATCCAGGATGTTAAGTACAAGTGCAGAATGCTTTCAGATATAAGGTTAGGGGTTTCTCATTTCACTTTTATTTATGTGAGATATGCCTTATTCACCTCTTATTCCTTTTTTTATGTATGTATACAGACATGTGATATATCATATCATGAATTTCATTATCTTCATGGTACTCAATTTTTAATTCTATAATTATTACTTACATGGGGAATATGATTCAACTGATTACAAAGTGGTAAGGGATTCCTTAACTCAATTTTCATTCATTGGGTTAAACTTCTATTTCATTGATTATTTCATGATAAGGTTATGTGTAAAATTATTTTTTATTATATTATGTTTTATTTACATTTTTTATGTGGATTTATATTGAATACAAATAATATATTCATTTTTTTAATGTTATGATCCTTGTAAGGGACTTCGTCTCAGTTTTCTTTCATTGAGGAATATTTTTTATGTCATGCACCTATTTTATTTTATATGATGTATATACTACCCATTTTATTTATGATCATAAATCATTCAAGATTTAATTAAATATACATATTTATTTTATCATGGATATTATTATTGTCTAATATTTTTACCATTTTTACATAAAGTGTTTTCCTTTATAGTTATTTTATTAACTGGGGAAATATTGATAACTATGTATCTTTTATTTAATAATGATATTTGATGATAGGGCACATTATGTTTTAATTAAATAAATTATTAGATATATGAGGAATTATTTGGATTGGTATTAAAATGGTTTAGGACCATTTAATACAAGCCTTATGGTTTGGGGATTGGTTAATGCAAGCCCCTCGATGCATTGATAGTCACATGAGATGAAATTGTTTAGTAGCAAACCCTTCATGTTTGTTTCCAAGAATAATCAGATGGGTTTCTACCCACATACATATGCCATATTGTGAAATTTCTTTATGGTATAATGGTACATGTTCTAGATATATTATGTCCAATAATTAATCATTTCCTGTACTTAGAATTCAATTATTATTATCCAAGAAGATACTCACTATAACAAAATCTATGGATGCATTTTCATTATCAATTTATTGATTAAATGGAATGTTTTTTTTTCATATATTTAACTTTCTATATTGATTATTCCTTATTTATTATTCTTCATTTATTATTGATTCATGTTTATGTTGTATGTAACCCTTATTGATCATTTGAGCTCATCCTTTTATTCTCTTTCTTTCCCCAGGTTACGAAGATGAAATATTTGAATAATTGTCAAGGAAGAAGTTTATTTTTCATTTGTTTTGTTCTATGTTTAATTAATAATGTAATAAGGGAACCATGTACATATATAGTTCTTCAATACTACTAAATTGATTAATCCTTGGTGATGTGATATGTTGTACCTGTGACATTGTAATAAAATAACCAATGACTTTCGTCTAGTGGGGTAAGGGTTGTTATATCAAATAAGACGTACTAGTGACTCGAGGTGTTTCATGGGTGTCATTAATTGTGTTTTCATCATTTTACACTAAATAAATTATTTAAATAATCCTCTCCCAAATTCAACCCTAATGTATCCAAAACCTCTTAGAGATCTCTCCTGTGGTGCTCTAATCATCCCCTTCCTCTCCTCTTGGAATCTTAAAGTCTAGATTGATTTAGGGAATCATTTGAGGATAGATCCATATATTTTATGCCTAATTATCCCTATTTATTTTTAATTGATCATAAATATAATCCATGTTATCTATATCTATGGATCTCCACCTAGATCTAATGGAGAATTCATGCTAGATTAATAGATCAATGTAAGGTCATGAGATTCAGTGGCCTATCTTTGATCAATCATAGAAATACCATTGACGACAAATCCTATTTGTTAATTTCTTGTAGATATCATATCTTATCATGAAATTTTCCTAGAATCCTAAATCTAGTGAATCAATTATGATTGATTAGGTATTATTCAAGTGAAATTTGGTGCACAAGAGTGATTTAGGCGTCGTTCCTTGATGGGTCTTGGAATTCAGCTTCAACATGATAAAGATAGGAATTCCTTGCCATTTTTTATCTTTGTAGGGTTTTTTATCATGTATTTCTCTTATATTTTCTTATAGTAGTGACCTTTTCCTGGTAGGCACGTTTTATGTGTATAGGGTGACCATGAGACCTTGGTTGATTATTCCATGACTATTCCTTTCTATGTTGTACCTTTCTTATGTACCATTCATAGGATATGGAATATTTATTATGATGTGATGTTCCTTTTTATGTTATGCCTCATATTTTGAGTGCACATATTTAGTGAAATCTATTTTAGTGTCTAGGTTGATAGGTGGTCCTGACGGACCTAGTCAACTCCTTATAGGGGGTATGGATGACATGACTAGTTGGCGATGGCCCTGCATAAGATGGTTAACACCCGATCTTAGTATGAGTTATCCCATTCGAATACCATAAACCATTGGAGGAGTTTACATATATGATATTATGAACTATTTATTGGTAACATCCTTATATATAAGATAAATTCCATTATTTAGGCATGTTAAGAGTGTGTACCATCATAGGTGAGCAAGTGGTAATGTGATATAAACATCACTTTACCTTAAAGGCATGCATGGAGGCTGACCTTAAAGTTAGAAAGAGTTACTTAGAATGATCTAATTCATGAATTTTAATATATATGATATTCTTATAGCATGGGAAAAAAGTAGGTGTAGATATGGTTCGTGGTAGCTTGGTCAGTGCATGACCGCTTGGTACACGATTGTTTGTATTCTTGCATTCACATTTAACCTTCCATCATATAATACACTTTTATATACATGTGAACTTATGTTAATAATGCATTGGTGGAATCCAACTAGGTTATAATCACATCCTACATGGATATCTCGATGCGCAAGAAAATTTCATGATTAGGGATCTAGAGAAATGAAAGGGCCTTTCGACAGGTTATAAAAGATCTTGGAGCTAGGGAATAGATGTGGTACCATGATAGACACTAGATAGTTGCCATAGTATATTATATTTATTTATTTACAAATGTATTATTATACTGTTAACCTGCCAAATTATTTTTCCATTTAATTTTACTTGTATTACTTGGCATGACGTCTATTGTTTCATCTTTTTATATTATTTTCTACTATATTTTTTATTTGTATTATATTTATGTTATTATTATCCAATGATGGATATGATTATCGAGGGTATAGTAACACCATGTTTCTTTAGGACCTCACCACTAGTTAGTAACCTATTATATACATGGAATCATGCATGATGTTATATGATACTTCGACTCAGACCTGGTGATTCAGGTCATATAAAATGGTATCAGATCCTGATTTGTTCCATGCCAGCTCATGTTAATGAACCTCCTATTTGTGGGTGATGGTATTGTTGTTATATTTTTATGGGATTTGGGTGCATTCATGCAACATGGTTAGGCACATAATATCTTGTTCCATATATATATATACCTATTGAGTGTTTCATAGTATTTATTTAACTAAATTCATTGATTGTTCTATTTGTTGACTGATATATATATATTATCTACTATTGTGATATATTTTTGCTAACATTAGTTAGTTAAACTTGTGATTGTTGTTATGTTTTGTATATATGTGTGTGTGTGTGTGTGATTGTTACTAATGTACATGTATAGAGGACTGGGCTTGAGCCTTGGATATGACTAGAAGGGTTATACCATAAATATGGGTATCCCATAGGATAAGAGTTTTGATATAAATCTTTTATGTGTGACTTGTAACTACTTAAGTTGTACTCATAAGAAAGTTTTTATAGATATTATAAACCTTCATTTTGGATTTTAGAATATGTCACCTTAGAGATTAAAAAATTATCTTAGTAGGGATGTTGTGCTAGTTCCACTATAGGCTATATAGGAGGATGCACCTAAGCATGCTCCTTCACCTACACTAGTGGTTAAAGTGGTAAACCTTCCCTAGAGTGCAGGGTCGTAGAGGAAGGTGTTTGATTATGCCAAGGATTTTTAGCTCCAACATCCACCATGATTTTGGGTCACTGGTTGTCCTCAGTATGTTGAGTAATGGATTGAAATCATTGAGGGTATCATTAATCTGGTGGGGACACCTAGGGATAGGAAGGTGAAGAGGGAATTATTTATGCTACAGGGACCTACTAGGAGGTGGTGGGGCATAATGGGACAGGAATATAGGCATGAGGGTCTCACTTGAGAGACCTTTAAGAAGCTTTTCTTTGATGAGTTCTTCCCCGACATTCTGAATATGAAATGTCCAAGGAAGGTTATAGAGCTTGTGTAGAGGACTATGTTAGTTTTTTCTTACTTGGATTGTTTTATAGAGTTTCTTTTCTTTACACCACTATTGACTAGGAATGAGGAGCAGAAGGCTATAAAGTTCAATATTGGACTTTTTACAAAAATCAGATGTCATTTTAGGGGCCTTTACCTAAAGAAGTATGTCGAGGTACTTCGCAAGGCACTAAATTTTTAGAAGGGGTTAGAGGAGGATAGGCATGAGGGTTTCCTATCAGCTTATAATACATAGACGACTAGGCTTTCCAGTGTTGTGATGAGTGCCTCATATGGTTGTAGTAAGTGGAAGGATGAGGAGTTATAGTAGGGTGAAAGTTAGATAGGCTGGATTAGGGTTTCTTCTACTCCCTCCATGGGAGGAGGTTCGACTAGGTGCTATAATTGTGGACAAAAAGGACATTTTAGTTCATCATGCACGAAACCAACTAATAAATTTGACCGATGTGGTATGATGGGTCATCTTCAGTGAATTTTTTCTCATATTTCATGTCTACATTCTAGGATCATATGTCTAGTAATAGGTAGGGGTGTTTGGTAGTAGACCCAAGTACCAAATATATTGGTGACTCATGCAACTAATGCACTATAGAGGAAGGGTCGTGCTCTAGAGATAAGCAGGATTTATATAATGGATGAGGTTAGAATCACTAGTGGAGAGGGAATTTCAACTATTAGAGGTACTATCTTGATTGCCTATACACTATCTACTACTTTATTTGTATAGGTGCTTCTCATTCTTCCATATCTACTCAAGTTATTGTTGGACTGGAATTACCAGTTAAGTTATCTTCTGAGTTTCTCTCTCTTGACACACCATAAGGAAATAAAGTAGACTGTCTCCAATGATGTCTAGAATGTCCCATAATTTTGTTTGTCTATATACATATTTGGGACTTCATGATCTTATATATGACTAGTTTCAATGTGATATTTTGAATAGATTATTTAACCACTTATCAATATCATATCAATTGTTACCGGAGATGTGTATCCTTTACCATTCTTGGAGGAGAGAGGTTCATGTTAGGTAGTGAGTGGGATCTTAGAGTATGATTTAAGGGGACAAACTTGATTCAAGTTGAATCTATCATGGTATAAGTAGTGATCTTAGATCTTATAACAGAATCAGTAGTATCTCCCTCTATCTTTCCTCTAGTGGTGGGTCTTTATCAGGATGTCTTCCTAGATGGCTTCTCGGGCCTTCCTCCTGGTAAAGGAATTGATTTTGAGATTGATCTTCTGCCTAAGGTACATTCGATATTGATTCCTGGTTATCATATATAACCATATATGTTGAAATAGTTGCAGGGGTAGTTAGAGGATTTGGGGGTGAAGGGATTTATCCAACCAAACACATATTCTTGGGGTGATCCAGTGTTGTTTTCCAAGAAGAAAGACGATGGTTTATGGGTCTATGTGGACTATAGTAATATAAATCATGTAACCATGAAGAATAGGTACCATTTACCTAAGATTGATGATCTATGTCATCAATTACAGGGATCCCTATAGTTTTCCATGATTGATCTTCATTCAGGATACCATCAGCTATAGGTCAGGGAGGAAGATATTCCCAATATAGTGCTTATGAATAGATATAGATTGTATGATTATCTTGTCATGACTTTTGGGTTGAATAATTTTCTAGTGGTGTTCATGGATCTCATGAACAAGATATTTCATCCATACCTTGAATCCTTCATCATTGTATTTTTGGATGATATCAAGATATATTATAAGACATCATATATACTTATTAGGAACCTTTACATTGTAGAGCACATAAAATTTATGTTAAAATGACAAAGTTTCACATATGGACTTAGGATGTGTGTTTCCTTGGTCATTTTATTTCTGAGGCAAGGATTTAAGTGAACCTGGAGAAGGTAGAGGTTATGATTTATTGGGAAAATCTAAGGAATGTGTTCGATACTAGGAGATTCCTTAGGCTTGAGGAGCACTATCAACCACTATGGGAAAAATCAGTATTTGCAACAGGTTATTTGCGACGGGATCTCTTCTCGTCGCAAATAACCCGTCCAAGAATCTATTTGCGATGGGGAAAGTAGCCCGTCGCAAATAACCAAGTATTTGCGACGGGATTTCGCCTTCCGTCGCAAATAGTTTGGTGCGGTTTGGTGCGGCTTGCGCGCCATACCGTGCTGGTGTATTTGCGACGGGACCCGTCGCAAATACCCGGCGGCGGCCAATACCCTTTTGCGACGGGATGTCGTCCCGTCGCAAAAAGACTGTTGGTATGTACTATTTGTGACGGGTCCCGTCGCAAATAACCTTTTAACCGCCGACTGTAATTAATGCGGGCGAGGGTAATTGCAACAGGGTCCGTCACTAATAATCTCGTCGCAACTAATCTAACCTATATATACCTCCATCCGTTTTTTTCACAAATCATTCAGATCTTGATTTCTCTCTCTTCATTCTTCAGTTTTAAAGAGAATTATTTTTTAGTTGAAGTTTTTTATACGAGATCAATCGGAGGGCGTCAATATCTTCAGAATATAAAAGTTTAAGGTATTTATATTTTATTTTATTTTTATGTTTATTTTATTTTTTTATGTTAATTTTAATTGTTGTTTATTAGTTCGAATTTAATTAGATTTTTATTGATTTTTTTTATATTTAGTTTTACTAAGAATTTGATATTGTTAGTTATAATTATAAATAATTAGTTATAATTAATATTAATTAGATATAATTAGGAATAAATAGATATAATTAGGAATAATTATATACAATTAGGAATAAATAGTATTAATTAGGAATAAATGGTATTAATTTGGAATAATTAGTATTAATTAGGAATAATTAGTTTTAATGAGGAATAATTAGTAATAATTAGGTATAATTAGTATTAATTAGGAATAATTAGTATTAATTAGGAATAATTAGTAATAATTAGGTATAATTAGTAATAATTAGGAATAAATAGTATTAATTGGGAATAATTAGTAATAATTAGGTATAATTAGTAATAATTAGGAATAAATAGTAATAATTAGGAATAAATAGTAGTAATTAGGAATAATTAGTAATAATTAGGTATAATTAGAAATAATTAGGAATAATTAGATATAATTAGGAATAATTAGATATAATTAGGAATAATTAGATATAATTAGGAATAATTAGGAATAATTAGGAATAATTAGGAATAATTAGGAATAATTAGTAATAATTAGTAATAATTAGTAATAATTAGTAATAATTAGTAATAATTAGTAATAATTATAATTATTCCTAATTAGGAATAATTAGTAATAATTAGTAATAATTAGTAATAATTAGTAATAATTGGAAATAATTAGTAATAATTAGTAATAATTCGTAATAATTGGTAATAATTAGCAATAATTAGGAATAATTAGGAATAATTAGGAATAATTAGGAATAATTAGTAATAATTAGTAACAATTAGGTATAATTAGGTATAATTTGTAATAATTAGGTATAATTAGTAATAATTAGTAATAATTAGTAATAATTAGGTATAGTTAGTAATAATTAGGTATAATTAGTAATAATTAGGTATAATTAGTAATAATTAGGTATAATTAGTAATAATTAGGTTTAATTAGTAATAATTAGGTATAATTAGTAATAATTAGGTATAATTAGTAATAATTAGGTATAATTAGTAATAATTAGGTATAATTAGTAATAATTAGGAATAATTAGTTATAATTAGTTATAATTAGTAATAATTAGGAATAATTAGGAATAATTAGTAATAATTAACAATAATTAGTAATAATTAGGAATAATTAGAAATAATTAGTAATAATTAGGGATAATTTGGAATAATTTGGAATAATTAGTAATAATTAGGAATAATTAGGGATAATTAGGAATAATTTGGAATAATTAGTAATAATTAGGAATAATTTGGAATAATTTGGAATAATTGGAATAATTAGTAATAATTAGTAATAATTAGTATTAATTAGCAATAATTTGTAATAATTAGGAATAATTAGTAAAAATTAGGAATAATTATTAATAATTAGGAATAATTAGTAATAATTAGCTATAATTGGGAATAATTAGCTATAATTAGGAATAATTAGGTATAATTAGGAATAATTAGCTATAATTAGGAATAATTAGCTATAATTTGGAATAATTAGATATAATTAGGAATAATTGTCTATAATTAGTAATAATTAGGTATAATTTGTAATAATTAGGTATAATTAGTAATAATTAGGTATAATTAGTAAAATTAGGAATAATTAGGTATAACTATGTATAATTAGGAATAATTAGGTATAGTTAGTAATAATTAGGTATAATTAGTAATAATTAGTAATAATTAGGTATAATTAGTAATAATTAGGTATAATTAGTAATAATTAGGTATAATTAGTAATAATTAGGTATAATTAGAAATAATTAGGTATAATTAGTAATAATTAGTTATAATTAGTAATAATTAGGAATAATTAGTAATAATTAAGATTTATTATGAATAATTAGGAATAATTAGGAATAATTAAAAATAATTAGTAATAATTAGGAATAATTAGGAATAATTAGGAATAATTAGGAATAATTAGAAATAATTAGGAATAATTAGGAATAATTAGTAATAATTAGGAATAATTAGTAATAATTAGGAATAATTAGTAATAATTAGGAATAATTAGTAATAATTAGTAATAATTAGTAATAATTAGTAATAATTAGGAATAATTAGCTATAATTAGTAATAATTAGCTATGATTAGAAATAATTATCTATAATTAGGTATAATTATCTATAATTAGGTATAATTATCTATAATTAGGTATAATTAGCTATAATTTGGAATAATTAGCAATAAATAGCAATAATTAGGTATGATTAGAAATAATTAGGTATAATTAGCAATAATAAGGTATAATTAGAAATAATAAGGTATAATTAGCTATAATTAAAAATAATTAGCTATAATTAGGTATAATTAGCAATAATTATGTATAATTAGCAATAATTAGGTATAATTAGTAATAATAAGGTATAATTAGCTACAATTAGTAATAATTAGCTATAATTAGTAATAATTAGAAATAATTAGCAATAATTAGGTATGATTAGAAATAATTAGGTATAATTAGCAATAATAAGGTATAATTAGCAATAATAAGGTATAATTAGCTATAATTAGGAATAATTAGCTATAATTAGGTATAATTAGCAATAATTAGGTATAATTAGCAATAATTAGGTATAATTAGTAATAATAAGGTATAATTAGCTATAATTAGTAATAATTATCTATAATTAGTAATAATTAGAAATAATTAGTAATAATTAGGAATAATTAGTAATAATTAAGAATAATTAGGAATAATTAGGAATAATTAGGAATAATTAGGAATACGTAGGAATACTTAGGAATACCTAGGAATACGTAGGAATACTTAGGAGTACTTAGGAATACTTAGGAATACTTAGGAATACTTAGGAATACTTAGGAATACTTAGGAATACTTAGGAATACTTAGGAATACTTAGGAATACTTAGGAATACTTAGGAATACTTAGGAATACTTAGGAATACTTAGGAATACTTAGGAATACTTAGGAATACTTAGGAATACTTAAGAATAATTAGAAATAATTAGAAATAATTAGAAATAATTAGCAATAATTAGAAAAATAAATTATATTATCAATATTTACGAAAAAACAATATTAATATTATTAAAATAATGAAAAATTTATAAAATATTAAAATTATCAATATTCACGACAGGCTTTGCTCTATTCTTAACATGTTCAAATCTTAAAGGGTCGCCAATTGTCAGGTCATGCGCAATAAAAAGTTTGTGTCAACCATGTCCAATGTAAACTCTATAATTGTCCTTGCATGGTTGATCACCTCGCAAGTAATGTTGCAATCGGACAAACCAAGTCACGCCCTTCTTATCTATAAGAATTATCTCACATGAACCTTTACATAGACCATTCTTCATAAAAATTGAAGGGAAAAATGATGATATCCCCTTAAATTTTTAAGGAAGAATGATCTATGTAAAGTGTCATGTGAGATGATTCTTAGAGACGAGAATGTCATTACTTTGGTCATCCTATTGCAACACTACTTTCAAGGTGATCAACAATGCAAGTATAATTATAGAGTTTACATTGGACATGACTGACACAAACTTTTTATTGCACATGACTTCACAATTAACGACCCTTTGAGATTTGAACATGTTAAGAATAGAACAAAGTCTATTTTGAAAATTGATAATTTTAATATTTTATAAAAAATTTATTATTTTAATAATATTAATATTGTTTTTTCGTAACTATTGATAATATAATTTTTATATTACTAATAATTAGTAAACGAAATCTGCTTGGATAATGAAGGGAAAATTTGTAATCATCTCCACAATGATGATTACCAAATTTCCTTTCATTATTCAAGTAGTTTTCCTTTTGCTAAGTATTGCTAAGTATTGCTAAATTAGTAATAAATTGTAATAATTAGTAATAAATTGTAATAATTAGTAATAAATTGTAATAATTAGTAATAAATTGTAATAATTAGTAATAATTAGTAATAAATTGTAATAATCTGTAATAATTAGCAATAATTAGTAATAATTAAGAATAATTAGCAATAATTAGCAATAATAAGTGTGAGAAATATGCAATTAAATGAGTTGTCGGACAAAAGAGTAATCGTCAATCCACTGGACAAATAGTAAACCAACAAAAAATCAGTTGTATTTTCATTACCCCCCATCATATTTGGACCAACAGTAAACCAAGAAAAAATTCATGGCTTTGGGAAAGAACATAATTGGATAAAACGGAGCATTTTTGGGATCTTCAGTATTGGTCTAATTTGTTGATCCGCCACATGTTGGATGTTATGCATATTGAGAAGAATTGTTTTGATAATTTATTTCATACAATTTTGGATACACCAGTTAAGACCAAAGATACTATAAAGGCATGATTAGATCTTGCCCAAATTTTCAGGTGACCAGAACTTGAATTATTTGAAAATGTCAGATCATAGAGGTTAATGAAGCCAAAAGCAGATTATGCACTGTTTAAAGAGAGTTGCTTATTATTTTGTCAGTAGATTGCAGATTTGAGACTTCCATATGGATATGCTTCCAATTTGGGAAAATGTGTTAAGAATTGTTATATTACTAGATTAAAAAGTCATGATTGTCATGTTATAATGGAAAGACTTATGCTGATTGGATTCAGAGGTTTGTTGAATTATATGATTTGGGATTCAATAACAGACATATCATATTTTTTCGAGACATTTGTGCAGTGACAACAGACTACGATGTGCTAAGAAAACTATCATAAGATGTTGCTGTAATTATATGTAAACTGGAAAAAAATATTTCCACCAGCTTTATTTGACTCAATGGAACATCTGATATTACATTTTCCACATGAAGCTAAATGTGGAGGTCCAGTACAGTTTCGATGGATGTACCCATTTGAGAGATTCATGCAGAAATTAAAGAAAAAAATATGTAACAAAGCATCAGTTGAAGGCTCAATTGTTGAAGCTTATTTTCAAGAGGAAATTGTTTTTTTATGCTCTCATTATTTTGAATCTCAATATCCCTCAAAACAGAATCTCACGGGACAAAACTAGGGGAATTTTAATGATGAAATGGACAATCAATTAACATTTTTTAATCAGCCAAATCTTGGTTTCAGTGGAGTTCATGAACGATTGATTTTAGATGATGAACATCACAGAGCTCATACATACATTCTGCTCAATTGTGAAGAAATGACATAATTTGTCCCGTGAGTGCTTCTATCACTTATTCTATAATTTATGTTACATTATTTAAACTTATTTTATTTGTAGGTTATATGATAATCATATCAAGAAACAACTTCCACAAATTATAGCAGCTTCTCTTGAAGAGCGCAGACAAAAAAAATTCTCAATGGTTTCAAAAAATGGTACCATAAATTATTGATGGTTTAATATCAATTATGTTTATTATTTATTCTATTGATAATTTTTTTAAAAAAATTTAGGTGTCTCAATATACTGATAAAATTGATAAATGACTGTGTATATTGAGTAAACCACCATCCAAAATGGTTAAATCTTATAATGAATATGTGTTGAATGGTTTTCGATTTCATACACATGCATACGGGGAATCAAAAAAAGCAATGAATAGTGGAGTTTGCTTGAGAGAATCACATCACAGAGAAACTGAAGTTAAATTTTATGGAATTTTGGATGAAATTATTGAGCTGTGTTATCTAGGACAGAATTACATAACAATGTTTAAATGTCAGTGGTTAGATACTAAGAGAGGTTTGCGTGTTCATCCAACTCATGGAATCGTCGATATTAAATATAAAAGTCTTCTTGCAATAAATGAACCATTTTTACTGGATCAACAGGCACATAAAATTTATTATGCAAATTACTGTGCTACTTCAAGATACTTGAGAAATTGGTGGAGCATAATAAAAACTAAATATTGGGAAAATCAGTTTACTCAAACTGAATTTGGTTCCGCTGAAGTGGAAGTAATTGAAATTTTTCAAGAGACGGCTCAAAATCCATCTGATTCACAAAGAGACATGAATATCGATGATGACACCCCATAATTAAGGATCGATGGTGATTTTTTCCGATGTTTTTACATCGGGGCGTGTGCGGGAATCCGTCATGTGGGGGAGGACACGCGGCTTGAGGCCCCGCATTCCCGCTTTCCAAAGGCGGACAGCATCCGTTCCTTGTTCAGGGACGTCTGCTCCTTGATCGAAACTAGGATGATGGGATGTCGGTTCTTACTTCTGTGGATTCCTTCTCGGATCTCATCACCTAGTCGGAGTCTCCCTCATATATTTAAGACAGGTTCATGAAGCTCGTTTCTGGCGCCATATCTGCATGGACGCCAGTTAATTACGCTGCTTCCATCGAGACGCTCCAAGGGGTCTGGTCGGGGCAGCAACCTTCGGTGAGGAGAATGGTCATGCTGGGGTGTCGTCGGCGTGCCTTGACGCTAGGGATTGGCATGTCTGTCTTCTATCCCTTATTATAGGGCTTCTCGAGGGCGCAGAAGCCCGAGGAATCCCACATCGAACGCGGGGGATCGCGTGCCATCTGAGGTTTTCCTCAACTTCCCATGTTTAACACGGGGTATGCCGCGAGTTTAACGTCTTGCAGAGATGGATCGGACTGATCGAAACACTGAGAGTGGATCAGATTGAAGGACCCCTTAGGGGGAACACCGATGTTAGGGCCAGCACGTGGGCGTCTTCGCGGATACTGTGGAGTGGAATGAGATGGCATGATCCCACTGGGATGTGGCGGCCTGGGTAAGGATCAGGATGGGTGATGGAGTGATGGGCTTGAACCTCATGGAGGCTTCCTACGTATCCCCATGGTAGGGAATCAAAGTCCACGTAATTTGGTGGTACGGTGGGACACCTGAAGAGGTGACCCGTGAGAATGAACACATGGATTGGAGCCTGGAGGAAGTATGATCTCCAGGATAGGGCATGAGCTTCCCAAGTCACGTGGGCTCGAGGGAGAGGTCAGGATGAGACATGGGTGTCAGTTATGGGGCTTACACTCTGAGGCGGCCCATAACGGTGGTTGTGAACCGACGCGGAGGGGTCGGAACAACTGAGTGATGGGCTTAAACCTTGTGGAGGCTTCCTACGTACCATGCGTTAGCACGGATCAAAGTCCACGTAGTTCGGGGCATACAGTTTAACATCATTCGGGATGAGAAATCTGGGGCTTACGCTCTGAGTCAGCCCAAAGTATTGGCCAACCGACGTGAAGAAGTCGGAACGACCGGGTGGTGGGCTTGAACCTCATGGAGGCTTCCTACGTACCATGCGTTAGCACAGATCAAAGTCCCCGTAGTTCGCTGGGATGGGGCTTACGCTCTGAGGCGACCCATTAGAGGGTGTCATGGTCGATGTGTGCTCTAAGACCACGTGAGTCATGCTCGGTGTGAGAAATAAGAGGCAGCAGGGACCAGACGATCACATCGCAAAGGCTGCGTCCGTGAGAAGCGGAAAGGGGATTACGCGTTGAGCGGCCTAAAGAGGAAACAGGGGATTACGAATGGTTAGAAACCCTTAGTGTCGGGACTTACTCCAGGATGGAGGCCCGTGGTACGACAAAGCACAGTGGGAAAGGGACTCCACTAGCCTTGGCAGTGGGGAACTACGGAGGTGTATGGGTGCAACCTTCTGCAAGAGAGGCTAGGGGATTATGCTCTGAGGCAGTTCTTCTCCCGTGGACAAATGCCACTCTGAAAAGAAGGATCTCATTCCATGTGAGGAAGAATCTATTCCTGTGGAGATGATTGAGCGTAAAGAATGTCTGAGCCGGGGGGACCCTGCGTGCGAGGCATGGGGTCAGGCCAAAGTTTAACATCATGTGTTAAGGACGAGGTGCTTAGCAGTTTAACGTCATACATCTTGGATGAGGTGGATTCACTCCACACCCCTAGGTCTTACATACCCAACACCTTATACCCCTTGTGGGAGGGAAGGCATCGACAAGGCCATAATGAAGGGGGGCCGCAGGGCGAACCACTGAGGGGTCCACGTTAGCGTGGCTATGCGAAAAAGAAATAGTCGTTAGCGTGCCTATGCGAAGAAGCACAAGGAAAATCAACGCAACGGGAAACACCACCCAAGGGACCTTGAGGTTACTTCGTACGAGCCTGGAAGGCCGTACGAGAAAACAACGCATGGCATGCATGCCCGGCATGGAAGACATTGGGCGCCGGTGTAGAGAGGCAACCAAGGGGCATCAAGGTGAGGGGTCCTAGGTTTTGCACGCAAAGAGAAGGTTTACGCGGAAAACACCGGGATGGGGCACAATTGGGTCAAAGGATTTCCCACGGATAGAAGATTGCGCGTAAAGGGCTTGGATTGCGCGTGGGGGCAATGGTCGATCCCTAAGTCATGGAAAAACCTATCAGCGGGGTTGCGTGCAATTGGAAGGGATTGCGCGCAGTTGGAAGGGAATGCGTGCAATTGGAAGGGATTTCCCGCAAAGGAAGAACCCTAAGGAGTTGGAAAATTCACTTAATCCAATGGGGTTGCGTGCAAAGGCGAACCACAGGGAAAGGTTGCGCGAAAAGGGGAATTACCTAGAAGTCATCATGCGTGCGCGGGAGTCCGAATTGCGTGCACGGGAGCAGGTCCGAATTCCTCAAACCCGAAATGGTTGAGGTCGCCCTCTATTTATAGGCATTTTCCGTTGTAGAATCCAGGCGGCGTGCGAAATCTTCCGCGTCAGGACTAGTCGGCGCACAAGGCTTCCCCGCACAGAACCGGGTGCACAAATTTTCACGCAACACTGGTTCTGTTCGTGAATCCCGGGAGTCCTTCACACGAACATCATTTTTTCATGAAAGTCCTCCTTAATTTCGCGCACCACTTCCAGGTCCTCCGAACCAGGTCTCTGAGTCCAAATATGACTTCGCTTCGTCTGTTCGAAACTTCCTCTAAGAGGTACGGACTTTTTCGTCGTCTACAAATTCCCCCCCTCGGAATTGGATCGGCGAGAGGTCGCAATGATCGGATTCTGAGGGAAACACCGAAGCAGTGCATCTCATGGGAATTTTGTGGGAAAAAATCTGACGGGGTGTGCAAAATGATGGGTCAGCATGGGATTTTCTTTCCATGCGGCACGGAACCCTGGCCTCGCCTATAAAAAGGGGCATTGGGTCCCAAGTTCTGTACTCAAGCTTTTCTGCGCGATAGGCATACTGCTCTCGTGCGCAAAATTTCTCCCGCGTCTGCACGTAAAAATTCTTTGGCAGTGCATAATTCCTTCTGAATTTTGGCTGCATTTGCACACCTACTCAGGATACTCCATGCCTAGTGTGCTGATTGTGCTCCCAACTCCTGGATTTCATGTCGAAGCTTCATATTTCACGCAACTCTCTCCGATTCTGCACACTACATCCTAATTTCGCGCAACTCCTGAAATATTCGAGATGGCTGAAATCCAAGTTGATGAGGGGGAAGCCGCTGCTCGTAGAGCTGAAATGGCGGTGAACGAGGATGTTTATGGCGCCAAGGTGATCGTTTCCAACAACCTAACCTTGTTCAATCTACTAACCCCAGTCTAGAAGGAGTATCCCCTGTCTGACAACCTCCCGCTCTGGAACTTTGGCATCCTAGAGGAGGTTCCCCTGATGGGCTTCGAGGTGGACACACCACGGTCATGGGTAACCTGGGAGGATGAGCTTCCTCGCTAGAACAACACCAACAACAGCCATCCTACCAGGGAAACCAGGCATATGGATGTATATGTCCTGAACCTGAGGACCAGGACCATTATCAGGGATGAGCCTGTCACAGAGAACTCTCCGGCCCTCTACGCGAGCACGTTCCGTCAGAGCATCACGGATGACACTAAGGGTTGGCTGAAAGATTGGGACCTACGGTTCGGGGGGAAATTTACCAGTGAGTGGTCCTGGGCATTCTGGGTTCGCCATACTTGCGACCAGTTTGGGGCCGAGCTACGGCATATTGGCATGTTCGAGGCGGTATGGACTTCGTAGTTCCACTTCCACCATCAACCTGAGCTCGGTACGAAGCTATTCACCCGGTGGTCTCCTAATACTAACACATTCCACCTTAACCACAGGGAAGTTGGCATCAGCCTCTGAGATGTTCACTGCATCGAAGGTATCCCACTGGAGGGATACCAATACGACGAGTTCGTTTCTCCAAAGAACACCTAGGAAGACAAGTCACGGACCCCCATGCTAACGTGGCACCTGTTGGAGCTGGCCAAAGAGAGGCTGGGGGTCAAGGACTTTCTGAAGGACATTGCCTACAAGGGATGGTTTAGCTAGTTCCTAGAGAAGGACCCGACAATCAAGATGCTGAGACGCGGAAAATGGTGCCCAACCGCGGCTTAGAGGAGCAGGGATGGGTCGTATTGGAGGACCCTGGAGGTGGGGCAATACCAATCGTGGGGCTACCACATCATTGAGGCCTGGGACCCAAACGTCTGGTACACCGAGTTCCTTGCCGACTTCCTGAGCGGGTGGCTCCTACCGGTGTGGGACGCGAGGATGGGCATCTGTCTAGCACCACTGGTGATGGCGGGCACCATGGCCGCCAACAAATGGTTCAACTTGGGGGGTCCCTATTCTGGCCAAGTTGTATGCCATCTTGGGATTCATATCACAAGGGGGGTCACCTAGGAGGGTATGTGGCCCCTTCCAGATCTTCCATGGCTGGGTGGTGGATCATCTCGACGGGTACACTTTCCCAAACGCCATCCATCCTCTGGGCAACGGCCTGCGACCATCCCTGCTGAACATCGCCGGGGTGGCACTGATGACGCTCAATGAGTAGGGCATGAGGATCTGCATTGGTAACCACACCAACTTCAACTTCATCCTGTTCCCCACCTCGATCGGCCAGATGGTGGACAATGGGTGAGGCTCTCTGGAATAGCAGGAGTATTTTCAGAGCATCCGGGGTGGGGTGCTCGTGGCTCGGATCGACAAAAAGGTGATTTGCGAGCCTTACGTGCCATCTCGGTTCGCCATCCAATTCGGGTGCCTCCAACGAATGTTGAAGAAGGTATTCACAACTGTCTGGGAGGAGAATAATCCTTATATTCTATGCCAGATGTGGTTGATTTTCACCACTTTCGGCTCCGACAATTTCATTACCCTTCCTCCCACCAGGGTCGACGCTGGCCTAGAAATTGAGTATGTCGAGCACTGGACCATTGCGTACCCTGAGGGGCTTTTACGCAAGCGAGTCCGGCAACTCGAAACTACCTGCATGGAAACCGGGCGATGGGGGAGCAGACAAGGTGCTGCTAGAAGGGGGGAACCATGGGTGCATCAGGCAGTGAGGCCTGCGCAGGCCGGGACCTCAGTGGCGGGAACATCACACAGTGTCGTCGTGACCTCATTGCCCATGGGGGGTCACATGAGGCGGCCAGGGAACTGCCCGGGAAGCAGATAAGGTACCTGCTCGAACCTTCCCAAGATGCAATTTTCCCGGCACTGTGGTCGGCCTGGATGACCCTGCGGAAATCACTGGGCGTTGAAGCCATCTGGCAGAAGATAATGCAGAATGGAATCCAGCTTCCAGAGGTCGGGCTCATTCGATTTACCGATATAGTGAACTTCCATCGGCGGCATGCTTATCTGATGGCCATGGACACATACGTGCGCCAAAGGGGTCGTCGTGCAGAGCCACCTTTCCTAGTGAAAGTGATGCTTGGCCAAGAGCATGATCCGGAAGCGATGCCGCCGGGAGAAAGCAACAGTGACGAGGAGTCAGAGGGGGAGGAGGATATAGGAGAAGACGAAGGAGAAGATGAAGGAGAAGAAGAACCCAAAGGTGAGGGGTCGCAGGGGGCGACCTACCAAGGGAGTCTTCGGGATACCGGCGAGATTTTCGGCTCTGATCTTGACATAACCGAGATACTCGAGGTCTGTCTCTATCTTCATTAATTTTCCTTCTTTGTCTATTCTCCTTTGCAATTTACAACCCATCTCTCTACCTCACTTAGGAGTGCCTAAGTGTTGGTCAGGCATCCCCACTAGAGGAGGGAGGAGAGGAACCGGTGGGACAGGATGGGGATCTGATGCCCATCATTAATTGACAAGCGCAGAGGGGTCTCCTGTCATGGCAGCTCCTGTAGCGGCCGGAACACTGGAGGCCAACACTCTGGGTTCCTGTAAGTCCCACGCTTCACTACTGGCGCTTGTTATCAAAATATCACAACTAATCAGGGTACGCCTTGCACAGTGATCTCGACATTTGAGGCTTGTCAGTCTGTGGAGCCCGGGCCGTCCGTGAGAGGACCAGTGGCAGACATACCACCTCCTCCAGAACATACTTCCTACACTGAGTCAGCCCTAGAAATTGGTGAGTAGGGGGTGGCGGACATCAGCGGTGTTGTCCTTGAGGCGAGACTGGAAGCTAACGGAGGCACTGTCGCTATTGGGGTGAGAAAGGAAGGTCACCTGGACATCGAGGATCCTATCCCTCATGAAGACATCCCTAAGGCAGATCCTACTGTTGACCTGCTGACTGCCTTTCCTGTGTATCGGCCCACTGATCCCGAGGAGGTAGACGACTCGGACTCAAAAGCGGCCGAGGAGAGCTGGATGACATGGCGCAAAGGGTAGAAGTGTATCCAGCGCTTTCTCAGGCAACCCCAGTTGGATTGGCTGAGGCGGATGGGATCACTTTAGACCTGGCTGCACTTCCTGTGCACCGGGGGGGGGGGGGGGGCTGACGCTCAACGCCTTCATCTGACGGTACGTGATTACATGGCGGAGAAGATACGCGAGAGCAGCCGGCACACCGACGTTGCCCAGTGTCAGGAAAGATCGGCAATCACTCGAGCATTTCTGAGGGAGGAGCGGGAGGTCTGGTGCCTCGAAGGGTAGGCAGCAGAGAAGGATCCCATCATTGCAACGTGCTCTGAGCTCGTGGAACAACTGACAGCCCAGCTGGATGACGCCCAAGAACAACTGACGGAGGCGAGTCACTAGATGGCCGTACTTCAAACCGAGCGGGCGTAGGCACAGGCCAGGGTTGGCGAGCTGCGCTCTGCGGCTGCCGATGAAGAGAGAGTCTTCAAGGAGTGAGAAGCAGTCCTAGAGGCTACCAGCCAAAGGGTAACAACATTGGAAAGATCGATCCATCACGTTGATCCTTAAGGGATTTGTTTTGGCCATCTCATGAACTTTTTTCTTTTACTGCTCAACATTTTGACCCATGTATAGACCAATCTATTTATCTGTACCTTTGGTCTAATATGCTCACCATAATTCTGAAATGAATAACAACTAACCCCTAAGCTCCTGTGGGTCGCACCCAAAGCGAGAAGTAAAGGATTCTCGTGTTATCATTTCGTCCAACTGTGGGGCATTAACCAAGCTTCAGGCATCCAAACTCGGGCTTGGATTTCTGAGGAGAAGAGGGAGGTCCAGCCGACAGGAGGGTACCTCAGACCGATCGATGTATCGTCTCCTCCATGTGCCCTAACACACAAGTGGGGCAATGTTGGGGGCATTGAAATTCCTCCAAACATAGGAAGATGAAAAAGGTGAATCATGTTACCTAAATTCAGAACACAATGGGGTGCAACAATAGAGGATAACTGTTAACCGTGGCAGAAACGCAGCATCCATATCGCATTGGCCTGAAATGGGGACAATAAATGAGGGCTGACAGCTGACCATGTTCGCAACATGGGGACTAACTCAAATATCGCCAATTAGTCTTCCGGAACGTTGGCCCAGGACAGGAGGCAGACTATAGATCTATCATCCATATTGCTACAATAGGCAGACCAACGGTCTATCATCCATATTTTGGCATCAGTCGGACCAAAGTCTATCATCCATACTGTTAGGCGGTCCCATCAAACATGACCAGTCCTCCGGGACGTTGGCCCAGGACAATAGGCGGACTGTAGGTCTATCATCTATACTGTTAGGGGTTCCCATCGAACATGAAAGATGATGAGGATCCTAATAATGGGGCACAAAAAGCGTGGAAAGTGGAGTGGTGGTTTGTTCAAACAGATTCCAACACTCCTGAAATTGTGCCACCATGACAGAGGCGCATTAGGCGGACGTACCAACCTGATCACGGATCGTCCCAATTTTTATACAGGACCTCTCTCAAGAGATAACTGTCCCTTCCCACCATCACCATGGGGCATCCAAAACTTATTCGGGGTAGATTTCACAACTACACCACTCCCCAAGAAGTTAGGCCGAGGGCCCGACAGTAAGGAGGGACGGGATTTGGTAATCCCTGGGGCTGGACCCAAGATGAAATGTCAAGGCGTTCCTACGTATCTCATAAGTATGAGAATCAATCCACACGTAGTTCTTAAGATATCTTAGTTTATGGTCTTAGATCTTGGACCAAAGGGGCCCAGATATAGGGCAAAATGCAGTTTAGGGTCATGTAGAACCACGAAAGGATCTTAGTTTTAGGTCTTAGAACTCGGACCAAAGGATAAGGGGAATGGGAGACACATGGTAAAGTGGTTGCAAAACCCGACATGAATGGGGGCAAGGCCCTGCTTACAATGTGCTCCTAGGGACATGTTTAGGCTGAGGGACCGAACACGAAAAGTTAGGTTGGGCCCAGGGGAAAGTGCCCAGGCGCTCCTACGTATCTCATAAGGATGAGAATCAATCCATACATAGTTCTTGATAGGTGGTGTGGCACGACATGGTGCATGTGTAAAGGAAAAGGGTGACGTGTGGGTCTAGCCCTCACACCAAAAGAAGCAGCATTTGATATATCTTTTCTGTCTTTGAAGGTGAGTGGTTTTTCTTTTGTGGAGCGACCGGCCTGGGGTAGGAACTCCTGGATTTGCCACAATAATCAAGCCGTAACAGGCGTTGAAAAATGGTATGCCAATTGAACAATACCCAATGTGATGTCCCCTATGGGGAGGTCACCACAATGTAGTGTTGTTTCTCGTCGTGTGGCCAGGACGATATCATCACAGTTTATGGTCATGCGATAGGACCAAACAGCATAGTTTAATGTCGTATGGCTTGGACCTGATAGCACAGTTTAAGGTCGTATGGCTTGGACCTGACAGCACAGTTTAAGGTCATATGGCTTGGACCTGGGGAATACACATGATGCAGTGAGGCATACCCGGTATGGATGAGGGCATATCCTCATATCGTCACTGCGGGCGATTCCGGGAGAGGGGTCTCAGGACAAAGGGGCCTACGAGGGTCTAACAATCAAGGGTGGCAGGAGATGCTAGCTACCAGCTACGCTGGGCCCAAAACACAATGTCTGGGAGACTCCTCATTTCCCATGGGGATGAGGGTCAAGCTGCACACAATCCTTAAAGAAAGAAACCCAAGCACATACTCTAGCGCTCAGATTGAGGGAGCCCTGAGAGACATCGTTACGCTTCTTGGTCCGTCTGATGTGTGGGGTGCACTGAGGGTTAGTGCAAGGAGTGTCGAGATTCCACCTTGACATGGTGGGGTGGAACATAATGTGAATCATGCAACCAACATTCAGGGCCCGAAGAAGCCGGCATGACGACTGAGGATTACTACTGACCATCTTCGCAACACAGCATCCTGTCGCGTTAGCCTAGAGATAGGGGAAACAAATGAGCATCAACCGCTGACCACATTATCAACGTGGGATTTGTATCAATTTGTTGCCTGAAACCCTCGGGGGCGTTGGCCCATGATGGTAGGAGAGCCCTTGGGCGTTGTATCCTGGCCGTTCTTGGGGGTCCCTCCGGATGTGGAAGATAATGGGGCCCGAATGAAGGGGAGCACGAAGCTTGACAAGTGGATGAAAACTTGCCTAAGTCAAATCTGACACTCCAGGTCCTAGACCAGAGTACTCTGAACACATTAGCAGACCACTGGAAAGGGTCGAAGGGCTCAGTCTGAGAGCAGTCAAAAGATGGCGGATTCCCGAGGGAAGGGGGCGTAGTGCCAAAAACCTTGTACCACACCTATATGTCCCCCCGTGGGGAGGGACAGGCCAAAAGACCGAGGTGACCGGGAGATCATGGGATCTCCTAAGAGATGGGGCTGGACCTGAAATCTAGGTGTTCAGGCGGTCCAATGTATCCCATAAGGATAAGAATCAATCTGCACATAGTTCTTGAAGCGCAGTTTAATGTCATGCAGGACGATACGAGGCACTTCTTCCAGGGGGTGTGCATGGCGTAGTGGATAAACCGTCGCGAATGAGGACATAATCCTACACTGCACCGCACACTCTGGGTGAAGGCTGGGACTGAGAGGCATGAGAAGGCCATGGGGACTGAGGCTGGGCCTTGGTCAAGGATGCCTAACCATCTTGCAGTTTAACGTCTTGCAGTGAGGATGAGCATGCGGTTTAAGGTCATGCTAGACCTTAAGGGTCTTAGGTTAATGTATTAGAACTCGAACCGGAGGGGCCCAGATGTAGGGAAAAATGTATTTTAAGGTCATGTCGGACCGTCTAAGGATATTAGTTTTAGGTCTTAGAACTCGGACCCAAGGGGCTCAGGAAAAATAGCATTTGAGGAACCTAGAGTTGGTGGGAGGAGTGACACGCTCACCATCCATAGTCACCAGGGAATACGCGCCATTGGGATAGACCTTATGGATGATGAAAGGCCCCTCCCATTTGGGCTCCAATTTGGTTGGTTTCCTGCCGGGAATCATTGGCACTCTGAGAGCCAGTACCAGGTCACCTTGCAAGAAGGAGCGGAGGTGAACCTTCTTATTGAAAGCTCGATCCATCCTGCTCTGATGCCTTTCCAGGTTATGTAAAGCATGAAGCCTATTCTCGTCCAATGCTTCCAATTCAGCTAGATGGATTTTAGCAACTCTAATTGGCGCTTGCTGGTCATAGACCGTCGGGCGTAATGAGGGAAACTAAATCTCGATGGGCAGGATGGCCTCAGCCCCGTATACCAGGGAATATGGAGTCACCTGGGTGGAGTTACGAGTCATCATCCTATAATCCCAGAGGGCATTAGGGAGCTTGTCCGTCCAACTTTTCTTGTTCTGACCAACCATTTTTTGCAGAATGTTAGAGAGGTTTTTGTTAAACGCCTCGATCTGTCCATTCGCCTGCGCATGATAGCGGGAGGTGTGGTTAGAGCGAATGTTGTACTTGGCGTACAATTTCTTCAGCTAGGCTACTTGGAAGTTGGTTCCGTTATCCATGAGGATAGCATGGGGTACTCCAAATCGATATATGATATTAGATCTCACGAAGTCAGCGATAGAATAGGCTTTGACTTCCTTGAGAGGAATTGCCTCTGCCCACTTGGAAAAGAAATCTGTTGTGGTCAGGATGAACCGGCATTGGTGGGCCATCGCAGGTGAGTAAGGTCCTACGACATCCAATCCCCAGACTGCAAAGGGCCAAGAATACTTGGTAGTATGGAGAGGCTCTGGTGGCCGATGCACAAAGTTAGCGTGAACATGGCACACATGACACCTCTTGGAAAACTCGATGTAGTCGTAGATCATGGAGGGCCATAAGTACCCCAACCTCCATATCTGGTGGGACAACTTCAACCCAGCCTGGTGGGTGCCACAGGAACCAGCATGAACTTCTTGTTTGACCTGTGGGATCTCGACTCCTTGAAGGCAACGGAGGAGAACACTATCAAATCTGTGCCTGTAAAGGAGCTGCTCAAGGCTGGGACCGCTCTGAAGGATAAACTGTGGTGCGCGGTGTCGGATTCGCTCGCGCTCAACTCGGTCCGACGGAAGATTGTCGTGCTGGAGATATTCAACCAAGGGCGTCCTCCAGTCAGGAACTGTCTCGATTGCCGCATCTGAAGTCCCTGGGGATCCTGACGTAGGGGCACCAGTGGTGAGATGGTTCACCCATGGGCCACGATCATCCTCCGGAATAACAGGGCAATGACTCTCCAGTGTGCCACGTGGATAATTAGGTCGTCCTGTTCGGGCTCCACAAGTGATGCGGCCAGGCTGGCCAAAGCATCTGCTCGACTGTTCTGCGACTGGGGGATATGAACGACCTCTGGCTGAGAGGGGAACTTATCCATTAGATGGAGGGTGCACTCCAGCAATGGCACGAGTTCTGGCTTTCTGACAACATAGTCACCATTGACCTGCTTGATGACTAGCTCGGAGTCCCCTTTCACATACAGATGGGGTACATCAATCTCGAGAGCCAACTCGAGGCCAGTGATGAGGGCATGATATTCTGCCTCATTATTGGTATAGCCATCTGACAATAGGAATGAATATGGTAGAACAGCTTGCTCCGGGGTGATGAAAACGACACCCAGGCCCACTCTATTGAGCCTAGGATCATTGAGCCTTCTACCGATGGGGCTCTGGGAGGCACCGTCAAAGTACATCTACCAGCATGGGATGGCATGATCGACTGAGAGGATTACCTCATCAGGAAAGCCTAGATCCAGTGGATGATCCACGAAGGTTAGATGAGCAGCTAAGAAGTCTGCCAATGCTTGTCCTTTGATATCCTTCTGAGGTACGAACCTGATTTCGAACTACTGGAGGATCACTACCCAGCGCGCCAATCAGCCGGTCAACATAGGTAGGTCCAGGATGTATTTTAACGGGTCTACCCGAGAGACCAGTTGTACCTCGTGGTGCTGTAAGTAGTGCCGCAATTTCTGCATGGAAAATACAAGCGCCAGGAATCTCTTCTCGATGGGATAATATCTAATTTCTGTGTTGAGGAGCATGCGGCTGAGGTAGTAGAGGCTATTCTTTGTTCCCTTGTTGTTCTTCTGGGTGAGAATCATGCCGAGGGACCATTCCAGGGCAGTCACATAAAGGACTAGCGGCCTTCCAGAAATGGGTGGCATCAAGACCGGAGGTTGGAGCAGATACTTCTTGATTTCCTCAAAGGTGATCTGACACTCTTTATCCCACTCATAGGTGGTGCCTTTCTTCATGAGCCGGGAAAAGGGCTTACACTTGTCGGCCATATTCGCAATGAATTAGTGTATATAGTCTAAGTGGCCTTGGAGGCCTCTCAGCTCCCGAATATTACTCGAGGGAGGCATCTGGCTGATAGCCTTGATCTTCTCCGGGTCGATCTCGATGCCTCGGTATCTAACAAAGAAGCCAAGAAAATTTCCGGAGGTGACCCCAAAGGCACACTTTAACGGGTTCATCTTCAAGTGGCGAGAATGGAGGAAGACGAACACTTTCTCAAGGTCTTTGAGATGATCCTGGCGCTGGCGAGATTTATCCACCAGGTCGTCAACATAGCATTCCACCCGTGTCCTGAGAATCAGCTTGAATATGCGATTCATGGCCCGTTGATAGGCGGCACCTGCATTTTTCAGGCTGTAGGGCATAACCTGGTAGCAGAAAGTACCTTGGGGGCCTTGAAGGTAGTTAACTCTTCATCCTTAGGGGACATCTGGATCTGGTTGTACCCTAAGTACCCATCCATGAAGGAGAGGGCTTGGAACACAACCATAGCATCGATCAACAACTCTATCACTGGAAGGGGAAAATCATCCTTCAGACAGTGGCGATTGAGATCGCAGAAGTCGATACAGACCCTGATCTGTCTGTTCTTCTTCCTGACCAGCACAATGTTGGCTAGCCACCAGGGGTACTGAACTTCTTTGGAAAAGTTGGATTTGATGAGCTTATCAACTTCGGCCTCAACCATGTAATTGTGAGAGGGGTACATCTTTTTGGGAGGCTTCTTGAACCCGTGATGGTTTGCTGGAAGGCCAAGGAGGTGGACGGATACCTGGGGATCTAGTCCTGGAATCTCGTCATAACTCCAAGCGAACACATCACGGTGCTGTCTAAGGAAGTCTACATATTATTGCTATTCCTCGGGGGCATAGCGGCGCTGACCAATGTGGGTCTTGGGTTTGCCTCGCTACCGAGGTTCACCTGCACTAACTCGTCGACTGTGGTGGAGATGCCCTCCTCAAAGGCAGGGGGAGCATCTTCCATGTCCTCCTATCCACTTGTGGACAGATAATCCATGGGGGGAGTCGTTTCGGGGCTGCCAGACCCTGATGGGAAGCTGGTGCCAGCTTGGGCGGCGGAGGTCATCATGTTAGGAGACTCATGCACTATGGAGACCATGGCGATAAAGGCGGTATATCCAATCCCATCCGGCCTTCAGCCTAAGGGGCCATGCTTTATGACATCAAAGCAGTAGTGGTGCGTCGGCTTGAGCCAGTCGATTTCGGCCCAGTGAAACAGACACGTATGATGTACTGCCGTTGCCATGATCCTAACGTCCAGATATCGTACAGGGGTAGGAGGCTCGAGGATCACCTGAGCCTGGTTGGTGTAGGAGTACGAGGTGATTTCCCGCCGCTGCGTGGACCCGAAAATATGCCTTCCTCTGGTACCCGAAACAACAAAACACAGCCCCATGTCGGGGGTTGTGGCCTCCAACCGATGGATTGGGAAGACATAAGCGTCATCCAAACATACCCAGGGATCACTTGTGACAGTGGTGGGATCAATCTCACCTGCCAGGATCTACTTGTCCTTGCTCTTGTAATAGTCAGCGTCCAGATAACGGGCTTCATAAGAGGAAAAAGGAGACGCATCTCCTTGGATCACGCCTACTCGACCCTTAAGGGAGTATTTGAGGAACTTATGATACGATGAGGGGACCGCTGTGTGAAGGTGGAGCCACGGCCTGCCCATCAACGCGTTGTAGATGGTATCCTGAGAGACAACCATGAATTCGGTATTGGAAATTAGGCCGCCGAACTAGGCCTTCAAGAGAATCTTGCCGAGTGGAGTTTGCTCGGTCCTGTCATACCCATGTATCCTGAGGTCGTAGGGGGTTAGATCATCCTCAAACAACCCCAGCTTCCACAGTGTCTGAGTTGGGATTAGGTTAATCCCAGAACCCGTGTCAACAAGACAGCATCGGACTTCCACACCATTGAACTGACTTGTGATGTACAGTGGGCGAATGTGCCCCTGTATGGGAGGGTCTTCATCCTCACCGGAGAATGAGATAACCTCCTGACATTCGGCGTTCTCAATCGCCTCAGTGTGGAAGGCTTTTGCAGCCACTACCTCCGTCTCAAAGTAGAGGGGGCTCCTAAGATCCTCAGAGAGCACCTCACGTATTTCAGACGACAGTCAAAGAGCCTCAAGGATAGAAATCCTTGCCATAATGTCGGCCAGGTGCTTCAGAACATCATACTTTCAAGCCAAACACGACCTTCTGCTTACAGGATGTCGCTCTACGATTGGAGGCATGACTTACTCTGCCGGCTGGACAGGTGACTAACTAGTACTAGGCACGTCTCACTGTTCACTAGTCGAAGCCCGGGAAGTGGCTACCAGATTAGGACCAGAAGGCTGTGATCGGCTGGTGGTAGGGCAGAGCTAGTCGCGGCATGTCCAAGGCAGTTCTGCCTGATCCAGCAACACAAAGGGTGGTAAAGGCGAACCTGTCGACACCGGATGAAGGGGTCGCGTGTGCTGAGCTCTGTATCGGGTCTGCTGCCTGGTTTCAGTGGTGTTCACAGCCTGGCTAGAGGTTCCAACTTCCGTGCCCCGACGATTCACGTATCCATGGCTCTGCTGATGTTGGTGATGTATGGGGACATTGGGAAGGTCCTCATCTTGGTGTTCCTCATCGTCAGGATTCAAAAAGGTATTTTACAACTCTACGGTGTTAACCGAAGCATACCCCTGGCTTTCACTTGAGGAGTCATCCACTACTGAACGGATTTTTGGAGGGATCCCCATTTCTGGGGGGCATAAAATTGCCAAGATTGCGGGATGATGATGGCATTGGCAGGGCGCGTTCTTTCTTCTTGCATCTCTGCTTGATCTTCTGGGAAGAGGTAGGCTGGGACGATGATGCTGAAGTGGCGTTCGCAGATTCTGAGGGCCCTGGCTAACTCAGGCGGCCACGGATGATGCCATGGGTGTGGGTGACCATCCTGCGGGCCATAATATCGTTATACTTCCGGGACCCACGGTCGAAAACCTATTTTCACTCATCCTCGTTGCCACTACTGCCATCTGATCTCACGAACACACCTGCCACTTGCGCCGGGGCTAGGCCTAACCCGACTATGTTATTGTCGATCTGGTCTTGGAGCCAGTCCTTGAACACATAGAATCGCTAGATGGTGTGTCCTAGGGTCTGGTGATAAGGGCAGTAGTTAGGGTGATTAGTGAGATGCACCTCTTCTGGCTTCTGGCACTCAGGCAGCCGCACGATCCTCTGCTCCAAGGCACAACGAAAATAACCGGGGACCTGGGCCTCTTCAAACGAGTAAGTCTGATTCCTTCTATCTGGAAAGGGGGCTCTTGGAGGATGGCCATGACCAGGGGCCGGAGGAGCATGCCGAGGAGGTAGAGCCTGATTATCTCACCTAGGTGGTGGCGGTGCGTTACGCGGAGGCACCTGCCGATTTTGAGGCGGTCGCTGTTGGGCCGGAGGCTGTGCCCGTGGGGGTGGACCCCTATGGGGATGCTGAGCTAGCCTTACTGGTAGCAACTCTAGTTTCCTGGGGGCCTCTACCTGGGCCACAGCAGTGAGCTCGGCTCTGGCGGATCTCCTTGCAGGGATTACAGGAGGCAGAGGGCGTGCCTGACTGGCCTGTTGCAGGGCTTCTTCGAGGCGTTGAGCCTTGTCTGAGAAGTCCCAGAACCCTCCGGGTTAATTCTGAGTGATCAGAGAAGAAACTAGCTCTTCCTTGACGTTCCCTATTCACATTTTCAGTGATTTCTCCTGAGTTAGTGGCATGTCAAGTGAGTACGTGAGACCCTTCCATCGGGCGATGAAGTCCGCGACTCGCTCATCAGGCCTTTGTTTGCACCTGAAGAGGTCTGCAATGTTCATCTTCTGGGTTGTGGAACTAAACTAGTAGACGAATTTCCTACAAAGTTCCTCCCAACTAGTCAAAGATCCAACAGGGAGCTGGTTGTACCAGACGAATGTTGGTCCTTCCAGTGTCTGAACGAAGCAACGGAGCTTGGCGGCCTCCTGCTGTTCCGGAGTCCCTAACATAGGCCCACACCTCGAGTTGAAGTGGGCCAGGTGTTTTAGCGGGTCTATGGTCCCATTAAAGGGGGTGAAAGTGGGGTTTCCAAATCCCGAAGAGGCTGGCATATCATCCACCCATGCTGGGAAAGGCTTACCGTCCGGTGGGATTGCCACCTGCCGAGTTTCCAGAGCCTCTAAGCGGGCGATGAGTGCTTCCATTAGATCGTACGGATGTGGTTTCCTATCCTGACGGGGATCTCTAACCACAAGCACATTGTCGGGCTCTTCAATACGGTAGTCAAGCTCAGTAACTTGCGGGGCAGCTGGTGGAGCGACTCTCAGGGTAGCGGGAGGAAACCAGGCAGGGTCCCTTAGGTGATCACGCCGCTCGGGAGGGTTCGGAGAAATGTATCGTGCCTTCTTGACATGGGCTCCAACCTCTCCCCTATCGGCGAATGCGGCATGGTCACAGTTTCACGGGGGAATCTTGTCAAGGGGTAGGTGCTCCTGCCCCTGTTGTCCTGGCCTAGGATTACCGTAGTCAGGTCGTCGCTCTGCAATGCGTTCGTCCAAGAGCTCATCAAACAACCTCTTCTGCTCAGCAAGTTGTTGGCACAGCATGGCCTTCTCGGGATCTTCCTCTACCTTATGCAATAAGGCAGATGGCTCGGTAAGCTTGACAGCCTCGATGTGCTCTTTACCCTTACCGATGTTTCGGATCAGCGTTAATGCCTCGGTGGGTGTGGGGAGACCTAGCAGACTCCTCTTTTGGCGAGTAATCCTCCCAGATGGGTCCAGTAGTGGCTTGTCCTCAGGGGGTGAGTCCCCATTGAGGAGTTCCACACCGTTTCCCTCACCCGAAAGGTCGGCCGTGTTGACCACCACTGCCCTGGGTGACATTCCCTCAGAGCCACCCAATGAGTCGGGCTGTCGGCGAATCGCACAGAAAAGAAGGGCAGCGTACTGCCCCCATCCACGGATGTGTGCGTAGGGGTGGCTTCCTCGATAACCTTGCCGAGTATTTGAAAACATTGGACACATTTTTGTTGGAGGGACCTGTGGTGGCCGAGTGACTCGGGGTGCCGAACCGTGGGGAGTGCATCCAGGTCGACCCGACGGCACTGCTTGCCGATATCCTCAAGATGTGCTTGACTCCCGGGATAAGGCGCTAGCTGATGGTGAAGATAGGAGTGAGTCACCCGGAGAGTCTGGCGGAAACATTAAAACTCTCTCGGGGTGAGTGACTCTGGCATATCAAAATCCGATCCTGTGACCGGCCAAAACTTCTCGGGGAAGTGGCCCGCTGCAAGGACGGTCCAGAAGATCCATGACTCTAGTTCAGGATCCAACCCTTGCTACCCCTGCTCATCAACCGAGAATGGCCGCAGAACTGGAAGCGGTGCCAAGGAAGGCCATTGGGCTGGTGGGCTGTCCGGCGGAGAATACGGCGAGCAGGCCGATTGGCCGCCGATCCCTAAGTTGCCCTCCAAGGGCTGCAGTGTCCTGGCTGCCACATCGCGATAGGATGGGATGGCGAACAAGCCTCCTGTCACAGTGTCGGTGCTTGCTGAGGGTGCTTCATGTCGCGACTCTTCCGTCGGTCCTCAGAAATGTTCCCCACCCTCCCTGACTAAGGTGGAAGGTGCTTCCGGGGAGGCCAACGGTAACTGCAAGTTTGATCCCCGGGGGTACGCCAAGTCCTCGTCCTACTGGATATACCTTCGGAGGGAGGAGGGAATCATGTGGATCTCGCATTCAGGGAGTACGAGACTGACGCGTTGCGTCCCCACCCTTTCCCTCGACTCAAAGGGTTGGGGGGAAGGTTCCATCGTCGAGTCGTACTCCACCTCAGAATCTGAGAAACAGACTGGCCTGATTTCCATCCGGACTCCCCTGACATTCCTCTTACGGCGACGACGTCCCGCCTTCCTGCCCCTGGGTGGCTCCTCAGGGCAAGGATTATTTCCATCAAGGAGTCCCCTGGCCGCAATAGTGCTGGGGCAGAGAGGACTAAAGGTAGGGGTGCGAGAAGCACTGGGATATATGTCTAAAGGGACATGGGGAGGCCCTCCATGTGGGTGAACAACCGGATACTCAACGGCTCCATACTCGCGGCCAGCGGTAGGGGAAGTGACCACATACCCAGTGTAATAAGCATTGGAAAAATCCATACTCGAAGCGTAGCTTTCGCGGAGAAGCCTTCTTCTTTCCAGATCAGTGGCACGGAATGGGCCTTCATGGTGGGTGGCACTACCGCGGATTGGTCCGCGGTTGCCATTTCCTGTGCCCGCGACCGGGAGAGTCGACCCAACCTGCCTTGAGGGCGGTCGGGGCCTCGATCCGAGTCAGGCATCTGACTACCCCTACTCAACGTGTGTGGGGGTCTTGTAAAAGGAGTTAGCAGTGGCTCGGGCCACAGTGGTTGCTGATGTTGGTGCCCCAGGGCGGGCATTCTCTTCTGCTCGCGCCCAACGCTGGCGTCGGGTCAGATGGGTTGGAGCCGGTGGTGCGGGCACGACGATTGCCTTCTCCTCGGTCTGGGGAGTCGGGTGTCGGCGTCGACGCAGCCTGGCGGGGGCTCTTTCCTTGAACCCCTAGGAAGGGTCTCCAATCAGGCAGACCCGTACATCCCCCACCTCATCGGCGTAGGGGAGGGAGGTGTCAAGGCACTCCAGGGATAGGCTCCCGAAACATTTGGACGTCGGAGTGAGAAGCAATGGCTCCCTACGTGGCCCTCGAGGGCGGCGATGGTGGTGAGGCGCAGCTGCCTCTAGATCCAAACGGGCCATGCCCCTGGTGGGGATGACCCCTTCCTCCTCGTACCTACAAACCAGGTCATTGATAACCCTTCGTTGGATGATCTCTGATGGGGAGAGGGGGCGTGAGCGTCCGGCAGTTACGGCGGTCGGAGTCGGAATGACTGTGGAAAAGGTGGGACTGTGAGGGGTGGCCATGTTGGTACTGCCCCTACCCCTACACCGGTGGGCAGGTGGCGATCGAGCTCCGGATTCAGCGATCTGATTCCTGGAAGCCGGGATATGAACCCATTAGTACTAACAGGAAAATAAATTGACAACCAATAGTCCAGTGTCATTCCGTCTTCCATGGTCGGCGAGAGGGATCCATGCTGACAACGTCACAGAACGGAGTGATCAACGTCCTGACTGCCTCAACCCCTGGCGGGTTTCACGTCCCGGTGCTAGGTGCTCGGACCTGGTGACATGCTAATCTTCCGACACCCCGAACGCTACCAGTCCCCATATTGAGGAGAAGAGATTCACATCGGGTTCACCATTTTCTGTTTCCGACGCTTTTACGTCAGGGCGCGCACGTGCATCCGTCACGTGGGGGAGGACGCGCGTCTTGAGGCCCCGCATTCCCGCTTTCCAAAGGCGGGTGACATCCATTCCTTGTTCAGGGATGTCTGCTCCTTGATCGAAACCGGGATGATGGGATGTCAGTTATTCCTTCCGTGGATTCCTCCTCGGAGCTCGTCACCTAGTCCAGGTCTCCCTCATAGATTTAAGATGGGTTCATGAAGCTCGTTCCCGGCGCCATATCTGCATGGACGTTAGTTAATTACGCTGCTTCCGTCGAGACGCTCCAAGGGGTCTGGTCAGGGCAGCAACCTTCGGTGAGTAGAATGGTCATGCTAGGGTGTCGTCGGCGCGCCTTGACGCTGGGGATTGGAATGTATGTCGTCTTTACCTTATTATAGGGCTTCTCGAGGGTGCGGAAGCCTGAGGCATCCCACATTGAACGTGGGGGATCACATGCCATATGGGGTTTTACTCAGCTTCCCATCTTTAACATGGGGTATGCCTCGAGTTTAACGTCTTACGGAGATGGATCAGACTGATCGGAACACTGAGAGTGGATCAGATTGAAGGACCCCCTAGGGGGGACACCGACGTTGGGGCCATCACGTGGGCGGATTCCCAGATACTATGGAGTTGAATGAGATGGCATGATCCCACCAGGATGTGGCGGCCCGGGTAAGGATTAGGGTGGGTGATGGAATGATGGGCTTGAACCTCATGGTGGCTTCCTACGTATCCCCATGGCAGGGAATCAAAGTCCGCATAGTTTGGTGATACGGTGGGACACCTGAAGAGGCGACCCGTGAGAATGAACACATGGATTGGAGCCTAGAGGAAGTAAGATCTACGGGCTACGGCATGAGCTTCCCGAGGCACGTGGGCTCAAGGGAGAGGTCAGTATGAGACGTGGGTGTGAGGAATGGGGCTTACGCTCTAAGGTGGCCCATAACGATGGTTGTGAACCGACGCGGAGGGGTCGGAACAACTGAGTGATGGGCTTGAACCTCGTGGAGGCTTCCTACATACCATGCATTAGCACGGATCAAAGTCCACGTAGTTCGGGGCATACAGTTTAACATCATGTGGGACGAGCAATCTGGGAATTACGCTCTGAGGTAGCCCAAAGTATTGGCAAACCGACGTGAAGAAGTCGGAACGACCGGGTGGTGGGCTTGAACCTCGTGGAGGCTTCCTACGTACCATGTGTTAGCAAGGATAAAAGTCCTCGTAGTTCACTGGGATGGGGCTTACGCTTTGAGGCATCCCATTGGAGGGTGTCATGGTCGATGCGCGCTCTAAGCCCACGCGAGTCATGCTCGGTGTGAGAAACAAGAGGCAGCAGGGACCAGATGATCACGTCGCAAAGGGTGAGTCCATGAGAAGCGGAAAGGGTCTTACGCATTGAGCGGCACAAAGAGGAAACAGGGGCTTACGCGTGGTTAGCATCCCTTGGTGTCAGGGCTTACTCCAAGATGGAGGTCATGGTGTGACAAAGCACAGTGGGAAAGGGACTCCACTGGCCTTGGCAGTGGGGAAGTATGAAGGTGCATGGGTGCAACCTTCCGCAAGAGAGGCTAGGGGATTACGCTCTGAGGCAGCCCTTCCCCCGTGGACAAACACCACTCCGACAAGAAGGATATCATTACATGTGAGGAAGAATCCATTCCCGTGAAGATGAGTGGGCATAAAGAATGTCCGAGCTGGGGGGACCCTGCGTGCGAGGCACGGGGTCGGACCATAGTTTAACGTCATGTGTTAAGGATGAGGTGCTTAGTAGTTTAACGTCCTGTATCTTGGATGAGGTGGGTTCGCTCCAAACCCCTAGGGCTTACATGCCCAACACCTTCTACCCCTTGTGGGAGGGAAGGCATCGGTAAGGCCGTAATGAAGGGGGGCCTCAGGGCGAACCACTAAGGGGTCCACGTTAGCGTGGCTATGCGAAGAAGCAATAGCCATTAGCATGCCTATGCGAAGAAGCATAAGGCAAAGCAACGCAATAGGAAACACCGCCCAAGGGACCTTGAGGTTACTTAGTACGAGCCTGGAAGGCCCTACGAGAAAACAATGCATGGCGTGCATGCCCGGCATGGAAAACATCGGGCGCCGGCACAGATAGGCATCCAAGGGGCGTCAAGGTGATGGGTCCTGGGTTTTGCGTGAAAAGAGAAGGTTTGCGTGCAAAACACCGGGATGGAATGCAATTGGGTCAAAGGATTGTGCGTGGATAGGGGATTACGCGCAAAGGGCTTGGATTGCACGCGGGGGCAATGGTCGATCCCTAAGTCATGGAAAAACCTATCAGCGAGGTTGGGCACAATTGGAAGGGATTTCACACAGTTGGAAGGGATTGCGCGCAATTGGAAGGGATTGTGCACAAAGGAAGAACCCGAAGGAGTTGGAAAATTCACTTAAGCCAGTGGGGTTGCATGCAAAGGCTAACCCTGGGGCAAGGTTACACGAATAGGGGAATTACCTGGAAGTCATCTTGCACACGCGGGAGTTTGAATTGCGCGCACGGGAGTAGGTCTGAATTCCTCAACCCCAAAACGGTTGAGGTCGCCTTCTATTTATAGGCATTCACCATCGTGGAATCCAGGCAGCGCGTGAAATCTTCTGCGCCAGGACCAATTGGTGCGCAAGGCTTCCCCGCGTGTAACCGGGCGCGCAACGCTGATTCTGTTTCGCGAATCCTGGGAGTCCTTCGCGTAAACATCATTTTTTCACACAAGTCCTTCTTAATTTCGCGCACCACTTCCAGGTCCTCCGGACCGGGTCTCTGAGTCCGAATATGACTTCGGTTCGTCTGTTCGAAACTTCCTCTAGGAGTTACAGAGTTTTTCTGCATCTACAGTGATGAATATGTTAATGATGTTACAAATGAATTTAAAATGACAAGAGATATTGAAACTGAAACTCATATGGATATTGATGATGCCGAGGAGGAAGATGAATACATTGACATTGACTGCTATAGAGAAGAGGATGAAGATGAACATTGACACAATTAAATGCTAGTTATAATCATAACTAATATATATCTATATATAATAGTTATTTTCAACTATATATTAATAACAATCATTTTTTATTTCATATGGACTCTGATCTATTGCGTGAGTTAGAGGAGGTTGAGCTACCTTTGGATAATGAGGATGTGGGATCAGCTGACCCTCATACTACTAGTGGTTCAGGAGGTACGCGGAGGGGGCGCGGTCTTGTGCGACTGATGATTCCTGACCCTATCCCTGAGCGATGTCCACATCTTGGTTTTGATCCATGCACACGGAGGTATGGTAACCTGTATATTTTAGTTAGATTTCATTAATTTATTTATATATATACTAATTGTTTGATTTTTTATTCATTTTTCACAGTTTTCAGCATGTAGCTATTGGACAGGGGAGTGCTATATTGCGCAATTATTTTTCTCAGCCATGGATCACATGGGAACAGATTCCCATTGATGTGCAACGCGACATGTTCCAGCATTGGCTGGTATGTAAATAAATAATATTTATTTTGAAATTTATTTTATTAAAAAATTGATTTTATAAATTATTTGTAGGGTTTATGGAATCCTATCGATGATAGCATGCACAACGCTGTCCACGCGGTATGGCAGGTTTTTATGTGTGACCATTTCTGCCATTTTTTGCACAATTTGAGAATGACAGCCATTAAGAAAGCAGGGGTGATAGAATTTGATGAGTCTTGTAGAGCCCACCGACCAAAGTACATTTCATCTCATGTTTGGGATGGATTATGTTTAAACTGGTTGGGTGGTGGATTTCAAAGGAGAACTTCAGTGGGACGACATAACCAGGGGATACAGGAGGTGACGCATCGAGCTGGTAGTCGTACATTCAGTTCACATAGAGAGTATCTGGTAAGTATATTTTTTAAATATTTTATATAACTTTAAATATAAATAGTTTATTTTATATTTATGTAGGCAGTCGAGCATCCTGATATTACGGAGTTCGACGTTTATTAGAGGATGTACAGTGATCCAGCTACTGGAGAGATTAAAGGTGATCACCAGCGTCAGATTGTGGTTAGTATTATTTTTTCAGTTTAATAATTAACTGCATATAATATTTTGACAATTTTAATTTTAAATTGGAATTGAAGGAGTCATATGAGGCTGTGACCTCTCAGACACAGGCTGAGGGTCAGGATGAGACAGCTGAGTAGACTAGTGCTCACTATTTCGATGAGGCGGCATAGATGCAGGTGACTCATTATGGCTTTGAGAAGGGCAGAGTAGTTGGAATCGGCTCTCATTTTACTCCTAGTACTTATTATGGTACTGATGCGATGTCGGCATCCAGCTCGAGAGGAGCTTGTGGAGAGTAATCATATTCTGGCTCACAGTATCAAGAGCAGTTGCGAGCTCAGGCTGAACATATAGAGACTTTGCAGAAGCAACAAGAAGAGATGTGTCGGCAGCAGCAGCAGCAGGAGCAGCATTACAAGGAGTAGATGCGTCGATGGCAGCAGTAGCATCATGAGCAGATGGAGTACATGCGCTGTCTGACTCATAGTTTAGGGATGGAGTTTCCTCCACCAGCTCCTTCAGCTCCTCCACCTCCTCCAGAAGACGACCCCCCAGTGATTTTTTTATGTTACAAACATTTGAATTTAACATTGTAATATGAATTATTTACATTTTATGTCTTTTATATCGATACAAATATTACATAATTTAATTTTTATATTTTATTATTATTTTTTTGTGAATATTGATAATTTTAATATTTTTTTATTGTTTTAATAATAGTAATATTATTTTTTCATTAATCGTAATTTTATTAAATTTTATTTTTTTTTAAAATTAATTTATTATTTGTGACAGGACCTTTTTCCACGGGGTCCCATCACAAATAGTCTAACTAAATATTTTTAAAAACATATTTGTGACGGTACTACTTGACCGTTGCAAATAATTTGTTACGACGGGCCTATCGCAGAAAGTGTTATATATATATTTTTTGCGATGGGACGAGAGCCCGTCGCAAATAGTTTTTGCTATAGGCCCATCGCGAAAATGTTTACGTATATATAATACATATAATCATAATCTTATTTGCGATGGAGATGTTTCCCATTGCAAATAACTTTTTTTGCGACGGGCCCGTCGCAAATACTTGTATTTGCGACAGCATTTTCTACAATGGGCTATTTACGATGGGGCCCCATCGCTAAAGCCTATTTGCGACGGGATCCCATCGCAAATAGTCCATCGCAATTACCAAGAATTCCAGTAGTGAACACTTTATCAAGAATTTCTCCCATTTTGTTGCACTGATGACAAAGATATTGAAAAATGGGAATAATTTTAAGTGGTATTATTAGTGTGAAAATGTCTTAAGTTTAAGAGGAGATTTAATATAGCCCCATTTTTTATCCTTCTAGAGCTAGGGATTGGATAAGCATTGTATTGTGATGCCCTAGATGTTAGTTTAGGAGATTTGTTAATGTAGGGAGATCAGGTGGTCATTTATGGGCCACATAATCAATGAAACCATGAGAGAAACTACCTAACCTATGACTTAGATTTGGAATTTTTGGTCTACTCCCAAAAGTGTTAGTGGCATTATCTCTTTAGTGAGAAGTTTTTCATCTACACAAAACACAAGAGCCTATAATATATCTTCTCTCAGTGGAATATCAATATGAGGTAGAAGAATTGGGTAAATTATCTATATACATTTGACTTTGAGATGGCCTATGATCTAGGGAAAGTTAATTTCATTAAAAATTATCTTAGAAAGATAATGTTGGATGCATAGGATCTTGGAGTGTAGCCTTTGCATGAGGAATAGTGTCTAGTGAGCTTGATGGATGAGTGTCTAGTGTATGCATCATAGGGTCAAGAATTTATGACATTTTTGTATTTAGTTATCACATATTCATTGTTGGGTTATGTAAAAGACATATAAAAGTAATATCCTGAGTGTGTAGTGATGTGGGAACACTTGGAAGGGGCTTATTATATTCTGGAGTGGTCCTTAGATGATGAAAATGTGATCTACATTCATGGAAGGTTAGTAGTGCTAGTTTCCTTTAGGGAGGAGATGATAAGAGACTATCAAGTTTTAAAATAGCTTGTGAATCCAAGGTTGAGGAATATTTACCATGACATCCTATGTTAGTTTCGGTGGATCAATATGAAAATGGATGTTGTGAGTTTTGTTTCACAATGTATTATCTACCAAAGGGTAAAGAACGAGCATCGAAATCTTAGCGGGTTGCTTAAAAAAATTAGTTCATTTTTGGAAGTGGGATGGTGTAATGATGGACTTAATATTCCATTTACCTATAACCTTGAGATGTTTTGACACTATTTGGGTGGTTTTTGATTAGCTGACGAAAGTGGCTCATTTCATGCTAATTCGAGAGACCCTTTAAGAAGATGAGTTAGGGAAGTTGTATGTATAGAAGATTATATTCCTTTATGGATATCCTTTGAGAATATTATTAGATATAGACTCACATTTCACATAATTATTTTGGTAGGGATTAGAAATTGCTTTGGGTACTCGGTTGAAACTTAATACAATGTATCATCCACAAACTGATGGACAACCAAAGAGGACGATCTAGATTTTAGAGGATATACTATGGGAATTAATCCTAGAATTTGATGGATCTTGGGATGATCACCTATCCTTAGTATAGTTTGTGTAAAACAACAGATTCTAGTCTTTTATTCATATTCCATCTTTTGAGGCTCTTTATGATCATCCATGTCACTCACTGATATGTTGTCATGAGGTGGGTGAGGTTGTAGTTGTGTGGCTAAGTATGGTATAGGAGACCTCCGAGAGAGAATGTTTGATCCAAAAGTGGTTAGTCACCACTCAAAGAAGGTAGTGATTGTATTCTGATAGGAAGAGGTGGCACTTGGAGTTCCTTGTGGGAAACTGAGTTTTTTTGTGAGTGAATAATCGACTAGGGCATCGATGGTTGTGCAAAAAAGGGAAGCTATCACTGAGATTAATTAGACCATTCGATATTATTGAATGTTTCAGGATAGTGGCCTTCTATTTAGATCTTACTCCATGGTAATGAGGTATTTATGACGTGCTTTATGTCTCTCAACTTTGTAGTTACATGTCTAATCATGTAAATGTGATGGATTTCAAGGATAATGAATAGGATCCTGATTTATTATTTGTGGAGTGCCTAGTGTGAATCATATATGAAAGTGAGAAATTGTGAGGGAAGACGGTGACACTTTTTATAGTTCTATGTCATTATGGATGGATTCATGAGGTGACATTAGAGTTTGAGGATAATTCTTGGACACAATGGCTCAATTTTATTGATCAAGATGGCTAGAGGCACTTCTCAGCAACAAGAAGTTGATATAGGGAGAGAATTGTAACATCCATTATTTTTCAAGGTATATTATATTTTAAATTATGACATATATTATCTTATTTTTATATTTTAGAATAGTGTTTAATGGTAAAAGGTGTCTCTAATTTCATGTTTCATAGGTTGGAGGCTTATGGGATGAATGGTGGCCAAAACAAGGACACCAGTTATTTGATGGAATGCATCATTTGGTTAGTGGTTCTAGTATAGTGATCTGTATTTCTATATATCCCATAGACTCACTAATATCTAGAGACTGGTCCATCAATAGTTCCTAGGTTTAGGTTTCATTAATGGTGTTATCTTCATTTTACACCAAATCAATTATTTAACTAATCCTCTCCCAAATCCAACCCTAATGCATCCAAAACCTCTTAGAGAGCTCTCCCATAGTTTTCTATTCATCCCCTTCCTATCCTCTTGGAATATTGAATTATATATTGATATTGAGTGTTAATTAAGGTTACATCCATCTATTCTAATCCTAATTCTCCCTATTACTTTGGAATTTATCATATATCTAAGACATGTTGGAAATATTGTGGATATCAAATGAGTTATAATGGATAATTCATGCTCGATTAATAGATCGGTGTTGGATCATATGATTCGATGGCCTCTATTTATTTGATCCTAGATATATCATTGATGATGAATCCTTTCTGATAAATTGTTATAGATTTCATCTCTTACCATGTCCATTTCCTAGAATGCTAAATCTAATGACTCGATGATGATGAATTAGGTGTTGTTCTAGTGAACATTGGTGTGCGAGCATGATTTGGGCGTCGTTATTTAATGGGTATTGGAATTTGACTTCAGCACATTAATGATAGGATGTCCATAACATTTTGGACCTTTTATGGTTTTTTTGGAATGTGTGTATTGTTTATTTTCCTAAAGTAGTAATCCTTTCAGGATAGTCATGTTTGAGATGTGTAGGGTGTCCATGAGACCTTGGTTGATTATTCCATGATTATTTATTTCTATTTTGTACCATTATTATGTACCATTCATATTCTATGGGATATTTATTATTATGTAATATTCCTTGATATTTTATTTATTATATATTCATTATACATAGACAGTGTAATATCTTCCATTTTCCAATTTGATAGGTGGCCCTAACAAACTTAGTCAACTCCTTAGAGGGGGAGCATGGACAACATGACTAGTTGGTGATGGACCTTCATAGGATAGTTAATGCCTAATATTAGTATTATTTGGCCCATTTTAATTTCATGCACCAATGTAAGAGTTCCCATATATGTCATTATAACCTACGGATGTATAATTTCCTTGTGTATAAGAGAGATTCCATTTTTCGGGCATGCCAAGCATGTGTACCATCGTAGATGAGTAGGTGGTCATGTGACATGAGCATCAATTTCTCTTAAAGTTAGGAAATGAGGTTTTCCTTAATGGTTGAAAGAGTTAATTAGAATGATCTATGTCATTCATTTACTACATATAATATTATTTAGTAATGGAACCAAAGTAGGCATGGTTGGGGTTAGTTGTAGCTTGGCTAGTGCACAATCACTCAGAACATGATTTTCTATATTATTTCATGTGAATTTACCTTTCTATAATTTAACGCACTTATATATAAATTTTCACTTATGTTAAGGATGTATTAGTGGTTTTCTAATGGGTTATACTCACACCCTACATGGGAATCTCGATGTGTATGAAAATTTCATGATTAGGGATCTAGAGAAGGGAAAGGGCCCTATGGTGGATTTCTTAGGATCTTGGCTATAGGGAATAGATGAGGTATTGGGATAAACTCCGAATATTTTTTAAAACATCTTTTATTTATTTATTAATATATATATTTTTATACTATTAACTAGACACGTTGGGGGGCTATTTAATTATACTTTTATAACTTGATAGGACGTCTATTGTTACATCTATTTGTATTAGTTTCTAATGTGTTATTTATTTGGATTATATTTATGTTATTATTATCCAAAAAAGGTCATGATTACTAAGGGTATAGTTCCCCCACATTAATTTAGAACCTCAGCATTAGTTGGTATCCTCTTGTATACAGGGAGGTACGCATGAGATTAAGTGGAACTTCAGCTCAGAGCTGGTGATTCGAGTCAAGGTCTTACAATGTCAATCTTCTTTTACATTATATATATAGACATAGTCTCCTTTATATTCATTCATTTAGATCTTCAAAATCCCCCAAAATTTAATAAAGACATTAATATTCCTTCAGCTAAACATATTGGTAACAAATACAACTTAAAATTTATCTTTCCATTTGGGTTCTATAATCTTCCCCTTTAGATTTTTTTTTCAATAATCTTTTCAATAATAAATTAAATTTCATTATTCTCATGCTTATTGATAATAAATTCAAAGGTTATTGTTTAAAGGAATATCTTTTCATATCATATTCATGAATCTAGCATGACTTAAAAGATAATCTTCTCCCCTTTATTCAAACTTATAGCCTAATCTCACACTTTGTGATAAGGATGGAATCACACCTTACTTTGAAATGATTCCTCAATTACTCAAATCTAAGTATACATGAGCAATGTTCGGTGTAAAAAACAAGAGTGATTAACCCAGACATCAATGTTGTCCATTAATTTTTACAACATGTGATACCAACAATGTTTTTTATTTCCAAGGGTTTTTAAATAGATTTATCAATAAATATTATCACATACACTCAACTTAATAAATACATTAAAACATTCAATTTCAAGGTATATTACTCCCCCTTTTTTATCTCAACAATCAATTCCCCTTAATGTATCATATTTAATAAAATTAAAAATCGAATATGAATGTGGTTTTCATACCTCAACCTTTATATTATTTAAGTGTTATCTAGAAATTATAGATTTATACAAAATAATATCATCGATAAACTTCACTTATTATGAGATTCCTATCAAGGGATTCACTTAAATAATATTCATCATGGATTCTTATTCTGCCTCTGAAGTGGCACGTTTCGGGTGATGGTGAAATGGTCTGACAAGGATCATCACCCGTCCCTTTTTCTGGAGACGGTTTCCTCTCAAATTCACCATTTATTTTGTTTCATCCCATTTAGAGTCATTATCCTTTAGAAGAAGGTTTTATTAACCCTATTAAGACTAGGAAATTTGCCCCATTCACATTCCGAAGGAGATGCCACAGTCAGTCGGTCCTAGAGGTAGATTGTGTGGGGTCAGGTACAGATGAAATCGGTCCTCCTCAGATATAACTTCCTCAGATGGTCTATAATAGGTTTATTCATGGAGCCATAAATATACAATGTCCCTAGTATCCATGATTCAGGGACCTTCTTTCCAAAGGTAGGCGCTCGTTTATTGATGATTCAGCCAACGACACTTTATGACTCCATTGGTTGAGAGGATGGGAAGTCAGGCTCACCGCACCCTTCTAGGGGAGGATTATTGCATGTTCTGGGACTCTCTAATAGATTTAAGTCAAGTTAAAATGTTCATGAATCCTTGGTTAATTCCTGAATATTGTGTCCATAGGCTACCCTTGGTTTATAGGATTGTCATAGGCATTCATATATTTGATGCTATGGAGGTATTGCTGACTTGATCAATACAATAAGGTGATCCAGATTTTATCATCATCCAGGGGGACAGAAGGTGATTTGATGTTGGGAATGGACCCATAAGATGGGTTTCCTATGTATCCTCAGGAGAGGAATCAGAAACCACATAGTTTAGAATTATGTAGGTATTATGCATGGAAGCTATCCATTTGAGAAGAACATGATTGGGTGAACCCTTTTGGATAGGCACCCTTTTGATCTTGGGCCTTCATGTAGGCATCCTACATATCCTAGTTTGATCCAGAATTAGAGTTCTCATAGTTTAGATTGTGTGGATGTTACAATAATCACAAACCTCTAGGCCCACGTGAGTCATGCTCGGTGTGAGAAACAAAAGGATGCAAGAGATCCAACCAACCACATGCTTCCTCTCCTGTTGGTGGGAGAGGGAGAGCCTATGGAGGAAGAGGCCAGGGAGACCATGGCGAGGGTGCAAAATGATGAACCTTTAAATGTGAAATTAAATTTAAATTCATGATGCTTGGCCCTGGAATATTAGGGACTTACATCAGTGGGAGGGCCCCGGAATACGTTCTGGGAAGGGGAGGAGTTTCGTCCTTGTTAAAGGAGAAGGAAACATAACTCCTTTGACTAGTCATTATTCCTCATTAAATGGAAAATCAAGTGATCACCCTTAATCCCTAGAACAATGAGGTTCATGTTGGCATCCTAAGGTTGGACTCTAGGTTACCATAGGAATGTAGACCCACAATAATTCCCAAAGCCCAAACTGTTGTTGGGAGAGCCTTCATGACTCCGCTTACCATGGGTATATAGACTCAAAGAGTCATTCTGATGCACCCGATGGTCTGATAATATAGGTCTAGTGGCTTTAGAGGAGCCTTCGTCTTGATGCCTAAGGATTGGTTTGAAGAGGGATTATGGAAGACTAGACAGTAGTTGAGGGATGAGGTTGGAATTAGAAGAAATAATACCCAAAAATACCCCATTCCACGTACTGGTTTCTTATGAGGGATAGGGGAGGCTCTGCATACTGTAGTGGTATGCGGGTAGAAGGGCCATCCACGTACCGATGTGGTACTCAAGCATGGGTATAGATTACTATCCACCATAGTGCTACGCGGCCCATCATGCCACTTTGGTTTCCATCCACGTACTGATGCAGTACGCGGTGCTGGATTCAGTTCACGTAGCAATATACTACATGGAACACCATATTGAAGGAGGATTTAAGGGATTATCATTTGCGGGAAGTTCATCCTCAAGAATTATGTGTTCAGCGGTTCACCAATTAGGTTTTTGGTTCTCTTTTTATTATTCAATTCCCATGATTTATGGTTCATGGCCGGTTGTACCTACGGAGAGCATGGTTCGCGATTCGGGATTACCGATGATTCAAGATTGAAGCCAAAATATTCTATGAACTCTTTCTTACAACCTCTAGGTTCCCTTCAAGATTTCATCATCCATCCTTTCTCAACTCATTTTGTAATTATTTTATAGAGAATCAGGGCAGTCGTATCTATGGGCATGTGGAACCATTTGTGGAGGCCCGTGAAGAGATATCCTAACCCATAGAAGACTCAGTCAACTAGGGTTTGCAGAGGCTTTGGCTTGTGATCATGGTTCATAGAACCCTCTCGGTTTTCTTCGTTTTCGAACTTCTAAATTCTAAAGATGGTACATGTATGGAATTTTCACGCATGAGTCCTTTAGAGATGTGGTTCGTGGTCAGCTGGGTTCGTTGGCCATTGCTCCATGGGCTAGTGCGTCACGGATCATTCCACGTACCTGGTCATTTGCGATCCAGGTGGTCCGCAAACCTCTCCTGGTTATGGTACATGGGACACTTAAAATTCTTTGAAAACATGAGTCTCTTAAATTTTCTTCTAAAATTTAAAACTCAATTTGAGTCCATTCACCTTTCTAGACTTGTAGGAGTACTTTATTTCTTCTATAAAGTGATTGTGGGGGTATTTTCTTCCCTTGGTGGAATTTTCAGGACCCTACAAATGCCCCCCATCGGAATGAGGTCCATTCAGAATGAAAAGGGGACTATTCTGATGTAGAAGCGGTCCTGAACTGAAATGGTTTGTGGTAGAACAGATATGCCCAGTAGGAGGGGACCACACCTATATATAGGGGCCCATGTCATTTTCCTGTTACCATTTCTCATGGTGAAAAGTGCTCTTGAATCCCTCGACTTCCTCTGCATTTTCATACCATGTTCCTTGTGAAAATATCATTCATGAACCACTTTGTACGTGCCGTGAACCCAACATTTCTCATTTCTCTATCCGCGTACTGAATTTTTCATTTCGCGAATGGCATTGTGGAATTTTAAAACTAAAATCTAGATTCCACATAGGAGTACACTATGTGACTTTCATGTCCACATACTGAGCTTGGATCGGCGAACCAAACTTTAAGAACTAATAATATGAACTTAAAATTTTTAATCTACAACTTTGAAAATGAACTTAATGATGCCTAGGTTAATGGTATCCACCTTCCACGAACCTTTTTGTTTTTCAGCCAACAATTTGTGGGCCAACGCCTCATAGATGGTTCGCATACAATGGCTGTACGCGGTGAAATGCATCCATGTATTGTAGCCATAGGCAGGGTTTCTTCCACACATCGTGTAGTACGTCAGATGTGCCTCCTTCATACCATTTCCAGGAATAGTACGCATAGCCTTTTGTAGATATATTTTGATTCCTTTAACTATTATTCCATATCATTTATCCAAAAATTTTTATTGGACTGGATTTTTATAGCTTCTAGATCTTCCTGTGTAGGTTATAATGGTTTCTTCACAAGTAGAGATAAAATTGATGAAGAAAAGGGCAATCATGGTGGGGAATAGTGAGGATCATCTTCGAGCCCACATCATTCATCATAACAGTTTCTTGAAGGACTTCCTGAAGCCAACTCTCCTAGCTTATCTTCTATTTGTACTGTTCCCACTTTACATCTTTGGTCTCCCTGACGACGTTCCTCTACCATTGGCTGACCCCGATACCCTTTTCATCCTCTTAGAGGCACTTTAAGGACATGATCGCACCAACATTTACCTAGTAGGAGAAGTCATATCCACTCCTATTCAAGAGAACTTCTTCATACTAGGAGGCTCGACATGGACTCAGGGAAACCGTGTGGGTCACAATGATATCCCGAGACTAAGCACTTGAGAGTACCCATCCATTATCAATATCTCCCAAGAAAAACCTAATGGCGGGTGGAGCACCAAGTGGGATATATGGGACAGAGTATATTTCTTCGATGAATGGGCCTAGGCATTCTGGGTACATCAGACCTATTTGGAGTCCCCTGACCAGTTAGAGGCGGTGGGCTTATATCAGGTAGCCTGGGTTTCTCAGTTTGCAGTCTTCTCCCCAGGTGAAATCCTTCCTGAGTTTCTAATATTCTGGTGTTCAAGCACCAACACCTTCCACTTATTGAATGGGGAGGTGGGAATCAACTTATGGGATATCCACCAGCTTTGAGGACTCCCCATCCTTGAAGAGATCTACGAAAAGTTTCTCCCAACATCTGCTACATGGAATGACACTGACCATGTGTCCCCTTTGACAAGGAGTCTACTGGTCATGGTAAAGGGATTACTTGATCATCCCCTCCAAGCTTTCTCTATCATCCCATTTGAGGCGTGGATAGGGTCATTCTTACAGGATAATGGACCTAAGATGAGGGCTCCTCATAGCTGAACTCATCCATCTCATCAATCCCTCTAGACTCTCAGGTCATATTGTGTTACCCTTGAAGCGGGATGATATACCACATGGGGATATGATCTTCAACCAGACATATCACCTATGCTTAGATTAGAAGGTTTCTTTTCCATGTTTTTGAGCGGATGTCTTTTCCCATCCCATGATGTATATATCAGGTTTCGGGTCTATACTTTGATGATGGTGGCCATGCTGGAAGAGGGTTGTCCCATTAATTTTTCCCTTCCTACCCTCACCCAAATTTATGAATTATTGGGACAAATACAAGAAGGTAGGCCCCCACACTGTCTCAGTGGACCGTTTCAATTTCTACATGGGTGGATGGAAGAACGCTTCCCCTATTATGAATACCAGATTACTGAAAATGTTCCTCATTCTAACTTTCAACCCACCCTTCTCAACATTTTCGTTGTTCGTCATAAGACTCTAAGCATTATTGATGTCGTTGGGCTATTGAATGACATTTCTCATTTCTTGTTTGCACTAAATTATACCCCCCATGGGTCATTAAGAGGTGACAGGGGTGGTTATTTGGAGTAATTCTTGTACCTGATCACACTTCGGGATGAGATTCTCACCGATTTTATAGATCAAGTAACTATTTGTGAGCCATACCTTCCTTATCGGTTTGCCAGGAAATTTGGATACCTTCAACAGACTGTACTGCTTTCGTCTACTCAGTTAAGGGGAGAGTCTCATCTCATATTTCTTCACCAATTATGGATTATGATGATGCATTAAGGTGATGCTATGGAAGTTATCATCCCAAGTACAACGGAATCCACATTCCTGTCATTGGAATATTCCCAACTATGGGCAGACTGTTACCCCAATGGAATGCTGAAAGAACTAGTTTAGTGGGTGCAGAAACCTTTAACAATTTTCTGCCCCATCCTTTCCCCCAACAACAATTTTACACATTCCATCTACTGTGAAGAGAGAAATAGCTACACCTTCTACTTCTGTCCCTATAGCAGCCACTATGGATAAACCACATGTTCCTACCCTTGTGGTAAGAAGACGCTCAGTTCTCCATTAGAAGCATCTTGGAGGGGCTTCTTCGGTACAACCTATCTCAGTGGGGAGTGATTCAGACTGATCCCCTCCTGTGAATACTGCCCAAGACATTAATGAGGTTGGAACTAGTAGAGCATCACCGATCACCCTGAAAGCTATAGCTAGTCCTCCGTATCCAGCTCTAGTGGTTGAATCATCTGAGGGAAAAGAGATTCCCCCATCTTGGGTGGTCTGTCTTAGGTCCCTCCCCACTTCTGTGATGATGCTTCCTACTTATAGACACATTGTTGTGGGGGAGGATCAAGGTACTGGTGCTACGGCGAGCCACCAGGCAGTGTCAAAAGAGGCATGATGCTATTAATGTTCCCTTGCTATGGAGACACCTATGACTAATTTTGCTGATGATGCTAAAAAGTTTCAGCGATTATTCACCGAGATGTGTTCCAGATGCTTTGATTATCAACACTTACACCTCCTTATCTACCAAATCTTCATTGCCTGAGAATACCTTGCCACCTGCAAGGAAAAGATGGCCAAGTTCAATTATTCCTAACACCAGGTGGTGAACTTATGAGATGTTTTCGAAGAAATCGATCATCTCACGGCCAATGAGGTGAAGGATCGTGATTTGTTGGAAATCCAAAAGGAATAGATGTGGGAGTTTGAGGATCATGCAGAAAGTTTGAGGGATCAACTGGCCTCTTTGTGTGCCAACTAAGAAGCCATCCAGAAGAAAGGGTGGGACCTTAAAGTCGTTCAGGAGTGGGTGCATCCAACGGTCAAGGATGAAATAGTGGAGAGAGCTTATTTGGAGCAAACTATTGATGGCTTGTGGCAATCACTTTTCATCCTTCTAGAAAGGGGGAACTGATCCTTGTTTTCTTTCTATCCCAAATCATAATATGTACTCTTCCCCTCTTTTTTATAGTTTGGAGAGACTCCAAACTAGGGATGCTCCTCCATTTTTTTGAACTTAATGAAACTGATTTTCCTCTAAATCCTTTTTCTTTTCCTTTTCCTATAATTTCAATTGATCAATCATATAAACACCATTTGAATTAAGTATTAATTTAAAACCATGATTTGAAATCGGTAAACTGAAATAATCAACTTGAGCTCTAATTCTTTTCTTGAGCCGCAGGACTCAGTGAGCATAGTTCAACTATTACTAAGGTTTTATGGAACACCTCATGAAATTTTTTGTATTTTTCATTATTACCCTAATTTTTTCCTAATCCTACTTGGAACAGGCTTATCGGGCATAACTTAAATTTTTCTCGGGCTGCCCTTTGTAGGTTTTCAACCAAAAAATCTTTACGTCACTTTTGATGGCTCAATATTTTTTAACAAACTGATACTTGAATTTTACCCAAAGGTTCCTTATACAAATTTTCCCTCTAGAAATTATGGATTCTTTTTGCTGGCAGTTCACAGTCCGGCCAATCAAACTCATTACTGATGTTTTAGGTCAAATAGCTTTGACCAAACTTAATGGGGCAGGGGGGCCAATTCGGGATTGTCATCTAAGAATGTTCTAATATTCTTCAAACATGGATTAGGGATTTTTCTTAGCCCTTAATTTGTTAATTCTGGAACTACATGAGGCTTGAAACCTGTTTTAGGTGTACGGAGGTAGGAGAGGAATCTCCTAGGGAAAAATTTGCCTTTGATTGATGACCATTTTTAAGAGAAACATATGCAGAGCCACTGGGGCATGATGTGCATAGTCAATCAAAGGTGTCTGCAGAACACTGGTCTTCCATCTCTGATGTCCTGGTGGGGTTTTGCAACATTTTGAATTTATTTTGATGTCAGGAGCCACGGTGGGTGGCTAGCCTGAGTAGTGGTGTTTGAAAATATAAGGGACATTCATATCGGCTTTGAGTGAGCAACTATTCATGCATGGTTCTTACTTGCATGAGGGAGGGCTGGTGAATGGTCAGTTAAGTTAGAAATCTTTTTTATGTCAGGGGAATTTGGAAAGAGGAAGGTATATAAGCCATTATCCAGAAGTTTTCTAAATCTGGGGGTATGATAGGATATGAATGTAATTTGAGCGTACGAAAGCTATAAAGGACTCTCCTGGGAATGAATTTTACTTTGATTGACAACCATTTTTTTGGGCAACATATGCAGAGCCACCAGGGCATGATGTGCATAGTCAAACAAAGGTGTCCTCAGGACACTGGCCATCTATCTTTGATGGCTATGGTAGATTATGGAGATTGGTAACTTTCTGAATACGGTATATGACCTTCAATAAAGGGTTCACCTGAACATGAAAAGGGGAATTTTAACTAAACTTCTTCGAGGGAAATCTAAAAACGAGTTGGGGAACTCTTCTTTTAAATGTGGATAAACTTCACGCATATGGATGGGGTATCTTTAGAAACCTCAAAAGGGACCAGAGATGAATCGGGCATGTATGTTATAATATATCAAGGATGTGTATAGGGAGGAAAATTTAAACCATGACATTGAGGGCCCTTAAATAAGGAGGGATGGAACGAGGCCTGGAATCCATTGGGAGTACTGAGATAGGATAGGACTCTCCTAGGGACGAATTTTCCTTTGATTAGTGGTTGTTTTTGTGGGCATCATATGTAGAGCCATTGGGGAATGATGTGCATTGTCAAGAAAAGGTGTCCACAGAACACTGGCCTTCCATCTCAGATGACCTTGAATGATTATGGGGATTCATGATCACTCAGATCATGTAGTTTTAGGTATGGAAGGAGTGTATCCAGACATATTGGAAACATTTAGGCTATAATTTACTCATGGAATTAGGTATCCATTACATGGATATGACTCACATGTAGGGTGAGGAGTTCATCCCATTTTTGTGGTACCCAGTCATTCAACAATGTATAGTCAGGACGTGTGGTTTCTCCCAGGGAAGGAAACCATGACATGTCTTTTAGGTTCGTGCTTCTATGACCAAATTTCTGGAGTATTTTTCCATAATGTCATGGTGGATCTATCTCTAAGATCCCTAAGATCATGTGCGCTATGGGTGAGGCATTCATCCCATTTTTAGGGTACCTGGTCATTTAACATCATATAGCCAGGACGTGGGGTTCCTCCCGGGGAAGGGAACTGTGACTTTCCTTTTAGTCTCATGCTGCTAGGACCAAATATTTGGACTATTTTTCCATAATTTCATGGTGGATCTCTCGCTAAGATCCCTAAGTACACGTGAACTATGATCAGTGTTAAAAACAAGGGATTACAAGGATTATGTGTAATTATCTAAGAATATAAAAATAAACATTAGAGGGAACTTTGGGATTAAACCATTTCTATACAGTTTAACATCGTACAGCAAGGACAATTTTGGCCTCATAGTTTAATGTCATGTAGTGAGGACATGATGTTGTACAGTTTAGAGTCATGTAGTGATGAAAATTATGTTGTCATAAATATCTTTAATAGTTTTGAGTTAATCGCAATCAAGATGTTTCAGCGTTCCTTAGACATGAGTGATGATAGAAGGTGTAAGCTATAGTCTCGGGGGAAACTTGAATGAGGAGGAATGGCATGGGTCTTGGAAGCCATTGGGAATACTAATATGGTATAGGAATCTCCTGGGGACAAATTTTCCTTTTATTTATGGTCATTTTTGGGGGCAACATATGCAGAGCCTCTAGGGCATTATGTTCATAGTCAAACAAAGGTGTCCACGGGACACTGGCCTTCCGTCTCAGATGGAATTTAATGATTATGGGGATCCAAGTTTTCCTAGGGTATGGAGTTTGAGAAATGGAAAATATGTATCTGGGAATGGAGGTAATATCCAAATCGTTATTACCCAAGAACTACTGAATCTTCCACATAGGTTTGACTCATATGTATAGGGGGAAGAAGTATCTTTTGACTTCTTAGGAGTGGGGGTACGTGTGGGATCTTGTAGCACTAAGGACTGGGCCACACATGAATCTTGAATAATTTCGCAGTTTATTGTCATACAATTAGGACCTTTCACGGACTCCTCATACAATTTTGACCTACACACGGGGAAAGGGGCATTTTTTTATGGTGGTTGGATCAAGATGACAAATCCTTGCGTCACTACGTATCATGTAAGGGCAAGAATCAAGCCACACATAGTTCTGAATTTTCCCTAAAAATGTTTTCTTAATGTGTAAGGAAATTTGAGGGAATTTTTTTGATGATGGTTAGGCTAGGATTCCAAATCCAGGAATCACTACGTATCCTGCATGGGCAGGAGTCAAGCCATATGTAGTTCTAAATGTTCCCAATATTGATTTGGCTCATTCTATGTGTAGGGTAATTTTTATTTCATGTGCTACAGGTGCTGGGTCTAACATATCTCCCTATATTTTATTTTCAAAAATGAATCCTTACCACTGATCTTAAGCTCATGGGATTTATACTCGATGTGAGAAACAAGGAGTGGACATTGGGTTTCCTTCGCAAGTGTTTTGAGGTAGAGGATATGATGGAGGCATTTTTTTCTTTTGGTGGGGGTTGGGCCAAGATCAAGGATTGAGGCATCAATACATATCCTGTGAGGGTAATAATCAAGATATTTTTATTTCTAGGAGATATCATGTTGTTTACTGTCATGTTTCAGGGATGAGTTCCTTATAGTTTAACGTCATGTGGAAAGGATAGTGACTCATAGTTTAAGGTCATAGAGTTTAGACCATAGAATGGGGGTTTCACAATATTATTTATCATATTTTAATGTTTTAGAGTTTGGAACATGACTTCATGGTATTACCACTCCTAGTTTAAGGTCTTTGAGTTTGGACCATCGCTAATACCATACATTTTATCATCATGTTGGTCAGGAAAGAAACTCATAGTTTAGGGTCTTAGAGTTTGGACCATGGAATCGTATTCTTACTCATAATTGAAGGTCTTAGAGTTTGTACCATGTCATGGTATTCTTACTCATAGTTTAATGTCTTAGAGTTTAGACCATGGCTTCATGGTATTCTATTACACGAAGTACTTCTTCAGGAACTTTGTGTTTGTGGGAGCCGTGATGAGTTGTCCGTCCATTGATGTCAAGGCGTATGCTCTATTGGAATAGACCCTATGTATGACATATGGTCCTCCCCACTTTGGATCAATATTTAGAGGCTTATTATAGAGTAACATCAGGGTTATTAGGACTAATACCATTTATCCTTTGAACAAAGATCAAAGGCGAACCTTTTTGTTGAAGGCACATGCGATCCGATTTTGATATATTTTCGAATGGTGCAGAGTGTGCAGCCTTTTTTTATCTAGCTGCTCCAAATCATAAAACCATCTCTAGGATTTATCGTCCCTAGATAGTTGATCACAAATGGACACACAAAATGATGGCACTTGGATTTTGATAGGCAAAATCGCCTCTACTTCGTATACTAGTGAGTATGGGGTCTCCTGGGTGGTAGTGTGGGTCATGGTATAGTAAGCCCACAAAGCATGAAGGAGATTGTATAGCCATGATTTATTATCCTTATCAACCATATTTTGGAGTATGTTGGACAAAGTCTTGTTGAAAGCCTCTATCTTTCCATTGGTCGTCGCGTAGTAGCCGGACGACTAGTTGGATTTGATTCCATACTCCTGGTATAACTTCTCCAACTCAGTAGAGCAGAAGTTGGTGTCTGTCAGTATTGTATGGGGAACACCAAATCTAGTAATGATGTTGGCCTTCACAAAGCTAATGAAGTTTTTCACCCTGAATTCCTTAAGGGGTATGGATTTGGCCCATTTGGAAAAGAATTTGGTCATTGTGAGTATAAACATGAACTGTATGGCTGTAGCAGGAGGATATGGTCCCACAACATCCATTCACTAGGTGGTGAATATCCATGAGTACTTAGCTATATGAAGTAACTCAGGGGTTTGGTGTATGAAATTATCATGAACTTGGTAGGAATGGAACTTCTTAGTGAATATGGAACAATCATACATCATAGTGGGCTAGTGATACCCAAGCCTTCAAATTTGGTGAGAGATCTTAGTTGCCGATTGGTGTGTTCCACAAGATCTGATGTGCACTTCTTTCATGACGGAAGTAGTCTGTTCTTCATCAATGCACCTGATAAGGACTCTGTAAAGTCCTCATTTTGTAGAGAATTGTTTCTTGGTTTTCCCCATTGTACAAGGCGAAGTTCATTGCCCGTCTTTGGACCTGTTCCTTTCAATCCCTATCTGGTGGGAGTTCCCCCTTCCAAATGAAATTTTCAATGGGCGTCATCCAACCAGTGGTGTGACCATAAGGCTCAGAAACATGGATAATTTTGTTGATATCCTTTCTATTGCTCTGGATGAATGGAAATACCATCTGAAGGTGGGTAATGATAATAAATATTTCATCCTGGTCTGGATCAGCCAAGGCTATGGCTACATTTCCCAAAGCAATGGCTTAAGAATTTTGTGACTGGAGGACATAGGTCAGCATTGGTTCTGATGGGAATTCTTCCATCAGTTCTCAAACATTTTTCATAAAGGGGACCAATACTTCTTTCTTAATGGAATAGTCACCATTTACCTATTTGATGACTAGCTCTGAATCACCCTTTGTTTTTAGGTGTTTTTCTTGCACATGAAGTGCCAGTTCCAGGCCTGCAATGAGGGCCTGATATTCCACTTCATTATTTTTACACCCTTCCGAAAGTATTAAAGAGTAAGTTAAGATATCCTTTTTGGGGGATACGAGTATAATTCCCAGCCCCACTTTGTTGAGATTGGGATCCTCTATCCTTTTCCCTGTCGGGCTTTGGGAAGCACCATCGAAGTAAATTTCCCATATCCAGGGATCCTCCTGGACGGAAAACACTTCTTCATCCAGAATTTTGGCATCCAACAGTGTTGTTTCCTCTCAGGGGTGATCTTCTAGGAAGTTTGTTAATGTTTGGCCTTTGATGGCCTTCTAGGGTACGTACCGTATGTCAAATTGTTGTAGGATGACCACCCATTGTGATAGGCTCCCATTTAGCATGGGATGATTGAGGATATATTTGAGCAGGTTACAATGGGAGACCAATTGGACCTCATGGTTCTGCTAGTAATGTCTGAGTTTCTAAACTGTAAAGATTAGGGATAGGCAGTTCTTTTCAATTTTTGAATACCGAGCTTCAGTATCAATCATTTTTCGAATGAGGTAATATAGGTTGTTCTCGTTGACGATGTTATAATTCTATGTGAGGAAGGTTCTTAATGACCATTCTAGGGTGGTTATGTACAAAATGAGTGGCCTCCCCTCAACCGGTGGAATTATCACCAGTGGTCTTAGGAGATATCTTTTGATATTATTGAACATTTTTTGGAAATAATTATCTCACTAATACATAACTTTTTTCTTCATGATCCTAGTGAAAGGTAGGAATTTACCTGCAAGGTTGGATATGAAGCACCGGATGTAGGCGAGGTACCCCTAGAGACCTCTCAACTTGATGAGGTTGTGAGGTGGGGACATGCCAAGGATGGATTTTGTCTTCTCAGGGTCGACTTCAATGTTTTAATGGCGTATAAATAAGCTGAGGAACTTTCCCGAGGTAACACCAAAGGCGCATTTTAAGGGATTCATCTTTAAATTGTGTTGTCTCAATTTATTGAAGATAGTTTCCAGATCGGCCAGGTGGTTTGAGCACTGTCATGTTTTAACCACCAGATCATCGACATAACACTCGATACATTTTCCCAAGGGCTTGAAGATGTGATGCATGGCATGTTGATATGTGTTATCGGCATTCTTTAGGAAAAATGGCATCACTTTATAATAGAACACTCCCTGAGGGGCCCTAAAAGTAGTAGATTCTTCATCTCCTTAAGCCACTCAATTTTGGTTGTATCCAGAATAACCGTCCATGAAAGAGAGAGCCTCATATACTATTATTGCATCGATCAACAATTTTGTGATCGGGACCAGGAAATTGTCTTTTGGGAAATGCTGGTTAAGGTCCCAAAAGTCAATGTAGATTCTAATCTGTCCATTATTCTTTTTGACAGGTATTATGTTTTCTATCCAGATCGGGTATTAGACCTCCCATATAAAGGTTGATTTGATTATCTTATTAACTTCAGCCTCTATTTTGGAATCATGAATCGGGTGGGTCCTTCTTGATGTCTTCTTATAGCCCCAATGATCTTCTGGTAAGCCCATATGATGAGTGGAGACCTCAGGATAGAATCTTGGAATTTATGTGTAATTATATTCAAACACATCTTGATTCTTCTTTAGGAAGGAGGTATATGCCTCCTTCTTCTTGACAGGAATAGCCATAGCGATCAGAGTGGGTTTTAGGTTTCCTTTAGTGCCCAGTTTTATCTCCTTAAGTTCATCGATTGTGGTGGATACACCTTCTTTGAATGAAGGAGGGGCATCTTTGAGGTCTTCTTCCTCTTCTTCTTCTTCTCCATCATCTTAATATTCTTCCTCTTTTGATGGAGAGAGGATTTTCAAGATGAACTCTCCAATGTTGGGAGAGAACTCATTTTTTGCCTTAGTGAGTAAGTCGGGGGTAGTTTGAGGTCTCGTGGATGGGCTGGGAGCATCTTTGATAGGGATTTTCCTGACATCATGGGATTCAGCCCGCTATTCTGTGTCTTTGGACTTGGTGGTCGTAGCGGAGATCATGCAGACAATTGTGTCTGCATACGGACTTTCACTTATGCATCCAAATACTCTTCCCCAAGATACTAAATGGGGTCAATGGGATCCATTTTCAATCCATTCAGGGTAGTAATCCAATCTATTTCATTGGAAGAAATATTTTTTTTCTTCTGATTCATAGAACCCTACATCGATATAATGCGATTCACAGGACTCAAATGGGGATCTATCAATGTAAAAAGTTCTATTTTCCCATTAGTGAAATATTTGATTCACTGATGGTATAATGACAAAATTACAAAGTGCTGATGCAACCAAGTCCTCCCTAAGAGGTATTTGAAGGTCGTACTTTATCATACTACCAAGAACTCAGAATCTAACATGAGGTCTCTGAGCCGAGTTTTAATCTTGATTCGTCCCAACGGTTTCTAATTTATTTTGTCATATCCTAGTAGAGTTGTAGTGTAGGGTGTCAAGTTTTCTTCATCATAGCCCAACCGACAAAGAATTCGCAGTGGGAGGAGGTTAACTCCAGATCCATTGTCTATGGAGATCCTCCAGACATCAATTCAATTTATCTTTCCGGACACATATAAGGGTTTGATGTTCCCTTCCATGATGGTGTCTCCATCCCTATCTGTGAAGGATATGATAGCATGAAATTTTTTAGGATTGGTCTCCATCTAATAGATTTCAGCTGCTGCTACTTCAGCCTCGAACTCCTGAGGACTTAGTAAGGCTTCGATGAGTGCCTCCCGAAGATCTGCAGATAGAATTAATGCATCCAGGATTAATATATCTGCTGGTACTAAATCCATCCATTTTAAAATATCATACTTATGCTCTAAAGGTTAGTGTTTTCTATCTTGGGGTTTCTCTTTCAGAGACACTTTATGGGTTTGGTCTTTGGACGCAGATAGTTCAGCCTCTATGACCGAGGTCGGTGGTGTTGCGGTCCTTTCTGGGTTTGTCCAAACTGATCCACCTGCATGCCTTGGGTGATTTGATATTTTTTCTTCCACTTATGGATATTCAAAGATAATTGGGCTTTTATTTCTTCTAACAGGGCGGAGGAGCATTATAATTATTATTGTGTCTACTGGAGGTTCCTTCTACAAGTTTCCACGACGTTAACAATTTGACTTATGGTGTGGCTGGGAATCTGAATCCTATCACGATCATTCCTTCCAAGAAACCTCTGGCATCTATGGCCTCTTCCTCTGGCTCTCCGGTTAGGCACAGGGAATGCGAGTTTGTGGTTATAGTCTCTATCTTAGAAGGGGTCCATCAAGTGAATGACATTAATTGATTCGAAGATTAGTTCTTGATCTGACATTGTTTCTGTCTGACTATATTCTTATGATGGTGTCATTTGGTGGGGTGGTGCCTTTTGTACCATTTGGATGGGTGATTCCCATTGTTCTAAGTCTGCTAGTATAAATTCTGAAAGCGTCAACACTGACTTTGGCTTTGGTTTCATCTCGTCTTATTGCTCTAGATTTCTGCCCTACTGGCCATTAGAGGACCGCGGGGTCGAGGAGGATGGATGTGTTGTATTCGGAGATTTTGGGGGCACAATTGGTTGTTTTAACTACTCTTGGAGGATTCCATGGACTCTATTGATGGTCTTCCAGGTCATCCAATTGTCAAACTTTTGATCCTTCTTACTGGAGATGGTTTTCCATTCCTATTCCTCTCTTGGGTCTGAGGTGGAAACATACGCCACTTGTGCTGGTGGTGGGCCCAACTTGACTTTACCAAAATCCACCATCTTTTTTAGAATATTCTTGAAAACAAAGTATTCATGGATGGTTTTTCCCAATATCCAGTGATAGGGAAAATAATTTGGACGATCTTCGAGACCCACTTCATCGGCTCTCTTTAGCTCTTGTAGTTGGAGAAAATTGTAATTCATAGCAGCTATGAAATAGTCGCGGACCTGTTCATCTCGGAATGCATAAAATTTATTTCTTAATTCTTCAAACTAATTTCTTTTAGCACCCCATCACTCATATTACTGAGGTGGGGGTAGTTTTTTTCTTACAAGGGGTCCCACACAGTTTGGTGGGGGCCTCGCAACTAGAGCTGGTGTCGGGGGTGGCATAAGCATGATAGATATCACTTAAGCTTTTCTCGTTCTTTTCCAAGGGGCTGATTGGGCCACTCAGGAATTAATATTGGTCCATTGCAAGGTGTATTCTATTCTTCAAGAAATAGTAGATAAATCTCTAAAACTACTTGTGTACTTTACCAAGATGAGCAGTGTTCGTAATTCATCCTCAAGGTTACCGATGCACATGGCGAGCATCTCATCCTGGGGGAGCAGTCAGTTCAGAAAATAAGTCAGGCCTTTCCATCTAGAAATGAAGTCTAAGACTCTTTTGTTCTCTCATTGATTGCAGTTCATGAGATCACTAATCATCGTCTTAGGCAACGTTGAACTGAAATGGAAGAGAAACTGTCACCGGAGGTCCTCCCAGCCTATGATTAATTAAGATGGCAGTCTAGTGTACCATACAAAAGCTAATCCCTATAGGGTTCGTATGAAGAACCTGATTTTTACTACTTCTTGCTGGTCCAAGGTGCCGATCATGGGGTCACAATAAGAGGCATAGTGCATTAAATGTTGTTCTGGGTCCCCTGAGCCATTGAATACCTGGAATATGGGGTTCCTAAGGTTTGGAGGTGGTGGAAAATTTCTTACCCAAATAGGGTAGGGTTTGCACTCTGGTTGTATCAGAGCATGTCGCCCCTCCATGGCTTCCAGTAGATCTATTAATTTATCAACAGTGTTCAAGATCCCTTGATGCATATCCTATCGGGCTTGATCTTGAGCTGGTGTAGTAGTGGCAAAGACTAGGTGTGTCGGCACTACTAGAATTTAAGGTGGATATCTAGTCAGGGGTATCATTTATGGGTTTCCCTGAATATATTCTGGATGCCTTCCCAGTGGGGGAAAGTCTTGATGTCCTTTCGGGGTCGGGTTTAAGTAGGTTTCTAGTTCTGATGCTGGATTTAATAGGCCTCCGATCTTGGATTCATTCACTGGGATGAGTTCTTGTGGAAAATACACCTCTCCTAGGAGCACCTGCTGATGTTCCATAGGGGGGAAACATTCGGTGAGATAGCTCCCTCGACATAGATCAGCATTAATTTTCCTGAGCTCTTTCATTTATTCCTCCTGCTTGGAAAACCTTTACTCGAGAGTGAGGGATTCATTTCTAGGGGGAGGAAAATGTGGTTCATAGATGACCTTGGATTTATTCTTCTCCTTGTTAGGGTTTTGCATAGATGGTAATGTCAGATTCACTGAGGGGGAACCCAAATTTAGGACCTCTCCATGGTTCCAGGTATGCACACTATCAGGCTTAGTGTGGGATACCTCTGGGAGGGAACCATCTTCCATCACATCCTCTCCCTATGAGTCATTTTCTATGAGATATGTGGGGTTGACATTTACCACATTCACTGAGGCATACCACTTTGGGGGTGGTGTACCTGGTTCTGAATGGTATGAAGGCTTTTTTCATCCTTTGTTGGACTTTATCATTCCATTATGTGGTATTATTTGGGTTTCTTGGTGAATATTGACCTAAAGGGAGCCCTGGTCTGACCTCATAATGCGCCTTTGTCCACTACTAGAAATCCATGTTTTCCCAACACTTTCATCCCAAAGGTTTATAAAAACCATTGGGAAAGGGAGGTTATATCAACAGTTTTGATAAACCATTGGTATAGGCCTCTTTGGAAGACCCTTTACCAAAGGTTCTCTAGAACCATTGGGAAAGGCTTCCTTGTGAGAGGATTTACCAACAGTTCTAAAGAACCATTGGGTAAAACCTGTTTTTTAGAGGATTTTACCAATGGTTCTATATGAACCATTGGTATAGTCACTCTTGCCCAATGGTTTTTAAAAACCGTTGGGAAAAGTTTTCCCCAATTAAGCAGGCCCTCCTCATTCGCGAACAGAACTTAATCTACAGCAGTGGACGCACTCCTCTCTTGACTTCCCCCCATCCGAACTGCTAAATATTCATCATATCCATCTCAAAACAGTTATTTTATTCTTTCTACACTTAAAATCTTTAATTGTTATCTTATTATTATTGTTATTCATCTAATATTTTAGTTCTATGTTTTGATTTTGATGTGTATCTTTTTTTTCTGTTTTTATTTAACCTAGATTTTCTCCATCCCATCGGATCCATTTAATTAATTAAATCTTTAATCCGATGGAGGTGAAACATCTTAGATTTGTTGCGGTTTGATTCTATATTTTCTAAGTATGTGTTTTTATGATTTTTCTTCATATTGTAATTAATTGTTACTTGTGAATTCATTTATATGAGTTTATTAATTTTTAACAAAGTTTCCGGGGGGTTGGGGGGCTGTCCGGGGGGTCGGGGGGCTATCCGGGGGTGAGGGGGGGGGCGCTGTCCGGGGGGTGGGGGGATGTCCGGGGTGTTGGGGGCTGTCCGGGATGAGGGGGGGGGGGGCTGTCCGGGGGGTCGGGAGGCTGTCCGGGGGGTGGGGGCCTGTTGGGGTTGAGGGGGAGCTGTCCGGGGTGTGGGGGGATATCCAGGGGTGGGGCTGTTCGGTGGTTGAGGGGGGGGATTTTCAGGGTGATGGGGGACTGTCTGGGGTCAGGCTGGCTATCCGGGGGGTCGGGGGGGCTGTCCGGGGGGTCAGGGGGGGGCTATCCGGGGGGTCAGGGGGGCTGTCCGGGGGGTGGTTAGGCTGTCCGGGTGGTGAAGGGGGTTGTCTGGGTGGTGCGGGTGGTTGTCTGGGGGGTGGGGGTTGTCCGAGGTGTGGGGGGGGGGTTGTTTGGGGTGAGGGGGGTTGTAGGGGGGTGGGGGCTATCCGGGGTGAGGGGGGGTGTCCGGGGGGTTGGGGGGCTGTCTGGGGGGTGGGGGCTGTACGGGGGGTGGGGGGTTGTCTGGGGGGTGCGGGGGGCTGTCCGGGGGGTGTGGGGGGCTGTCTGGGTGGTGCGGGGGGCTGTCCGGTGGGTGGGGGGGCTATCTGGGGTTGGGCTGGCTTTTTGAGGGTGGGGGTTGTCTGAGGTGGGGGGGGGGGTTGTCCGAGGGTTGGGGGGCTTTTTGGGGTGAGGGGGGCTATCCGGGGGTTCGGGGGGCTATCCCAGGGGTTGGGGGCTGTCTGGGGGTGGGGGCTATCCGAGTTGAGGTAGGGCTATCTGGGGGTGGTTAGGCTATTCGGGTGGTGCGGGGGGCTGTCTAGGTGGTGTGGGGGGCTGTCCGGGGGTGGGGGGGGCTTTCTGGGGGTGGGGGCTTTCTGGGGGTGGGGGATGTCCGAGGTGGGGGGGTTGTCTGGGGTGGGGGGGGCTGTCTGGGGGGTGAGGGGGTTGTCCGGGGGTTGGGGGTGATTTTCAGGGTGAGGGGGGCTATCCGGGGTGAGGGGGGTTGTCCGGGGGTTGGGGGGCAGTCCGGGGTGAGGGGGGGCAGTCCCTCTCGTAGCCTCTTTAATTTAAGAATGATTTAAATTGAATTTAGCTTCATCTTAATTCTACTTAATTATATTGAATTGCATATCTTGAATAAATTTTCTTTAATATAATTGTTTCATTTGATAAATAAAGTCATGTTTTTATAATAAAACCCCTCCAACGGAGGTGTACTGTCTGCGAAAACTCATATTGATAGTTTATGGTGTGATAATTTGACTCTCAATCATTAGTTTCAACTACTTAGTACCACTTTTAAAGACAATTAATATAAAATATATATCTTTATCATACCACAATCCCGAATCAAGAGTCTATTTTTATAACATAAGATCAGTTTCTATAATTTGAAGGACAACTACATAGGATTTATTTGGAATCCTGGCCGGAAGATGCTGCCCCACGGATGTCGCTGGACCAGGCCAAAACAACGCGGTCATGTTGCGGTCACGCCGCAGTCACGCCACGATAATGTCGTGATTTCGCCCTGCTCCTGGATGACACCCCGCGGCAGTTCGCAGTCCTGTTGGAATTCGATGTATGATACCCAGATAGACTTTTAGATACATTACCCATCCTCCTCCCTGGAGGCCGGACATCCCCCCACCCTCCTCCCTGGACCCCAGACAGCCCCCCGGACAGCCCCCGAATAGCCCCCCCCCCCAACCCTCCTCCCTGGACCCCAGACAGCCCCCCAGATAGCCCCCCGGGCATCCCCCCACCATCCTCCCTGGACCGCGGATAGCCCCCCCACCATCCTCCCTGGACCCTGGACAGCCCCCCACCTCAAACCGAGGCACGGTGTCATGTGACCGCAGTGTACAAATGACCTTTAAATGCCATGAACTCGGATGAAAACAAAGGGTGGGTGAATTTTGAAATGTTCGGCCAAACGGCACGTCAATCGGATGTGTCGTCTGACCGCGGTGGCCGAAAACGCACTCCGCGTGTCATAAATGGCCAAAATATGCGTTTAACGGTCAAATGCATACCGAATGACATCCTAATGACTTAAAATCACATGCAAACACCCTAATTATTATTTGTGAGGTGTACAAGGAGACTACACGTCATTCGGACGCGCGGTTTTCACGGCACGGCTGAATATGTGTTTTTTAGGTGTTCGGCGCGCTTGAAAAGTGTGTGTGGGGTGGTCAAAACCAGCTGAACGTCCTCGGAATGCCATGAAATCAGACGAAAACAAATTATGGGTGAATTGTAAAATGGTTGGCCAGACGGCACATCAATCGGAGGTGTCGTGTGACCGCGGTGGTCGAAAATGCACTCTGCATGTCGTAAATGGCCAAAACATGCGTTTAACGGTCAAATGCATGCCTAATGACATCATAATGACTTGAAATCACACGAAAAAACCATAATTATTATTCGTGAAGTGTACGAGGAGACGCCACATCATTTGGATGCGCGGTTTGTGCGGCACGGCTGAATATGTGTTTTTTAGGTGTTCGACGCGCTTGAAAAGCGTGCGTGGGGTGGTCAAAACTGGCCAAATGACCTCGAAATTCCATGAAATTGGACAAAAACAAAGGGTGGGTGAATTTTGAAATGGTCTCCTAGAAGGAACATCAATCTGAGGTGTCGTGTGACCGCAGTGGCTGAAAACAAACTTTGTGTGTCATAAATGGCCAAAACATGCATTTAACGGTCAAATGCATGCCGAACGACATTGGAATGACTTAAAATCACACGAAAACACCCTAATTATTATTCTTGAGGTGTATGAGGAGACGGAACATCATTCGGACGAGTAGTTTGCGTGGCACAGCTGAATATGTGTTTTTTAGGTGTTCAGCACGCTTGAAAAGTGTGTGTGGGGTGGTCGAAACCGGCCGAACGACCTTGGAATGCCATGAACTCGGATGAAAAAAAAGGGTGGGTGAATTCTGAAATGGTCGGCCAGACGGCACATCAATCGAAGGTGTCGTGTGACCGCGGTGTCCGAAAACGCACTTCACGTGTCGTAAACGGCCAAAACATGCTTTTAACAGTCAAATGCTTGCTGAACAACATCTGAATGACTTGAAATCACACAAAAACACCCTAATTATTATTCATGAGGTGTATGAGGAGACGACATGTCATTCAGACGCACGGTTTGCACGACACGGCTAAATATGTGTTTTTTAGGTGTTCGGCGCACTTGAAAAGCGTGCATGGGGTGGTTGAAATCGGCCGAACGACTACGGAATGCCATGAACTCAGACGACAACAAAGGGTGGGTGAATTGTGAAATGTTTGACTAGATGGCACTTCAATCGGAGGTGTCGCCTAACCGCGGTGGCCAAAAACGCACTCCACGTGTCGTAAATGGCCAAAACATGCGTTTAACAATTAAATTCATGTCGAACGACATTAGAATGACTTGAAATCACATGAAAACACCCTAATTATTATTCGTGAGGTGTACGAGGAGACGGAACGTCATTCGGACACACAGTTTGCTTGGCATGGATGAATATGTGTTTTTTAGGTGTTCGGTGCGCTTGAAAATCATGCGTGGGGTGGTCAAAACTGGCCGAACGACTTTGGAATTCCATGAAATCGGACTACAACAAAGGATGGGTGAATTGTGAAATGGTCAGCTAGACAGCACATCAATCTGAGGTGTCGTGTGACCGCAGTGGCTAAAAACACACTCCGCGTGTCGTAAATGGCCAAAACATGCGTTTAACGGTCAAATGCATGTCGAACGACATCAGAATTAATTTAAATCACACGAAAACACCCTAATTATTATTATTGAGGTGTACGAGGATAAAAAACATCATTCGGACGAGCATTTTGCATGGAACGACTGAATATGTGTTTTTTAGGTGTTCGGTGCACTTGAAAAGCGTGCTTGGGGTGGTTGAAACCGGCCCAATGACCTCAGAATTCCATGAAATCGGACGACAAAAAAGGGTGGGTTAATTGTGAAATGGTCATCTAGAGGGCACGTTAATATGAGGGTCGTGTGACTACGGTGGCCGAAAATGCACTCCGCGTGTCGTAAATGGCCAAAACATGCGTTTAACGGTCAAATGCATGCCAAACGACATCGGAATGACTTGAAATCACACAAAACAACCTAATTATTATTCTTGAGGTGTACGAGGAGACGGCACATCATTCGGACATGAATTTTGCGTGGCACAGCTGAATATGTGTTTTTTAGGTGTTCGGCATGCTTGAAAACTGTGTGTGGGGTGGTCGAAACCGGCCGAACGACCTCGGAATGCCATGAAATCGGACAACAAAAAAGGTGGGTGAATTTTGAAATTTTCGGTCAGAAGTCACGTCAATCGAAGGTGTCGTGTGATTGCGCTGGCCGAAAACGCACTCCGCGTGTCGTAAATGGCCAAAACTTGCGTTTAACATTCAAATGCATGCCAAACAACATTGGAATGACTTAAAATCACACGAAAACACCCTAATTATTAATCCTGAGGTGTAGGAGGAAACGTAACGTCATTCGGACGTGCGGTTTGCGCAGCACGACTGAATATGTGTTTTTTAAGTGTTCGGTGCGCTTGAAAAGCGTGCGTGGGGTGGTTGAAACCAGCCGAACGACCACGGAATGCCATTAACTCAGACGACAACAAAGGGTGGGTGAATTGTGAAATGTTCGGCCTGACGGCATGTCAATCGGAGGTGTCGTCTGACTACGGTGGATGAAAACACACTCCGCGTGTCATAAATGGCCAAAACATGCGTTTAACGGTCAAATTCATGTCGAACGACATCATAATGATTGTAAATCCCACGAAAACACCCTAATTATTATTCTTGAGGTGTACGAGGATACAACACGTCATTCGGATGCACGGTTTGCACAGCATGGCTGAATATGTGTTTTTTAGGTGTTCGGCGCGCTTGAAAAGCGTGTGTGGCGTGGTCAAAACCGGCCGAACGACCTCAGAATTCCATCAAATCAAATGACAACAAAGGGTGGGTGAATTGTAAAATTATCGGCTAGACGACACATCAATCGGATGTGTCGTGTGACCGCGGTGGCCGAAAATGCACTCTACTTGTCGTAAATGGCCAAAACATGCATTTAACCGTCAAATGCATGCCAAATGACATCATAATGACTTGAAATCATACTAAAACACCCTAATTATTATTTTTTAGGTGTACGAAGAGACGGCACATCATTCGGATGAGCCATTTGCACGGCACGGCTGAATATGTGTTTTTTAGGTGTTCGACGCGCTTGAAAAGCGTGCGTGGGGTGGTCGAAACCGGAAGAATGACCTCGGAATGCCATGAAATCGGATGACAACAAAGGGTGGGTGAATTTTGAAATGGTCGGCTAGACGGCACATCAATCAAAGGTGTCGTGTGACCGCGCTGGCCGAAAACGTACTTCGCGTGTCGTAAATGGCCAAAACATACGTTTAACGGTCAAATGCATGCCGAACGACATCAGAATGACTTGAAATCACACGAAAACACCCTAATTATTATTATTGAGGTGTAAGAGGATACGTCACATCATTCGAACATTCATTTTGCACGGAACGACTGGATATGTGTTTTTTAGATGTTCGGCGCGCTTGAAAAGCATGTGTGGGGTGGTCAAAACTGGCCGAACGACCTCATAATGCCATGAAATCGGATGAAAAAAAAGGTTGGGTGAGTTGTAAAATGGTCGACCAGACGTTATTCCAATCGAAGGTGTCATGTGACCAAACTCATTTGGTTGGCACCACTCAAAGTGTCTCTCTTTTGTTTAAAATGGACTTAATTTTAAGTGAAAACAACTACTGACATACAGAAAACTGACCAAACGCATTTGGAATCTATTGAAACTTTAGTAAAATGATCAATGGGTCATATTTGATGTGTAAGAATCAACCCCGCCTCAATCCGAGGTGCGGTGTGGCCGGCACCACTCAAAGTGTCTCTCTTTTGTTTCAAAAGGACATCATTTTAAGTGAAAACATAAACTGGCATACAGAAAACTGACCAAATGCATTCGGATTGTGTTGATACTTTAGGAAAATGATCCATGGTTCATTAGAGACGTGTATGAGTCAACCCCATCTAAATCTGAGGTGCGGTGTGAGTGGTACCACTCTAATTGTGTCTCTTTTGTTTAAAATGGACAGAATTATAAGTGAAAAGAAAAAATGGCATATAGAAAACTGACCAAACACATTCGGAATCTATTGAAACTTTAGTAAAACGATCCATGGGTCATATGTGACATGTACGAGTCAACCGCGCCTCAATCTGAGTCGCGGTGTGGCCAGAACCACCTAAAGTGTCTCTCTTATTTTTAAAATGGACAACATTTAAGTACATATGGAAAACCAACCAAACAGATTATGATGGTGTTGATACTTTAGCACAAAGATCCATGGGTCATTTGTGACATGTACGAGTCAACCCCACCTCAATCCGAGGTGCGGTGTGGCCGACACCACTCAAAGTGTCTCTCTTTTATTTAAAAAGCACTTCATTTTAAGTGAAAACAACAACTGACATACAAAAAACCAACCAAACGCATTCAGAATGTGTTGATGCTTTAGGAAAATGATCCATGAGTCATATGTGACGTGTAAAAATCAACCCCACCTCAATCTGAGACACGATGTGGCCGACACCACTCAAAGTGTCTCTCTTTTGTTTAAAATGGACTTAATTTTAAGTGAAAACAACAACTGACGTACGGAAAACCAACCAAATGTATTCTGAATCTGTTGATACTTTAGGACAATGATAAATGTGTCATATGTGACGTGGACAAATCAACCCCACCTCAATCAAAGGCGTGGTGTGGCCGGAACCACTCAAAGTGTCTCTCTTTTGTTTCAAAAGGACATCATTTTAAGTGAAAACATCAACTGACATATGGAAAACTGACCAAACGCATTTAGATTGTGTTGATACTTTAGGAAAATGATTCATGGGTCATCTGAGACATGTATGAGTCAACCCCATCTAAATCTGAGGCACGGTGTGGCCGGTACCACTCTAATTGTGTCTCTTTTGTTTAAAACGGACATGATTATAAGAGAAAAGAACAACAGGCATACAGAAAACCAACCAAACGCATTTGGAATCTGTTGAAACTTTAGGAAAACAATACATAGGTCATTTGTGACATGTAAGATTCAACTTTTCCTCGATCAGAGGCACGGTGTGGCCATCACCACTCAAAGTATCTCTCTTTTGTTTCAAAAGGACATCATTTTGAGTGAAAAAAACAACTGAAATACGGAAAACCAACCAAACACATTTGGATTGTTTTGATACTTTAGGAAAATGATCCATGGGTCATTTGAGACGTGTATGAGTAAACCCCATCTAAATCTGAGCCGCAGTGTGGGCGGTACCACTCTAATTGTGTCTCTTTTGTTTAAAATGGACAAGATTATAAGTGAAAAGAACAACTGGCATACGGAAAACTGACCAAACGCATTCATGATCTATTGAAACTTTAGGAAAACAATCCATGGGTCATATGTGACATATACAAGTCAGCCACGCCTCAATCTAAGTCATGTTGTGGCCGGCACCACCCAAAGTGTCTCTCTTTTGTTTAAAATGGACAACATTTTAGGTACATACGGAAAATCGACCAAATGGATCCTGATTGTGTTAATACTTTAGAAAAATGATCCATGGGTAATTTGTGACGTGTATGAGTCGACTATGTCTCAATACAAGGTGCATTGTGTCTATAACCACTCAAAGTGTCTCTCTTTTATTTAAAAAGCACTTCATTTTAAGTGAAAACAACAACTGACTTACGGAAAACCGACCAAACGCATTTGGAATGTGTAGATGCTTTAGTAAAATGATCCATGAGTCAAATGTGACGTGTAAGAGTCAACCCCACCTCAATCTAAGGTGCAGTGTGTCTGGAACCACTCAAAGTGTCTCTCTTTTGTTTAAAATGGACTTAATTTTAAGTGAAAACAACAACTGACATACGGAAAACCAACCAAACACATTCAGAATCTATTGAAACTTTAGAAAAACTATAAATGGGTCATATGTGACGTGTATGAATCAACCCCGTCTCAATCCGAGGAGCAGTGTGGCCGGTAACATTCAAAGTGTCTCTCTTTTGTTTCAAATGGACATCATTTTAAGTGAAAACATCAACTGGCATATGGAAAACTGACCAAACGCATTAGCATTGTGTTGATACTTAAGAAAAATGATCTATGGTTCATTTGTGAAGTGTACGAGTCAAGACCGTCTAAATCCGAGGTGTGGTGTGGCCGGTACCACTCTAATTGTGTCTCTTTTGTTTAAAATGGACAGGATTATAAGTGAAAAGAACAACAGGCATACGGAAAACTGACCAAATGCATTTGGAATCTGTTGAAACTTTATGAAAATGATCCTGGATCATTTTTTACATGTACGAGTCAACCCTATCTTAATCTGAGACCCTATGTGGACAACACCACTCAAAGTGTCACGTTTATTTGAAATGGACAACATTTTAATTGAAAACAACTACTGACATATGGAAAACTGACCAAACGCATTCGGAATGTGTTAAAACTTTAACACAATGATCAATTCATCATATGTGACATGTATGAGTCAACCCCACATTAATACAAGGCATGGTGTGGCTGACACCACTCAAAGTGTCTCATTTTTTTTTGAAATGAACAACATTTTAATTGACAATAACCGGCATACAAAAAACCAATCAAACACTTTCAGAATATGTTGATACTTTAGTAAAACAATACATGGGTCATTTGTGACATGTACGAGTTAACCTCACCTCAATATGAGAAACGGTGTGGCTAGTATCACTCCAGGTGTATGTATTTTGTTTAAAATGGACATCATTTCTAATAAAAACATCTGGTATATGAAAAACTGATCAAATTATGAATTGAATTCCGGATTCCACATATAATTGTCATCTAAATATTAAATTTAATTCTAAATTAATTATGTATGTTTATAATTACGTTATGAATTCTGATTTAATTATGGATGTTTATAGTTCCAGGATGCATTATATGTTAAATGTGTATGAATTTGTTTGATGCAGGTACACTAATTGGAAAGGAGGTCAGAGAATTGCCTGAATGGATGGACACCCTTCCAGTGTTGTGAATTGCAGGCTTTCAGGCTCTTTGAATTACAGGTTGTTGTGCATTACACAGCATAGCCTATGCCAACAGTTTCAAACCGTTGGCATAGGATTCTGAGAATATTTTTACCAATGGTTCTATGTGAACCGTTGGTAAAAATTCATTCCTATCCTATCCCAACGGTTTGTTTAAACTGTTGGGAAAAATGGGAATTTGGAGGATATCCCAACGGTTCTAGTAAAACCATTGGGATAGGCTAATTTTTCTAACCTATCCCAATAGTTCTCTGTAAACCGTTGGGAAAAGCTATCCCAACGGCTTACTTACCAATGGTTCTGTGGCCTTTCCGAACGGTTCAGAACTATTGATAAATCATCCTTTTCCAGTAGTGGTCTCAGAGGGTGCGAACCATGAGAAGGGGTGGAATGGGTGACTCCTTTGTCCATTGTTATTCCTAGATGGTGGAAGATAGATGTCTGTTGTGAAGGGATTTGAGTTAAAAATTCCCCCAACCCTATGGGCTGGGGTTGTTCCCGTTCTTCTTTTGATGCGCTATGGCCCAAATTTTTTGGTCTTACAAGGGAATTTTGATTTAAAAATTCCTCCAACCCTGTGGACTGGGGTTTTCCTACCTTGCGGCGGTAGCCTCCGCTATTTCCAACTTTTCAATTTCACATACTCTCATGTGGGTGTGAGCTGAGTATGGCATTGGTCCCTTAAGGATTATATGGTCTTTTAAAGATATGAGCACTGGTTGCTGGTTGACTTTCTATACAGGGAAATCCTGCTGGATGTTCTTGGTTTCTTAACTTAGAAGATCTTTTATGTATTGATCTCTTTGATCATGATGCTTTTGAGACTTACTCTGGGCCAGTTTTTTCGAGTATCCCATTTTCCTGAGTAGGGGTTTCACTTGATTGATACCTCTAGGAAATGACATTGTAGGATGTCATTTCCAAAGCGGTTTGTTGGATGGGACATGGGGTTAAGTGTAGAGATCCATGTTCTCCCCATCCATGAATATGAACTCCATTCGGGGAGTCACCAATGAAGTGATGAAACTTATGCAGTGCATGGAGGCAAGCCAGTTCCAGGTTTTTCTTTCTCCATTCTAATTGTGGATGCCTTGTGGATGGGAGGGCTTCCAGGTTGATTAGACGGTGAAGGTCCCCTATCGTGTTGACTTGGTCCACATACCCTTCATAGGGTAGTAATTTTTCTTTTAGCTGACAATGAGTCATTCATATATTTAGGTGAATGTCATGAATACATTCCCGAGACAACTCTCATGGTATGTTGAAGTGAGAAGTGGTCTTAGGCCAATACATCATTGGTATATTATCCTTAGCTAGTTGTCTTCTCACAAGAAACATATCTTGTTTTTTTTTCTTCCAGAGGCTCCACTAATTGATATGTCTAGCTCAACTACTTTTTAATAATTTCATTCCATGAAACAAGAATTTTGGGAGCCTTATTGATTTTTGGATGGTGCGGGGGTGGCTTAGAAGACGAGTATGGCCCCGAGACATTCTATGGATGAGAAATAATATCACTCATTATAGACGGAGTGCCCGATGTTTCTAACTCCTTTTTGAGTGCCTTAGCAAAGGAGGTATTTCTCACATTTGTTCTGGCAAGGGGAGGACCTTCCTACCAGTACAAATTTTGATTTCAGCAAGGACCTTCACAATTGGTTCTGCAATGGTGAGGGCTATTATTACAACTTGATGCACAACCATAGTAAATGTATTTATTGCGTAGACCCTAGGGAGGACCTTCAGTATGGGCTACAGTGAGGGGTGGACTTTCTTGCTGCATGATGTTACCGAGGGGAGGACCTTCACAGTAACTGCCATTGTAGGGAGGGCCTTCGCAATGACAATCATCGTGGTGAGTACTACCATCATGACTTAATACCTAGCTATAGGGAAAATTTCTTCAGTGCCCATCTTGGGGAGTGCCTTCAAAATGTACCATAATTAGGGAAGGACCTTCTTATTTCTTGGCGTTACTATGGTTAGGGCCTTCACCGCAACTACCATTGTGGGGAGGGCCTTCGTAATGACTATCATCATGATGAGGACTACCATCATGACTTGATGTTTGACTATAGGGAGAAGCATATCTACAGTGTATACCCTGGGGAGGACCATCAGGGTGGACAACAGCAAGGGGAGGACCTTCTTACTGTCTAATCTTTAGGTCTAGGGGAGGTATACCACTATGCACATCAGGAGATAGGCTCTCGTGATTGATCATTCTTGGCCCACGGGGTGAGCCTCCATGGGTGGTCTGTGGAGGACCTTCAGATCTTCTAGTAGAGAAATTGCAGGGAGGGCCTTCGCAACTGCTACTACCACTTCCATAATTTTTTAATGGAATGATAGGGTCTTGAGACTTTATTGATATATGTTTGAGGGCATCAAGAACCCTAGCTTCTAGTAGAGAAGGATCATGTATGTGCTCTTCATTTTCTAATTGGCTTTGGTGCCTTTCATTTTTTAGCACTCTCTTATGGGTAATCGAGGCCATCTGCTATTGGTAATGGCCTTCATATACGAGTACCTATCTTGTTGGGTCCAGTGATTTCATCGGGATACACCGAAGGGCATCTTGAATTTTAGCAGGAATATATGCATGTCCTGGTGGTCTTCATATTCACAAGAGAGGATTTTTATCTGCTTGCTTTCTATTATATTTGTCTCACAGGATTTTTATGAATCCAAAAGAATTTGACTCTGATCATATTTTCTTATTTCCCTATTTGGATGGTGGGATTGATATGAAATAACAGGTGTTTGTGTCTAAGTGTAGCTGATTTCCACCCTATTTGGTTTAAGGTCTTATTGTGCACTGATAGATATCTGCATCTGCCTATAGGTTGTCCCTCTGTCTTCACAACGGGACCGGCGACCACTAGCAGGGATGTGCATGTGATCGTATTGTGCCACCCTATTTCTGTGGTGGGCTTGATTGGAGTGGGTAGAGTCATATGTATGCCCATTGAATTCCACTGCATTAGTATAGTGGAGTTACTCCTCAGGAGCCAGGGTGATAGCGTGTTTCTAATTATATATTCGCCGCCCTTGGTGGAAATCCCAAGGGGCTCGAGTCTATTGGACTTTAGCAGGTTCCCTCGAAATAAGGTTCTCTTCAGTGGGAGGAGGCTTTGTCATCTGGTGTCGGCAGCGATGCTCTCTTGTGAGGGATCGTGAGTAGGACCCCTGTGTAGTTGAGATGAATTTTTCATCATCAAATTCATCTGCATCCCTAAGATAAGGGAGTTACTCATTGTCACGTTTTGGGGACAGGCTCCAGAAATGGTTTGAGATAACCACTAGGCCCACCTTGTGTTGGGGTTCCAGCCGCGGTTGAGGAGGTAGCTAGCGAGTCTTCACAGACTGGAGGTCTTGTCTCGTGGACTCCTGCATCGTGAGAGTATCATTTCGGTGGTACTCTTTGATCGGCATGTTGGATACCCAACATTGAAGATGTTGGGTAGGAGAGGGGGTCCTGCTCATCATTGGGGCCCCAGCCGCCTGTGGGATTGCTGATGCATGTGTCTGCATTGGTCGTTGGGATTTCATTTGGATCGAAGGTTGCTCTGTGAGAACTTTTAATATACATATATGACATACAAACCACAAAACCTTGTTAAAGTAGCATTATTTTAAAACATGTGTATATTTGATGATTTAGCTTGGCCCCCTTCTGCTCTCTCTTTTTTTCGTTTTTGGGAGAAGGGTCTTGAGTAGGGTAAGACTGCCACCTTAGTTAATGAGTCACATTGGGTTCACCATTTTTTCTCCACCTCTGAGGTGGTGCATTTTACGCATACCGGGGTGAAAAAAATGGACCGACGTGCAATGTCCTTTTGTCTTTTATCATTAGGGTAAAACTACCACCTTGGTTAAGGATTCACATCGGGTTCACCATTTTTGTTCCACCTCCAAGGTGGCGTGTTTTACGCATACTGGGGAGAAAAAAATGGGCCGATGTGAAATGTCCGTTTTTCTTTTATCATTGGGGTAGAACTGCCACCTTGGTTAAGGATTCACATTGGGTTCACCATTTTTGTTCCACCTCCGAGGTGGCACATTTTGGGTGATGGTGAAATGTTCCAATGAGGATCATCACCTATCCCTTTTTCCGGAGACAGTTTCCTGTCAAATTCACCATTTCTTTTGTTTCAACACATTCAGCATCATTATCCTTTATAAGAATTTTGGATTAACCCCATGACGACTGGGCAATTCACCCCTTTCACATTGTGAAGGAGATTCCACAGTCAGTCGGTCCCAGTAGGCAATTGTGTGGGTTCAAGTACTCGTTCAATCAGTCTTCCTCGGATATAAATTCCTCGGATGGTCTCCAACGGGTTTATTCATGGAGCTAGAAACACCCAACGGCCCTGGTATCCATGATTCTTGGACATGCTTTCAAAAGGAAGGCGCTTGTTGATTGATGATTCATCCAACGACACTTGAGGACTCCATTGGTTGAGAGGATTGGAAGTCAGGCTCACCGCACCCTTTTGGGGGAGGATTATTGCCTATTCTAGGACTCTATTATAGATTTAATTTGTGTTCAAATTTTTATGAATCCTTGGTTCATTCCCAAAGAGTTTTTCCATGGGCTGCCCTTGGTTTGAAGGATCGTCGTAGGAATACATATATTTGATGCTATAGAGGTATTGTTGACTTCAACCATACAATAAGGTGCTCTGAAGTTTTTCATCATCCATGGGGGTGGAAGGTGATTTGATGTTGGTATCAGACCCATAAGATGGGTTTCCTACATATCTGCGGGAGAGGAATCAGAACCTACGTAGTTATTAATTATGTGGGGATTACACATAGAAGCTTCCCATTTGAGAAGAACATGATTGGGTGAACCCTTTTTGATGGGAACCCATTTGAGATCGGGTCTTCAAGTAGGCATCCTATATAGCCTAGTTTGATTAGGAATCAGAGTTATCATGGTTCAGGTAATATGGATGTTGCAATCGTTACAAACCTCTAAGCCCACGTGAGTCATGCTCAGTGTGAGAAACAATAGGATGTGAGAGATCCAACCAAACACATGATTCCTCTTATGTTGGTGGGAGAGGGGGAGAATATAGCGGAAGAGGACAGGGGGACCATTGGTGAGGGCGCGGAGTGATGAACCATTCAATTTGAAATGACATTGAAAGTCATGTGGCTCAGCCTCAGAAGATTGGGGACTTACCTCCGAGGGAGGGCCCTAGAATACGTTCTGGGAAGGGGAGGAGTTTTTTCCTCATCAAAGGATAATCGAACATAACTCCTTAGACTGATCACTATTCCTCATTGAATGGAAAATCAAGTGATCACCCATTAATCCCTAGAATGGGGAGGTTCACGTTGGAATCCTAAGGTTGTACTCTATGTTACCATGGGAATGTAGACCCACAGGAATTCCCAAGTCCCGAACCATTGTGGGGAGAGCCTTTGTGACTCTGTTTACCATGGATATGAAGACTCAGATGGGCACACTGATGCACCCTATGGTCTGATCATACAGGTCTGGTGGCTTTGGAGAAGGCTTTGGCCTAATGTCGGAGGACTGGTTTATAGAGGGATTATGGAGGACTGGACGGTAGTGGAGGGGTGAGGTTGGAACCGGAGGAAATAATACCTGAAAATACCCCATTCCATATATTGGTTTCTTATGCGGGGTGGGGGAGGCTTCGCATATTGTAGTGGTATGTTTGAAAAAGGTTTTTCTGCATATTGATGTGGTATGCGGGAATGGGTATAGACCACCATGTACCATAGTGGTACGCAGCCCATCACGCTGCTTTGGTTTCCATCCACATACTGATGTAGTATGTGGTGTTGGATTCAGTCTACGTAGTGATACACTATGCGGAGCACCATATTGAAGGAGGGTTCGGGGGATTATTATTTGTGGGAAGTTCATCTGTGAGAAGTATGTGGTTCATGGTTCACCCATTAGGTTCGAAGTTCTATTTTTTTATTGAATTCCCTCGTTTTATGGTTTGTGGCTGGCTGTACCTACAGAGAGCATGGTTCTCAATTCAAGCTCCTCCAATGATTCAAGATTGAAGCTGGAATCTTTTCCAAACTCTTTCATCTAACCTCTGTATTCCCTTCAAGCTTTCATCATCCATCCTTTATCAACTCATTCTATGCTCCTTTTATAGAGCATCGGGGCAATTGTATCTATGGGCATGTGGTACCATTTTCAGAGGCCCATGAAGAGATATCTTGACCCATGGAAGACTCGGTCAACTGGGGTTTGTGGAGACTTCAGCTTGTGATCATGGTTCGTGGAACCCTCTTGGTTTTCTTCATTTGAGAACTGCTGAATTCAAGAGATGGTACATGGATGGCCTTCACAAGCACAAGTCCTTCAGCGACGTAGTTTTCAATCAGCTGGGTTCACTGGCCATCACTATGTGGTCCAGTGCCTCGTAGATCATTCAACGTACCTAGTGGTTCACTATCCAGGCAGTCCGCAAACCTTTCCCAGTGATGGTACACAGGACACTTGAAATTCTTTGAAAACTTGAGTCTCTTCAAGTTTCTTCTGAAATTTGAAACTCAATTTGAGTACATTCACCTTTCTAGACCTGTAGGAGTACTTTATTCCTTCTACAAAGTGATTTTGGGGGTATTTTATTGGCATAGTTTTTAGGACCCTACAATGCTTTTTCTTAAAATAAACTCTAAGCATCTTCCTATATCAATTGATGTGTTTCAAGGAGGATTTAAGCACTCCATGAGGGATAAAATATCTTTTTTTATAGAAATTAAAACATTCATCCAGTTCTCTCTTTTTGAAAATATCACCTTAAATTCCATGCATGAAAACTTACGCAAACAAATAATTAGAAATAATGTGAATTTTTAGTCAAATACTTAAGGATAGAAATAAGGGTGGGACTTGTTTCTCAATCTAGAAACCCTTCTTTTTTATGAGCCAGTTGTATGAGAACTCTCCATTATTGATACTCCTTTATTTTTACATATTTGTTCTTATTTGGGAAATATGGTTTTCTTTTTATCTTCAACATTCACCTTGTGTGGAACTCCCTTTTTTACAATGTCTAGTAAAGTACATGCATTATTTTTTTCATGGTCAATATTTCCATAAGACTTTAATGGTACTTTGGATTTATTTCTCAACATATCCTTCTATTTTAGTAGAACAATATGGAATTTTTTAGGAGTGTGGCCAACTTTTTCACACCTTCCACATAACAACCTATGAGATCTTGAGTTATAAATTTTTTAAAACCTCTCATGAAATTTGATTTATTAATGTAGAGATACTTTTTTCCTTTATCCCTTTCATTCACTTGTAAATTTTTCATCTATGAATAAATTTATAATAGGTCTATCTAAAAAGTTAGGAATTCATTTGTAACATGCTCAAATTTCTTGGATTCTACACATGGTGTCTTTATAACCTTTTTGTTTCCCTTCTTAGGTAACTCCTCTAGCTCTTCTTTTAGGGTGTCTCCTACCAAATTGATCCTCTTATTTCTCTCTTGGATTGATTCCATTATTTGTTTCATCTTTCTTCCTTTAATTATAAATTACATGGCAAATAAATAATGGTACATGATGTGTCCTTTTCTCACACAGTAGAAGAACCTTCTATTTGGTGAATCATTCTTCTTATTTTTCATCAAAGGAGTATTTTGCTTAATACTTTTCTTCACTTGTTTATATCCCAAGGAAATATCATCTTTCCTTTTCCTCAAATTTTATTTTTGTGTTATTTTATTCTCATCAACATAATAATTTCACTTGATAATTTTATACTATAAATACTCACTTCTATGACCACTTTTATTATAGTACTCATATAAAGTTTCAAGAAATTTTAATTTACTCCTAACGAATTGATTTTTTTTCTTCTATGAATATTTTTTATGTCCAATAGTATTTCACTTCTCTTTAGATCTTATCCCCCTTATTTTAGGACTTACATGATCTCTATAAATTGATATATTGTTCCAATATTCAATAGATTTATACCTAAACCTCTAACAGCACTAATAGTGGACTACAAACCTTATTCTTTTTTCCTTTAGCAACAATCTTAAAAAAATTGACCCATTGTGGTTTTTAATCAAAATTATCTTATTTTGGGATTTATTTGGGGAGAAAAAATTCATACTCTTCTTCACATCCACCTTTGATAATGTGGTGGTTTTCCCTGTATTTTCCTTGGCTTGGATTTTGAATTGTAATTTGTACTAACAAGTGGAACAACATTATTACAAACAGAAATATCAAAATCATGGATTTCCTTTTTTATGAGATTTAAGTAGATTGATATTTAGATGCTCTCAAGATCTTTTTTCCATTAATATGATTTTTTTATACAAGAATCTCAATAGCAGTCTTCATGTCCACATCCTTTCTTTTAGCTTTTTATAAAGATCATTCTTGGGTGTTTTCTAGATTTCTAAATGTTACCTCCAACTCAATGCACTTTAAATTTAGAGTGATCTTATGGTATTCAAGAGATCTCAACCCATATTCAAAATCATTTATTATATTATTAATCTAATCTTAATTAATCTCACCTCCCACTTATATAGAATTATCAAGCTCATTTATTTTTATTTTATTTTATTTCCAACAGAGCATCATGAAAATTCATAGAGGTTATGTGAAGTTTTTCCAATGCATGAATCACTTAAATAAAACAAATTCTATAAAAAAATTCTCATAGAAACCCCCTTGAAATTATTCTTAACCCAATGAAATATTTTCATTTCAAAGTGATGAAGATTATTCCTTATATTCAACAAGTTTAGTGAGAGTGTTACATTATTGTAATATTTTTTCCAAATCTTTCTCCATATCTTCATCTTACAACTCCATATCCTATTTTTCATCATATAATCTCTTGATAAACCCAAATATATAGATGATAACCTCAATAGGTACTTTATTTTAATAATCATTGAATTTAAATTATAAGTATTTAAATAGTCATAGAATCAACCTCTTCGTACACTCCATATCTAGAATTTGATTCGTCAAGAGGATTATAATAAACATATTTAATAGATAGACTATTACTTTGATTACCTTTATATATTGGTGAATCCTATTCCATTTTTAAATCATTATAATATTCTAATCGACTCTTTTCTTCATGATATTCATAGTTTTGGCCAAGACCTTCAAGTTTTCATAAATAGGAATGGGAACTGAATTTTCTTATGAGTCTTATCTGAACATTATTCAAATATAAAATACATATATATCTGATAAAATAAACCATGAAATAAATATTATATTCAATCATATAGAAACTATATTATCTCTAATACCAATTAAAGTATCTAATGGATCATGTAGAAACGTTAAGGGGTGAATCAATGTTCCCCTATTTTACTAAATTTTACATTTTCTTTTATTTATCCCCTATTGATAATTAAAAAACTATATCAATTAGGGATTAGGGATTGGTTAAAGGTATATAAACATTAAACACCACATGTAATGCAAAAATAAATTGTAAAAAAAACATGAATAATTTTTATAAGTGCTGGTCCTAATGTGGCTACCAAATTCTTATTGTGTTTGGGTTGAGTTCAAGATACAAATTTTTTCAGGAATCAGTAAAAGTGATTATAATTGGGTGAGAATGTATCATCATATACTAAATACCTACATTATTTTATTTTAAAATTGTGGAAACCTTATATAAGATTCAACATCCACTTCCCTAGGAAAATTATTATCTCTTGATAGGGTCTTTATTTTTGTCCCAATAGTTCTTTAGTATCCCAACTAGTTGGGCTTGGATTAAATTGTTAACCTACAGTATTCATTGATCCTCCTAAAAATCCTTAAAAATATCATCCTTTATACATTGTATGTCACTGCAAAAACTGGAATAAGATCTTACTCCTTAATAAATAGGTCTTGAATCTCTAAAATTTGTTCATAAATACTATATGAAAGTCATCCTTGTTCTTCAACAAAATCTCACTATGATCTTCAATAATAGTGACTCTTCAATCTACCAAAGTCTCAAATTAAATGATAAGTAGTAGTAATAGTATTTTATCTATCTATCAATCATATTATATGATATATAAATATCTTAAGGATTATTTTTCTTCTTTTCATTCTTCTTTTTTGACACATAAGATTTTTTCTCACATAATTATCATTATCTTCCCCTCCTTCAATAAAAATATGTTATTCAGAAATACAGTATCAAATTTTATTCAATCAAAATATTATTTCTTTTTATATTATATTGATACGTGTATAAAATATCATGAATATTTTTTCCATATTTGAATATGGAAATTTCCTTGATTTTCATTAGTGTATATTTCTCCTTTTAAGTTGGTTAAAAATATCTTAAAGCATGTATTTCATGGATTTTATGTGATCATATTATGATCATATATAGAAAAAACAGCCCATATATTTTCCTAATCTATCTTCAAGAATCAAACATGCATATGTAAATAAAGAACAACATACCTGGAATGTGATAATAGCACTTTTCATCTTCCTTCTTCAAGGGATAAATCTTAATGAAGATCAAAAGGTAGTTGAACTAATTCTCCTTCCACTGAGGGGGAAACTAGCTAATGGATCCAATTTCATAAATTTAGGATTCCAAAAATTATCTAAGGGGTGATAGAAACTTTTCAGGAATGAGATGAATGAGGCTTTATATAAGGGAGTGTTCTTCAGAGATCTTTTTAAGAAACTGATGATCACATGCCATACTAAACAAGAGGGATCACATCCCTTTATATATACAACCTCGATACTCTCTATTTAATTAAACCCATTGTTCATATACAACGTATTGGGTTCATACATTACTTCCCGTTGTAATAATCCATTCAATCCATTCAATGGATATAAAGGATATAATTAATCCATTCATAATGGATTAGTAACTGAAAGAAACTGTGTAGGAGGGAGGTGGAAGATACATGCACTCAACCTCCATTATGTTGGGTGAAACATATTCTATCAAATGTATTAGATGCATATATTTTTATAACATAACTATAAATATCCCACTTACACTAAAATACATAAGGACTTCATATAAAACTCCACATATCTTCATGAATCCATCCAAAACTTCGTTTTTATATGGTTTCATTGAACTCTCTTAATTTTGGAATAAACACTTTGTCTAAAACTTAATCCTTATCAAAATAACTAACTGTGTGACCCTACACATCTTAATAGAATTAACAAAAAATATAAAATCCATATTTTATTTATGCAAGAAAAGAGAAGCCACCAGGAAAACATAAGTTCTACTCAATCTACTAAGGGTTTTGGTGTGATCTCCATCAAACATACTCATATATCCTTATAACCATGTCCATTACAAGATTTATTATATACATCATATGTATACTTGTATAATACCTTTTCCCCTGACACCAAGTGACCACCGTACATGGAACATATCATGCTAAAATAGGCCAACTCCTCTTTTCTTTATACTCTAAAACAAACTGATCTGGTTAATGAATACATCACATGGAATTAATCTAACATATGAGAACATCACATTACCCTCATTCAAGTATCTAAACACATCATATGTGACTCAAATAATCATGTCCATGCATTTCCTATATCCATTCCTATAAAGTTCTATTTATCTTTACTCATCATATAAGTGAAAAAATCCCATCTTGGTTGTGTTCCAATTGATAACATGCTTGGGAACATACCCAACCACCACTGATTATCTAAGATGCAATGGATTTCATGTAATGGGTACTGAAAACCCTTGAACCGGCCTTTAGAAAATGAAAAAAAATGATTTTCAGGCAAGGATTGATAATAATTATGCACCCTAAGTATATTGATGACTATATGACATTCCATGAGATATACTTTGGTAGGTAAATCCAAGTAATAAGTCTCTACTTATCACCTCATTAATTCATTATCCATACCCTATTTACAACCATTTGTAATTATTAAAATATTATATTCATGAAAATATTAACATATCATTACAACCAATATGAATTTGTGATGATCATCGATTAGGGGAAACTTAAAGCTATGCTTTGAGGGGATATAATCAGTCTACCATCCATGTAAAATAAATTGTAGCACACATAAATGAATGATATATGGAGATATAATTTATTATTAACTAATTCTACATTATATATTCGTTACATCAATCTATCAAGTATCGAATACCTAGAGACTTACCATGTCCCTTATATTGTTGTTGTAGTAATGGAATCATAAACAGATCTACTACATTGTCCTATATAGTCGCCAATAGATACTTATATCAACCCTCTCAATAATATCACATATGAGATGGTATTTATAAAGTATGTGTTTATTCCTTTTGTGAGACCAAGGTTCCTTAGACTAAGTGATAGATCTATTTTTGTAATAGTAGAGATCGATTTCTTCTTGAATTCTAGGAACCACCACAAGTTTAGAGATGAACTTCCTAATCCAAATAGCTTCCTTCACAGCATCTGATGCAGCAATGTACATTGCATTTTTTGTTGAGAAAACTATGTTTTCTTTTTTATAACTCTTCCAAGTGATAGATATACCATTTAGAAAAAACATGAAACTAGTTTGAGATCACACATCATTTATATCAAATTGGAAACTAACATAACTGTAACCTTTTATATAGATCTCATCCTCTACTCCAATGATAAAGAATATATTATTATTATTTCTCATGTATTCCAGGATATTCCTTACTATAATATAGTGACTCTAATAAATATTATATTGGTATCTATTTGTTATTCTAATAACATAGGGGACGTCAGCTCGAGTACACAATATGGAAAACTTGATAGAAACTGCATCAGATGCATAAGTAATTCTATCCATCCTTTCTAACTCTTTAGAAGGATAATAAACCTTCCTAGGATTCATGAAATGTAAGATTAGTAAAGAATAATTTTTGGATTTCTCTATGATGAACCTCTTTATAACTTTACCGATGAAAGTTTCATGACTGAGTCCAAGTATCCTCTTAGATTTATTTCTATAGATCCTTATACCTAGAATGTAAGATTCTTCACCCATGTATTTCCTTGAGAATTATTTTCCCATCCAAATCTTCATAGATTTAAGAGTAGAGATATAATTTTTTATAAGTAGTATTTCATCCACATACAATATCAGAATCACTAATATACTCCCACTAATCTGCTTATATACACAGGAACCATCCATGTTCTTAAAGAAACCAAGCTCTTTGATTGAATCATCAAACTAGATATTCCAAATTATATAAGCCTACTTCAATCCATAAATGGACTGTTATAGATTTTATATGTTAATAGTCTCATTTGGAACTTTAAAAAATTTAGGATATATCATATATATTTCCTCAACTAAATTTCTATTAAGGAAATCATTTTTTATATTCATTTGATATATCTCATAATCATAATGAGATGTTATGGATAGAAAAATCCAAATGAACTTTATCATATCTATAGGTGAAAATATTTTTCTATACCATGAATTTATGTGTAACCATTTCCCTCCATGTATTCTCTATAGTTAGACACTCTACTACTCATGCCATATTTCTTACAAAAACCCACTTGCATCCTATAGGCCTTACCCCTTTTGGTGCATCCTCCAAATTCTAAAATTGGTTAGTGTGCAAAGAGTCCATTTCAAATACCATGGATTTTACCCATTTATCAAAATCATAATTCCTGATTGAATCATGGTAGAAAGTCAGTTTTTCACCTATGAGTGCTACTTTATTATCATTTTCGATGAGAAATCCATATCTCTCAAGTTCCTAACATATCCTACCAAACCTTTTAGATTATTGTGTAGCTTTAGTTGGTTCTTCTTTCATAACTCTTTATGAAACTATTTCAACTTCCATATCATTAACATTTCCTACTTATAGGTTTTAAACTTATCCAAGTTCAATATTCCTCCCACTTACTCCATGATTGATAAATTACTTCTAAAGGAATTTAGCAAATCTGGCCACAAACACTTTGTTCTTATTAGGGTTATAGAAATAATATCTCTTATTTTCCTTGTGATAACCAACAAATAATCATTTTTCAGACTTAAGGTTAAGTTTATTAGAATCCAAATGATATATATATATATATTCTTCACAACCCCACCTACTCATAAAATACATAGTGTAACATTTTTTAATCCATATCCCATATGTATTCTTTATAACTAGTTTAGATGGAACATAATTTAGTAATAAAGCAACAATTTCCAGATCATAACACCAAAATTTAATAGGAAGGCCACATTGAATCACCATTGATTGAACCATGTATAATAGGGTCATATTTCTCATCTTAGACACACCATTTCATTTTGGTGTTCTGGGATGGGTGATTTGTTAAAAAATTCCATAATCCATCATATGGTTAATTAATTCCCAGCTCAAGTATTCACCACCATGATCTGAATAGAGGATCTTAATAATCTTTATTGGTTGATTATGTACTTCATTATGAAACAATTTTAACTTTTCAAAAGTTTCATGTGTGTTTCATCAGAAAAACATATTCATATCAACTAAATTCATTAATAAAAATAACAAAATACCTAAACCACCACTTTTTGTACACTCATTGGTCTACACATATCACTATTTATGATATCCAATAGTCCACTATCCATTTAACCTTTTCTAATAAAAGGTTATTTGGTCATTTTTCTTAATAAACAAGATTTTAAATTCTTAAATGATTTATAATTTAATTATTAAAATAATCTATTTCTATAGAGTTTTCGGAAGAGTTTCTCATTTATATGTCCAAGGCGACAATGAAAAAGGTAACTAGGATTAAAATCAACCTTGAAATTCTTATATTGAATGTTATAAATAGTAATATTCATATCTAGAATGTATAAAGAATTTATTATATTATCAATTCCATAAAAACTTCCACTCATATATATCGAACAACTTTTGTTCTTAATAGAAAAGAAAAATACCTTCTTATCCAAACAAGATACAAAAATAAAATTCTTGTTTATAGAAGGAACATAATAATATTTTTCCAAATCTAAGATTAATACACTTGGTAAAATAAAATCAAAAGTACTAACTTCTGATAAAAAAACTCTTTCTCTATTACTAGAATAAAGATTTACTTCACCCTTTGTTAATTCATTTCTATCTCTAGGTTTGTGTTTGTCAACAAAAATTTTTGATGTGCACCCAATATCAAATACCCTTGATTTTTAGTTTGTGGAATTAATCTCTATAATATTCACATTAAAATTTTTAGAATGCTTATCCTTGAACACTTCACAATTCTAGATACCAATCTATAACTATTTTATAGGTTATACCTATAACTAATTTCAATATGATTATTATGTAGTATACCATGATCTATAACAAACACATATTAGTGGGTGAGTATGATGTTTTATATATTTTAATCAATGAATTTTATTTAAATTGTTCCCACTAAAATTGATGATCCCATACATCATATCTATTTTGTGATCCAAGATCTATATTTCACTAATTATTGAGTATGTTTTATTATTCCTATAACCACTCAGTTATTTAGGTAAGGAATCATCCCAATCATAATAGTTTTTTATTCTTGAATAGTTGAGTAGGAAACACTTTTCCCTGATCTATCATATGGAAAAAAAATCAATTTTATTCATCTGGTATCATTCCTAAGGGTTTACTAGCTAACTGTCATCCAAATAAAATTCCAAGAACAGACTAACAAGGACAATCTAGGGGCATCTTACTTTGATAGAACCTTCTCAAGGATGATGTAGTGTAACTTATTACTTGATTTCCTTATATATTATTATCTAATAGTACCCTACTTTAGTAAAACCTACATAGTTGGATGATCGATGTCTTAACAAGTGATTCATTGGGAGTAATCTTATACTTAGTATTTGAATGTATTTTCATTTTAAAAGTCTCACCTATTCATTATAGATAATACTCATATTAAATTAAAAACTATTTCATCCTATGCAATCTATATATTCTCATATTTTATTCCATTATGCATGCATGCTTATAATGATTTAGATTTAGAATCCTTATTCTCTCCACTAAATTAATGTGTTCACGCCATATTAATGTGTAAATTTTTACACAACCCACGAGTTTTTGTTATTCATCCAAAATAGAATCAAAGTATATGAATTCATATCTGAATAAATCTCATGCATATGGTATATGATAATTTCATGTAAAGGAATAGTGTTATCCGAAATTGACAATATCTACATGAGTAAGTCCATATCCATAGATAGTCAACCCCCAATTTTATAGAACAAGTCATAAAACTCTAGTCTAGTGGGAATTCTAACCCAATGTACCTCTACTTGAGGATAATTTACTCAAGAGAAAATTCAATTTATAATATCTCTAACATATAATTAGCACAAATTATATTCAACAACTATTCAAATATCATTACTCTAAATAAGAAATTAAGTTCAAGGTTGATGAAAAACAAAATATTATGGATTCACACATAGCATGAAATGAAAGGCACTATTTCTTAAAAATAATTTATAATATAAATTTAAGAATACACAATGTTCACATTTCTTAACCAATTTACTAAACATGAATATCAAAGGAATTTAACAATTAAATAAACATTTTATTTATATTCTAAAACATGAGAAATAAATATGAACCTATTTTTTTAATATAGAAATGGAAAAAAATTATAATTTCTAACACTTATAATTTATAGAAAAATAAAATTATAAGTAAAATTACCAAAATATTAAAAAAATTGATTTTTTTTTGCATGTCGTATTTTACTGATAATATTCAGGTGAGGCTAGCCCATATAGAAATAGTATTTTTTGATATGGTATTCAAAAGTTAAATACAACTCATATTTTTATTACAATTGGTGATAACATATAACAAAAATCATATTTAATGATATAGCAGGAGTCGTAATTACATTACGATACTCTATTTTCACACAAACCCTAATTGTATCATATATTATGATATCTCATATTGTAAGATACAATATTGAAGAAAACCGTGAGTTTATTATATATTATACTTTATGATATAAATCTATTGTATGATATGATAGATCAAAACAAAATAAATATAACATATCATATATTATGATATGAGTGCATATAAATTAAAATATAAATTCTTCAAAAAACCAGTGAATTAAGTATGTTTAATCATTAAAGAACAAGGATCTGATATCACTGATGTATTTTTTGAGATCATCTTATGATCATGCATAGATAAAATAACCAATATATTTTTTTGATATATTTTCAATAATTAAACATGCATATATAAATAAAGAAAAAAATACATGAAATTGGATAATATAACCTTCCTTATTCCTTATTTGAGGGAGAAATCTTGATAAATATTACAAAACAATCAAACTAAGCCTACTGGCTCTAATGGGGGAAACACCAGCTAATGGATCCAAGTTTAAAACTTGAGGATTCATACAATGCTCGAAGTGGTGTTGGTGTATTTGTCATAACATGATGATTTAGGGTCAATAGAAGAGAGTGTTATTCATAAATCATTTCATGAAGCTGATTATCACATGCTACACAAAGAAGTAGGGATCACATCCCTTAATATATCCAACCTTGAGGCTCTCTATTTAATGAAATGCACCAACTACATGCAATGTATCAGGTGTGTATGTTTCTTCCCATTGTAATAATCTATTAATCTCATTCGATAGACATAAACTCTATAATTAATCCATTCATAATAGATTAGTAACCAAAATAAACCATGTTGTAAGGAGGTAGAAGATGTATGTACTCAACTTGTGATGTGATATATGTACGAACTCAGCCTTTATTATGTTACATGCAATGTATTCTATCATATGTATCATATATATAATATTTAAATGAATAAGAAAAATTATTCTCATTAATAAAAGATCAAATATTTCTATTTATTTTACTAAAATATATGGGATTATTTTTCTTTAAATCTTTGAAAAAAACACACATGCAACCTCCACAATTACATGCCTTCATGTAAAACATCCTTATGGAATGGCCTTCTCTTTATAGTGTGGATTATTCTCAAATAACAGAATCAGAAACATATTTATTCTTTACTCAAATCATCTTTAATTATAATCTTTATAATAATTTTGGTGTTGAAATATTTTCATAACAACAAATTTTTGTCTATTTTAATTTATTCATTTGGATATTTAACATCTAAAGCTTCACTATTATCTTATGATGGCCTCACATTTTTAAAAATTGATAAAAACTTACATAAGATTTATAATATCATACACATAATAGTATAAGTCTCAAATTATCTTATGAATCATATTTATTTACATAATTTTTCAACTTGCATAAGTTTTTATTATTCTTATATATTTTGTAAGTTTTATGAAAAACATAAATATCACTATGATTCTTGAACTTGTGTAAGTTTTTTCCCTATACACATGTTTTTTTATTTTGATTAATATTAGTGAAAAACTTATGTACCATTATAAAAATGTTACATACCCAGTGTCTTCCAAATTCCCCACCTATCCTAATATAAATTGTTATGTATATAGGGTGAAGCTCAAGAATTCACCGATTATTCAGTTCTGAGAAAATTATATTATGCATATAATAAAATCATACATAGTTTATACTTGTTCTAAATTTCATAGAGAGTACACCACAAAAAAAATTCTTGGAATATATCTTACGCATCTCAGTAAGATGTCTCCTTTATCAATTATAGATCAATCTTAAACAAATATCTTCTAAGGTGTTATCTAAATACTTGAAAACATTTCAAAAGATTTTAAATCTTCTGAGAAAATATAAATATATTTAAAAAAACCCTTAAAATTGATTTATAAAGTCATTATAGAAAATTAATAGAAAATTTTGAGTATTTACATAAACCTTCACTGAATTTTAATTCAATCTTTGTTTAAGACTTCTCAAGATATCATCCAAGTGATTTTCTCCACTAATTACAACAAAATTCATGCTCACTAACACTTAGATAGATTCTTTAAATAACAAACCAGATTTTTCCATTTTTAATCATAATAATTCAATTTGTATCATTATATAGCTCTTAAAACTCTATTTAAAATTATTATAGATATAATTATCAACCTTATAATAGCACTTGTCATTAATCCTTTAAAAACTATCTCTAAATTCATAAAATTTAAGGGTTGTTTCATGAATTTATTTATTCCAATACTCAATGAAATAACAATGCATAAATATTTTTATCTATATATGGATAGAATACCTTACATCTTCATTCATTGTGCCATTCAAAATATCCCAAGATTTAGTATAAAAATTAACTTTCCTTCAACTCCATTTGGATTCTTCAATATCTCTCTTTGGATTTATTATTAATACCCATTTCAACACTAAATTCAATTTCATCCATCTCACCATTATTGAAAATAAATACATAGGTGATAGTTTAAAGGAATATCATCCCATCTCATCATCATATTTCTAAAATGACTTAAAAGGTCGTATTCTCCCATTTTTTTCAAACTTAAAACATGATTCAATGCATTCAGATAATGTTGTCTTCACACCTTACTTATAAATGAGACATCATTTAATTCACTTTAAGTCTATGTGAGCGATGTTCAATTTTGAAAACAAGAGTTATTAACCTAGACATAAAAATTTTCCATTAATCTATCTAGAATATGATATAAACACTATTTTATATTGTTAGAGTTTTTTTAAATAGGTTTCCTTGAAATTTTATCACCTTCACTCAACTCATCAAACAAATAAAAGCATTCAAGTGCAAGGTACATTATTCCCCTTTTTTAGTTTAACAACAAATCCCCCTTGATGAACCATATTTGATACAATTAAAAAAATAGGAATGTGGTTGTCATACCTAAACCATTATATTTTTTAACCATTGTCCAGAAATTATAGATTCATATTAAATAATACCATCTATAATGTTCACTTATTGTAATCTCCTTCTAAATAGATTTACTCTGGAACTCTTTATCATGATTTTCTTTCCCCAAAATAAACTCCAAGCATCTTATGATATCAATTGAAGTGTTGCAAGGAGGATTCCTATACTCCATGATGGATAACTTCTTTTTTTGTATAGTAATTATAGTATTTATCCAGTTATCTATTTTTGAAATAAAACCTTCAATTCCCTATATGAAAAAACACAAAAACATATAATTGTGAATAAGGTGAGTTTTTAGTCAAATCCTTAATAAGAGAAATAGGGATGAGACTTGTTTCTCATCCCAAAAAATGTTTTCCTTTATTTTAAAATTTTTTGAGATCCCTTTATTCTTGTTCCTCCTTTTATTTTACAGGTTTATAATTCTTTGGGTAGCATTGGTTTCTTATTATCTTCAGTAGTTAACTTGTATAGAACTCCCTTTTTCATAGTGACTAGTAGAGAATATGCATTATTTTTTTCATTTTCAATATTAACATAATACTATAATGGTTATTTAGATTTATTTCTCAAAATTTCCTCTTATTTTGGAAGAAAAATCATGAATTTTGAAAGACTTTAACCAACTATTTTTTACCTTCTGAACAGCTCCTCATGAGATATTGAGTCATCACCTTTTAAAAACATCTCATGAAATTCAATTTCTTCATGTGGAGATACTTGTTTCACTTTAATACTTGTATTCACTTATTATTTTTTCATATATCTAGAAATTTATAATTGGGATACCTAAATATTCATAAATTCCTTTATAAAATTCTTAGACTTAATATATTTTCCACATGGTTTCTTCACAAACTTTTTGTTTTCCTTCTTAGGTAACTCCTATAGCTCTCCTTTTGGGATTTATTCTACTAAACCAATCCTCTTGTTTCAATATTGGATTTATTCCCTTATTTATTCAAACATAATTTTTTAAAATTTTGAAGTTCATGGAAAATTCTAAATGGTCCATGATGTGTCATTTTTTCTACATTATAAGCATGTTCTCTTTGGAGAATCTTCATTCTCAACTTTCTTATTTGGAGTATTTTGTCTAACACTTTTCTTCACTTGTCTATATCTCAAGGAAAACTCATATTTCCTTTTCCTAAACTTTTTATATTGTGGTGTTATATTCTCATAAACATAAGAATTGTTGTTGATTGGTTTATACCAGAAATACTCACTTTTTTGAAAACTTTTACTATATTAATCAAAAAAATCATGACATTTAAATCTATTGTTGATGAATATATTTCTTTTTTCTATGAATATTGCTTCTATCCAACAAGATTTCTCTTATCTTTAGATATTGTCCCTTTTATAGTAGGTATTATTTAATCTTTATAAGTTGATATATTGTTCCAACATTTAGTATAATTATTCTTAAACCTCCAACAAAAACAAAAGTGGCCTACAAAACTTATTCTTTTTCCATTGTCAATAATATAACTAGAATTTTCCCCTTGTTTTTTTGATAAAACTGTTTTTCTTTTGGGCTTTCCTTGGGGATCCCAAATTCATGCTCTTCTTCACACCCACCTTTGATGATGTGGTGGGTTTTCCATGATTTTTATCTACCCATATTTTCTTTTATTTTGAATTTTAATATGTACTAGCAAGTGACATATAATTAGTACAAATAGAAATATCTAAAACATGGGTTATTATTTTCCATGAGTTTGAGGTATATGGATATTTAGATGGTAACATGATCTTATCACCATTATTATGATTATATTTTGAGATAAAACTCTCAATAAAAGTTTTCATTCCAACATCCTTTCTTTAAACTCTTTTCTTGAAGATATTGCTTTTATGTTTTCCAAATTTCTCAACTATAGCTCCTACTCATGACACTTAAAATTTAGAATCTTATTATAGTCTTTAAGTTATATCACCCCATCTTAACATTACTTTATTATCTTATCCATCTGATCTTCATGAATATTTCCTCCATCTTGTACATAATTTTCAAGATCTTTTATTTTCTTTACTTTAATTTCAAACTGTGCATCTTTTACATTCGTAGAGTTTATTTTTAGTTTTTACAATGCATGGGTCACTTTTACAAAAAAAAATTAATAAAAAATTTATCACAAACACCTCTTTAAAATTATTATTCAAATAGTTAAATACATTCATTGAAAATTTATATGAATTATTCCTTAGATTCAATAATTCTAGTGAGAGTTCTACTACTATGTAACTTTTAAACAAAATATTTTTCGGTATCTTTATCTTCCAACTCCAACTACACTTTTTCATCATATAATCCCTTGATAAACCCAAATATATAAGTAAAAAACTAAATAATCTGTTTCTTCAAATAATACTTAACTTGAGTATAAGTTTTCAACTATTTCAATGGACTCATCTTCCTCAAACTCCTCACTACTAGAATTTGATTCTTCTATAGGATTATAATCAATAGATTTGACAGATAACCTATCAATTTAATTACATTAAAGTAGTGGTGAATCCTATTTCAATTTTTAATCTTTTTCAACTTATCATCCCATATTTTCTTTCTTTTCTTCAAGGTTTTGTATGATTACTCCAAGTTTGCATCAACAGGGATGGGCACTGAATTATCTATTTGAGCCTATTTTGAAGATTCTTCAAATCTAAGCATCATGTATACTTGATAAAAACAATTGATAAAGAAATATTAGATCCAATAATATGTAATTTAGATTAGTTATAATACTAATTTATATTCCAAATTGATCATACAAAAAATACTAAGAGGGGTTTGAATTAGGGTTCCCATGTTTTATTGAATTTTACTTTCATTTTTATTTATCCCATATTAGTAATTAAACCACTCTATCAGTTAAGAAGTATGAATATTTTAACACTCTATTAACACTCAACACCACATTGAATGTAGAAATAAAAAATAAAGAATCATTCCATACTTTTATAGTTTGAGACACAAATTTTATTACGACTACACAAAAGTGATTTCAATTGGGTGAGAAGGTATCATACTATACCCAAAGAATTAATTATTTGATTTTAATCTAGATAAAACCTTAAGTAAGGTTCTTTATCCACTTTCTAAGGAAAATCACTATATCCTAATATATTATTTATTATATCTCACAATAGTTATTAAATCCCATAACTAGTTGGGATTGGATTAAACTAGTGGCCACTAGTATTCAATGAACCTCCTTAAACTACTAAAAAATATAATAATTTATGATTTAGATGTTATTGTAACAACTTGAATAAGATCTTCCTCTTAAATGAATAAGTATTCAACCGCTAAAATGTGATCAATAAAAATATATAGAAATGGACCTTGTTCTTCAGAACAATCTCATTATGATCTTAAATAATGGATTGATTCTTCACTCAAACCAACTTAAATCATAATATTCAGAATAATTTTGATATTTAAATAATTTTAAAATATCATATCATCACCTGGTTTAATTTATTTTTCTAAAATTTTAACTTCTGAAGATTCATTGTTATCTTCTGAAGAGCTCACATTTTTTCAACTGATAAAACTTACATAAGATTTATAATATATTATTAATCATGGTTTGAGTCTAAACTTATCTAATGAATCATATGTATTTGAATATTTTTTCAAATAATAACTAATACATAAGTTTTTATAATTTTTATGAACTGCTTATGTTTTATGAAAAACATAAATATCACTATGATTATAGAACTTGAATAAGTTTTTTCCCTTTTTATAGGTTTTTCAAATTAGATTCATATCAATGAAAAATTTATGTATCATTATAAAAAATTTAGGTGCCCATTTTCTTTTAAAAATTATTCATATATCCTATAACATCTTGATATTTTTTATGTATGTTCTTTAGTTATTGATGTTTTCTTTCACTTTTGAATGTGTTGGGGACTTTCTATTCTCTTTAGAAACCTTTTTGGATTTAATTTTTAGATTATTTTAAAAGGAAATTTAATAATTTTTATGTTAATTTTTTCCCCAAATTAGGGTATGGGTTTTACGTATGTCTATGTACCTTCTACCCATATGTAGGACATATTGCGTAAAGGTAACCCTGAAATTATTAGGGGTGCATAAGGGTAAGTCACCCACTATATAAGGGTAGGGTGGAAATCCTATACATTGTGTAAGGGTAGAGTAATTTTTATATGAGTTGTATATGGTTACCTCATATGTTTCATAAGGGTAATTCACATTGTGTAAGGGTAACCCATTATTTTTAAAGGATGCATAAGAGTGTGTCATGTATTGCATAAGGGTAATTTGTATTGCGTGAGGGTAGACCCAAGTTTACAAAGGATGCATAAGGGTAATCAACCTATATGTATAGGTAATTCTAAGAAAGAGACCTATTTAAGGGTAAAACCACTTACCCTTAAATAGAATTTATGATCTGCGTAAGGGTAAACTATGTAACCCTTACGTGGTTCCCTTCTTTTGAAAAAAAACATTTTTAAAATCCAAATTTCATTCTTATTCTTCTTCCAAAAAGATCTGTAATTACCTTTTATGATTTTAAAAGATGTAAACCATGGTTATTGAATCCTTTAGACCCATTAATGGTTGTAACTCATATTTAAAATGATTTTAAAACTTACACATTCAGGATTTAGTTGAAAATGGAAAATAAAATAGTGTTTTAATTTGGGATTTTCCTATAAAAATAAAAATGACTACATTATTTTTTTAAATACCTAAACCTATGTTTCTTTAATTTTGATGGTCCTGTTAATTATATTTTAGGGTGTCCATTTGTTTGGTTATTGATACAAGATCTTTTATTGTTGTTTTCCTTTGATCATGGTGCATGGATATTCTCTTTTTTCCTTTTACAGGTCCCTCAAATGTGCTCTACAATATTATAATTAAGGTAGGTAGTTTCATAAGGATTTCCCTTCACTTGAAATATTAACATCTATCTCTATTAAAAGTTAATTTTTAATTGATTTCTGAACCTTTAATTAAGAATATTTTGATGAAGGTTTTAAAAATTCATGGAATGGTGGAATAAAACCCTTATTCTATAATTTTAAAATATTTGGTGTATTTTTTAGAAAATATGGATTGAAATGAGAAGTGTTGTAATGATATTATTTTACATTAATTATTGAAGAAAATGTATATAAATGAAAGATTATTTTGAATTAAATGAACTTGTATAAAGCTATTATTTGGTTTTGAAATGGAAATATCATGTTAAAACTCAAAATTCGGCATTTAGACTATGAATGATGAACTGGATTAAAAAGGATGATTTACCCATGACTGATTGTTTTATTAATTTAAATAACATGTGATCTTGAGTAGTTAGAGGATGATTAAGGAAATAACTCTAGGACTCTGGCCCCCTAGAAATGGATTAATGATGAAAACTCTAGCTAAACCTGATTCAATATAATTTTTCCCCAATGGGGTGTTGATTGATCCTATCCTAATAGCCTAAGCCTTAGAGATGTGTGCACACCTTTAGTCATGCTTTATTGACTGAGTAGTGTGAGGATCCTATAGCCAGGAACTAATGAACCTCATGGTATATGACCATGGTTCTTTACTTCTAATTTGATTATTACATGATAGCATTTATTTACCTTGTTATTCATGCCAATATATTATAAAATTTCTTATTTAAGACTATTTTTTATATAATTTACATATATAGTTTTAATATTTTTCTAATATAAATTTGGAAATAATTTGGCATGCGTCATTTTTATTTAAATTAAATCATAAATGGTTTATTTTTTGTGGAATTTTTCGTGGAAATTTTGGTGATATTATACTGGGATATGTTTTTCACACACCCTACCTTTTCCTTCAAGATTTATTTATACTATGTTGTTTCAGGTCCATGAAAAGTAAAAGTACCACTTGAAGGTAGTGGATGTACTTGACTAGAGGGACCTTAGGAATTAATGGTGATATATGGAGCATGTGTTACACCTATTTCAAGGAGATATTTTGATTTCATTATTATTGAATTGAGATGTTTGGTTTGATATTTTTTTACTGTGTGGAGTGTTACTCTTGATGACTATCCTAGAATGCTAATTATTCTTGTTTTTATTCTACTATTTTCATTTTATTTTTTTATGGTGAAATCATTTCCTCCTGATGTTGCTTGATTCCTTGGCACTAGTCACCAGCTCAGGGGGTGGTAATTCCCTTTAGGCCATGTTGGGATTGATTTGGGTACCATTTATGTGGGTTATCCAGGTCATTTCATGAAAAATTGGTATCATAGGTGGTTGAGCCTATTTTTTTATATTGGTATGCAGTTTGGGATGTCTTGGTAGATAGGATGTAGGGTTGTTAGGACTTAAGTGGTAGGTTATGAGCAAGAATCTACAAATATCTCATCATAAAGATCCTTAAGTTACTATGGGTTGTTTTAGAAAAGTGTCTTTGAGGAAATTTGATGATATGATTATAGACCTTTACTAGGCTTGATCTAAGTTTTGGGTATACCTATTGAATCCTTCTTGATATATTTAATGATATTTCATCTCTTGACTAATGTTTCCCTTTCCATCTATTGATTTTTTGTAGTAAAATTACCCCAAGAAGATGTTTGAATAGACCACATGAGGTAGATACTAATAATCCAAAAAAAAGTGATCCCTATGGTTGTTCATAACCTTGTTGTGGTTTTTGTGCATGCAGTGCAAGTTTGGGCTAAGTAGCTTCACCTATCCTTATTCATACTATAGAGGTTGTTCCCTAAAGGGATGATAGAAGAGATCATTCCTAGGAATTTATTCTTCTGAAGATACCGTCTTTCCATGTTACTAATTATCCTCAAGAGGTATAGGATTATTTAAATAAATTTTATCAGCTCTTTGAGTTCATGGAGATTCTTGAATCTGTTAAAGTGAAATGTAATACCATTAAGCTTAAATGGCCTAGAAGGAGGTGGTGGGAATTGATATTTCAGACTAGGAAGAATGTGGGCTTGTAGTGGAAAGACTTTAGGGATCTTTTCTTGGAATAGTTCTATCCAGAATCAATATTGATGGATAAATTGATATAATTCCTTAAACTTGAGAAAGGAAATCGAACTATGACTCAGTATGCCAACTGTTTTGCTAATCTTGTTCACTACTCAGTTGAGGTGGTATCAAATGAGAAGATGAAAGCATAGAAACTTGACATGGGTCTTTGAGAAGATATCAGATTTTAGGTTTTCTTTCTTCATCTCACCTTGTATATTGATGTTCCTAAAAGAGATTTGATGGTTAAACTTGACATGGCTATGAATTCAAGTCTGAAGAGAGTTCCTCCTACTCCTACTAGAAGTTTTAGTGGTCCCTTTAAAGGGAAGAGGATGTAGGATGAGTCACATTTAAAATATTAACAGAATACATCATCCATACATTCTACAATATCTAGAAAAGGCCCATTGACTTTCTTTCAATGTGGAGAGATTGAGTATTTGACTGTTAACTTTGATGGGTTTCCTTTTTTACCCCCTATGGGGTGTGTCATGTCTTTCAGAGAGAATGGGACCTAAGGATGAGTCGAGATGAACCTCCTCTTCTAGATTTTGGTAGGATGATATCCATGTTTTTCATTGATCTAGAATAAGAATCTTCAAGTAGTGATCTTCCTCTAGTAACTTCAGAGTTTTACTATGTATTTTCATCATACTTTTATAGTTTTATGCTGATGAGGGAGGTTGTAACACCCCATAATGTTAAAGTGTTAAAAGGATAATTGTTACTACCCATGTCAACAAGGTGGACCTTTTATTTTGAGATACTAAATTAGTATAACTCCATAGTTAATCATTCTTGTCCTGAAGTAGTGATCAGGATGGGGGGCCTCCTAGAAAGTTTACCATGGTGTGTGTGAATGAGGAAAAATCACACTAAAATAACATGTGTCATCCTATGGAGAGATTCATTAGTCTGATGAACCGTTTGGGCATGTGTGTGGGCTCTATGGATGAGACAACATGTGTCTGAGGGGAAACTTAGGTGGCTATGGGTCTCAACTTTTAGATTGGTATCAGAGCAGGAACTTGGATGGAAGTGTGGTGGCACTGCTTAGGTTGAGATTTAGGGTCCACAACATCTAAATGGGGTTAATGTAACACACTAGAATGTTGAAAGTTTAATAAGTTAAATGTTACTATCCATGCCAACAAGGTACACATTTTTTTGGATTCTACCTAATTAGAACTCCATAGTTAAGTGGACTTGGCCTAGAGTAGTGATCGGGATGGTTTACCTCCTGGGAATTTTCTTAGGGTGTGTTTGAGTGAGGAAAAAACACATTTAAATAACATGTGTTGGATTGTGGGGAAAATAATTAGTTTGATGACCCATTTGAGAATGTGGGTGGGACCTAGAGAGGGTAAAACATGTTTGCAGGGAAACTATGGTGCTCTTTGGGATGAGTTGTTATAGAGGTAGATTTTTCTATCAACTCGGTAACAGGTACCTGGCCTATTTATATTCTCTCTTACCATATATCACTAGTTGAACTAAAGGATTTTAAAACTCAGTTGGATGATCTATTGTCTAAAGTCTTCATCTGACCTAGTGTGTCACCTTTAGTGGTATACGGTTTTTGTCAAATTTGACCTCATGAGAAGAACTATCCCACACATAATCTTGAACTCACAATTGTATTGAAGATTCTGAAGAGTCAAATACATTACCTTTTTTTATAAAGGTTTAATGTTTACTCTAATCATAAAATCTTTAGTTATATCTTATCATAAAAATATTTGAACCATCGGTATAGATGGTGGATAAAGTACCTTTAGTCCTTTGATTTCAAAATTTCTTATACTCTTGGTAAGGAGAATTTCATTTCTAATACCTTGATTAGGAAACTTTTATCCCATACCATTAAATAATCCTAGAAGGAGTGTATTTTGATAAATCTCTTTGCCAATATGCATTTGGGAGTCTGGGAGGGTGATATTGGGGTTGCTTTGGTGAGTATTCAATTAACATCCTCACTTCTCAAGATGATTATCTGGGAATAGTATCTCGATAATGATTTCTAGGGAATTCAATATTCTTTATATAGTGGGGGTACCATCATCAAGTAGCCTCTATATTTAGAGGGTGTCCTATTCTTCTCGACTTGGTTTGTAGTTCATATATATCTAAGGAATGATGTGACGGGAGATTTCAATAATTTCTAATGGGTAGTACACCCTATCACCACAAAGATGTTTTATGATATGAGGCACCATTTCTGGTGTCCAAGTATGAAATGAAACATTGATGATTTTTTTCTCATTTTTATGATTATTAGTAGGTCAAGGTAGAGCATTATAAGCATTTGGATTTGATTAAACCCCTTCCAGTGTATACTTGGAAGTGGGATGAGATATCAATGGACTTTGTGGTCAGGTTTCCGCATACCTCTTTAGGAAAGAATATGATATGGGTGGTGATTAACTGATTGACCAAATCATCTCAATTTATTCTGATTCATGATACCACCAAAGTTAAGGACTTCGGAAACCTATATATCCAAGATATCATTAGATTTTATGGGGTTTCATCTAATATCATTTCTAATAGGGATTCCCAATCCACTTATCATTTTTTGAGGGGCCTCTTAGAGGTGATGGGATCCTAGGTAAAGTTGAGCATGGTTTATGATCCTTAGAAAAATGGTCAGACAGAATGATCTATTCAAATTATTGAGGATATGTTATGTGCTTGCATCCTTGACTTTGGAGGACCTTAGGATAGCCATTTGGGACTAGTTGAGTTTCCCTATAATAATAGATATCAGTCATAAATCAAGATAGAACCCTTTGAGGACTTGTATGGATGACCATGTAAATCTCCATTATATTGGTCAGAGCTTGGAGAAGATTCCCTGGTGAAACCTAGTTTGGCCCAAGAGATGATGGTAAATATTTAGTGTATTTATCAGAGAATGGTAATGGCACAAAACTATTAAAAATCCAATGTTTATCTTCATCGGTTCCATTTAGATTTTGGAGTTGGTGACCTAGTTTTTTTGATATTTTCACATCAATTAGGTCACCTATTTCTCATAAAATATGGAAATTCATCACTAAGATATGTGGTGGTTTTTGTAGTTGTTGAGAAGATTGAAAATGTGTCTTACTATTTGTATTTTCCACCACATATGATGTCAATACACAACATGTTCCATGTGTCATGGCTTAGAAAGTATCACTCTGATCCAGCTCATATCTTGATATGGGAGGATCTTAATGTGGAACCTGGTTTATCTATGACCAATAAAACAATTTGAATTGTTTATTCTCAAATAAAGGTTATACATGGGAAATTAATACCTTTGGTTCAGGTGTTATGGAAACATGGTTATGATTAACATGAGACTTGGGAGCATGAGGCACTGATGGGAGAATAGTGGCCTCATCTCTTTGATATAGAGTCTTCTTGACATGATTTCTAGGGGAAGAAAAAATTATGGTGGGGAGAATTGTAACATACTGATTTTTTCTTTCAGGTATGTTCTTTGGTTATTTATATTTTCTTTCACTTTTGGATGTGTTGGGTACTTTCTATGTTCTTTATAACCCCTTATTTCTTTAATTTATATAGTCTTTAAAAATGAAATTTAATAATTTTTAAGTTAATTTTTACCCTTATGTAAGGAATGAGGTATGTGTAAGGGTAAGGACCTTCTACCCATACATAAGAGGTGTTGTGTAAAGATAACCCTAAAATTATAAGGGTTACATAAGGAAGTCACTTGCTACATAAGGGTAGGTTCAAAATTTTATGCTCCACATAAGGTTAGTATATACACTGTGTAAGGGTAGAGTTATTTTTATATGAGTTATGTAAGGGTGACGCATGTGTTGTGTAAGGGTAACCCCGTATTTTCAAAGGAAGTGTAATAGTACCTTATACGTTGGGGGTAGACCAGAGTTTTAAAAGGAAGTATAAGGGTACTTGGTTGTTGCATATAGGTAAGTCTTGTTGGGAGACCTAGTAAGGATAAAACTCATTACCCTTATGTGGAAGCAATGAGTTCCATAAGGGTAAACCATGTTACACTTACACGGCTCCCATCGTTTGAAAAAAAAATTAAATCCAAATTCCATTCTTCTTCTTCCAGAATGGCCTGTAATGCCCTTTTTATGATTTGAAAAGCTATAATTCATGGGTATTTGATTCTTTAGACCAATTAAAGGTTGTAATTCCTATTTTAAATGATTTTAATCCATCCACATTCAATATTCACTTGAAAATAGAAAATTAAATAATGTTTTAATTTTGTATTTTATTCTATGAACCAGAACACCTATGGTATTTTTAAAAATACTCAAACCTATGTTTCTTATATTTTAGTGGTTCTCTTGGATGGATTTTAGGGCATCAATATTCCAAGTGATTGAAATAATATATTTAATTTTTATTTTCCTTTGATCGTTGGGTGTGTATATTATATTTTTTCCTTTTGTGGATCATCATTCATGTTCTATGATATTGTAATTAAGGTTGGAGATTCCATAAGTATTTTCCCTACACTTGAAACCTTAACTGCTTTCTCAATTGAAAGTGAATTTTTAATTGATTTATAATCCTTGAATTGAGAAGATTTAGATTATTTTTTTCAAAAGGCATGGAATGGTGGAATAAAACCATTCTCCGAAGGCTTTGAAAATATTGGGTTTATTTTTTAGAACAAAAAATCTTGAAATGAAAAGTGTTTTGATGAAATGATTTCATATTGATTCTTGAGGAAAATGGCTTTAAATGAAATATGATTTTGAATGGAATGAACTTGATATAGACCTATGATTTGGTTTTGAAATTGAAATGGAGTGTTAAAACATGAAATTTAGAATTTTAACTATGAATCATGAACTAAATTGAAAATGATGATTTACCCATGATTGATTGTTTGATTCATTGAAAGAACAAATTATCCTGAGTAGTTAGTGGGTGATTTTAGTAGGTGCACTAGGACTATGACCTCCTAGAAATGGATTGATGATGAAAATTCTAACTAAACATAATTCAGCATGATTTCTCCTTGATGGGGTATTGATTGATTCTATCTTGGTGACCTGGCCCTTAGGTACATGAGCAGACCTTTAGCTATGATTGATTGACTGAGTAGTGTGAGGATCCTATATCTAGGAACTAATGATCCTCAAGGAATGTTACCATGGTTATTTAATTTTTATTTTATTATTACATTCCATCATTTATTTACATAATTTATCCATTAATTATGTTTTATGAAATGATCATTTAAGACTGTTTTGATATACTTTCCATATACTTGTTTTGGAATCTTGTTTTACAAAAAATTTGGAAATAATTTTTTATGCCTCTTTTTTATTTAAATTGAATCATAATTGATTTATTTGTTGTAGAATTTCTTATGGAACATTTGGTGATGCCCTACTGTGCTATTTTTTCTCACACCCTACCTTTACCTTTAAAAATTTTTATATTATTATGTGTCCAATACAGGAAAAAGAAAAGCACCACTTGGAGGTAGTGGGTGTGCTTGACTAGGGGGACCTTGGAAGTTGGAAGGAATAGGTGGAGTGTGTGTTCCGCCTATTCTGAGGATATATTGTGATGTTTTTATCATTGACTTGATATTTTTGGTTTTATATTTTTTCTACCTTATAGAATTTTACTGTGGGTGACTATCTTGGCATACTGACTATTCTTTTTTTTCTTCAACTATTTTTGTTTGATTATCTTTTTATAGAGAAATTGCTCCCCTCCTGATGTTCCTTAATGCCTTGGTGCTAGCCGCTAACACGTGGGGATCAAGAATGTACTTTAGTCCATGTCAAGATTGATATGGGTACCATTTAGGTAGGTTATCCAGGTTGGTTCATGAAACATTCCAAAAAAAATGTTAGTATATAGGGTGATCCTCAGGAATTTTTTGATTCTTTAATTCAAAGAAAAATATATTACACGTCTGAGAAAATCATATGCATTTTATGCCTTTGATGAATTTCAGAGAGTAAACCATAAAAATATTATGTAGACTCATAATATATATTATACATCATAATAATATGTTTCCTTTACTGATTTCAAATCACTCTCCAAAAAATATATTATGCAATAAAAAATATTATATATATTCTTTGATTTAGAAAATTTTTAGCAAAAAATAAAAATTTATCATATAGTATTCCTGATATAATATTACATATCACTGTTATCCACAATAATTTGTCAATATTCATCCTTAATCATAGAATTACATAACTTATGAAAATAAGATTATAACATATTCAATTCTTCTCAGGGCCTCTCCAAATACTTCAAACAACTTCAAAAGAATTTAAATCACTTTAGAAAATATCAATATATTTCCAAACCTATTCAAATCTATTCCCAAATTCTTTGTAGTAAATGAATACTTAATTTTTAGTATTTCCATGAACCTTCACTATGTTCTAATTACTAAATCATTTTAGACTTCTCAAAACATCATCCAAGTTATTTTTTACACTAATTATATCATAATTTATGCTCACTAACCCTTAGATAGATTCCTTAATAAACTAGTTATATTTTTTCCTTTTAAATAATATCTCTTCAAGGTGTATCAATTTTTATCCCTTAAAACTCCATTTAAAACTTTTTTATACAGTTTTATTAACCTTATAATATAACATTTCATTAATCCTTTAAAAATATCTCTATAATCATCAGATTTAAGGGTTTCTATATGAATCTGTTTACTGCAATATTCAAATCTGCAGCAGCACATCAATCTTTTTTCCCATATATATATGGATAGCATCTCATTTATAATCATTCATTGGGGTCTTCCACATCACTCAAACTTTAATACACATATTTTCTTTCCTTAAAATAAACATATTAATAATAATTACAACATAAACTTCATTAATAAATTTAATTTTTTCAAGAATAATGATTAAGATTTAGGGTCACCTGCCTTAAATGACTTTTGAAGCATCTAGATAATGGTCTCTCAAAAAAATTCATGAAAACATGGATTTTGGTAAAACCCATCAAAACCCATAAAACCTATTATTATATGGTCTAGGCTAATATATAGAGAATAAAACTAAAATGAACTTAGGTCTTACCTTTTCCACACTATAATGAGTCTATTTCCATAAACAAATCATAAATCATCCACTAAAGTAATAATGAAAGGGAGAATATAGAAACAGAATGGGGAGGATAGGAAGTGTTATTAATTTCTATATGAACCCCATCAAGACAACCCCCCCCCCCCCCACGATTGGATTTTAAAAAATCAAATTCCCTCATAAATTACTTCTATGTACCTACTTAAATAGAAGATAAGATTAACACACTAGGATCTTGATGGAACACAACCAAAATTCCAATAGACTCCAAGGTCTCAATGGCATACCTTTAAACTTTTGATCATGAAAGGCATTGGAACTAACACTATCTTGGATCACTGATTTTCTAGTCCCCCCCAGTCACCCAAGGGGTTTCTATTACTTCCACCAAACTTATTTTATTTTTTCAATTTACCCAAATTCCTTCTAATCTTTTCATTATCTTTCCATGAATGAAACCAATAAAAATATTATAATAAAATAATAAAAAATCATTCTAAACTTTATAAAAAACATGTTCAATATAATATATCTAGAATTAGACTTTTTAACCATAATATGTTTCATGGCTTGACATACTAATTTTTTTTGATAAATCCATTACATTAATAGCCATACACCTCATTCTGTTGACTCTTTTCTTCTATACTCATACACATAAGGTTGAAAAAATTAGATTTTATAGTTGATAATTATCTACACCATAAGTATAGTACTCACATTATACATATTAAAGGTGATTAATTCCTTCACATCCCAAAACTAAGCTTCATATATTACTCCTACATTTGAAACCCTTTACAGGTCATGAAAGACTCACCAGTAAAAACACAATTTTATTCTATTTTTTCAAATATAATACATAAATTTAAACACATCCCAGATATCTCTAGTATTAAAATAGACTTAAGTGAAGTAAAATTATAAATTTCTATTATATTTTCATGAGTCTTTAATTTCTAAGCCACTTTACCCCTTTTTTATTATATTTCACGTTTATTCAATTCCCTTTATATGAAGAAAATCCCTTAATGTTGAGAAATAATTATGGTGAAATAACCACTATATAAACATTACCCTTGTATTTTTCCCCTCCATCAAGGAATTCTATGAGAAAAGTCCCACGAATTCTCATTTTAATGATCAAAAATCATGATAATTAGGTAATTAATGATTTTACATGCTATAAATGAGTTTTATCTATGTATTGATAGAAGTAACTATGAGGTTCGTGGTTATTTTAGAGTGATCATAGAATTATTCAAAAATTTCACAAAGTATAAAATTGATTGTAGATTCATACTAAAATAAGTTCACATCCGGTAAAAATAAGAAATTATAGAAAACCATAAATTTAGAACTAATAATAACTATCAGATATAGCTAAATATTAAAAGGATAAAGGTAAACTTGAAGAACCTTCATTAAAAATCAAAAAATGTCCTGGTGCTTTGAAAAATAAGTGGTCATGAGATGAAGTGGTCGTTAATCTAAAATTTTATAAAGTATGGAAGCCAACATGTAGTTAATCAATCCAACTGTAATGAAAATAGAAGTAGTCGTGAAGTCCAATTTACCCCATCATATTTGATTTAGTTAAATATCTATATTTAATGCATCCAATGGACACCAACTCTGAATTTAATTCTCTTATCAACTATTATCAAAGGAGGACATCTTGTAAACTACTTTATTAGTCCAAGTATAATGATTTTTAAAAATAAATGGGCACTTATCCAAGTATAATTTATAAATATGGGAAGGGATCTCAAATACATAAAGGTTGAATTAGTGTTTCAATTCTACTGCTATAAATTCTCTCCAAGATTTTGTGACATTATTTTCACTAAAAAGGTCGTCAAAGGGGCTTTGAACTAAAATAAAGTGATCCTTGATGCTTAGTACACTTGAATTCAATCCTAAAGGATCTCATAATTCACCTTAAAATATCTCTATAATAAGAACATATATTTTTTAGCACTTATATTATATTATTTTATTTTCTTATTTTCTTATTTTTGAGATTTATTTGTTTTTATTGCATACATAATTTGTTTTTTTGGGTGATATAAAGAAATGATGTTGAAACGTTTTATCATGTTTTAATATTTGAAATTTCTTACCTAGAAATAGGAACTTAAGAGGTTTTGTGTTAAACTTGGGTAGTTGGGTTACAATGTATACCTAGTCCAGATTGAGGACTCACCCCTTGGGTGTAAAATTTACTTTTGTTGATTAGAATTTCTTGGTCGGGATTTTACTGTCAAGTATAGAGGATAGAGATATTACTTATAATTGAAAATATTTTTTAAATTCTATTGTGATTAATTTTATTAATATTTTTATTGCATGTTGTAAAGTCGGTTTGATTACATAATATATTTAACTTTCTCAATTAAATTTTAAAGTAGCTCCTTTTTTGAAAAGATATTTTAAAAACTATTTTTCATTTTAGAATAAATTTTATACTTTAACTACTTGAAATTTCTATTAAATTTTTTTTTTGGTGTGGATAAAGATATAAAAAATTAATATATATATATATATATATATATATTCAAATATATTTGATTGATTGATCAGATCTATCAAAAATATTTTTAAAGAACCAAAACTCTTTCTCTCATTTTGTTTACTTGTAGATGTGATTTTGAAAAAGGGTATTTCAAAAGTAACTTATAGTTTTAATTACATTTTTTTAAATTGGTTATGTTCAACTCACCCCTTCAACTTAATATAAATTGAATACAATATCATTTCTATACACATTCAACAACTCACCTAAACTATAACAGATTGAACTACTCCATTCCACATCAAGCCTCAAAAGTTGGTCGCATCATAGTGTCACACGTGATCAAATTATTATATCAAGGATTTCTTAACAATACCACATTATCACTACAATTTTTGGGAATATAAAAATAAACCACCAATTATGCTTTGAAATCCCTACTCTACTCCATAACAATCACCATTGAAGCACCTTCAATATTTCAAACCATTCCCTGTTATGAAGAAGGAATAAATACTTAATACAACTCATACATAATAAACACCACTAAATGAATTCATTTTATTATATTAAATACATTTGAAGAATTAATTATTTGGTTATAATACCTCTCCCACTACCATCAATTCCATTTATTGAACAAAATTTATCATCTCCACCACACTAAAGTGAAAGCACTAACCAATCGATTTTGTGAGTTTCATTACTCATCGACCATAAATTATTCTTCCCCAACGTTACATACTAGGGAAATTATATTCAAAAAACACTTTTTAAATCCTTATCATCATATATAAAACTATACTTACACACCATCACACATATACAACAATTCAACATCCCACATCCCCCTATCTTTTGTAGTTTTTCTTTTCTTTTCTCATTCTAGAAAATGTGATGTCATAAATACAACACTCAACCAACCACTGAGTATTTTATTTCTTATAGACTCATCCATTAACATGATATTCCCATGAAATAATTGGCCTTGAATATAATTATTCCATGTTTCCCTAAACAGAGCATCATCACATTCATTCTTCATAATAAACTCAATTTCCCACTTACAATTACATCATTTTGAATACCAACCCATTAATATTTCACACAAAAACTATTAATCACATCACCTCAACAAATTTAAATAAACCCACATACTAATCCCTTAAGTCATGGATCACCTCCTCTTTTAATAACCACTACCCCACTCATAATTTTTACCTATAGTTCTCATTTCAAAAAACAAATTTCAAAATAATTTTCATCTTCTCTCATAAAAAATATCCATTATTTTACCAGTTAAAAATTTTAGATATAAAATTAAAAATTCTAATTTACACACATCATCAACCTATAATTATGAATTTATCATCTCTATCCAATTATCAATGAATTTTATTAATATAATTCAATATACACCACTCTCACTAGATATATCAATTAATTTACTACTTTTACGTTACTACTTAAGATGGTACACTCATTTCTCCTTAATAAATTTAGCTCGTTACTCTTTAATCAAAAAATTTCATGATACAATATCACAAAATTTTACCCTTACCACTTCATATAGAACACTCATTTCACATTAATCAATTTATATAATTAACCATTAATCACAAATTTCCATGCCTGTATATCACAACATTTTAACTTTTCAACATAATCAACAGTATCAAATGGACCCCTAGATTCCAACTAATTGAATCATCATAAATTAATCTTTTAATTCATGATTAAACACTAAAAAGTGACTTTTAATTGATTCTAATCGTGTGTCGTTCAAATATTATTTTTTAAATTGCTAAATAAATCATAAAAATCAACTATATCAGATCATACAACCACTCATTATACAATTAAATGGTAAACAAATAGTATAAATCTCTATAGATCATTAATTACATCAATTTTTTACATAAAATAATTTTTAATAAAACTATTTCACTAATATTGTGATACTAAATTTTTAATAATCATTCACTTATACATGTTTCCAATTTATATTTTTAATTTATGATATCACAAAAAAAAAATCAGTAGACATTCACTTTTAGTTTTCTTTTTGACCATCAATAAAATCAATTCTTGTCATTATTTTAAATAAAAAATAAACTATTTGTATCTTATTAAAGAATTCAAAGTGTAACAATTTTAAATAGAATACTTTCTTAATATGACATGTTTTAAAATAAAACACATTTAAAAATTATTTTATCAAGTTAAAAATTAAAATAGAAATGCATCAATTAAAAAAATAAACTTAAGGAATCATACTAGGTAACTAGCATGCATAAGTTTTTCTCAAAACCAAATTTCCAATTTAACAAGATTTTAAATATCTTTCCACAACTCATAATATTACATCATATTCAATAACATGCATTATATTATTCCAAATGGTAATTCAATATGTTGAATACATGTATAGACACTCATAACATGACATCATTATAACATTATTACAACATGTTTATCAATCAATTATCTAATCAATCACCACCTTAATTTTGAGGAAAACCGATAAACATGTCAATACAAAATATCTAATTTTTATTGTTAAATAAGTCATGAAGGATAACTATTTAAGAAAATAATAAATATTTATTAATAAATTTTAATTAACAAGGAACATTTACAACTTTCATGGTTCATCTCAAAACCATTTATTCACTATAATAATAGCAATCATACACAATCACAAAAATTTCAATTTCCTTATGTGTTTATACATGATGCATAAATCCCTTGATACTCTCACCCATACCTATGATCAAGGGATAGATCAAATTAAATAAATCTAAATTAAATAAAGGAGAAAACACCTTGGATATTCCTCACTTTTTCAAACCCTAGTGTTTGAGTCTCTAAATAAAGGTTTTGATATAAAAAAATTAATAGTTTACCTCTCAAGTCTCAAACACTCATTATATCCACCACTAAACAAAAACCCTTGAAACCCAAACTCTTGCTCTAATATCATTTTATCAAATCACCTAAGGGTAGGGAAAAAATTTCATAGATAGATTGCCTCAAATCCTTAGGCATGTTTCTTGATTGACAGAGCCAAAAAGTTAACTTCAATGGTGTATATGAAGTTTTTTTGTGGGATTTAACCTTAATTAAAGAATTCAGTATCTAATAAATAATAAAACAATAAATGAATCGATGAATAATCACCAAATAAAATGAATAAACACGATCCTTAAGACCCCATTGGCCTATCCTTGAATACATATAGGTTATATAACATGTCATGTAACTCAAAAATGAAATTTTTCATGTAAAATACATGTAACACCCCAATATTATAAAAATAAAACAATGTTCAAGATTGTATATGACCTGAAATACCAAGCCTAAATGAAGCATGAAATATTATTATTTAAATATGACCATTATAACTTACCTATTAAATTAGCGGGTGTAAATAGGATTAACTACTTTATGAAATATATAGATATATCTTACTCAATATAAATGTACTGATAAATTCTTATTAAATAAATAGTTAATTTTTAATAAAGACGTTTTATTCTTCAAAAAAATATGTTTTCTTAAAAAATGATTTTTAATGTTTTTGAGAGAAAATATTATAATAAATATCTTGAAATTTTATAAATTTTATTATATAAAATGAAAATTATTTTTTAAAATCATCATATAATAATTTAATTGGGGTGAAATAATGGTATTTTTTTTAAAAATATTGATTTTTCAGTGAATGGTAAAAACTACGAATTTTTCAAATACTGTCATTTCTTTTCATTAAATAAAGTAATTAAAATTCCCATTATATTTTTAATTTGGTATTAAATTAATGCATAAAAAATTAGATTTATAATAATCTAATTAATTTCATTTGAATCAACAATTTTCATGATTTTGGTATAAGTTTATCATAATGCTTAAAAATGTGGTTTTCTGTCAACTATTTTCAAGCGTACAAAGTTTATCCTTTTTAATTAATTAAAATAACCCCTAATAAATAAATTTTTAAATTAAATATATATAATATATCTATTTATAAAAATTTAAACTCATATAATGATTATTACTATTCATATAGCTAATGTAAGATCATCTTATGCTTGAAATTGCATTTCTTAAAAGATTTTTTTTCGTCACGTTTTTCAGGTTTATTTTTAAATTAAATTAGATCAATTGTATTAATTGAATTTTATAAAATTGTTTCCATATTTTTAATTAGAATAATTAATATTATGTAATAATTTCAAATTAATTTTTTTTCTTGATGATTAGTAAAAATTAATTACATTGAATAAGATTAAAACGTGGTTTTTCGTGTTAGATGCACTTATGTTAAAATTAATTTTACAAAAACATAGGATTTTTATTTAATAATTTATATTTCTAATTTAGAATAATTTTTTCAAAATTATATAATAATTCAAATTTTATTTTAGTCTTAGAGGATAAATTACCTAGGTAAAAAATTAGTTATTGTTGTGAAAACTAAAATGGTAAAAGTGAGTAACCTTAGAGGTATAGGGGATGACATGTTTAAAAATATTTATTTTTTAATTTTTTACGTTTTTATTGACCATATCATTCGTTTAATATATTATTTATTAATTTTTTAGGTACTTGTATTGGGATTGAATTCCCGTTATTGAATAGTTTTGGGTATTTACAAAAATGTAGCTTCTTCTCACTTATAAAAGAGAACATCATCTGCTCTTTTATTCACACTTAAAAAGACTTTTAGTTAAGAAAATAACTAACTAAATACATTCCCTAATTACCTTATCATGTCATAGATACCTTGGTATGACTATAAACCCCTCCTAGGAAGTCATTTGGTGCAATCCCAAAGAGGGTATCCAAAGAAGATGTATAATTCTTAACCAAGAAATTTTTTTTATTTCTTATTTTGTCTCCTTTAAATATTATTCAATGATGATGATATAATAAAATAATTATTTATAACATAATTATAATTTATTATGTTAATTTCACAACCTACATCCATCTACTCTTCCATCAAATGAAAAACAAAATCATCGTTCATGTGTACGGAAGACTACCACCTCACGAACAGATGTAATTCATTTTCTATCATCGCCTATAATGTATATTTATCATGATTTATTTAATGTATATATATTATATTCATGAAATATTTATAATTATTTAAAATTAATATATCATATATTTTCTTACCTTTCCATTCATAAAAAAATTATAATGTTGTTCGTGAATACGTTTGGATTACCACCTCCGCAAAGTGATGTGATTTTTTTTCCTTACCACATCACATGGATGGTATATATAATCATATTTAAATAAATAATATGATATTTATGATATAATTATTATTATTTAGAGATAAAACAAAACTTACCTTGTTTCCATCATGATCGTTAAAAAATGGAAACTTTACTCATGCGTATGTACGGCCTACCATCTCCATGGTTGTAATGTAGTTCATTTTTCATAACCATCTTTCATGGTTGGTTTTAAAATTATAATTGATTTATAAAAATTATAATTATTCCATTATTATTATTATATATATTATAGTACAATGAATTCTTTTACCATAGTCAACCTACCAAATTCATTTTGGATATATGAACCGAATGTTGTCAAAATATCCTAAATGAACTTAATTGATAAAGTAAATAAATAAAATATGGTAATAAATAAAATAAAAGGAATAATAAACTTTAAAAAGGTTCTTGATAAAGTAAATAATTAACATAATTTTATTATTCAGGAAGATAAAGTATGTATGTGACGATTCAAACTTGAGGTAAGGGGTTGCTTAACTCGATTTCCAATTCATTAGGTTATACTTCAACTTCATTGTCTATATTAATCAATGATTATGTGTGAGAGAAATTATAATTTTATTGTATTGTATTAAAAAAATTATTTTTTTGGGTTTAAATTTGATACACATAATCACTTCACTAATTAATTATCACTTTAACGTTATGATCATTGTAAGGGATTTCATCTCAATTTTCTTTCATTGAGGAATATTTTAATGTTATGCAATAATTTATTTTATATGGTGCATATAATACCCCTTTTATGTATTATATCATGAATCCTTCATAATTTATGGTATCTTAAGTTACAATTCATTCTACTTTATCCAAGGGTAATTTATTTGAAATCTACTAAAGTGGTAGAGGCTTTATGTTACAATCTTCTTTCTTTTTTAGATTGTTTATGTTCAAGGTTCCTTTGGGGGGAATAACGTAAAATTATTTACTTAAACTAAATATATTTAATTTTCCTCTATTAATGAATGTGGTTTAAATTTTTTTTCATTTCCTCCCTTATTTAATAAAGAAACATTAAGAATTTTATTTGTAAGTAAAATTGATCTTGTGTCCTCTTTTAGATCTTGAATATTTTTCTTCAATGTATATATTTTCCTCAAAATATTTTAAATAATGTTTTTAATAATCTATAATTATTTATTAAATAAATTATTATCTATGTTTGATTTTTTTTTAAATGGTTTAAAAGGAATATTCCTATCATTTTTCGAACAAGGTAATTTTTGTATTTTTTCATAAAAGTGTGAAAGGAATGTTTTTTTTAACTTATACAGCATGAACGAAATATTCCACCATCATTAACACTCAATTCTTTAAATCTTCCTTTAAAATTTTCCATAATTATTTTTAATCAAAAAAATTTTTATAATATTTTGTAAATTTTTATGTTTTAAAGACTTGATTTCAAAGTGAAAAGGGTATATTATTCAAGAAATATCTCATGTGACATTTTAATGTTGTTTTCATAAATAATGAAAAACTTTGATGTTATGGATTTCTTATAAATTTTTTATAAATTTCTATGACACATATACCTATCTCATTATCCCTTCCTTTGATAGGGTAATACATACCTTATGTTTATTTATAAAATTCCTTTATTATGAAATTTCCTTTGATTATGATATGAGGAAGATTATAAAACCCATTTTATTTCCATGGATAATTATTATGTTTATTCCTTATGATTGATTTAATTTTTTTGGCACACATAATCATGAACATGTTATTATGGTTTCTCTTAGATAGCACTCAAATTCATTGGGTAATGCTTTTTTCTCATGAGACATTATGTATGGGGTTAGGGAGTAAACCTAAACTATTATGGGACTTTTTCCACCAGGTAATATTTTCTAGGTAGTTAGCATTGACTCATGTTTATTTCATGTTATATATTACTACCACATTTGTTATGTTTTTATGATATTATGATACAATTTTCTTTATTTTAGGATTCTATTTGATTACTCATGAGCCTTCTCTTTTATAATATAATGTTATACATTTTAAAAACATGTTATGTTTCCTTATCATGTTTATTCCCTTACTGGACTTTTTATCCCACCCCTTTCTTTTATGTATTCCTTAGGTTATCCCATACAGTTTTAGGAGCTCAAATAGATTTAGGATCTAACTAATTAGAATAAAAATAAATATGTTATATTTTAGTTTCTTTTGATGTTTAATGGACCTAATCTTCTAAATAAAGTAGGTCTCATGGTCTTTGGGTTCTACTTATGGTATATTTATGTTAAAAACATGCAATAATATGTCTAAAAGGATTGGGTATATATAGTTAGTATCATAGAAAAATATAGTTATTTGGGGGGATTATGACTATAATACTCTAGTCAAAACCCTAGAGATGATTCCAAGTATAGGAAAATATCCTAGAATTTTGGTGAAATATAGAGTGAGTGGTTTCCAAGTAATTAAATCAATGTTTGGATATTACAAGTAGATTTGGATCTTACACATTTGAAACTAGGGTTAATAAATTTGAAAATCATGGATTAGGCTTTGAATCAATCATCACCTGGTGCATGAAAACGGGTATTGCTGCACACCTGGTTTGACACTCTCGGGGGATATGTTTTGGAAATTCACAAATTCTTTACAAAACATCCTGAAAAATTTGAATATATGATAATCATGGATTACCTAGGTTAAACCTAAGGTATCATATATTTAAAATAAGGTGTCATGATTTGGACATCATATAAATGATTTTTCATTATTATGATTATTATTTCTCACACCATGTTTTTTGGTTTTAGTAAATGGTTGGAATGAGGAGGAATGATGTTAATTATGAATGTGATAGAAAATAAAATGATTATGAGAAACCAAATGGGATGATGACTAAATTAAAAAATATTTCAATTATTCCTAATCATTTATCATGATATATGATTAACAACGTTTACCTTAACCAATACTATAAATCACCAAAGAAGATAATGATGGAGTTTTCTAAGAGATCAGGTGGAGGAGAACATAGAGGAAAAGAGGATAAATTTCTTTCATGTCATAAATATGGGAAGATACACCCATGAGAATGTCTCAAAGGAATAGTAAAATGTTTTATGTGTGGAAAATAAGGATATAAAGTAATGAATTGCCAAGGAAAAATGAGGAGTTCAATTGAGAGAAATAAATTTCATCCTAGAGATTCATTTATAGTTCATTGTCTTAAATATGGGGTACCTAGTAATTATCTATGTCAACTCCCTCTTCTAAAGTTTAACTCTTAGACTAAGGAAGGACCTATGTTATACCAATCATTGAGGTGAAAGTATTTATATATTGGGTGTAAGATCCCAACCTTTCTTCAAACCTTACATTATTATTTTTAGGTAATTTACCCTTTTTTATGTATTTTAAGTATATATAATGATCAGGTTAAGTTTCAAGAGTTTTGGAGGGGTTTTTGAATGCTTTTGATACTTTTCTAGAGGTGCATGATTTGAGAATGGTCAGTAAAAACTGTGCAGCCCATCCAGGAAACCATGTGGCTTGTGGTGGGAGGGATAGTAGTTATGCATGGTTGGTATACAGTTTGGTGAAACCATGCAGATTCCTAGGGAAAATCATGAAATACTAAACAGAGGTGAAAATCATAGTTGGGGAATGGTTTGTATAAACATACAATCCAACCATATGAGGGGTTGGATTGATATAGTATCACTTCATGATTGGCACACAGTTTTCCAAACTATGCATCATATAGTTGGAAACCAAAAATTTATGTATCTAATATGAATTAAATTATTAAGGCCTTTTTCCCTAATATCATATATTTCCAATATCCTTCTACTCCCAATTCCTTATAGGAAATTCTATTTGATCTAGGAGAATGTTTTAAGTGATTCAATGCTCTTTGAAGATCCATATTCATCGGTAAATCTCTATTCTTGACCATTCTTCCTAAATCTCATGTGCATAGATCCATGTTCATTGAGGGGAATTGTGATGTTTTATGGTTGGATTTATTAAAGGAAACAATATATAAGACCATATTTTTAGGATTGTAGTGTGGTCCTTTGTTTTTGACAATCATTGTGATTTTGGTCATTTTACCTCGAATAAAGGACCAAGTATTGGCAGATGTTCATCTATGACCTAAGGTAGGCGGTATACATATTAATTTTCATATTGTTGATTAACTATGAATTCGTGTGACCCTTCATATATCCCATTGGATCCATTGGAGATTATAAGACTAGGCATAATGTCTACCCAAGGGGTGTTTCAATTTCATGAAATGATAATTTTGAAATGTAAAAAAGGGGTATTGAATGGTTTATGATGTTAAACCAATGGTGGAAGTGTTTATCTTGTTAATATGTTATAAATTATTATTTTCCTAATGCGGAATGGCCAATGGGATGTGATATAATTTATGTGTAATGTGATGAGTGATTAATTGGGGATTTCTCATGTTGACAATTTTTTGGGAAGTAAAGAATAATGGTTATGATTGATGAATGAAATGGTTTACCATGTTGTTAATGATTTATAAGAAGGTCATTGATTTTGAACCTTTATATATATATATATATATCTGTGTGTGTGTGTGTGTTTGAATAATCAGATGTTAATATTGGACTGATTCTTTTCATATGTGGGTGTCAGATGGATACTCTAGGCCCCATTACTTTCATGAAATTTTGGTGCTAGAATAATTCTATATGTACCCATGATATTGGTGTTTGACTGATGCTCAAAGTATCTAAGATAATGATGCTATAGTGAAGCTCCAATAATTCATGACATGGCTCATGGACTAATGCTCTAAGGTACCAAAATGAAATTGGAATTGAATGAAAATAAAAACCCACATGAATTAAAGTGTTGAACATATGAGATATGGTTTAGACTCTAGTATAGGTAGAAGTAATTATGATTGGATTGGGTGTCACCGTGAACTTAATGAACAATGTAGTTAATTAAATATTATTAAAATGTGATCCTTGTTTACTTTTATTGACTTGTTTATTATTCCTTATACTACTTGATACACCATTATAGACTGGATATATTTTTTAGATATTGTCGGTGGAAAAATGATTTGTACTCACACCCTACTCATTAGATGTTAATTGGTACCTGATTAGACTTTATGTTTACTGGTCATGATAAGGGAAAAGGCCATATTTTATATGGATATGTTGGAATTTGAGATGGAGCATGGATGAGGAAACCAAACATGATGTCGGGACCTGATTGGGAGTTGTCTATTTTTCTTTATTTTGAGTTTCCAGTCGACACTTGACACATATATGGAATGACATAACTTTTTCTTTTGTTTATGCTTATTTACCCTTTTTGGGATTCTTCATGTGATGCTTGGTATTTATTGGTTATTTATTATTATTATTTGGTTATTTGAATATTTATTTCCATTGTTTTTCTTCATTGGTAAAGAGGGTATAGTATGTTGACATAACATATTAGACCCTTGCTACTAGTCACTAACCTCTAGCATATGGGGTGGTGTGCTTGAGGTCATGTGGTGAACTGGATCAAGACATCGGTATGTGGAACCTAGGTCTTAATGTTACAAAGTGGTATAATAGGAGTTTTTTCTAGTTATTTTACTATTTTTGGAAAGGTTTATAGGAGAATAGAGTGTATCAGGACTTGGTAATGAGATTGTTCATGGGAGTAGTTAACCCATGTATAAGGGAAAACCCAAGTTCTAAGGTTGGGATTATTGTTTCTAATGTTTTCCTATTATTGTTGGATGTTATTTTACCTTTTATGATTTGATTATTGCATGTGTAACACCCCAAGCTTCTACGGTACGCCTCTCTTTGAATAATGTGATAGCGTGTGTTGTACGCAACACCGAGTTCTAACACACCATAACCAATCAAACTAGCCGTTATGAATAGTAATACCTAATTTTTGAAATTATATATATTTTATATTTCAAAATGGACTTCATTTTTGGATTCGAAATATCGAATTTATCCTAAGGTGAAATTTTGGTACTTTTCGGATAACTTTAATATTTTGATGAATAGTGAAAATTACTAAATTTTAATTAAAAACATCTTTTTTAATCAAAATAATTAATAGTGATAAACTATTAATTTGAGTGGTTTTAAAGTATATTTAGAATATATTTCTACCATATAATACAATGTTGGTCATTGGACATAATTTTACAATTAAACCGGACATAAACAAGTGTCAATCTTTTGATAGTTATTATCTCTTAAAAACACGCTTTTTGTTTTAACAACGGGAACTAATTTTAAATTAATTTCTGCCACTTCTGTGTTTTGAATTTGGAAAAATAGATTCCATATTTGGAATCAGGATGTTCAAATTGTGTAAATAGGTACCTTTTATTTTTAGACATTTTGAATAATTACTTCGGTAAATATTTTATTTACCATGGTTAAGGGTAAATCCGGTAAATAAGGGTTAAAAATAATATTATAATAATAGTAAATTACCCTAAAACGTTTCCTAGCCTTATTGGTTGATACATGTTTGACCATAGGCATCTTTGGGTAGATTTTGGGACCCCATGGAGCCACTTGTAGGTGATAGGGACACTTAATTTTAATTAAGTTAAAATAAGTACAAAAATGACATAAGCATATATCTTTTAGAAAAACAATTTTTACATAGGGTTATATATGTTGGATTTTCAACTATAAATATTAATTAGAAAGATAAAACGATTTCCTATATAATGATATTTTATTTATAATTTTTAGAGATTACATAATTTAATTTATTTATGACACAATGATGATGTAGTAATTACCATAATAGTGAAAATTTAAAATAATTGATATTATAAATACCAAAATAAATATAATTTGAGACTTTTAATGAATTAGAATAATTTTCTAGGATAATATGACATATTAGTATTGATTTAATTAACTTTTTTCGAAGTAATCATTCTGTTATGAGTTTCACAAAAATCAACTATTGAATAGTGTCAAAATTGACATAAAAGAGTTTTTAAAACAAATATTATATTATTAATTGATATTAAATTCCTAAAAATCTAAGGTTCATCCAAAATACTTATATCATGATATTTGTATAATTAATGGACAACTTGGGGGTCTCTTGGATGTATATAGTAATTTTATTAACCATTTAATATAAAAATACAAAGAGACATTGTAAAAGTGAAACTAATTAACTTAGAGTTAATACTTAAAGATAAGGTTAATATAAGTACCCAAACCTGTCTAAATTATATTGGTTGAGTGTTTTTCGACCCATACCCACCTTAAAATTTAAATAATCCACTTTGTAGCCATTATAAACCGAATATGAATTTATTATAAATTAATATTTCTAGCTTTTCCAAAGGTGCCCCTCACCCCTCTTATAAAAGGGCACTCCCCCTTCTCATTACTTCACACCTTCAAAGCCTTTTGGTTCAGACAACCTCTGCCCAAATACTCTCTAAACTTCCCTCACTTAATCCTAGAGGCCTTCCTTTAGTCATAAATCCAACTTAAGGAGCCCTTTTGATCAAATCAAAAGGAAGAACCCAAAGAAGAGGTAATGTTTTCACCACCCCTTTTGAAGTTCCTTTCTTCTTCCACTTCTTCATTCATTGTTATTACCATTCTAAAATAATAACTCCAGTATCTTATATATACTGTGATGTTATTATAAATATGGTACAACCATATTTAGTATTCTTTCCACCCTTTGAATAACATGTCACCATACGTGCGTATGTACGGCTTACCGTCTCCACGTCGTAGAGTAATTGTTATTCAATATATTATTATTTTATGGGTATAATAATAATGTATAACTCATGTAAATAATAAATATAACATGTTAATGATTCTGTATATATGATATACCATCCATTTATATATTATTTTAATATCAAAAGAATGATATTGTCGCTCGTGCGTACGTACGGACTACCGTCTCCACGAACGCGATGAGATTCATTCTCCATCGTATCCATTCAAGTATAATTATCATTTAATGATTTAAAAATGATGTTTAAGGACTTGATATCATTCTGGATATGAATAATATACAACCTATCCATTACAAACATGTCTTATGTAACAAAACATATAAAAGAAAACGAGTAAGTTAACACCCGAAACAACGATAATATTAAGATATTATTAACAAATCAATGTTAAAAGATCATATATGATATCATATGAATGTATATGATTCTTGTATAATTTAATAACAATTATTTCACCATTATACAGGAGGTTAACCTACCCCAACCAAGTAAAAGTACAAGGTAAGGGTTTATTTCACAATCTCTTCATTATCCGAGGTTGTTTATATGTAATAATCTACTGGGATCTCTTTATCATCCACATCCATGTTTCTTAAAAATGAATTTCAAAACATTTTTTTTACTATTTACAAAAATATGGGTTAAAGTCATGTATACCCTTGTTTGACTTTTTATAAGTGGTTTATAAAGGAATCTTTCCGTCGTTTTCCAAACAAGGTGCTTTTTAACCTTTTCGACAGAATTAAGGTAAGAATGTTTTTTTAACTTATACGGCGAGTGTAGTTATTTTCTGCCATTATAAAATCGTTGAAGCTTCCCTTACAAGATTATAATAATATTTTCAAAGAAAATGTTTTATTTTTTAAATATATGACTCTTAAATGATTTCAAAATAGAAAGAGATATTTCTCTAAAAAGAGTTTTGATTTCATCTATGTCAACATCCTTTGATGGATTTTACGCTTATTCGAAGTTGATTTATTATGATACAAAACTTCTATATTGTATTGAAGGTTTTGTGATAAGTTTGACTATGGATGTACTATTTTTATACCATTCATGGTTTATGGTAAAAGTATTGACATTTCGTATTCTAGTTTTAATACGAATGTTTATGTTATGTTTAAACCTTTTCATATGGGAATGCATTGGACTTAATATGTGACAGGTGGAGCCCGCTATAGCTCCTAGATGCATTGGTAGGTCTCATGAGACAAACTAGTGTCTTGGCACAAGGCCTTGACAAAATCTTATTTGTAGTCTTGGCACAAGGCCTTGGATATGTGGTTATGATAGTCTGGCATTATGCATTCCATCATTATGAAAGTGGTTATTGATATTGCATGTGATTATTCGATTAGTAGAATATCCATGTGAATAAGTAAATGGCATTATTTCATTTTACTTTTGCCATACTATGTTGAAGTTCGATTTTAAAAGGCTTTTGTTTTAGTTATACATTTCCTTAAATGTTTATTCTTATTTATGAAAGTTTTTGCCATATTGTTATCCTTACTGGGAATTTAAGCTCACCCCTTTTCTATGTTTTATTTTTCCCAGGAAGTGAAGAAGTAAATTATGAATGACCTGCAGGGATATTATGTGGGGATATGAGTGTGGAATATGGAGACAATATGTTGTTGTAGTAGTTTTTCAATTTATGATGTAATGTAAGACTTATGAATATATCTAGTGTTTCCAAGGCTACTAAACCAATCGGTCTTTCGAGACTTGATCTTTCTTGTGATCATGCCAATGTTATGTAATAATGCATCGACTCTAGGTAACTGGGGTCGGGGCATTACAGTTGATATCAGAGGAAGTTTAGTACAAACCTTGGAAGCTAGATTTAGATAAACTCTGATTAGAGCACATAGATTTAAGATGGACTTTGAGGATTAGTATAGAAGAACTTCCTAGAATTTTGGTATTATAGAGATTTTGTGAGTTTTCTGAGCAATACATCCCTGTCTGGATACGATCAGGTAGTGGCAGCTTTGGCACAGATGTACCTAGGGGTAAAACCCAAAAACACCGCTTTGAGCTAGACTCGAATGGGAACTGGTGCACGACAACGGGCTTTTCTGCACTCTTGGTTACGACACTCCCAGGGGATATGCTTAGGATAACTCTCATTTTATTTACAAATCATTATGAAGGGTTTATGAGTATATACTTCCTCAAAGAAAACATTTTTATGATTATGGATTATATCCATAAATAGTTCAATTTATGTTAAGTGTTTTATAAGTATGGGATTATGTATTTTGATTCATAAACTGATCTAGTTTATGCCATTGTTTAGAAATGGCGCCTAGTAGAAGAAATGGAAACCGTATCAATGCATGAACTCCATGTAGGGATTTCCCTCCTGCTCAAGATAATTATAGTGGAGCTGGTGATGCAACTGGTGCCGATCAGCTAATCACCATACTGGGACAACTCACTCAGGTTATGAATAATAACCTGACCCGTATGGAGCACCCTAATCCGCAGCGTGGAGGATCAATGTTAGATCGATTCATGAGGAAACAACCACCAATGTTCAATGGGAGTACAAATCCCTTAGTAGCTGAGTAATGGATATTTTCCCTAGAGAAAATATTTCAGGCTTTGGGGAGTAGTGAAAGGGAAAATGTTATCATGGCAGTTTACCGCCTCACTAGAGATGCTGATCAATGGTGGTCATTGATTCAAAATATGAAGGAAGATGATGAAGTATCAAATATGGAATGGAGGGAGTTCAAAGATTTGTTTTTAGAAAAATACTTTCCTCGCGACCATCGAGCAAATATGGAAAGGAAGTTTCTGAGTCTGAGATAAAAGGGGGATGAGAATGTCGCAAAGTATGAGGCTAACTTTACAAGGTTAGCAAGGTATTCTGGAGATTATATACATAACCCAAGAAGTAATATTGATCGTTTCTTTGATGGGTTAAAACCATTTCTCTGTCGAGCATTAGTCTCACAATCCTTTTCATCGTACGAAGACATTGTCTCACGTGCTATCAAGACCAAAAATGAATTCTCTAAGTCTTATGAATTTAAAGCAAAGCAAGAGAAGAAGAGACCTGCTGATCAATCTAGGAATAGAAATAAGGGGAAGAAGGGAAAGGTTGAATATCCATCCTGTGGTAAATGTGGTAAGAAACACCCCAGTACTTGCTTGAAGGGAATAGGAGTCTGTTACAAGTGTGGTGAAAAAGGCCACCAAGCTCGTGATTGCAAGGGGAAGAAGGAAGCTACCAATGTTCAGTGCTACAATTGCAGGGAGATGGGGCATTATGCAAATGAATGTCCTAAGCGTCAGTAGAACTTACCTCAGAAAAGGCCAAGGGATCAAGGCCAAGCTTATGCTATCACTACTGCTGAGGTAGAAGCTCTGAAAGACGTGGTGGCAGGTAATTTAATGGTTTCCTCAAGTTTAGAAAATGCATTATTTGATTCTAGATCATCGCATTGTTTCATATCTTCCCAGTTTTCTAATAAAATTAGATATTTCCAATTTGATTTAACAAGGGAGTTGTCAGTTAAAACTCCTAAGGGAAGTATCATTGCAACAAAGTTTTGTGAATCAGTCCCCATTAAAGCACATAAATGTTATTTATCTGCTGATCTCGTCTTCATATTTATAATTGAGTTTGATATAATCCTCGGTATGGACTGTCTTTCAGACTATGATGCGAAGATTTATTGTAATAAGAAAGAGGTTATGATTCTTGATGATGATGATAAGGAACACCTTATCTTTAGAGCAGAATCATCACCACCTAATTCTTATCTAGATCCACCCCTAGTAGCTCAACTAAATTCAATTATTGGGGAGGAAGATAATGAAATAACTATGGGTGAGGAAAGGAATGTTCAAATAGAGGATGTACCTGTTGTGAAAGAATTTGTAGATGTATTTCCGGAAGATTTACCTGGACATCCTCCAGAACGAGAAGTTGAGTTTTCCATTGATTTAATTCCTGGATCAAGGCCTATATTGAAGACCCCTTATAGAATGGCCACTGTAGAATTAGTCGAACTAAAGAAACAACTAGAGTAATTGAGTAATAAAGGATTTATTCGCCCTAGTGTTTCTCCATGGGGAGCCCCTATTCTTTTTGTTAAAAGGAAAGATAGATCTATGAGGTTATGTATCGACTGCAGGGAGATCAATGCTATAAAAATAAAGAAAAAGTATCCCCTACCACGCATTGATGATTTATTTGACCAACTGCATGGAGCTCAATACTTTTCAAAGATTGACCTTCGATCTGGATACCATCAGTTGTGTGTGAAGAAGGAAGACATTCCAAAGACATCATTTCGAACCAGGTACGGGCATTACGAGTTTACTGTAATGCCTTTTGGATTGACTAATGCACCCTCTGTATTCATGGATCTGATGAATAGAGTTTTCAAGGAATATCTCGATGAATTTGTGGTGGTATTTATTGATGATATCCTGGTATACTAAAAAAGCTACGAAGATCATGAAAATCACTTGCGCATTATCCTGAAGACTCTGAGAAGACATGAATTATATGGAAAGTTTAGCAAGTGTGAATTCTGGCTTCATCAGATTTCTTTTCTTGGCCATATTGTCTCTAAATATGGAATCTCTATTGATCCTTCTAAGACCAAGGCAATCCAATAATGGATAGCACCTACGAATATAACTGAGGTACGTAGTTTTATTAGTTTAGCAGGTTATTATCGACGTTTCGTCCAGAATTTTGCCCGATTGGCTAACCCATTAATGAAGCTCACACGTAAAGGGGTTAAATTTGTTTGGACAAAAGAGTGTGAAGAATCTTTTTAAGAACTGAAGAGAAGATTAGTCAATGCTCCTATATTTACTCTACCATCGGGGAATTATGGGTTCGTTATTTATAGTGATGCATCGAAGAAAGGACTTGGTTGTGTCCTTATACAGAATGATAGAGTTATTGCCTATGCATCACGACAATTGAAAATTCATGAATAAAACTATCCTACTCATGATCTCGAGTTAGCAGCTCTGATCTTTTCTTTGAAGATATGTAGGCACTACCTCTATGGTGAAAAATGTGAGATTTATACTGATCACAAGAGTTTGAAGTATATTTTCTCACAAAAAGAACTCAACATGAGGCAAAGGAGATGGCTTGAATTACTCAAGGATTATGATTGCACGATACACTACCACCCAGGGAAGGAAAACAAGGTGGCAGATGCTTTGAGAAGAAAAGATCATGGAGTTTTGAACAAAATGAGAATTGAAAGGGATCCAATTTTCATGGATCTAGTGAAGATGGACATGGGAATAACCAGGGAAGGAGAAACATCAATGCTTTTTCAAATGGTTGCCAAACCATCTTTACTAGAAAGGATTAAGAGTTCTTAGACCGATGATGAAGAATTTCAAAAGAAGATTAAAGCTGTGAATGATGGGAGACTGAGAGACTTTGTGTATGAAGATGGAATTTTGAAATTCGGGAAGAGACTTTGTGTTCCCAATATACCTGATCTAAAAAGGGAATTGCTGGATGATGCTCATAGTTCCAATTTCTCTATACACCCTGGGAGCACCAAAATGTATAGAGATTTGAAGGAACATTTTTGGTGGGACAATATGAAGAGGGAGATTGCTGATTTTGTGTCAAGATGTATGGTTTTTCAACAAGTGAAAGCTTGAAGACAACACCCTGGAGGAGTCATGCAACCTCTTCCCATACCAGAGTGGAAATGGGACAATATTACGATGGACTTTGTCATGGGGCTACCAAAGACTCCTAGAAGGAACGATGCAATATGGGTTATTGTTGATTGTCTTACCAAGTCAGCACATTTTCTTACTATAAGAGAAGATCTACCACTGGAACTTCTAGCAAGACTATATATTAATGAAGTTGTGAGACTTCATGGAGTACCCCAATCAATTGTTTCTGATCGTGATCCCCGTTTTACTTCAAGATTCTGGAAAAGTCTTCAGAAATCCCTGGATACTGAACTTCATTTGAGCACTGCCTACCACCCTCAGACAGACGGACAATCAGAACGGACTATTCAAACCTTAGAAGACATGTTGAGATCATGCTCACTTGACTTTCAAGGTATGTGGGATCAGTATTTACCTCTGGTAGAATTTTCCTATAACAATAGCTTCCATTCGAGTATTCAGATGGCACCATATGAAGCATTATATGGAAAGAGATGTCGCACACCAACCTGTTGGGATGACGTTAGTGAAAGAAAACTTGTAGGTCTAGAACTGGTGGAGGAAACGATGGAAAATGTGAAGGTAATCCAAAATCACATCAAAGCAGCTCAAAGTAGGCAGAAGAGCTATGTCGATAATCAAAGGAAGGATTTGGAATTTCAAGTCGGTGATCATGTTTTCCTGAAGGTATCTCAATGGAAAGGAGTCATACGTTTTGGTAAGAAAGGTAAATTGACTCCCAGGTACATCGGACCTTTAGAAATTCTAGAACGAATTGGGGTTGTAGCTTACCGATTGGCAATGCCTCCAAGTCTCTCCAAAGTTCACGATGTGTTCCACGTATCTCTGTTGAGGAAATACATGCTTGACCCAACGCATGTACTCACCTATGAAGAATTATAACTGGAACCCGATTTGTCTTATTGTGAAGAGCCCATCGGGATTCTTGATACGATAGAACAAGTACTAAGAAACCGGACGACGCGTCTGGTAAAAGTTTTGTGGAGAAACCATAAGATGGAAGAGGCAACGTGGGAACCCGATGAACTTATGATGAAGAACCACCCGAGTCTTTTCATGTGATAAGTATTATAGAAATTTCAAGGACAAAATTATTTGAAGGAGGGGATAATGTAACACCCCAATATTCTACGGTATGCTTCTCTTTGAATAATGTGATAGCGTGTGTTGTACGCAACACCGAGTTCTAACACACCATAACCAATCAAACTAGTCGTTATGAATAGTAATACCTACTTTTTGAAATTATATATATTTTATATTTAAAAATGGAATTCATTTTTGGATTAGGAATATCGAATTTATCCTAAGGTGAAATTTTGGTACTTTTCGGATAACTTTAATATTTTGATGAATAGTGAAAATTACTAAATTTTAATTAAAAACAACTTTTTTAATCAAAATAATTAATAGTGATAAATTATGAATTTGAGTGATTTTAAAGTATATTAAAATATATTTTTACCATTTAATACAATGTTGGTCATTGGAAATAATTTTACAATTAAACCGGACATAAACAAGTGTCAATCTTTTGATAGTTATTATCTCTTAAAAACACGCTTTTTGTTTTAACAACGGGAATTAATTTTAAATTAATTTCTGCCACTTCTGTGTTTTGAATTTGGAAAAATGGATTCCATATTTGGAATCAGGATGTTCAAATTGTGTAAATAGGTAACTTTTATTTTTAGACATTTTGAATAATTACTTCGGTAAATATTTTATTTACCATGGTTAAGGGTAAATCTAGTAAATAAGGGTTAAAAAATAATATTATAATAATACTAAATTACCCTAAAACGTGTCCTAGCCTTATTGGTTGATACATGTTCGACCATAGGAATCTTTGGGTCGATTTTGGGACCCCATGGAGCCACTTGTAGGTGATAGGGACACTTAATTTTAATTAAGTTAAAATAAGTACAAAAATGACATAAGCATATATCTTTTAGAAAAACAATTTTTACATAGGGTTATATATGTTGGATTTTCGACTATAAATATTCATTATAAAGATAAAACGATTTCCTACATAATTATATTTTATTTATAATTTTTAAAGATTACATAATTTAATTTATTTATGACACAATGATGATGCAGTAATTACTATAATAGTGAAAATTTAAAATAATTGATATTATAAATACCCAAATAAATATAATTTGAGACTTTTAATGAATTAAAATAATTTTCTAGGATAATATGACATATTAGGATTGATTTAATTAACTTTGTTCGAAGTAATCATTCTGTTATGAGTTTCACAAAAATCAACTATTGAATAGTGTCAAAATTGACATAAAAGAGTTTTTAAAACAAATATTATATTATTAATTGATTTATGAATTTGAGTGATTTTAAAGTATATTAAAATATATTTTTACCATTTAATACAATGTTGGTCATTGTACATAATTTTACAATTAAACTGGACATAAACAAGTGTCAATCTTTTGATAGTTATTATCTCTTAAAAACACGCTTTTTGTTTTAACAACGGGAATTAATTTTAAATTAATTTCTGCCACTTTTGTGTTTTGAATTTGGAAAAATGGATTCCATATTTGGAATCAGGATGTTCAAATTGTGTAAATAGGTAACTTTTATTTTTAGACATTTTGAATAATTACTTCGGTAAATATTTTATTTACCATGGTTAAGGGTAAATCCAGTAAATAAGGGTTAAAAAATAATATTATAATAATACTAAATTACCCTAAAACGTGTCCTAGTCTTATTGTTTGATACATGTTCGACCATAGGAATCTTTGGGTCGATTTTGGGACCCCATGGAGCCACTTGTAGGTGATAGGGACACTTAATTTTAATTAAGTTAAAATAAGTACAAAAATGACATAAGCATATATCTTTTAGAAAAACAATTTTTACATAGGGTTATATATGTTGGATTTTCGACTATAAATATTCATTATAAATATAAAACGATTTCCTACATAATGATATTTTATTTATAATTTTTAAAGATTACATAATTTAATTTATTTATGACACAATGATGATGCAGTAATTACCATAATAGTGAAAATTTAAAATAATTGATATTATAAATACCCAAATAAATATAATTTGAGACTTTTAATGAATTAAAATAATTTTCTAGGATAATATGACATATTAGGATTGATTTAATTAACTTTTTTCGAAGTAATCATTCTGTTATGAGTTTCAAAAAAATCAACTATTGAATAGTGTCAAAATTGACATAAAAGAGTTTTTAAAACAAATATTATATTATTAATTGATATTAAATTCCTAAAAATCTAGGTTTCGGCCAAGAGACTTATATAATGATAGGTGTATCATTAATGGACAACTTTGGGGTCTCTTGTATGTATATAGTAAGTTTATTAACCATTTAATATAAAAATACAAAGAGACATTGTAAAAGTGAAACTAATTAACTTAGAGTTAATACTTAAAGATAAGGTTAATATAAGTACCCAAACCTGTCTAAATTCTATTGGTTGAGTGGTTTTTGACCCATACCCACCTTAAAATTTAAATAATCCACTTTGGATCCATTATAAACCGAATATGAATTTATTATAAATTAATATTTCTAGCTTTTCCAAAGGTGCCCCTCACCCCTCTTATAAAAGGGCACTCCCCCTTCTCATTACTTCAAACCTTCAAAGCCTTTTGGTTCGGCAAACCTCTTCCAAAATACTCTCTCCACTTCCCTCACTTCATCTTATAGGCCTTACTTTAGTCAGCAATCCAACTTAAGGAGCCCTTTTGATCAAATCAAAAGGAAGAACCCAAAGAAGAGGTAATGCTTTCACCACCCCTTTTCAAGTTCCTTTCTTCTTCCACTTCTTCATTCATTGTTATTACCATTCTAAAATAATAACTCCAGTATATTATATATACTATGATGTTATTATAAATATGGTACAACCATATTCAGTATTCAATCCACCCTTTGAATAACATGTCACCATACGTGCGTACGTACGGCTTACCATCTCCACGTCGTGGTGTAATTGTTATTCAATATATAATTATTTGGATGGGTATAATAATGATGTGTAACTCATGTAAATAATAAATATAACATGTTAATTACTCTTTATATATGATATACCATCCATTTATATATTATTTTAATATCAAAAGAGTGATATTGTCGCTCGTGCGTACGTACGGACTACCGTCTCCACGAACGCGATGAGATTCATTCTCCATCGTATCCATTCAAGTATAATTATCATTTAATGATTTAAAAATGATGTTTAAGGACTTGATATAATTCTTTATATGAATAATATACAACCTATCCATTAAAAACATGGTTTACGTAACAAAACATATAAAAGAAAACGAGTAAGTTAACACCCGAAACAACGATAATACTAAGATATTATTAACAAATCTATGTTAAAAGATCATATATGATATCATATGAATGTATATGATTCTTGAATAATTTAATAACAATTATTTCACCATTATACAGGAGTTTAACCTACCCCAAACAAGGAAAATTACAAGGTAAGGGTTTATTTCACAATATCTTCATTAGCCAAGGTTTTTATACGTAATAATCTACTGGGATCTCTTTATCATCCACAAACATGTTTCTTAAAAATGTATTTCAAAACATTTTTTTTACTATTTACATGAATATGGGTTAAATTCATTTATACCCTTGTTTGACTTTTTATAAGTGGTTTATAAAGGAATCTTTCCGTCGTTTTTCAAACAAGGTGCTTTTTAACCTTTTCGACAGAATTAAGGTAAGAATGTTTTTTTTAACTTATACGGTGGGTGTGGTTATTTTCCGCCATTATAAAATCATCGAAGCTTCCCTTACAAGATTATAAGAATATTTTCAAAGAAAATGTTTTATTTTATAAATATATGACTCTTAAATGATTTCAAAATAGAAAGAGGTATTTCTCTAAAAAGAGTTTTGATTTCATCTATGTCAACATCCTTTGATCGATTTTACGCTTATTCGAAGTTGATTTATTATGATACAAAACTTCTATATTGTATTGAAGGTTTTGTGATATGTTTGAATATGGATGTGCTATTTTTATACCATTCATGGTTTATGGTGAAAGTATTGACATTTCGTATGCTAGTTTTAATACGAATGTTTATGTTATGTTTAAACCTTTTCATATGGGAATGCATTGGACTTAATATGTGACGGGTGGAGCCCGCTATAGCTCCTTGATGCATCGGTAGGTCTCATGAGACAAACTAGTGTCTTGGCACAAGGCCTTGAGAATATCTTATTTGTAGTCTTGGCACGAGGCCTTGGCTATGTGGTTATGATAGTCTGGCATTATGCATTCCATCATTATGAAAGTGGTTATTGATATTTCATGTGACTATTCGATTAGTAGAATATCCATGTGAATAAGTAAATGGAATTATTTCATTTTACTTTTGCCATATTATGTTGAAGTTCAAGTTTAAAAGGCTTTTGTTTTAGTTATACATTGCCTTAAATTTTTATTCTTATTTATGAAATTTTCCTCCATATTGTTATCCTTACTGGGCATTTGAGCTCACCCCTTTTCTATGTTTTATTTTTCCCAGGAAGTGAAGAAGTAAATTATGAATGACCTTCAGGGATATTATGTGGGGATATGAGTGTGGAATATGGATACAATATGTTGTTGTAGTAGTTTTTCACTTTATTATGTAATGTAAGACTTATGAATATATCTAGTGTTTCCAAGGCTACTAAACCAATCGGTCTTTCGAGATTTTATCTTTCTTGTGATCATGCCAATGTTATGTAATAATGCACCGACTCTTGGTAACTGGGGTCGGGGCGTTACAGCATGATTTTATTGTTTGATAAGATTTTACTTATGGATTTTAATTGCATGAGAGTTGAGTATTTATACATAATTCTATGAACTCAATGATATGTGTGAGATGCAAAATTTTAGGCACCCATGAAAAAGAAGGTTATGAGTGAGCTATGGGATAAAAAATGCACTCCTTATTTGTGTGATTTAAAATAAATAGTTCCTAATAATGAATTTATAATTATTAAAAGATGTTGAAAATGGTAATTTTAAATGGTTAAAAGGGGTGTCTAATGAGAAACTTATAAATATGAAAGTTATTTACCTGGTGTTATCCATGGCCTAGGTTAGGGATGGTTGAGGGTGTGTCACAGTTTTTACTATGGGGTAGTGTATATGGAATAATTTTTTATGGATTTATGTGAATCTATATTATGTAAATGTGTAAATTATGTGTTATGCATCCTGGGATGGTTGTTTTTAAATTATAGAGACATGCCTCCATGACAATGTTTATTAGTAGGATGATTGGAGGACATTGCTGGGAATGAGGCTCTAGCAGCAGGACAAGAGGATTTGATAGTTCTGGGTGAGGGGGTGGAAGAGCAGTTTCATAATAACTTTTCTCATTTTATGCAGTTCATGGAAAGAGACTCAGGGTGGGGTGTTCAGAATATGTCTGATCTGACCTAAGAGTTCTAGCTGCAGCACCCTATGATGTTCATCAGAGAGGATGGACATGGGGTAGATGAGTTCTGGATTGAGTCTATCTAGACAATCTTGGATCATTTATAGACTCCTATATATAAAATCATAAAATTAGTAGCCTATATGTTATGATAACTAGCGAGGTGATAGTGGTATATTCAGGTTTAGTAAGATCATTTAGAGGTAATTTTATAGAAGGACTTCTAGGAGAGTTTTTTTTACACTCTTACCCATAGAAACTGATATGGTAGAGGGTGGGGAATTTTATTTAGTTGACTCAAGGAATCATTTTGATGATGGACATGTTGTACACTTCACCGACTTTCAGTTCTTTTTCTAAGCACCGGTAAGAGATGAGGTAGTTGTGGAGAGACATTTTCAAGATATAATTAAATTTGATATTAAGTCTCAGGTTAATATCTTCTAATTGAAAAAGTGTTATGAGGTGGTGAATTAGGCTCTCATTTATGAGGGGAATCTAAATGGGGATTCTAGTGTAGGACAGGTGGTTTTAGTTGGATGACCAAGAAGTATGTCTTCTGAGATTACAAAGTGTCATTATGAGAATATTCACCAGAGTGATAGTGGATGGAGTAGCCAGTGGATAGGATCAGTTACTTATGGTATTGATTGAGTTTTTTGACATCAATATGGTAGGTCGAGTCACATTTATAGCCAGTGTACCTAACCACTGGTGAAGTTTTAACCTCACAGAAAGATTGGTAATCTACAAAGGTTCTGCAGGAACCCTCGATAGGTGTGATATGATAGAGGACCTAGGCTGATACAGAGCACTGGAAGTGGGTTCTATATACCATAATCGTCTAGTAGTGGGAGTACTACTGGTCATGTTGGTCAGGGTGGAAGATGTATAACTTAAGGGAAAGAGAGACCATATCATCATAGTAGTGCATCAAAGGGGAATCTGATTGGAGAACAGGGCAAAGGGACAAGTCATTTTCATGCATTTCAGCCTACACTTGTTGATAGCAAGGCTAGGCCATCGATAGTTAGAGGTACAATTCTTGTAGTTTCTATACTTTCTAGTTATTTATTTGATACAAGAGTCTCACATTATTTTATATTTTCTCAACTTTTTAATAGTTTAGGTCTGACAGTGGAGTTTTTGTGTGGGGTTATGATAATAGACACCCCATTGGGAGTATGGTCTAAGGACATCTATCTATGTAGGGGGTGTTCCCTTGAGGTGGGTGAGTATTATTTCCTTTGAGATCTGTACATACATCATATGTTAGGATTTGACATGATTCTAGGTATGGATTTGTTGGTATCGTATCAATCCCACATCGATTGTTACCATAGGATAGTAACCTTCACATCTCTTGAGGGTGACCAATATGTTCATCATATAGAATGTGATATCCTAATGATTCATGTGGGGCCAGTTCATCAGCAACTGAAGGATCTCACAACCCAAGTTTTAAGTCTTTTTTCAGATGAAGTGGGTATGAAGAATAATGTATTTCCATCCATAGTGGATCAGTTTCATGATGTGTTTCCTGAGGAGTTATCAAGGCTACCACTAGAGAGGGATGTTGAGTTCACCATTGAGCTAATGTCTGGAGATGAACTAGTTTTCTTTCCACCTTACAGAATGGAACCAGTGGAGCTTCAAGAGCTTAATACATGGTTGGAAGAATTGATGAACAGGGGATTAATCCATATGATTATGTCACGTTGGGGATCTCCATTTTTGTCTTCTAATAAGGATGAATGGAAGTTACATTTAGGTGTCAATTACCGAAATTTGAACAGATAAATATTAAGAACTAGTATCCACTTCCACCTATTGATGACCACTTTGACTATCCAATAGGTACTTTTATATTCTCTAAGATAGAATTGAGTTCATGGTATCATCAACTAAGAGTGAGACCTTCTGATATATTATAGACTACTTTTAGAAGTGAGTATGGCCTATATGAGTTTATTGTGATTCCGTTCAAATTGATGAACCCTCCAACTATGTTTATGGATTTGATTAACTAAATATTTCACCCATACTTGGATTAGTTTGTAGTTTTTGTTTTGGATGACATATTAGGGTAATCCAAGACTCATGATGATCATGACCAACATCTTGACATTATCCTAAGTACACTAAGAGAGTATCAAATTTACACTAAGCTATATAAAAGTAGTTTCTGGATCAATATAGTTCATTTCTTAGGTCTCATCATCTCAGAGGATGGTGTGTCAGTGGACCTAGAAAAGTTACAAGAATTTGTTTCTTAGGAGTAGCCTGAGAATCTTTTTGATATCTAAAGCTTTTTGGGTTTGGAGGGTTGTTATCAAAAATTAATTAAGGAATTTTTCCATTTTGTAGCACCACTTTCAGGACTAACCAAGAAGGTTATCAATTTTGAATGGTCTGGATCATGTGAGAAGGCCTTATAGGATATAAGGAAGTGTTTGACCACCACATATATTTTGATCCTACCTGAGATGGGGGAGGAGTATACCTTGTTTTTTTATGCATCTAGAATCATACTTCGAGTAGTGTTGATGAAGGGAGATTGTTCATGGAATATGGGTCACAAAAGTTGAGGCCACATGAACAAAATTACCCTATGTACAATTTTGAGTTATCTGCGGTGTTTTATGACTTAAATTTTTAGTATAATTACCTATTGAGAGAAAGTTTTGTTGTTTATACTAACCATAAAAGTAAAAATTGCATCTTTTTATATTGACATTTAAATCTCTGGTAGGGAAGATGGGTTGAATACATGCATATGTTTGACTTTTATTTACCATATACACTTAAAAAGGGAAACAGTGTTGGTGTTTTTATCTATAAGATACAGACACAAGATTTCTATGAGGATAACTCTGAGTGGAAGATGATGGCCTTGTTTGTCAAGATGCATATAGAGGTTCAAGAGAGCCAGGGGAAGATGACCCTCATATCCTTATCAGTTAAGTCCACACTTCTGATTAGCATTAAATATAGGAAATATCAAGACCTAGAGTGTATGGAGTTGAGAGACAATTTTGAATTTGGGGAGCTACCTTCATATTTGTTTATAAATAATTATGGGATATTCTATATTTTTTTCATGTTATTATGACTACTTGTATACTAGAGGAGATGATACAGGGCTTTCATACCTTGAAGTGGATAGTTCATATTGGTTTGAACAAAATATAATATGACCTTTATAGGAAATATTGGTGACCAGGAATAAAGAAATAGATTGTTGGTTTTGTGACATGATGTTACACCTATTAGCAGGTGAAGGTTGAGCATCAATATCTCATTGGTCTATTATAGTTGTTTCCTATTCCATAATGGAAGTGGTATGGAATTACCAAGGATTTTATTGTGGTTATTCCAAGGATCCCTTGAAATAATGACATGATATGGGTGATTGTGGATAGGTTGACGAAAGTATCCCATTTCTTTCCAATTAGGGAGACTTTCACTGTTGATCAGTCAGGTGGTATGTATATTTGGGAGATAGTGCATTTACACTGGGTTCCGCAAAGTATAGTCATAGATTGTGACCCATGTTTTACTTCATGATTCTACCAAACCTTTCAGAATACACGAGGTACTCAGGTATTTCTAAGTATATCTTTTCATCCACAGATAGACAGAAAATCAGAAAAGATTATTCAGGTGTTAGAGGACATGCTGAGATCATGTGTCCTAGATTTTTATGGGTCTTGGGATAAGCACTTAACACTGGTTGGGTTCACCTATAACAAAATTTATTATGATACTATTCATATGGAACCATATAATAAACTTTATGGTAGGACATACAGGTCACCTTTATGTTGGATGGAGGCAGGTGAGTCGAAATTGTTGGGATCGAGTATCATGCAGGAAACATTGAAACATGTTCAATTAATTTTTAAATGTATGGATACAACATAGAGTAGAAAAACGTTTGATATTGATTGACTTAATTGAACTCCTGAGTTTATATTTGGTGAACATATATCCCTTCTGGTTTCACCAAGATTGGGTCATCATTGGATTTGAAAATAGGGAAAGTTGGTGCCCAAGTTTTTTGAACCATTTTAGATTGTGGAGAGGATCATAATAGTGGTGTATCGATTGGTTATTCCATAGATTTATAGTGATATTAATGTTTTTTTCATGTTTCATAGCTTCAACAGTATCACCCCTACCCTTATCATGTGATATATGTTGATGATGTTGAGTTTGAGGCCGATGCGACCTTTGAGGAGCATTTGATTCATGTTATGGATCACAGTGAGAAAGTTTTGTGGGGAAATACCATGTTATTAGTCTGAGTGTTGTAGAAGCATGGTTGTATTTAAGAGGAAACATGGTAGAGGGAATCAGATATGCAGGCCTTTTGGCTCAAACTTTTCACCTTAGAATCTTAGTGATTCTTGGGAGTACAGATCGAAGATGAGCTATTATAAGGTGGGAATATTGTAATATTTAGGCCTTTCTTAGGACCTTCCATTATCATTTTTAGGTAGTTAACCCTTAATTTTTTTATTTTAAATATATAAAATTATCGAGTTAAGTTTTTTAAAGTTCTAAGGGTTTGGATCCTTTTTTCAAGGTGTACAGTTAGTACAAACCGTGTACCCCATCCAGGAAACTGTGCAGCTTATAGTAGGAGGGACAGTGGCTCTGTACGGTTGGCACATCATTTTTCTAAAATATGTAGATGCCTAGAGGAAACCATGAAATTATAAAAAAAATGGTAAATAATGATTGGTTCATGGTTTTTCTAACTATACAATCCAACAGTGCGAGAGGTTGTCTTGAGATAGTAGCACCGCATGGTTATCACATGGTTTTCCAAACCATGTGGCATATAATGGGTAGCCTAAAGTTTATGGGTCAAATACAAATTAAAATATTAAGTAATTTTTTCCTTAATCTCATAGATTTCTAAACTCCTAATACTCTCAAATCTTGATATTATATTCCTTTCAATCTGAGAGAAAGTTTTAGGTGATTCAAAGACAATTGGAGATCTATATTCACCAGTAAGTCTCCATTTTTTTCCATTCATCCTAGATATATTCTCCTTATTTTTCCTAGAACCTTATACCTAATCCTACGTGGATAGATCCATGTTCCTTGAGAGGAATTTTGATATTTTATGGTTGATTCGATTGAAGGAAATAAGATCCAAGCCTAGATCTTGATGAGGGGGGGGGAACAAAACCAAGGAAGAGGAAACCCTAGCGCGGGGGAGGGAAGAAGCACCCTCGCTCAGAATCTTTTTCCTAATTTTCCTACCCTAGAAAACACTTAACACATATATATAATGAAATATCTACTGCTTTTGTTTATGGTCATTTCCCATGTTTTGGGATTCTTTATGTATTGATTGATATTTCTTGGTTATTGTTTAATATTATTTAATTATTTATATATTTATTTAAATTGTTTTCCTACTTTGATAAATAGAGTATATTCTCCACACATAACATATTAGACCCATGTTGTTAGTTGGTAGCCTCTGGTGTACCGAGAGGCAAGCTTGAGGTCATGTGAAAAAACAGCTTAGGGCACTGGTATGTATCACCTGGGTCGGGAAATTACATTGGTATTTGATAATTATGTTATAGAAGTATTTTTATCAATGGTGTTTTGGTTATAAGAATCATGAAACATATAAGAATTGTGTGAATTTTTATAAGAATATATGATTTTACTATGGCCTTATGGTGATTCAAGTTATTTATAGATATGATTATCATATATGATTAGGGAATATACATTTTATTATGATACTTTATGAGTGATTGATTTAATTTGGAGATAAATTTTAAATTTATCATGGATGAATATGTATTGAAATCATTCAAATATCTATGTTTCAACCTTATTCAGGAATATTTTGAATAATTTTAAGATTATTTATTTATCAAATAATCTAAGTTGAACTTTGGGAGTTATTATTGAGGATTTAGATATTAATGTTTTATTTCAATGTGTAAAGGTTTATTCATGTTGGGAATTATCTTACCTTGTGCTAACCATTTTGGTTTTGGTTAATGTCTAAAGTCAAAAGGAATATATTTTTATCCTTTTTTGGAATTATTTGATCCTTTAGAAGTTTATTTTAGTTCTTCAGACATAAAGAATTAAATACTCACCATTTAGACCAAGAGATGATATTTTGGTAGAAATTAATTAAAGGATGAAATTATACTTGTTACGTAAGTATATTTCCTTATGTTTTTAGCTTAGATGGAAAAATAATTCCTCAAATCTATGAAAATGATCTTGAAATAAAAAAATGTTATCATATTTCCTTTATTTATGATGAATCGATGGTCTTTTTCATACTTCCTCAGTTTATAGTTTTGTAGTTGTTAACTTGATCATGATCATTCAATTTTTTGGGATCAATGATTTATGTCAGTCGCCGTCATTATTTAGAAATTTTTCTTTTCTTTTATGTCCATATTTTCACTTATCAGTAATTTTTTTCTACTTGTAAACCTAGTTATGTGTTATTCTGGAATACCTTCATACTTCCTTTTCTCTCTTATCAAGAGGAAGTTTATTAACCCTTTTTACGATGTGGGATTTAAAAAAAGGTATTTTCAGATGACAAAACTTTGATTACTAATATCAAGTTCAAATTATGAGGATGAAATTTATTAAATGTAGTGATAATTTAATTCCCCCATATTTTAAAAAAAACTATAGCGTATAATACACGCAATACCGAGCCTAAACAAACTATAAAACATTATTATTTAAATATGACCATTATAACCTAACCATTAAATTGGAAGGTATGAATAGGATTAACTACTTTATGAAATAGATATATATAGATAATAATCAATATAAATGTATAGATAAATGTTTAGGAAATAAGTACTCAATTTTGAATGAAGACATTTTATTCTTCAGAGAAATATGTTTTCTCCAAAAATAATTTTTATTGCTTTTTGAGAGAAACTATTACAAGTAATTTATTTAAATTTTAGAAATTTTATTTTATAAAATTATAATAATTTTTGAAATCATCATATCAAAATTTAATTAGGGTAAAATTTTGGTATCTTTCTGAAAAGTTTGATTTTTTAGTGAATAGTGAAAATTATCAATTTTTCAAATACTGTCATTTCTTTTCATTAAATCAAGTAATTTAAAAATACAATTATATTTTTAATTTTATATTAAAGTGACACGTGAAACATTTTATTTATAATAATATATTTAATTTCATTTGAATCATTAATTTTTATGATTTTGGTTTAAGTTTACGTTTATGCCTAAAAATGTGGTTTTCTAAAAACTATTTTTAAGTGCATAATGTTTATCTTTTTTAATTAATTAAAATATACAATAATAAAGAAATATTTAAATTAAATTTATATATTATTTATCTATTTATATATTTTTAAATTCATATAATGATGATTTTCAGTCATATAGTTAATGTAATATTATTTTAAGCTTAGAAAATGCATTTCTTGAAAACCCATTTTTCAACATGTTTTCCATGTTTAATTTTAAATTAAATTTTACCACTTATGTGAATTTAATTTGATAAAATTTATTCCATATTTTGAATCATCATAATTAATATAAGTTTATATGGTCAACCTAATTTTTTTTCTAAATGATTAGTAAAAATTAATTATCATAGTTAAGGTTAAAATGGGGTTTTGCTAATTACATGCACTTGTGTTAAAATTAATTTTCCATACAAATAGGTTTATTATTTGATAAATTAGATTTAATATTTTTAATCATTGGTTCCAAATTATTTAAAAATTGTCATTTTATTTTTAGGCTTAGAGGATAAATTACCTAGGTAAAACTAGTTACTATGGTGAAAACTAAAATGGTAAAAGTGAGTAACCTTAGAAGTAAAGGGAATGACATGATTAAAAAAAATAATGATGGAGGTGGTTTTTTACCATATATTCCCCCTTAAACATTAATTATCAATTTTAGAGGCACTTTCTTGAGAGTGACTTCCTATTATTGAATAGTTTTGGCTATTTAAAAAAATGACAGTCCTTCTCACTTATAAAAGGGTGCCTTATCTCCTCTTCTATTAAAGATTAAAAATATTTTTGGTTTATCCAATATATTCCCAATTAAATTACTTAATTCCATTACCATTCCCTATAGGCTTTGTTTTTATTATAAAACCCTCCTTGGAATTCTTTTGGTGCAAACACAAAGAAGGTGTCTAAAGAAGAGGTATAATTCCTAACTAAGAATTTTCATTTTATTTGTTATTCCACATCCTTAAAATCTTATTAAATCATGATGATATAATAAAATCAATATCTTTCATATAATGAGATTTTATTATATTAATTACATAGCCTACATCCATCTCTTTTTCTATCAAATGGGAAAAGAAACCATTGTTCGTGTGTGTGGAGGATTACCGCCTCGCGAACTGATATAATTCATTTTCCATCATCACCTCTCATGGATATTTATGATGATAGATTTAATTTATACATATTATATTCATAAAATATTTATAATTCTGTAAATATATTATATCATATATTTCCTTACCTTTCAATTAATAGAAAAATGATAACATCGTTCGTGCATATGTGTGGATTACCACTGCCATGAAGTGATGTGATTCATTTTTCCTTACCGCATCACATGGATGGTATATATAATTGTATTTAAAAAAATAATATGATAATTATAATACAATTGTCTATCTTTAAATATAAAATAATATTTACTTTCATTCAATTATGATCGTTGAAAAATGGAAATGTTACTCATGTGTACGTACGACCTACCATCTTCATGATTATAACATAGTTAATTTTCAATAACCATATTTCATGGTTGGTTTTAAAGTATAATTCATGTTTAAAATGATAATTAAGGAATAATAATTACTCTGGAGATGATGTAACAGTGAATTATTTTACCATATTCAACCTACCAAAGTCATTTTGGACATATGAACCGAATATCGTCAAAACATCATATGTGAACTTAATTTATAAAGTAAATAAATATTACATGGTAATAAATAAAATAAAATGACTAATAAACTTTAAAATGGTTGTTAATCAAGTAAATAATTAATATAATTTTATTATTCAGGAATATAATGTATGTACGTGATGAGTCAAACTCGAGGTAAGAGGTTTCTTAACTCAATTTCCAATTAATTAGGTTATACTTATACTTCATTGTTTATATTAAGCCATGATTATGTTTTAGATGAATTATAATTGTATTATTTTGTATTTGAAATTTTATTTGTGTATTTTTACATTTTATACATATAATTACTTCATTGGATAATTATCATTTTAACGTTATGATCATTGTAAGGGATTTCATCTCAATTTCCTTTCATTAAAGTATATTTTAATGTTATGCACCTATTTATTTTATATGGTGTATATACTATCCATTTTATATATTATATCATGAATAATTCACACTTCATGGTATTTTATGTTACAATTTAATTTACTTCATCCAAGGGGATTTGATTTGAAAGCTACCAAAGTAGTAGAGGCTTTATGTTACAATCTCTTTTCTTTTTGAGATTATTTATGTTCAAGGTTCCTTTGGGGGAAATCGCATAGAATTGTTTTATTTAACCACATATATTTTATTCTCCTTTTTTTATGAATGTGTATTACATATTTGGTTTCCAATTACCCCCTTATTGAATAAAGAAATGTCAATAAATTTGTTTGTATATAATATCAATCTTGTATCCTCTTTTAGTTCTAGAATATTTCTCTTACATGTCTAAATTTTCCTTAAAATATTATCAATATTTTTTTACTATTCTATGATTATTTATTAAATAAATTTTTACTCATTTTTTATTTTATTTTTACAAATTTTTTTAAAATGAATCTTCCTATAATTTTCCAAACAAGGATCTATTTGAATTTTTTTACAAAATTGTGAAAGGAATGTTTTATTTTACATTATACGACATGAACAGAATCGTACACCATTATTACCACTCAATGATTTGATGCTACCTTTACAAGTTTCCACATTTATTTTCAAAGAAAATTTTTTATAATATTTTGGAAATTCTTATATTTTAAAGAAGATATTTCAAATTGAAAAGGGTATTTTCATCAAGAAATATATCATGTGATATTTTAAAGATGTTTTCATCAATGATGACAACCTTTGATGTTATGGATTTCTTATAAATTCTATATAAATAAATCTTACACATATATCTATCTCATTATCCCTTCATTTGATAGGATAATACATACCTTATGTTCATTTCTCAAATTCCTTCATTATGAAATTTCCTTTGATTATGATATAAGGATAGATTATGCAACCCATTTTATTTCCATGCATAATTATCATGTTTATGCCTTATGATTGATTTCCTTTTTATAACACACATAATAATGAATATGTTATGATGGTTGTGCCCCGATAGTGCTCTAGTGTATTGGGTAAAGCTTTTGTATCATGAGACATTATGTATGGGATTAAGGAGTAAAACTAATCCATTATGGGATTTTCTACCATGTGATATTGTCTAGGTAGTTAGCCTTGACTCATGTTTATATCATGTTATATGTTGTTTCCTCATTTACTATTTTTTTATGATCTTATGATACTATGTTCTTTATGTTATTATTTCATGTGATTACTCATGAGTATTCTATTTTATGATATCATCTTATACATTTGACTCACACATTATGTTTCCTTATCATGTTTATTCTTTTACTGGAATTTTTAGCTCACCCCTTTCTTTAATGTATTCTATAGGTTATCTCATGCAGTTTTAGGAGCTCAAATGGATTTAGTATCGCACTAAGGAGAATAAAAATAAATATGTTATGTTTTAGTTTCTTTTGATGTTTTATGTACCTAGTATTCCAAAGACACTAGGATTTGTGGTCTTTGGGTTGTACTTATGGGATATTTATGTTAAAAATATTGTAATAATATGTGTAAAATTCTTAGTTTCTATAATAAAACCTATAAAAATAAAATAAGAGATAAATAAAAAAATATAATAAAATGAAATTATTTTAACTTTCTACCCAATCATCATTAGGCATCAACCAACTCATCAACAAACCCTTAACCAATGTACCTCTAAACCAGCATGCCAACAATTGAATATGGTTCAGGATGTACAAATAGTTTGTGAGTAATAATGATTAAGTAGGTGGGAAAATATGACTCCGAACATATTATCATAAAGCAACTATATATGCAAGTGATAGTGTCATGGGTGACATGTAAATACATATCCCACAATACTTGATAAACATGAGAAGAAATGATGAAATAATCACAACATAAAGCATGAATTAAATCAAATATTAGATCACTAATGACCCCTCTCACACTACTATGAGGTGAAACTATATAAGATATCTCATGTATCATCTAAACCACTATGAGATCCCATACATACTCCAATACACACTCAAAATAAATACTATATCAATGGGAACATACCTGTTGTTCATACTTGGAGAGAAAATTTACCTCAAGAATTTGAATAATGGGCTACTCCCACTAAAGATATGGGGGTTTATCCATGGATCATATTTATGGTATTGAATTGGTATTGTATTGTGTTAGGACCAAAATAGTATTTAGTGAGAGATTCTCTTTGAGGGGGTGAATCAGGGTGTGAAACTCATTCCAATTTCCCAACTTAAACCTAAAACTCACACTACCCTATATGAACTTGACATCACTATTATTAGGGTAAATATTATGTTCCTCCTTCAATGATTATATAATTATGATTCACTTATCTTAGACTTAATCAGATTAGATCAATGATCGCTTAACCCACATAAACTGATTGAGGTCTTGCAAAGAGTAAGTAAATCATGCACACAAGACACAAAACATTTACTTGTTTCACACTCACTGGACTAATAAAACGAGTATAATATTGTAATATTGGAGCTTGATCCATTAGATTAAGTTGGGTAAACTGTTAGTGGTCGTATTATACACCAATTTACAACTCTCATGGTTTGACCAACTGTAGCATAGATGATCGACGACGCTGACATCGAGTACTGTAGCAATGTAGATATTATCTCATAATGCTATATCAGCATAAACTTGACTGTCATGGGTACTATAGATTCATGGATTTACTTAAATTTTTATTGTATCACATCAGACCTACTATGTAGATTTGGAACTGTAACAATGTGAGTTACTATAGGGAAGTGTTTCCTTATTAGTTCATTTTGAGCTAAGGTTTTTAGACTCTGAGTTTTATCCCCCTTAATTTTCTCCCATTCATAGTGAATTTGTTCTATATCTTAGTGGACATAGGGATTATTCTTGAACCATGTAAATATTGTGTTATTATTCTTCTTCTTCATTTTTTCTTTTTCTCCCTTTTACTTTTCTTTTGGAATAGACTATCAATGATGTTCTCAGTGTTACCGTAACACATAAAATGACAATGTGTCAAAGTATCAGAATCTAATAAATCAATTTTAGTGTTGTTTTTAGGTTAGGTCGGTCCATTGTATGGGGTCACTCCTTTAACAAGGTTTATGGAAGACTTACTACCTCCTAATGATCTCTCCCTTTACAATGATTTAGGGTTCAGTCACACCTCACCCTGTGGTTAATCCCATTTTCCTCTACTCTGATCATTACTCAAGGAGGTAAAACTATTTAGAATGCAACATAATGCATAGATTCAATTTCATCATTGTGGCATCAAGTATTGGTAGGTTTATGTTGATCTTTATACTTCTCTTTCATAGACTATTTGTGAAATCATTCAAAACAATCGCTTCATTTTCCCCAATGATCTTCAGTATTCAAGGAATAACTTCTTCCTTCGGAAAGGTCTTTGATGAGTGTTAACTCAATATTTATACTATTATCTTCATGTTAATGCACAATATTAACTTTCACACAACTTCATGTCCATGTATTTCATTATAAGTCCATACAAAAGAACATGTTCAAGTTATTTCTTTTACGCAATAATTTCCTTTGCACAAAACAAAGGTTCTCACAAATAGTGTGTTTGCAGAACACAGCGATTCACATAAGTCACTCATGGAACATCATGGTTCTTCTTCCAAGGCTTGAGTATTTATAGGCAAATATTATCCCTTTTCACATCATAAAGCCTTTTTTTGTGCAACTCCACTACACACAAGTCATGAAATATTTCTTCATTCTCATAGATATGCTTTAGAAAACTCGATTTCATATAACTCCCCTATGCATGACACCTTCTTTTTTATAATGGTGTACAATTCCATATTTTCATAGTGTATCTTTTTTCTACAACTCCAGTGCACTCACACAACTCCACCCTTGCATGAGTCCTTGTATTCCTTTACACAAGAATGCTTCATTTTCTCTGACTTCCTACACAAACTTATAACACACACTCAAACCCTTCCAAAATCACTCCTTATTGGACATATCAAGGTCGACATGGTCCTAAAACTTCATCATGGACATTTCATGAAGTATCTTTATCTTGATGATCATATATATTGAGAATTTATTCACGTGTTTTCGGTGGATGGATCCTTGTTGCAGATAGGTCTTCTATCACAACATAGTCCAATGCTTACTATTGGATACTTTCCAAGGATCTTTAAGATAGATCCATCCCTCTTTTACATAGAGTAGTCATGAAAGACATTCCAGGTTTTCAATATGATGCATCGGTCTGCATGAAATCTCCTTGTTAGTCCTTCAATGAAATAGAACCAATTCTCATATTGGATTCTAATATTCCCTCCAATGGGAAATCCAACTCTTCATGCAACTGTAGACATGGTGAACAAAAAATACGACATACTATAACTCACCATTCCAGGGTTGATAATGAATCCAATAAATAATAGCACCAATTATCATGGGTGTCCAACAATATCCCCCTTTAGATTTGTTGGAAAAAAATTCATAAATACAATATCAGCCACATTTCAGGATACCAGACGCATACCTCATAAGACTCATTATGTTTTTTCTTTTAAAGCCTTTGGATTCATGATTATCTCTTCTCATGCTTTTATATCAAATCCAAATCATATTATGTACCAAAGGTAACAAATATAGAATCTTTGGAAAACCTTTACATTAGGAGATAGGGGTTTCACCTCTTTTATCTTCTTCACCTTTCAAGTGATGTCAAACTTCCCAATTCCTTTAATTATTTAAGACCACTAAGACCATATATTTTTTTAATGAACATTGTCTCTTTTATAAATAATGTGCATAGGTGTAATTCCAATGGATTTTCTCCCCCTTAGTCATAATATCCCTTGAATTGGATTAAGGGAAGACAATCTCCCTTATGATATAAAACTCCTACACATATTCTACTTGTTATGACCACTTGTTAGGGCCACAAATTCACTTCTCCCCCTATGTAATTTCTCCATCTTTTGACTGTAGTTTTGAATAATATATCAAGTTCAAATACATCTTTCCACTATAGTTTCATTCTCAATGATTTTCAGTGGGTGTCCCTTACACTTATAAATGAGTCATCAATAGAACCTCTAAGCCTACTTAGTTAAAACTTGATATAGGAAACAAGATTTAAAGTTAATAACATCAATTTTGTTCATTTAACCCACTTAATTCCATACATTCATGCAACATTAGTAATTAACTTACTTCAATAATCTCTCTAAGAACTCAATCACACTCCACACAAAACCATTAGTGAATAAACCATAAATTATTAAGTGTGTGAGTCATACCATATTTATTATTTAAATAATCAACCCTAGACACCAATATGATACAAATTATTAAAAATAATATCACATATTGAAACATATTTCTTCATTGATACACTGAGTGTCTTTCCTTGGTTACTAGAGATACCACTTCTCATATCTTCATATTAAAACTCCCTATGACTATCTCAACTCCATCACCAAATATAGAATTTATATTTATCATTATATTAATCCATCTATAACATATTTTCATATCACCAAATATAGAATTGATGTTTTTTTTGCCACTTCATCAAGGTTTCCTATTCCATCTTCAAGGTCCGATGCTAATTAATAATCATGATCTCTTGACACCAACACTTAAAATGTACCTTGATACCAATTGTGATGCCAATTATGATGCCACTTATTGTTGTTTTGATTACTCATGTTGCAGTCATATTCTTGATATTCTTGGTTCAACAAGATATCACTTACACTACTCCAATAATAAATTGGAACTTCAGATTATGTCACAATATCATCTATATATTTTGACATAACCTCCCAATGGATTGTGATGAAATTGGGTGCCCTAGACCCAACTTCTGTATGTACTTTGATTACCATTACATGTATACAGTTTTATATATACATGTGTTTTTCTTACTAGAATAGTGTTTATACTTTTCCATATACTATATTTATGGTAATGTACTTAGATTATATGTCATATAAAATGGTTATAGTAGACCTCAGGATATAATGAGAACATAGAGATATCATAAAACTAATCTTGAAGTAATATAATATAATATAGATACATCATACTGATAGTACATAGATGATGTGTGGCCATCTAGTGTTGGGGGATCATAAGCATTGAGACTTCTTCTCATGAAGCTCACACTTCATGATCTCTAGTAGTTTAGATATTGAGGAAAAACCTGCCAATAGGAACACCAAATGTTTTGGGTTTCATTGGTTGTTCCTATATACATACATGTTTATTGTTATCCTAAATTGAAATCATTATCAATGTGTGTCACTTGATCACATACTTTGATGCAAGGCAAAAACCATGAAAATGAAGTTGTTATGAGGTGGTATGTGTTGGGTGCATCATTGGTGGTATGGAATTGGTTAAATGATCAATATGGAATTTTTTTCCTTTTGATTTGAGGATGTGATATCTCTAGATTGATTGATCGGGATGGTAGTACCTTCGTAAATTCATGTTCATGTCAGTAGAAGGAAAATTCACCTAGATAGAACAACAAAAAATAAATAAAGAAAGGATGATGACACAAGTGTGTGTCCTACTTTATGAGATATTTTATGACAAAGAGATTATATTACATAGTTCTTTTTCGTAGGTTGGTTATCATTGATATGACTATCCCTTGCCTCTTTAGGATCCTTGATGGGTTTCTAGACTCCACTCCTGGTATATGAATGTTATTCTCTACTATCGAGATAAGGTCCTAGAGGGTATCACATAATAGTGCATTCAAGAATCTTCCAAATTCAGGTGAATATGTATACAAGACACGGTGGGACCCACCTCAGGGTATGAGAGTTGTCCAAGTTTTATCAATCACTGATAAATAAATAAATTCATTATTATTCAAGTAAATAATAATTAGGTTAAATTTATTTATTAAAAGTATTTATAAGTGTTTAAGTAAATACAAGGATATATGTTATATAGATGAACATTATTTTAATATTCAAGGTTTTTTTAATATTATCAAAAATTATGAGTTGAGTTAATGACCTGAGTTTATCACATAATATATTTAATATATAGTATAGTTATGTGATAAAATATAAATAATATTTATGACGTAGTTAGTTCATCATTATTATTTATTTATTACTGATTTAGTGGATGTTAAATATACAAGGGTTGTGGAACCCTAAAAGGGTATTTATACTTCCAATATATAAGTCAAAGAAAAGATCTTTGCATGTAACTATTCATCAGTCAGAATTGAGAGCTTATATCCCCTCCCAAATCCAAGAGATAAATTTACTCAATTCGAGTGAATGATATGAGAAATCCTTTGAGGATTGAAGATATAAGATTGTGGTGATTGTCACGGCATTGAAGAGATTGTCAGAGCTTCATGATAGTAACCAAAATTCAATGAACAGTGTACACTCAGATTTGAGAAGAGTATATGGATGATATAGAGGGGTTCAGTGTCTAATCCTTTAAGAAATGGTTTCTAGTGACTTTTTATAGACGTGCACACTTCAAATCGGAGTGAGGTGCTCATTCTTTTTATTTTATGTGCTCTAATTAGAATGTGTGAGATCCTCAAATCGTACCAAGGCTTGAACCACCAAATAAGATGAAATTTTTTCACTCTGGTGATGGGAAATTTTTAAATCCTCATCCCACCAGCTTCTGTTTTGTGGCCCAGTACCATCAATTGGTATTAGATCAATCACATTAATTTTCTAAGGCAAGAAAATTATTTTTCTTTAAATTTTAACTAGATGGTTGTAAATCAGTCCCAATGAATCCAATTGTGTGTTCATCCAATATCATATGGCCAAGTTACAACCATCTAAAAAAATTATGGATATAAATGGTGTTTTTTAGATATTCAATTTTAGAATATTAATAAGAACAAAAATGTGTATGTGTTCATTTTTTCGATGACCTCTAGCCAAGTACCGTCTAGAATCCATCCACTAAAACATCACCCATCAATGACATATTTTTTCACATGGATGTGGATTATCTAATAACAAAAAAAATTAAAATATTTTTTAAGGCATGGTTGGTGATACATGACAATCATTTTTTTTGTGTTCAAAAAGGTGTTGTTTCATAATTCCATGAATCAAAATAAAAAATCAAGAAACTTTTTTTTCCATAGCCTAATTATAAGATTTAAAAAAAGTAAATTGGAACCTTTTGGGTATCCTCCTCCCTTCTCCATATCCCTTCCTCCCTCTTTTGTTTATCAAACCAAGCCCACAGCAGCTAGACCTCACAAACACCCCCTTCTCTATTTGGACTAACCATAGACCGAGCAGGAAGTTACTGCATCCCTCATCCGTAGACAAGCCGGATGCTTCCCTAGCCATGAGGTACCCCCAGTAATAGCCTCTATGGGTCCAGTTGGATTTGATATGCCCCATAATGGTCCATTAAGGGTCTTCCTAGCCCGGAACAAGTGTGGGAAGGCCTATCTGGCTCAGAACACCTCTGTACGGGGTCTACCTGGCCTGAAATGGGCATGCGGGGTTACAGCCCAACCCATAAGGGGCTTGGGTGGGATTTTGGGGGTATATGATAAATTAAAATACTCAAAAAATGATTAATTTAATTAATTAAATTTTAGTATTGAATTTAATTAATTAAAATTAATTTTTGGTTTGAAATTAATAATATTTTAATATTATAAAAAATTGATTTAATTTTAGTATTAAATTAATTGATTAATTAATTTAATTTTTGGTCTAAAATTAAATTAAATATGAGACTGAATAAAATAAATTATTTGCATTTATATAATTCGTTTAATTTATTTAAATACCCTCGTACTTTAAATTTATTGCAATTCAAATTTTATCGTGCATTTATTTATTATACCAACTATTTTTAATCTTGTGATCGTATATGTATGGGTTAATTGATTAATTATTTATTGTGTGTGATGATTGAAATAAGTAGATAATTAAATGATGATCTTCACATCGTCTTTTCTTTCAATATGTATAAGGGCCTTCACATCCAATTTATTTGTTGTATATTGTGCCCTTAGACCCACTCACCTGTGTGTGATGTATAGTTGATGATGACATTATAAGATGCAGACCCCACCAAGACAAGGTGGTACTCCATATAAGAAGATAATACATGGGATCAGGGGTGATCTATTATATGAGTTGGGACTCGACTCAAGTTTGTTACCTCTAGGTCACGGTTAATCCTTTAAATTTAAAATGGATCAACCAATAATAGATTCTCAAAACCATTCAGGTAGAATTATTTATTTTATACATTTTTTTTATTTTATGAAAGTGCATATTTACTATGATATCACATAAAATAATAAACAATAAAATTGAATAAGGATGTGATGTATGTTTTTCTATTGATGTGTGTTCAGTTGTGAGCGCAACAACATAGTTTGAACATATTTAATAGAAATGGATTACATTCTTCATGAAATAATAAAATCCCTCAAAGATATATTAAGTTGTAATGCCTCTCTTTGCACACATTTGAACAAAACAGGTTGTTCAGGGTGCTCATCAACCATAGTTGAGAGTGCCTCCAACTATCAGGGAGTTATCATGAGAGTAATGGGTTGAATTACCTAATGTTGATAGCAAAGGAGTAGCCATATCTATATTTTTATCACTTTAGAGGAAAATCATTGAGGGAATCAAGGTTAAAATTCTAATAAGATGGAACTTTACTCAATATATCAAGGAAAGGTGAGTTAATGCGGTTGGATAGCCTAACCTCGGAACTCTCCAAGTAGTGGTGTAACCAAAACTTGTATACTATGATGGGAGGTTTCTAGGATCCTTTCCATGAGAATACTTAAGTGATAAAGTATTCCAAATCTAATAGTGAGACCTTATTGAGGTTTGAAAAAATAGTGGGAGATATTTAATGATTTAATAATTAATTAATTAAAAATGACTAAAAGGTAATCAAGATAAAGTATTGACTATTAAGATTTATTTATTATGGATAAAAACAGAATTCACCAACACCATCGGAGCATTATCACTTTGATATATACTAGATGAAGAAAATATCCTGACCATTCATAACTTTTAGGAGTGGTACGAGTGCTTGCACATAGTACTACACTAATAGAGGAATATTTATGTGCTAGATTCCTCACTTACTATTAATCCCTCTCAGGGAGAAAGGTTGAAGGATAAATACAAGTATAAAAAACATGTTTATGATTCACTAGATGTATAATGTATCATATTTTCATCTATGTATAGTTAGTTGTATAATATTAATGAGTATTAAGATGCCTAAAATATGTTAACTCATATCTAGAACTTATATCAGGAGAGAGATAAGAAAGAAAGGTATGAGATATCAAGTTCACTTTATAGGTGTAGGATAATATAAGGGAATCAAGAAGGACCTCATGTACTCAAGATGATCAAGTTCATTGAAATACTTGAAGCCCCTAGGTTCAAGTTGAACCAAGAACTAGTGACAAATATCATTCTTGCCTATTTACCATCAAGATTTTTGACATTCATTGTTTATTACAATATTAATAACATGAAAAAGTCACTCTCAGATCTTTTGGATTTAGTTTTTGCAAGCTGATAAGGATATGAAGAATACTAATTCTTCCATCCTTATAGTGGGAATGAGGAGGAAGGGTAAGGCTAAGGGTTCTAAGCCCAAGTCCAGGCCTAAGATACTAGTGCATCGTCCTTCCAAAAACCTAAGGATATGGAGACAGAGAAATGATTAGGAGGATATCTACTTTCTATGTGGCAAGAAAGGCCACTATAAGAAGAATTTTAGAGATGGGAAGAAGAAGAAATATGACACTTTAACTTCAGGTATTTTTTATTGAATGTACTTTTTAATTATCTACAAGTTGGGTATCGGATATGGTATGTGGGTAACACATTTGTATTCATATATAGAAACCAAGTAGATGAGGAAGTGGGGCATGCAACAGAAACTAGTGGGTCAGGGATTTTAAAATTTTCATCACTGAAGTGACATAACTTCATCATATATGGTGATCTGAGCCTTGATATAGGTCTGAGGATCTCATGTAGATAATTAAAAGCATAAAAATAAAAAAAATATTACTCTATTTGATTTGATATGCGTTCAAATACAGCTCATCATTGGAAACTGTTGCATGAAATGATCCTAAGTCAAACCCCTATAGATCATTCACAGAGGTTTCAAGAATATATGTGAATGTCAATCATCAAATTCTGAGTTCTATCATAGATCTTTAATGATCTCTTTGATGTCATGATGATCACCTCGACTATGTTCCTATGATCTGTGAAGACATCCTTGGATCAATTTCTTAGATGAAATTTTTCTCTCTCAAGGATGTGGGAAGAGAGAGGAGCTCTCAATTTGTTGGAATGAATTTCTTGATAGAAACGATCTCCTTATGTCCTTATATAGTGGATGTCTAAAATACTTGGTTAAGGTTCCCTGACCTCATATATTTAACATTCACTAAATAATTAATAAATAAATATTTATGATGAACTAACTATGTCATAAATATTATTTATATTTTTTCACATACATGTAATATCTATTAAATATATTACATGATAAACCTGAGTTATTAACTTGACTCATAATTCCCGATAATATTAAACTAACCTTGAATATTAAAATAATATGCATTTGTATAATATTAGTCCTTTTATTTACTTAAACACTTGTAAATACATTTAATAAATATGTTCAATCCAATTATTTTTCAATTTAATAATAATGAATTTATTTATTTATCGATGATCGATATAACTTGGAAAACTCTCGGACCCCATGGTGGGGCCCACCATGTCCTATATACCTATTCATCGTAATATGGAAGAATCTTGAATGTTCTATCATGTGTGACCCTCTAGGCCCTTATCTCAATAGTAGTGAATAATATTCATAGACCAATAATGGAGTCCAGCAACCAATCAAAACCCCTAAATAGATAAGGAATAGTCATAGAAACCACAACCATCCTACCAACACGTATTGTGTGATATAATCTCTTTATCATAAAATATCTCATAAAGTAGGATTCAAACTTGTTTCGTCAACCTTTATTTTATTTATTATTTGTTAATATAATTGGAAAAATTTACCTTCAACTACCATGGCCATAGAAAAAATAAAGGTACTACCATCCGGATCAACCAGGCCAAAGATATCACTTCCAGAACTCGAAAGTGACAAATTTTATCTTGATCATTCAACCAATGTCATACCTCCAATGACACACCCAACACAAACTACCTTTCCATGAATTCAATGTCATGGTTTGAAACTTGCATCAAAGTATGAAATCAATTGACACACATTGATAATGATCTCAAGTCAGGATACCAATACACATATACATAGATAGAAGAAACCAATGAAACCCAGAACATTTAGTGTTTCTATTAGTGAGTATGTCCTCCTGATCTCAACTACTATAGACTACCAAGTGCGAACTTCAGGAGAAGAAATAACAATGCTTATGATCCCCCAGCACCTAATAGTCACACATCATCCATGTCTTATCGATATGATGTATCTGGACCGTAGAGAATTATTTTAAGATTACTATCATGGTATCTCTAGGTTCTCATTATATCTTAATAACTTTTATAACCCTTTGATATGGCATGAAATCGAAGGACATTACCATATATATATAGTTCACATATAAGTATCAACACTATTCTGGTAAGATAAACACACAAATATATATATATATATATATATATATATCAAAATGTATACATATATTGGTAATCAAAGTATATACACAAGTTGGGTTTAGGGAACCCAATTTCAACACTCCCACTAACACTAGATCCAACTGCTAATATGTATCAATTTTATATCTCTCACATGAGAATCATTATTCTATTGAGATATGGATTTAGTCAGGGGTTCTTTCATGTTGTCCTCTATAGATACTCTGCTAACTGAAACTTCACCTATCTGAGTAAAATCCCCCAAGATATGAAACTTATAAAGTATATGATCTGTCCTCCAGTGTGACATGAGCTCCTCATCAAGAACTCTCACAAACCAGCCCGGGTACCATGGTAACCCGATAACCGAACCGGCCCTGACATAGCCCGAAGGGCGTTCCCGATCCCCATGGGTTGGCGACTAGCACTTGACATCGCACAACATTCAAGTGGGAATGATTTTGCCACAATAATGCAGAAGCAAAAGAAATAATACATTATGAAAAACAAAAAGGAAACTCCACTGGGAGTATTTTACCAGAATACAAAGAGGCATAAAAATTCCAAAGTACTACAACCCAAGTATTAAAGATGAGAAAAATAGCCCCAAGGTCCCTAAGGACACCACTCACCAAACCCATATATCAACAGCTAGATCCACCTCCAAGAGGTCCCTTCCCTTTGCTCGATCCTAGAAGAAGAAAGTCTAGAAACACCCGAAGGAAAAAGTAGGGTGTGAGCCTAAGCCCATTAGAATACCAACAAAGATTCTATAACAAATGACAAATATAGATTATTCAAATTAAGGCTTTCAATTTTCAAATAAATAGGTTTGGAAATTCAAAAGTATATTTTAACAAAAACATGCTATACATTTTCAAATGATGGAAAGATTAATTTAAGAAAAGGATTTACAATGATGGAATATTTCTAAAACAATGGCTTAGGAAAAACATTTATATAAAACAGTTTATATAAATTCAGCAGGCATGTAAAGCAATTCAAAAGCATTGGCATACATTTATATCTCAAATATAAACAAACAAGTGAGAAACATGGTCATCTTCCAAAAGGTATGATAGTATTAACCAGTTATAGGATTCCGCACTCTCTATGTGAACTTAGAAAAATGTGTATACACACGTCCCTATGACACTGGCCAAAGGAGACTCGTCACCAACCCATCAGGGATGTGACCTGCCACAAGTATGTTTTAGAATGTTGTCGTTGTGTAGAGTGTATCCAAATAACTCACTAACTACCTATGGCTTGCATGTGCTCTTACATGATGGGAAAACTATTTTAAGAATGCTTAAAACATGATCAATACCATTCTTCCATTTCAAAAGTTACAACCCCATTCCCTTTAAAACCAAAACAGGTTTTATTCAAAACATGCCTTTTTCACAAGATAAAACCAATGGGTTTCTATCAAATCATTTTAAGCCATTTTCATGAGTTTGAAATCCATTCAAAACCAATTCCATCATTACACAATTTATTCCCACAATTAAATTCGACAATTTAATTGAAATAATTTCCATCAAATCCACAATTTAAATCGTCCAATTTCCATAAACACACCCAATTCAATGGAATTGGGGTTTTTTTCCAAATTTCCATGCCAAAACCATTTCAAATATCTCAACTCACTAGAATCAAGTTTTTATCAATTTAATTGAAAACAAACTAGAGAAATTGAATTTAAATCAACAATTGAAATAAATCAAGCAAATATAATGATAATCAATTTGGTAAGTCGGGATGGAACCACCTACCTCGAAGGTTTTGACCAAAACCACAATGGTCGAGAACGCTCAAGAAAACTGGGTTTCTCCTTCAAGAACCCACCTTATATCTCTTCTCCTAGAAAGATCAAGACCAAATCTCATCATATTTGGCATCAACACACTTAGATCTACCCATAACGGGTGTAGATCTAAGAAATCAAGAGAAGAGGAGAAGTAGATCTAAGTAGATCTAAGAAACCGGTCAAGAATGATGAAGAACGATCACATACCTCAAGAATCCGGCTTCGATTCACCAAGAGGGGCCTTTGTATCACCTCTGGAACGATGGGAGAACCTTATATGAACTTAGGAGAAGATAAATCCCGAGTTATGGACTCTTAAAAAGAAAAACGAGGCACTTAGACGCAAAACCGAGTGAGATCCACAATTTAAGGATCTCATTTAAGTGCCTGCACAGTTAGTTCGCACGGTTTGACAAATCATGTGCTAGCTGCGCGTCAGCCCGTGCACAACCCAAAGTCCCTTAGTTTTCCATAAAAGTTCACCGAAACATACCCCAAGTCTTTATTTCAAAACAAATATACTTAGAAACATCAAAAGATACCTAAAAATGTAACGTGATGTTACAACCTCCCCACCATAAGATCTTTCTGTCCCCAAAAGGCCTATGAAGAAGCCTCCACATCAAAAAGTTGAGGCCACTTCTCTCTCATAAGCGCCTCCCTTTCCCACGTCTCATGAGAATCAAAACCATGCTGTCAAAGTACACGGAACAGGGGTATCATTTTCCCACAAAGTACCTTGGTCTCAGAATCAAAAACCCTGACTGGTCGTTCAGTAATAGATAAATCTGGTTCAATCTCAAGATCACTCCACCTCACAACATGAGATGGATCAGAGAGATACTTTCACAGCTGCAATACATGGAACACATTATGTATCGACGTTAGTTGTGTTGGTAGAGCTAGATGGTAAGAAACTTTCCCTATAAGACCAACAACCTCAAAAGGTCCCATAAAACGAGGAGTAAGCTTCCCTTGACTTCCAAGCCGTCGATGAACTAATCGGGGTGAAACTTTCAAGAACACATGGACACCAACTAAGAACTCTAAAGGTTTACGGTGACGATCTGCATAAGACTCATACCAACTCTGTGTTGTCAACATTCTCTGACGAATCAACTGGATCTTAGTTGTCGTCTCTTGGACCAAACTCGGTCCTACCAATGAACTTTCACCGATCTCTGACCAAAATAAAGGAGATTTACAAGGATGGCCGTACAAATACTCAAAAGGGGCCATTTTGATCGAAGACTGATAACTGTTGTTATAAGAAAACTCAACTAGCCCCAGATTATCATCCCAAGACCCACCAAAGTCAAGAACACAAGCGCGGAGCATATCCTCAAGGATCTGAATAGCTCTTTATGTCTGGCCATCTGACTGTGGATGGTAGGTCATGCTCAAATGAACCTGAGATCCCAGTGGCTCTTAAAGGCCTCTCCAAAAGCGAGAAGTAAACTGATGATCCCTATCAGATACTATAGCATATGGAACTCCGTGCAAACGAATAACCTCTTTCACATAGATATTTCCCAACTCCTCAACTTTGGTTGTATCTTGAATAGGTATAAAGTGAGCCGACTTGGTCAGCCTGTCGATCACAACCCATATCACGTTCTTCTTCCTCTGGTTTTGAGGTAACCCAACCACAAAGTCCATAGATATTTCATCCCACTTCCATGTAGGGACTAGAAGTGGTTGAACCAAACCCGAAGGTTTCTGGTGCTCGGATTTCACCTGCTAGCATGTATAGAAACAATATACAAACTCAACAATTTCTCGTCTCATACCTGGCCACCAGAACTGTCGCCGCATGTCATATAACATCTTCGTGGTTTCTGGGTGTACAGCCCACTGAGAGTTATGGAAACCCCCCATCACATCCCTCCTTGCCGCTAACAGCACAACATAATGGTTTTGATAACACAAAACACCCTCTTTGGAGAGAGACCATTGAGTGTTGGTCTCCCCATCATAAAGAGAGTCCCTAATTCTATGGAATTCATCGTCCAATTGTTGTTCCTGAAGAATTAACTTGAGTAGAGTAGAAGTTAACTAAACACTGGATAAAGAGACTTCATTCCCCTTCCATTGAACTCCAATATGCAACTGAGCAAAAAGAGCCATCAAACTCCACTCCTCTAAAGATTCCTTCACAGCCTATGATGGAATTTTTATTCTTAACGCATCTGCAACTACATTCCCTTTCCCCAGGGTATAGGCAATGTCAAAGTCAAAATATTGTAGGTACTCCACCCAACGCCTTTGGCAAAGATTAAAATCTTTTTGAGAGAAAATATAACTCAAGCTCTTGTGGTCTGAATACACAGTAAACCTTTCTCCATAAAGGTAATGTCTCCAACACTTAAGTGTGTGCATTACAGCTGCAAGTTCAAGGTCATGGGTAGGATAGTTCTTCCCATGAGGCTTAATCTGACGAGACCCATAGGCAACAACATGATTACCCTGCATGAGTACACATCCCAAACCTGAACCCGATGCATCACAGAAGACCACATAACCTATCCCAGCCTCATGAAGAGTTAACACCGGTGTAGTAGTTAAGAGATTATTTATCTCAACAAAAGAACTCTGACATCTATTATTCCAAGAAAACTTCACTCCCTTTTGAGTCAAAGCAGTCATTGGAGAAGCTAACCTTGAGAATTCTTTAACAAACTGGCGATAATATCCTACTAATCCCAAGAAGCTCTGAATATCGAAAACATTTCATGGTTGTTCCCAAGTCATAACAGCCTTCACATTTTTAGGATCAACTGATGTTCCTTGTTCTAACACGACATGTCCCAATAATTTCACTTCCCAAATCTAGAAATCACACTTTGAGAGCTTGGAATAAAGTCGGTGGTTCCTTAGAAGACTCAGAACTGTTCTCAGATGATGCACATGATCCTCCTCAGACTTGGAGTAGACAAGAATTTCATCCACAAAGACTACCATGAAAGTATCCAGATACTCACAGAAAACCTTGTTCATCAATGCCATGAAAACTACAGGAGCATTTGTTAGGCCGAAGGGCATAACAAGGTACTCATAATGGCCATACCTACTCCGAAAAGCGGTCTTATGAATGTCAAATTCTTTTATCCTCAATTGATGGTAACCAGATCAAAGATCAATTTTTGAAAACCACTTTTCCCCTTTCAATTGATTAAACAAATCATCAATTCGTGGTAACAGATATTTTTTCTTTATCATAACTCGATTGAGCTTTCGATAATCAACACATAAGCGAAGAGAACCATCGGCCTTCTTGGCGAAGAGAACAGGTGTTGACCAAGGTGATACACTCGGGCGTATAAAACCTTTCTCAAGAAGATCGTATAACTGAGACTTCAGTTCTTTTAGTTCTGATGGAGCCATTCGGTAAGTGGGAATAGAAATCGGTTGAGTACCAGGTAACAAGTCAATAGAAAAATCAATCTCTCTTACTGGTGGCAAACCAGAGAAGTCAGAAGGAAACACGTCGAGAAACTCAGCGACGACTGGAGGAAGATCTCCACTCATTGAATCTCTCTTCAGATCAAAAGAAAACACTGATATAACTTTCCCCAACTTTGGATAAGAGGGTCCGGCTCTGCTTGACCTTGGGTCCCATTCTCCTTGAAAAATAAGAGGCACACCACTGGGTGTAGTAAGGTAGACCTGTCAAAGATAACAATCGATCTGGGCTTTATTGGAAATAATCCAATCCATCCCAAATATGACGTCAAAATATTTCATGTCAAGAACCAAAAAACTCCAAGCAAGCTCGACATCTGATAGAGAGAAAACACAAGCAGGACTACAGAGAACCTTCTCTCTCATTGTACCAAGGGGTGTAGTAATATCCATAGCACAAGATAAAAGTTCCATATGTAGATTAAGCATATTAACAAGATGGGTTGAAATAAAAGAGTGATATGCATCAGTATCAAAAAGATCTGTCACTAAATATGAAGTTATAGTAATGGTACCTCTCACAATTGCAGGACATGTATCAGCTACCTCTAGCGACTCTTCCACTACATGAATAAGCTTCGTTCCAGATGCATGTGGATGGAACCCTTTTGTACGTGAAGTATTTGATTGAACTGTAGTATTTGGAGGTGCTGATGATCATGTTCCACTATGCGGAGTAGAGAAGTGGTGGCAGAATCTCTGTAAGTTCCCTAAATGTCTGCAGGAGCTACAGTTCTTGGGTGCCTCAGTGCAAACCCTCTTAGAATTTCCTGGCTTCCAAAACTGATAGAAATTCAAAGAATCCCCTCCTGGTGCTACCAGAGGTCTAGGATGACTCTGATGTCGAGAACTACCATGAGAAAAGTCACACTTCCATTTTCCTTTAAAGGAGCCCACACTACCACTAGGAGGGAAAAGAACCTTCTTCAACCCTGACTTTCTGGCCAAGTCCATCTCAACCATCATCTCCCTATCCAGCACATCATCATAAGTGGGTAGATTTAGTAGGAAAACCTAAGAATGGAAATCTGATCGAAGTCCCAACTCGAATCGTTGAGCCTTCATCCTCTCATTAGATACAATCTCAGGAGCAAACTGTACCAGATCAGAAAAATGATTTAAGTACTCATTCACTATTTTGTTGGCCTGCTCAATCTTGAAAAACTCCACAGCCTTGGCCAACACCATTGATTATGGATAGAACTGGTTAGTGAAAATAACCCTAAAGTCTTTCCACTCCAAACCCTCATGTTTCCCATCCATCACCATTGTGTCCCACCATCTCCTACTTGGTCCCTCCAGCACGAAGGTGGCACACTTCACCTTGATCACATCAGGTGTCTCCAAGAACCCAAACAGACATTCAATCTTACTCAACCATTCCTTAGCATGTTGAGGTTCAGTGGAGACTTTGAAAACTGGTGGCTTCTGGCTTAGGAACTCTTGATAACGACTTCGGAGAATATCACTATGAGGGTCTATAGTTGGAGTCTGAACAGGAACTAGAGGTGGTGCATGTCCCAGAGCTTGGACAGTGCAAACAATCACCTCAACCAGACTCGGATCCACAATAGGACTCACTTGCTGAGGTTCAGTAGCAGCCTCTTTTTGGATCTGAGCTCCACATTTTCTCGGAGGCATGATGTTACACAGCATAAAAAGACATAGATTAACACCCAAACCGAGTAACAAGGAAAAATATTCTTAAAATAAGGGATAACAAGATTTGGATTCCACTATATCCAAATCAAAACAGGGAAAATACTATAACTAATCAACAAGTCGTATTTCCCTAACCAACCCTGGTGACTTAAGGTTCATTTTGGTGAGAGCTGTCCTGGAACTCAATCACAACCACCTCCTAAGTCCTGAAAAGAAAACTCAAATGCATACTATCATCAATGCAAGATGTTTAACCTCACATCTGATACCACTTTGTCATGAACCAGCTCGGGTACCCTGGTAACCCAATAACTGATCCAGCCCTGACATAGCCCGAAGGGCATTCCCGATCCCCACGGGTTGGCGACTAGCACCTGGCATCACACAACATGCAAGTGGGAACAATTTTTCCACAATAATGCGGAAGAAAAATATACAAGATAGTATGAAAAACAAAAAGGAAACTCCACTGGGAGTATTGTACCAAAATACAAAGATTCATAAAAATCCCAAAGTACTACAACCCAAGTACTAAATATGGGAAAAACAGCCCCAAGGTCCCTAAGGACACAACTCACCAAGACCAAAGATCAACAGCTGAATCCACCTCTAAGAGGTCCCTTCCCTTTGCTCCTGGAAGAAGAAAGTATACAAACACTCGAAGGAAAAAGTAGAGTGTGAGTCTAAGCCCAGTAGGATACCACCAAAGATTCTGTAACAGATTCCAAATATAGATTATCCAAAGTTAAGCATTCAATTTTCAAATAAATAGGTTTGGCAATTCAAAATCATATTTTAACAAAAACATGCTATACATTTTCAAATGATGGAAAGATTAATTTAAGAAAAGGATTTACAATGATGGAATATTTCTAAAACAATGGATTAAGCAAAACATTTATATAAAATAGTTTATATAAATTTAGCAGGCATGTAAAGCAGTTCAAAAGCATTGGCATACATTTATATCTCAAATATAAACAAACAAGTGAGCAACATGGTCATCTGCCAAAAGGTACGATAGTATTAACTAGTTATAGGATTCCGCACTCTCTATGTGAACTCGGAAAAATGTGTATACACACATCCCTATGACACTAGCCAAAGGAGACTTTTCACCAACCCATCAGGGATGTGACCCGCCGCAAGTATGTTTTAGAACGTTGTCGTAGCGTAGAGTGTATCCAAATAACTCACTAACTACCTAAGGCTTGCATGCGCTCTTACATGATGGGAGAACTATTTTAAGAATTCTTAAAACATGATCAGTCCCATTATTCCATTTTAAAAGTGCCAATTTCATTCCCTTTAAAACAAAAACAGGTTTTATTCAAAACATGCCTTTTCCACAGGATAAAACCAATGGGTTTCTATCAAATCATTTTAAGCCATTTTCATGAGTTTGAAATCCATTCAAAACCAATTCCATCATTACAAAACTTATTCCCACAATTAAATTCGACAATTTAATTGAAATCATTTCCATCAAATCCATAATTTAAATTCAACAATTTAAATCGGCCAATTTCCATAAACACACCCAATTCAATGGAATTGGGTTTTTTTTTCAAATTTCCATGCCAAAACCATTTCAAATATCTCAACTCACTGGAATCGAGTTTTTATCAATTTAATTGAAATCAGACTTGAGAAATTGAATTTAAATCAAGAATTGAAATAAATCAAGAAAATACAATGATAATCAATTTGGTAAGTCGGAACGAAACCACCTACCTCGAAGGTTTTGACCAAAACCACAATGGTCGAGAACGCTCAAGAAAACGGGGTTGCTCCTTCAAGAACCTGCCTTAGATCTCTTCTCCTAGCAAGATCAAGACCAAATCTCATCATATTTGGTATCCACACACTTAGATCTACCCATAACGGGCATAGATCTAAGAAATTGAGAGAAGAGGAGAAGTAGATATAAGTAGATCTAAGAAATCGATCAAGAATGATGAAGAACAATCACATAACTCGAGAATTCGTCTTCAATTAACCAAGAGGAGCCTTTGGATCACCTCCAGAATGATGGGAGAACCTTCTCTGACCTTAGGAGAAGAAAAATACTGAGTTATGTCCGCTTAGGAGGAAAAACAAGGCACTTAGAGGAAAAACCGAGTGAGATCCACAATTTAAGGATCTCATTTAAGTGCATGCACGGTTAGTTCGCACGGTTTGACAAACTGTGTGCTAGTCGTGCGTCAGCTACTGCCTCAGCCACCCTTCACACACAGTTTTTCCACACAGTTAGACAAACCGTGCACCGCCTGTGCGGAAGCTACTGCCTCAACCTCCCTTCTCAGATGGTTTGGTTGCATGGTTTGACAAATCGTGCGCCACCCATGTACAACCCTAAGTCCCTTAGTTTTCCTTAAAAGTTCACCCAAACGTACCCCAAGTCTTTACTTCAAAACAGAGATACTTAGAAACATCAAAAGATACCTGAAAACATAACGTGATGTTATAAGAACCACTACCAAAATATTATCACAATTAACTAGAATAAGGTCTGCATTACTAGGAACAATAGCAATTTCTTAGAAAAAGTTTTGAATCCATACTACTTCCTTTGCTGCATCGGAAGTTGCTATATGCTTGGATTCAACTGTAGAAACGGTGACCATAGTTTACTTAAAGCTTATTCAGCTCAATACACCACCATTCAGGTAAAATACGTAGTCTGGATATGATTTTATATCATCATGGTTTGTCTAGAAACTAGAATAAGTGTATCCTCCCACTACTAGTTCTTCATCTCCTCCATACACCAAAAGAATATCCTTTTTATTCCTCAAGTACTTTAGGATACTTTTAACAATTGTCCAATGCAGCTCTCCTAGATTATCTTGATATCTTCAAATCATGATTAAATAAAATGTAACATAAAACCTAGTACATATAATGGATTACATGATAGATCCCACTACCAAGGTATAAGGGATTCTACTCCTCCAAATTCTTTTTTTTTTTGTATTTTTAAAATCCACTACTCATTATTTAAATCACCTCCTATTTTTGTGGGCACATTTTCTTAGAGTGATTAATACCATGTGACATGGGAAGGAACCCTCTATTGTATTGTTCCATACTTTATCTTTTAAGTACCTTGTAAATATATGTACTTTGACTTATCCCAAGTAGCCTCAATGACCTATCTCGGTAGATATTGATCCTTAGAATGTGGGCTACTTCACCGAAGTCTTCCATAGAGAAGGATTCATTTAACCAAGTATTAACTAACTATAATACTTGCACTTTGTTTCCCATAATTAATATGTCATCAATATATAATATTAGTAAAATGATGGAATTACCATTAACCTTCTTATAAAAACAAGGATCACTTTTGTTTTTGACAAAACAAAATTCTCTTATAGACTCATAAAAATAAACATTCCATGATCATGATGCCTGATTCAACCCATAAATGGATATCTGCAACTTTCACACTTTATTGGAATTCTTTGACTTAATAAACCATTTGGTTTGAGTGATATAGAAGTATTAAACCAACATTCCATTTATAAAATCATTTTTGACATCCATTTTCCAAATTTCATAATCATGAAAGGATTCCATTGCAAGTAGTATTCTTATAGATTTAAGCATCGTTAATGGAGAGAAGGTTTAATCATAGTTTACACCTCAAAGTTGTCTAAAACCCTTCACTACCGGTCTTTATTTATAGGTATTGACCTTACCATCCATGTCCAGCTTCTTCTGAAATAACTATTTTCACCCAATGGGTTTTACATCAACTGGAGGGTCTATCAAAATATTGATTTTGATACATGGACTCCATCTTATAATTCATATAATCTTTCCATTTAGCAGTATCCTTGTCTTCTACTGCTTCCATATAGGTCAGAGGTTCATCATCCTCAAGGAGTAATGTGTCACTTGACTCAATGATAAGAAAATCATAACTCTTTGGTTCTCTAACCTCTTGAGTTTACCTACATAGTTCATGTGTCTTAATAACTTATTCATCTACCACTATCTATTATAGAGATTTTTCATGTACCAACTCTTGTGCATCTGGAGTATTCACTTAATAAAATTCAATCTTTCTCTCACTATTTCCATTGGAAATGTGTTCCCTTTCTAGAAATGTGGTTTTCTTGCTACAATCACTTTTCTATCAAAAGGGTTATATGTGTAATATCCTTTTTTCTCTTTAGGATAAAATATAAATATGCACTTAATGATTTTCAATACAAATTTATCACTAGGTATAGTCTTGAAAAAATCCTTGCATCCCCATACATGTATGTGAGAAAATATAGGTTTCTTTCTATACCAGAACTCATATGGAATCTCATCTATAGCGTTAGTTGGTACTAGGTTAGGTTATATGTTGTTTTCTATGAGGTGTATCCCCAAAAGAATAATGGAAGATTTGTATAACTCTTCATTGATCTGACCATGTCAAGAAAGGTCATATTCATCCTTTTACTAGAACCATTCCACTATAGTGTATAAGAAGGAGTGGGTTGGGATACTATCCTGTGTTATTTTATGTGATCAATGAAATCTTGATTAAGATACCTTGTACCTTGGTCTAAGTGGAGTGCCTCAATATTCTTACCAATCTGGTTTTCTACTTCATGTTGCTATTACTTAAACATTCAAAAGCAATATGACTTATACCTCATTGAGTAGATATATCCATAACTATTATAGTCATCGATAAAAATAATGAAGTACAAAAACCAACCCCTTACCTCTAATGGAAACGTACCACATACATCAGTATAAATCAATTCCATTAATTTTGTGGCTCTTTCTAATTTACCAAAGAAGGGTGATTTGATCATTTTCCCTTGTAAACAAGTTTTACATACATATAGAGGTTTTAGCTTGGTTGAGTCTAAATACCATTCTTGATTTAATTTCTGTAAACAATTCTCATTTACATGAACAATCATAAAGTTCCATATAAAGGCATTATATGAGTTATGTTCACTGGTTTTTCATTGATTTCCATTACTAGGTTTTAAATTTCAAATATATATAATCCATTGTTAATATGTGTCATAACATAACATATGATATCCATGTAAAAGAGAAAACATTTATTTAGAAACTTGAAATAAAATCCCATAGTATCCAAACTTGACATTGAGATTGTATTTCCAGAAACTGAAGGTACATAATAACAATTATTCAATACAAGAACCAACCCACTAGGAAAAGTTAGGTAATAATCTCCCACTACTAAGGCTTCTAAACTTTTACCATTTATAACATAGAGATCGACCTAACCTTTTTCAATCTTCTTAAATCTAATTATTTAAGGTATTTAATTACAAATATGTGATCCACACATTTTATCCAATACCCAACTTATAAATGAAGATAGATTACATTCGATGACAAAAATACCTGAAGTAGAAGTGTCACCTTGATTCTTCTTCCTAGATCTTCAGTTATTATTCTAGTGTAATTTTTTTCCACGTGAAAAGAAGATAGCCTCATACTCATTTTCTTCTCTCTATATCTTTAGCTCTTTGGAAGGACAGTGCTTAGGTGTCTTCAACTTGGATTTAGCCTTATACATATTAGTCTTTCCCTACCTCCTCTTGTTCACCATAAGGACTAAAGAATTGGTATTCTTCATATCCTTATCATATTTGCAAACTAAATTCAAAAGATATGTAAGTGACTTTTACATGTTATTAATATTATAATTAACAATAAAAGTCAAGAATATTGGAAGTAAGGAGGCAAGAATGAGATCAGTTGCTAGTTCTTGGTTCAGTTTCAACCCAAGGGCTTCAAGTCTCTCAATGTACCATAACATCTTGAGTACATGAGGTGCTGCTTGATTCCCTTCTACTATAAGTAACCTATACAATTCAATGGATATCTCATACCTTTCTTGCCTAAATTTCTCTTTATATAACTATTGGATATAAGAAATCGTCTTATAGTCATCTTGTAGGCATCTTCATCCTCGTGCATTTTCAGTAGTTGACTGGACATAGATGAAAACATGATACATTGTACGTATATTATATCATGTGAATTCTTCTTATACTTATCTTTATCCACCTTTCTTGCTACCTGAGGAGGCTTAGTGTTAAGTGAGGACTCCATCACATAAATCTTTCTCTCTTGGTGTATTACTATGTGCAAGCACCTGTACCACTCCTAAAAGTTATGGTCATCCAGGATATTTTTTTTATCTAATATAGATCTCATTGATAATGTTCCAGTGGTGTTATTGATTTCCATTTTTTATCTACAAAAAATAAATTTTTACAGTTATTACTTTATCTTGATAAATTTTAATCATTTTAGATTAATTAATTATTAAATCATTAAATGTTTATCACTATTTTATTGAACTCTAGAAACCCTATGTACTAGAATCAGAATACTATATCATTTGATTATTCTAATGTCAAGGATCTTTGAACCCTCCTCATAGTCTAAAAGCTATGGATACACCATTACATAGAGAGTTCTAGGTACGTGTTTGACTGACCAACCACATTAACTCGTTGATCCTTGATATGTTGAGTGAAGTCTCGGCTTATAAAATCATAAAAATGATTTACTCAACACTTGCCTCTTAAGTTACAACAAGCTAGATATGGCTACTAATTTCCTTCCAAATTTATTTAAGTCAATCCATCGCTCTCATAAGAACTCCCCAGTAGTAGGATTCACCCTCAACTATGGATGATCGATCACCCCGTACACCTGGTTTTGTTCAAATTCAAATGATGGAAGGTGTTTGTGAGTAGCAATTTCTTTGAGGGTTTTATTATTTTTTAATGAATATAATCCTTCTCTATTAAATATGTGTATACTATGTTGTCATGCTCACAACAGAACATGTATTTAATAGAATACATTCATCACATCTTTGTGAATTTTATCTGCTTATATTTTATGTGATCTCATAATAAATATGCACATGTATAAAATAATAAATAGGGTATAAAGGAAATAAATTACTTGAATGGTCTTAATAATCTAATGTTGGTTGATCCATTTAAACATAATGGATTAGTCATGACCTAGGGTAATCATACTTGATTCATATCTTGACTCATATCACAACTCACCCATGGTCTAGTGTATTGACTTCTCATTTGAGGTACCTCTTCATCTTGGAAGGGTCCACGTATTACAGCGTCAACGTCAAATGTACAAATATACTCACATGCAAGCAGGGGGTCTCAGGAGAACAATATACAACATATAAATTAGATTCACAAACCCTTATACATATTGAATAAGAAAAATGAAAATGCACAGACCATCTTAAATTAACTACTTATTACAAACATCACACGCAGAGAATAATTAAATAAATTAACTAGACATGAAAGAGGTTGGTCGCTTGCTCATGACTAGTTAGTATGAAGAGTAAATGTGTGATAAAAGTAAATTTCAATGAATTTAAAGTTGAGATCTATTAAATAAAAATTAAATTAATTATAAAATTCAAATAATTTATCTTCTTCAGTCCATAAAGTTGTTTAATTTTTATTCCAAAAAATAAATTAATCAATTAATTTAATTTAATACCAAAATTAAATTAATCATTTTAAATAATAAAATAATAATTATTTTTAAATCAATAAATTATTTTTTATTTAATTTAATTTAATATTAAAATTAAATTAATTATCGAAATTAATTTTGATTGAATAAAATTAACTTGGTCCTCAAAACCTTACGCAGGACCAATGCAAGTCGGGTCAATCCTACACAGACCCATTTTAGGCCAAGCAAAGACCGTGCAGAGCTATTCTGTGCTAGGTGGACTCGGCCTGACCCATTATGAATCAAGTTGACATGACTAAGCCTATTGTGTGGCATATTGGGTTAGAAAATGCCTACAAGAGTCTAGTAGGAGACTGATCATGGACGATCGTGGCTTGAAAGGGGGTTTCAGGAGTGGATCTTGTGGCAGAGGCTGTTTTTGGCTGGTTTTTGGTGACGCTCAAGTGGAGGAGTTTTTGGTGGAATCTGGTGATGTGGATGGGAAGGAGGCATCATGAAAGGGAGGTTCGGCTGATGGATGGTAGTGTGGAGAATTAGAAGAGGTCCTAGAAAGTGGCCTTTAGTGGATGGTGACTCGTTGACTGGCATAGCGAGTAGGATCTGGTGGAGGGTGGATCAGTTCCACAGTGGGCGGCGGCATCTAGGGTGAAGCTGTGGTCGGGGTGCAGTGAAGGGAGTTGCCATATGGGGGCACATCACTAGCTAGGCAAGAGGCCGAGGGAGGAGATGGGTGGCACGGGGTGGGTCATGAGGTGGCTGGCCGGATCTCAGCTAGTGAGGCAGCCATGCTCATGAGATCGGTGTGGCCTTGGATAGGTCTCTTGGTTCAAGAGAGAGAGGGAGTGGATCAGGTGTCTGGCTCACGAGGAAGGGAGTCTAGAAAGAAGAGACCCACGATGTCAATGTTTTCCAATGGAGTAATTTTTTTAAATGGGTTTTTGGGGAAAAATTTGCCTAAAAGGGATAGGGGTTGTGGTATTTTTAAAAATGGGTCTGAGATGCGTGAACCTTGTTCATGCATCCCCAATCCCGGGAAGATGCGTGAACGAGGTTCACGCATCTTCAATCCGAGCGAGATGTGTGAACCCCATTCACGCATCCTACAGAAGAATTTTTTTTGTATTTTTAATTTTTTTTGTTTATATATATATATAGATATATAAATAAAACAAAAAAAAATCAGCAGAATTTATCTGCTATTTAATATCCAGCAGTTCTGTCATTACAGTAGTCTGGATTCTGACAGAAACTCTCACTCATGACTCTCTTTTATAAGAGGGCTAGCCCTGGAAATCATTCTACATTTTCGATGTGGGACTCGGTTGTTATCTTCCCTGCACAGAACACTCTGCATTTCAGATGTGGGATTCTGTTTCAAGTACGTCACTTTGAAAGACTATAAAATACAAACTATAAGACCAATATAGATAAAACTTAAAACATGGATTAAACATATAATAAATTGTTGAAAATAAAAAGAATTTTGTAAAAAATGTTGATGAATAATAATTTATAAGCTTTCAAAGATACCAACTTGAAACTTAAAAATGTTTCAAATACGTGTCTTTGAAAGACTATAAAATAAAAACTATAAGATCAATATGAATGAAACTTAAAACATGAATTAAATATATAATAAATATTTTAAAATAAAAATAATTTCCTAGAAAATGTTGATGAAAAATAATTTATAATCTTTCAAAACCACCAACTTGAAACTTAAAAACGTTTCAAATACGTGGCTTTGAAAACCTATAAAATAAAAACTATAAGACCAATATAAAGGAAAATTAAAACATGGATTAAACATATAAGAAATAGTTATTTATTAATTAGTTAATTAGTAATATAATTATTAATTAGTTAATTAGTAATATAATTATTAATTATTTATTAATTTGTTAATTATTAATTATTAATTAGTTAATAATTATTTAATTAGTTGTTTATTAATTAGTCAAATAGTAATATAATTTATTATATGATAATAAATTAGTTATTCTGTAATATAATTATTAATTTAATATAAATATATAATTAATTAATTAATTTTTAATATAATTAGTAATTATAATTATTTATTATAAATATTCATTATAATTATTAGTTATTAATTATTAATTATTAATTATTAATTATATAATTATTAATTAGTTAATTAGTAATATAAGTATTAGTTATACAATAATTAATTAATAATATAGTTTTTAATTATAATTACTCATTATCATTATTAATTATTAATTATATACTAATTAATTAGTTAATTAGTAATATAATTATTAATTAAAATTAGTAATAAAATTAAAATTTATAATTTTTAATTATTAATCATATAATAATTAATTAGTTAATTTGTAATGTAATTATTCATTATAATTATTAATTATTAATTATTAATTGTTAATTATATAATAATTAATTTTTTAATTATTAATATAATTATTAATTATATAATAAAGAATTAGTTAATTAGAAATGTAATTATTAATTATAATTAGTAATATAATTATGAATTATAATTACTAATGTAATTATTAATTATAATTAGTAATTATTAAGTATATAATAATTAATTAGTTAATTAGAAATATAAGTATTAATTATACAATAATTAATTATTAATATAATTATTAATTATAATTATTTAATATAATTATTAATTATAAATATGAATTATTAATTATATACTAATTATTAATTATATACTAATTAATAATTATAATTAATAATTATAATTAATAATTATAATTAATAATTATATTATTAATTAATCATTGTATAATTAATACTTATATTACTAATTAACTAATTAATTATTATATCATTAATAATTACTAATTATAATTAATAATTATATTAGTAATTATAATTCATAATTATATTACTAATTATAATTAATAATTACATTACTAATTAACTAATTCTTTATTATATAATTAATAATTATATTAGTAATTAACAAATTAATTATTATATAATTAACAATTAATAATTAAAAACTAATAATTGTAATGAAAAATTATAATTATTTATTATATTACTAATTTACTAATTAACTAATGAATTATTATATAATTAATAATTATATTACCTAATAAATACTTAATTATTGTATAATTAATAATTATATTACTAATTAACTAAATAATTATTATGTAATTAATAATTATATTACAAATTAACTAATTAATTATTATATAATTAATAATGATATTACTAATTAACTAATTATTAAATAATTAATAATTATATTGATAATTAACTAATTAATCATTAACTATTTCATTAATTATTAAAAATTAATTATATACTAATTAATTAGTTACATATTATATAATTAATAATTATATTACTAATTAACTAATTTATTATTATATAATTAATTTTTAATAATTAATAACTAATAATTACAATGAATAGTTATAATTATTTATTATATTACTAATTTACTAATTAACTAATGAATTATTATATAATTAATAATTATATTACTTACTAAATACTTAATTATTCTATAATTAATAATTATATTACTAATTAACTTATTAATTATTGTGTAATTAATAATTATATTACAAATTAACTAATTAATTATTCTATAATTAATAATGATATTACTAATTAACTAATTATTAACTAATTAATAATTATATTGCTAATTAACTAATTAATCATTAACTATTTCTTATATGTTTAATCTGTGTTTTAATTTCCATTTATATTGGTCTTATAGTTTTTATTTTATAGGTTTTCAAAGCCACGTATTTGAAATGTTTTTAAGTTTCAAGTTGGTGGTTTGGAAAGCTCATAAATTATTTTTCATCAACATTTTTTATGAAATTCTATTTATTTTCAACTATTTCTTATATATTTAATCCATTTTTTAAGTTTCATTCATATTTGTCTTATAGTTTTTATTTTATAGTCTTTCAAAGACACGTATTTGAAACATTTTTAAGTTTCATGTTGGTGGCTTTGAAAGATTATAAATTATTATTTATCAACATTTTTAATGAAATTATTTTTGTTTTTAACTATTTCTTATATGTTTAATCACTGTTTAAAATTTCATTTATATTAGTGTTATAGTTTATATTTTATAGTCTATCAAAGTCACATACTTGAAATACGTAAAACATTTTTAAGTTTCAATTTGATGGTTTTGAATGGCTATAATTTATTTTTGATCAACATTTTTTATGAAATTATTTTTTTTCAACTATTTCTTATATTTTTAATCAATGTTTAAAATTTCATTTATATTAGTCTTATAGTATATATTTTATACTCTTTCAAAGTCACGTACTTGAAATAGAATCCCACATCGAAAATGCAGAATGTATTGTGCAGGTTTGGAAGAACCAGTATCCCACATTGAAAATACAGAATAATTTTCAGGGCAAGCCCTCTTATAAAAGGGAGTCCTAGGTGAGAGTTTCTCTCAGAATCCAGACTGTTGTAATGGCAGTGCTGCTGGATTTTAAATAGCGGATAGATTCTGCTAAATTTTTTTGTTTTATATATATATATATATAAACAAAACAAAATAAAAAAAATAAAAATAAAAAATTTTAAAATTATTAAAAAACATTTTGCATGATGCGTGAACCCCGTTCATGTATCCTTCACCTGATTCGCGAAGGATGCGTGAATGGGGTTCACGCATCTCGCTCGGATTGAAGATGCGTGAACCCCGTTCACGCATCTTCCCAGGATCGGGGATGCATGAACGGGGTTCACGCATCTCAGACCCATTTTTAAAAATTCTGCAACCCCTATCCCTTTTAGGAAAAAAAATTACAAAAACCCAAAAAAAATTATCCTTTCATATGGGATAGATTCCCATGGAAGGAGGCCATAGGTTCCATATACCCTTTTTTTCTAAATCAGAACGTGCCGCCACCCCCTTCCCCAAAATTTATTTCTTATTTATTTTCAAAAATTCCAAAAGACAACTGATAATATGCTTTAATACATTTCTTAAAAAAATATGTGATAGGTTTTTATTTTTAATTTACCATTTACTATTTTGGCTTCTTAGAAAAGTCAATGCACACAAGCCTTCATTTTGGAAATTGTCTCCACAAGAAGTAACTCTCACCGAGGGAAAATAATCTTGACTGATGGAGTTCCGACTATAGAATACCGATCGAGATTAGAAAAAAAATCATGGGTTCATCAGAACTTACATCAAATTATAACATTAAAAAATCATAATTACATTGTTCATCAATTTTATACTAGAAACAACCTTATTTTTTATCCATACCAAAAAAAATCGAATAGACGTAACTTGGCCTTCCAGAATTGGATCAACGCGTGATCTGTTCCGTTGGGATCGATTTAAAGCTATCTTCTAAATTTAATGTGAAGTAATTTTTACTTGGCTCATAAAATTTACACGACCGCTCTGATACCAATTGAAGTAACTAGGTCATGTAGCATAATCCGGTGGGCTATAGATTTTAAAATCTGATCAACAAAGTGACTTAACATCATCTTCTCTGATAATCCGAGCCTTGGTAGAGGTTCGAGGATCTCATGTGGATAATTAAAATCATATAAATAAATAAATGGTTACCACATTTGATTTGATGTGCATTCAACTATAGCTCATCACCAGTGACAATTTAATGAAAGTATCTAAAGCTGAACCCCTCTAGATCATCCACACATGCTTCAAGAATCTATGTGAACATCGATCATTGAATTTTGGGTGCTAGCGCAGAGCTCTGATGATATCTTATACATCGTGATGATGACCTCAACTTCGTTCATATGATCTATGAAGACGTACTTGGATCAATTTCTTTGATGGATTCTCTCAAGGATATAGAAATAGAGAGGAGATCTCAATTTGATAGAATTAATTTCCCGACAGAAATTAGCTTCTCATGTGCTTATATAGTGTGTGTCTAAAATACCCATTTAGGGTTCCCCAACCCCCGTATAGTTAACATCCACTAAATAAGTAATAAATAAATAATTATGATGAACTAAATACATCATAAATATTATTTATATTTTATCACATACCTATAATATATATTAAATATATTATTTGATAAACCTGAATCATTAACTTGACTCGTAATACCTGATAATATTAAACAAACCTAGAATATTAAAATAATATTTATTTGTATAATATTAATCCTTGTATTTACTTAAACACTGATAAATACTTTTAATAGATAAATTGAATCCAATTATTCTATACTCAAATAATAATGAATTTATTTATTTATCGATGATTGGTAAAACTTAGACAACTCTCAAATCCCATGGTGGGGCCCACCATGTCCAATATACCTATTCATCATAATAGGATAGAATCTTGAATGCACTATTGTGTGTGACCCTCTAGGGCCTTATCTCAATAGCAGTGAATGGTATTCACAGACCAAGAGTGGAGTCCAGCAACTCATCAAGGCCTCTAAAGAGATAAGGAATAGTCATAGAAAATACAACCATCCTACGCACACGTACTGTGTAATATAATCTCTTTGTCATAGAATATCTCATAAAGAATGATGTACACTTGTGTCATCATCCTTTATTTACTTTATTATTTGAATATATAACTAGATGGATTTACCTTCAACTAATATGGTCATGAATTTAATTAAGGTACTGTCATCCTGATTAATCAGGCCAGAGATATTACTTCCTCAACTCAAAAGCGAAAAATTCTATCTTGGTCATTAAACTGATGTCATACCACCAATTATGCACCCAACACAAACTAACTCATCATGAATTCATTTCCATGGTTTTCACCTTGCATCAAATTATGTGATCAAATAGCACACATTGATAATGATCTCAAGTCAGGACACCAATACACATGTCTATAGATAGGAACAACCAATGACACCTGAAACATGTGGTGTTCTTATTGGTGGGACTTTCCTCATGATCTCAACTACTAGAGATCACTAAGTGTGAACTTTAGGAAAATAAGTCTCAATTATTATTATCCCTCGTCACTTGATAGTCTCACATCATCTATGTCCTGTTAGTATGATGTATCTGGACCATAGTACATTATTTTAATATTAATATCATGGCGTCTCTAGGTTCTCATTATAGCTCAAGAACTACTATAGCCCTTTGATACGACATGTAATCCAAGGGAATTACCATAAATATAGTGTGTTCATAATTATCAATACTATTTTGGTAATATAAACACACACACATATATATATATATATATATCAAACGATATACATGTAATGGTAATAAAAGTACATACACAAGTTGGGTCCAAGGCACCCACTTTCACCAGTAGATTTAAGAAGATTATAAAATGCAAAGCGTATCTCTGATCTACAGATGGTGGGAGTCTAGTATCTTTTGAAGTGGTAGATTATCACTTAACTTTTCCTAGTGGTTTGGTTATTGTATTAAATAATTTTTATCATGTTCCTTCAGTAACCAGAAACATAATCACAGTGTAAAGTATGGACATGATGGTATTTTATTTCAAGTTTGGAAATAAATGGTGCCACTTTTATAAGGAAAACATATGTTATGGTATGGAACATATTAATAATGTCTTATATATACTTGAACTCAAAACCCGATAATGATAATCAATGACAAAACCAGCAATTGTGACTCATATAAAACCCACCTATGGCACTTTAGTCTTGGTCATGTAAATGAAAATTGATTATAGAAATTACTTCAAACAGGGTATTTAGAGTCAGTTGAGTTAAAACACCTAGAGGTATGTCACGCTTGTTTACAAGGAAAATTGACCAAATCACCCTTTTATGGGAAGGGAGTAAGTCCCATTGAATTACTAGAATTAATTCATATTGACGTATGTGGTTTATTTCTAATAGAGGAAAGAAGTGGGTTTTCATACTTAATTACTTTTACTGATGACTATATTAGGTGTGGTTGTATCTACTTAATGTATTATAAGTCATATTCTTTTCACATATTTAAGGAATACCAACATGAAGTAGAAAACCAGCTTGGTAAGAATATTAAGGTAATTCGCTCAGACTGAGGTGAAGAGTATATTAACTAAGCTTTCATTGATTACTTGAAGCAGTGTGGGATAGTATCCCAACTCACTCCTTAAACTCCATAATGGAACGGAGTTAGTGAAAGGAGTAATCAGACCTTTATAGACATGGTCAGATCAATGATGATTCAATAAAATCTTTCATTGTCCTTTTGGGGATACGCCTTATATACAATGTCATATACCCTTATTCGAGTACCAACTAAAGCTAAAAATGGGACTCCAAATGAATTGTGGTATAGAATGAAACCCTGTCTATAATACATATGTGTATGGGGATGTGATTATTTTTTCAAGACTATGCCTAGTGAAAAATTAGCATCCTGGAGCATGAAGTAAATTTTTATAAGTTATCCTAAAGAAAAAAAAGGATATTACCTATATAACACCTCTGATAGAAAAGTGATTGTGGTGAGGAAATCCACATTTCAAGAAAGGAAACACATTTCTAATGGAAGTAGTGAGAGAAGTAATTGCTTCATGAAGTTGATGCTCTAGATGCACAAGATTTGGTGTGGGAATGATCTCCACAAGAGATAGTGGGAGGTGAAGAAGTTCTCGAGACACAAGTACTACATAGGTCAACTCAAGAGGATATATAACTAGAACATTATGGTTTTATTTTTAGTGAGTTAGGTGACACATTAATTCTTTAGGATGATAAACTTGTAACCTATAAGGAAGTAGTATAAGGAAAGGATACTTCTAAATGGAAATATGCCATGCATTCTAAGATAGATTCCATGTACCATAATCAAGTTTGGATTTTGGCAGACCCTTGAGTTGATGTTAAACTCATTGTGTGAAAATGGGTGTTCAAGAAAAACCTAGACATGGGTGGTAAGGTAAATACCTATAAAAAAGGACTAATGGTGAAGGGTTTTAGAAAAAATCAAGTAATAGATTAGGAAGAAACCTTCTCACCATTAGCAATGTTGAAATCCATCATAATATTGCTTGCAATATCAACCTTCCATGATTATGAAATTTAGAAAATGGATGTAAAAACTAATTTTCTAAATGGGAATTTGGTTGAATACATCTATATGACTCAACCTGAAGGGTTTATTAAGTCAAAGAATGCCAATAAAATGTGCAAGTTGCAGAGATCCATTTATGGGTTATAGTAGTCATCACAATCATGGAATGTTCATTTTGATGAGTCCATAAGAGAATATGGTTTTATCAAAAAAAAGTGAGACTTGTGTCTATAAAAAGGTTAATGGGAATGTCATCGTTTTCCTAGTATTATATGTTGATGACATATTAATTATGGGAAACGAAGTTAAAGTCTTAGATTCAGTTAACACTTGGTTAAATGAATGATTCTCCATGAAAAACTTAGGTGAAGAAGCCTATGTTCTAAGGATCAAGATATATCTAGAAAGATCTCAAAGTCTACTTGGGCTAAGTCAAAGTACATATATTGACAAGGAACTTAAAAAGTACAATATGTAAAAATCCAGGAGAGGGTTGTTTCCAATGACACATGGTATCAATACCTCCAAGAAAATGTGTCCAAAAACATAGGAGGATATTGAAATAATGAGTGTAATCCCTTATGACTTGGCAGTGGGATCTATCATGCATGTCATGTTTTGTACTAGGTTTGGTGTTGTCTTTTCTTTAATCATGGTGGGTATATATCAAGATAATATAGGAGAGATAAATTGGGTAGTTGTCAAAAATATCCTAAATTACTTTTGGAAAAAAAAGGATATGTTTTGGGTGTATGGAGGAGATTAGGAACTAGTAGTGAGAGGATACACTAATTCTAGTTTCCAGATATATCATGATGATCTAAAATCAAATTCAGGCTTTGTATTTTTCCTGAATGGTGGTGCAGTGAGCTAGAGAAGCTAGAAGAAACCTATGATCACTAATTATATAGAAAAAATCCATGTATATAGAGTTTTATGTGGTAGTTACAAAAGCTGATTGGATATACAGCTTTGTCTCAAACATTGGTGATGTGCCTCACAGTGTAGACCCTATTCTAGTTTATTGTGATAATACTATAGTAGTGTTTATTTCCAAGGAGCCTAGGTCACACTAGATTAAAAATCATATACTTCAAAAGATTCATCTCTTGAGGGATTTTACTCAGAGAGGTCAAGTCACGGTTAGAAAATTAGCCATAGAGGAAAATGTGGCAGACCCCCTAACTAAATCCATATCTCAATAGAAGCATGATTCTCATGTGATAGATGGTGGATTGATACTTGTTAGTAGTTGTCTCTAGTACAAGTGGGAGAATTGCAATTGGGTTCCCTAGACCCAAATTCTTTATGTACTTTGATTACCATTACATGTATATTGTTTGATATATGGATGTGTTTTTATTACCATAATAGTGTTGATAATTCCAAGTCTGTTATATTTATGGTAATGTCCCTAGATTATGTGTCATATAAGGGTTATAGTAGATCTCAGTCTATAATGAGAACCTAGAGATACCATGTCACTAATCTTAAAGTAATGTCCTATGGTCCAGATACATCATACTGAGAGGACACAGATGATGTGTGACCATCAGGTATTGGGGGTTCAAAAGCATTGAGACTTCTTCTCATGAAGTTCACACTTGGTGATCTCTATTAGTTGAGATCATGAGGACAGACCCGCCAATAGGAACACCACATGTTTTGGGTGTTATTGGTCATTCCTATCTATGGACATGTGTATTGGTCTCCTGACTTGAGATCATTATCAATGCATTTCATTTGATCACATACTTTTATGCAAGGTGAAAACCATGATAATGAATTTGTGGAAATTTAGTTTTTATTAGGTTTGTCATTGGTGGTATGAAATTGTTTGAATGATCAAGATAGAATTTTTTACTTTTGAATTGAGGAAGTTATATCTCTATCCCAGTTGATCAGGTTGTTAGTACCTTCATAAGTCTATGGTCATGGTAGTTGAAGTAAATCTATCTAGATATATCAAAAAATAATAAATCAAGAAAGGATGATGTTATAAGTGTGTGTTCTAATTTCTGATATATCATATGAAAAAGAGATTATATTACACAGTGTGTGTTTGTATGTTGGTTTCCATTATTATGATTATCCCTTATATATTTAGGGGCCTTGAGAGGTTACTAGACTCCACTTCTAATCTATGAATATTATTCACTACTATTGAGATATGTTCTTAAAGGGTCGCACACAATAACACATTCCAAAATCTGCCCTATTCAGGTGAATAGGTATACAGGACATGGTGGGTACCACCTTGGGGTCCAATAGTTATCTAAGTTTTATTGATCACAAATAAATATATAAATTAATTATTATTCAAGTAAATAATAATTATGTTGAATTTATTTATTAAAAGTATTTACAATTGTTTAAGTAAATATAATTATAAATATTGTATGAATTAATAATATTTTAATATTCATGGTTCATATAATATTATCATGAATTATGAGTCGAGTTAATGACTTGGATTTATCATTGAATATATTTAATATATATTATAGGTATGTGATAAAATATAAATAATATTTATAATGCAGTTAGTTCAACATAATTATTTTTTTATTACTTATTTAGTGGATGTTAAATATACAGGAGTTGGGGAACCATAAGCGGATATTTAGACTTCCACTATATATGTCAGAGATAATATCTTTCCATGTGACTATTCATCATTCAGGATTGAACAATTATCTCTCCTCCCAAATCCTAGAGATATAATCTCTCAATCTAAGTGAATGATCCAAGAACGCCTTCACGGATCAAATGTAGGAGATCATGGTATCATTACAGTGTCAAAGAGATCATCAGATATCCATGCTAGCAACCAAAATCTGATGAATGACATATGTGTATATTTGAGAATCATGTGTGGAAAATCTAGAGGGGTTTGGTGTCATATCCTTTGAGCAATGGTCATTGGAGCCTTTTGACAGATGTGAATGCTTTAAATCAGAATGAGGTACTCATTATTTTTATTTTCTATGCTCTGATTAGACCACGTGAGATTCATGGACTGTACCAAGGCTTAGACCACTAGAGACACTGAAGTTTCATCACTCTGGTGATGGAAAAATTTTAATTCTCCACCCACTTACTTTTGTTGCACACTCTGATACCATCAGATCGTATCTCCCCCAAAACATGAAACACTTCAATAATAGTTATAGAATTTAAATACATGGGGAGAGTGGGACTTCTGTTTCATCAAGTTGAGGAATTTTGTCAGTCATGTTAGACTAACCCTTTTCTTATAACTTCTTTTCAAGACTTTATAGTGTTTCTCCTTTGTGTGAAACCACTTGTAAAAATTTATTTTTGGATATATACTTTATAGTTATTTAACTTCTTTGTCTTGGACTTCACCTCTACCATGAGAGAAATCCCACTTACACACGTTTCTTCCTTAGATTCCTTGTTTTTGCATCCTTCATAATGATTAATCCTCCATAGGAAGTCTCTTCCATAAATCTTTACCTCTTTTATTATATTGGTATTTGTGAGACTACTTAGGCATGCTTCGTGTCTGGCCTATTTGATAATCATTAGATCCACCTTGACCTTTTTCATCCTTGGTGGATCTTTCTTTACATGTTCACTCATCTTTCTCACATAGCTAAAGCAGTTTCATTCTTTTTCCTCTAAATTTTTTTCCTTTATTTCCAAAAGGGATGTCATGGGTTAGCCATAATAGATTTTCTTACAATACAAACCATATTCTTATTTGTTGTAGGAGGAGAGTAATTCCTTATAATAACTTAAGTTTTTCTATGAAACCCCTAGTTTGAGTCACATCCTTATTTTATGCTATTTATTTTTAAGTTTGGAATGGTTCTATTGGTTCATTGGATGTGTTCAGAGGAGAAATTGGAATGAAAGATAGAATATGGTTGCAGGAGTCAGTTCATGATATGAATGACTATTCATAGAGTGAATAATTCCTAGGTGGAATTAGATGAAAACCTATTTGAGGACATTCATATCCTAAAACTTTCATTCATATCCTTAAAGTGATTCACAGATTTAATGGTTATCCTGACTTTAAGAAAGAGGCTACTTAAATTTTGGCTAGTCAGCTACCCCGATAATTCACGACGTGAACTCCTGTTTCACATCATGGATGATTTCAAGATTATTTGGTTTATTAATTATGGTTTTATTCAATTATGATTAGTCTTACCTATTTTTTTCCTCAAATCCTAGGCCCTCTCTAGGTGATTTTGGTGATCTCATTCCTCCCAGAGACCAATTTCAACAATCTTTGAGATTTGGATCTAGGGAATCAAAGGAAAGGAGTATGGTTCTTCTTATCCTTGGTATTCTCCTTGTTTTATTTTGGGGAGAGACCCTATATCAGGGTCATCATGTCTAAATCAATGGTTTAGGGCATGTTTTGATTAATCTTATTTAGGCTTGTTGAAGGAAAGGGAGGTTGAAACCCATATCTGAGTGGTTTCAGTGTTGTTTGTCGAAATGAATGTGTTGAGGTGGGTGGATTCTCTCCCTATTCACTTTTTCTTAGAACTAAGGATTTAGTTTTCTAAATCAAAATTTTGTGTTGTAAATGGATTTCTAGATAAATCAGTTTTGTAAAACCTAATTTTAGGGATTTAAAAATAAAAAGGGTTTTGGGTATATCCCACAACATTTTTTATTACTTGATAAAATGAGAAATGGTTTTCAAATAAAGGTTTTAAATATGAGAACTATTGTAACACCCAACTACCTTTCTATTAAGTATGTTTTTACATTTGTTTTGGTTTTCCTTTTTTTTTTGTTTTGGTATTCCAAAAAGAAAATTGGGAGGATACCTATAATGGTGAAGTCATAATTTTTTTGGAATTATCAACATAAAAACTTGTAGTTTCTCTTGATCACTAGGAACTTACATGCCATGTAAGTGAAGTACACTCCATATAATGTTTTCTAGGAAGAAGCCATGAACTGGATACACAGTTTGAATTGTTTACACATTATGTAATAGGTACTTGCCATGTATTGAAAAAAATATGGTTTTTAATTAAAAAGTGATAGGTTTTTCAATGTATATGAGCCTAAGGAATTACACACTATGTAAATTCATTACACGTCGTGCAACTATTAGGAGTTGTGTTTTTAGGGTGCCTCTCATTTGAATTTTCATTTCAACCTTTGGTATCTCTTCTTCCTCATGACCTAGAATCTCTTAGGGATGATTTTGAAGACCTCCAACCCTTCTAGATCATTTCATTTAGAGATCGATCATTGTTACGGTTGTTGTATATTTCTCTGGGTAAGCGTTCCTTCTGGTTCTTCTTTGGTTTTGGTTGCAGTTATGGTTTGGCTATAGATTTGTGATCAGATAGTATTTTAAATTGATCATTTTTAGATTCTTTGTGTGCCATGTCTTTTGTATGACGTTCTCTTGGTTTCTAGTCACCATTGTTGAAATCAGTTAGGTTTTCTACCTTGTTGAGGTAGGTGTTTCTATATAATGGGTTAATTTGATAAATCGCATTTTTTTTATAAATTCCTTTGGTTTTTTCATTTATTTGAAGTTATAAATTATTTCAAATGATTTCTTAGAAAATAAAATGATTTCAAAAGGGGGTTTTCTTTGAAAATGGATTAGTTTGATTTGGAATTGGGTTTTCAAACTCCAAAGTGGATTGGTTTGGATTTGAAAACATTTTACGAAATTTTGAGAATGGATTTGAAAATTTATTGGACAATTTCACATTAGGAACCTTGGGTGGGTTGAGATAGAGACACGGGTAGACTTAGTGTGTGTTTCACCACTAGGAAATAACTTTTGAGATATCTACTGGTAGGACTATATATCTTTTGGACCCAATATATTCATGTTTAGGATTTTGAGTATGCAGTGTCCCATAGGATTTCTCCCAATATGTAAGGTGTTTTTTCATTTTTCATTTATGGTTATTTATCACATGATTGTTTTTTACATCATGGATTTCTTCTCACATTTATTTTATATTATTTTGTATCATTTAGTTTCGCATGATAGGTTGCTTCAAGGATATGTGTTTACTTATTTACCTCTGGATGCATGGATATGATTTCCAATTTTTATTACTTCTACTTTTCATATTTCCAGTTTGAGAATATGAAAGGATTTATGAAACAAGGAAGAAAATGGATAAATGATTTGAAACTAGATTTATTTTATGAAAATTATTTGTAAAACTATTTTGTTTTAAAAGATTGAATTATTTCATTCTTGATATTAGAACTTGTATAGAAACTATAGTGGTATCCTACTGGGATTTGGATCACACCCTACTTATGCATTTAGGAATTTGTATATGTTGAATTGTAGGATTATGGTAAAGGTAATAGAATCTTGTAGCATGATGGCTTCTCTTATTGTTGTTGCTTTTGGTTCAGGTTAGTCTGGAGGTGAGTGTTGGTCATGTGGGGTTATGACTTACTTTCTAGTTTAGCCTATTTTGATTGGATTGTATGTTTTTGTAGTATCTTTTATGTTTCTACTTCATGCTCTAGTTTTACGTCATGTTTTTATTATATTCAATATTATTATTTGTTATCCTGTTTTATCCATATCATGTGACGGGTCAGTTCAGGTGGCTAGTCTAGTTGGATCGGGTTGGTTCATTGTAATTCTATATCAGAGGGATGCTCAACCTGAAGTGTGTTAGTATTACATGAGTTTGGTTCTATGACTTGGGTAGACTAGAGTTAGGAATATTAGAATTTAGATAATAAGTGCAGAAAAGGGGCCTGGACAACTCACTTCTATGACTGAAACCAAGTTACCATGGGTGGTCAGGGATTTTTATTAGGTTTGAGACTTGGAGTTTGAGGTCATTTGAATGAATTGTATGGGAAGTTTATTTAAATGGACCTATTGCTTTCAAAACAAGGTTTTCATGTTTTCTTTAAACTCTTGATGTTTTAAATATTGTTTATCAATACCTGAAGTTGGTCCAATGGTTTTTGAATTTTCTCATAACTGATTGGTTTTTGTATTTTGTTAGAAAATGCCTCTGAGAAGAGCTCTTCCAATTTTGGGAGAGGAATATGTGAGAAAATTTCTAAAAGTGATCCCTCCAGTGGACCCTAATTTGTTATAAGTAGTTATCCACACTATTCAACCTTTGGGTCAAGTGAGCGTTGAGAACCCAGGATGCGTAATGGATCAAGGCTTGGAATTTACTAAGCAGCATCCACTCATATTTCATGGTGAAAAATACCCAAGGAATATTAATATTGTCTTGAGTAGATAAAAAGGATCTTTAACTTCTTAAAGACTCCTAAAGACTCTAAGGTGGATTTTTTCACATATATGCTTGAGGGGTTGGGAAGAAGACAGTGGGAATCTATTGTGAAAGTTAAGTTGCATGAGGATCTTACCTCTTATCCCTTTAAGAAAATATTTAACTACCAATTCTATCCTAAAACATTGCATGTGTTGAAGACTAGGGAGTTTCTAACCTTAGAGTAGGGAGTTCATACTACTCTGAAGTGTTCTACCTATTTTGTTGAGTTAGTGCATTTGGCATTGAACCTTGTCACTAATGAGTACCTGAAGGCATAGAGGCTTGAGTTAGGACTGAGGCCTGATATTCAGTCGATGTTGATACTCTTGTGCCTTATGAACTTTGTGGAGGTAGTTGACAAGGAAACTTTAGCTGATGTAGACATAGCTGGGAAGATAGATTTGGGTAGATCTTTAATTGGTTTAGTGGTTATCCAGGGTGTATCTTCTGGCCAGAAAAGGAAGCATAAGAGTGGTCAATTTTCCTCAGGACCAGTCTTAGGGGCCATTATAGGGTGGAATTAGGTTATCTTATACTAGTGTGGAAGGAGGGGTCATAACAAGCCTAATTGTGTAGAGGCTCCTGGTAATTTTCATCTTTGTAGATGATCTAGTTATGTATAGTGCCTTTGTGAAAGGATATCTCAGGGCAGTAGGGCAGGGTCCACTCACACCAAGGGTTCGTAGGTTTATGTTGATGCTTCCAAGGGTGGTGGATCTAGTCTTATGGCCATGAGATATGTTCATGTGGCAAATAACAAATGAATTTATATAGAGGATTATGTTCTAGAGGAATCTGAAGTGGGACCAGCTACTGTTAGAGGTACAGTGTTTATCTTGTCTTCTGTGGTTCTAGATTTGTTTGATATAGGTGGTGCTTGTTCTTTTATATATTCAAAGTTATTTGACATGTTGGGATTGTGTTCAGAGCTTGTTTCATTCTTGTTGGATATTTCCAAGCCTTTAAGAAAGAGGCTCGAACATGGTTTTAGATATCCCACTTTTGGGGTGATGGTATCCGACTTTGAGGTAGAGTGAGATTTCATAGTGCTTGATCTTGAAATCTTTGACTTGATTATAAGAATGGATTAGATGATCATTGTTAAGGCCTAGATATACTATTATCACTATTATATTCTGTTCTTATCTTCTGAAGGAGTCACTCGTGTTTTCCAGGGTGAGTAGGACTCTAGATTGAGAATGGTAGGGTATGTTGTTCCTTATACTGGATTAATCTAGTGCCAGTTTTCAAAGATGTTTCTTAAAAAAGTTGACCCTTACTGGGGTGTTCAACTTCCCGTAGTTGTGTGGACATACCTTAAGGTCTTTCCACATAATTTTTCTAGTTTACCACCACCGAGAGGTTGAGTTTACTATTGTATCTCCTTGGTATGATGCTCGTTTCTATGTCATCTTATCATATGGAACCCACTGAGTTTGTGGAACTTAAGGTCCAGCTTTAGGACCTAGAGGCTAAATGATTTATTCATCCTAGCATATCACTCTGGGATTTAGAAATCCTATTTTCTAAAAAGTAATAAGGGATCCTTATACCTTTTATTTATTATTGAAAGTTGAATCAGGTGACTGTTAATAACAAATATCCTTTTCCAAGGATTGATGATCTTTTTTATTAGCTTATAGGGTCTCATTGGTTTTTTAATACTGACCTGTATTCAGGGTATCACTAGTTGAGAGTCTGAAAAGAGGATATACCTAATACAACATTTAGGAGTTGGTATGGGAATTTTGAGTTTCTGTTTATTCCATTCAGTCTCACTAATGTTCCTATGGTGCTTATGGTTTTGATGAACTGAATATTTCATTGATTCTTGGACTCTCTTTTTTTGTGTTCATGGATCATATTTTAGTGTACTACAAATCATAGGAGTATCATATAGACCATTTGGATATCATTCTTCAAACCTTGAAAGAACATCGTCTGTATGCTAAGCTTTCCAAGTATGAGTTTTAGATCTGAGAGTTAAAGTTTCTAGGGCATGTGATATATGATAGGGGTGTCTCAATAGATTATAAAAAGGTATAGGAAGTTATGTATTAGTAGTATTCTATAAATATATTTTAAATCCAGGGATTCTTGGGTTTGGCTGGTTACTATAGACGGTTTGTTCAAGACTTTTCCAAGATCTCATCTTAGATGATAGTTTTAACCCATAAGGGTGTAAAGTTTTAATGGAATGACAAGTGTTGTAGATCTTTTGAGGAGATGAAGATGAGGTTGACTTTAGCACCAGTTGTGATTCTTCTGGAACCAAGGTCAGATTATGATGTTTTTTGTGATGCTTTTGGTATGGGTTTGGGATGTGTCTTTATGAAGGGGAAATAGGTTGTAGCTTGTGGATCCCTCCATTTATTCCCTCATGAGAAGAACTACCCTACCCATGATCTTGAGTTGGTAGTATTTATACATGAACTCAAAACATGGTGTCGATATCTATTTTAGGAACGGTTTACATATATTCTGATCATAAGAGCCTGAAATATATTTTTACTCAAAAGGATCTAAATTTGTGACAGAGATGTCAGGTGGAATATCTTCAGACTTTTGATTTTGATATTTCTTATACCCTTGGGAAATGAAATGTGGTTGTAGATGCATTGAGAAGAAAATTATTTACACAAGCCATGAAGGAATCGGTTAAGTAGTGGTCTCTGATGAGTTTGTTTTTTGAGATGATCATGGGAGTGGAAGAGGTTAGTGGACAAGTTCACTTGGATTTGATGAAAACTGACTCATCTTTTGATGAGTGGGTTCGGCTCGAGCAGGTGGAAAATTCTAAGTGCCAACACTTTAGTGAAATCCTTTATACTGGGGAGACCTTGGGTGAGTGGTATCAATCTCCTAGTGGAACTTTGTGCTTCCATAGTAGATTGTTTGTTCCATTTTCCTTAAGATGTGAGTTATTAGATAATGGAAACCATTCTTTTTGATCTGTACATCCTAGGTCTACCAAGATGTGTAATGAATTAAGGTGTCAGTATTGGTGGAAAGAGATGAGATGGTCGATAGTGGATTTTGTTTTGTGGTGCCTTACTTATCAGAGAGAATTAAGGCAGAAAATCAGAGACCTACAGGTTTGTTACAACCTTTACCCATTCCAGTATGGAAGTGGGATGATATTTTTATGGATTTTATAATTGGTTTTCCATAGACTCCTAGTGGGAAGTATGTGATTTGGGTGATCATTGATCAACTCATGAAATCAATGCATTTCCTACCTATCTGAAATGCGATGAAAGTGGAATGGATCGGGGACTTGAATGTCCAATAGATTGTGAGACTTCATGAGGTTCCTTATGTAGTTGTTTCTAATAGGGATATGAGGTTCATGTCCAGGTTCTTCAAAGTTTTATAGGAGGTGATGGGTTCCCAGATTAAATTAATCACAGTTTATCATCCATAGATGGATGGAAATACAAAGTGGGTTATCCAGGTTATTGAGGATATGCTTCGGGCTTGTGTATTTGATTTCAGAGGATATTGGTAAAATCATTTGTCATTGGTTGATTTTTCCTATAATAATAGTTATCAGGCTTCACGAAAGATGGATCCATTTGAGGCTTTGTATGGGTGTCCATGTAGATCTCCCTTGTGCTGGGAAGAGTTGGGAGAGAAGTCTTTAGTTGGGTTGAGTGTTGTTCAGGAGACGATAGAGATAGTGGAGTTGATCTAGAGGAATTTGATCATAGCACAGAGTCATCATAAATTCAATGTGGATCAGTGGTGGTGGCCGCTAGATTTTGATATAGTGATCGGGTCTCTCTCAGAGTTTCACCTCGCTTGGGACATCATCGGTTGGGTAAGAAGGGTAAGTTGGAACTAAGGTTTGTGGGCCCCTTTAAGATCATTAGATGATTAGGGAGGGTGACCTAAGGGTTTATTTTACCATCTATATTTAATTCTATACATGACGTGTTTCATGTTTCCTAGTTGAGGATGTATCTAGAATATCCTTCCCATGTGATTAGATGGAAGGATGTTGATCTTGATCCGGATGCCACTTTGGTTGAGAAGTCAGTTCAGATTATGGATCATCAGGATAAGGTATTTCTTGGTAAAATGATCCCCCTGGCTTGAGTACTATGGTGGTGTGGACAGGTAATCCACAAGATGTGGGAGAAGGATTCGTTGATGAGACAGTAGTGGCTATCTCTTTTTTTGAATCTAGGATCTTGAGGGATTTCTTGGGACAGAAATCATTTATAGTGAGGAGATTGTATCACCCCATTACCTTTCTATCGGGTATATTTTTACCTTTATTTTGGTTTTCCTTTTACATTGGTAGTGGTATGATAGAAAGAAAATTGGGAAGATACCTATAATGGTGAAGTCAATAATTTGTTGGAATTTTCAATATAAAAACATGTAATTTCTACTGCTCGCTGGGAACTTACATGCTATGTAAGTGAAGTACAGGTCATGTAATGGTTTTTGGGTAGAAGTTGTGAACTGGATACACAAAATGAATTGTTTAAATGTCATGTAATAGGTTCATGTCATGTGTTATGGAAAATTATGGATTTTAATTAAAAAGATACGGGTTTTTTGGTGTATATGAGTCTTGATAATTACACTCATGTAAATCCATTACACGTCATGAAACTATCAAGATTCGGGTTTTTAGGGTGCCTCTCAAATGAATTTTTATTTCATACTTTGGAAGATATTATCCCTCTCAACCTAGAAACTCTCAGGGATGATTTTGGAGACATCCAACCCTTCTAAATCATTTTGTTCAGTGATTGATCATTGTTACAGTTACAATGTGTTTCTCTGGGTAAGCATTCCTTTTGGTTCTTCTTTGGTTTTGGTTACAATTGTGGTTTGGCTGAATATTTGTGATCAGATAGTGTTTTCTATCAATAATTTTCATCTTATTGGTGTGCCTTGTATTTGTAAGGCTGTTCTCTTGGTTTCCAGTCACCATTTTCGAAAGTAGCTAGGTTTTCTACCATGTTGAGGTGGGTGTTTCTATACAATGGGTTAATTTGATGAATCGCATGTTGTTCTTGATAAATTTTTTTGGTTTGTTCATTGATTTGAAGTTATAAATGGTTTCAAATGATTTCTTAAAAAATAAAATGATTTAAAAAAGTTTTTTTTCTTTGAAAGTGGATTTTATTGATTTGGAAATGGGTTTTCAAACTCTAAAGTAGATTGGATTGGATTTGAAAACGTTTTATGAAATTTTTAGCATGGTTTTGAAAATGTATTGGACAATTGTACATTGGGAACCTTGGGTGCATCGATATAGAGACATGGGTAGCCTTAGTGTGTCTTTCACCACTAGGGTGTAACTTTTGAGATATCAACTGGTAAGAATCGATATCTTTTGGATCCAAAATCACTACTACAAAATAGGGAAAGGGAAGCACTACCCCTTTAATAGCACTAGTAAAAAAGCGCTGATAAAGGGGTACCTTTATCAGCGCTAAGAAAAGAACTGATAAAGGGTTACCTTTATTATCACTGATAAAATTGCCCCTTTATCAACGCTTTTTTAGCACTGATAATGGTACCCCTTTATCAGTGTTTTTTTACTAGCATTGTTAAATGTGACCCCCTTTATCAGCGCTTTTATAAAAGCGTTGATAAAGACTCCCTCTTTATCAGTGCTTTTATAAAAGTGCTCATAAAGGGTAAATTTCAAAAAAAGACATTAAAAATCATATATTAATATATAAATATATAAATCTATTTTATATTAATATAAATATAATATATATTTTTTAAATATGTTTTAGATAAGGATAAATGGAAATCTAAAATTAATTTATAAGATATTTAGTTAAAGTGGCTTATAAAATATTTTTAAAAATATTTTTAATTAATAATTTTTTATTTTTTATTGATTAATATTCATTTAATAACAGTTTGAATATAAAAAAAATAAAAAAAATTAATAAAAGATAAAAAAAATCAAAATGAAACTTGAACTTCAAAAGGCCATAACTTTTGATCCGGGTGTTCATTTGATCTCTACAGTATATCAAATCAAACCCTGCAATGCTAATGATTGAAGAGAACCTTATGTCACATTTTTTAAGGCCAAAAAAGGCCCATAAGGCCTCCAAAACTGAGTTTTTTATCGGGATACCATGATTTTAACATTCAAACAGGTATAACTTCTGATACGGATGTTCGTTAGGCCTGTACCACATATCATATCGAATATTGTTTCATGATCTTCGATTTGAATGGTTGTGGAGTTGAAACAGACTTTTTTATTAGAAGTTATGGTCATTTTAACATTCTATGGCTTTTCAGATACACATATATATGTATTTATTCATAAATATGTGTGTGTGTGTGTGTGTGTGTGTGTGTGTGTATGTATGTTGTATGTATGTATGTATGTGTGTATGGTTTATTTATTTATAAACTCACATAATAAAACATGTTTTATAAATTTATTTAAAAATAATCTTATAAATATATATTAATATACAAATAAATATACAAATAAAAAATTATAACTAAAAATATATTAATATATATTAATATACGAATAAATATATATATATATATATTAATATATGAATAAATATATATATTAATATAACTAAATATATTTATATTAATATGATTCTATATTAATATACGAATAAATATAACTATATATATATAAATAAATAGATATATCATTAAATGAAAAAAAAACTAAATGAATTAGTGGTAAAGGTGAAGGCATGCAAGGGGGGAGGTCTGGGGTTCGATTTCTAGTGGAATCAGGGTCGTGCATGGGTGGTGGATGGTGCTGATAAAAGGGGAGGAAAGCGCTGATAAAAGAAAGTGTCAAGTGCTATTAAAAGATCCCCAGATTATATATTCTTTTTAAATTTTTTAACTTTTTTTTCACTTTTATCAGCACTTTTTTAGCACTGAAAAAATGGGTCTTTTATCCACACTTTTGTTTAGAACTGATAAGGGGACCCCCCCCCCCTTATCGTTGCTACAATTAACAGCACTGAAAAACCCTGTTTTGTAGTAGTGCGTATTCTTGTTTAGGCTTTTGAGTGTCTAGTATGCAGTGTCCCATAGGCTTGAGCCCAATATATGAGGTACTTTTTCATTTTTCATTCGTGGTTATTTATCGTATTACTGTTTTTACATCATGGATTGCTGCTCAAATTTATTTTATATGAGGTCGTATCACATAGATTTGCATGATAGGTTGTTTCATGGATATGTGTTTACATATTTACCTATGGATTCATAGATATGGTTTCTTTTTTTATCACTTCTACTTGTCATATTTCTAGTTTGAGAATAATAAATGACTTATAAAAACCAAAATAAGAAAAAGGTAAAATGATTTTCAACTGGATTTATTTTATGAAAATAATTTTTAAAACTGTTTTCTTTTAAAATATTAAATTGTTTTATTCTTGATATTATACCTTTTATAAAAATCGTAGTGGTATCTTACTGGGCTTTGGCTCACACCCTACTTGTTCCTTTAGGCATTTGTAGATGTTTTATTACAGGATTCAAGTAAATGGAAGAGAATATTATAATATGTTGTCTTTTCTTTTTGTTGTTTCTTTCGATTTAGGTTGTTCTAGCGGTGATTATTGGTCATGTGGGGTTATAAATTACTTTTTTTTAGATTATTTGGTTTGGATTGTATGTTATTGTGGTATCTTGTCTATTTCCACTTCATACTCTAGTTTTGTGTCTTGTTTTACTTATATTCAAGATTATTTTTCTTTATCATGTTTTATCAATATCATGTGATGGGTCGGTTCGAGTGGCTTGTAAAATTAGCTCGGGTTGGTTTGTTGAAATTTGGTATCAAATGGATGCTTAGCCTGAAGTGTGTGAGCACTGCCTAAGTTTGGTTCTATGTATTGGGTATACCATAGTTAGTACTTTCAAAATTCAAATAATAGGTGTAGAAAAGGGGCATGGCCAGCTCACTTCCATGACTGAAACTGAGTTACCATGGGTGGTCAAGGATTTTTACCATGTTCGAGATTTGGATTTTGAGTCCATTTGAATGAATTGTATGGTAAGTTTATTTAAATGGTACTGTTCTTTTTCAAGAAAGTTTTTCCATGGTTTTTTAAATTCTTAATGTTTTAAAGCTTTGTTATCAATACTTGAAGTTGGTCCTATGATTTTAGAATTTACTCATGACTAATTGGTTGTTTTTATTTTATTAGACAATGCCTCCAAGAATATCTCTTCCAAATCTAAGAGAGGAAGCTGCGAGATAGGTTTCAAAGGTGAGCCCTCTAGTGGATACTACTATGGTAGAAGTAGTTATCTACATTATTTAGACTTTGGGTCAAGTGGGTGTCGGGAACCCATAATGCATATTGGATCATGTCTTAGAATTTACTAATTAGAATCCACCCATATTTCATGGTGACAAAGGAACCTAGGAATCTGAAGAGTTTCTTGAGCAGATAGAAAGGATCTTCAACTTATTGAAAACTCTTGAATACTCTAAGGTGTGTTTTTTCATGTATATACTTGAGGGGTTGGTAATAAGATGATGGGACTCTATTTTGAAAGTTAAGTTGCATGAGGATCTTACATGGGATTCCTTCAAGAAAATATTTAACCAACAATTTTCTCCTAATACATTGCATGCGATAAAGACCTGGGAGTTTCTGACCTTAGAGCAAGGGGAGCATACTGCGCTGGAGTGTTCTACCTATTTTTCTGAGTTAGTGCATCTGGTACTAGATCTTTTCACTAATGAGTACCTAAAGGCTCAGAGGTTTGAGTTATGACTGAGGCATTATATTATGTCAATGTTGATACTATTGTGACTTCCAACCTTTGTGGAAGTAGTTAACAAGCCATATTTAGTTGAGGTGTACATAATTGGGAAGATAGGTTTGGGTGGAGCTTCATTTGGTTTAGTGGTTATCCAGAGTGTGTCTTCTATCCAGAAAAGGAAGCCTAAGTGTGGTGAGTTTTCCTCAGGACCATTCTCAAGGGCAGAGACAGGGCAGTAGTAGGTTGTCTGCTACCAGTGTAGGGGGTGAGGTCATACCAAGCCTAATTTGGTAGAGGATCCTAGTAATTTTCATCTTTGTGGATTATTTATCCATATACAACAGTTTTTTGAAATAATTTCTTAGAGAAGTAAGGAAAGATCCACTCTCACCAAGGGTTCGTAGGTTCAGGAAAATGCCTCTAAGGGTGTTGGGTATAGTTCTTAGAAAAAGGGATATTTTCATATAGAAAAGACCATATGACTTTATGCATTGGAGTATGCGCTAGATGAATATGAAGCAGGACCAGCTATTGTTAGAGGTACGGTGTTTATCTCATCTTCTATGATGCTAGCTTTGTTTGATATAGGTGTTACTCATTATTTTATATATTCAAAGTTAGTTTATGTTTTGGGATTGTGTTAGGATCCTATTTTTTCTTATTGGATATTTCCAAGACTTTGAGAAAGAGTTCTAAATAAGTTTTTAGATGTCCCACCTATCGGGTGATGATATCCAACTTTGAGGTGGAGTGAGATTTCTTAGTGCTTGATCTTGACATCTTCAACTTGATTATCATCATGGATTGGATGATCAGTGTTAAGGCCCATATAGACTATTATCATCATTAGGTTCGGTTCTTATATCTCTATGGAGTCACTCATGTCTTCTAGGGTGAGTTAGACTTTAGATTGAGAAGGTAAGGGCATGTTGTTCCTTATATCGAAGTAATCTCATGCCAATTTTCAGAGATGTTTCTTGAAGCAGTTGACCCTTTTTGGGGTGGTCAACTTCCTACAGTTGTGTGTGCATACCTTGAGGTATTTCTATATTATTTTTCCACTTTACCACCATCGAGAGAGGTCAAATTTATTGTTAACCTACTCCCTGGTATGATGTATATTTCTATGTCATCTTACCGTATGACACCTACTGAGTTTTTGGAACTTAAGGTCCAGTTTCAGGACCTATAGGCTAAAGGATTTATTCAAATTGCATGTCACCATGGACTTCACATGTCCTCTATTCTAAAAGTACATACAGAAACCTTATAATTTTTATTTATTATCGAAAGTTAAATTGTGTGACCATTAAGAGAAAATATCATTTTCTAAGGATTTCTGATCTTTTTTATCATCCTAGAGGGGATCATTGGTTTTATAAGATTGAATTAAAATTAGGGTATCACCAATTGATATTTTGAGAAGGGGATATACCTAAGATAGAATTTAGGAGTTGATATTGGCATTTCAAGTTTTTGGTTATTCCATTCAGTCTCACTAATGCTCATGCAGTGTTTATAGATTTTATAAATCGGGTCTTTCATCAGTTATTGGAATCTTTTTTTGTTGTGTTCATGGATGATATTTTAGTGTAATCCAAGTCATAAGAGGATCATATGGACCATTTGGATATCATTATTTGAACCTTGAAAGAACATTATCTGTATGGTAATCTTTCCAAGTGTGAGTTTTGGATCCGAGAGGTGAAGTTTCTGGGGCATGTGATATCTGAGAGGGGTTTCTTAGTAGATCTTAAAAAGGTACAAGAAGTTATATCTTGGGAGTAGCCCAGAAATGTATTTGAGATATGGCGCTTCTTGGGTTTGGCTAGTTATTATAGTCGATTTGTTCAGGACTTCTCCAATCTCGCATATTCGATGAAAAATTTAACCCATAAGGGTGTAAAGTTTGAATAGAATGAAAAGTTTTAGAGATCTTTTAAGGAGTTAAAGATGAGGTTGAATTCAGAACCAGTTGTGATTCTTCTAGAACTAGGGTCAAGTTATGATGTTTTCTGCGATGTTTTTGGTATAGGTTTGGGATGTGACTTGATTCATGGGAAACAGGTTGTGGCTTATGCCTCCCGCTAGTTATTCCCTCATGATAATAACTACCCTACCCATGATCTTGAGTTGGAAGTCGTTATGAATGCTCTCAAAACATGGTGTCACTATCTATTTGGGAAGGGATTTATGGTATATTCTGATCATAAGTGTCACGACCCGCCCTCGGGGTCCGTGCCGTGACTACCCCAAGCCCGCCTTCCATAGGCCAGGGGCTGGCGACTAGCACCAAGGCGTAAATCCCAGTAAAAAGGGAAGGCATTGCCTTTGAAAAGTAACCAACTCCACAGAGTAAGCAAGCGGAAAGTAAACACTAAACAAGCAGAGTACGACTGAAAGTGCGGAAAAGTAAATGGGCCAGAATACAAACCCAAACTGTAAGTAAAGTACAACTCGAAAAGGGAAAAACATCAACTGTAAAGTAAAAGCCGCTACTCCGAGCTGTCCACCGGAAATCCCACCTGAAGGGTGGGTACAGATAGCTCCTCTGCTCCACGGGTCCCGCCGTCCGCTCCGTGCACGTCCCGCCCAGTGGTCCACCTCCGGGTACCGTCCCGCTCTACAAGCCTCAGCTAAGTCAACGCTGTCCGTCGTCTGCAACCAACACAACGTAGTGCGGGCGAAGCCCGTGCAGGGGTGAGTATAAGCTACTCAGTAGGGACCCCGAGACCCCTGAAGGTCTCTCAAATCCACAAAGGATAAACCACAAAGAAAAGTACAATCACGAAGTAACAACCGACACTGCTTAGGTATATGCCCATACATATACCTAAGTCATTAATTCAGATACGCTCCAACCTCCGAGCCCAAGTACAACTCAGTCCACGCAGGAAAGTATACGTAATCCACAAAGGGAAGCAAAATATAATCCACACAGGATTGCACAACACAATCCACACAGGAAAACAACAGGATTCAGCTCACACAGGTATACTTCTTCAAGGACGATAAAGATGATCACTGATCCATCTAAGTCGTCGGACCCACGAAGGATCGATAGGTAACTAACCCCCGCAGAAGACCCACACAGGATCGGGCTCACACAGAACCTGTAGGCGCTGGCTCACACAGAACCGCTGAGCGCAAGGACCCACACAGGATCGGGCTCACACAGAACCTGTAGCACTGATCCACGTAGGATCGCTGAGTGCTGTAGTCGTCGTCGTCGAATCCACACAGGATCTCTGTACTGTCGTCGTCCAATCCACACAGGATCTCAGTACTGTCGTCGTCAAATCCACACAGGATCTCTGTACTGTCGTCGTCAAATCCACACAGGATCTCTGTACTGTCGTCGTCAAATCCACACAGGATCTCTGTACTGTCGTCGTCGCAGTCACAGTAGCAGTCGTAGCAGTAGAACAGTCGCAGCCAGCACTAGGGTTCCCGCACACAGCAAGCTCGTACGGAGGATCCGCTCCACGAGCCGAGAGGCTGATACATCAACTGTCACGAAGACCGAAGTTGATGTATCCAAAAGTTCCGTATCGTCAACAGGAACTCAACGCAACAGACGGCGCGTCGATCGGACGCCCGGTCTGAGAGTTATAGGCATTTTCGTCTCCGGGGCCCGGTTGGTTTTTAAGGCAAAACCAACCCGACCGTACTCCACCTGCGTCCAAACCTTGGGCGGAGTATGCCAAAAGATCCGTCTCACTAAGAGGAACACTACGCGACTGACGGCACGTCAATCGGACGTCCGTAGCTCAAGATATGAGCGTTTCCGCTCCGAAGGCCCGGTTGGTTTCGTGAACGAACCAACCCGGCCGAACTCAAAGTAAACCGAAACCTTGAGTGCGATATACCGAAACGACCGTTTCGATCCAAGGATCGCGTTGCCGCAGACGGTTCGTCATTCGGAGGTCCGAGGCTCAAGTTATGAGCGAAAAACCAAAACTGGTTCGAAACGGGGGGGTCCGGGTCCGGGCCGACCCGGCCCGACCCCCCCCCCCTGGGCGGCGCGGCGGCCGGCGGCGGTGGCCGGCGGCGGCGGACGGCGGCGGCGGACGGAGGCGCGGCGGCGCGGCGGCGGGCCGCGGTGGCGGCGGCGGCGGGCCGCGGCGGCGGCGCTTGGCACCGCACGTGGGTCACGTGGGGGGCAATCAAGCCCCCCCCCCCTGTTTGTGAAGGCGGCACGGCTTTGAGCCGTGCCTTTGCAAAAAAAAACGGCCCCCGCAAGTGGGGGCCGGCTGGACGAACCGGGGGGCTGTTGCCCCCCCTCCTTAAATGAACCGCCCCCCTCATTAAGAGGGGGGTTTGATGAACCAGCCGGGGGATTTATTCCCCCGGTTTTATGACATCCGGCCGGCCCGCTGGCCGGCCGGTTTTTACCAACGGGACCGGAAATTCCGGTCCCGCCCTCGTCTTCCGACGCCGGCGGCCCGGCCGCCGGTCTTTCCTTCCGCCGCGGCCCGGAACCGGCCGCGGTCTCCTCGTCCCGCCGCGGCCCGGAACCGGCCGCGGTCTTCTCGTCCCGCCGCGGCCCGGAACCGGCCGCGGCGTTCGTCATCCGGCACGGTGCGACGGCACCGCGTCCCTTCGCCGTGCTTTGATAATATTCAACGCGGCGCGACGGCGTCGTGTTCTTGTTGTTTCTTCAAAGGTGCGTGCGACGGCATCGCATAAGATATTCGCACGTTCATCCGCGTGGTGCGACGGCACCACGCCACTTGCTTTCCTCCGCAAAATAATTAAACAAGAACGATGGAGGGGGTTCGGCCGTGTTCGTGCGGTCCGGCCCCCCTCACGTTAAAATAAAAACGCAACTTAAAATAATTCAAGTCACACGTTAGTCTTGATAGAATCACGATCAAGAATAAAATAAGAAAACCAAAAGAAAACGACAACCCCTACCTCGGGTTTAAGATTCAAAGGTTCGGCTACGCTCCGCGGAAGACGGCGTCGCGGAGGTCGGGTGTCGCGGAAGCCGTTCGTCAAATCCGATGACGAAGGGATGCGTTCGAAGAGTCACGTCGTTGGCGAAACTTGTACGCCGACGAAGATGGTCCGAGGAGGAAGCGGCGTTCCCTCTCGTTGACACCGAGGACGAAGAAGAGAGGCGTCGTTCTTCGTTCTTCGTCAGAGTTTGAGCGTTCTTCGTTCTTCGTTCTTCGTCAGAGTTGAAGATGAAGAGGAATGCTCTCAAAAGCTCTCAAGGGAACAAACGATCAACCAAAAATAAAATAAGACTACATCTTATTTTATTCTCACTTTGCCAACCTTTCAAAATTCAAAAGTTGAATTCAATTCATTAATTAAGTCTAGAGTTGACAAAATTAAATGAAAAGATAAATTGGCAAGAGTTAAAGAAGGGGAGAGTTACATAAATAAGAGGAAGGGTTTTGAGAGGTTAAGGAATTTGAAAAGAAAAAGGGGTTCGTGTGGGCCCCACCACACTTAATCCTCCCAAGGGAGGTTAAGTGGGTGTGGGTCCCACTTCTAACCTCCTTTGGTAGGTTTTTAAAATAAGTTAAAATAAAATTTGTTTTGCACAAATTTTATTTAACTTAACTGAAAAACCCCAAAACGTAACTTTCAACCCGCAACAAACGCAACTCCCGAAAAGGTCTCAAAAAGCGAATATCGGCGCTGCGAGTTCATCGGTGCCCTCGGATTTCAATTCCGAGCACCGGATCAAAAGTTAGGAAATCCCGCTTGTTCGTTCACTGAACGTACCCGAGCCAAACTTCGGAAATTAATTCCGGGCACTCCGGGCCTCGGAATCAGGTGCCGTCTGAAACCGCGCTCTTGTAAAATTCTAAAGAAAATTAAGAAAAAATTTTCCTTGAATTTTACGGGTCTTTACATTACTCCCACCTCAGGGCTTTACGTCCCCGTAAAGCTACAACAAAAACTAGGGAAACAAATGAGGGTACTGAGCACGCATCTGAGCCTCCCGCTCCCCTGTGCCCTCCTGGAGATTCACGTGCTGCCATCAGATGCGCACAAGAGGAATCGATCGCCCACGCAGGACCCGCTCCTGTCGATCCTCTATCTCCACCGGGACCTCCGTAAAAGTCGCCCCATTGTCAACGTCAAGCTCCCCATGGTCAATGATGTGTGTCGGGTCGTGCACGTATCTCCTCAGCTGGGATACGTGGAAGACGTCGTGCACCCGGTGCAACTGAGGTGGTAGAGCCAGGCGATAAGCCACCTCACCAATCCTGCTGAGAACCTGGAAGGGTCCGTTGAAGCACGGAGATAACTTGCCGCCTTGGCCAAATCTCTGAATACCACGTCGAGGTGAGACCCGCAAGAAGACGTGGTCGCCATCCTCGAACTCCAGTGGCCTCCGCCTCCTGTCAGCATAAGGCTTCTGCTGGCTCTGAGCTGTACTCATCCGCCCCTGGATGACCTGGACCATCTCAGGTCCCACTAGAGCTGCAAGATTTCTCTTTTGCCGAAAAGAGAAATCTAGTCTCATCCCCTGGATGAACCACATTCTTTGCCTAAAACAGTCATTCCTAACATGGATGATACTAATCCATACTAAGGATAACGTCGTAAGGCCTCGACGCTACTACTAAGAGATTCAACCGTTACTCTCGCCTCCAAGGGTCGAGTCACACTGTCGGCATCAGTGTGTGGTAACTGGGTCTCCTCCAGTAGATGTCTCACAAGTGAGGGTCAAGTCAACAGCCAAAACTGGAACCTCTTAGTAACATTACGATAGAGGACAGGAACGAAAACATCACAAGGTATGCGTCTTTTATTAATGCAGCTCGTAATACAAGACGCTACACAAAAGAAACAAGGAACCAGAAGTACAAAGGATGTATCCACTAGTTCTGCTCCTGTCCATCGGCTCCCAGGGCTCCATGATCGAAGGCCTCGGCTGCCTGAAGCTGAGCTCTCCCCTGCGGTCGGGGTGGACCTCCTGGTGGTGGTGGTGGTAGAGCCTCAAAGCGTCGGCCACCACCAGCTGCTCGTCCAGCTCCTCTGCCTCGTCCGCCTCCTCCCTGCGGACCGCCACGGTCGAACCTCTGCCTCTGCCTAGGTGGTTCCTCAACCGTCTGCTGCTCCTCCGCATGGCGGGTCGGGCAGTCACGAGCCATGTGGCCTCGGCCGCCGCATGCATAGCACTGTCTTCCACTCGAAAGACTGGCTCCGCGTTGTGTGCCCTGCACTGCTGAGCCAGTGCCCTGAGGTCTGGTCTGTCTGGACCCCTGAGTCATTCGCCGACTGCCAGCTGCAGATAACTCTGCCACGTGCCGTCCTACGGTGGGTCTCTGTGCTGGTGTAGACTCAGCAAGGAAGCTCTCGATCAGAAGGGCCCGCTCCAGTACTCCTGTCTGAGTCGGTATGCTGAGGGAGATCAGCGATGCCCTGATCTCGTGTCTTAAACCCTTCTCGAAGGTCCGGGCCCGGAAGAATGGGTCCCGTACCATGTCGGTCGAGTAGTGCGAGAGATCGGTAAATCTCGCCGAGTACTGAGCGACCGTCATGCTGCCCTGCCGCAGCTGTAGAAGCTCCTGGATGCGCACCGCACGAAGGGTGGCTGGGACGAACTCCGAGCGGAAGATGCTCTCAAAGTCCGTCCAAAGAAGAGATGCCTCATCGTGCACCTGGAGCATCAAGCTCCACCATCGTCCTGCTGCTGCGTGTAGATCCGTCTCCCCGCGAAACCTGGGCGGTCGCTGGCGCTGAAACTCATGCAGTGCGATGAGGCGACGTGCATCGTCAGCGGCTGCTGCTGGAAGCATCGGGGAATCGGCGGGTAAAGCTACCACCGGTGCCACTGCTGACAAAGGGCCCTGCACCGAAGCCTCGTCGCTCGGTGGGCTGTCGTCTCGCTCGACTCTCGGAACCCTAGCTGGCTGCCGTCGTGGGGCCATCCTGAATAGGAAACAGGTGCGCCACGGTTAGAACAGTATACCAGGTGAGCTGATATAAGTAATCACAAAGAAAACTTGAGACTTTCATTAAGCAGATCAGTATACCCGGTGAGCTGGCACAAGTAATCACAAAGAAAACTTTGAAACACACACGCAATCAATGTTTTCGTGCATTAAGTCGGAAATCAGAAGTCAGGGTCCTGGTGTACGGATACGTCGGCCGCCGCACCAACACTGGACTCCCTGGACAGATAACCACACTCAATACGCTAAACATTATTGCTTCACATAGAAAAGATCAGAGTTCGCGGTAGAACCGAACTCCTCTGATACCAATTTGTCACGACCCGCCCTCGGGGTCCGTGTCGTGACTACCCCAATCCCGCCTTCCATAGGCCAGGGGCTGGCGACTAGCACCAAGGCGTAAATCCCAGTAAAAAGGGAAGGCATTGCCTTTGAAAAGTAACCAACTCCACAGAGTAAGCAAGCGGAAAGTAAACACTAAACAAGCAGAGTACGACTGAAAGTGCGGAAAAGTAAATGGGCCAGAATACAAACCCAAACTGTAAGTAAAGTACAACTCGAAAAGGGAAAAACAGCAACTGTAAAGTAAAAGGCGCTACTCCGAGCTGTCCACCGGAAATCCCACCTGAAGGGTGGGTACAGATAGCTCCTCTGCTCCACGGGTCCCGCCGTCCGCTCCGTGCACGTCCCGCCCAGTGGTCCACCTCCGGGTACCGTCCCGCTCTACAAGCCTCAGCTAAGTCAACGATGTCCGTCGTCTGCAACCAACACAACGTAGTGCGGGCGAAGCCCGTGCAGGGGTGAGTATAAGCTACTCAGTAGGGACCCCGAGACCCCTGAAGGTCTCTCAAATCCACAAAGGATAAACCACAAAGAAAAGTACAATCACGAAGTAACAACCGACACTGCTTAGGTATATGCCCATACATATACCTAAGTCATTAATTCAGATACGCTCCAACCTCCGAGCCCAAGTACAACTCAGTCCACGCAGGAAAGTATACGTAATCCACAAAGGGAAGCAAAATATAATCCACACAGGATTGCACAACACAATCCACACAGGAAAACAACAGGATTCAGCTCACACAGGTATACTTCTTCAAGGACGATAAAGATGATCACTGATCCATCTAATTCGTCGGACCCACGAAGGATCGATAGGTAACTAACCCCCGCAGAAGACCCACACAGGATCGGGCTCACACAGAACCTGTAGGCGCTGGCTCACACAGAACCGCTGAGCGCAAGGACCCACACAGGATCGGGCTCACACAGAACCTGTAGCACTGATCCACGTAGGATCGCTGAGTGTTGTAGTCGTCGTCGTCGAATCCACACAGGATCTCTGTACTGTCGTCGTCCAATCCACACAGGATCTCAGTACTGTCGTCGTCAAATCCACACAGGATCTCTGTACTGTCGTCGTCAAATCCACACAGGATCTCTGTACTGTCGTCGTCAAATCCACACAGGATCTCTGTACTGTCGTCGTCGCAGTCACAGTAGCAGTCGTAGTAGTAGAACAGTCGCAGCCAGCACTAGGGTTCCCGCACACAGCAAGCTCGTACGGAGGATCCGCTCCACGAGCCGAGAGGCTGATACATCAACTGTCACGAATACCGAAGTTGATGTATCCAAAAGTTCCGTATCGTCAACAGGAACTCAACGCAACAGACGGCGCGTCGATCGGACGCCCGGTCTGAGAGTTATAGGCATTTTCGTCTCCGGGGCCCGGTTGGTTTTTAAGGCAAAACCAACCCGACCGTACTCCACCTGCGTCCAAACCTTGGGCGGAGTATGCCAAAAGATCCGTCTCACTAATAGGAACACTACGCGACTGACGGCACGTCAATCGGACGTCTGTAGCTCAAGATATGAGCGTTTCCGCTCCGAAGGCCCGGTTGGTTTCGTGAACGAACCAACCCGGCCGAACTCAAAGTAAACCGAAACCTTGAGTGCGATATACCGAAACGACCGTCTCGATCCAAGGATCGCGTTGCCGCAGACGGTTCGTCATTCGGAGGTCCGAGGCTCAAGTTATGAGCGAAAAACCAAAACTGGTTCGAAACGGGGGGGTCCGGGTCCGGGCCGACCCGGCCCGACCCCCCCCCCCCCTGGGCGGCGCGGCGGCCGGCGGCGGCGCTTGGCGCCGCACGTGGGTCACGCGGGGGGCAATCAAGCCCCCCCCTGTTTGTGAAGGCGGCACGGCTTTGAGCCGTGCCTTTGCAAAAAAAAACGGCCCCCGCAAGTGGGGGCCGGCTGGACGAACCGGGGGGCTGTTGCCCCCCCTCCTTAAATGAACCACCCCCCTCATTAAGAGGGGGGTTTGATGAACCAGCCGGGGGATTTATTCCCCCGGTTTTATGACATCCGGCCGGCCCGCTGGCCGGCCGGTTTTTACCAACGGGACCGGAAATTCCGGTCCCGCCCTCGTCTTCCGACGCCGGCGGCCCGGCCGCCGGTCTTTCCTTCCGCCGCGGCCCGGAACCGGCCGCGGTCTCCTCGTCCCGCCGCGGCCCGGAACCGGCCGCGGTCTTCTCGTCCCGCCGCGGCCCGGAACCGGCTGCGGCGTTCGTCATCCGGCACGGTGCGACGGCACCGCGTCCCTTCGCCGTGCTTTGATAATATTCAACGCGGCGCGACGGCGTCGTGTTCTTGTTGTTTCTTCAAAGGTGCGTGCGACGGCATCGCATAAGATATTCGCACGTTCATCCGCGTGGTGCGACGGCACCACGCCACTTGCTTTCCTCCGCAAAATAATTAAACAAGAACGATGGAGGGGGTTCGGCCGTGTTCGTGCGGTCCGGCCCCCCTCACGTTAAAATAAAAACGCAACTTAAAATAATTCAAGTCACACGTTAGTCTTGATAGAATCACGATCAAGAATAAAATAAGAAAACCAAAAGAAAACGACAACCCCTACCTCGGGTTTAAGATTCAAAGGTTCGGCTACGCTCCGCGGAAGACGGCGTCGCGGAGGTCGGGTGTCGCGGAAGCCGTTCGTCAAATCCGATGACGAAGGGATGCGTTCGAAGAGTCACGTCGTTGGCGAAACTTGTACGCCGACGAAGATGGTCCGAGGAGGAAGCGGCGTTCCCTCTCGTTGACACCGAGGACGAAGAAGAGAGGCGTCGTTCTTCGTTCTTCGTCAGAGTTTGAGCGTTCTTCGTTCTTCGTTCTTCGTCAGAGTTGAAGATGAAGAGGAATGCTCTCAAAAGCTCTCAAGGGAACAAACGATCAACCAAAAATAAAATAAGACTACATCTTATTTTATTCTCACTTTGCCAACCTTTCAAAATTCAAAAGTTGAATTCAATTCATTAATTAAGTCTAGAGTTGACAAAATTAAATGAAAAGATAAATTGGCAAGAGTTAAAGAAGGGGAGAGTTACATAAATAAGAGGAAGGGTTTTGAGAGGTTAAGGAATTTGAAAAGAAAAAGGGGTTCGTGTGGGCCCCACCACACTTAATCCTCCCAAGGGAGGTTAAGTGGGTGTGGGTCCCACTTCTAACCTCCTTTGGTAGGTTTTTAAAATAAGTTAAAATAAAATTTGTTTTGCACAAATTTTATTTAACTTAACTGAAAAACCCCAAAACGTAACTTTCAACCCGCAACAAACGCAACTCCCGAAAAGGTCTCAAAAAGCGAATATCGGCGCTGCGAGTTCATCGGTGCCCTCGGATTTCAATTCCGAGCACCGGATCAAAAGTTAGGAAATCCCGCTCGTTCGTTCACTGAACGTACCCGAGCCAAACTTCGGAAATTAATTCCGGGCACTCCGGGCCTCGGAATCAGGTGCCGTCTGAAACCGCGCTCTTGTAAAATTCTAAAGAAAATTAAGAAAAAATTTTCCTTGAATTTTACGGGTCTTTACAATAAGAGCCTGAAATATATTTTTACTCAGAGGGATATGAATTTTATATTGAGACGTTGGGTGGAATATGTTCAGACTTTTGATTTTGATATTGTTTATACCCCTGGGAAAGGGAATGTGGTTGTCGATGCATTAAGTAGAAAATTACTGACACAAGCTATGAATGAATCGGTTGAGCAGTGGTATCTGATGATTTTGTTTGCTGAGATGAGCTTGGGAGTGGAAGAGGTTGCTGGACAAGTTTTATTGGCTTTGATGAAAGAAGAATCATCTTTTTATGAGTGAGTTTGGATTGATTAGTTGGTAGCCACCAAGTTCCAATGCTTTAGTGAAATCATTTATGGTAGGGAGACCTCGAGTGAGTGGTATCGGTCTCCCAATGGATCTTTTAGCTTCTGTATTAGGTTGGTTATTCCATTTTCCTTAAGACAGGAGTTGTTAGATAGTGGACACCATTATTGTTATTCTTTTCACCCTAGGGCTACCAATATGTATCACAACTTGAGGCGTTAGTATTGTTGTAATGGGATGAGATGATTGATAGCAGATTTTGTTTTGTAGTGCCTTACCTATCAGTGAATTAAGGTAGAGCACCAAAGACCTGTAGGGTTGTTGCAACCTTTACCCATTATGGTATGGAAGTTGTATGATAAATCTATGGATTTCATCATTTGTTTTCCACTAACTCCTAGTGGGAAAGATGTGATTTGGGTGATCATTGATCAAATCAAAAAATTGGTACATTTCCTACCTATATGGGAGGCGATCAATTTAGAAAATATTGGGGACTTGTATGTACAAGAGATTGTGATACATCATGGGGTTCCTTCTATAGTTGTTTCTAATAGATATTTGAGGTTTACATCCAGGTTTTGGAAAGGTTTTTAGAAGGTTATGGGATCCTAGATTAAATTAATCATATCTTATCATCCTCAGATGGATGGATAGGCATAGAGGGTTATCTAGGTTCTTGAGGATATTATTCAAGATTGTGTGTTTGATTTTGGAGGATCTTGGGAAAATAATTTTTCTTTGGTTGAGTTTTCCTATAAAAATAGTTATCAGACTTTAATAAAGATGGCTTCATTTATGGATTTGTATGGGCGGCCATGTAGATCTCCCTTATGCTGGGAAGAGTTGGGAGAGTGGTCATTAGTTGGGCCGAGTGTTGTTTAGGAGACGACAGAGGAATTTGATCACGGAACAGAGTCATCAAAAATCCTATGCATACCAGCATCGGCCGCTGCTGGAGTTTGAGGTTGGTGATTAGGTCTTTCTCAGAGTTTCAACTTGCTTGGGATATCATCAGTTGGGAAAGTAGGGTAAGCTGGTACTGAGGTTTTGGGGGGCCTTTGAGATCGTTGGACAACTAGGGAGGGTGGCCTACTAGTTTCTTTTACTATTTTTCTTGACTTATATACATGATAAATTTCATGTTTCTCAATTGAGGAGGTATATACCAGATCCTTCCCATGTGATTAGATGGAAGGATATTGATCTTGAGCCCGATACCACTTTGGTTGAGTAGCCAGTTCAGATTATGGATCGTTGGGATAATGTACTACATAGTAAAACAATCCCCCTGGTCTAGGGACTGTGGAAGTGTGAACAGGATAGCCATGAGATGTGAGAGTGGGATTCGTTGATAAGGCAGTAGTGACCTTCTCTTTTACGAATCCAGGATCTTGATGGATTTATGGGGGCAGAAAGAATTTATAATGGGGATATTGTAACACCCTGTTACATTTCTTTTAGGTATGTTTTTACCTTTTTTTGTTTTCCTTTTTCGTTGGTTGCGGTATGTTGGAAAGTAAATTGAGAGGATACCTGTAATTGTGAAGTCGGAAATTTTTTATAATTTTCAACATAAAAACATACATTTTCCACTGGTTGTTGGGAACTTACACACGTGTAAGTGAAGTACATGTAGTTTAATGGTTGTTGGGAAGAATTTGTGAACTAGATACACATCATGAATTTTTTACACGCCATATAACAGGTGCATGTTGTGTGTAATGAGAAAAAATATGGTTTTTAATTAAAAAGTGATGATTATTTTAGCATATATGAGCCTCAAGAATTACACATCATGTAAATACATTACATGTCGTGAAATTATTGAGATTTGGGTATTTAGGGTGCCTCTGGGTTGAATTTTTATTTCATCCTTTGGAAGATCTTCTCCCTATCAACCTAGAATCTCTCAAGGACAATTTTGGAGACCTCCAACCCTTCCAGATCATTTCATTCAATGATTGATCATTGTTACAGTTTCATGTGTTTCTCTAGGTAAGTGTTCATTCAGGTTCTTCTTTGGTTTTGGTTACGATTGTGGTGTGGCTATGGATTTGTTATCAAATAGTGTTTTTTATCAATCCTTTTCAGCTTCTTGGCATGCCTTATCTTTGGGAGGTCGCTCTCTTGGTTTCCAGTCACTGTTGTCAAAATCATCTAGGTTTTCTACCATATTGAGGTGGTTGTTTCTATATAATGGGTTAATTTGATGAATTGCATTTTTTTTTTGATAAATTCCTTTGGATTGTTCATTTATTTCAAGTGATAAATGGTTTCAAATGATTTCTTGGAAAAGAAAATGATTTCAAAAAGGTGTTTTGATTTGAAATTTGTTTTTCATGATTTGGAAATGGGTTTTCAAACTTCAAAGTAGATTGGATTGGATTTAAAAATGTTTTATAAAATTATGAGCATGGTTTTGAAAATGTATTGGAAAATTTCACATTGGGAACATTGGGTGCATTGAGATATATACACAGGTATCCTTAGTATTTGTTTCACCGCTAGAAGTTTACTTTTTAGATATCAACTGGTAGGACTCAATATATTTTGGATCCAACATGTTCCTGTTTAGGATTTTGATTGTCTAGTACGTAGTGTCCCATAGTCTTAATCCCAATATGTGAGGTGCTTTTTCATTTTTCATTTATGGTTTCTTACCATATGAGTATTTTTACATCATGTATTTTTTATCAAATTTATTTTATATGAGTTTTTATCACATAGGTTTACATGATAGGTTGTTTCATAAACTTGTGCTTACCTGTTTACCTCTTGATGCATGGATATACTTTCCTATTTTTATCACTTCTACTTGTCATATTTCTGGTTTGAGAATATGAAAGGTTTTATGAAAACCAAAGGAATAAAAAGGGGAAATGATTTATAAATGGATTTATTTTATGAAAATTATTTATAAAAGTGTTTTTTTTTAAAGCTTGAATTATTGCATTCTTGATATTAGACCTTGTATAGAAACTTTGGTGGTATATTACTGGGATTTGGCTTGCACTCTGCTTGTGAATTTGGATATTTTTAGATGTTTTATTGTATTATTTAGGTAATGGTAATATAATCTTATAGAATGATGGCTTCTCTTTTTGTCATTAATTTTGATTCGGTTTGGTCTGGAGGTGATTATTGGTCGCGTGGGGTTATGAATTTCTTTTTATTTTAGCCTTTTTAGCTTGGATTGTATGTTTTTTAGGTATCTTTTCTATTTTTTCTTCATAATATGGTTTTATGTCTTGTTTTTCCTATATTCAAGATTGTTTTTCATTATCCTGTTTTACCCATATCATGTGACGGGTCAGCCTGGGTGGCTTGTCTAGTTGTCCCAGGTTGGTTTGTTACAACTTTGTATGGACATGGGTGTGTGAGTTCATGATTCATATTGGAGGGGCCTTATTGGTATGAACTTGGATGTATATGTTAGAGTTAGGCCACACTGGATTATACCACCATGTGATGGCTTGGTCCTGGAGGTACTGATACCACTCTCGAGTATGGATTGTTCATTAGACAAGATTGAGGAAAGCGCATTGGTTGGGAATTTTCATATGTGTGTGCATATATGGCATGGGTGTGAGTTATTTTCATTTCTTATGTATATGGATATCCGGAACACTATTTTATATTGTTTCCTCTAGTTTTATATGAAATGTTAGATAACTTATTTTTGTTCTATTGGCATGTGTGGAAAGTCTTTGGGATTACCTACTAAGTTAATATAATCACCCCATGCATATGCATATTAGTGCATATACAGACGTTATTTACCCTGATATAGGTAATGGTCATGTCCCATAATTTACTAGTGAAGCACCTTGAGGTTACAACCTCGTTTTTTGTGGGTTGGAGCTCAAAGATGTCATTTTGCAACATTATTCATGGTGTCACATCAGTGCCTTGGTTTATTTTAGAGTCTTTGGGTCTTTTATTGATGTAGATTCTGGTGGTTTTTTTACTATTATGACTCTGATTATGGTTATGGTTTCTCATGTCATTGAATTTCTATTGATTTTTATATCATACATCATGTTTATTATATCTTATTGAGTTTTATATTACAAGTTTTATTGTATGTAAGGTAAAATATCCCCCTGTGGTCTTTTCATCCCCTTTGAAATTATTTTTATACCTTGGTGTCTATGGAGATATCACCTAAGGTTAGTAGTGCTTTGGTCATTCCAAAGCCAATGGGTTAGGTCTGGTTGTTACAGTCAGTATCATTTTGTTCGATTCAACATATGGGAATGGTAGGTGTAGAGAGAGGATGTGTTGGGACATGAAATGTTAGTATAAAAATACATATCTAACCTTTTAATATTGAACTTCAATTTATCACGATAGTTTGAGTATGTGAGTGTTTTCTAACACTTCTAGGCATGTCATTGTTACCTCATCGTCATGGATTTAGCCGATTAGATTCCTATATCATGCATTAGTAAGAGACTTCCCACTAAGACTGCATTTTCCATATGATATTTTATGATCTTTCTTATTATTATTTGGTATATGGTAAAGCTTATGAGATTAAAGGTTAGGAGAATGTTGTCAATAAAGAGACTTGGAAATCATCTAGAGGATGCTATTGAAAATGTGGTTCCACCTGAGGAACCATTGGTCAATCATCAACTTGTTAGAAGCATCATGGAGGCATTCTAAGCTTTAGAGAAAGGAAATCAACCTAGGGAACCATGTCATGTGAATCAATCATTGTAATTCTAGAGGAAAATCCCACTGATATTTTGGGGTAACTTAGGACCTAAGCATGTAGAGGCATGGCTTACCTGAATTAATAGAACCATTAATTTCCTAGGAATCCCAACATAATTTAAATTGAAGCTAGATATGTACATGCTTGAGGACCTGGCATGAAAATGGTGGGATCTGGTCATCCAAGCTAAGGTTGATGAAGGGATTACTTGGGAGGGTTTTGAGGAATTATTCAACAAAAAAATCTACTTACATAACTTATGAGTATCTCAAAACATGAATTTATTCCATAAAAATAAAGAGAACCTTTTATTTATGGAGTATGGAGCTCGATTCACATACCTTGCTCAATTTTCATTAGAAGTGGCAGATAGAAAATAACTCAAGGCACTAATATTCAAAGCAAGTTTCCAACCAAACATTCTCTCTAGAGTGGTGATGTTCTACACTGAAAACTACTTGAACATGGTGAACAAGGTTTTTGTGGCCAAGAAAGGAATCATTGGGAGCCTTAGTGGAGGGAACACCTTTTTCCTCTTGGACACTGGTTGGAAATACAATACAGGAAACAAGCATAGAAGGGATAGTTACTCCCAAGGGAATAGAGCACCAAAGAACCAGTCCACTGGGTCAGTTTTCTTTCCTATGTGTCGTAGTACCAAGTCAGGTTACTACTGATGTGCTTCATTAGAACACATGAAACATGAAGTTACAACACTACTTCGATATTGTTATAATTGTGGTCACATGGGACATCTCAAGCGTTATTTTATGAAGCCTCTAAATTCAACTGGTGGTGATGGTTATAATATATTATAGGCTTTAAATGATCAACTAGGATTATCTCATCAAAACAGTTCTCATTCTCAGAATTGAGGTACTTAGGGTGATTCCAGAAATACCCCAACACCTCATCAGGCACCATCTCAGCAAGGGAAAAGGAATCAGTTAAGGGAGTAGACCAATATTTTTTTGGAGCTGAGCAGATCATTCCAATTGAGGATACAAGTCTCTTGACAATGTGAGTTATAATTCTCCTTGATTATACTTCAATGATTATTTTGTTTGACATCAGTTCCTCTCATTCTTTTATTACTTATTGAGTGGTGAAACAATTAGGCTTGTTTGTGGAAATAGTGTCTCGCATTATGAGAATCAAGATTCCTCTTGGACAACATGAGTGTAAAGGATTTAAATGTTCATCGTGTTCCATCACTATTTAATTGGTCCACTTTTTACAAGACCTTACTATCTTGTACATGGACATATTTGATCTTATCTTGGGAATATATTGAAAAGTAGTATTCAAGACTCGCATTGACTACTATGCCCGACAAGTAACCTTCACATCTCATGAAGGAGTTGTCCAATTATTCAAAGGGGAATGGGATGTTAATACAGGAAGAGTGGGACCATTAGTAATACTGTTGGAGACCATTTTGTATCAATTGATAGTGATCACCTTAGGTTCTATTGATGCAGCTGAAAATAGATAGTTTCCCACCATATTATATTAATATCCTAACGTCTTTATGGATAACTTCTCTAAGTTACTAGCTGAAATGGAATTAGAATTTTATATCAACTTACTCCCAGGAATGAATCATATTTTTTCCCCTTGGGACACTATGGTTCTTTTTTTTCAAGAAGGCAAATGGTATACTTCAACCTTGTTCCAATTATCATAAGTTGAATTAGGTTATGATAAATAATTGATGCCCTCTTTTTTGAATTAATGATTTGTTTGATCAATTGAAGGGAGTCAAGTAGTTCTCCAAAATTGATATATGGTTGGGGTATCACCAACTCCGAGTTAGGAAATATGATGTTCTAAAGATAACTTTCAGAAGTCGTTACGAGTACTATGAATACTTGGTCATGCATTTTAGTCTCACTAATGCAACAGTTGGCATTGATGAATCGTATCTTTCACAGATGCCTGGATTTTTTCATGGTGGTATTCGTCGATGAAATCTTAGTATACTCTCATACAAAAAATGATCATGGAAAAAACTTGGATATCATATTGAGTACATTAAGATACCACCATATTTATTCCAAATTCTCAAAGTGAAAATTCTAGATACAAGAAGTTTCATTTATTGGGAACGTCATATCGGAAAAAGGAATATTGGTTGATCATGAGAAAGTTGAGGTTATTAGTTCTTGGAAACCACCTAATAATGTCTTTGAGATATGAAACTTCCTAGGATTAATAGGCTATTATCATCTCTTTGTTTGGGATTTTTCATGTCTAGCTTCACCCATGGATGAATTGACAAGAAAGGTCATTCCATTCTACTAGAGTAGTGATTTTCATAAGTCATTCAAGGAACCAAAGGATTGACTTACTTCGGTACCTATCCTTATCTTTCTAAACCATATAAGGGTTATGTTATCTTTTTTGATGCTTATGGATCTTTATTGGATTTTTTTCTCATGTTGGGAGATCACGTCATAGCTTATGGATCATGATAACTATGAATACATGAGAAGAACTATCCAACCCGTGATCTGAAACTTATCACGATGGTATGTGCCTTAAAAACATGGCGCCACTATCTATTTAGTGAAAAGTTTACAATATTCATAGATCAAAAAAGATTGAAACATATCTTTCCACAATAGGGGTTGAACATGATAAAATGGTGTTTGATGGAATATCTATATATTTCTGACTTTGAATTGGTATATACACCAAGGAAAGGAAATTCAGTGGTCGATGCATTAAGTCAGAAGTCATATAATCAAGTGATTTGAGAGTCCTAGAACTAATGTAAAATGATGGTGGTGATTGTTGATATGTGCTTGGAATGTGTTTCATTCCAGTTAGCCTTATTCCTGACATGGTTTTGTTAGTCAAGGAGACTCAGCAAACAGACCCTAATTTTCTTAAAGTGAGATAAAACCTCAATGGTGGGGAAAACATTGATGGTTGGACAAAAGATAAAATTTGGTGTTTCACTTTTGAGACCTACCCAGAAAGTTTATATGGAATTTAATGACAATTTATGGTGGTCAATAATGAAAATGAATGTTGTAAAGTATATTATGAGATGTCTCACTTATTAGTAGGTGAAGGCCAAACAACAACAACCAACTAGCATGTTGCATTCATTTCCCATAACTGTATGAAAATTGGAGCAGATTGGTATGGAATTTGTCATGGGTATACCATGGACACTTCCTAAGTGTGATTTCATTTGGGTGATTTTGGACCGACTCAATAAGTCGTCACATTTTATTCCAAATTGGGAGAAAAATATGGTAGATGAATTGACAAAGATTCATATTTGTGAAGTGGTCAAATTTCATGGGGTACTAGTTTCTGTTATCTTCAATCGAGACCTTGGATTCACCTCATGGTTTTGTTGGTCCTTGCAAAAATCTCTTGGAACCAAGTTTTCCATGATCATAGCATATCATCACTAAATGGATGGCCAAGAAGATCATATGATTCAAAACTTGGAGGATATGCTCAAAGATTTTTTGGTGGACTTTGTTGGTTTATGGGAATACCATTTATACTTGGTGGAGTTCCCCTACAAAAAAATTATCATGCCATGATAAATATGGAATCGTGTGAGTCATTTTACAATCATCCATGTCATTCTCCAATTTTTGGATCAAGGTTGGGTAAAATTCACTAATCATACCAAGTCTGGTGTACGAGACTACTGGAAAGATATATATGATCAATAAAAGGATTAAGACAACCTAGATACATCAAAAATCCTATGTGGATCATCATCTTCAACCCTTATCTTTTGAAGTGGTTTATCATGAATTCTTGTGAGTTCTTCCAAGGTTAGTGAATCATAATTTGGGTAAATCAATGGAATTTTGATCCTTGGTAATTTGGGCCTTTTGAAATCCTAGAATGGATTGAAAAAGTTTCTTCTCTACCACCAATAATTAGTTTAGTTTAGGATGATTTCCATGCTTCACAATTAAAGAAGTATCAAATGAGTCATAGCCATGTGATTATTTGGGATCATGTGACTCTTGAGCCTAATGAAATGTTTATTCAAACCCTGATTCTCATTACAAATAGGCAAGATAAGGTCTTATGTGGTAGACAGATATCACTAGTGTGGGTCTTGTGGAAACATGGTTGGATGTAGGAAGAGACTTTGGAATAGGATAACTATATGAGATATCAATGGATAGAATTTTTCCAAATCACCAATGGACTTAATCTTTCTAATGATGGAAATCTCAATGGTGGAACCCATGGTTAGAGGTACATCCTTGTTTTATATTGTTTCTTTTTAAGTTTGGAATGGTTGGGTTGGTTCACTAGATGTGTTCAGAGGAGGAAATAGAACAGAAGATGGAATCTATTTGTAGGAGTCGATTCAAAATGTGAATAACTATTTAGGTCATGAATAAATCCTTGGAAGAATTCAATGAAAACCTATTTGAGGAATTTCATGGCCTAAAACTTCTATTCATTACCTGAAAGTTATTTAAGGCATGAACAAGTTTTGTGACTTTAAAAAAGAGGTGACTTAAATTTTGGTGGTTCGGCTACCCCGATAATTCACAATGTGGACTCCTCTTGCATGTCATGAATGATTTTATACCCAACCAATTTATTAATTCCATCACCCTTTAGTTTTGGTTAGTATTTCCTATTTTTTCCTCAAACCTTAGGCCCTCTATAGGTAGTTTTGGTGATCGCATTTGTCTCAGAGACCAGTTTCAATAGTCTTTGAGCTTTACACATTGTGAATCCAAGGTAAGAAGTATGGTTCTTATTCTCCCTGGTAATATCCTTTTTTTTGGGAGAGACCCTAGACCAAGGATTTCATACCTAGATTTATGTATTAGGGCATGTTTTGATTAATCTTCTTTGGGATCGTTGAAGTAAATGGAGGAGGAAACTGGGATTTGAGTGGTTGCGGTGTTGTTCATCAGAACGAATATGTTGAGGTAAGTGGATTCTCTCCCTATCCAATTTTTCCTAAAACTATAAGTCTTTGGGTTTCTAAATCAAAATGTTTTGTTTCAAATTTATTTCTGAATAAATTAGTTTTAGAAAACTTGGTGTTATGGATTTGAAAATAAAATAGGTTTTGGGCATCAACCACAATGTGTTTGATGAATTTATAAAATGAGAAATTGTTTTCAAATAAATTTTTTGGGTGTGAGAACATTGTATGGTCATGGGTGTGTGAGTTCATTATACATATTTTAGGGGCCTTTTTGGTATGGACTTAGATACTTGTGCTCGAGTTAGGGCACACTAGATTATATTGATAGGGGACTGATTAGGGTTGGAAGGATTTGTACCAATCGTGAGTATGGATTGTTCATTAGACATTATTAAGGAAAGTGCATTGGTTGGGAATTTGAATGTGTGTGTGCATACGTGGAATGGGAGACCCTCATGTCTTGAGTTATTTATTTTATATATATATATATATCTGACATATTGTTTTATACAGCATCCTCTGGTTTTATGTGAAATTTTATCTAACTTATTCTTGTTCTAATGGAATGTGTTGAAAGTCTTGGGGATTTCCTACAGAGTCAATATACTCACCCTTTTCATATGTATCCTGGTGAATATACAGAACTTATTTATCATGATACAGGTAGGGACATGTCTTGTACTTCACTAGCAGAGCACCTTAAGGTTGTAGTCTCATTGTTTGGGAGTTTGGGCCTGGATATGTCTTATTGTGGCGTCAGTTGTGGTTCCACATTGGTGCCTTGGTTTCTTTTAGAGTCATTGGGTCTTCTATTAAAGTAGACTTTTGGTGCCTATTTTACTATTGTGATTTTGATTATGGTTATGGTTTCTTATGTCATTGGATTTATATTGTTTTTATATCATGTATCATGTTTGTTATATAATGTTGAGTTGTCTATTGTAGGTTGTATTTTATATAATGTAAAACCACCCCTTGTGATCTTGTCATGCATTTGGAATTTATTGCCTGTATTTTTTGTCTGGGGAATGTCACATAAGTTTAGTAACACTTTGGTACTTCTCAATCCAATGGGTCAAGTTGGGTTGTTACATCCTCTCATGCTATAATTTATGGTCATATGCTCATGGTTAGAAAAAATAAAGCATCTCCCATTAAATAAAATATCTTGTATAGTCGTGCCTTAGTTAAGATTTTGTTGCAACATATTTCCTTTTTCCTTTGAGCCCTTGGGCTTCTAGACATACACTCATGGTACATCACATGATTCCATAATAGTATAACCTTGTATCTACCTTCTTCTGAATCATATCTTCTAGATCTTTAAAGAGTCTTCAATTTTCTCATTAAATCCGGATTTCCACATTTGTAGACTCCAATTGTCAATACTACCATGGGGAGGGGGGATTTTCATGACCTGACCCAAGAAAAGGCTTGAGCTGCAACTACCCCAAGCCCACATCCATAGTCCAGGGGGTGACGAAAAGTGTTCAAGGCATAAATAACTCAAGTAGGAATTTTCCTAAGAACATGTACACATACACACAGCTAACTCAATGCAAAAGTTCATAGGGGTAAGAAATTAAGGATGCAACACTACTAGAAATATACCAAACATGCATGGTCCACTAAACATAATGAAGTATGGTAGTGTATATTGAAAATTAAAAAAGGAAAAATACACACCCAAACTAGAAATATATCTCAACCTAACAAAACTAGAAAATAGTAAATAATTGAGAGAGCCAAGATCCTATATCCCAAGCTATGACCATTGTATGTGGTCCAAGCACCCTATTTCCTTGAGTTCCTCTGAAATCACGATCGACCTATCCGCTCTCTGAAAAAGACACAACACGTGTTGGGAAAAACCCATTCAGGGGTGAGTATATACATACCCAGTAGAACGCCCTGAAAAGGTTAAGGGGGAACGATAATAGATTCAACTGAAGAGGGAAGCAGTATAGAGAACATGGTAGAGTAAGAGAGTATAGATCAACCCAAAAAAAGAGTGAAATTGAACTCATCCAAACATAAGGAGATCAACAAGATGAGAAGATGAAATTCTCATCGAATCTTTGATACCTATAGTGGGAGAGTGGACTCATCCAACCATGAGAAGATAAACACCGAAATCATGTGGCATACCCAGCGTGTCTTTGCCTATCCTAGAAGGAGAGTAACTATACTGAAGGAGTGGGTATTGAAGTAGAATATATATATATATATATATATTCTTAGTCAAAGAAACCCAAATGAGAGAGTAAGGGGATCTCCATCTCACAACTCATCCCAAGAAGATGAGTAACCAACAATTCCAAGGTAATTCCATAAATGATGCCCAAGATCTCATGCCTATGCCTAGGACACACAAGTATAAGGGTCTAAATCACCACACATTCATATTATCCTCTTTGGGAGGCACTGACTTAGTCACGCGGTTTTAAGTCATGTCACAAGAACATGTCTCGGTGGGGAAAGTGTCCCTCTTTATTATGAGTCTAAAGGTTCATCAAACCACGCCTTATCACTATGCTGCACAGTCAAGGGGTCATCTGTTTTAGGAAAGTATCTTGTGCCCTAGTACGAAAGGAGGATCCTACGCTAGTAGTCTCCTAGGAATTCCACTGACCAGTCCTACTAGAGGGTACCATTCGGAAAGTTCACTAGAAAATTCCATTGCCCAGTCCTACTGAAGGGTAAGCCTAATGAGTCATCAGGGAAACACCACTACCTAGACCAGCTGGAGAGTTATGCCTGGAAAATGTCATTAGGGAATTCCACTGCCCAGCCCAGCTAGAGGGTAATCCTGGAACGTCGACGAACTCCATTGATCAGTCTTACTAGAGGGTAACTCGAAAAGATCATTAGGTAATTCCACTTCCCGGTCCTACTGGAGGGTAAGCCTGGAATTGCCATCAGGGAATTCCACTTCCCATCCCAGCTGGAGGGTAAGTCTGGTACTGCTCTGGTGAATCTGTATGATCGCTTGTAACGCCCCGACCCTAGATACCCAGAGTCGGTGCATTATTACATAATATTGGCATGATCACAAGAAAGATCAAATCTCGAAAGACCGATTGGTTTAGTAGCCTTGGAAACACTAGATATATTCATAAGTCTTACATTACATCATAAAATGAAAAACTACTACAACAACATATTGTCTCCATAATCCACACTCATATCCCCACATAATATCCCTGCAGGTCATTCATAATTTACTTCTTCACTTCCTGGGAAAAATAAAACATAGAAAAGGGGTGAGCTCAAATTCCCAGTAAGGATAACAATATAGCGGAAACTTTCATAAATAAGAATAAACATTTAAGGCAATGTATAACTAAAACAAAAGCCTTTCAAACTTGAACTTTCAACATAGTATGGCATAAATAAAATGAAATAATGCCATTTACTTATTCACATGGATATTCTACTAATCAAATAATCACATGCAAAATCAATAACCACTTTCATAATGATGGAATGCATAATGCCAGACTATCATAACCACATAGCCAAGGCCTCGTGCCAAGACTACAAATAAGATTTTGCCAAGGCATTGTGCCAAGACACTAGTTTGTCTCATGAGACCTACCGATGCATCGAGGAGCTATAGCGGGCACCACCCGTCACTTATTAAGTCCAATGCATTCCTCATATGAACAGGTTTAAACATAACATAAACATTCGTATTAAAACTAGCATATGAAATGTCAATACTTTTACCACAAACCATGAATGGTATAAAAATAACACATCCACAGTCAAACATAACTCATTCGATACAATATGGAAGATTGTATTGTATCACATTAACCTCAATCAAGAATAATGAAGGATGTTGACATAGATGAAAATAATCATCAAAACTATTTGAGAGAAATATCTCCCGTTTCTTGAAAACATTTAAAAGTCACATTATTTGTCAAGGAGCCATTTAAACATAGATTTTTGAATCAAAGTGTCCCATACCACTTTGAAACTTTTAAAAGGAGTTTTAATTTTAAAACTTTAATGTCTATATAAATAAATCCTTAAAACCATTTTTTAAAACATGGACATTAATGACAAGGATTTAGAAGAATAAGTCTTTAAAATATTTAAAAATGGTATTTTAGTTAGAGATTCTAACCAAAAGAGTGACACTTGAATACAAATAATTGGGGTAATCAAAACTTTGTAATATCATGAGAATAAAGGGATTCATGATATACTATGTCAAAGTACATTATATACACCACATAAAATTGATTTGGTGTATAACAACAAAGAAGTATCAATGGAATTTAAATTGAGATGAAATCTCTCATAAAATCCATATCCTTAGGTTAAGGATAAATCAACGACATAATTATGTGTGAAAAATATAAATACACTCAATATGATTGGATATTTAGTGTAAATCAATCAGATGACATTCACACATATTCTTATAAAAACAACACCAATGAATTGGATACATAACTCAACAAATGGAGATTGAGTTAAAATTACTCTTATCAAGTTCATACCGATCACTTGAGAATTTATCAATGGATTGATTATGTGTATCAAAAGTATATCCACAGAAAGGGGAGTGGAAAATATGACATAAGAAAATGAATAGTAATTCCACACATAATCTCGGAGTAAAATAATCAATGAAGTTTGCGTAAAGCCGAATAATTGGAAATTGAAATTTCAAATTCCCTTATCCATTTGGTAACTTATGAAACATGCACCCATGAAATAAGGATCATACAATGATGATGTAAATAACCATAATTTAAATTATATTACACAATTAATACAATCATGGGTAGTACACATACACCACATGCAATAAATAAGTGGTGAACAATGGAATTCTCACGAAATTAAGAGTGAGATAAGAAACTCCTTACCACGTTAATCAACTGAGTCGTATGGCCAAAAATTAATAACCACCAAATGATTTACAGAATAACATGAATATAAAGAGAATCATGATAATATATATCAAATGGCAGTACACAATACACCACTTTCAATAATTTAGTGGCGAACAATGGAAATCTCATGGAATTGAAAGTGAGATAAGAAAATCCCTTACTTTGTACTTTTTCCTTGGTCGACGGTAGGTTAACCTCCTGTATAATGGTGAAATAATTTTTATTGAATTATACAAGAATCATATATATTAATATGATATCATATATGATCTTTTAACATTGATTTGTTAATAATATCTTAGAATTATCGCCGTTTCGGGTGTTAACTTACTCGTTTTCTTTTATATGTTTTGTTACATAAGCCATGTTTGTTGTATCTTATTCATACCCAGAATGATATCAAGTCATTAAACATCATTTTTAAATCATCAAATGATAATTATACTTGAATGGATACGATGGAGAATGAATCTCATCGCGTTCGTGGAGACGGTAGTCCGTACGTACGCACGAGCGACAATATCATTCTTTTTATATTAAAATAATATATAAATGGATGGTATATCATATATACAGAATAATTAACATGTTATATTTATTATTTACATGAGTTACACGTCATTATTATACCCATCCAAATAATAATATATTGAATAACAATTACACCACGACGTGGAGACGGTAAGCCGTACGTACGCACGTATGGTGACATGTTATTCAAAGGGTGGATAGAATACTGAATATGGTTGTACCATATTTATAATAACATCACAGTATATGTGAGATACTGGAGTTATTATTTTAGAATGGTAATAACAAATAAATAAGAAGTGGAAGAAGAAAGGAACTTGAAAAGGGGTGGTGAAAACATTACCTCTTCTTCGGGTTCTTCCTTTTGATTTGATCAAAAGGGCTCCTTAGGTTGGATTTCTGATCAAACTAAGGCCTCTAGGTTGTATTGAGGGAAGTTGGGAGAGTATTTGGGCAGAGTTTGGCTGAACCAAAAGGCTTTTAAGGTGTTAAGAAATGAGAAGGAGGAGTGCCCTTTTATAAGAGGGGTGAGGGGCACCTTTGGAAAAGCTAGAAATATTAATTTATAATAAATTCATATTCGGTTTCTAATGGTTCCAAAGTTGATTATTCAAAGGTTAAGGTGGGGATAGGTCGAAAACCACTCAACCAATAGAATTTAGACAGGTTTGGGTACTTATATTAACCTTATATTTAAGTATTAACCCTAAGTTAATTAGTTTCACTTTTACAATGTCTCTTTGTATTTTTATATAATATAGTTAAAACACTTACTATATATATCCAAGAGACCCCCAAGTGGTCCATTAATGATGAACCTATCATGATATAAGTCTCTTGGCTGATCCTTATATTTTTAGGAATTTAATATCAATTAATAATATAATATTTGTTTTAAGAACTCTTTTATGTCAATTTTGACACTATTCAATAGTTGATTTTTGTGAAACTCATAACAGATTGATTACTTCGAAAAAAGTCAATTAAATCAATCCTAATATATCATATTATCCTAGAAAATTAGTTTAATTCATGAAAATTTTCATATTATATTTATTTGGGTATTTATAATATCAATTATTTTAATTTTTCACTATTATAGTAATTAATTCATCATCATTGTGTCATAAATAAATTAAATTATTTAATGTCTAAAAATTATAAATAAAATATCATTATGTAGTAAATCTTTTTATATTTCTAATGAATATTTATAATCTAAAATCAAACATATATAACCTTATGTAAATATTGTTTTGCTAAAAGATATATGCTTGTGTCATTTTTGTATTCATTTTAACTTAATTAAAATAAAGTGTCCTTATCACCTACAAGTGGCACCATGGGGTCCCAAAATAGACCCAAAGATGCCTATGGTCGAAAATGTATCAACCAATAATGCTAGGACACGTTTTAGGGTAATTTAGTATTATTATAATATTATTTTTTAACCCTTATTTACCGGATTTACCCTTAACCATGGTAAATAAAATATTTACCGCAGTAATTATTCAAAATGTCTAAAAATAAAAGTTACCTATTTACACAATTTGAACATCCTGATTACAAATATGGAATCCATTTTTCTAAATTTAAAACACAGAAGTGGCAGAAATTAATTTAAAATTAATTCCTGCTGTCAAAACAAAAAGCGTGTTTTTAAGAGATAATAACTATCAAAAGATTGACACTTGTTTATGTTCGGTTTAATTGTAAAATTATGTCCAATGACCAAAATTATATTAAATGGTAAAAATATATTCTAAATATAATTTAAAACCACTCAAATTCATAATTTATCACTATTAATTATTTTGATTAAAATAGTTGTTTTTAATTAAAATTTAGTAATTTTCACTATTCATCAAAATATGAAAGTTATCTGAAAAGTACCAAAATTTCACCCTAGGCTAATTTAGATATTCCGAATCCAAAAATGAAGTCCATTTTGAGAGATAGAATTTATAAGATTTCAAAAATTAGGTATTACTATTCATAACGGCTAGTTTGATTGGTTGTGGTGTGTTAAAATCTCGAAGTTGCGTACAATGCACGCCATTGCATTATTCGAAGGGAAACGTACCGTGGAAGATTGGGGTGTTACATTCTCCCCTCCTTCAATAAATTGCGTCCTCGGAATTTTTAAAATTGTTCTTTGTAATATAATGGAAAGTCCCACATCGGAAAAAGAGTCAATAAAACTATCACTTTAAAAGAAAGAAAGAGAGGTATAAAGGTCAACCAAGATAACTCATACTCGGATTCAATGTTGGAAAACATGGATATGGATGATAAACTAAGTGTCAAGTTCTGATGGAGAGGGATAGAAATCATGATCAGGATAAAGTTAACAATAAGAAAACCACAAACTTGTGTTTGGGCAAACGGCCATTAGTCTCCTAGTAGGAAAGTAAACGGACAACATTTTTTTTGTTTTAAGTTACATTACAAAAGGACAAGGAATTCATTTATGATATTGACTAAGAACATAAAGAGATATACTTACTTTTTAAGTAGAGTTTCATTATATAATAACTTTTTACCACTAACTTATTTTTTTTGAACAATGAGTATTCAAGAAGACTTGGTCACAATAAAAGAGCTAGAATAAACTTCTATAGAAATACATGATCCATGTAGGATAAACTATATATTTAACTTGTCTTTAGAGATTAATCAAAACCAAAATGTTTAGTATAAGATCTGATGATCCCCCAAATGTATATTCCATTAGAGAAAAAAAAATACTAATCTTAATTTCTAAAATTAAACCAACAATACCCCAAAGTTAAATAAATACCATTCAATAATAAATTTTCCTTAAAATCCTTCACTATAATACAAACTAATATTGAAACCCAAAACTTATAAGAATATAGTCTTCCACGTTAAATTGTATCTCCAAATAACATTATCTACTCTTAAAGTCACATACTTAAAAGTAATTAACACAATCACATATTCTTTATTATAGGTTAATCATTTCCATAAATAACCCAAATCACTATAGATCCACAATAAAAACATAGAAAAAAATCCACCATTACTCCTCAAATGAAATCCCATACTACTCTATTTTCCTTTGGCATATAGTGTTCTCAACAAAGTGAACAACTTCCAAGATAAAATTTATCACCTAATCACCAAATCATTTTCTTATACTAAGGGTATTCATTTGATAAGACATAAGATCCCAAATCAAATTATTATTGTTCAATAAAATTATTTAACTAAAAATAATAGTCACACTAACCAGGGACTTCACGTAGTCCAGTGGTAGGCAATAAATCCCAATCGCACTTTGGTTGTGGGTTCGATTCCCACAGCTTTGTCCGACGCGACGGGTTGTCACACGGTCTACGTGTTGTCCTTTTTCAAAAACTATATTTTATAATATTACCAAAATGAGATAAATTCCTCAAAATAACATAATTTAACCACAAATGTTATATCATACCTTGAATTTTCATCCCAAATTATAATAACTTGTAATTGCTTCAAACCCAATGATCATATAAAACCAAATGGTTATTCATAACTATATCCACAAGAGAAAAGACAATTATTCCTCAAATATCATTCTCACATGGAAAACTATAGGGTTACAAATACAAGAGAAAATTATTCCAAAGTAAACCCATAAAAAAGGAGAACTAACACTTTTTAAACATTTATCCAACCATTTATTTCCACATAGATTCTTCTTTGACCATGAAAATATACTATATAATAGGGCATTCACTCGGGTAATGGTCAGGTCCCCTACATTTACGACAAATGACTGTAAATGGACTCTTTGGACCATTTTTATCTTCTTCCATAGTACTCTTCATTTTTCTTCGGCAATTCTTCACTTTATGTCCTTCCTTCCCGCACGTAAAGCATTTCTTTGTCCCATTGAGACACTTTCCTGGGTGTCTCCTTCCACATTTCCTGCATGATGGAAATTGAGGATTCCTTTCTCCATGGTCTCCACTGCTGGAGCTCTTATCATTCATCACCTTTCTCTTCTTTTTTGAGTCCGGGAATTGGTTAATATATATATTATTGATCATATTTTTGGAAAATTGATTTGGCATAAAGACGATATCTTTTACGCCTATCAAAATTCCATTTTTTTGCTCATTTCCACCACCGTTCCCACCTTGTACATCATTCTCAGAATCACTATGACTTCCTTGGAATCCAGCCATTAACTAAAACCAAAAATCATTGTGTGAGTAACAGTAGTCATAAAATCATTTAGAGATTAACATGTCACCATATTCTTAATTTGAAACACATTAGGATTAACCAAGGTCATTTACTCTCATCTTATATATATAATACTTTAAATCGGTTTGTAAAGAAAATGTAAATCATCCTAAGCATATCCCCCGGGAGTGTCGAACCAAGAGTGCAGCAAGGCCCGTTGTCATGCACCAGTTCCCGTTCGAGTCTAGCTCAAAGCGGTGTTTTCGGGTTTTGCCCCTAGGTACATCTATGCCAGAGCCGCCTCTACCTGCTCGTATCCAGACAGGGATGTATTGCACGGAAAACTCACAAAATCTCTACAATACCAAAATTCTAGGAAGTTCTTCTATACTAATCCTAAAAGTTCATCTTAGGTCTACGTGCTCTAATCAGATTTTATCTAAATCTAGCTTCCAAGGTTTGTACTAAACTTCCTCTGATACCAACTGTAACGCCCCGACCCTAGATACCCAGAGTCGGTGCATTATTACATAATTTTGGCATGATCACAAGAAAGATCAAATCTCGAAAGACCGATTGGTTTAGTAGCCTTAGAAACACTAGATATATTCATAAGTCTTACATTACATCATAAAATGAAAAACTACTACAACAACATATTGTCTCCATAATCCACACTCATATCCCCACATAATATCCCTGCAGGTCATTCATAATTTACTTCTTCACTTCCTGGGAAAAATAAAACATAGAAAAGGGGTGAGCTCAAATGCCCAGTAAGGATAACAATATAGCGGAAACTTTCATAAATAAGAATAAACATTTAAGGCAATGTATAACTAAAACAAAAGCCTTTCAAACTTGAACTTTCAACATAGTGTGGCATAAATAAAATGAAATAATGCCATTTACTTATTCACATGGATATTCTACTAATCAAATAATCACATGCAAAATCAATAACCACTTTCATAATGATGGAATGCATAATGCCAGACTATCATAACCACATAGCCAAGGCCTCGTGCCAAGACTACAAATAAGATTTTTCCAAGGCCTTGTGCCAAGACACTAGTTTGTCTCATGAGACCTACCGATGCATCGAGGAGCTATAGCGGGCTCCACCCGTCACTTATTAAGTCCAATTCATTCCTCATATGAACAGGTTTAAACATAACATAAACATTCGTATTAAAACTAGCATACGAAATGTCAATACTTTTACCACAAACCATGAATGGTATAAAAATAACACATCCACAGTCAAACATAACTCATTCGATACAATATGGAAGATTGTATTGTATCACATTAACCTCAATCAAGAATAATGAAGGATGTTGACATAGATGAAAATAATCATCAAAACTATTTGAGAGAAATATCCCCCTTTTCTTGAAAACATTTAAAAGTCACATTATTTGTCAAGGAGCCATTTAAACATAGATTTTTGAATCAAAGTGTCCCATACCACTTTGAAACTTTTAAAAGGAGTTTTAATTTTAAAACTTTAATGTCCACATAAATAAATCCTTAAAACCATTTTTTAAAACATGGACATTAATGACAAGGATTTAGAAGAATAAGTCTTTAAAATATTTAAAAATGGTATTTTAGTTAGAGATTCTAACCAAAAGAGCGACACTTGAATACAAATAATTGGGGTAATCAAAACTTTGTAATATCATGAGAATAAATGGATTCATGATATACTATGTCAAAGTACATTATATACACCACATAAAAGTGATTTGGTGTATAACAACAAAGAAGTATCAATGGAATTTAAATTGAGATGAAATCTCTCATAAAAGTCGTATCCTTAGGTTAAGGATAAATCAACGACATAATTATGTGTGAAAAATATAAATACACTCAATATGATTGGATATTTAGTGTAAATCAATCAGATGACATTCACACATATTCTTATAAAAACAACACCAATGAATTGGATATTTAACTCAACAAATGGAGATTGAGTTAAAATTACTCTTATCAAGTTCATACCGATCACTTGAGAATTTATCAATGGATTGATTATGTGTATCAAAAGTATATCCACAGAAAGGGGAGTGGAAAATATGACATAAGAAAATGAATAGTAATTCCACACATAATCTCGGAGTAAAATAATCAATGAAGTTTGCGTAAAGCAGAATAATTGGAAATTGAAATTTCAAATTCCCTTATCCATTTGGTAACTTATGAAACATGCACCCATGAAATAAGGATCATACAATGATGATGTAAATACCCATAAATTAAATTATATTACACAATGAATACAATCATGGGCAGTACACATACACCACATGCAATAAATAAGTGGTGAACAATGGAATTCTCACGAAATTACGAGTGAGATAAGAAACTCCTTACCACGTTAATCAACTGAGTCGTATGGACAAAAGTTAATAACCACCAAATGATTTACAGAATAACATGAATATAAAGAGAATCATGATAATATATATCAAATGGCAGTACACAATACACCACTTTCAATAATTTAGTGGCGAACAATGGAAGTCTCACGGAATTGAAAGTGAGATAAGAAAATCCCTTACTTTGTACTTTTTCCTTGGTCGACGGTAGGTTAACCTCCTGTATAATGGTGAAATAATTTTTATTGAATTATACAAGAATCATATATATTAATATGATATCATATATGATCTTTTAACATTGATTTGTTAATAATATCTTAGAATTATCGTCGTTTCGGGTGTTAACTTACTCATTTTCTTTTATATGTTTTGTTACATAAGCCATGTTTGTTGTATCTTATTCATACCCAGAATGATATCAAGTCCTTAAAAATCATTTTTAAATCATCAAATGATAATTATACTTGAATGGATACGATGGAGAATGAATCTCATCGCGTTCGTGGAGACGGTAGTCCGTACGTACGCACGAGCGACAATATCATTCTTTTTATATTAAAATAATATATAAATGGATGGTATATCATATATAAAGAATCATTAACATGTTATATTTATTATTTACATGAGTTACACGTCATTATTATACCCATCCAAATAATAATATATTGAATAACAATTACACCACGACGTGGAGACGGTAAGCCGTACGTACGCACGTATGGTGACATGTTATTCAAAGGGTGGATAGAATACTGAATATGGTTGTACCATATTTATAATAACATCACAGTATATGTGAGATACTGGAGTTATTATTTTATAATGGTAATAACAAATGAAGAAGAAGTGGAAGAAGAAATGAACTTGAAAAGGGGTGGTGAAAACATTACCTCTTCTTCGGGTTCTTCCTTTTGATTTGATCAAAAGGGCTCCTTAGGTTGGATTTCTGATCAAACTAAGGCCTCTAGGTTGTAGTGAGGGAAGTTGGGAGAGTATTTGGGCAGAGTTTGGTTGAACCAAAAGGCTTTGAAGGTGTGAAGAAATGAGAAGGAGGAGTGCCCTTTTATAAGAGGGGTGAGGGGCACCTTTGGAAAAGCTAGAAATATTAATTTATAATAAATTCATATTCGGTTTCTAATGGCTCCAAAGTTGATTATTCAAAGTTTAAGGTGGGGATTGGTCGAAAACCACTCAACCAATAGAATTTAGACAGTTTTGGGTACTTATATTAACCTTATATTTAAGTATTAACCCTAAGTTAATTAGTTTCACTTTTACAATGTCTCTTTGTATTTTTATATAATATGGTTTAAAAACTTACTATATATATCCAAGAGACCCCCAAGTGGTCCATTAATGATGAACCTATCATTATATAAGTCTCTTGTCCGAACCTTAGTTTTTTAGGAATTTAATATCAATTAATAATATAATATTTGTTTTAAGAACTCTTTTATGTCAATTTTGACACTATTCAATAGTTGATTTTTGTGAAACTCATAACAGATTGATTACTTCGAAAAAAGTCAATTAAATCAATAATAATATATCATAGTATCCTAGAAAATTAGTTTAATTCATTAAAAGTTTCATATTATATTTATTTGGGTATTTATAATATCAATTATTTTAATTTTTCACTATTATAGTAATTAATTCATCATCATTGTGTCATAAATAAATTAAATTATTTAATGTCTAAAAATTATAAATAAAATATCATTATGTAGTAAATCTTTTTATCTTTCTAATTAATATTTATAATCTAAAATCCAACATATATAACCTTATGTAAATATTGTTTTTCTAAAAGATATATGCTTGTGTCATTTTTGTATTCATTTTAACTTAATTAAAATAAAGTGTCCTTATCACCTACAAGTGGCATCATGGGGTCCCAAAATCGACCCAAATATGCCTATGGTCGAACATGTATCAACCAATAAGGCTAGGACACGTTTTAGGGTAATTTAGTATTATTATAATATTATTTTTTAACCCTTATTTACCGGATTTACCCTTAACCATGGTAAATAAAATATTTACCGCAGTAATTATTCAAAATGTCTAAAAATAAAAGTTACCTATTTACACAATTTGAACATCCTGATTCCAAATATGGAATCCATTTTTCTAAATTCAAAACACAGAAGTGGCAGAAATTAATTTAAAATTAATTCCCGCTGTCAAAACAAAAAGCGTGTTTTTAAGAGATAATAACTATCAAAAGATTGACACTTGTTTATGTTCGGTTTAATTGTAAAATTATGTCCAATGACCAAAATTATATTAAATGGTAAAAATATATTCTAAATATACTTTAAAACCACTCAAATTCATAATTTATCACTGTTAATTATTTTGATTAAAATAGTTGTTTTTAATTAAAATTTAGTAATTTTCACTATTCATCAAAATATGAAAGTTATCCGAAAAGTACCAAAATTTCACCCTAGGCTAATTTCGATATTCCGAATCCAAAAATGAAGTCCATTTTGAGATATAGAATTTATAAGATTTCAAAAATTAGGTATTACTATTCATAACGGCTAGTTTGATTGGTTGTGGTGTGTTAAAATCTCGAAGTTGCATACAATGCACGCCATTGCATTATTCGAAGGGAAACGTACCGGGGAATCTTGGGGTATTACATTCTCCCCTCATTCAATAAATTGTGTCCTCGCAATTTTTAAAATTGTTCTTTGGAATATAATGGAAAGTCCCACATCAGAAAAAGAGTCAATAAAACTATCACTTTAAAAGAAAGAAAGAGAGGTATAAAGGTCAACCAAGATAACCCATACTCGGATTCAATGTTGGAAAACATGGATATGGATGATAAACTAAGTGTCAAGTTCTGATGGAGAGGGATAGAAATCATGATCAGGAGAAAGTTAACAATAAGAAAACCACAAACTTGTGTTGGGGCAAACGGCCATTAGTCTCCTAGTAGGAAAGTAAACGGACAACATTTTTTTTGTTTTAAGTTACATTACAAAAGGACAAGGAATTCATTTATGATATTGAATAAGAACATAAAGAGATATACTTACTTTTTAAGTAGAGTTTCATTATATAATAACTTTTTACCACTAACTTATTTTTTTTGAACAATGAGTATTCAAGAAGACTTGGTCACAATAAAAGAGCTAGAATAAACTTCTATAGAAATACATGATCCATGTAGGATAAACTATATATTTAACTTGTCTTTAGAGATTAATCAAAACCAAAATGGTTAGTATAAGATCTGATGATCCCCCAAATGTATATTCCATTAGAGAAAAAAAAATACTAATCTTAATTTCTAAAATTAAACCAACAATACCCCAAAGTTAAATAAATACCATTCAATAATAAATTTTCCTTAAAATCCTTCACTATAATCCAAACTAATATTGAAACCCAAAACTTATAAGAATGTAGTCTTCCACGTTAAATTGTATCTCCAAATAACATTATCTACTCTTAAAGTCACATACTTAAAAGTAATTAACACAATCACATATTCTTTATTATAGGTTAATCATTTCCATAAATAACCCAAATCACTATAGATCCACAATAAAAACATAGAAAAAAATCCACCATTACTCATCAAATGAAATCCCATACTACTCTATTTTCCTTTGGCATATAGTGTTCTGAACAAAGTGAACAACTTCCAAAATAAAATTTATCACCTAATCACCAAATCATTTTCCTATACTAAGGGTATTCATTTGATAAGACATAAGATCTAAAATCAAATTATTATTGATCAATAAAATTATTTAATTAAAAATAATAGTCACACTAACCAGGGACTTCACGTAGTCCAGTGGTAGGCGATAAATCCCAATCGCACTTTGGTTGTGGGTTCGATTCTTACAGCTTTGTCTGACGCGACGGGTTGTCACACGGTCTACGTGTTGTCCTTTTTCAAAAACTATATTTTATAATATTACCAAAATGAGATAAATTCCTCAAAATAACATAATTTAACCACAAATGTTATATCATACCTTGAATTTTCATCCCAAATTATAATAACTTGTAATTGCTTCAAACCTAATGATCATATAAAACCAAATGGTTATTCATAACTATATCCACAAGAGAAAAGACAATTATTCCTCAAATATCATTCTCACATGGAAAACTACAGGGTTACAAATACAAGAGAAAATTATTCCAAAGTAAACACATAAACAAGGAGAACTAACACTTTTTAAACATTTATCCAACCATTTATTTCCACATAGCTTCTTCTTTGACCATGAAAATATACTATATAATAGGGCATTTACTCGGGTAATGGTCAGGTCCCCTACATTTATGACAAATGACTGTAAATGGACTCTTTGGACCATTTTTATCTTCTTCCATAGTACTCTTCATTTTTCTTTGGCAATTCTTCACTTTATGTCCTTCCTTCCCGCACGTAAATCATTTCTTTGTCCCATTGAGACACTTTCCTGGGTGTCTCCTTCCACATTTCCTGTATGGTGGAAATTGAGGATTCCTTTCTCTATGGTCTCCACTGCTGGAGCTCTTATCATTCATCACCTTTCTCTTCTTTTTTGAGTCCGGGAATTGGTTAATATATATATTGTTGATCATATTTTTGGAAAATTGATTTGGCATAAAGACGATATCTTTTACGCCTATCAAAATTCCATTTTTTTTCTCATTTCCACCACCGTTCCCACCTTGTACATCATTCTCAGAGTCGCTATGACTTCCTTGGAATCCAGCCATTGACTAAAACCAAAAATCATTGTGTGAGTAATAGTAGTAATAAAATCATTTAGAGATTAACATGTCACCATATTCTTAATTTGAAACACATTAGGATTAACCAAGGTCATTTACTCTCATCTTATATATATAATACTTTAAATCAGTTTGTAAAGAAAATGTAAATCATCCTAAGCATATCCCCCGGGAGTGTCGTAACCAAGAGTGCAGCAAGGCCCGTTGTCGTGCACCAGTTCCCATTCGAGTCTAGCTCAAAGCAGTGCTTTCGGGTTTTACCCCTAGGTACATCTGTGCCAGATCCGCCTCTACCTGCTCGTATCCAGATATGGATGTATTGCTCGGAAAACTCACAAAATCTATACAATACCAAAATTCTAGGAAGTTCTTCTATACTAATCCTAAAAGTTCATCTTAGTTCTACGTGCTCTAATCAGAGTTTATCTAAATCTAGCTTCCAAGTTTTGTACTAAACTTCCTCTGATACCAACAGTAACGCCCCGACCCTAGATACCTAGAGTCGGTGCATTATTACATAATATTGGCATGATCACAAGAAAGATCAAATCTCAAAAGACCGATTGGTTTAGTAGCCTTGGAAACACTAGATATATTCATAAGTCTTACATTACATCATAAAATGAAAAACTACTACAACAACATATTGTCTCCATAATCCACACTCATATCCCCACATAATATCCCTGCAGGTCATTCATAATTTACTTCTTCACTTCCTGGGAAAAATAAAACATAGAAAAGGGGTGAGCTCAAATGCCCAGTAAGGATAACAATATAGCGGAAACTTTCATAAATAAGAATAAACATTTAAGGCAATGTATAACTAAAACAAAAGCCTTTCAAACTTGAACTTTCAACATAGTATGGCATAAATAAAATGAAATAATGCCATTTACTTATTCACATGGATATTCTACTAATCTAATAAACACATGTAAAATCAATAACCACTTTCATAATGATGGAATGCATAATGCCAGACTATCATAACCACATAGCCAAGGCCTCGTGCCAAGACTACAAATAAGATTTTTCCAAGGCCTTGTGCCAAGACACTAGTTTGTCTCATGAGACCTACCGATGCATCGAGGAGCTATAGCGGGCTCCACCCGTCACTTATTAAGTCCAATTCATTCCTCATATGAACAAGTTTAAACATAACATAAACATTCGTATTAAAACTAGCATACGAAATGTCAATACTTTTACCACAAACCATGAATGGTATAAAAATAACACATCCATAGTCAAACATAACTCATTCGATACAATATGGAAGATTGTATTGTATCACATTAACCTCAATCAAGAATAATGAAGGATGTTGACATAGATGAAAATAATCATCAAAACTATTTGAGAGAAATATCCCCCTTTTCTTGAAAACATTTAAAAGTCACATTATTTGTCAAGGAGCCATTTAAACATAGATTTTTGAATCAAAGTGTCCCATACCACTTTGAAACTTTTAAAAGGAGTTTTAATTTTAAAACTTTAATGTCCATATAAATAAATCCTTAAAACCATTTTTTAAAACATGGACATTAATGACAAGGATTTAGAAGAATAAGTCTTTAAAATATTTAAAAATGGTATTTTAGTTAGAGATTCTAACCAAAAGAGCGACACTTGAATACAAATAATTGGGGTAATCAAAACTTTGTAATATCATGAGAATAAATGGATTCATGATATACTATGTCAAAGTACATTATATACACCACATAAAAGTGATTTGGTGTATAACAACAAAGAAGTATCAATGGAATTTAAATTGAGATGAAATCTCTCATAAAAGCCATATCCTTAGGTTAAGGATAAATCAACGACATAATTATGTGTGAAAAATATAAATACACTCAATATGATTGGATATTTAGTGTAAATCAATCAGATGACATTCACACATATTCTTATAAAAACAACACCAATGAATTGGATATTTAACTCAACAAATGGAGATTGAGTTAAAATTACTCTTATCAAGTTCATACCGATCACTTGAGAATTTATCAATGGATTGATTATGTGTATCAAAAGTATATCCACAGAAAGGGGAGTGGAAAATATGACATAAGAAAATGAATAGTAATTCCACACATAATCTCGGAGTAAAATAATCAATGAAGTTTGCGTAAAGCCGAATAATTGGAAATTGAAATTTCAAATTCCCTTATCCATTTGGTAACTTATGAAACATGCACCCATGAAATAAGGATCATAAAATGATGATGTAAATACCCATAAATTAAATTATATTACACAATTAATACAATCATGGGCAGTACACATACACCACATGCAATAAATAAGTGGTGAACAATGGAATTCTCACGAAATTAAGAGTGAGATAAGAAACTCCTTACCACGTTAATCAACTGAGTCGTATGGCCAAAAGTTAATAACCACCAAATGATTTACAGAATAACATGAATATAAAGAGAATCATTATAATATATATCAAATGGCAGTACACAATACACCACTTTCAATAATTTAGTGGCGAATAATCGAAATCTCACGGAATTGAAAGTGAGATAAGAAAATCCCTTACTTTGTACTTTTTCCTTGGTCGACGGTAGGTTAACCTCCTGTATAATGGTGAAATAATTGTTATTTAATTATACAAGAATCATATATATTAATATGATATCATATATGATCTTTTAACATTGATTTGTTAATAATATCTTAGAATTATCGTCGTTTCGGGTGTTAACTTACTCGTTTTCTTTTATATGTTTTGTTACATAAGCCATGTTTGTTGTATCTTATTCATACCCAGAATGATATCAAGTCCTTAAACATCATTTTTAAATCATAAAATGATAATTATACTTGAATGGATACGATGGAGAATGAATCTCATCGCGTTCGTGGAGACGGTAGTCCGTACGTACGCATGAGCGACAATATCATTCTTTTTATATTAAAATAATATATAAATGGATGGTATATCATATATACAGAATCATTAACATGTTATATTTATTATTTACATGAGTTACATGTCATTATTATACCCATCCAAATAATAATATATTGAATAACAATTACACCACGACGTGGAGACGGTAAGCCGTACGTACGCACGTATGGTGACATGTTATTCAAAGGGTGGATAGAATACTGAATATGGTTGTACCATATTTATAATAATATCACAGTATATGTGAGATACTGGAGTTATTATTTTATAATGGTAATAACAAATAAAGAAGAAGTGGAAGAAGAAAGGAACTTGAAAAGGGGTGGTGAAAACATTACCTCTTCTTCGGGTTCTTCCTTTTGATTTGATCAAAAGGGCTCCTTAGGTTGGATTTCTGATCAAACTAAGGCCTCTAGGTTGTAGTGAGGGAAGTTGGAAGAGTATTTGGGCAGAGTTTGGCTAAACCAAAAGGCTTTTAAGGTGTGAAGAAATGAGAATGAGGAGTGCCCTTTTATAAGAGGGGTGAGGGGCACCTTTGGAAAAGCTAGAAATATTAATTTATAATAAATTCATATTCAGTTTTTAATGGCTCCAAAGTTGATTATTCAAAGTATAAGGTGGGTATAGGTCGAAAAACACTCAACCAATAGAATTTAGACAGGTTTGGGTACTTATATTAACCTTATATTTAAGTATTAACCCTAAGTTAATTATTTTCACTTTTACAATGTCTCTTTGTATTTTTATATAATATGGTTAAAAAACTTACTATATATATCCAAGAGACCCCCAAGTGGTCCATTAATGATGAACATATCATGATATAAGTCTCTTGGCCGAACCTTAGATTTTTAGGAATTTAATATCAATTAATAATATAATATTTGTTTTAAGAACTCTTTTATGTCAATTTTGACACTATTCAATAGTTGATTTTTGTGAAACTCAAAACAGATTGATTACTTCAAAAAAAGTCAATTAAATCAATCCGAATATATCATATTATCCTAGAAAATTAGTTTAATTCATTAAAAGTTTCATATTATATTTATTTGGGTATTTATAATATCAATTATTTTAATTTTTCACTATTATAGTAATTAATTCATCATCATTGTGTCATAAATAAATTAAATTATTTAATGTCTAAAAATTATAAATAAAATATCATTATGTAGTATAATCTTTTTATCTTTCTAATGAATATTTATAATCTAAAATCCAACATATATAACCTTATGTAAATATTGTTTTGCTAAAAGATATATGCTTGTGTCATTTTTGTATTCATTTTAACTTAATTAAAATAAAGTGTCCTTATCACCTACAAGTGGCACCATGGGGACCCAAAATCGACCCAAAGATGCCTATGGTCGAACATGTATCAACCAATAAGTCTAGGACACGTTTTAGGGTAATTTAGTATTATTATAATATTATTTTTTAACCCTTATTTACCGGATTTACCCTTAACCATGGTAAATAAAATATTTACCGCAGTAATTATTCAAAATGTCTAAAAATAAAAGTTACCTATTTACACAATTTGAACATCCTGATTCCAAATATGGAATCCATTTTTCTAAATTCAAAACACAGAAGTGGAAGAAATTAATTTAAAATTAATTCCCGCTGTCAAAACAAAAAGCGTGTTTTTAAGAGATAATAACTATCAAAAGATTGACACTTGTTTATGTTCGGTTTAATTGTAAAATTATGTCCAATGACCAAAATTATATTAAATGGTAAAAATATATTCTAAATATACTTTAAAACCACTCAAATTCATAATTTATCACTATTAATTATTTTGATTAAAATAGTTGTTTTTAATTAAAATTTAGTAATTTTCACTATTCATCAAAATATGAAAGTTATCCGAAAAGTACCAAAATTTCACCCTAGGATAATTTCAATATTCCGAATCCAAAAATGAAGTCCATTTTGAGAGATAGAATTTATAAGATTTCAAAAATTAGGTATTACTATTCATAACGGCTAGTTTGATTGGTTGTGGTGTGTTAAAATCTCGAAGTTGCGTGCAATGCACGCCATTGCATTATTCGAAGGGAAACGTACCGTGGAAGCTTGGGGTGTTACATCGCTGTCGTCGTTGGGTGTCACCTCAGCATGTTCCAAACCTATAATATTTCACATTGTATCTCAAAATCTGATTTTGAGGGAAACATCACGCTCTAAGTGAAAAAACACTTAGGATATGCATCTCACATGCCAAAATTCGAGTTCAAACAAAGGAGATACAGAGGTTTAAAGATCGCTCAGAAGAGCTCAAGTAGTACACAGAGTATGATGGGACCCACACATTGTGTGGTCCCTTTTCACTACCCGGTTGTGTCTCTGGTTGGTACATGGGTCCCATCCCATGTAGTATAACATGCCATATAGGTGGACTACATGTCGTGTCCTAACCATTTGGGACCGAGGTCATGTCTGTGTACTCGGACCCCGTGTCCATGTACTCGGACCTCGTGCCCGTGTACTTTGGTACACGGTGTGTTGATCCACATGGGATACCGCCTGTGTGTTCAACCCATGTCTATGTTTTCTTACAATGAGTCCCTACCCGTGTGAGCCATCACATGAGTTGTCCAACTGGGGAAGGGGTACATGGTGTGTTAGGGAGGACTAAACATTGTGTCATCCTTATCTTCTCCCAAACCCTAGTGTCACCACTAATGGAGGCTACATTCTATATATTCTTCATACTACAAAGCATGTAGTCAAGATTTTTACATAACACTCATCTTTTCTTTGGATCTTCATTTGTGCTTTGAATCTGGTCAAACCACTTCATATTTCATCATGATTCTTCCGGAAATCTTTGGATCTAGCCTTAAATCATGCTTTTCGGCCATCATTCACCAGGAATCGGCCATCGAAGTGTTTGGGGGTTTCTTCGAATGTTCTTCACGCTGTCATGCCTCTGATCCTCGATGATCCAGCATCAAACCTTCGAATTTACCATACATTCACCACGACAATTCTAGATCTATTCTTAGCTCTAAGAATCATTGACGCTTCATTGATCCACCAAAAATACGGGCACCTGATTGAGATCAGTATACCTAGAAACTGTTAAACCCAGAATTATGGGGTTCCAATGGAAAAGAACACTAGGAACGGGGGAATAAAGGCACAAAAAATGTTTTATGATCATTGGCTAAGAATTCTTGGTCACTGATCAAGAACGTGCTCCCAGGGTTAGATAAACCAAGGAAAAAAATATAATTCTTCGATCTTGGGTGCTTACAAGGTTTCTCAATGGAAAAGATCATAGGAATAATAACGATTTACTTAATCGTTTAATTATAAGGGAAATAAATCAAAAATAATGAGCCTTACCTATTATTTGGATTGTTCACTATTGAAGAACGTGTTCACCAATGGGGGAGGAGGATCTGTTGCATTCGTTGTGTTTCGGTCTACCTTAAATCAGAGGTACATAATTTGTTTCCAACAGAGGAGGAAGAGAGAGATCTCATCATTGAATTCCAGTAATTATGAGGCCAACCCTAGATAAATCCCCTTAATTTCCTATTTATAATCTTTTAATTAGGTCAAAGTTTGATTATTCAAATAATTAATGAATTAATTATTTAACTTAAATGCACCACCAACGAGCGATGAGTCCGGTTGTCCCGCACCGACTCATTTTACGTCACTCCTAGGGTAAACACCACGTTCCAGAACCAACTATGGTCTTGAATTTCTAATATGATCAACCATTTAAGAGATATATCATTTTCTTTAATTAATCATGCATGCGTAAATAAAAATATATTTCATATTTTTATAAAATTAATTCCAGGCACACTGGGTATTGGAATCACATGTCATCTCAGTTCCTATCTTTGGAAATATATTTAGAAATGTTTAAAAGTCATAAAAGTAAACAATTGGGTCTCTTCATCATTACCTCATTCAATATTTTCATCCCCGAAAAGAAAAAACTAAGAAAAAAACTCAGGATACTAAGCCTACATCTAGCTCTACCCTTTCCAAGAACTATCCTATATGTTTTCATGCTTCCACAAAACACGAACAATAGGGACAGTTAGTCCTCACAATATCTGATCCTTTCAGTCCTTGATCACCATCAGGTGCTCTGTAAAGGTGGCTCCATCCTCGATATCCAACTCACCCTAGTCAATTACATGAATAGCATCATGCATGTATTTCCTTAGCTGCGACACATGAAAGATGTCATGAACCTGATCCAGTTGTGGGGGTAGGGTGAGGTGGTAGGAAACTTCATCAACCATTTTCACGATCATGAATGGCCTAATGAACCTCAGGGATAGCTTGTGTCCCCAACTGTACCTCTACATTCCTCGTCATGGGGAGACTCTCAAGAATACATGGTCTCCCTGCTCGAACTCTAAGGGCCTACAGCGGTGATCTGCATAGGATCTTCGTCGGCTCTGGTTCATCCTCATCCATTCACAAATGTCCTAAATTTTCTCTTTTGCCGCATGCACCAACTCTGGGCCCACAAGAGATGACTCTCTGATCTTCGTCCAACACAAGGGTGACCCGCAAGGTCTCTTGTACAAGGCCTCAAAAGGTTACATGTTGATGGTAGAGTGTTAGCTATTGTTGTACACAAATTCTACCAAGGGAAGGTAATCCTCCTAGCTCCGTCCAAAATTCAACATGAAAGCCCTCAGTATATCCTCTAGCACCAGGATAGTGCACTCGATCTTCCCATTAGTCTGGGGGTGAAAGGTTGTACTCATCCACAATTGGGTGCTGAATGCCTCATATAGGCCCCTCCAAAATCATGACATAAACTACACATCACAATCGAAGACAATCATTGAGGGTACCTCATGAAGGAAAATGATCTCCCATGCATACAACTACCCCAAACTCTCCACCAAACTCTGTTCCCTGATAGCAAGGAAGTGTTTCAACTTCATGAGTTGGTCTACTATCACCCATATGGAATCATTACCCTTCATTGTGTGCAGAAGCCCTATGATGAAGTCCATAGATATGTCGTCACATTTCCACTCTAGGATATCAAAGGGATGTAACAAACCTACCAAAACTTGGTGCTCAACTTTCACCTACTGACTGGTGAGGCATCATGAGACAAACTCAGTTGCGTTTCATCTCATGTCGTACCACAAAAACTTCTACTGAAGGTTTCAGTACATCTTCCTCACACCAGGGTGTACAGCTAAGGGATAAGTGTGGAACTCCCACATCACCTCCTCCTGCATTGCGTCTGGAACCATTGTTCGCCTCTGGAACAAGATCTTGTGATTCCCTCCTTCAAAATACCCATTTGGTGCATCGTTTGTGGATTTATAATCACGTAGAACCTTGCAATTGATATCTCCCAATTGGGACTCTTTCACATGCTCGAGGAGCGAAGGAGTCAACACCATCGACTATAGAAAATTTGTACCTACTTACTCCACCAGGGTTAGCTGTAGGGAAGCTAACTGTTCTGAAGATTCATACACTATACGGGCATGGGAATTCCTACTAAGGGTATCTTATACAATGTTTCCCTTCCCTAGAATATATACTATCTCAAATTTGTAGTCCTTCTGGAACTCCAACCAATTTCACTGTCTCAAGTTCAGGTCTCTCTGAGTGAAGATGTACCTGAGACTCTGGGGGTCTGAGTATACCACAAAGCACTCTCCCAGAAGGTAGTTCCTCTACATCCTCAAGTTAAAGATTACCACTTCTAGATCTAGATCATGAGTCGCATAGTTCTTGTTATGGGGTCTCAACTACCTCGACCCATATGTGATGAATGTATATCATTGCATCAACACACAACCGAGTCCATCTCCTGAGGCATCGCAATACACTACGAACTCAACACCTTACTCTGGTAGTCTCAACACTGGAGCACTTTTTATTCTCTTCCTCAACTCCTCAAAGGCCCTATGTCACTTCTTAGACCAAGTAAACAGTTGTCCCTTTCATGTCAGGGTGGTAAAATGAGCCGCAATTCTTGAGAAATCTTCCACAAATCTCCTGTAGTAATTTGCCAAGCCAAGAAAGCTCCACACCTTTGACACATTCTTGGGTGGCTCCCAAGCAAGAACTACTTTGATATTAGATGGATCAATAACTAAACCTTGTTCATAAATAAAATTCCCCAGAAATTAAACTTCCTGTATCCATAACTATCACTTCGAGAGATTTCCATAAAGTGGGTACTCTCAAAGTAAATCAAGAATAATCCTCAAATTATCTACATGCTCCTCCTCTATTGCAGAATATACAAGTATGAAATTGATGAAGACAAAAAAAAACTAGTCCAAGTATGGCTGGAAGATCTGGTTCATCAAATCCATAAGTATGGCGGGGGTATTTTTCACACCAAAGGGCATCACTAGGAACTCATAGTGTCCATAGCGACATCAGAAATCCAACTTTTCAATATAATCCTCACGAACCCGCAACTAGTGGTAGTCAGACCTAAGATTTATCTTGCAAAACCATATTGCACCTCACAACTGATCAAAGAGTTCATCAATCCTTATCAAGGGGTACCTATTCTTTATTGTGTCCTGGTTTAGGCAGTAATAATCTACGTAAACCTGCAAGCTCCCATCTTCCTTCTTTACGAACAGAATTGGATCTGCCCAAGGAGACACACTGAGTCTGATGAAACCTTTCTCACGACGGTCCTCCAACTACAATCGTAGCTCCCAAATCTCAGTAGGTTCCATCCAATATGCTATAGATGATATTGGGGCAGTCCTGATATGCAAGTCTATGAAAAACTTCATCTCCTGCCTCGAAGATAATCTCGGAATGTCTTCAGGGAAGATTTCCATATAGTCCTCCACAACTAAAGGAACCCAAATGCCTGAAGAGTTTGGTACACCAATGGTTACGCTCACTAACTTATGGGTGATAGGCTGCAATCTCCTTCTCACAGCATCCTCTTGTTCTATTATGTGGTATCTCTCTCTAGAAAATGAGAACCTTGTCCCATCAATGTGTAGGAATCTGACTAGTTTGTAGAAACAGTCAATCTGGGCTCAAACCATGGAAAATAAGTTCATTCCCAAGATGATGTCTTAGGTTTCCATCATGATAACCAATAGGTCCCACATTAACCTCTCTCCACCAAGCGATAACTCGCACTGCCGGAAGATGAAAGACACAGATGAAACATTCCCTGTAGGAACCTCAAGATGAAGCTATTGTGCTAGCATCTCTACTGGGAACTCTAGCTCTCACACCAGGAGTATCGAGATAAAATAATGACTAAAACCTATGTCTACCAATACTGAGGAAAGAATAGAATAAACACATATTGTACCTTGAATCATCTTGTGTGTTGCAGGATCATAAACATCCAAATATTGCAGTTGTTTTTGGCCCTGACTGCCATCTCCCTGAGCCTAATGGGGGATGCCTAGTGGTAGTGGTGGGAGGACCTCATAGTGTTGTCCCCCACCTAAATCTCCTCCTACTCCTCTACCAAATATGCCTCTCTAGGGACTAACCTTTCCCCACCTGGGATATCCTTGATCATGGTGTTGTCTCTACCATGGTGGTCCATCTGCTATCTACCTAGGATGCTTAGAACGTCTAATCAGAAAGTCTCATTCCATGTGACCTTGCCCATCACAAGAATAGAATCAACCCTCCTTGGGCTTCCCTGGTGATCTTCACTACCCCTATAATATATAACCATATCCCTAAGCCTACTCATAGAAGGGTCTCCTATTCTGAGATCTCAAGCACCTACCTGCTACTATAAATGTATCAGCCCTATTACATCCACTATTATTGCCAGCTATATAGCATCCCTATGATAGAAATATCTTTGTCACAAGTGCCTGCTCCATCACCCTAGCATAGGTGGGGATGAAAAAGAGCACTATGTTGGCTCAGATCTATCTGCAGCCTACTCAAACTTTTGTGCTCAGAAGTATCCATCTCTAATCGAATCACGTGAGTAGCGCTTAAGGTCTATGAACCTAGATGCATATTCATACACTTTCATCCCACCATACTAAAGCTCCAAAATATCTGAGATCTGAACTGAATGTAAGAAGGAGGGGTAGTATTCCTCACGGAATAGCTGCTGGAAGTTTTCCCATGAGAGTGTTGACTCATCATGCATCTGGGTAACCAAGCTCCACCAATGCCCAACCACTACATGGAAAATTCTAGCTGCTAAAGCCACCATATGTTTTGTTAGGTTCTGAATAAGCCTAAAAGTATGGATCACCGAATCTAGTCAATCCTCTTACCGCCTGGGAATCCGGCTCACTGTAGAACCTCAACGATCTCTGATGCTAGAACTCACGGAGTGCGCTCAACCTACACACGTCCTCATCCTACACTACTAGGAAAATCTACTACTCAACAAGTGGTGGTGATTCTACCTATGCACCTAGAGGAATGGGATCATGGGATGGGCCTTTAACTGAGGCCTCATCGCTCATAGGGTCGTCATCACGAACTGGAGCTGGTATCCTAGCTGGATGGCATCGCAGAGGCATCTTAAAAGTTATCAAGTAGCACCACAGTCAGATGATTATATACATATATATCAAAAATAATGGGGATATTATTAAAGAAGGATAGTCAAATATTTAATCCTATATGATGCATGTACCATTGATCTATACAACAAATGTCTCGACATGTCGAGTCAACAAATAGGTCGTCAAGGTCCCAGTGAATGGCTACATCAGACGTCTCACCATCACTGGACTCCCTAACCTGAGAGTCTCACTTGAGAAACTTTAACATCATTTCCCTAAACCCAAACAAAAACCATTTTAAGGAAACTTCTGAACAATGTCCTAGGGGTTGAACCACCTCTGATACTAATCTTTCATCACCCAACCCAAGCTGGGGCTTGAGCTGCAACTACCCCAATCCTACCTCTATAGGCCAGGGGTGGAGACAAGTGCTGAATGAATAACTAACTTAGGGATACCTTTTCCAAAGAACCTGTACACATGCACACAGCCAACTCAATGCAAAAGTGCAGATGGGAAATAAATGAAGGGTGAAACACTGGTATAAATATACCAAACATGCATGGACCACTAAATAGAAAGAAGTACAGTAGTGTATACTAAAAATTAAAAGGGAAAAATACACACCCAGACTAGAAATATGTCCCAACTTGACAAAACTAGAAAAGAGTAAATAGCTGAGAAATCCCAGCTCCTATATCCCAAGCTATGACCATCGTATGCGGTTCAGCACCCCATATTCTTAAGATCCTCTAAAGTCACGATTGACCTATCTGCCATCTAAAAAATACACAACATGTGTTGGGAAAACTTTATTAAAGGGTGATTATATACATACCAAGTAGAACACCTTGAAAAGGTGAAGGGGGAGCAGTAAGAGATACAACTGAAGATGGAAGGGTTAGATAGAATAATGTACAGTAAGAGCATATAGCTCAAACCAAAAAAAGAGTGAAATTGAACTCGTTAAAACAAAAGGAGCTCAAAATAGTGAGAATATGAACTTATCATCAAGTCTTCACTACCTATAGCAAGATAGTAGAATCATCCAACCACAATAAGTTAAACATGGAAAGCATGTGGCATACCCCATGCATCTTTTCCTCTCCTGGAATGAGAGTAACTATACCCAAGGAGGGGGTACTGAAGTAGGATGTGTGTGTGTGTGTGTGTGTGTGTGCTCAGTCAAAGAAACTGAAATGAGAGAGTAAGGGTATCTTCATCTCACAACTTAGCACAAGAAGATGAGTAGAAAACAGTTCCAAGGTAAGTCCATCAATGATTCCCAACATCTCATGCGTCTACCTAGGACACACAATTCTAAGGACTCAATCACCACACCTTGATACTACCTACTCTGGGCAGCACTTACTCACCCGTATGGTATTAAGTCGCATCACTAGAATGCGTCTCTGTGGGGAAAGTGTCCCTCTTTCTCGTGAGTCCAAAGGTTCGTCAAACCATGCCTCTTCACTGTGTCACACAGTCTAGGGGTTTCTAGTTTTAGGAAATGATATTGTGCCCTGGTACGATAGGGGGGTCCTACTCTGGTAGTCACCAAGGAATGCCACTGCCCAATCCTACTGGAGGATACTGCTCAGGAAGGTCATCGGGTAATGCCATTTCCCATTTCTACTAGAGGGTAAGCCTGGTGAGTCATCAGGGAAACGCCACTACCCAACCCAGTTGTAGGGTTACACCTGGAAGATGTTATCGAGTAATGTCACTACCCAGTCCAATTGGAGGGTAAGCCCAGAATGTCGAGGAACTCCACTACTCAGTCTTGTTGGAGGGTAACTCAAAAAGATCATCAGGGAACACCACTACCTAGTCCTACTGGAGGGTATTCCCAAAATTTCCATCAGAGAATGCCACTGCCCAGCCCAGTTGGAGGGTAAGCCTGATACTACTCTGGTGGTTATATACGATTTTTTTCATCATCAGGAGTCACCTCAGCATTTTCCAAACCTATAATATTTCACATCGTATTTCAAAAACCTCTTTTGATGGTACCATCGCATTCTACGTGGAAAAACACTCAAGATAGGCATCTCGTGGGCCAAAATCTGAGTTCAAACAAAGGAGATACAAAGGTTTGAAGATCACTTGAAAGAGCTCAAGTAATACATGACATGTGAGGGGACCCACACGGCATGTGGTCCCTCTTCACTGCCTAGTCATATCTCTGGTTGATACACAGGTCTCATCCTATGTAGTAGAACACACCATGTAGGTGGACTTCATTTCGTGTCCTAACCATCTGGGATTGGGGTAATGTCACGTGGTCGTGTCTGTGAACTCAGACCTCGTGTTCATGTACTTTGGTACACAGTGAGTTGATCCACATGGGTTATCACCCATGTGGTTAACCTCTATCTGTGTTTTTTTAAGGATTCCCCACCCATGTGAACCATCACACATGTTGTCTAACCGGGGAAGGGATACACAGCGTGTGAGGGAGGAAAACACATCGTGTCATCCTTATCTTCTCCCAAACCCTAGCATTGCCACTGAGGGAGGCTACACACCATGTGTTCTTCATACTACACGACATGTAGTTAGTATTTTTCTAGAACACTCATCTTTTCTTGGGATCTTCATATGTGCTTTGAATCTTGTCAAACCACGTCATATTTCATCACAATTATTCCCAAAATCTTCAGATCTAGCCTTGAATCATGCTCATCAGCCATTGTTCATAGTAAATTGGACACCGGAGAATTTGGGAGTTTCATCAGATGTTCGGCACGCCATTTCACCTCTAATCATTGATGATCTAGCCTCAAACCTTCAGATTTACCATCCATTCATCATGAAAATTCTAGATCTATACTCCACTCAAAGAATCGTTGATGTTTCATCAATCTTCTAAAAATATGGGCACCCGATCGAGCTCGGGATACCCAGAAACCATCAAACTGGGAACCGTGGGGTTCCAACGGTGAATAATGTGAAGAACGGGGGAAGAAATTCACAAAAACAAAGATTTTATGATCATTGGACAAGCATTATTGACCAATGATCAAGAAAGTGCTCCCAGTGTTAGATAAACCAAGGAAAACAATATAATTCTTCGTTCTTGGATGCATACAAGGTTTGTCAAAGGCTCATATCATAGTAATAATAATGATCTACTCGATCCTTTAATAATAAGGACAATAAAACATAAATAATTATTCCTACCTCTTATTTGGATCATTCATTACTGAAGAATGATTTCACCAATGAGGGGGGAGGATTTGTTGCATTTGTTTCGCTTTGATCCACCTTGAATTATAGGTTCTTCGTTTGTTTCCAACTAAGGAGGAAGAGAGAGCTCTTACTAGAGAATTCTAGGAATTATGAGGTAAACCCTAGATAAATCCCACTAATGACTTATTTATAAGCTTTTAATTAGTTCAAAGTTATATTATTCAAATAATTAATTAATTAATTAATTAACTTAAATGCACATCCAATGAGCGAGGCATCTGGTCATCCCACATCGACTCATTTTACATCACTCTTAGGGTAAAAACTATGTTATAGACCCAATTTTGGTCTCGAATTTCTGATTCAATCAACCATTTAAGAGATATTCCATTTTATTTAATTAACCATGCACGTGAAAATAAAATTATATTTAATATTTTTATAAAATTAATTTTGAGAACATTGGGCCTCAGAATTGCACATCGTCTCGGTGCCTAACTCTAGAAATATATTTAGAAATATTTAAAAGTCTTACCATGAAAATATCAGGCCTCTATAGGGATATTCTTCTTGTCATTATCATTTTTCAACCTCTCCCTGAGCTCCTTGATCTTCTCATCCTTCTCCTTTAGTTGGGAAGTCATATCCTTCAAACTTTAGCCAGCTTTCTTCTCATATGTTATCCTATCTTCAAGTTGTGTTTTGAGAGGGATGATGTTAGTTTTCATCTCTGTATCAATGGTCATTTTTTCTTCTACATCATGTACAAGTTATTCAATTAGATCTCTTAACCTTTAAATTTTTCACTCATTCTCATGATATCTTTATTCAAGGTCACTTCTACTCTCCTAAATATTCTATTCTCCGTGTACAATTTTTCTATGAAAACATAGTTCACCTCATGCATAATCTCCCATTGATCCACCTTTTCAAGTAAGGTTTGGATCTCCTCTTGGTCGTTGCATGGATACTCTATGGATGGAAGACTATATGTCATTGCCACTTCTTCCTTGGCACTAACTTTAAGATTTTTTACTTTTGAGGATATTTCTTCTAATTTATTAGCATGATAACTGTTCTTTTCCTGTAGATTAGTAGCTGCATCAATCAGTCTTTCATTCAGGCTTTTCAATTTTTTAACCTTAATATTTAACACTCTAACATGGATTTCTTGAGACTTATTTTCCTTCCTCAACTACATGTTTTCTTCTTTTATTCTCTAGTCTAGATCCTCTGATGTGTGGATAAGTTCTTCCTTTGGACTACTTGATATCTCATCATCATCAGTGGATCAAATATCACTTTGGGCATTAAGCTCCTCGGCTAGTCTTACAATATCAATGATTAGATTAATAGATGCACAATTATATTCATTCATACCTTTCAAAATTTGCATTAATCTTTCATCTTGATCACACATTTACCAATAATTGTTCCATTATATGGAATTCCCTTAGAATTATACTTCTTTGGATTCTTTTCCCTTATCATGTCACCAAAAAAATATAAGGGTAAAATAGAACCCAACTCCAATAACCACTCAAATAAATTCTAAACAAAATAAATTCGACAAGATAAACCTTGCTCCAATACTAATTGGTAGGAACACAATGGTATTTAGTAAGAGATTCCATGAGAAGGGGGTGAATCAAGGTATGAAACTCATTCCAATTTCCCACTTAAACCTCAAACTCTCACTGCCCTATACGATCTTGACCCGATGATTAATTGGGTTGCTCTTATGTTCTTCCTTAAAATTATTTGATTATCTTAAAATTAATCAGATCAGATCAATGATCGCTAAACTCACATACACCGATTGACTTCTTTCAAAGAGTAAGTTAAACATTCACACAAGACATAATAATTTTACTTGGTATACCCGCACGGAGATATAATACAAAGAGCATACAATGGTAATGTTTTAAAATACCATAATCCACTAAATAACTTTTAGTGATGGGTATAGGCTAGGTTTCTCCAATTTTTGGGGTCACTCCCCTTACAGCGTATAAAGATAACTCACTACCTCCTAAGGATCACTCTCTTTACAATGATTTAGGGTATGATCACTCCTCGCATAGGGTTACTCTCTTTTTTCTGTCCTTTGCATACAACTCAAAGAGGGGGAACTCTTTGACGCATAGGCCAGTGCATGACTTCACTGTCATTGTTGTTGTACCAATTATGGATAGGTTCTCATTGATCTTCACACTAATATTTCACAGACTGGTTGTGAAATACTTCAAAAGAACATATTCACTTTCTCTGGAAATTTTTGATCTTCAAGGAATAATTTCTTTCTTTAGAAAGGTCTTCAATGAGTGTCAACATGTTGTCTATATTGTTCTCTTATTGTGAATTCCCAATGGTGACTTTTGTACAACTTTATGTCTGTGTAAGTATGTCCTTGTAAGTCCCTATGCAAGAACCTATTCAAGGTATTTTTTTCACACAAGAATGTCTACATGAAATAAAGGTCCACGCAAACAATATGTTCTCAGAACACAATGGTTCGAATAACACTTTTGTACAACTTCCTATTTGGAAAAAATAGAGTGTTTAACTCTCAAGAATCCTCCTCGTCTAACTCTTATTTCTTTTTATTTTGGTTCTTGGGTATTTTTAGGCAAATAGAAACTCTTCACACATCATGAGGCCTATCATTTGCATAGCCCCACTTCACTCAAGTCATGTAAGCTTTTTTCATTCACACAACTCTACTTCGAGCAACTTTGATGTGTGAAACTCTCCTTTGTGTGGTTCCTCCTTTTCACTAATGGTTCACTACTCCAAATTTTCTCACATCCTTTTTCAACAACTCCAGCACACTCGTGTAACTCAACACTTATGTGATCCCTTTAATGCTTTTTCATGAGAATGATTTCTTTGCTCAAATTTCCAGTGCAAACTTCATGCACACAATCAAACCCTTCAAGAACCACTCTTTCATGAATACATCAAGGTTTTCATGGTCCTGTAACTTCATCAAAAACTTTTAATGATGCATATCTGTATCAATGCTCATCTATATTGGGAAATACTTTTCATGATTTCAATAACTGCATCCTTGTCGTGAATAGGACTTCTATCATGACAAAATCTAACACTAATTGGATACTCCCCAAAGCTCCTTCAAACAACTTAAACCCTATTTCACAAAGTAGTCATGATATAAATTTTATGCTCAAAATATGATGCACTAACATGCAATCTCCCTTTTCAATCCGTCAACATAGTGGCATCAACTCTCATATTGGATGCTAACATTACCTCCAATGAGAAACTCAACACTTCACACAAATGTTTACATGGTGAACAAAAAAATACAACATACTCCAACTCATCATATCAAGATTGGAAATGAATTTAACACAAAGTAGAATTAATTATCATTGGTGGCCAACACATTGGTATTGACTTTGAATATTTGTCAATGAATGGTTAATGTGGAGAATGAATCTCATTGTGTCTTGGATACGGTAGGCCGTACGTACGCACGAGTCACGATATCATTCACTTAATGGTTAAATGGTATTGAATTGGATGGTATATTAATTATAAAAAATAATCATCATGTTATATTAATTATTTAAATCCATTATACTCATCATTATAATCATCCAAATTATGTATTTTTTAATAACAAATTACACCACAGCGTGGAGACGGTAAGCCGTACGTAAGCACGCATGGTGATATTGTTATTCGTAGGATGGATAAAAGGATGTATAATATTGTACCATAATTATAATAACATATAAGAATGTATAAGATATTTTATTTATTACTTTATTATGGAAACAACATTATAAGAGGAAGTATAAGAAGAAAATAATTTTGAAATATGTGATAAACCAATTACCTCTTTTTCAAGTATCTCCTTTTTATTTTCACAAAAGGTATACTTAGGATGGATTTATTAAAAAAGTGTGCCCTCTATGATGAAATGAGGTAAGTTAGGAGAGGAAATGGGGAGTGTTGTATGAGAAAAATCGCTTTATATGTGTCATTAAAATAGAAGGAGAAGTTCCCTTTTATAGGAGTTGTGAGGGGCACTTTAGGAAATTCTTTAAATATTAATTTATTATAAATTTATTTTCAGTTTATAATAGTCCCAAACTCATTTATTTCGAATATAAGATGAGTATGGGTCAGAATTTTCTCAACCAATAGGTTTATGACATGTTTAGGTCACAAAATTAACCTTATATTTTAGCTTTAACCCTTAGTTAAAAACATTAGCTCTTACCACGTTTTTTTGTATTTTCATAATATATGGTTCCTATATTTACTATAAAATTCCAAGAGAACCTAAAGTGGGTCATTAATGAAATTTTTAACATTATATAATTCATTTGGAAGAATATTAAATTTTTAGGACTATTATATCATTTAATAAAATAGTATTTGTTTTAAAAACTCATTTATGTCAATTTTGACACTATTTAGTAATTGATTTTTGTTAAAGTCATAACAAATTTATTCCTTCTAAAAAATGAATTAACTCATCTCTAACATGTCAATTTCATCCAAAAAAATCATGTATGGAATCAAAATTCTCAAATTTCATTTATTTTAATATTTATAATATCATTTATTTGAATATTTTATTAATAAGATAATCACTGCATCATCATTGTATCATGAATAAATTTATTTATATAATGTCTAAAAATTATAAGTAAAATACCATGATGTAGAAAATCATTTTATCTTTCTAATGACTATTTATAGTCGAATATATCATTTATATAAACCAAAATAAAATTATTTTAGTAAAAAGATACATGTTTATGTTATATTTCCCTTTAATTTAAATTATTTTTTATAACATGTCATTTTCACACCCAAGCGGTTCTAAAATGAAAAATTTTTGGCTTAAGGATTTTTTTGGTCACCCATGACTCATCCAACTAGATTAGGACACGTTTTAGGGTAGTTTTAGATTATTATAATATTATTCTTTTACCCTAATTTACCTAATTTACCCTTTAACCATGGTAAATAAAAATAATTACTAAAGTTACTATTCATAATGTCCAAAAATAAAAGGGAACTATTTACATAAATTTGACCTTATGATTTTAAATATGGAATCCATTTTTTCTAAATTCAAAACACATAATTGGCAGAAATTAATTTAAAATTAATTCCCGTTGTCAAAAACAGAAAGCATGTTTTTAAGAAGTAAAACTACCAAAAGATTGACATGTGTTTAAGTCCAGTTTAAATGTGAAATTACTTCCAATGACCAAAATTGGATTAAATTATAGAAACACAATCCAATTAAACTTTAAAACCAAGTAAAAAGATAATCTAACTATATAAATAAATTATATGAAAAGTCATTTTTGAATTAAAATACAGTATTTTTCATTATTCATTAAAATATGAATTTTATCAGAAAAATACAAAAAAATTAACCAAAGTAAATTTTGATTTCCCAATTCCAAATAATAAGTTTATTTTGTCAAATAGAATATATAAAAGTGTTAAAAATTAGATTTGAAATGGGTGTGCCATTATAAGGCGGTAGAACTGCATTTTTTAAAAAAAAATACTTCTTTTATCCAAAAAATTGATTTTTTTTCTTATATCATATCAAAAATATATAATATTAATTTAAAAAATTACATTGAACCTATTGCATATATATTTCACTAATAAAATCCATAAAGAGTGATTTTATTATTTTATATACTCACTTATTTTCATTTAAATAGTTTTTTTAGAATGAAGTTTGTACTATTCATACCCGCCATTATAATGATTGGGTTATAATATTTATATATCACTTATACTCAGTCTTGCGTGAAATTAATTCTATCAAAATAACTTGAAATTGTGTGTATCACAAGCCAAGAATAGTGTTGTGTATACTGCAAGCTAATATGGTGTTGCGTATAGCGCAAGCGAATCTTGGTGTAGCGTACAACACAAGAAATCAAAGAAATTAAAAAAAAACTATCTCATAAAATCTCAGGGTGTTACAACCCTCACTACCACACAAGAAACCCTATACTCATTAGTATATAGGGCATAGGCGGTCCTTCCCAGCGAAGTTCAACTACCATCGCTCTGCATGGCCATTTGTGATCAACTTTCTGTAGATGAGAAATCATAGAAATGGTTTGATGAGATGGAACAGTTGGATGAGAAAGGATTGCACACTCTATACCATTTAGAATTTTACCAGAACCGGATTTCACAAGACTTCAATAAAAAGGTTCTCCTTCAGTATTTCCTCAAAGTGGAAATGGTGCTGGTCCTCATAACTCTAATGATACTCAGAAGTAAACCTCCAAAATTGGAGCCAAAATGGGAAGGACCATATGTTATACACAAGGTCTACTCCAATGGATCATATTCCCTAATTTCAATAGATGGAAATATTTCCATGACTCCCACCAATATGAGGTTCCTGAAGAAGTACTTTGTGTAATCATATAAATTATGTCTTAGCTGCAATACGTTAAACTGCATAGTGCCATATGCATCCATGTTGTAGGACATTAAACTACTTAGAATCTTCATCCTTACCACATGATGTTAAACTACATGGTAATTATTGGGTCTTGGAAAATGATTTGTTGCATGTGAGTTAAATCTGTGCGAGTTAAATAAAGCATGACCTTATTCCTATGTGAGAGTCAGATCCACATGGGAGCTCTTTTTCTCCAGAACTACATGTGTCTTGATTTCTTCCCTCACAGGATATGTAGTGACACCCAGATCCTTAATCTTGGTCCAGCCACCATTCAAAAAAAATGTGTGCCCCCCCCCCCCTATGTATGGGTTGGACCGGGGTAGGGGGAATTCAAGAACTACTTATGGATTGATTCTTATCCTTACATGATGCATAGAGACACCTTGACCCTAAGTCTTGGTCAATACACCATATGATACAAATTCCCCCCTCTTTGTGAACAAATCAGACTGGAATGAAGAGTTTTCAAGAACTATGTGTGGATTGATTTCTACCCTCGTAGGATACATAGGGAAGGTCTGGTCATTCAACCTGGTCCATCCGCCATTCAAAAAAATCCCCCCTCTACATAGATTAGACTAATACAAGGATCATGTTTTCAGAACTATATGGACTTTGATTCCCAACTAACTAAGATACATAGGAAACCTCCCTAAGGTTCAAGCCCAACACTTCACCCACCTCATCCTTTTCTCATCGGTTTAGTCTTGTCCTTAACATATGATGTTAAACTACATGGGATACCAGAACTACGTGTCACTTTATTTCTATCATCATAGGATATGTAGTGACACCTGGATTTTATATCTTGGACTAGTCACCATTCAAAAATAAAATGTTCCCCCCTGTACATGGATCACACCAGTACATGTAACATGTTTTTAGAACTACAAGTGTCTTGATTCTTACCTTTTCAGGATATATGGTGAAGCCTAGATCCCATATCCTGGTCCAACCTCCATGTAAAAAAATTCCTCCCCCTACATATAGGTCAGACTTGCATAGGGAAATTCAAGAGTCCTAACTACACGTCGTTAAACTGCATGGCCAAAGAAGTCCTAACCACACAACATTAAATTCTAAGGTATCTTAAGAACTATGTGTGGATTGATTATCCATATAAAGAGATACGTATTGACACCTGGGATTTCCTGGGTCTAGTCGCATAGAAAAAAATGCCTCCATTTCTTGCATGATAATGTAAATCTGTGTAGATGATTCCAAACCTTGATCCATACAATAAGGATTAGTCAAAAGAGAATACCCCCTGAATACAAATCAAATCTATATAGATGATCGCATACCTCATAACTAATCATAGCCTGAATATTTATCATGTACCCAGATATCCCCTTTCCATCCATCAAACTCCATTCCCCATCAAATATCAAATCCCCATAATCTCCCATGGCTATTGAAAATGGACGGTCAGTGTCCTATGGAAACCTTTGTTTGACTATGAACATAATGCCCTAGTGGATCAGTATACGTTTCCCATAAAAATGGAATGTCAACCAAAGTAAAAGTCATCCTTAAGAGAGGCTTTTCTTAATTCTGTACGCCCATTGCCTCTTAAGCCTCACATCATCCCTCCTGATCTGAGGGCTCTCGGAATCATGGTTTACACTTTCTTCCCCCACTCATGTCTGGGGAATACCAAGGATATCCCAACCTGATTAGCACATATTTATGCATGACTCCTTTGATATTTCATCCCTGAAACATGAAGTTAAACTATTTTGTCAATGTAAATTCTGCAAGACTTAAAACTGTGTGGACCCACAATAGTTATCTTGTTCACATCAATTCACCCATGTCCTCACCACATGACGTTAAACCGCATGGCCCAACAATTCTCCCTTCTTTGATAATGCCATCCCTATGTGGTGGAGTGAAACCCTTTCCAACCCTTCTTTCTCACATCGAACATAGCTCACGTGGGGTTAGGAATTTTGAAAGGGAATTCCCCATAAAGTAAGGAAAAATCAATCCACTAGGACTGATCCTGTTGGCATAATTTTAAAAGGAATATTAGAGTTTTACCCTCGATGTTGGGAAACCTAAAGTCCTAACCATATGAAATTAAACTGCAAGGTACCCAAAATATAGCTAAAATTCTTTACTCACTATGCAAGAGCCAAACCTATGGAGGGATCCTTATTTTGAGATAGATGGATCTTCAAAATCAGCCCCCTCTCCAGCAAGGGAATCAAAATGCCTCACACTATGTGCAGGATATATATATGTAAAAGAGTTCCCAACTCTATGGGTGATCACGTCCTGAACATTTATAAAATATTCTTACACGTAATTTATATCTAGAAAACTCTACACTTCAAGTGATTTCAGATCCTCATATACCTTCATGGCCATCAGATATGGGAGGCCAGTGTCCTATGGACACCTTTTTTTGACTATACACACAATGCCCTGACGGATCTGCATATGTTTTCCACAAAAATGACCTATCAACCAAAGGAAAATTCATCCTTGAGAGAGGATTTTCCTATTCCCATATGCTCAACATCTTATAATCCCCATATCATATATCTTAATCCATGATCCCTTGAAACTGTAACTTACACTTTCCTCCCTATCCATGACTTGAATGTGTTAGAACACCTTGTCCTAACCATCTTTCAGTTAATCGGGGCTTCTACATCAATGTCCAAATCATATGAAATTAAAAATTCATGATTATTTACAATCAATGTTTAATCTGGTTCCCCTACACACCAAAGAATTTCCTCCCCCATGTTCCTATGCATGAAAAGAATCTTCATAGGAACGTTCAATGAGGGACCTGCTTCATTGGTAACCCCATGTGCAAACAAAAAAAGTTACCCATTCATATGTGTGAACCAGATCCTCATATAGATAAAACTTAAAATAACTACATCTGGATTGATTCTTATCATTATAGGATACACAGTGACACATGAGTCTCGTATTTTGGGTCGATCTAAGAAACAACATTGTCCCATTCTTTCCCATGCAAGGGTTAGACCTACATGGGGAACCTAATCACACCTGTATGGGAAGCACGTCTTCACTGATTCCCTACAAACTCTGGCCTACAATTCCCCCTTTTCATGTTTAGTCACCCCTCTCCACACACCAGACTTTGTGTCCAGAAAGGTCTAAATCCCTATAACCATCCATGGCCATCTAAAATGGATGGATAGTATCCTACATACACCTTTGTTTGACTATGTAGACAATGCCCCGACAACTCTAAATATGTTTCCCACAAAATTTCCTATCAACCAAAGGAAAATTAGTTTTCAGAAGAGGCTTTTACTACCTCCATACACCCCTATGACCTTTACGTCTCACCACATTCCCCGGTTTTAGAAACCCCCTAGATTATAGTTTACATCCCCTCTCCCCTCTCATGCCTAAAGGTGATAGAAATTTTTAATGGTAGATTTTTTATCCCCTAGTTAGAGTAAAATGAATTCAAATCATAAGACTCAAATGTCCCGATTGTACAGCGTTAAACTACGCCATGCTTCGACCCTCCTTCACATAGGTCAAATTCATGTGGGAGTGGTTTCTCAACCAAAGACGATACAAATGATATAATACTTTTATACATCATTCCCTTAACGGGATTCCCACTGTGGTCTTTAAAAAAAAGAAAATAAAAACTTCCATAAAATTCTCTAGCCATCGAAAATGGGAGACCAGTGTCCTGTGGACACAGTTGTTTGACTAATGCACACAATACCCTGGTGGATCTGCATAAATGGACTACAACACTAAAGGAAAACTATTCCTTGGTGGAGGCCTCTCCCATATCCACATTCCCCGTGGATTCTAGGCCCCATGTCGTATCCCATAGCTAGAAACCACAAGGTCAGGGTCAAGAAAAATCCCTTATCTGTGTCAGAAATTTGTTGGGACATTCTCGATTAATGAGTCCTAAATTAGGTCCCTAACCATGAAAATCTTGGTCAAATCTATTCAACCAAAAACATAAGTAATGATAGTCAAGTTTTCAAGACTTTAAACTGCCCATGAAAATTGACACAAAACTCACCAGGATGAAAACCCACAAAGGGCAACTTGGATAAAAGTCGTGTGCCAGCTCACTAAACCTACATTACATAAAATTTAGGAAAATTATATAGCAACTAAATAATTGAAAGAGACAAAAATCTTGTTAAGTTGAAAACCTGAAAATGGTGACCTAAGAAAAATTAATGTTATTCCCAATAAGCACACACAAAATTGGGTTTTGGAAAAAATTAGGGTGATAACGAAAAAGGCACAAAATTTTTTAGGGTTTTTCATATTTACCTAGAAATAGTCAAATTACGCTTACTAAGGCCCTTAGATCAGGCAGAAATTAGAGCATTATCTAACCATTCAAATTGAGACCACTTCTATATCAGAATAGCCTCATCTTCATCCTGATCGGAGCCCATTCTGATGGGGGAATTTGTTGTGTCCCAAAAATTCCTCATTCATGATGAATAAAATTCCATCAAACTCATAAAAGGGTAGAAATAAAACGATGATGAAGATTGAAGAAAAATTCTGAAAGTAAGGGAAACCACAAAATGAAAATTCCTTTATAGATTATCACTCTGCATAGTGGTCCATAGCTTCATAAAGCCATCTATGAACTGAGCAGTTCATGGAATGAAGATGATGGAACTGGCTCCCATGAACTATGTCGTTGGAAGAATGGAGGTGTAGAATTCCACACCCATGTATGATTCCCCCCACTAATCATGTCATTGAAATAATGAAGGTGGAGAATTTCTCCCTCGCATACAATATCCCCCGTGAACTAAGTGGTTCGTGAGATGAGATGGCATCACCAGCCCCCACAAATGATGCCCCCTGATGACTATGTCCATCATGGGCTTCTGCAAAAAGAGTTATGTGGACCATCAATTCAGTACCCCAACCTCTCTATAAAATAACCCCGAGGGGGAATGAAAAGGGAGAGTAGAAAAGAGCTCCTTGGATGGGAAAAAAGGGATGATGTGTGGAGAAAAACATAAAGGGTGTGGGAAAATTTTCTCTTGCACCTAACGAAGTTCACGAAACTCCATCCCACGAACCATATGTGGGTGAACCTTTGAGTAAATATTCCCATAAAACCATATAAATAAGACCCTATTTGAATGATAATACATGGAGGTAGTGTCATTTACGGTATTGAGGCATCATTTTTTGACCCTTGGAACAAATAAAAAACTGTACATAGATGCTCCTATGTAGAAAATGGTTCATGGATGACCATTTTCAAGAAACAATATGTGGATGATCCTATGCATAAAATAGTATGTGGATGAACCTATGCAAGAAATAGTTTGCAGATGATCCTATGCAGACGACAGTACATGGATGATCCTACACGGCTAGCTCCCATGAAGAATCTCCTATGCAGATGCTCCTATGCAGCCAGTTCTTATGCAGACCATCTCTTATGTGGAAAAAACTATTCAAACCCGTCAGTCCATACCCTTGGGGCTTCTCCCCCACACACCCACTTGGAATCAGTACAGACATGTGGTCCCCGACTATCACTATCATCACTGACACCCATGAAAAATAGAGACTCACACCGCGAACTTTTCGGGCCAGTTCAACGACATTTTCTATTGCACCCTTATGCCACCCCAACATCCATCCCTTAAATACCATGAGTCAACCTACTCCTAATGACACTCATAAAACCCCATCACCTGCCTCCTATACTAGGTTGATCCCAAACTCTATCGACAATCGTGGTCTGAATGTTTTCTTTATGTTCCTGGACACATCCTTTCCATTCATCAAACTCTGTGTCTCAAGAAATTTCAGATCTTCATAAACATCCTCATCCATCAAAAATGGATAGTCAGCTTCCTAAGGACACCTCTTCTTTACTATGCTCACAATGCCCTAGTAGCTCTACATAAGTTTCCCAAAAGAAATTTCTATCAAACAGAGACAAATTCGTCCTTAGGAGAGGCCTTTAATACCTCCGTACGCCGAAATGGATTCCATGCCTTGTATTTCTTATCCTAATTTGAGAACCCCTGGAATCATGGTTTACACATTCCTTCCCTCTCATGTTCGAGGAATGTCAGAACATCCTGACCTGATTATCCTCCAGTTAATCATGGTTTCAATAACAAATGGTCCTCATTGTATAACCTTAAATTGCAGGATGGGTCTTCATAAACCTTCCCGGCCATCGGAAATAGATAGTTGGTGTCCTGAGGTCACCTCTACTTGACTATGTGCACAATGCCCTGACGGATTTGCATACGTTTCCCACAAAAAAATTCTATCAACCAGAGAAAAATTAATCCCCAGGAGAGGCCTTTCCTACCTCTGTACACCCAAATATATTTCATGCATCGTATAATTTCTCATGATATGATAACCCCTAGAATCATGATTTACACGTTCCTTCACACTCATGTTCGAGGCATGTAATAACATCCTATCCCAATTATCCTATTATTAATCATTGATTCAATAACAAATTGTCTTTTCCGTATGGCCTTAAATTTCAATACCCCAATTCATCCTGACCACACAATGTTAAGTTGTATAGTATTCGTCCCCTACAACACGACATTAAACTGTGATTCCATCGTCCAAGATATATAACTTTAAACTATAGTATACCTCATATGACATTCAACAGGAAACTCCCACTAAGGTATGCCCCTTGATTTTCTTAAAATAGGTTGCATCATTTCTCCTCCCTACCTCCTCCCAAGGTGTACCAGGATAGGATAATTTGACTACCCAGGGTATCAAAACAAAGGGGGGATATTGGCACATTCAAAGGACATATCTCTCTCTCTATCTCTACCTTTGGGATCCAGTACCATCTATCAGGAGAAGAATTGGGAAGTGTGATATTCATATCCATATCCTCCTCTTGTTTCTCACACTGAGCATGAATCATGTGATCTTAGAGGCTAGCGGCAATCATGATATCTGCATAACCCCAAAGCATGGGCCTCCAAGAAGTTGTAAGCCCCAAATGCAATGAAATATGAGAACTATGATTCCTATCATGACTGGGGTATGTAGGAATCCTTCCTAAGTCCCAAGCTCCATTCCATATCATCTGTGAAATGAGATATTATGACTCCCACAAATGGGCCTCCTAGAAGGTGTAATCCCCAAATGCAATGAACTATGACATCTCTAATTCCTGCTGTGACAAGGATACGTAGGACACCTACTTGAGGCCTGAGCTCGAGGGAAATTATCCTTAAAAATCAGTCCCAATAAAAATTCCCCCCAAATCACTAGGGTATCCTCTTCGAGAATAAGACCTGATTTAATTCTCTCAAATAGGGCCTCCTCTAATTTATAGCCCTAACTTAAACCAAACTATGAGGTATTTGATTCCTAACTAACTGGGATACATAGGAGGCCCCCCTGAGGTCCAAATGCAACACCTAAGTCACCCTATTGTTCTCTAGGACATATCCCCAATAGGTCCATATCCACCCAGGAGACCATGCCTCTTCTGAGCATCTTGGGACACCTCAACATAAGTCCCACATGAAATCTTAACCAGACACCTTCTACCTACACGTCCTCACTGCATGATGTTAAATTGCATGGATAGGTCCTTATCACATTACCTTAAAAGGTTATGTGTCTAGTAAAGCGACACCAAACTACGTGGAATATGATTCCTCTCACGAGGATTTGTAGAAATCCAATCTTGTCGGCTTGATCTCAATATTGAAATGATCTTTATCCCCCCCCCCTAGATGAAAATGAACTCTAGAGAACCTCATCACATGGCTTAAATCATAATTGTCTTGATAAAATACTTGATAAACATTAATGTGTACATAAAAGGGTAACATTGATGAAGAACCTTGGACACACATAGATGTCTTCATTAATAAAGAACCTCAAATACATACAGATTATTCCGAACCCATGCATATTTCTGATTGATCTTGCAACCTAGGGGTAATCTGCATACACATTATTGGGAATGAACCAAGTATTTATGAACATATGAACATTACTTAAATCTTTAATAGAGTCTAGGAATAGGCATTAGTTCCCTTCAAAAGGGTGTGATGAGCCCGACCTCCCATCCTCTTGACCAAGCTACAACAGCATCATTCTATATGATAACACATCCCAATACATTATTTGATTCATCATTGGATATCACGAACCATTCTACACTACAAGGTAGTGTTAGAATAGTTATACTGACCAGCCTTATCCTTAATTCCTTGAAATTATCTTCACATTCATCTATCCATAAGAACATGGATCCCATCCACGTGAATGTGGTTAGTGGACATGATAACCATGAAAATTTTCTCCCAAATAATTAATTCTATCCTAAAAACCCAAGAAAACTACAAATCTCAGTTAGCTTTGTTTTTCTGGTCCATTATTTAACAACATTCATATTTTAAGGATCCATAAATATTCCATCACATTAAATTATATGACCCAAAAATGAGACATTATATAATAAAATTTTATGCTTATTAAATTTGGAATATGGATTCTCCTTCCTCAAGGCCTTAATAAAAATCCTCCAATGTTTTTCATTATCTTAACTTCTCATTAAATATACAAGAATGTCATATATGAGTACTACCACAAACTTATCAAGGTAATCTCCAAAGACCATTTATTAAATTCATATATATTTTAGGAGAATTGATAAGTCCAAATGGAATTACTGAACAATAATAATGACCATACCTCATCTGGAATGTTAGATTGGGTATACCCTCCTTGTTGAACATTAACTAATGATATCCAAATCAAAGATCAATCTTGTAAAAATTTTGATCTCCCCATAATTGATCAAAAACATCATCAATATGGGGTAGAGGATACTTTTTATTAATAGTGATCATGTTAAGTTCTTAATAATAAATGAAAAGAATAATTGACCCATATTTATTCTTAATAAAAAGAATATGTACACCTCATTGTGAAGCACTTGTATGAATAAATCAATTATATATATTCACTTTTAGTTTATTCATAAATTTTTATAACCCAATTGGTGTCATTCTATATGGAGTCTTTGATATAGGTGTAGCACCAGTTATGATTTATGTTGAAAAATTAACATCATGATTCAGTGGAAGATTAGGAAATTACCTGGGATATACTTCCGTATATACACAAACAATAGGAAAATTTTCAATGTTGAATTATCCCTAACCATTTTAGGTAAATAACCCTCATGAATAAGTAGTAAAATCCATATAATGGAAGTAATTCAAACTAAGAGTTCAGGTTTTTTGTCGTACCAATAGATAATAACAATTCTATTTAGAAGATCAAATGTAACTTTCAAGCCTCTACAATTTATATGGGATCTACATTGAGAGAGCCAATCCATGCCCAAAATGACATCAAATTCAACTATGGTCAGAATAATGGGATTTATAAGAAGGTCATTCATAAAAAAAATTATATTGAAGAGGAGTTACAAATTTGAGATACAATCATATTACCTTTAGTATTTTTCACTGATAACTCAAAATCTAATAATTGAGTGGGTTAAAACTGAATCAAATAAAAAATTTACAAATCTAGAATAGATGATAAGTGTACCTTTCACCACATTGTTCTCCTAACCCACTTCACCGGTTTTGATTATATAATCCTTCCATTTTTCTATCAACTTTAGAGTTTTTTAAGGATTATTATCTTCATTATCTCATAGATTATGGCATTAATTTGTATAATCCCAAACTTATTTCATTTAAATAATTGAAGTGTGGGTGGTGTATTTGCTTGATCTTTCTCTCCATTCATTTTATTAACTGGTCACTTCATACCACTATAAATTTATTTTGATATATAGCTAGGACTATCACACTTTAAACATAATCTCATTACTTTCAGGAAATTACTTAGGTTCTCCTTTCAATATTTTTGGCATGTAGGAGTTTGAAACATCTTCTTCCATCCATGTTACATACCACCAGAGCTTTTGTGAAACTCTATATTCTTTTTATTATCACCATAACCCTTAAAATGGTGATTTCTAGTTTCCTTTTCCATAATAAGTTCATAAGGAACAATCTATTCACATAATCCAAATTCCTTAAGGTATAATTCATTTCTAAGACTTAGTTTAACACCACTAATGAATTAATCAATCTTGATTTCTAGGTCAATGATAAAACTAGAAGTGTACCATGAATGTATTGTAAATATTGCTTCATAATTACCAATAGATTCATCATCATTATACATAAACTCTAGAAAGTACCTCTCCAATTTAGTAAGAAGTGGTCAGGAAAATTAATTATTGAGAAATAACCTATTTAACTCCATAATTCAACAAAGTTTATTTCTTTCACATTCTGGTTATTCTTGAGAAAATTACACCATTAATCCACTACAAATTCCAATATATATACTAATAATACAAATTTATCTTTTTATAAGCATTGTAGAATGATAAATATCTTTTTCATCACATTGATCCATTATTCCACAAATAGTGTATTAGAATACCCACTAAAATAGGGTGGAAGTTGTCTTATAAATGATTTAATGGCATTTTTCTCCCTCCTTGATTAGTTCATAAGATAAACATGTACCAAGTTACTTATCATAGCTTGGGAAAGATGAGTGATTATATTAAAAAGATATTACATCACATCTTTTAAGCCATTTGGTTTCTCAGGATTATAGCTGATTCATTCACCATCATAATCTTTATTCATATGATTACTTATGGTTCTAGACATTGACTAAAACCAAAAAAAAATAGTGTAATAATCAAACTAAATTAACTAGAGTAAACAATAATATATTCATGGTAATCATTCATGAGATTTCTTAAATTATGACACAATATTATCAAGTAATCATGCTTTCAGTTTAACCTAATTCATCCATGGTCGTCATCTATTTAAATCATTCTTAATGGTTCATAAATTGAATGTGAATTAACTAAATCATATCCCCCATGAGTATCTATAATTATGTGAATTATTAGTCCCACTCATAATGAACCATTGGCGATCAATTTAATCTCTAATTCAACTATTTTAGAGTTTTTACTACTAGGTGAATCTATGTTATAGATGAAAAAATAGAATCTAGATAGGGATGTATTTTATATGAAAACACGCAATATCTAATTTTTAAAAACATTATAATGTTATGTTATACTTAAAATTATCACTGGGGTTTTCACCAAAGTTTTCTACTCCTAATCCCCAAAAATAACTAAACCATGCTCTAATACTAATTTATGTGACACAAGAATAATATAAATAAATATTACATAATTTTAGATGAACATTCAATACATAACACAATTATACATTCCATGTAACTATAAAGGTTTAGTGCCTTATGATACTAGATACATAAATATCTTATTTCATAAATGATCTTTGACATCTAGCTGAATTTTCTTATATCATAGTACTTTCCATAGACTAACCCTACATAAAACCTTTCTTCATAATCTGGGTAAAATATAAACATAAGAATTAGTGAGATCATATTTTCTATAAAGGTAAATATATGATATATAAATCAATGAACATAAGTAATCATAAGGGTAGGAGAAAATGATCATAGTATAAGAAATTCATACCCAATTAATTCATATATCATAAATCATGATTCATGGCATAAGTTTTTTTCATAACAAAATACAAAATTCGTAAGAGTGAAGAATCATCAATAATAAAATATCATCCATGAGAGCATGTCATAAAAATTTAAATATGGAAAAACAAAAGATTATAATAATTTGAACATGTATAAATGGAAACATGTTAATTATTTAGGTTAAGAACATGATATCAGGTCCTTGATTAAGCTAATGGATATTATATTGATTCCATGAATTAAATTATGGAAATGAAATATAAGGACTCGACCTTAAAAATTACATAATATTGAATTAAATGAATAATTCACATTGAGGATCTTTTCAGGTTTAGAGTTTTAGAGAATTAGGACATAACTATTAAATCTCAATGATTACAAAGTAGACACATATACTCAGTTTCCATTTTTTTCACAAAATAAAAACTCTTGAACAAAAGAGTCATGTCTAGACAGCATGAAATTTCCTTGATCCAATCCTTGACCCTATTCCACTTTATATCCTGTGAAATTTTTTTCAAAAACTTGGAATGAGCATAAAAAGCTCAGTAAGGGTTATAAAACAAGTAAAGAAAACATTAGATCATCAATATATACATAACATAAGCTTTTTAACATACCTCATGAAATCATAAGATTTGTGAAATACACATAGAAATCATAAAACATAAAGGTAACTTGAGGCATTTATAGCATTCTTACATAGGGAGTAACCCTCATGGTTACGTTTGGAATACCCATCACAGTATATTCCCTAAATATCTTCAGAGAAACCTTAGAATTTAACTCCTTCGTGTTACCCAATGCATTAGAGAGCTATCTCGGGCTCACCTGCCCTTAGTTTATCATGGAACCACCTGACTTCATAAACAATTCCCAAGAACCATAACATAATCGTATCACATAAAACATGCATAAAGGAAACATAACATTTCCACATTTCAATCACAAGATATAAATACAACACATTGATATAATCAAAACATTATCAGAACCATTTTCAATACCAAAATAAAAGAAAATTAAAACATGGTATTTATTTTTCATTTAAAAAATTTATGGCTTGCAGAGGAAGTTGAAACTCAAATAATGGTCACGGCGGTGGAGAAGTCATTGTCACCGCATACATAAGAAAAAACATTCCTTTTATCGTTTAGTAAAACGCTTCGTGTAAAAAGATTCTTTTTGAATGAAATTAAAAGTCAAAAGGGTTTTATACACCATATAAAATAAAGTCGTGTAGAAATAAAAAGGTGCCTCAATGAAAGGAGATTGAGACGAAGTCCCGTACAAAGACGGTATCCTTAGATTAAGGATAAATCAATTACATAATTATGTGTGACAAATATAAATACGCTCAATATAATTGTATATTAATTGTAAAAAAATTAGAGGTCATCCACACATATTCATAGCATGACATAATCAATAAGTAGAGGTTTAACCCAAAGAATTGAAATTGGGTTAAGAAGTTCCCTTACAGAAATTCGACAGCCTAACGGCGTCACTTTAAAATTCAGAAAATGAGTTGATGAGAGATAAAAAGGGTATCTCATCACTTGGACATAAAATTTACAGCAATAAGGATATATAAGAACATATCCCAATATAAGAATATATAAATTAAAAGACCTAACAAAAAAGAAGTCTTTTAAAAAGAGGAGGGTGAAAGGTTCCCTTATCGATTTGGGTAACTTTCGAAACGTACACCCCATGAAAGAAGGACTATACAATGTTGATTTAAATACCCATAAACAAAATTATATTACAAAAAGAGTAGAATAATGGGAATTACATACACCACTCAAAGGAGATAGTGACAAATATAGCATGAATCTCACGGGAATAAAAAGTGAGATAAAAACCCCTTACCTCGTTGTAATAAATCGAGTTGTATGACCAAAAGATAATAAACACCAAATGAATATCAGAATACCATGAATATAAATAGAATCATGATAATATATATCAAATGTCAGTACACAATACACCACCTGCAATAAATAAGTGGAGAACAATGGAAATCTCATGGAATTAAAAGTGAGATAAGAAATCCACTTACCTCAAGTCTGACTTGTCTTGTTCATTTCTTTATATTCCTGAATAATAAACCTTGGTCAATTTATAATTGATTAAGTTATTTATTTAAATTTTATTATTCAATTCATATCACATATTATCATGTTATAATAATTAGTTAATTATGTGATTTCATATCATATGTTTTGTCGATGTTCGGTACATGTGTCAAAAATGAACTTGTTTGAAGAGAATTGTCCATGTAGTTATAAGTAAATCATATCTGGAATGGTTTTCATGATTTTAAATATCATATATATCCATTATATATGTATTTAATAATATTCCATAATTTTTTGAGATAAGAAATGAAATGCACCGTTCATGGAGACGGTAGGTTGTACGTACGCATGAACGCTACTTTCATTTTTTGTCATATTAATGGACTTTAAAACTAAATGAGACATAGATATATTATAATTAAATTATAATATATATTATATATAGGTAACATAATTTCATTAATTACATTCTTTATAAATTCCATGTTTGTCATGAACGAGTCACATCACTTGAGGGGGCGGTTGTCCACACTTCCTCATATGAAATTATCGCATTTGCACAACATGCAAAGCATAAAGGTGTGTTTTAAATATAAAATACAGAAGCATAGAGATGACATAAATATAATATATATCATATATAAATATAGTTTCATAATAATTTCCACCATGAGAGGTGTTAAAAGAAGATTGAACAATCATCATTTTGTGAGGAAGTAATTCGCCACCCACAGAAACAGTATGTTCTTTAACCATTAGACGGAGGTGTGTGTAAGTGTAGGTAGAATATTTATCATAAAAAAATACTAGTATATTGATAATAATGGTGTTATTATGGGATCAAATAATAAGAAGATAGTGGTGAGTGAAGAAGGAAAATAAAAGAAAGAAACTCGAGAGAAGACATTACCTCTAAATCGGGTAACTCTTTTTTATTTGAGCAAAGGCTTCCTTGGAAATACTTCTGCCCAAAGTGAGGCTTCTAGGAGTGATAGAGGTATGTAGAGAGATAATATGAGTAGATTTTAGACGAGAGAATGGATTGAGAGGTGTGGGTAAGGGGTAGAGTTGGGGGCCTTTTATAAGAGGGAGGAGGGTCACTTTTGGAAAGTCTTGAAATGTTACTTTATTATAAAATGGATTTTGGATTTTAAAGGTCCCACAATGATATATTTTGAGTATAAGGTGATAAGGGCTCTAAATCCACCCATCCAATAGGATTTTGACAAGTTTAAGTCTTAGATTTTACCTTATATTTTCATTTTATTTAAATCGTTCATTAATGAGGTAATCACTGCATCATCATTGTGTCATAAATAAATTTATTTATTTAATGTCTAAAAATTATAAAAATACCATGATGTAGGAAATAGTTTTATATTTCCAATTACTATTTATATTATAAGATATCATTTATGTAAACAAAATTAAAATTGTTTTACTTAGGATATACAAACCTTTGTTATATTTCTCTTCTTTTTTAAAAATAAAGTCATAAATGTCATTATCACACCCATGTAACTCCATGGGCCCTCAAGTTTGGTAAAAAGCTTCCCATGGTCGTTCATGACTCAAAAAAGAGGATTTGGACACATGTTGGGGTCATTTTATATTATTAGTATATTATTTTATTACCCTTAACTACCCAATTACTAATTAATCATGATAACTAAAGATGATTACCATCGTTACTATTCATAATGTCTAAAAATAAGAGTCTTAATTACATAATTTGGAACTTCTGATTCCAAATATGGAATCCATTTTACTAAATTCCAAACATAGAAATTGCAGTAATTAATTTAAAAATAATTCACGTTGTCACAACCAAAGACGGGTTTTTAAGAAGTAAAATTTATCAAAAGATTGACTGGTTTTTACATCCAATTGAAAAGTGAAATTACTTACAATGAACAAAATTTTATTAAGTGATAAAAATATGATTCAATTACACTTTAAAAACAATTAAAAGGACAATCTAACTATATAATTAAATTAGATGAAAAAGCAGTTTTGAAGTAAAATGCAGTATTTTTCACTATTCATTAAAAATGAACATTTGTCAGAAAAATACCAAAAATTTATCCAAAAGTAAATTTTATATTCCAAATTCAAAAATGATGTACATTTTACCAAATTCAAAACATATAAGTTGCATTAATTAATTTTATAATTAATTCTTGCTGTCAAAACAAATAGCGTGTTTTTAAGAAACAATATCTATCAAAATATTCACACGTGTTTATGTCCAATTTCAAAGAGAAATTAATTCCAATGACCACCATTGGATTAAATGGTAAAAATATATTTTAACTAAACTTTAAACCCAATTAAAAAGATAATCTAACCATATAAATAAATTATATTAAAAAGAGGTTTTGAATTAAAATACAACATTTTCTCTATTCATTAAAAAATGAACTTTATCGGAAGAATAACAAAAGTTTATACAAAGTAAATTTTGATGTCCCAATTCTAAAGAATGATTTTATTTTTTCAAATATAACATATAAAATTGACAAAAAGTGGTTTTAAAAAGGGTTCACCATCAAAATGCGGTTAATCGACCTTTTAAAGAATATTAGAATATTTATGCTTAAAATTGGATTCATTCGCATTTTAAGCTTCTATCATTTATTGGGTAATTGTTAAAATATTTAACAAACATATATAATCATTTTGTAGTTAGTTCTGTTCATTCTCTCCATTACAACGGCTAGGCGTTAACTACCATTTAAAATAATATTATTATATTATTAGTGTGAAATGTAAGATTTCAAAGAAACTCGTTGTTGCGTATTGGGTACGCCATCGAACATAGCATTCCCTTTAAATTAATATTAACATTTTATTCAAAAATATTAATAAATATGAAAATGTCATATTCTTTATTTACCTGGGATGTTACATGAAACCATGTCCACACATAAATTTATGGACTTTAAACTTGGTACATGCATAATGTTGTGAACATAAAATAAGTTTCATACATAACATAGTTATCTTGTGACTTGTCCATCCCTAGAATGAATTAGAGGACTATATAATTCTCATTCCAGACATAAAATAATTAAAAAATTAATATTTTTTCCACAAGATCATACAATATTCATCATATTATAATCCATGGAAATGAAACGAGTTTCATAAAGATTTCATCACAACTTAATTAACCCATGGGAGAAAATAGGTCTTATAGAATTATCCTTAAATCATCATCATTATAAGATATATAAAATAGTAAATTGGATTGTATAGGATCATATCACCACTAAAATGTGGTAATCCTTAAAATATGTTTAAATACATGAAAAATATTTTAAAATATCATTTAAACATTTCCTTGAAAACATGATAAAATAAACTTTTCCACTAGTAAAATTTTAATTAAAAATTTCAAAAATATTGAGAAAATAATTTTCTCTGAAAATAACTAAGTAAACTTTTAAAGTAAGAATCAAAGAAAAGAACAGTCATTATAGTTATAAAATATGTTCATGTTGTATACGATAAAAAAATATTTTTTCACATTTTTGTAAAAAATAAAAATAAAACTTGTTTAGAAAACATTTCGTTAAAAATATTAAATTTAAAAAAATTAAATAACATAAATATTAATGAAAATTACCATTCAAAAACATTTCAACAATAGTAAAAAATCCAATTTTTTTTAAAAATCATGGACATGGAAGAAAAATATCATCGACCAAATACGAAATAAGGTTGAATTTTCTTTAAAAAAATCTTGATCACATTAAAGAGAAAAGAAAAGAAAATGGTACTAATACATAAAAATTATGGTAATGGATATTGGAGTATAAAATATATGGTTTTTAAATTCAATTGTCCATATCATTACTCTCAATGAAAATTTAGCATAGTCAATCCGAAAAGCAATGAGATTATATCATAAACCCTCACCTCTTTGGTAATATCTGAATCAATCCTCAAAAAAGAGAGAGCCTTAAATGGATTTTTATATCCCCATAATTTTCAATACAATAATAATAAAATAAATTCATGGTAATTATATGTGCTATATAAAAGAAACAAGTGGTGAATACGGCATGTGTCTCACCGAAATAAAAGTGTGACAAGAAACCCTTACCTCGGGTCTTGTATTGATTAATATGTATTCATACCTCTTGTATAATAAATTTATATTTATTATAAATATATTATAGAATAATATTCAAACTTATAATACAATATATTATTTACTTATAACATATTATCACCTTTTTATTAACAATTATGTATTAAAATCATTGTTCTGGGTGATAATTGTTCTGTTTCTCATACATGTTTTGATTCATTATTTATGGTACTTGTACATTGATCATGGTTAAATAATATTAATAATGTTAATAAAGTCATAATTTTCATATTTAGTCTGTATACACACTTTTATGACTATTCATATAAAATTTTGATGAAAAATAAATTATATCACTTTGTAGAGATGATAATCTATAAGTTCACATGTGCGATGTTTCTGTATTTCTAAGGATGAAATAAAAAAAATTAAATAATAATTCACATTTAAAAAATTCTAAAAATATCATATTTATCATATTTATTCATTAAATCCATAATTCTAACCCTCAATGTGAATCGATGATGAGAAACAAAATGCATCGCTTCTTAGATGTGGTTGTCCACACGTACACATGAGTGATGTCTTAATTTATCATATGATAGAAAGGAGGCGTCTAATGGATGTTGAATAAATGTAATAAAAATTAATTATATTAAATATAATTAATTAATTATTTTAGTATGGATACCATATATTTATATAAGGTATAAGAAGAAATAATATTGAAATTACTCAGTTAAGAGTTATACCACTTCTTTGAGAGACCTACACTGTCTTACCCTTAATCATTGAAATGATTGTATTTTGGAAAAAAATATATTATATATGATGTTGTTGAGTAAGTTATGAAGTCATTAGGTTAAGTATTTTTAGATATAAAAGTCCCAAAATTTTTGAATAAGGGAAGAGAGGAGGTTCTCTTTTATAAGTGATGGAAATGACACACTTAGAATTACTTAAACAATTAGATAAAATATATATATCACAATCATATAAAATGGAAAAAATAAACCCGAAATTCAAATATAATATGTTATAGGATCTATATAAACTCATAAAATCACATTTAGAAAATTTATGGACATATTTTAATCCATATCTCCCAATTAAATCACTTTAAAACAATTTGAACCTTAACCGTGATGACTCAACTTTTTACCAAGATAACTTAATTATATGTCAAAAAATAAAAGGGGAATTATATTTATTTTTTTTTTGAAATTACTATTAAAAATTTTGAATACATTTTATTATATAAAACTTCTATAGATTCCACAAATTAAATTTAATATAAGAACACAAAACACATGAAAAATCAATTTTTAACAAAATACCTGATTTAAGACTGAAAATATCATTACATCATAATCAAGTAAAAAGTTGGCTTCAAAGAATTTTTTTTGGTTATTTAATAAAAAAAATTAAAAAAAAATCTGTGAATCCAAAACTGAATGTGACCTTCCAACAATACTATTAAATGAAAAGACACAAAGATTGTTTTTAATTTGAATAAAATACAACTTCTCTTCAAAAAAGTCAAGATTAGGTTCCTAAATTATAAATAATGGTTTACAATAAATTATTTAACTCCTAAAATATATATATTTTCATGATCCAAATATAAAATAGGACATAGTCATGTGTTAGAATTATTTTAAAGCTTCATCTCATAGTTTTAACCCAATTTAAACTTTTTTACTAAGATGAAAAATCTTTACCATGGTCACTATCAATAATGAACACAAATTAAGTTTAACCTATTATATTATATTAATTATGATTCAAATATTGAATAAATTTTGTAATATTCAATTTTCATATGTGTCATAAGTTCTCTTTAAAATAAGTACACAAGACACAACAAAACCCACTTTTTATAAAAAAAAAAGTTTTTTTAAGAAAAAAACTGGAATTATTTTATTCCATGCATTGTAAAAACCCTTAGATGAATATTAAAACATTTTATTGAATTTATAATCTACACATTTAATTAAAATCATTCATATATATAAATTAATTTAATTTATTGATATAAAAACACATTATGAGAATAAAAACCAATTTCTCATAAAAACACATCTTTTACCTTCAAATGATTTTATTTTAATTTATAACTAACTAATAACCAGTGAATTCATTTTAAACATGTGTAAAAATACTTTTTAATAATTTTTTGGCCATATTCATACCTACCAATAAAATGGAGATTCAAAAACTATAGCAACCCTCTATTTTCATACATTAACATTACATAACCTTTGTAGAATACTTAAAACATTATACAAAAAGACGCCCAAAGACTGTAGTAGTCTAGTTACTTTGGAAACATGGATACATAAACACTAACACATAAGTGATCTAAATTATCTCCCAATAGGTTCTTTTTTACTATCACCCTACTTAGAAAAATAAAACATAATGCATATCTTCATAACTTGAGGAAGGAAACATAAAAAGGGGTGAGCTCTAATGCTCAGTAATGGTAAACAGGGGAGATATGTAAGCATAATAATGAGTATAAGGGTATGAGAACATGATCATGAAAATAGAATATCATACCATGTATATCAAACATTATATATATGAATCATGGAATAAAGCTTGGCAGTTCATAAGACATGAATCACAAGGAAATAAATAACAAAATCCATAAAATCATAACATAGGAATAAAACATGGAGTTGTGGTAGACACATAATCATATATAATGATTTCCATGGTAGGAAAGGCATTTCTACCAAGACCATATTAGTGGAAAAATTCATTTACTAAATCGAGTTCACACCCGGTTCTAGCCCTATATTACATAACCGGGTTCACCCCTCGTTCCAGCTATAAGATACTGAAGTGAGTTCATTTATCATTATAGTCATGTAATACTGAATCAAGTTCATTTCCCATTCCATCCATGTCTATCTGATGAGATATAAATCATTACCCAATGTATTGAGGGAGATATAGGTTCCACCCATCTCATAATGAAGTCATACATACAAGTTACACAAGATCATAAATAATCATATCATAATCAATGCAATGAAATGAGTATCATAATCATGTAAAAATATCATAATCTATGGAAAAATATATAGGTTTCATATTCAGTTTATCAAAAACATAACCCGTGAAATAGAAACAGATTCCATAAACATATATCCCATGAAATAGAAACAGATTTCATAAAAAACATAACATTAGGCATAACCCTTTCATAGAAAGAATACGAATAAAACCTTTATATCATTTCCTAGAATGGCATCAACAGATGTCATCTTAGATGGAAAATAGTTGTGAAATATATTTCAAAAACACTTCTTGAGGAAAATATAATTTCATCATTGAAAATATCTTTTTAATATATAAACCCATTTGAAAATCATTTTCTTATATAAAACGTAATATCATTCGTCATGGAATGGAAAGATTTTAAGGAGACATTCTTTGACAAATATTTCCCTCATGAACAACAAACTAAGATGAAAATAAAATTACTTCAATTAAATAAAAAGTATGAAGAAATTTTTGTGGAGTATGAATATACCTTTACATGGTTATAAAGTTATTCTATGGATTTCATACTCAACATTAATGCAAGGTTGACCATTTATTTGAAGGGGTTAAGCCAAGTCTCTGAAGGGCACTGGTGTCCTGAAATTTTTATCTATATGATGAAATAGTTTCATGTGCTATCAATACAGAGAAATAATTCTCCAAGTCCTATGTCTTTTAAGGGAATAAATGGAAGAAGAGGAGAACATAGAAAAATATGGGTAAAGGGAATAAGGGAAAGAAGTATTTTCACACATGTGATAATTGTGGAAAGAATCACCCTGGAAAGTTCTTGAAGTAATTATTAGTTTGTTATAAGGGGGGAGATAAGGTTCTCTAGGAAAACAATGCAAAGGAAAGGATAAAAAGGTTGTTATTTAGTGTTACAACTACAAGGATATGGAGCATTACGCAAACGAATTCCCCAAGCATCAAGAGAATATACCTCATAAGAAGCTAAGGGATCAAGGTCAATCTTATGTTATTGATATAACTAAAGTAGAAGGATTAATTATCTCATGTATTTGGATCCTTGAATAGTGTTGTAAAATTATCTTTTTTGATGATTTCTTGGTCATAAGTATTATGGAATCTATAAGGATTGTATTGTGGTACTTCTTTATCAAGGATTTAAAAGCGTGTGTTGCTCGGTATCGATAACCAAGAAAAGTGATTCAGTATAAATTTGAACTTTTTGAAAAACATATGGTTATGGGAAAGATATATCTTAATATGTTCCTAATGTTGATGTAATGAATATTGGATAAAGATATGATTTATATGGATAAAGTAATTTGGGTAATACTAACTACCTTGAAAATTACTCTAAAGTGTTGGATCGTGATCTTTTGGAAAGGTTAACCATTTATGAAATGGTTTAAGTTGATCCTTGGACAAGGTTTTAGAGATTAATGTATTAATTAAACATATGATGAAACCTATGATAAGAAATAAAGTAGAAATAATTCAAGTCACAAAAAAAGGAAAACATGTGTTTATGAATTAGGAATGTATCAAGTATGTATGTTTTCTTATATACCTAGAGATTGAAATAATTCCTCAACTCTAGGAAAAGGATCTTGAAAAAAAATTGACCTATTATAATCATTTTTTATGATATCAATGAAATTTTCTACACATATAGTTTATGGATTTGTGGTCAAAAATTTATCATGAACATTTTCTCTATCACTCTCCATCAGAACTTGATGGTTATATTTTTCTTCCATGTCCATGTTTTTACTAATGTTCTCATATTTGAAAGCCGAATTTTGTAGTGACCTTCACATTTATGTTTCCCTCTTATTAAGAATATATGTTATTAACCCTATTTATGATGTGTGTTTTTCAATAACAGTGTTTTCAAATATCAAACCCTTGATTACCGAGATCATATTTTAATTTCTATGAAGCAATTTATTTAATTTGGGGAGAATGTAACACCCTAAAACTTTATAATATTTTCCTTTTAGAATAAAATAAATTTTGTAAACAGATTTTTTTATATGCAACACTAAGTTAATTTTATGCTACACACAATAATGATATTATCTTGTGGTAAATGAAATACTAATTTTGTTTGTGTTACACAAAATATTGAGTCCCTTCGATAGCTTGTGTTACACATAAGACTGAGTTTTACCGAACTACAATATACTATTAATATTATTATTTAATATAATAGTTATCAAATAGCCATTGTAATGAAATTTATGAAAAGGATTAAATAATTTTATAAAATATTTTTTACATATGTTTATATAATTATTTGGTGTTAGAAATGAATATAGAATCCAATTGAATATAAAGGAAATATTTTTATAAGAACCCCATTTTATGCACCCAAAAGTGTTTTGTCTTAATAAATTAAATTAATTTCTATTAGTGAATGATATTAGTGAAATATATATATTATATATTCAATCAATTTTTTTTACATTCATCCAATAGGTTTTATAGTCATAAGATAAGAATAAATCTAGTTTTATGCATAAAAAGCTATATTTTTCTAAAGGTGGTTTTGTCACCTTTTAATGGAACACCTATTTTAAATATAAATTTTGAAAAATTTATAAATTATATTTGAAAAAATAAACTTCATTTTTTTAAAGAGGGATATCGAAATAATATTAAGGTTAATATTTGGTATTTTTTTGTGAACTTTTTATTTTTTGATGAATAGTGAAAAATATTGAATTTTAATCAAAAATTGTTTTTTCATCTAAATAAATTTTATAGTCAAATTATATTTATAATTATTTTTAAATTTTAATTAGAGAAATTTTACATCTATTAAAACAATTTTGTTCATTGTGATAAATTTTATATTGAATTTCGATATAAAAATATTTCAAACTTTTGAACATTTTCACTTTAAAAAAATGGATTTCTAGTTCCATTTGTGAGATTAATTTTAAATTAATTTCTGTCACTTATATGATTTGAATTTGAAAAAAAATATTCCATATTTTTAATCAGCATAATTTAAAATTTATAGTAAGTTCAACTTAGTTTTTGACCAAAAATATTAGTAAATGAAATTAAAATTAATTACAGTGATTAAGGTGAAAATGAGTTTACATAGTGGATAAACTTTAATCTTAAATGGCCAAATGACCTAGACACTTTTCAAAACCCTATGGTATGGACATATTTCGACCATATCCTATATTGGATCGAATTGGGTTCATTATTGGAGTCACATGATGTAATGGAGACCTCCAAATAGTGTTTACCTTTTTATATTTACAAGAATGTCACTCCTCCGCGATAAAATGGCACTCAACCCCCTCAATTTTCACACCTCTCAACCCCTTTTTCTAGACCAAAACCTTTCTTAATAAACTCCCAAAATCCCTATACTCGTCATGAAAGCCTCAATTTGGGATGAAATTAAACCATGGAAGACTTTTGGTATAAACCAAAAGGATTTACCCATATAAGAGGAAGATAGTGAAACATGTGACAAGTTGAACTTAGGCTAAGGGATTTTCATCTCAATTTTTTACATATGTGAGATAAATTTAACATTCACCACTTACTTATTTTTTGTGGTGTATATAATTCCCCTTTTGATATATAATATCATTAATAATTTTATCTTCATGGTATTTAATGTTTTACTTCGAATTATCTCATCCAAAGGGTTTTGAATTGAAAATTACCAAGTGGTAAAAGTTATATTTGCAATCTAATTTTCTTTTATGATTGTTAACATTCTATTGAAACAATCACATTATTTTAATCATTTTTCATTGGAAATTACATTCATCTTAAATATCCATATTATTGTTTGATGGATATGACTATTGTTTAAACCAAATTCTATTTTTACATATAGTGTTTACTTTTAAAGTTATTTTATTAATTGGGTAAATATTGATAAATCCTCATATTTTACTCAATATGTATATTTGATAAGGCACATTATTTATGAATTAAATTTATTATTCGATATATTAGGAATGTTATGGATGTGCATGACATTGGTTGGGGATCAGTTAAGGAATGCCCCTCAATGCATCGGTAGTCTCATGAGAAGAAATCGGTTAGAGATAAACCCTTCAAGTTTGTTTCTAAGAAAAATCAGATGAGTTTCTACCCACAGACTTAAAATATCTTGAGGATAGATCTTGATGGTATATTGGTTCATGTTCTAGATACATGACATATGATAATTAATTATTTTCTTCATTAGGTATTTAGTTATTATTTTACATGATACTTTAACTATAACAAAATCTATGGATGTATTTTATTCTCAGATTATCTATTAAATAGAATGATTTTTCAGTTATTTACCTTTCCATTTTGATTATGTTTAGTGATTAATTATTTCTTCCACTATACTTAACCCTTATTGATCATTTGATCTCACCCTTATTTTGTTTTTTTCCCCAAGATATGAATATGATTTCTTAGAATGAGTTTCAAGGATGCAATTTATTAGATTTTGTTACGTATTATATTTTATTTTCTATTCACAATATAAAATGGGTATCATGTATGTAATCTATTTTTCCAAAACTGCTAAACTAGCTGGTTCTTTGGGATTTCATTCCTTGTAATCATTTCATTGTAATAAAGTAAGGCACCAGCTCTGGGCTTCTGAGGTTGAGGAGTTATAGCTAAGGCATGTAAAGGATTAAAAAATGATGTAATCCCCTCTAGAAACGTTAGGTGAATCGAGGATCCCAATCAGAGATGATGGTCCTTGGTACTCTATTAATCCTCAACACCTTTTAATGTAATACAACACCTAAACATTTATGACACACAACTCCTGGATCTCTATAAAATAGATTGACTTCATCAGTCAGTCCATGATCACCTAGACAGAATCACATCCTCCCCAGGCCCTAAGTAACCCAATGATGAAACCTATAAATAAATCCTTTAATTTAATAATGGGGACATTGAAAGACTACAACACCCCCCCCCCCTCAGGACACAATTCTATTCTTTTGTATGCTGAAAAACAAGACTCAATTCCACAAAATTTCCCATAAATAACATCATCCCAGGCCACCATATATGCTTACTCAAACCACGATAAATCTTTCACACACCTATATACACTGCTAAGGGTGAGCTATGAATCATATATAGAACTCCCTTATGCATGACCATTATAAAATTCAACCTCCCCTAAAATAATATCCAATTCTGACTAATCTCTAACCACCCTTCTGTAGCATCACCATACCCATCATTGTATCACATTACATTTGCCTCTGATTTTTTCCAATAAGACTCCACTAGTATCTAAATCAATGATGGTTCCACCATGATATGATAAATACAGCATCATCTACTAACTTCCTCACCATCAAGATACATCTCCAGAAGCTCTTTCATCTCTTTCTAAACATACTCAAAATCTCAAACAACATCCCTTCATGACTTTATGATCATCACATCAGCCAAAAAAAATTATTCACCAGGGGAATAAGAGACATCAAAGTCATATTCCTGGAGAAGCACCATCCAACTCTATTAATTTACATTCAAATCCTAGTGAGATAAAAAATACCTTATACTCTTATAGTTTGTGAAGACCACAAAGCGTACACTAATGAGGTAATGTCTCTACATCTTTATGGAAAATACTACTACCACCAACTACAGTTCATGAGTGGAATAGTTAGGCTTCTAGGGATGGATATAGCTGTAAAAATATGAGATTATCACCCTTTTATATATAAAGAAAAAATTTATTCCCATACAGGATACATAAAAAATGTCTTTGAACGTCACATATTCCTTACGCAACAGAAGCAAGGACACACAATTAATACTCCCCTTGATGTAGTTAAATTAATCCAGACACAAATCTATGCAAATAAATTCCTAATCCTTTTGGGTTTCTTCATTAATAGAACCATAGTATTATAGAATACAGACAAAAACCTCGGATAATATCCTACATGTAAAATGATATTTGAAACCTATTCCTCATTTATGGGTTCAACACAAGAAACAAATTCCTCAATCATTGACAATTCCATGACTATAAATAGCTAAGACACTATATTTTCAAGAACTTCTACTACTCACATAAAAAAAATCAATTTTATATCTTTCCATAATGATGATGGTGTTGAAGAACCTCTCATAAAATTATAAAGTGCTTAGTATAAGTCTCCTCTAACTTAGATTATATGGTATTTCATTGATGAACATGTCTAAAAACTGGTTCAGGAAATGACAAAACATAGAGTTTATGATCCCTATGAACATGAGTGAAACATTCATAACCCTGAATGACACAAATACAAACTCGAAGTACCTATACCTATACTAAAATTTAGTATTCAATATATACCCCTCCAACACCCTCATCTGGTAATATCTAGAATGTTGATCAATCTTCAAAAACTAATCGGTTGTCTTTGGCTTTTCAAATAGGTTATATAGCCGTAGAATAGGGTAATGGTTCTTAACCATCACCTAGTTCAACATTTTCTAGTCCATGAACAGCCTCAAACTATTTTATGTCTTATTAGAAAACAATGATGGAGTATCCCAAGGAGATACACTACTCTAGATTAATCCCTTATAGAACTATAATAAACTATCACCCTCAACTTATGTAGCTCTGTAGGTTCTATTTGGTAAGGGTCCAATGAAATAGAGATGAAATCATCTGTAAATCCAACCAAAAATCAATGTCATGTTGAGATGGTAGTTTCGTGACCTTACTTGGGAAGACATCGAGAAAATCCTCAAAAAATATAAGGGTACTCCACTACATGATCCTCCATACAAAAATCCACAAATAGAGAAAATAGAGGCTTTTGGTTATTATCTCCCATTTAATTACCCTTCTCTCCAATGAACACCACTTTCTATCCCCCACATTAAGAAATAAAAATCGCAACCAAAGGAAATCAAAAACTACACACACAAAATAAAACCAATACTTAGATAGAAATCACATTGTTTTCCTGTATTTATAATAGGATGAAGTCACCTAGTGGCTAATGTTTCCTCGTTACCTGTCTACGTTTTAGGCACACATCAATGAACATAGTCTAACCTCTAACTGGCATGGATAACATAAGGGGAACTTAAATACTCTCCACCTTTAGTCCTAATGTGCGGACTAGATAAATTGTAACAAAGTATTTTGATGTTCCACAATCAAACAAGGTAGTCTCTAAGGTAGATTATAAAATGATCATACATCAAAAAACATTTGGCCTCTCTAGTGATGACACCAATATTGCATGCATCTATCTGCACCCATCTCTCAAACCTCACTAATGAATGCCTCCAAGACCATTCTTAGATCGAGGTACCTAGGGATGAGGCCCATCATAGTTCTTACATCTACCAGCTACATCGCCCCTCATTGGGGAATCATCCTACTAACCCAACTATTAAATGAATGTTGGTGGCACCTGCTACTTATGAAACCTTGGTAGAATCTTTTGTTGTTGTAGTTGAAAAGGGTCTTGGTTTTCTATGCCAAACTAACCTCCCTTACTGGCTGGACATTAAGAATGAATATTCCCAGGACCTCTAATATCAAAACACACCAATAAAGATCTCACAATAGATTTGTGGGAACTGGTGGCCCCATATAAAAAATGTAGGTGGTTGTGACTGACTTCATGATGATTGGAACTTTAACTACACTGATATATATGGTTCGTTTATTAAAGCTTCACTAAATGAGAAACTCCATTTTCCTCCCTCTTTAGGGACTCTTCCATGAGAGTGAATTCTCTCAATCACTTCCACTTTCTTCTACACATTAAATTACTTCAGTAGTGTAACTAGTATTACTACATATATGGGAGTTAGATAAAACACCACATCAAGATACCATTATCTAGAATCCTCATCTATAAATTGATTCAAAGAAATATATAGGAGGTCATAAAACCTAATCCCAATCTTCCATACACTCATGCTCCTTTACTAAAGGGAGAGAAATTGCTTCCTCTTTTCCACCATCATCATTGAAGATATGAACTGTAAATAAAAGTCCTTCTGGAAATCAACCTAGGTAAAGGAATCATCCTCCTACTCTCTAATGTATAATTCCACGACTAACATGTTACACCTCACATTTTATTGACCACCAAATAAACCCAACACTCATAAGAATCCCAAATCAGACTGAAGGAAATCTCAAAATCCACAACCAGATATCGATCTCCATATTGGAAACACTCCCCTCATACCTTTATAGACTCTAACATGGGATATCATATAATATCTTCTTCCACAACTCATTTTCATCCATTTGACTTATCCTCTAATGATCGACCGGTTTATCATGTTGAACCTATTCTTTCTAATCTACACATTGATGATGACCCAGATCCAATTCTAAAATTAATCACAAGAAAAAACCTAATCCCTTCTACATTTATTTCATATCATAGATGTCCCTAAAGTATCATGCCATAGATAGTTTCCCTTGCTTACATCATGAGTTGAGCTCTACTTAAACTATTTCCCTACAAGCCAATGCAATCCTCAAAAGTATCTAACCTCAATATTTATCCAATATCTCAACTAAAAGGCCTCAGATACCACTTTATGATGGCCCCCTTCATTGATACCCCTATTGCGTTTTAAATGAATAGAAGGGGTGGCCCTTGAGTCCCATCTCTAGTAGGCCTATAACACTCGAGCTTCAATTATAGTAAGTGAAACTTTTATATTAATGAATCTATAAAAAAATAAAAAAATCAATGTTTCATGGTATAAAAATTCTAATTTAATAATTTTTATATCTATTTTGATCTTAATATGTCAAAATAAGACAAGAATGAAATTTTGAAATTTTCCTTTCGAAATAAGCTTTTATGAATAATTATTGATGTATTATTTACTTATTACACCTTTTATTTATAATAATATGTTATAATATGTGTGATTAAATATATATTGATTATAAATTTTATATAAATAAATTTAATATCATTTGGAAGTAAAAAGTGAATATTTTTTAGAATATGGTTTATAAGTGTATAATGATTTTCCATTTTAATTTATTAAAATAATCCATAGTGATGAATTATTGAAATGAAAGGTATAGATTATATATCTAAATATGTGAATTTAGATTAATATAATGATTATTAATTTTTATATACCTAATGCAATATCATCTTATTCTTAAAAAAATTATTTTTTGAAAAACCTTTTTTTATCACGTTTTGTGGGTTTATTATTAAATTAAAATCTGCATATTATTTTAATTGAATTTGATAAGATAAATTACATATTGTTAATCAGAATAATTGATAATATTTAGTAATTTTAACATAATTTTTTTCATAATGAATTATAAAAACTGTAAAAAAAATGTTATCACGGTTAGGGTTAAATAGGTTTATCGGGGGTAAATCTAAAATAAAAAGGGTTAAAATGACCTAAAAACATGTCTAAATCCTATTAGTTGAATATATATTTACCATAACCTTATAAAATTTGAATATGAGTCATTTCGAATCAATTTTATCATGAATTTAACTTAATAATATTTTAAAATTTTGAAAGATTACAAGTGTGCCACTCACCTCAATTATAAAAAGGAACCTCCTCACCTCAATTAGTCACACCCCTTTAGAAATTTATAATCAAGAAACCCAACCAAAATATCTCACAAAAAACCATGTAAAATTTCTATTTGTATTGGGATTCCCAAAAGTCCACCATCAGGTCTATAAGAGGATATCTAAATGAGTTTTTTCGAAGTGGTAATCATCATAACTGAACTCTTTTATTTTCATTCTTCTTTTACCGACCTTAATTATGTCCAAACCATTCCAATATAATATTACCATTATAACCCATATAATTGGAGGTTATAATGTTAATTTCATAATATTTATCCATCTCTTTCCCCGTCAAATGGGAAACAAATCAATTTCTTATGTGTACAACATATTACCGCCTCGCAAACGAATGTAAATTATTTTATATCACTGCCTCACATGGATATTCATAATGAAAAAAATAATGAATATATATGATAATTATGAAAAAAAATAATGACTCTAAAAATTTAATATACCATCTACATCCTTACCCTTCCACCCGTTAAAAATTATAATGTCACTTTGCGTACGTGTGGACTACAACATTCACGAAGTGATGTGATTCATTTTTCTTGTCCACTTTTCAGAGATGATTTGAAATATGTATAAAATTAATATGTTTGGTGTTTATTTAATTATTAACATTATGGTAATTATTTAAACATGATCAATAAACAAGGAACATAACTTCCAAATCAAAATATATATAATAAATGAATTAGTTAACACCCAAAACAATGATATTACTAAAATATTGTTGACAAATAGGTGATAAAATGTTATTTATGGATTTTATATGGAATTATAAATATATATATGGTTTGGTAATATAATTATAATAAAAATAAATTTATTATATAGGGGGTTAAATCATGTTCGCGTAAGTGGAATCATGAGGTAATAGATTTTGTCTCAATTTTCACTCCATAGATACATATTTGGTATTATACACTTATTTTCATTTGTGTGGTGTATATACTACCCCTATGATGAAATTAAAATGAATATATATTTATTCATGTTGATTAAATTTTCAATTCAAGTTAACTCCTTCAAGGGGTTACAATTTAAAAGTTACCAAAGAGCTAAGATTTTATTTTACAATCTCTTTTTTTTGGATTGCTTATATTTTTCATTGAAGGAATCTTATAATATATCCATCATAAACTCCATCTATTTTATTATCCTATAGATAATTATGGATTTTCCATGTTTTATTCCAAATTTTAATCTCTTTTTCACTTGAATCATGCAAAGAAATGTTTTAAAGAAAACTAATCTTATATCTCTTTTTGATCGGGTATATTTTTCTTCCATGTCTATATTTATCAAAAAAATAAAAAAAACCTCTTTATTTACTAAAAATTTTTATGAAGGAAATTTTATATTATCCATGAATTTTTACATGATTTTAAATTATTATTTATAATTTCTTCTAAATGTTTCATTTTCGGCAATCTTTACTAAAATTCAAAAGGAATGTTCCTTTTTGATATATATGGAATTAATGGATTTTACTGCCTTCATAAATATTTTACACTATTTAGCTCCCTCTCTTTGTTTTCAATGGTTTTAAAAATAAAATTATTTAATGAAAGGTTATATTAATATTTCTCTTCCATTTTATTTTATTCTCCAAAATACGTGATTTTATTACTAAACATTTATTTATAATGAATTGATGGTCATATTTTATCTCTTATTTTTTTTGTTCATTAACTTTCTCATGAATCATTTGTTTTCCTATTATCATATTTCATTTGACCTTCCATTTCACTTCCATATCCATATTTTGTGTCATGAATAAGCTTATTTCTTAAACTGTATACAATTTCTTCATATGGTGTTTTACTATGAATGTTATTTGTTTATTAGGGGAAATTTTAATATTCCATATTATTTTCTCAATATGTATATTTATTGGTAAAGAATATTTTTTATGGATTAAGTTAATGATTAAATATATGATGAATGCATTGGGCATGCAGTGACAAATAGGGACTAGAATTACATAGTTCATCAATGTATCGACAGGTCTTATGAGACAAACTAGTTGGCTAAACATATTAAATGGGTTTTTGGTGTGCACATATCCATCATTTAAATTGTCTTGGCTCAAGGTCTTGATAGTAATGCCATCTTGATGTCTGAGATCATGAATTTCATCGTTATTCATTTCCTTCCTTAAGAATCCAATAGTTATTATCCATGATATTATTACATTGGTATTATCCTTCGATGTATTTAATTATCAATTTATTGATTAAATGGCATGTGTTTTCAGTTATTTACCTTACCGTGTTGATTATGCGTTACCTACACAAGATATATTCTGTGACATGTAACCCTTACTGAGCATTTTATCTCACCCTTACTTTATTTTTCTTTCCTCGAGATATGAAGAATGAATCTATGAATGATATTCAAGGATGAAGAATATTCAATTTTACTGTGTTTTATATTTTATTTCAAATGTATAATGGGAATCAAGAATGTATCTTGATATTAAAGAATGCTAAACTAATTGATCCTTGGTGATGTGATCCCTATATATTATTCTAATGTAATAAAGTAGACACATACTCTAGGTTGCAAGAGTTGGGGTTATTACAAGGCCCCTTATTGATGTGATCCCTAGTATCCCACTGGGTCCAATATCTTGTACTGGAATCAATCATCATCCTATTCAACATCCACCTCATCATTACATCGATCCACCACCATATAGCCTAGGCAGTAGGGTATCATGATAGGGAAGCACATAAACCTCGTTCCATCGGGCTACCACACATGACCACCACCACACATACCCATTTCAACACTAGGGAATGTCGCCAATTGTTCCATCATCATATTATAGGTTCTTTAACCAACTACAGTACCCCCCGATACTACTGTTGAAGGGTGGGCACATAAGAGGTTGGAAATCAGGTCATCTATTCTATCACCAAGTAGGATGTTTATAAAAAACCAAAAAACATTTGGGTGTCAGTACATATTACTTGGTGCATATAGGGTGTGTAGAAATAGCATGAAATACAATGATAGTAGATAGCACATAAAACCCAACCTAGGTGTTCATATTTAACTCAATTAGCATAACCTATAACACTTTTACATCACTGCATCACATCTTCCACCAACCGCTTCCACTACTAAAATACATCATCACAAACAAACATCCACAAAACATGACCCAAAATTACACTTTCCATTTACAACCCTACCAGATTCAAGATTTTTATTCTATCATCCAAGGTTTTTTATTAAATTATTTAAGCCCACATTCAATCCACCCATATCTTATTTCATTCTAACCCACTTTTTATCACTCAATTCATTAATGAATTGACATTTAATTAACTTCATCACACGTATATTCAATTTATATCCCATGTTAATAAAACTTCATCATAATTAACCTTATCCCATTTTTATTTAGAAAAATAAAAACAAGCCACGCCATATAAAAACCCATTTGTCTCATAACAACACTATACCTCTTTCCCTTTTCACCACAAAAACCCAACTATCAGACATTAAAAGCCATAAACAACCCACCACAACTCCCATAATGTATGTAACTTGAAATAATGATAGAAATACTAAGAAAAATTTCATAGTTGAGCCGATCCCACTATTACCATACATGCCCCAAAAAGTTTCACACAATCACAAGAGAAACATTGCAAGAATATCGTCCCATACAACATAATATTCATCTTCTGTAGTTTCTCCTACTTCAAATTAGATGGGATTTCAATTAATTTAATTATATCTTTTCTTATGGGTACATTCATAAAATTAAATAATTAAACACAAAACATATTTTTTAGAAATGTGTATGTAGTTAAACATTTACAAAATATGGGTTCAACAACAAACACAACAAGGGTTCACGATTTCACCATAGTTGAATCACACATACATCTGAACAATAAAAATGATTTTCTACATTAGAAATAGTAGGTATATGGGAATAGTGTCATAAGAAAAAAATCAAAAAAGTATGTGAACACATGATAGTATTCCCTTACCCTTCAATTTTAGTTCACACTGTTCATTACCTTAAGTAATTTTGTACTATCCATCCAAAGGAAAAGAATGTGTGGTGGAATTGTAGATACACCAATAATAAGGAGATAACTAGGATTCCCTACCTCGAAAAAATAATCTGGATTCACTGTGTAAGGACAAGGTGAAGAAGATACAACCACAAGATCAAAACTGCACCAAAATATTGTTAATAACCTAGAAGGCGACATTCATCACCAATCTCTGGCTACAACAACACTTAAACTGATCATTCCAACATCACAACACATTACAGATAGGGAAGAAGAGAGGAAATAAGTGATGAATGAAGAGGAACTCCCCATGGATATTCCAATAATAAATATTTGGAAACTATGAATCAAACCCACATACAAAGGTGTGATGTGCCTCTAAAAACTAAACCTTGGTTACCTAGGATTCATGAGAGGTGTCTGAGGAATAGTGATATTCAAAGGGGGGCGAGAATTTATAACCAGATGATTAATTAATGGATTGTGATGTAGAATACATTTCCAAAGTGTAATCATCATGTTTTCACCTAATTTTATGGTGTAACACCTAGAGTGATACACCACAGTCACCCTCATCCCAACTGGCCTTTAGGATCTGCATTGCAAGTTTTGTCTAGATCCTATCTACTAGGGCAAGTCTATGGTGCATCCTGACCACTATAATGAAACTACCTTCAAAAAAAGATACATAATACTAACCTCTCTGGGCCTCCATGTCGTAGACTCACTCCACACCGCAGTCACCTATCAGGAGGCATTGGTTGGGGAAACTTGATCTCTCAAGCCCCTACGCAACAACTAGCCTCTATAATTTAATCATTCATGAATTGGAAGAGGAACCAAAACCCATAATCACAAACCCCACACCATAATATTGCAACTACACTATAAAACCCACCGTATGATGAAAACCTCACCTCTATCCTGCAAGCTCCTCTCTAGCTAAGATTTTAGCGCTTACTCCATTGGATTCTTCTCAATCCTCTCACAGGCACCTCCAGCACAAAAAACTCACCATGTAATAGCTCAAGAAGATTTTAATCATTACATTTATATCAAAATATAACCTTAAAGAACCTACCTTGACTACCCTGATTGAAGAACTGACTGCAAATCATTTTTTTTTCCTTTTCAAATGGCCGGTTTAAGGGTTGTCGGTACCCAATTACATATCAAGTCAAAACAACAGCATCAAACACTTGAAATCTCACAACTACAGAGATCCACCATTGCCAACATTTCAACAGATTCACCAACATAGACTTCACCATCAAGGGAGATCACCACATCACCATTTCACCATCACTTCACCATCACCATATCACCATTTGACCATCACAAAACAACCGAAAAGGGTACACATCCCTCAGCAATCAACGCTGGAGCCAAAGCCAGAAGCACCTCATCTTAAGGGGTAGAGCCAAGGTGAACTCTCCCACAACATAACCACTGGAACCGAAGCCAGAAGCACAACCTCGGACAATGACGACACCGAAGAAACACCATCGCGCAAAGAAAATAAAGAACATAGAACTCCTTACCGGTAAGACCGACGGACGCCTGAAAGAAACCCCGGAACCCAGATCCTTCCCCCTCCAAGCCAAACCGGAACCGTCGCAAACTCACACCGACAGCTCGTCAGAGACGCCACCTAGGCGCGCCAGGCCGATTCGAGAGGCCAGATCCACACCGAGGGACATCGTCGCCGCAAAAGGGACGTTGAACCGCGCCAGATCCACCAAACCACAAAGAGTGACATAATATGATTCAATTATAACCTCAAGTTTTCTAAAAAAAATAAATTGTTTAGAGGATATGATCAACCATAATCAATAGATGTAGAACATCATTGGAATAAAAAATAAAAATGAAAAAAATATGAAAAAGAATGAGAATATATTAATAACATGATTTACCTACACAAAAACAATACTCCAATACAACTATACTACATGCTTCAACTCATGGACATCCTATTTATACCGTCTTCAAGGTATTAGATAAACTAGAGAATTTAATCAATTGTTCACCATCAATACCACCATAAATAATCTAAATTGAATGTTGACCATCCTATAATCATAGAAAAGTCTTGGTCTACCATATATAGTTGTTTGTATATCCAATATATGACCCACACCTCTTCATATAAAACAAAAAACGTCATGGTTACCATTTTATATAATGTCCCTCATCTAAATATATGTACAATTTATTTAAAGATATAGTTTAAGACCAAAAACTACTTTTATTGCAATAAAGATATACAAAGACTCACACAAACCCATCATGTCCAATATAACTTCCATCATGACTCACACAAACCCATCATATCCAATATGAAAAAATGTGACAAATGGCCCCATACCTACAAGTATACCCTGCAATAATTATAATCATTGCCAAATCATAGTTAGTAAATGATTATGATATACCACATACCTATCATTAATGACACAATCCATACATATTCATACTCTACACATCTATACTTGAAAATTTATCTATGATACCATTTTTTATGATTTGAAACCATAGGGACCCCACTATTGAAATTATTCAATATTCTCAATATATGGTTTTAAGTGGAATCAAGTTAATATCCACTAGAAAATGGATTCAAAAATAATCGATGGGCATCAAGTCCCCATGAATTTTCATGAGATAGTATATAGAATCCTCAGTGTAAAAAAACTATTACTAATGTTATAATCAATGAGATATATTGTTAATACTCCAAAAAAAACAGAACCAATGAGTTTGATTCACCCGAATAATTACTCAAGAATAATATATCTTAGTAGAAGTCTAATATTTTGGGTATAACCTAGGGTCTAGTCACCAGATCATAGCCTATTGGATGTGAGAATTAGGGGTCACTTTTTTTTATCACTTTCTTTTTGTGAGTCATGATGGAATTGAGTTATGAAAATATGTGCATTTGTATGATAATGTTCTATTAAAGCAGACTCACAGATAGAGGTCCTTGTAGATCAACTACGACACCCGCATCCGGAGTGGTGCCCACTACTGCCACTCGATTGATATTATATTTCAATGATAATGAGAGATCGACAGAGCCTTTACCACCCCTTGAGCACAAAGAATGCACTTGTCATTCTTCACAGGGAACTTGCAAAGAGTGAAAGGTCCATTGATGTTGTCACGCTGAATGACAACCTCAAACATCCCCACCCATATCCATTGCCATATACCACCACATCATCATGCTTTCCATGTCAATATAATATTTCCATTGAGCATGCATCATAAATGGCATAACTATCATGGCATGACAAAATATATCAATGACAAATCAACACACATATAAGGAGTGCAAATCTTAAATAAATAGCAACATCATCTTAACATATCAGTTTTCAAAAAATACGCAAATCTTTTGAGAAAAAAATATATAATTATCAAATTGAAAAAAACAAGTTTGGATCGCTTCAAAATTAGACGGGCAAAAGGATCATGGCCTTTAAACTCACGTCCACCGTTAATTGAATTAAGATCCTCTCACTACATGCATTGTTGTACACATACATACAACACAATGCTTTTATCTATCATCAAATTTTATATCAAAAAGATCTACACAGCTGAACCACTCATTTCGTAATTAAAAACATAAGCACCAAACCAAGATTGAAGGTACACTTACAATTCACCATGTGAGTCATTGATGCCGGGCTCATTTGTCGAGGCCTTTAAGGTTCTGAAATAGCTCGGGAAGGTGGGCATTCGTGAGCCTCGTCCTCTTGTTGATCTCCTTGCTCTTCTTCGGCTTCGGCTTGTTCGGAATGCCATGGAGCTGGGCAGAGGCCCTCCTCTCGGCAGTATTGGTGGCAGGTTTTATACCATTCTTCAGCAGATATCGCTCAATGTCGAGCATGTCACGTGGCAGCTCGATCTCACGGATGAGCTGCTTGATGTCATCGTCCACCTTGATGACCACGCGTGGGTCGTTTGGATATGCGATATCTTCTTGTGAATCGAAATTCGATAACAACCATATCTTCCCCGCAGCTTTCAGTGCCTGCCAAATTTAATACATGAGCAACCCAACCCGAACTCGAGCAACAATTGGTAACCCAGCCTCTGACCCAAATGACTTGGCTATAATATAATATACTGATTTTAAGAACATCTAAAAATATGGACGGTTTTCATTAGATATAGCAATTTTGAACCTGACACGAGTTAGGCAGGTTTGGATCAAGCATAAATAGGTTTGTGTTGTGATCAGGTTGAGTAATCTGCAAATAATATTAAGGTCGGATTCAAGTTGACCATTTCTGACCTGTCTAACCCGTGTAAACCAGTTAAAAATATGACTATAAAATATTAAAATAATAATAATAATTTATCTTATAATATACTTTATCTTATAATCAACTTAATTTGAAATAATTCAAATGTATTTACAACATATTTATTATAAATGGTTTACGATGATCGAGTTGCAACTTGGATAACATATGTTTCGTATTAATTAGGTTAGTTTTAATTTAAATGAGATAATTGGATTCGGTTAGGTCATTGAGTTGGATCCGGTCAACCCATTTAATTAAATGGATCAAGTTATGAACTAAAAATAAGATACACTATAAGAGTTGTTAAATCAAAATGCAAGGCTAAAAAACACACCCACCCCCGTCCCAAGCATTTTATTTGAATTTTATAAACTATGCTTAAGAAAGGTAAAACATGAATATAGGAACCAAATGAAAAGTTAATATAGAAATCACTTTCCTCCAACCAATCAAATAAGTGAATGATTCATAATTTGTTTTCCTTGCTTTCAATGATTTCGACTTCAAAAGAAAAATCAGCTTAGGCCATCAATAAAAAATAAGTTAAAAATGATTTCAAAAATGATAAAACCAACAGATGATAGGAATGCATAAACCTGCAAATCCTCCATCACAGTTGGGTATGCATCCTTGAGATCAATGACAGCAATGCCCTCTGGAAATTTCCGAATTAAATGGAGTAGTTGTTCTTTATCCTTCAGATTGTGCTTGGACTATAATAAATAAAAAAACAATTGTTTAGACATTGTTAGCATTACCCTAACTAGTAGCGCGAAAAATATCAAGTACCTTGTAGGCGAAGCACTTCCCATCATACTTGACTTTAGGATTATTTCTCAAACTATCAAAGACAGCTTTGTTAGCATTGACATCAACATAACTCACTTCATTGATTTGCTCTGCTGTAAAGGCTTGCCTTGTCTTCAAATATGTAAACAAAAAGAATAATAAACCAGGGAATGGAAAATATATTTTAATTATGAAGTATGATGCAAATACATCAATTTGAAATGCATGTATTTTTTTCCAGTTTGGGACTTGGAAGTGATGAAATTCAATAAAAAAATGAATACAAACAGTTAGCTTTATTTATAGAGTAGGATATAACTCAATCAATTTGAAATCACCACTAACAATTCAAGGATTTCACTGCAGGACCATCCCTCCGGTCTTTTTGCCTTTTTGGACCCTTGATGAAGAAAAAAAGATTTGATGACACTAGGAGCCTCCTATCACTTTGTTCTGTTTTTTGTATAGATTCTCAGGTATCGGATTGTCATTCAAGATATGATAAATTTTTTGGTGGCCAAGTTAGAGTGATGTGAATAGATCAATTGGTTGGAGGCTTGAAGACCTAAACTCAAATTGGTTTCAAATAAATGTGTTAGAGGTTAAGTTGTGTGGAGTCCCACATCGGAAGTATTTTGTCAACTTTATTATTCATTATAAATAGACACCAAGGCCTCTCTTAAAAGTGATCTTGGGTATTCGGTTCACCTCTCTTCCATTTCTACATGGTATAAAAGGAAGTCTAACCCTAGACCTTCATCCCGTCTCTTTTTTTTCCTCGGAGCCAGGCCCTTGGTCGTCATCACAACAGCGCCGCCCCCTGCGCGACGACCGACAGTCCTCTTCTGCGCCTCAGTACCTGCGTGATGGCGATGATTCCCTTCCGCCACACGCTACTGCACGACACCCCCTCGTCGTCGAGTCCATCTCTGTCGGCCGAAGAGGACCACACAGAGCCCGACCCCGCCGCTTGTTCGACCTCGACACCACCGCCACCGATGGCCCTCCTCGCGCATTACCTCCGTCTCCCAGCAGCAACGACGATCCTTGTGCACCGCCCTCCTTGTCGCGCATCCCTCGGCCTGGTCCCAACAAGTGCGCTCGCCATCCGCAGAGCCGCCTAAACGCACAACCTCATCTTCCTGCGCACGCCCTCGTCTTCCTGATGCCATCGTGTTTCCCCTATCCGACGAACTCCTGAGCGTCGCCCTCCCTGTGCGCCGCCCTCCCTATGCAACCCTCTACTCCAAAGTGAGGTCCAGATCCAAGCGACCCAGGCGTCTCCATCCTGCGCGAAATCCTTCCCCGACCGCCATTGAACCCCCACATGCCCCCTTATCCTGGTCGCCCACTTCAGTCGCTAGTGTGCTCGATGTCACCGCTCTTTTGTTCCTGCTGCGCACGCTTTCTGTTGTCAACGTCTCCACTAGTGTGTCCCCTTCTCTGCTGCAGAATGGATTCTTTGTCTCTATCAGGTTCTCCGCTGCTCCTTGTTGTTTCTCAAACCTTTGCTGTCAACCACAATTTAGGGTCCACAAAAGATGGACGACGTTTCACCTCGGCAATCTGGGACCGCAAAGTTGGAAGCCGTATCACCCGACCTTTTGGGTCCGCTAGTCGGGTGTCGTATCACCTTGCCGTTTTGAGACCATTTTTCGGTCGTCTTTTCATTCAACATCTTGAAGCAAGGGTCGTCCTCAGCAAGGGAGTATGAGAGTTCTAGGATGGTCATCTTTCCTTTGGCAGTCATGGGCGGGAGCGCAATAGGTGGAACAAAACCAGTGGGCAGTGCATACGGCCGTTGTTCTATGATTGACACATCTTTTTCAACGGCATCATCCACCATTTCATTTTGAGAGGCAGTGCATACGGGCGTTGTTCTACGGTGGACACATCTTTTTCCTTACGTTTGTCATGGGATAAGAAACAAGGGTCATACAGCGTTATAAAACAATATCTAGATAATGGTCCACACAATATGAGGAATTCCCTCATTATCCATATAAGCTTCAACATTTCCATTACCAATTTTTATATATCAAAATTTATCTTGAAAAAATTACTTCAACATCTAGGGTCGTACCATTCCATCCTACTACTTGAAGAGATAATGGAAGAATTGTAGCACTTGTTAACTTCTCCTTCAAACTCTCAAAGGCTTCTTGGCATTCATCCGGCATGAAAAATCAAAATGCTTTTCAGGCATTTCCTCATATCCCGTGATCCAGCTAACCAATATTAGTCATCTTTCCAAGCATGTGATTACTTCAAAATGTAAAATACAGTCTAAAGCTAATGACTTTGTTTGGTAAGGTGCCAATAAGGGAGACGAAGTTGAGCTGCAAATTTGGAGAAGAGCCATAACCATATCTTCATTACACCCTTGGGCTAGAAACTGGCGAAACATATATGCAAACTCGTGTGTGCATGTAGATGAATCGTGTTCTTGGAATGAAGGACAAGAACCTGCTATATTTCCTATGAGATCCTCCATGTTTTTCTTAAATTAAAATTTATGTTAATAAAATTTAGAAACCGCAACAATGGAAACATGATGAATCTTAGCTCACTACCTTATTCCAAACTGAATAGAGGGTTTCCAATTATAGACAAAGAAATTAATCCAATTCACTAGCTTCATTGGAGGGCCGACACATAATATTTTAAATAAAAGATTCAAAATTGTGTAGAGAACAAACCTCTAGTAAAAGATCTATGACACGCTTGATCTGAGCTCCAACAGGTGCCTTCCTTATGTTGTTTATGTGTTGAAGCCTCTCAGTATCATTGGAGAATTTGACCGGGGCAGAAGCTTTTATCAGATCTGAAGACAATCCACTAGCAGAAGCAACCTTCTGCAGCGTCGAGGCATTGGAGGATTTGGCAGCTATGTTTGTGAGATTTGTTTGACACTTCTCTTGCTGCTTCTTAAACTTACTTAAACTTTCTTGCAATGCCATCTGGGATAACAAAAGCTTGATGTTAACCTAAATACTTGAAATTATAGAACTAAAACAATCTATGAAAAAAATGGTAACAGTGATTCTATATTCATGACCAAAAAATACATAATCTTTAAATTATCTGGGTATCTTGAAGTGTCTCCATCATGCTAAAACAACTCTTCGTTATTATTTTTTCAAGAAAAAATTCAAGAGAAAGAAGTATGATATAAGTACTGCAAAAAAAACAACATAAAAATTGAAGAAATTGAAAGTATATGTAAGGCCAGACAACAAAAATTCAGTCTCTATTTAATGAACATGCCAAACCATGCAAATAGCTAAGCAATGCAGGGTTGCAGAAGAAAAATACTACACCATAGTCAAACAGTTGGGGTTTGATCATGCGTGATAAAACAAACAAAGCAGAACGCCAATAATATAAAATGTACCCAGCTACGTTTAAAAACACACAAATACAACAACAGTATCCTCCCAAAACAAAAATTACTCCAGTATTCATAAATACAAGTTAAAGTTAGGGCTCAGTTCGCTTAAAATGGTTCTTTTTTTTCAAAAACCAAATTAACCAAATTAAATTTATTTAATAACCAAACCGACTGATTTAATTACCAAAACCAAATTAACCGAGCCTGAATTAACCTGTTAAATTTGACAAATTCGAATTAACCAAAATAAGGTAGACAAAAACAGCAACATAAACCCACATAAAAAAGTTGCTGTAAAAAAACTGGCATATGAACATGAATCCCACTGTCATAATAAACACACGTGCACACAACATAACAAAAAAAACTGTCATATGAACATGAATCTCACTGTCAAAGTCCCTATTTGCCAAAAAAAAACAAGTTTGGAAAAAAAAATTGTCATAATAAACACACACACACAACATAAAATAAAAAAACTGGCATATGAACATGAATACCACTGTCTGCATTTGGAACCTTTAGTAAATTGACATATTAAAGAAAAACACTCACTGTTATGAATACCACTGTCCGCATTTGTAAAGTATGCTGCTCGTTCCATTACTTGGTTTAATCTCCTCCTCCCGACAGTTACTAAAACCTACCCGAATTTGGGCGGTGGACAGAGGGAAGGTTTTAGGACAGTGGTAATTTACTGCAGGCTCCAAATGCAGACAGTGGTATTCATGTTCATATGTCAGTTTTTTATTTTATGTTGTGCGTGTGTTTATTATGACAAATTTTCTTCCAAGATGGTTTTATTTTTGACAAATAGGGACTTTGACAGTGAAATCCATGTTGTTATGGCGGGGAACATAAAATATGATTCAAAGATATGCAAAGATATAACCAAAACTGTTGAAAATATGAATTAATCTTATGCATCTAAAATATGAAAAGGATGAAGATCCAAGAATATATCACATGAATTCTGGAAAAGTGATCAAAGCCCATGAATCATTTAAAATTTCAAAATCAACAAACTAAACCTAAAGGTTCAATGGATCGAGAACAGACCAAGATACAGAATACTCGATCAAAACAGTTCGGAGACCAAGGAAGAGGCCGAGGCGAAGTCAGAGGCGAAGTCGGAGGCCAAGGAGACAGGCAGCGGTGCGGAGAGAGGGACGGGATAATGATGGGCAGCGGTGCGAGAGGAGACATGTTTTAGTACATGTAATGCAAGTGAGGGGATCTAATGGTTTGGAATAACATTTTTACTTAGGTACTTCCATATTTTAAATTTATCTATAACTATGTTCAATAAATAATAAATGAGTAAATGTATTTATACACATCTATTTATCTACAAATATGTTCAATAAATAATAAATAAGTAAATATATTTATACACATCTATTTGTGTGTGTGCATTTTTGTATTTAATGATATCTTTTAAATATGCATGATATTGATTTTAAAATATTATATTCAAATAATATAACATATATTATCGCACTAACGATATGCATTTTTTCATTTAATTTACGATATACATGTTTGCATGTAATTATTATTACTAATAATTTTTTTTTAAAATAACTAAATATAATACTTTTATTTATCTATGCATCCAATAATATATTGTATATTTCTTTAATTTTTAATCTACTATATATATACACACATTTAAATATATTCAACCGTATTTATTAATATTTTAAAATATAATTATATATATATTTGTAATCAACTATAATTTTCTGGATAAAAATATTATTATTTTATACATTATTCAAAATATTATTAATAGTAAATTTTGTTAAATTTAATTAACAAAAGTAATATAATTTACACTTAAATAACTAATAAAATATTGTAAACTTATGTTAAATATAATAAAATTATTTAAGTATATGTACATGTTTTGATGCAGTTGGGGTGGCGCCTTACTGGTAAATCTCATATTTTTGCATCCAAAAGACCAGAGTTCAAATCTTGACAACCCCCCTAGGGGGTTTTATGATGCAGACAGTGACGTGAGCATGACGCATATAACAACCATGCTTTTGATTACACATTAATATATGTTTTATTACATAAAATTACACTTAATACAACCCAAAAGATTGAGAAGTTTAGTGTCTTTGAGAATTAGGTACATTACATAACAACTTATAACATGGGATACAAAATATTATTGAACACTTCCTCAACATGATCATAATATTCCAACGAACTTAAAACAGCATGGGATATCCTGAGCACAAACATAAGCAAGTGGTGAGTTATAAAACCCGGTAAGGGAATAAACAAGGCATAACATGGAGAAAATAATACATGTTAGACAATAGACATATCAATAGAGCATAAAAAGAACATGGATAATAAAGCATGATATAGCATGATAATCATAACATGAGAAATGTGACAACAACTTAAAACATTGAATCATGAGCATGAGTCAAGGCTAAATCCTCCAAGACCTCATGGTGGACAAAGTCCCATAAAGGAATATGGTTCACTCTCTGTCCCAACGTGACGTATCATGATACTAAATATTACCCAATACATTGGAGCGCTATCTGGGCGCACCCATTATATTCATTTCATTCTCATGCTCAAGTGTGCCAAATAGATCATACAACATGAGTTTATTCATTATCATAATTTATTCCACGATTAAGGAGTGTGGAATACATATAAGTTCTGAATCAATAATTATATGTGCATAAAGGTGAATACCCTTGATAGAAAAATGAGTATGATATTCACTACACAATTATTTTGGAATAGAAAATTGTGGTGAAATTTCGGCAGTATAATGATGCTACATAAAAATTCATAAAAATGGCTGATGTGAGCGAAATGAGTCTCTCATCATTTAAACATCAAATGACAGTAATGAGGACATGGAAGGACATGCCCCAATGATTAGCCACTAAATGAGGCTAATATTCATTGTTAATATATATAATATTCATGTGCTTTATTATTCATAAACACTAGTTTAGTGCATTTTACACTTTGAACATCATTTCACATTATGATTGTAATTCCTTCTTAAAATGCACTATTATGTGGTACATTTTTTAACATCATTTAAAGTACCCAATGATTCATCTGATTTTAAGGAATCTAATTATACATATTTTAATTTGATATTTTGATAAATTGATCTAAACTTCAATATGAACATGTTTGATTCAGGGATCAATGGAGAATTCATAGAAGAAGATGATGATATTTTGTGATGAAAGGAAACAATTCTGGAGAAGTCAGATTGGACACTAGCCCACTGATGAGAATGTGGGGCCCAACATACAGGCCCAATGAATCCCAAATTTCGTGGGATGCTTTAAGACATGTATAGGAACAAATCACTCTTCAGGATCCAATGCTAATTCGGCCTCCATGGTGGTCATTAAGGCGGCCCAAGTTAGAGATAAAATTCTGGACCAGATTCTGCGGCCCCGAAAAATAGTTCACTAATCTATTCATATCTCCGAATCCACATCTTCAAATGGACCCAAATTTTACAGGAGGTTAGAAGACATCCGAGAATCCATTTTCTTCTTCTATGGCCCACTCTGATTCAGCCATCTAGAAGGTCTTCCAAGCGTATCTGTTCGGTGGATGAAAGTTGGATGCCACCTCGGGTCAAGTGTGGAAAAGTCCAAGTTCCACAAGCTTTCCACCACCCTAGGCCTACCATAATCAAGTGGGATGCTTTGTACTGTTGGAGTCTCAACTCAAGGCTCCCAAAATTCCTATTTAAGGCAATGGTGGTGGAGGAGTTGATTATCTTTGGTGCTTTGTTCAATTGTAATGTTATGCTGCGATTTTGTTGTCTCAAGTTTGTCTTTCACGTGTAAGTTGTTCAATTCACTTTAGTTTCTTAATAAAAGCTCTTCTTTTCCTCATATTCTATTGTTCTTCATATCACTTTGATACCGTTGGTTTAAGGTGTGAATTTATTCACACCAAACCTTGTGAAATTATTCACACAACGGTGGAGTGATCATTTTCTTTTTATTGTTTTCTTTACTTCTTCAATTCCTCCCTCATTAGTCTACTTCCCGCTTCCATTGAAACCATAGAATCAATGGAGGGCTAACCCACTTATGGGTTGATCCAAGGGAGTAGAAAGGGGCTGGATTGGATGTTATTTATCACCCCATTAATGTCTAATCACTTCTTTAATTGAGATTTTTATTTGATGATTTTTAAACTCCATCATCCTTGTTGAATTTAAGGTCGCACGCTTCAAGTGCTAATACGAACCTTTACCTTGAAGTGCTCAAAACTTTGATCCTTTAAGTGTATAGGTGATTAGTATTAAAGGGTGTAGGTATTAAACCAGTAAGTGATGATGTTGTTTTATCTTCTTAAATGAACTCATCTCAAATATAAGAAATTGAAATCATTTAAAAGGAAATACGTCCAATCCACCCCAAGTGATAACCTAGGATCAACTCACTCTTTTAAATTGAATTCACTTAAGTCTCTTAGAGTTCATTTAAAACCATCTTAAATCAACCCAAGTTGGCCACTTCATAGCAAAAAAACAATCCATAGAATGTATGTATATGTAGGTTACTTCTTAGGTCTCTGAGGATTCGATAACTGAAAGAGCGTTGTCGTGGGCGCCCTCAAATGATTAGTGTGATTTTGGGGTACTTAGGTGCAGTAGAGTGGCTGACCAAGGTCGTCTCTCAAAGGAGGAAGTGAATTAAAACAACTTTTCAGAGGTATTCTAAAAATAAAAGAGAATAAAATTGAAACACTACTTAAAAGGATGGGGGTTGTTTATTGTTTATAAATCTAGAAAAAGTTTGCTGGAACAAGATTGCATTTTTTTTTGTTTTTAGTTTTAAAATGAAGTTTGATTAAAAAGACACAACAAGAAGATGTTTTTTTAGAAAATATTTTAAAAGACGTAATCGATCTAACTCTACCTCTTCACTCTATTATTAATCATTATCATTTAAATTAACATTCACTTAATTATGATCTCTTAATTTTTTAAATCCCGAACCCTACGAGAATTAACTTTACCACGAAAATGAAGTGAATTTAACCCTAGGCTAACTTCGGAACATGCAATCGCAACACCTTGCTTTGATTGATGTTTTAAGATTAGCTTATGGTCAGTGGTAAATTAAGGCACACAAACACTCTGGAAATGAGGATTAATTGAGTTTAGGGATTGTATTTGAACTCTATAAATTGATCCTGTGTGGTCTTGTATTACCGATTAAGATCGCACTCTCACAATTCACACAAATCCCGACCTCGCGCGTTTTGTGTTAATTGTTCAAGTGCTCACTTAGTTTCTTATATTTTGAAAACTCAATTAATGGATCATGTTTAGTGAATTAAATTAGATCATTGATTCAAAATAAATGAATGAAGAAGGTGAGAGGTAGATCAATTACTAAAAAGAACTACTCTTCCATGGGCGGTGTAGACATCGTAGATGTGAATTGCATTTGCAACGGTTTAGAATGGGTATAACCCAATCACGCTTCTACGATTGAGTTCCAGCCCAAATAGGAAGATTAATGATGTCACGACCCGACCCTACCCGGGCTCGAGCCGCAACTACCCCAAGCCCGCCTTCATAGGCCAGGGGATGGCGACCAGCGCCGAAGGCACAATAACTCGGGGAGGCCTTTGCCTAAGCACCTGTACACACACACGCAGCAAACTCAATGCAAAAGTGCGGAGTAAAAAGAAAAGACAAGCAAAGAAAAGGAAAAAGGGCAACTGCTATATATATATACCACAAGAGTGCATCGACCTCTAAACAGTACAAGTAAAGTGCTGAAAAGTAGAAAGGGGCAAAACACGCGCCCAACCAGAAAAGTGTCACAACCCGGCAACAGGTAAACAAGAAGAAACAGCTGACGGGTCTCCCACCTGGATCCCGGCCACGACCACCGCACGCGGTCCAAGCTCCCGAACTCCTATGCTCCACTGAAGTCACGCTCCACCTGTCCGTCGTCTGCAAGGGCATACCAAGTGCGGGCAAAGCCCAAGCAGGGGTGAGTATAAAAAATACTCAGTAGGATACCCCGAAGGCTCGAGGGAGCAACAAAGGAGGTACCGAAGGGTGAGCAGTAGAGCGAACAGGAAAAGTAGGAGTCCAATCGAGGGTGCAGTAAAGAGTAACAGCAGAGAGTCCAGCTCAACCCAACAAGAGAAAAGAAGGTAGACTCGTCCAGACACAAGGAGCTAGAAACGGTGAGAAGATGAACTTCCCGTCGAGTCTTCGCTACCTATAACAGGAGAGTAGACTCATCCAACCACGAGAAGCTAGACACGGAAAGCACGTGGCATACCCCTCGCGTCTTCGCCTTTCCTGGAGGGAGAGTAACCAGGCCCAAGAAGTGGGTACTCGAACAAGGTATATACATATCTGTATGCTCAACCAGAAACCCGAACAACGTCGTAAGGGGATCTTCGTCCCGTAGCTCAGCCCAAGAAAATGAGTCGTCAACAGTCCCAGAAGTAACACCATTGATGCCCAGCATCCCGCACGTCTGCCCCGAACCGCAAGCCAAGGGCTCAAACACCACACCTCGACGCTATCCGCTTTGGGCGGCACTAACTCGCCCGCACGGTTTTAGATCGCGTTGCAAGAACGCGTCTCGGTGGGGAAAGTGCCCCTCGTACTTGAGAGTTCTGGGGGAACGTCAAACCACGACTCGTCACTGCCCCGCAGTCGAGAGGTCTCCTCAAAGTCAAGTCGATCCATCACCGACCCGTACAACCAAGGGTCCCGCTCCGGTGGTCACGGAGGAAAGCCTCAGACTAGCCTAGTAGTAAGGACTAAGTCTGGAATGCCAACAAGTGTCCCACTGCCCAGCCCCGCTGGAGGGTAATTCATAATATGATATCGGGTGACCCACTGCCCAGCCCTACTGGAGGGTAAACCATAATATGATATCGGGTGACCCACTGCCCAGCCCTGCTGGAGGGTAAACCATAATACATCGTCAGGCGACCCACTGCCCAGCCCCGCTGGAGGGTAAACCATAACCAGATATCGGGTGACCCACTGCCCAGCCCTGCTGGAGGGTAAACCCTAATACATCATCAGGCGACCCACTGCCCAGTCCCGCTGGAGGGTAAACCAAATTACATCATCAGGCGACCCACTGCCCAGCCCCGCTGGAGGGTAGACCTGGAATAAGTCGACAGGCAACCCACTGCCCAGCCTTGCTAGAGGGTAGACCTGGAACTAGACGACGGGCGACCCACTGCCCAGCCCTGCTGGAGGGTAGGCCCTAAGAGGTCGTCGGGTGACCCACTGCCCAGTCTCTGCTGGAGGGTAGACCCTAAAAGTGTCGGGTGACCCACTGCCCAGTCTCTGCTGGAGGGTAGACCCTAGAAGCCGATGAGTAACCCACTGCCCACCCCCGCTGGAGGGTAAAACTCAGAACTGCTCTGGCCACATCCACTGGAGGGTACAACACTGGTCAACCAAACGCGGAGTGGGTATCGTGCAACCACCCAACTCCAGAACAACTCATCCAAAATAAGTTCAGTGCATGTTCCATCACCGGGTGCCACTGGCCCCGCTACCGGCCAATCCATCGAGAACGAAACCAGGGGGAGACCACTCAACCCTGCTGGTCAAAAAACGAGTACAAAGCCAGGGGAAAAACTCCACCCTGCTGGTCAAACAATCACACAGAGGGACCCTCTACGCCGCGAGAGGACAAAGTACGCAAAGCAGAACCCGGCACGCACGTGGGGCCCACAAAACGTGTGGCCCCATCTCAACCCCAACTGAACGCACCAACGTTCTCAGGTACGAACAACCACATGTACCTCCAAGCGCTCCCGTATAATCCCAAAGTATACCTCACTTTCAGCCCAAGGGCTAGCGTGCACACGGCACCCAACGTCAACGCGAAGGCGTGACGTAACAACTCCACCTCAAGGCCCAGGCACGGCTATCCACATCTCATGAACCATTTATACCACTCTCCCAAGAAGGCGCGATCACACGCCAAGGGTCCGCTACAAACATGGTAGGACAAACCGCCACCGGAGCACCTTCCATTTCCACAAGATCGCGCAAGAGGCTCCGCACAACCAAACGGATCGCATCGTTGTGATGCTCGCGGAAAAACACGCGAGATCGACTACTTACTCGCCTCCAACGGATATCCGACGAAAAAGTCACCAACACCGCCTCACGCCCGAGCGGCGTCCCGTGATCCCGAGCCTCGGCCCCGAAAACAGTCGGGCGCATCACACCATTGCGATCCCCTCGGGAAAACACGTCAAAAGCACTACTCATTTGAGTGCAACGGATATCCAGAGAAAAAGGTGCATCCCGGCGCACCGCACATGAGCGGTGCCACGAGGGACCCGCATCCCGGTCCCGAAACTCAACGAATAGATCGCATCGTTGCGATCCTCTCGAAAAAATACACGAAATGGACTATTCACTTGTCCAAATCGGTCGCCCGGTGATAAAGCTGGAAATCACCGTCAACTCCCGAAACGGCCCTCGTGGGGCCCGCACCATCGTGCGGAATTGCGGCGGGCAGACTGCGCCACTGCGATGCCCTCGAAAAAACACCCAACATCGACTGCTCGCACGCCCCGAACAGACGTCCGAGGAAAACGTCGCTAAAAGCTGCACGCAGCTCAAAAGACGGGTCGTGGGGCCCGCGCCTCAACTCCGGCTTCAACACCCGAAACCACCCTGGAAACCTCCGCCTCGACGTCAGGGTTCCAACGCCGCTGACGGCGCTTAAATTGGACGTCGGACGCGTCCGCGTCGTCCAAAACAAGATTCCCGGATAAACGCCAATTCGCTTAAAGACGCGTCGCGCCTCCCAGGCCCCTCGTTTCGGGAATTAAAAATTCCCGAAACCATCTCAAAAGTCCGCCTTGACACGAGCTCTGCGCTGCTGCAGACGGCGCGCAATACGGACACCCCGCGGATGATTTAACATTTTCCATAATAATAATAATAATAATATTATTATTATTATTATTATAAAACATTTTTTTCCTTTTTTTTAAAAAAAAAAAACAAGACAGGCCGAGAGGCCGGTCTTCTTCTCCAACAGGACCCGCAAAAGGCGGGTCCTGGTCGGCCAGCCGGGGTCCGACGACCCCGGTCCTCCGTCAGGCGCGGCGCCTCCCCTGCTCGTTGCCGCCCTCCGCAGCCTCACCGCTGGGCTACGCCGAGGCCCCCGCGCCGCACGTCTCCTCCACCGGCTCGACCTCCACCGGCTGCCGCGGCCGCCTGCCACTCGAGCTCCCGCCGCCGTCCGGCTCACCGCGCCGCCGCCTGGCTCGCCCGGCCGAAGCCCCTGCGCCCTATGCCGCTCTACGCCGGCGCCGCCCGACCGAAGCCCGTCGCCACGGCCTGCCGCCGCGTCGCCCGCCTGAAGCCGACGAGCCCGAGCCGCGCAACCCGCCTGAGGAAGCCGCCGCCACCAGCCGAAGCCCCTGCCGTCGCCGAAAAACACCCCGAAAACCTCTAATTCCCGCAACCTTCGGCGATCCACTGCAGGCTTCTCCGAACTCGGATTTCAAATCCGAGACAAGCGTTGGAAAGGGGATAAAATCTACTACGCGTTCATCGGATTCGCTCGACGTTTAAGCAGCAATTCAACGAATCAAATTGGAAACAAAGTAGGTTCGGGGATTAAAACGAAGTGTTAAACAAGATCCTACCTGCAGGGGCGTTGCCCGAAGCTTCAATACGAGGGATCTGCCGCCGCGCCGCTGCCTTGCCGGAGTTGCCTCGCTGGAGGAGGAGGGGGAGGAGGGGCTGCCTGCGCCAGGGAGTGGACAAGGGAGAGGGGTAGGGGATGAGGGTTTAAATAAATTAAAAAGAATTTTAATTAATTAAACCCATAATTTTCCCCGCATCCGAAACCTTTGGCGAGGTCAAAATTAAACTTCCCCTAGGGTAAGAACCACCTCCCGAGCACAACGGTGGTCTCGGAATTTTAATCCGAGACCCCGTTCAAGAGTTATTAAACTTAGCGCTCGAAGCCGACAAATTACGAAAACGCCCCTGGAGCCATTTTTCACAAACGACCCGCGCCCGCGAAACTTATACCCCTCCTAGGGTAAACGGCACGCTCCGAACTCAACGGTGCCCTCGGTTTTCCAATCCGAGTCACCGTCTAAGAGATACTCTAGTTTAACCATTAAACGAATTAATTAATTAATTAATTTATCCATTTAACATTCCAGAAGCGGGCGAGGGGTCCAAACGTCCCGCGCTGACAAGTTTTATGTCGTTCCTAGAGTAAACACCCCATTCCGGACCCATCCGTACACTCGGATCCCTGATCCGATGCACCGTTTAGGAGTTATACCATTTATTTAGCGTTTCCAGTGTGAACGCACTGAAAATTTAATTTCGGCCACTCCGGGGCTCGGAATCGGACGTCGTCTGAAGGCGCTGCCCTGGAATATTATCAAGAATATTCCAAAGTCTTTCACAGCAAAAACCGGGTTCTTACATCATTCCATCCTTCAAGCTTTTCGTCCTCGAAAAGCAAAACTAGGGAGCAACACAGGGTATTAAGCCCACACCTGGCTTTCCCATACCCAGAAGAACCCACGCACAGCTCTGCGTCACTGCACACAGACCAAAGGATTGATTTGTTCACGCTAGGTCGGCCCTTGCCGACGTCGTGCACCCACTCTAGACTTTGGGGTTAGGGCAAGGCGGTAGGAAACCTCGCCACCCCTTTGCACGGTCTCAAACGACCCGAAGGCTCTCGGGGGTAGCTCACCTCCCCGACCGAACCCTTACGTCGCACGCCGCGACTGGAATCACCGCCCGCACCTGGAACAAGGCCCGGTGATTCCCTCCTTCAGAATATCCATATGGTGGAACACCCAAGGATATCTGGTCACGCAAGATTCCACAACCGAGGCTCTCTTACACGCTCGAAAGGCGAAGGCGTCAACACCATCGACTAAAGGAAAAGGTCTCACGCCTTTTTCCTTACCAACACAGGGTTACACCCGACGTCCTGCGTCACCCTGGTAACACCTCAAACAAGGAGCAGGGAGAAAAACCTTTCACACGCAGAGCCTAACAATTCTACTACAAGAAGTAGAAGAGTCGCAAGGGGTATCTCTCACCATCCCATGCTCTGCAGGATCGTAGACATCCAAAACTCGCGGCTGTCCGTGGTCCCAACCGCCAGCTCCTGGAGCCTGACGTGGACCGCCTAGTGGTGATGGGGAGATCTCGTAACGTCGTCCCCCCCACCTCCAGCTCCTCCCGCTCCTCTGCTAGCACCACCTTTCTGGTCACTACTCCGATCACGGCGCTACCTCTGCCGTGGTGGTGCGCCTGCTGTCTGCCCGAAGATCTCAGCAATTCGGGTCGGGCAGTCTCATGCCAAGTGACCTCGCCCGTCACAAGCATAGCACCGGCGCTCTTTGGGCTGCCCTGGTGCCCTCCGGCGCCACTGTGGTGTACGATCACGCCCCTGAGTCCGGTTGTCAGTAACCCACCTGCGTCGAGGTTCTGCTTCCCGACGCCCACTAGTTGTGGCAGACGTCTCAGCTCCAACGTGCCTGCTGCCACCACCAACACTAGAACGTGACAGGAAGCCCTCTGTCCCCAGCGCCTGCTCTAGCACCCCGGCATATGTGAAAATGCCCAAGGGTACCATGACAGCACGAATCTCTCAGCGGAGACCCTTCTCAAACTTCCGCGCTCGGAAGTTGTCGTCATGGACCAAGTCCGGGTAAAAGCGTGCACTGTCACGAACCAGGCCGGGTCGTCATCCGACCCGGCACCCGACCCGGTCCGCGGCAAGGCCCGAAGGGCGTTCCTGATCCCCACGCGCTGGCACAAGTGCCCGGGTATCAAAACTAACCCATGGGAACGATTTTACCCGAAATAAAAAACAGAAAAACAACTAACCAGATAAATAAACTGAAATTAGAAATAGACAACAAAACGTTCCTTTAAACTATGAACAAGTTTAAAGTCTACAACTCGAAACAATAACTAAAAAGAAAAGACGAAAGCGAAAACTAAAATTCATACTCAACCCTCCCGGCAGAAGAGAGGCCACATCAACACCATTCTGTATGAGAAGACCAACTGCAACATGAACCACCATCACTGAGCACGAAGTCACAACCTGGAATGCAGAAGTAACAAAATCTACATACACCCAAGGGTGTATGTAGGGTGTAAGCTAAAAGCCCAGTAGGATGACACCGAGAAAAGGTTCCACGCATAATTATTCAATGACAAAAATACATTTGCAACTTTAATTAATGAAAAGAACTAAAATCTTGAACAACTTTAGAGAAAACATGTTTAGAGAAAACAGTTTTAAAAAGAAACAATTTAAATTAAAACACGCGCGCACACACACACTTACTTTTAAAATAACCAAAGTGACACACTGATGAGTGTAGATTAACCAATGAGCACTAATACGGGAGAGGCCGCATGAGTGTTAGCTAGCTTGGGTCCCTAGATCTTCGTGTCTCGGTGAAACGTGGCTTAGAAGGCCACGACCCTCAGAAAACGTGGCTTAGAAGGCCACGACCCTCAGAAAACGTGGCTTAGAAGGCCACGACCCTCAGAAAACGTGGCTTAGAAGACCACGACCCTCAGAATATCATATGTTTAGTTAATGTTGCAATCGTCAGTACTGCTAGTGAAACTGGGTCGAGTCACCTCCAGAACACTAGCCCACTAGTCTAGTCTAGTCTACCCTCCTAGCTACCCGGGCTTCCCAAATTGTGCTCAACAAATTTCAAGTTCTAGTCACATGTCATATTTATGAATCCAAATAAAACAAGACACCGCACATGCCAAAAACCACTACTCTCACTCAGAAATATCTTTTTGGAAGAATACGCACACTAAAAATATTTCAAACTAAATTTGCACTACTTACATGACTAGTTAGAAAAAATACAGTGTGGTCAAAGAAAACACTTTCAAAGTTAAACAAACCATTAAAAGAATTTATTAAACAATTTCAACCTATATCGCACAAATTTAAAGACCGAAAACCCTTACACCATGTAGTCAAAACAAATTTTTCATCTTTAATAATCATTTAATAAAACAATCCAAATTTTCATAAATACATTTTTTTAGGGCAAAACCACTACTTTACGCACCTAGCTGACCCAAACCCCCTTACATGAGCATACACACACGACGTCACCTCAGAAACACAACTTGCATTACGCACGCAATTGAAGAAAACCATCTGCCAGTTAAAAAGACCATTGCTATAATTAAACAAACTACCAGAAAAATTTGTCAAATCATTTAGAAATATGCCGCAAGACATTAAACACTAAAAACTCATTAAATGTTCACTTATGACAAAACACATATAGACGCTACGCCCAAAACACCATTCGCACCCTTTTCACATTCTAACAAAATAAACTGCACAACTTATGAAACTCTAGCAAGCAGTTCGACAGGGGTTTTCACAGCAACATACTCATTTCATATTAACACGCTAGTAAACACATTAAAACATACCGAACCTCAAGTAAAAATTCATTGCGCACCACACAAACTTATTAGTAAACATGCTAAATTATTTAATTAAGCAAATGAACTTTGCAATTAATAATAATACGCGGAACCACCTACCGGTGTGTAGCAACTCTGCAAAATTGGCGCGAAACTCTCATCGCACGACAATCGCACCACAAGGGGTCTAATGCGAACCCTAAAAACAAATTATTAAAGCAATTGAATCAAAACAAACCAAATCAAAGCCCTACAAAATAATTACTACGAACCTTAAAACACAAAAAGGACATCGCACAACTAGGTGTCAAACCAACCAACGACATTAACCCTTACCTCGGGTGTTAGTGACGAACCAAAACGAGATGAACCAACATGAAACTATCCAATGCCCTATCAAAAACATAATAAGGAGTCAAAAACACCAATAACCCCAAAACCAGGTGCAGGACTCCAATCATATGCAATTCTCACCACAAGAATCCTAGAACACCAGGAAAAAAACAGTGGTAAAAGCCTAGAAAAAAAAATAAGGCGTTTACCTTAAAGGCAGCCTGTGGAGTTCTGCCGAAAAGGGGTAAGAGACGCCGGTGGAGAAAAACGGAGTAGCGCCGACCAGCGAGGGAGGTCACGCAGCGGCGCGAGCCAGCCTGACCGCGGGTCGGGGATGCGGTGCGATGCTGGACAAGGGAGGAGCGGGAGGCCGATCGGGAGCTACGGGTGCGGCGCGAGGGCGGTGCTGGCTGAGAGAGGAAGGAGGGAGGCGGTTCCAAGCAAGGGGAAGGAAGGGGATTAGTTTGTGGTGCCGCGAAGCAAGGGAGCTGAGGGTTCCAAGGGGGTGCTGCGGCGCGATCCAGCAAGGAGAGGGGGAGGGTTTCAGTGGAAAAAAAAAGAGAAAACGGGGAAAGGGGCGCTGCAGCCGATCCAGCAAGGGAGAGGGGGAGGGTTCCGACGGGATTGAGAGGGAAATAAAAAAAAAGAAAGAAAATATGGGGAAAAAATGAATAAAAAGAAACCTAAAAAAATGTAAAAACAAAACAAATTAATAATAATTTGAATATTAATACTATTAATATTAATTATAATAATAAGACTACAATAATAATAATAATCAGATAATAACAAATTTGATACTAATAAACTTTGTAGAAATATCTTAATATTATTATTGTTATTGTTCATAATAAAAATATTATCCTTGTTAATATTTTTTAATCACTAAATTATTTAAATTATTTTATTTTTATTTTATTTCACGATTCAATTAATTTTATTTCTTTATTATTAATTCCTTTCATTTAATTAATTGAACATCAGTAGGTCACCCAGTGGACCAGGCGAGGCTGCGCAGTTTCAAAATCGTGCCTCACCCGAGTCGTGTCTCGCCCAAGGCCGCACATTCTCAATTTCCATTGCGTTCTCATTTTAATATTCACTGCATATTTTTCATCTCCCTTAAACACCGGGCAGGCCATGCGGCGAGCTAGGCGAGGTCGCACGGCGACCCAGGTGAGGTCGCGCGGCGTCGACCGCGGTGTGCTTGACGCAACCCGGAGCGAAACATTCGTTTCTAAGTAAGAGCTCATAAATTTTAAGTCGGGCCTCAACCCAAACTATCTGATGCCTAGTAAAAATAATAAAATTTAAAATTCAAAAAAAAAACGGGTGTGACAATTCTCCCCACCATAAAGCTTTCCATCCCCGGAAAGCCACAACTAAGGCTGAGACCCAAAGTAAGAAACGACATCCCCTTTGAGTTCATAAGGTATCCCCATGAAAAGCAAGTGAAAAGAGGAAAACACACCGTGCTCAGAGATAGCAACTCAAAAGACACCCTCGAGGAACACGTAAAAAGACTTTATGATATGTATCGCGTGCCCCAATGAGCTAGAACACCTCCAGTTGATTGAGCAAGGATAGGGAGTCTCGCGCTCGCAAGAACCAACTTCACAAGCCGAAACATCTCAAACATTACTAAACGAAAACCACACCATTTGGCTAGAAAGAACAACAAGGTCAAACCACGTCCACGGAACACTCTTATCACTTTTCACTAATCCATATTTAAAAACAGAAGCAAAAGATCAACATGGGGAGGCCCGAGGGGCTCCCCACCATTGGGAACTTACTTGCGCTCGAAACGAGACTGGAAAGCCAACACCGATTTATTCCAGATACCTTTGTGCGAGACTCATCGTGGGTCTCGCCACCATTAGAACTAACAAAGAATACAAAACTTTAGAAATTTTCTGACGGGGACCAAGCACCCCACCACCAGGGGCGGGGAGGGTCGAGCCTAACTACCACGTGTCAAAACCACGGCCGGAGACAGACCAATATCCCCAAATCCCATGATGAGTATTATTCAAAATCGAGAATGATTTACCCAATAGACTCCCATAAGGACCACTAAAGCGATTGCATCCAGTGGGACGCAACCCCAAGACTTTAAGGCCCAAGAGGAACACACATCCACATGGTCACGAAAACCTTATTCAACACGACGGCTCCTTCGAAGTGGAACAACCTTGGAGACAATTTAAACTGCCTCTACTTTTAACATTGGTGACAGGAATAAAGTTGGGGTCTCGTACACTCCCGGGGTTCCTGACCACGCGTCAGCTTCACTCCGGGGCCTATGGCTGGAGCCCTGATGTTTGAAGCATCTCCTGCCTCGCAGTCAGGCATTGAAAACTCCTGAACGGAGCTTCTCCTTTTTGGTGTCACATGCAACCACACTGCAACCAAGACACCACCGGCAAACACGACACATTAAAACATCTGATTGATCACACGCGGAACATTCACCAACACCAGAGTTGAAATGGTGCATGCACATCACCCTTACACGACACCACCAATCGTCACCTGAACATGACCATTGCTGTCGAGAGGAACATTACGCTGAGAAAGACTTTTAACCGCGTCTTGAACAACACGTGATTCCTACAAACGACCATAGCAGCCTCATACGACTGGGTCTTCCAAACTAATAGCCTAACATGAACCCTTCCTTAAACGAGACAAACCAAAGACCACAGGTCATTTAGAACGATAGACCGCACTAACAACTTAGGGTTGCTTCCACCTTTTTCCCACTGGAGTCTCCTTTACCGCTTCCAAACCACCGTTGACTATCAAAGGGACCTCCCGCTGCAATAGGTCACCGAACATGACCCTTACAGCCGATGTAAATACTACAAAGCCCTTCAAGACACTGGTCAACACTGAAAATTCTGAAGCGCCTTCACCCTTCCCCGCTGGAATTCCTTTCGTCATTCCCAGGGGGAACCTTCAAATGCAACGACGTCAAATTTCATATCCGACGACTCAGACAACATAAAGAAACAAAAACTCTGTTCAACTCCCCTCGCATATGTCATCTCGCTGCGGGAGGATCCACTTGTTGTAAAAAGGAGAGGTGGGTTCAATTCTAGAATTCAAGAAGATATTCCTCTGATCAACTGGAGGGTCAACCAACGGAAAATTTCCCGTGGCCACACTTAAATCACATGTCAACACTTTATGGGGGCGTACACTGATCAAGAAAGAAAAACATGGACCCAAATCAAACTGGTCCAATGGTCAAGACATACTGCAGGCGAACACCAAACGTGCAGGGGAAACCACTGCAAGGGCTCCCTGATGTACTTTTCAAAAGAATTTACTAGCTACATGCTTGCATACCAACTTCTAAATAAGAATTTAAACTCAATACACAACCATTCAGAAAGAGTACTCAGCTCAAAACGCCACACATCCAACATCTCAAAAACACAAGGACACACCACGCAAACGCCGGTTACTAAAAAACCAAATTTTCATTTAACAAAACATTTTGAAGACAAGCAATCCAGTGGGTTGCACAAACAGCAATGGTGTCCCATGGGCCTCGCACATGCATGTTCTCGTGCCACGCCGGCACCCACCTCGTATCCATCCAGGCACTCATCCTCTCGTGCCGTTAACCATTACCCTTTTCGTATACACTCATGCATGTGGTTGCCCATAAGAGCGCCAAGGATAAAAACCAAAGCTTTCCATTTTTTTTCAAAACCAAAACATCCAACCCACACTTTCCAAACCTTTCACATCATTTTCTTTTTAAAGCGTTTCATTTGAAAATATTTTCCAAGACCAAAACATTTTTACTTAAAAACCAAATTCCCACGAATCCAAAACAAGGAGACAAGAAATGACGCAAGGAAAAACTTGTGTCAGCGGGTGACTGGAACATATGGTTGGCGGCCATAAGCCAATCACACCACTGCCACGGAGGGTATTCCAGGACAGCGGCCCCAGCTCCGCATGGCTTGCCAGAACCTGCGAGCTCACTAGGACCACTGACCTTACCCCTTTTTCATTTCCCCTAGACAAGATTAACCGCAAGGACCAAAAACTCAGACAAACCTCAACATACTTTGGTAACTTGAGTCCCGCCACGAGGTGTGCTGGCCAGGCACCTTACTCGTAGCCAGGACGTCGAGTCCCGACAACCTTAACTCAAGTCTATCATGACTCTAACCTGAAAGAACATGACCCAAGAGAGCAAACCTTGCCTCTGATACCATTTTGTCACGAACCAGGCCGGGTCGTCATCCGACCCGGCGCCCGACCCGGTCCGCGGCAAGGCCCGAAGGGCGTTCCCGATACCCACGCGCTGGCACAAGTGCCCGGGTATCAAAACTAACCCATGGGAACGATTTTACCTGAAATAAAAGACAAAAAAACAACTAACCAGATAAATAAACTGAAATTAGAAATAGACAACAAAACGTTCCTTTAAACTATGAACAAGTTTAAAGTCTACAACTCGAAACAATAACTAAAAAGAAAAGACGAAAGCGGAAACTAAAACTCATACTCAACCGCCCGGCCTGGTTCGTGACAAGGCCCGAAGGTCGTTCCCGATCCCCACGCGCTGGCACAAGTGCCCGGGTATCAAAACTAACCCATGGGAACGATTTTACCCGAAATAAAAAACAGAAAAACAACTAACCAGATAAATAAACTGAAATTAGAAATAGACAACAAAACGTTCCTTTAAACTATGAACAAGTTTAAAGTCTACAACTCGAAACAATAACTAAAAAGAAAAGACGAAAGCGGAAACTAAAACTCATACTCAACCCTCCCGGCAGAAGAGAGGCCACATCAACACCATTCTGTATGAGAAGACCAACTGCAACATGAACCACCATTACTGAGCACGAAGTCACAACCTAGAATGCAGACTTAACAAAATCTACATACACCCAATGAGCACTAATACGGAAGACACCAAGAAAAGGTTCCACGCATAATTATTCAATGACAAAAATACATTTGCAACTTTAATTAAAGAAAAGAACTAAAATCTTGAACAACTTTAGAGAAAACATGTTTAGAGAAAACAGTTTTAAAAAGAAAAAAATTTAAATTAAAACACACGCGCACACACACACTTACTTTTAAAATAACCAAAGTGACACACTGATGAGTGTAGATTAACCAATTAGCACTAATACGGAGGAGGTCGCATGGGTGTTAGCTAGCTTGGGTCCCTAGATCTTCGTGTCTCGGTGAAACGTGGCTTAGAAGGCCACAACCCTCAGAAAACGTGGCTTAGAAGGCCACGACCCTCAGAAAACGTGGCTTAGAAGGCCACGACCCTCAGAATAGCATATGTTTAGTTAGTGTTGCAATCGTCAGTCCTGCTAGTGAAACTGGGTCGAGTCACCTCCAGAACACTAGCCCACTAGTCTAGTCTACCCTCCTAGCTACCCGGGCTTCCCAAATTGTGCTCAACAAATTTCAAGTTCTTGTCACATGTCATATTTATGAATCCAAATAAAACAAGACACCGCACATGCCAAAAACCACTACTCTCACTCATAAATACCTTTTTGGAAGAATACGCACACTAAAAATATTTCAAACTAAATTTGCACTACTTACACGACTAGTTAGAAAAAATACAGTGTGGTCAAAGAAAACACTTTCAAAGTTAAACAAACCATTAAAAGAATTTATTAAACAATTTCAACCTATATCGCACGAATTTAAACACTGAAAACCCTTACACCATGTAGTCAAAACAAATTTTTCATCTTTAATAATCATTTAATAAAACGATCCAAATTTTCATAAATACATTTTTTTAGGGCAAAACCACTACTTTACGCACCTAGCTGACCCAAACCCCCTTACATGAGCATACACACACGACGTCACCTCAGAAACACAACTTGCATTACGCACGCAATTGAAGAAAACCATCTACCAGTTAAAAAGACCATTGCTATAATTAAACAAACTACCAGAAAAATTTGTCAAATCATTTCGAAATATGTCGCAAGACATTAAACACTAAAAACTCATTAAATGTTCACTTATGACAAAACACATATAGACGCTACGCCCAAAACACCATTCGCACCCTTTTCACATTCTAACAAAATAAACTGCACAACTTATGAAACTCTAGCAAGCAGTTCGACAGGGGTTTTCACAACAACATACTCATTTCATATTAACACGCTAGTAAACACATTAAAACATACCGAACCTCAAGTAAAAATTCATTGCGCACCACACAAACTTATTAGTAAACATACTAAATTATTTAATTAAGCAAATGAACTTTGCAATTAATAATAATACGCGGAACCACCTATCGGTGTGTAGCAACTCTGCAAAATTGGCGTGAAACTCTCATCGCACGACAATCGCACCACAAGGGGTCTAATGCGAACCCTAAAAACAAATTATTAAAGCAATTGAATCAAAACAAACCAAATCAAACAAGGCAGCGACCAAAGCCCTACAAGATAATTACTACGAACCTTAAAACACAAAAAGGACATCGCACAACTAGGTGACAAACCAACCAACGACATTAACCCTTACCTCGGGTGTTAGTGACGAACCAAAACGAGATGAACCAACATGAAACTATCCAATGCCCTATCAAAAACATAATAAGGAGTCAAAAACACCAATAACCCCAAAACCAGGTGCAGGACTCCAATCATATGCAATTCTCACCACAAGAATCCTAGAACACCAGAAAAAAAAACAGTGGTAAAAGCCTAGAAAAAAAAATAAGGCGTTTACCTTAAAGGCAGCCTGTGGAGTTCTGCCGGAAAGGGGTAAGAGACGCCGGTGGAGAAAAACGGAGTAGCGCCGACCAGCGAGGGAGGTCACGCAGCGGCGCGAGCCAGCCTGGCCGCGGGTCGGGGATCCGGTGCGATGCTGGACAAGGGAGGAGCGGGAGGCCGATCGGGAGCTACGGGTGCGGCGCGAGGGCGGTGCTGGCCGAGAGAGGAAGGAGGGAGGCGGTTCCAAGCAAGGGGAAGGAAGGGGATTAGTTTGTGGTGCCGCGAAGCAGGGGAGCTGAGGGTTCCAAGGGTGTGCTGCGGCGCGATCCAGCAAGGAGAGGGGGAGGGTTTCAGTGGAAACAAAAAGAGAAAACGGGGAGAGGGGCGCTGCAGCCGATCCAGAAGGGAGAGGGGGAGGGTTCCGACGGGATTGAGAGGGAAATAAAAAAAAGAAAGAAAATATGGGGAAAAAAATGAATAAAAATAAACCTAAAAAAATGTAAAAACAAAACAAATTAATAATAATTTGAATATTAATACTATTAATATTAATTATAATAATAAGACTACAATAATAATAATAATCAGATAATAACAAATTTGATACTAATAAACTTTGTAGAAATATCTTAATATTATTATTGTTATTGTTCATAATAAAAATATTATCCTTGTTAATATTTTTTAATCACTAAATTATTTAAATTATTTTATTTTTATTTTATTTCACGATTCAATTAATTTTATTGCTTTATTATTAATTCCTTTCATTTAATTAATTGAACATCAGTAGGTCACCCAGTGGACCAGGCGAGGCTGCGCGGTTTCAAAATCGTGCATCACCCGAGTCGTGTCTCGCCCAAGGCCGCACATTCTCAATTTCCATTGCGTTCTCATTTTAATATTCACTGCATATTTTCCATCTCCCTTAAACATCGGGCAGGCCATGCGGTGAGCTGGGCGAGGTCGCACGGCGACCCAGGTGAGGTCGCGCGGCGTCGACCGCGGTGTGCTTGACGCAACCCGGAGCGAAACATTCGTTTCTAAGTAAGAGCTCAGAAATTTTAAGTCGGGCCTCAACCCAAACTATCTGATGCCTAATAAAAATAATAAAATTTAAAATTCAAAAAAAAAACGGGTGTGACATGCACGGTCTGCAAAACTAGCCACGTACTCGGCCACCGTTATCCCTCCCTGCTGAAACTGCAGGAGCTCCTGAATCCGAAAAGAGCGCAAGCAGGAGGGGCAAAACTCCTCATGAAACAACAACTGAAAGTCGCCCCACGAAAGCGACGACTAATCAAGGAACGGAGTCACCAGACTCTACCAACGCCGAGCTGCTCCACGAAAAAGGGTGGTTGCCAAAGCCACTCTTTGATCTGTCAGCGTCTGCACAAGCCTGAAAAGGCAACCCACTGCCTCGAGCCAAACCTCTGCTACCTGAGGGTCTGGCTCACCACTAAACCTCAGCGGTCTCTGCCGCTGGAACTCACGGAGCGTGCTCAACCTGCGCTCAAGCTCAGCCTGCTCTACTGAAGCTGTCTGCTGCTCAACAGGTGGGGATACTGCTACCGGCCCACCCGGAGAAAAGGGCTCGCATGATGGGTCCTGGACTGAGACCTCGTAGCTCACAGGGTCGTCGTCACGAACCAAAGCTGATATCCTGGTTGGCTGTCTTCGCGGAGACATCCTGAATATTATCAAGGAGTGTCGCGGTCAGATGAGCATACATGTATATACCAATAACCACGATGGGGAGCTGACTCAAGAAGGACAGTCAAGACTCAGTCCTATGTGATGCACAACCAAATTTCCCTGCAACAAGTGTCTCAGCATGTCGAGTCGACAAGCGGGTTATCAGGGTCCTGGTGAATGGATACGTCGGCCGCCGCACCATCACTGGACTCCCTGACCTGAGAGCCGCTCTCGAGATACGTTAACACTGTTGCCCTAAATCCCAACCAATTCCTCTTTTAGGGACGTCCGCACAACGTCCCAAGGAACGAACCACCTCTGATACCACTTTGTCACGACCCGACCCTACCCGGGCTCGAGCCGCAACTACCCCAAGCCCGCCTCCATAGGCCAAGGGCTGGCGACCAGCGCCGAAGGCACAATAACTCGGGGAGGCCTTTGCCTAAACACCTGTACACACACACGCAACAAACTCAATGCAAAAGTGCAGAGTAAAAAGAAAATACAAGCAAAGAAAAGGAAAAAGGGCAATTGCTATATATATATACCACAAGAGTGCATCGACCTCTAAACAGTACAAGTAAAGTGCTGAAAAGGAGAAAGGGGCAAAACACGCGCCCAACCAGAAAAGTGCCACAACCCGACAACAGGTAAACAAGAAGAAACAGATGACGGGTCTCCCACCTGGATCCTGGCCACGACCACCGCACACGGTCCAAGCTCCCGAACTCCTATGCTCCACTGAAGTCACGCTCCTCATGTCCGTCGTCTGCAAGGGCACACCAAGTGCGGGCAAAGCCCAAGCAGGGGTGAGTATAAAAAATACTCAGTAGGATACCCCGAAGGCTCGAGGGAGCAACAAATGAGGTACCGAAGGGTGAGCAGTAGAGCGAACATGAAAAGTAGGAGTCCAATCGAGGGTACAGTAAAGAGTAACAGTAGAAAGTCCAGCTCAACCCAACAAGAGAAAAGAAGGTAGACTCGTCCAGACACAAGGAGCTGGAAACGGTGAGAAGATGAACTTCACGTCGAGTCTTTGCTACCTATAGCAGGAGAGTAGACTCATCCAACCACGAGAAGCTAGACACGGAAAGCATGTGGCATACCCCGCGTGTCTTCGCCTTTCCTGGAGGGAGAGTAACCAAGCCCAAGAAGTGGGTACTCGAACAAGGTATACTCATATCTGTATGCTCAACCAGAAACCCGAACAACGTCGTAAGGGGATCTCCGTCCCGTAGCTCAGCCCAAGAAAATGAGTCGCCAACAGTCCTAGAAGTAACACCATCGATGCCCAGCATCCCGCACGTCTGCCCCGAACTGCAAGCCAAGGGCTCAAACACCACACCTCGACACTATCCGCTTTGGGCGGCACTGAATCGCCCGCACGGTTTTAGATCGCGTTGCAAGAACGCGTCTCGGTGGGGAAAGTGGCCCTCGTACTTGAGAGTTCTGGGGGAACGTCAAACCATGACTCGTCACTACCCCGCAGTCGAGAGGTCTCCTCATAGTCAAGCCGATCCATCACCGACCCGTACAACCAAGGGTCCCGCTCCGGTGGTCACGGAGGAAAGCCTCAGACTAGCCTAGTAGTAAGGACTGAGTCTGGAATGCCAACAGGTGTCCCACTGCCCAGCCCCGCTGGAGGGTAATTCATAATATGATATCGGGTGACCCACTGCTCAGCCCTGTTGGAGGGTAAACCATAATATGATATCGGGTGACCCACTGCCCAGCCCTGCTGGAGGGTAAACCATAATACATCGTCAGACGACCCACTGCCCAGCCCTGCTGGAGGGTAAACCATAACCAGATATCGGGTGACCCACTGCTCAGCCCTGCTGGAGGGTAAACCCTAATACATCATCAGGCGACCCACTGCCCAGCCCCGCTGAAGGGTAAACCAAATTACATCATCAGGCGACCCACTGCCCAGCCCCGCTGGAGGGTAGACCTGGAATAAGTCGACAGGCGACCCACTGCCCAGCCTTGCTGGAGGGTAGACCTGGAACTAGACGACGGACGACCCACTGCCCAGCCCTGCTGGAGGGTAGGTCCTAAGAGGTCGTCGGGTGACCCACTGCCCAGTCTCTGCTGAAGGGTAGACCCTAAAAGTGTCGGGTGACCCACTGCCCAGTATCTGCTGGAGGGTAGACCCTAGAAGCCGATGAGTAACCCACTGCCCACCCCCGCTGGAGGGTAAAACGCAAAACTACTCTGGCCACATCCACTGGAGGGTACAACACTGGCCAACCAAAAGCGGAGTGGGTATCGTGCAACCACCCAACTCCAGAACAACTCATCCAAAAGAAGTTCAGTGCATGTTCCATCACCGGGTGCCACTGGCCCCGCTACCGGCCAATCCATCGAGAACGAAACCAGGGGGAGACCACTCAACCCTACTGGTCAACAAACGAGTACAGAGCCAGGGGAAAAACTCCACCCTGCTGGTCAAACAATCACACAGAGGGACCCTCTACGCCGCGAGAGTTCAAAGTACGCAAAGCAGAACCCGACACGCACGTGGGGCCCACACAACGTGTGGCCCCATCTCAACCCCAACTGAACGCACCAACGTTCTCAAGTACGAACAACCACATGTACCTCCAAGCGCTCCTGTATACTCCCAGAGTATACCTCACTTTCAGCCCAAGGGCTAGCGTGCACACGGCACCCAACGTCAACGCGAAGGCGTGACGTAACAACTCCACCTCAAGGCCCAGGCATGACCAGCCACATCTCATGAACCATTTATACCACTCTCCCAAGAAGGCGCGATCACACGCCAAGGGTCCGCTACAAACATGGTAGGACGAACCGCCACTGGAGCACCTTCCATTTCCACAAGATCGCGCAAGAGGCTCTGCACAACCAAACGGATCACATCGTTGTGATCCTCGTGAAAAAACACGCGAGATCGACTACTTACTCGCCTCCAACGGATATCCGACGAAAAAGTCACCAATACCGCCTCACGCCCGAGCGGCGTCCTGTGATCCCGAGCCTCGGCCCCGAAAACAGTCGGGCGCATCACACCATTGCGATCCCCTCGGGAAAACACGTCAAAAGCACTACTCACTTGAGTGCAATGGATATCCGGAGAAAAAGGTGCATCCCGGCGCACCGCACACGAGCGGTGCCACGAGGGACCCGCATCCTGGTCCCGAAACTCAATGAACGGATCGTACCGTTGCGATCCTCTCAAAAAAATACACGTAATGGACTATTCACTTGTCCAAATCGGTCGCCCGGTGATAAAGCTGGAAATCACCGTCAACTCCCGAAACGACCCTCGCGGGGCCCGCCCCATCGTGCGGAATTGCAGTGGGCAGACTGCGCCACCGCGATGCCCTCGAAAAAACACCCAACATCGACTGCTCGCACGCCCCGAACGGACGTCCGAGGAAAACGTCGCTAAAAGCTGCACGCAGCTCAAAAGACGGGCCGTGGGGCCCGCGCCTCAACTCCGGCTTCAACGCCCGAAACCACCCTGTAAACCTCCGCCTCGACGCCAGGGTTCCAACGCCGCTGACGACGCTTAAATCGGACGTCGGACACGTCCGCGCCGTCCAAAACAAGATTCCCGGATAAACGCCAATTCGCTTAAAGACGCGTCGCGCCTCCGAGGCCCCTCGTTTCGAGAATTAAAAATTCCTGAAACCATCTCAAAAAGTCTGCCTTGACACGGGCTCCGCGCTGTCGCAGACGGCGCGCAATACGGACACCCCGCGGATGATTTAACATTTTCCATAATAATAATAATAATAATAATAATAATATTATTATTATAAAACATTTTTTTCCTTTTTTTTTTTAAACAAGACCGGCCGAGAGGCTGGTCTTCTTCTCCAACAGGACCCGCAAAAGGCGGGTCCTGGTCGGCCAGCTGGGGTCCGACGACCCCGGTCCTCCCTCAGGCGCGACGCCTCCCCTGCTCGCTGCCGCCCTCCGCAGCCTCACCGCCGGGCTACGCCGAGGCCGCCGCGCCGCACGTCTCCTCCGCCGGCTCGACCTCCACCGGCTGCCGTGACCGCCTGCCGCTCGAGCTCCCGCCGTCGTCCGACTCACCGTGCCGCCGTCTGGCTCGCCCGGCCGAAGCCCCTGCGCCCTCTGCCGCTCTATGCCGGCGCCGCCCGACCGAAGCCTGCCGCCATGGCCTGCCGCCGTGTCGCCCGCCTGAAGCCGACGAGCCCGAGCCGCGCAACCCGCCTGAAGAAGCCGCCGCCACCAGCCGAAGCCCCTGCCGCCGCCGGAAAACACCCTAAAAACCTCTAATTCCTGCAACCTTCGGCAATCCACTGCAGGCTTCTCCGAACTCGGATTTCAAATCCGAGACAAGCGTTGGAAAGGGGATAAAGTCTACTACGCGTTCATCGGATTCGCTCGACGTTTAAGCAGCAATTTGATGCATCAAATTGGAAACAAAGTAGGTTCGGGGATTAAAACGAAGCGTTAAACAAGATCCTACCTGCAGGGGCGTTTCCCGAAGCTTCGCTGCGAGGGATCTGCCACTGCGCCGCTGCCTTGCCGGAGTTGCCTCGCCGGAGGAGGAGGAGGAGAGGGGGAGGAGGGGCTGCCTGCACCAGGGAGTGGACAAGGGAGATGGGTAGGGGATGAGGGTTTAAATAAATTAAAAAGAATTTTAATTAATTAAACCCATAATTTTCCCCGCATCCGAAACCTTTGGCGAGGTCAAAATTAAACTTCCCCTAGGGTAAGCACCACCTCCCGAGCACAATGGTGGTCTCAGAATTTTAATCCGAGACCCCGTTCAAGAGTTATTAAACTTAGCGCTCGAAGCCGACAAATTACGAAAACGCCCCTAGAGCCATTTTTCACAAACGGCCCGCGCCCGCGAAACTTATACCCCTCCTAGGGTAAACGACACGCTCCGAACTCAACGGTGCCCTCGGTTTTCCAATCCAAGCCACCGTATAAGAGATACTCTAGTTTAACCATTAAATGAATTAATTAATTAATTAATTAATCCATTTAACATTCCAGAAGCGGGCGAGGGGTCCAAACGTCCCGCGCTGACAAGTTTTATGTCGTTCCTAGGGTAAACACCCCATTACAGACCCATCTTTACACTCGGATCCCTGATCCAATGCACCGTTTAGGAGTTATACCATTTATTTAGCGTTTCCAGTGTGAACGCACTGAAAATTTAATTCCGGCCACTCCGGGGCTCGGAATCGCACGTCGTCTGAAGGCGCTGCCCTGGAATATTATCAAGAATATTCCAAAGTCTTTCACAGAAAAAACCGGGTTCTTAAAAATGAAGAATAAAAATGAACAAAACAGAGGAAAATAGAATAAATTAAAGAGGAATCAAGAAGTTTATTGAAAGAGCAAAAACATTACAACAAAGAGGAGGAAGAGAAGAGCAATTTGGAGGAGATCCTAGCTTGAAAGATTCCCTCATAAAATGGTTAATTTAAATGGAAAGGAACCACTTAACCTATGATCCCAATCCTATAAGGCACGTCCCAACCCCACCAAATGAGAAAAACACCAATTTATAGAGTGGTGGGGAGGCTAGGTTCAAAGTGGTTTCAAGTGTGAATGGGGAATCTCATCCAAATATTTTATTCCAACTTGCACCGCCCATTTGACCACCAAAACGAGTGAACTGGCCCGCCTTACATAAGGATCATATGTGAGGATATGGGTCCTATATCTCCTCTAAAATTTTTGGCTCAATCCAAGCCCATATGAAGGAGTTATGGCCGAAATATAGAAGCTTCTCCATTCTAGCGTGTCTAGCCCACCTTTGATTTTATGGCCCAATTACTCCATCCAAATGCATTATTTTGATCTAGTGTCCTGAATAAAAGTTGTATCCCATTAAGTAAGGAACATATTTACAAAATATTAAGTTCAAATAATTCAAATAAAAATATTTATGATTGAAATACTACAGTGATTTTGAAAGGGTAAAACTAGAATTTTCATCAAATATTCAAATGAATGATCTAATCCCAAATACTTTCTAATTGAACATATTTAACATAATGTGAGGAAATTATATCATTTAATATCAATAAAATATTCAATAAAATAGTGTTTTATCAACTCCTCCACACTTACCCTTTTGCACTCCTGAGCAAAATCTTATATCAAGTAAACATCAATATCAAATCAAAACCAATTTTAAAACGCATATCCTTGAGATCAAACAATTACACACCAAGAAAAAAAAGATATTATGCCTCATAAAAAACCATTATTTCAAGTTCTCTATTTATATCATTCAATATATTTCCACTTCATTTATCCGCCCGTGCACAAAACACTTACCTCGTTTGAATTTTCTCTTATCACACAAATGTCATTTTTTTTGCAATGTCTTTCTCATCCAAACTCATACAAGGGTCACCATAGGCTTGATAAATTCCTACATCACTACCTGATGTGAGTCAAGGACATATGTTTATCATGAGGACTTTTCAGGTTTGTTCTGTGGCTTTCGGTTGGTAGGATTAAGATGTGAAAAACTCTGAGGCTGAATGAGGAGGGCTTGAATCTTTTTGAAGAAAAAATGCATTAATCTAATTTTCACTTAAATATAGTCTTATCCTCAATCCCCATAGTATCAATTCAGCTCCATCATCATGAAAAGTCGTGAAAAGTTTACACCATTCATCATTTTAGCATCAAAAATGTCAATCTTCTCAAACATGATTTTCTTGAAAGCTCCAGATAGGCACAACTTTCCACCTCAATTAGAAGCTCCAGAAAAGGCACAACTTCACTTGTCATGAAAGCTCCGGAAAAGGCACAACTTTCAATATAATGAATTTCTTCAGTAGAAAACACATCTCTTCAGAATTTAATTTTCCACCCAAAGTATCACAGAATGTGGTAGCACAACACAAGATAGATTCCCCCACACTTAAGCTCAACTAGATTATGAAATTTCACTTCAAGAGTTGGTTGGATAGGGAAAATTGGCTTGTAATGTGGCTAAACTAACAGGCTGTGCATGGATTCTAAGGGCTACAAGGATTAAATGTTCAATGTAGGCCATTATAAAAAAGGATTCTTTGAAATAGGGGCTTTAATACTAAACAAATGCCTCAATCATTTAAACATAAGTACCTCAAACCCTCAAGTTTTGACAGGAATAGATCAAATTCTGGTTAAATCAAGCATGGTTTGGTTCTCTCAAGAAGTGAGGTGAATGTAAATAATATGAGAATAATGGTTCAGAATCCTCACAGGAATGTGGTTTCAAATATAAAGATAGTGAGATGTGGCATGGGATTCAAAATTCAATGTAGTTTTCATGAAATTACTAAATATTTGAACTTGAAACAAAGTCATTTTCAGCATTCATTTAAGCTCAGTTTCATGGGATAAATTGTTTCACTCATTGATATGCATTTCAAAATTGTTATGAGAATCATTTCAGATTAAAAATTTTAAAAACACAAAGAAAATTGAAAAATGAACACACCAAATTTGAAAAACACACAGTTTTTTTTAAATCAGGAAAATAATTGAAATTACTAAACTAAAAGGTTCCCTCCCCCACACTTAAAATATTGCATTGTCCTCAATGTGAACCCATGAGATGATATATGCACATGAAATGCAGAATTTTTAAATAGGACAAATAATATAAAAGTGAAAGGTTTAGGAACAGCCTGATGTGCTCAAGTGATGATGAGGTCATGCAGTGTGATAAAATCCACTGCATCAGTAGGAAGTCCCTCAATGTATCTCTTCAAACGTTGCCCATTGAATATAAAGCTTCTTCAAGTGTCCTCTTGTGTGATCTCCACTGCACCATAAGGAAAAACATTAGACACAATATAAGGACCTAACCATATGGAACGCAACTTACCAGGCATCATCTTCAGTCGTGAACTATAGAGAAGGACTTTCTCTCCAATATGAAACTCCTTTTGTTGGATCATTCTATCATGATATACTTTTGATTTTTCCTTATAGAGCCTTGAGTTCTCACATGAAGACAATAGAATCTTTTCAAGCTCTTGAATTTGCAGCTTCCTTTGGATTCCATCTTGGGCCAAATCCATGTTGCATTTCTTTATAGCCCAATAAGTCTGATGCTCAACTTCTACTGGGAGATGAAATGCTTTCCCAAAAACAATCCAAAATGGGGACATACCAATGGGTGTATTGTATACTGTCCTATAAGCCCACAATGCATCATCCAAGCACTTGCTCCAATCCTTCCTATTTGGTTGCACAGTTTTCTCCAAAATTTGTTTCAACTCACGATTTGAAACCCCAGCTTGGCCATTTGTTTGGGGGTGGTATGGTGTTGATGTTTTATGTGTCACCCCATACTTCTGAAGAAGGAAATTAAGATTCTGATTGTAGAAATGTGTCCCTTGGTCACTGATGATAGCCTTTGGTACTCCAAACCTGCAAAAAATCTGTGCCTTCACAAAATCCACAACAACATGAGAATCATTAGTCCTGGTGGACTTGGCCTCCACCCATTTTCTCACATAATCAAAAGCAACCAAAATATACAAGAAACCATATGAACTTGGAAAAGGACCCATAAAATCAATGCCCCACACATAAAAAATCTCACAGAATAGTATGGGTTGTTGGGGCATCTCATGTCTCCTAGAAATATTCCCAGTGTGTTGGAAATGAGAGCATGACTTACAAAACACATGGGAATCATGGAATAAACTAGGCCAATATAATCCAGAGTCCAAAAATTTCCTAGCTGTCCATTGGGGTCCAAAGTGTCCACCACATGCAAGTGTATGACAGAATTGCAAAACAGACTCAAACTCATGATCAGGAACACACCTCCTAATAACTTGGTCACTACACATGCTCCATAAGTATGGATCATCCCAAACATAAAATCTTGACTCACTCTTTAATTTTTGGACTTGATTTTTCTTTAAATTTGCAGGGATTTTAGAGGAAACAAGGTAGTTAACTAAATCTGTATACCAAGGATGCGTACCTGAGATGGAATAAAGATGCTCATCAGGGAAAGTGTCTCGAAGTGGTACATGGTACAAGGTGTCATCTTCTAGTGTGTGAGTAAGCCTACTCATGTGGTCCACCACCAAGTTTTCTAACCCCTTTTTGTCCTTTATCTCAATATCAAATTCTTGAAGAAGGAGCATCCATCGGATCAGCCTGGGCTTTGCATCTGGCTTCTTCAAGAGGTACCTTAGAGCTGCATGGTCAGAAAAAACAACTACTTTAGAGCCCAATAAATATGAACAGAATTTATCTAAAGCAAATATGACAACAAGAAACTCCTTTTTTGTGGTTGTGTAGTTTGATTGGGCTGAATCCAGTGTCCTTGATGCATAGGCGATCACATGTGAACGTCCCTCCACCCTCTGAGATAAGACAGCTCCAACCGCGAAGTTAGAGGCATCACACATAAGCTCAAAAGGAATCTCACACCGTGGGGGCTGTATGATCGGTGGAGTGGTCAAACACATCTTTAGATCATCAAAGGAAGTCCTGCAAGAATCATCAAACACAAAATCAGAATCCTTTTGGAGTAATCGTGACATAGGAAGAGCAGTCTTACTAAAATCTTTGATGAAGCGCCGATAAAATCCTACATGCCCTAGGAAAGATCTAACATCACACACACATGAAGGATATGGTAAGGATGAAATAATGTCTATCTTAGATCTATCAACCTCTATCCCATGTTTTGATACTACATGCCCTAAGAAAATGCCATGCTCTACCATGAAATTACACTTTTCAAAGTTCAGGACCAGATTCTTCTCAATACAATGATTCATTACATTTCCCAAACTATTTATACATTCATCAAATGAGGATCCATACACTGTAAAATCATCCATAAATACCTCCATGCAGGTCTTAATAAAATCAAAAAAAATACTCACCATGCATCTCTGGAAGGTACCTAGGGCATTGCAAAGTCCAAATGGCATCCTCCGGTAGGAAAATGTGCCAAAGGGACATGTGAATGTAGTCTTCTCCTGATCCTATGGAGCTATAGGAACCTGAAAATATCCAGAAAATCCATCCAAGAAACAATAGTGTGTTTTCCCAGCTAGTCTCTCAAGCATTTTATCAATAAATGGGAGGGGGAAATGGTCCTTGTGAGTGGACTGATTTAGTTTCCTATAATCAATACACACACGCCAACTGTTTTGCACCCTCATTGGAACTAACTCATCTTTCTCATTTTTAACAATAGTAACACCACTCTTCTTAGGCACAACCTGAATAGGACTTACCCACTGAGAATCTGTAATAGGAAAGATTATACCTGCCTCGAGCAATTTCTCAACTTCTTTTTTAACAACTTCCAGGAGGGTGGGATTGAGTCTCCTTTATGACTGTCTCACCGGTTTATCCCCATCCTCCAAGAGAATCCTATGCATGCAAATGGAGGGGCTAATACCTGATATGTTAGCCAAGGTCCACCCAATCACCCTGATGTTCTCCCTCAAAATATTCAAAAGATTTTCTTCATGTTCAAAAGGGAGATTGTTAGCAATGATAACAGGTAATCTCTCACCACTCAACAAGTACGAGTATTTCAGATTTGGTGACAATGGCTTGAGTTCTAATGAAGGAGGGTGTAGTATGGATGGAGACATTGAAGGAACTGAAATATGTGCACAAAGAGCATCAGTATCAGAATAGACATCATCAAAATCAGAGAATAAAGCATCAAATCCATCAGCATACTCAACAGCCATGTCATAATCAGAGTAAACATGATCAAAATCAGAATATGAATCCACATAAAAATCAAATCCAAGAGAGGATTGTGTATCAAAAACATGTGTGGAAGTGCTCTTAGACATCAAACTCGAACCAATACTCATAATCTCCCTAAGCATAGGACAATCAAATTCCATGGAGTTTTTATTTGGTGGTTCAAAATGGGAGATAAAAAAAGCAGAATTGTCCTCTGAGGGGTACTTCATGGATTCCATGACATTAAATACCATAACTTCATCTCCAAACTCCATGGAAAGTGTACCCTCATTGACATTTATGATAGTTTTTGCAGTTTTGAGGAAGGGCCTACCTAAGATAATTGGGGCATGAGAACTTACCTGATCATCCTCCATGTTAAGCACATATAAGTTTGCTGGAAAGATCATGTCTCTTACCTGGACAAGTACATCCTCAAGGACTCCCGCTGGATATGTCGTAGCTCTATTCTCCAACTGCACCACTACTCTCGTCGGCTTCAACTCACCAACCTGTAAAGAAGAGAATACAGAGTGAGGCATCACATTTATTGAAGCTCCTAAATCAAAAAGAGCATCAGAGAAGTGAAACTCCCCTATGGTACATGGGATGGTGAATGTCCCTGGATCCTTGCACTTTGTCAGCATTGCTAGAGTTGGTGTAATGAGTGCTAACACATTCCTTCCAAGATTGATCCTCTCATTTCCCTTGAGCCCTCTTCGATTGGTGCAAAGTTCTTTTAATAATTTGTCATACCTTGGGATTTGTTTGATGTATTCAAGTAGAGGAATGTTGATCTCCACACGCTTGAATGTGTCCAAAACCTCCATTTTCATTGCTTCTTCAGCCATCTTCTTGGTTTGAACAACCCTATTTGGAAAAGGAATGGGTTTAGGAGGAACATCATCAATCTTTTTCTTACCTTTATCTTTCTCCTTGGATTGCTCATTAGTTGGTATGGAATGCGGCTTCTCTGGAGTTGAGGTGAATCCCGGTGGAATGGTAGGTACAGATGTATCGTTCATTTGCTTCCCACTTCTCAATGTGATGACACTAACATTCCCCTTTGGATTTTGAGTGGGTTGGGAAGGTAGATTTCTAGAATTCTTACTTACAAGTTCATGGAGGGCGGTGACAATCTGTCTCATTTGAGTCTTCAACTCCCTCAGCTCCGAACCTTGACTTTTCAGCTCATTCTGTTGATTAAGAACAATTTGCTTCAAAAGGTCATCAGTGTTAGAATCTACCTTGGGTGGGTGATTACCTTGTTGTTGGCTTGTTGATGCTTGAGATTCAAATCTCCTTTGGGGTTGTTGGAAACCCTACTGGTAAGGTGGAGGATGCTGGAAGTTTTGTTGAAAAGAGGTCCTTTGTTGTTGTCCAGAGCCATACCTCATGTCCAATTGATCCTTCCACCCTTGGTTGTATGTTGGATCAAACTTCTTTTGGGGATATGTTTGTTTTTGTTGTTGCTGATATGGTCTCTCAGGGAACACTGCTGCACAATCTTCTGTTTCTTGGATTTGTGGGCAACAGTCAGTTGGGTGGCTTGTCTCAGTGCAAATACCACAAGGCCTTGAAGGAGTGGGTTGGGATGTCTTTTGAGCCAAAGAAATCTGCCTCACCATAATGGTCAATTATTCCAACTTGGTATCAATCAAATGACTTTCAAGAGAAGAAGGACTTACCTGATGTACTCCCCTGACATGTGGTGTACCTCTATCACCAAATTGTTGGGAGTTTTGGGCCTTCTTGTCGATCAACGCACGTGCAACTACTGGTGTTTTGTCCACCAATACTCCTCCAACTACCGCATCCACCATGCTCCTCTCCATGGATGTGAGTCCTTCGTAGAAGTATTGGATGAGGAGTTGTTCACTGATTTGGTGATGCAGACAGTTTGCGCACAACTTCTTGAATCACTCCCAGTACTCATACATTGACTCCCCTTGGGCTTGTTTAATCCCCGATATCTCCTTTCGAATGGATGTTTTCCTTGATACTAGAAAAAATATTTGCAAGAAAAGACGTTTCAAATCATTCCAACATGTTACATATTCAGGTTGCAAATAATACATCCAATTTTTTGCAGCTCCATCAAGTGAGAATGGGAATGCTCTTAATTTGATTTGATCTTCAGAAACATTTCTTGGTTTTAAGGTTGAGCAAACTACATTAAATTCCTTAAGGTTTTTGTTGGGATCCTCACCAGATAATCCATGAAACTTTGGAAGAAGGTGAATTAATCCAGATTTCAATTCAAAGTCTGATTCGAGGTTCGGGTATGCAATACAATTTGGTTGATAGTTAATATCCGGTGCAGCCAATTCTTGAATGGTTCTATTAAGTTCATTTCCATTACTTTCAGACATTGGTTCTTGTTTTAATTAGTACTTATAAGTGTTTCCAATTTCAAAATTCCTAGAGTGGAGGAATTCCCCAGTTGGGTAAATGTCGACACTTCCCGTAGAATGAGAATGATGGATTCGTGCCCTAAGGCTGCGTTCAATCTCAGGGTCAAGATCTAAAAGATCCTAGGGATTAGTTCATGTCATAAATCAAAGAAATAGAAAAATGAAGTGAAGAAAAGTGGACCATAATATAATGATAATAAGTTTGATTTGATGGTCCCAAAAAAAATAAAATAGAAAACCAAAAAGATAATTGAGAACGGGGAAAGAAGAAAGAAAGAAGAGAAGATAAAATATTAAAATAAAAGTAAAAAAATACCTCTAATTAGTTGAATAAAATACTTGCCTCCCTGGAAATGGCGCCAATTTGAAAGAGTGTTTTCGTGGGTGCTCTCAAATGATTAATGTGATTTTGGGGTACTTAGGTGCAGCAAAGTGGCTGACCAAGGTCGTCTCTCAAAGGAGGAAGTGAATTAAAACAACTTTTCAGAGGTATTCTAAAAATAAAATAGAATAAAATTGAAACAATACTTAAAATTATGGGGGTTGTTTATTGTTTATAAATCTATAAGAAGTTTTCTGGAATAATATTGCATTTTTTTTTGTTTTTAGTTTTAAAATGAAGTTTGATTAAAAAGACACAACAAGAAGATGTTTTTTTAGAAAATATTTTAAAATACGTAATCGATATAACTCTACCTATTCACTCTATTATTAATCATTATCATTTAAATTAAAATTCACTTAATTATGATCCCTTAATTTGTTAAATCCTGAACCCTATGAGAATTAACTTTACCACGAAGATGAAGTGGATTTAACCCTAGGCTAACTTCGGAACATGCAATCGCAACACCCTGTTTTGATTGATGTTCTAAGATTAGATTATGGTTAGTGGTAAATTAAGGCACATAACCACTCTGGAAATGAGGATTAATTGAGTTTAGGGATTGTATTTTAACTCTACAAATTTATCTTGTGTGGTCTTGTATTACCGATTAAGATCGCGCACTCACAATTCACACAAATCCCGACCTCGTGCGTTTTGTGTTAATTGTTCAAGTGCTCACTTAGTTTCTTATAATTTGAAAAGTCAATTAATGTATCATGTTTAGTTAATTACAATAGATCATTGATTCAAAATAAATGAATGAAGAAGGTGAGAGGTAGATCAATTACTAAAAAGAACTACTCTTCCATGGGCGGTGTAGTCATCGTAGAAGCGAATTGCATTTGCAACGGTTTAGAATGGGTATAACCCAATCACGCTTCTACTATTGAGTTCCAGACCAAAGAGGAATATTAATGAAGAATAAAAATGAACAAAACAGAGGAAAATAGAAGAAATTAAAGAGTAACTAAGAAGTTTATTGAAAGAGCAAAAACATTACAACAAAGAGGAGGAAGAGAAGAGCAATTTGGAGGAGATCCTACCTTGAAAGCTTCCCTCCTCCAATGGTTAATTTAAATGGAAAGGAACCACTTCAACTCTTCTCACAATCATCTAAGGCACGTCCCAAACCCACCAAATGAGAAAAACACCAATTTATAGAGTGGTGGGGAGGCTAGGTTCAAAGTGGTTTCAAGTGTGAATGGGGAATCTCGGCCAAATATTTTATGCCAAATTACACTGCCCATTTGACCACCAAAACGCGTGAATTGGCCGGCCTTCCAGAATGATAATATGTGAGGATATGGGTCCTCTATCTCCTCTAAAAATTTGGGCTCAATAAAAGCCCATATGAAGGATTTATGGCTGAAATACAGAAGCTTCTCCATTCTAGCGTGTCTAGCCCACCTTTGACTTTATGGCCCAATTAATCCATCCAAATGCATTCTTTTGATCTAGTGTCCTGAATAAAAGTTGTATCCCATGAAGTAAGGAACATAGTTACAAAATATTAAGTTCAAATAATTCAAATAAAAATATTTATGATTGAAATACTACAGTGATTTTGAAAGGGTAAAACTGGAATTTTCATCAAATATTCAAATGAATGATCTAATCCCAAATACTTTCTAATTGAACATATTTAACACAATGTGAGGAAATTATATCATTTATTATCAATAAAATATTCAATAAAATAGTGTTTTATCAATAACCCAAGATAAACTACAAGGACCGTTCTACCTTCATCTCTTGGGTAAATTTGAGCATGAATCACCCAACATTAGGAAATAAAAATAAAATGCATAAGTTCATAAAGAAGCTTGAATAAAGAAGAGAAGGTGATGATCCCTTACAGAATTTTGGCATAGTAACGACTTAGGTAAGAATCCAAATGGGGGAGGATAAATGATCCCTAATTCAAATAACATCAAATGGATAGTAAGGTAATGATTATAAATGAATGATAATATAACCACTTGAAATTACAAGAACTAATTTCAAAGAAGTTACTTAAATTTGAAAGGAGGAAAGTAAAGTCCCTTACAAAATTTCAGCATGGTAACGCGTGTAAATAAAGGTTCGCAGGAGGGATAAATGAGAGTGAAATGGGATATCATAATTTATACATAAAATGGAAAGTAATGGGGATATGTAATAACATATCCTAATATATGTAAATTGAAATTAAAAAACATAACATAAAAAAAGAGTGCTTGATAAAAGAGGAAAGTGAAAGATCCCTTACTTGAGTGTGTGACTCCAAAGGCTTGTGAGGGGCTTCTTGAAAGCTTGGGGGCACCTTGGGAGGACTCTAGGGAGTGTAGGGAAGAGTAATGATGTGATCCAAGGAGTTTTATTGAAGAGAAATGGGAGATTTAGTGGATTTATATAGAAAACGAGGGGTATTTCTTTATTATTTTGGTTTTGGTTTCTACATAATAAAATATTCAAAACCACAAATCATCCCATAATTTTTTTCCCATGGTTTCTAGAAAAGGCTAGTGGTTGTTATTATTTTATAAGGCCAAGGATTGAAATTATTAATATATTACCCTTGATGATGTGGATGTGAGTCACACTCTTAAAGAAATGATTTTAAAATATTAAAATATATTATAAGTCTTGGAGGATTCATAATGGTTTTAAAAAATAAATCAAATAAACTTAAAATAAAATTATTTTAAAGGGAAAACATATATTTGGTCATGGATCCTATTTACACTACTTATTACATCACTTTTGGGTCATTGTGATGTCATAAAACACAAAGTATATTTATACGGTATTTAATTTTTACCCGAAAATCCGGCTGTCTCAGAAAATTATGAAAAACTCATTGTTGGTTAATTTAGACATTATGATTCCAAAAATAATATTAATTTTATCTAAATGATTTTCTAAATATGTGAATTTTTACTTTTAAAATATTGGCTGACATTTATTGAAAATGACGGGTTTTTGACAATAATAGTTTTAAAACCCTAATAAAAATTATATTTGACATCATAAAAATTACATGATCATTTACATTTTATAAATATTATTTAATAATAATATCACATTAAAATATTATTTATTTCAAAAATCCATTAATTCATAAATTCATTAATTGAATTTGAATATTAACCAAAAATATAATTCATGCTTTATTGTATCAAAATAAAAATCATTTACAAAGTAATAATAATGGGATGAAAATATATTCATTACTCTATAAAAAATAATATACATACTCATATTTCTAGGGTCTTGATATATATCCCTTTAATACACCATCATACGCCCTAAGAGTAAGGCTCGCGATGGTGGTGATTTCATGGGGTCGTTCGATGAACATGATTTGGGTCATGATCTCGATGAGCTTGAACTTCCCCCATAAATGGTTTCACTTATGCTTAAGTTGTTGAATCTCGACTTGATATTGGTCTAGGTAAAATCCTAGAAATACTATCTCCCTCAAAATCTCTGATAAATGGGCTTCATAGGGTACGATCATAGTAGTTGCGACAATCACTTCCTTTGTCCGTGTCAATTGGATTTGTTAAAACCCTATATTTATACTAGTCATGTGATCATTGTTCAATGGTTATATTATCAATAGTAATGATACTTAACAGTCATTTAAATCCAATTGGATATAATAAAATAAAAGAAGTTCATGCGTTTTCTTTAACCATAAGACATTTAATTAAATCAAAAAGGGGAATTTTATTCATAATAGTTCAGGTTGTTACAATCTTCCCCCCCTTAAAAATTTCACCCTTAATTTTTTTCTCATACTAAAACAGATAAGGGTAACTTTGAATCATCACCTCCTCTGGTTCTGGCATTGCTTTTTCAAACTTGTGGTTTTTTCACAACACTTTGACGAGGGACATTGTCCTATTTCGTATAACTTTTTCTTCATGATCTAAGATCTTCACCGGCTACTTTTCATAGGAAATATAATTCTAGAATGGTACCACCTTTGGATTTAGTACATGTGAGGGGTCCAGTATGTACTTTCTCAAGATGGATACATAGAATACATCATGTACTTGAGATAGGTTCAGTGGGAGTGTTAGTCGATAGACCAGTACTCTGATGCGATCAAGGATCACAAAAGGGTTTATGTACCTTGGAATAAGCTTTCCCTTCTTCCCAAATCTCATTACTTTATTCCATTGAGATATACGGAGGAATACCATGTCTCCAACATCAAACTCTAGGTCTCATCGATGATTGTCAGCATAACTTTTTTTCGACTCTAAGCAGCCTTGATATGATGCTGAATGGTTTTAACTTTATCCACCATTTCCTCAACCATTTCAGGACCTAGAAGTTTTTGTTTCCCAACTTCATCCCAACATGCTAGTGTTATTCACCTCTTCCCATAAAGGGATTCATAGGGAGCCATTTAGATGCTCGAGCGGAAACTGTTGTTTTAAGAGAACTCAACCAAAGGAAGATGTTGGTATCATCCATCTTTGAAGTCTATAGAACATGCTCGCAACATATCTTCTAAAGTCTAAATAGTCTTCTCAGATTGACCATCAGTTTGAGGATGATAGTTTGTACTGAAATTCGGCTCAATGTTTAGAGCATGTTGGAGACTTTTCTAGAACTGGAGATGAATCTTGGATCTCGATTGAATATAATCGATAGTGGTACTCCATACAGCCTTACCACTTACCTGATCTATATCTGTGCTAGTTGATCCAGTGAGAAATCCTCTCGAATCATAATGAAGTATGCAGTCTTTGTAAGATGATTCACAACAACCCAGTTAGTATTGTTTTCTTTGGATTTATTTGGAAGTCCGATGACAAAGTCTAGGATGATGTCTTCTCATTTTCATATTGATATGGGTAATGGTTGTATCACCCCCTTAGACTTATGCTTTTCATCCTTCACTTGTTGACATACCTGGTACTTTGATGTATATTATATGATCTCCTTCTTCATATTTTCCCACCAATAGTGCTCTCAGCGATCTCGATACATCTTTGTGTTTCCTGGGAGAATAGATAAATTTTAACTATGTGCATCATCCAATAGTTCCTTCTTTAACTCAAGATTTCATGAAACACATAGTCTTGACCCAAATCTCATAATTCCTTCTTCATCAACATTAAACTTTAAATATTTCCCTTTCCTTACAGTTTCCACTCTCTTCTGAATTCTCACATCATTTCTTTGAGCATCCTTTAATCATTATAAAAGAGACAGTTGAGAAATAATTTGCTAAATGATTGATGATGTTCCTTTATTTATGACTACCATATCTATCCTCTTCAAATCCAATAAGATCATATCCTTTTCAATTCTCATAAATAATAGAATTGTTGGGTCCTTTCAACTTAGAGCATCTGCTACCTTGTTTGCTTTACTAGGATGGTAGTGGATTGAGAAGTCATAATACTTGATGATATCTAACCATCTTCACTCACACATATTAATCTCTTTTTGTGTGAATATATATTTTAGGCTCTTATGATCAGTATATATCTCACAGTTCTCCCCATAGAGATAATGCCGCCAGATTTTCAACACAAAGATCACAATTGCCAACTCCATATCATACATGGGATAGTTTTTCTCATGAATTTTCAACTTCCTTGAGGCGTAGGCAATGAATTTTTCATTTTACATCAACACATATCCCAATCCCTTCTTCAAAGAATCATTGAAAATTATGAAAAGTTCCCCACTTGTGGGTAGTGTGAGCACAGGAGAAGTGATAATTCTCCTTTTCAACTCTATAAAGCTTTCTTTACATTAATCACTCTAATCAAAATTGACTCCCTTCTGATTTATCTTGGTAAGAGGGTTTGAAAATTGCGAGAAATTTCTCACAAATCGGTGATAATATCCAGCTAACCTAAGGAAGCTACAAATATCTATCACGAATGTTGGCCTTGACCATCCTTCAATTGCTTTTGTCTTTGAAGGATCCACAAATATTTCATTTCTTGTGATGATATGTCCCAATAATGAGGTTTCCTTCAACTAGAACTCATACTTGTTGTACTTTTCATAGAGATTCTCCTTTTACGAGGTCTTTAACACAGTGCTTAGATACTCTTCATGGCCATCCTTGGTTTTGGAGTATATTAGAATATCATCTATAAAAACTACCATTTTTTTTGAGATAATCTCTAAATACTATTCATCAAGTCCATGAAGATATTCGGAGGAATACCATTTCTCCAACATCAAACTCTAGGTCTCATTGACGATTGTCAACATAGATTTTCTATTGACTCTAAGAATCCTTGATATGACGTTGAATAGTTTTGACCTTCTCCACCATTTCCTCAACCATTTCAGGACCTAGAAGTTTTTGTTCCCTAACTTCATCCCAACATGCTGGTGTTCTTCACCTCTTCTCATAAAGGGCTTTATAAGGAGCTATTTAGATGCTTGAGTGGAAACTATTGTTTTAAGAGAACTCAATCAAAGGAAGATGTTGGTACCATACACCTTTAAAGTCTATAGATTATGCTCGTAACATGTCTTCCAATGTCTGAATAGTTTGCTCAGATTGACCATTAGTTTGAGGATTATAGGTTATACTAAAATTCAACTTAATGTTTAAATCACGTTGGATACTTTTCTAGAACTTGGAGGTGAATCTTGGATCTCGATTGAATACAATCGATAGTGGTACTCCATGAAGCCTTACCACTTCCCTGATGTGTATCTATGCCATTTGATCTAGTGAGAAATCCTCTCGAATCATAATTATCATGACTCATCCCAGTGGGGCCCATGTCGCGACTCCCCAAGACTGCCTCCAATAGGTCAGGGGCTGATGACTAGCACTGAGTAGGCATATCACTAACATGGGAGGCATTGACTAAGTACATGTACACATGAACACATCTCCAAGCCCAAAAATACTGAAAAGTAAAAACCACTAAGGAACAAAATACATGCATACAACTAAACCCAACCAATAGAGTACAACAGAAAGTAAAGTGTGGAAAATAGACTGATCCAGAATACAAACCCACCAAAAGAAAGAGTCTGCAATCTACAAAGTCCAACCTTTAAGTAAAAAGAGGTACTAGGACTGCTTCTCGTAACCATAGGAACACCTCAGCCTGTAAGGGACTAAGAAAGCTCGGTCCGATCCTGGTCCGCCCTGGAATCCATCGAAACACCACTCGTCTGCACAAGACACGACATGTTCAGGAAAAGCCCATGAAGAGGTGAGTATAAAAATAATCTATAGAGGACCCCGAAAACCACAAAGTGATACACAAGTAAGGGTACATTCATCTCTACATAGTATATTTCTATAGAACATATAACAAGAGAAACACATCCAGATATACTCGAAACCCATACCCGTAGTCTAGAGATAAGTCACAAAGACCACATACCCACACCAGGGATTCAGTTCGAGGATTCCACAAAGCACTCGTCCGAGATAAGTCACTCCACGAGTCTATTAGCTCTAATGATGTCTGTTCAAGAAATAATGTTTGTTGGGAAAATCCATGAAAGAGATAGCTGCACTGATGAATCTAAAGAGAGAACAGATACACTCATTCTGGGAGAACACACTCCTAAGTGGGAAAATATAACGATACATAGATGAGGATCACTGTCAGGGCCTTGGCGGATACCACGAATCATCCGGATTCCACCTACTAAGTAGATTATTGGCATACTATAGGATCAGTCATGTCGATACCTGACTCTACCTAGAGTCAATAATGGATAGAGGATCTCACTCTAAGCCTCTCGGAGGGATACCTATCTCTATATCGGAAAGTCCTACTGAAGGGATCATACTCCTATGGATGGAAACAATACCTAACCTCTAGAGGAATGAGAAAAGGGGGCACTAACCCAAACGAAACCTATCCAAGGAACGGTGGAAAATAAGATCAAACCATTTAGAAGGGAGTATAGGGCATGTATACGCCGTGTCCCTTAACTCTTGGTACTGCCCGTGTACAATTAATCGAGTCTGGAGAACATGCCATGTAAAAATGTATATACATGGCGTGTAGGAAGGATCACACGCCGTGTCTAAGTATCTGAGGTCTGCACCATGTATGCTGGCCATGTGCCCATACAGGGATTCAACCCGTGTGTTCCAGAACATGTATCGGTACACGGGGTAGCCTGCATATCCGGCCAGGTCTGCCTGTGTGGTGAGAGACACACACTGAGTCCGCGTAAGGACCCACACGCCGTGTGACAATGGTCACATGCTGTGTTAGTGCTTCCCGTCGCCCGTAGCTCCAGTCACCACTGCTTGGGGCCCGCACGCCATGTCCTCCTAGGAGCTCTCTATGTTTTTCACTATGTGAAGCTTAGAAATCCTAGCCACCATCATGTCGGTCCCACACAACATGATCTGCATGATACATGCTGTGTTGATCAAAATTTTCCAAAAACATGATCCTCCTCCGCCGTGCCTCGGGTGCTCCTACGATCTTCGATATGACCGTTCGATCATCATAAAACTCCAGATTCTAGGTCACCCTGACACCATAATGTCGTTTCTATTGGTTTCATGCCTCCGATCAGCCCCAAGAATGATTCCCAATCAACCCGCACAAAGAAGGCTCGAAGAATGATCCTCCTCGATTCGAGCCGATTCGTCGTCCTCCATCGCTGTCACACCTCCATTAAGTCGTTGCGATATCCGATATCCATTTTTGGATCATTGCATTGTGAAATGGATTTGTAATGATCCATTTTTCATCACCCCATGAAGAACATGAAGAACGTGGGGCGAGGAGAGGAGAATTTCAATAAACGAAAAGAGGAATGAACCTTCGCCATTGTTCATCACGACGTAGATTCAATCCTGTTAGAAGGTTTAACAAGGAGAATAAAAAACAACTCTTCTAATCACCAATAATTTTATTCCTAGAATAAAAATCCCCAAAGGAAATGAAAATAATCATCCTCCCATAAGGATGCACGACCCGTGGATAAACCTGTTTGTGGGTTGATATGTATTTGTCATTTAATCCAAGAACGAGGAATAGAAAAATTGAAATAAAAACCCCTACCTCAATTTGGTTGAAGAAAAATCATCACATAATGTTCGTTGGTGAGGTTTCGTCAAATCTGAGGTGCGTCGATTGATCGATCCATCTTCGTTTGTTGTTAAGAGGTTTCTCCAAGGGTGGCTCCTCTCCAAAGCTCTAGAGGATTACATGGGTTTTCTAGGGTTATGAGCCTAACCCTGGGATCCTGCTTATTTTAAATAAAATAAGAGTCACTGCATTATTGAAATGTTTAAAATAAAATAAATTATTAATTTATTTTACTTCCTTTAAAACATTCAAAAACTAACTCCTGCAGCTGAACCACGCCAATCAACGTTAAGCCCCACCCAAGGTAAATTCGCTGCTCTAAACGCAACAATGCCATCATATTTCTGATCCGAGAACCTATTTAAAAGTTATTTAACTTTTTTTGGGAAAACTGCTCACGCGTGCTATTTAGAGTTTAATTATTCCAAACATTTATTCCGAGCACCCTAGGCCTCATAATCTCATGTCATCGCAAATCTAAACCTCCCGCTCCCACGTGCTATCTTGAAGATTCCAGTGCTGCCACCAGACATGCACTAGGGGAATCACTTGCCCACGAAGGATCGTCTCCTATCGATCCTCGATCTCCAATGGGTACTTTGCGAAGGTCGCTCCATCCTCAATGTTCAGCTTACCCTAGTCGATGACATGCGATGGGTCATACACGTACCTCCTCAGCTGTGACACGTGGAAGACATCATGTACCCGGTGCAACTGTGGTGGTAGAGCTAGGTGATACGCCACCTCACCAACTCTACGTAGTATCTGAAAAGGGCCGATGAACCTCAGAGAAAACTTGCCACCTCAGTCAAATCTTCACAACCCTTGTCAAGGTGAGACCCCAAGGAAGACATGGTCCCCCTCCTAGAACTCTAGAGGTCTCTGTCACCTGTTAGCATGAGACTTATGCTGGCTCTGTGCAGCCTTCATCTGCTCCTATATGATCTGCACATTCTCAGTGGTAGCTCTCACCAACTCTAGACTCATGAGTGTTGACTCTCCGAGGTCGATCCAACAAATTGGTGACCGGTAGGGTCATTCATATAAAGCCTCAAATGGTGCTATACTGATGGTGGAGTGGTAGCTATTGTTGTACGCGAACTCCACCAATGGTAGGTGGTCCTCCCAACTACGACCAAAATCCAAGATACAGGCCCACAACATATCCTCTAGAACCTGAATGGTTCTCTCTATCTAACCATCTGTCTGGGGATGGAACACTGTGCTCAAGCATAGCTGGGTCCCAAATGTCTCCTGCAATCCTTTCCACAACCGAGATTTGAAACGAGCATTATGATATGAGAATATCATTGAAGGGATGTCATGAAGCCAAACTATATCCTACACGTAGAGGCATCCCAAGATCTCTATGGAACTCTGCTCCCTGATATCAAGGAAGTGGGTCGACTTGGTGAGTCGGTCAACGATCACCCAGATGGAATCGTGTACCTTGGATATCCGTGGCAAGCTCATCACAAAGTCCATCGATATTCCATCCCACTTTCACTCTGAAATTTCCAGGTGGTGAGCTAACCCTGTTGGAACCTGGTGCTCAACCTTCACCTGCTGGCATATAAGGCATTGAGAAATGAACTCTGCTACTTCCTTCTTCATACCTGTCCACCAGAACTGATGCTGGAGATCCTGGTACATTTTATCCACTCCAGGATGTACTGCCAAGGGGGATGTATGAAACTCCCTCATAACCTCCTCTTGCAATGCCACTGGCATGACTGTGAGCCCTCTGAAAAGGACTATGTTCTCCCCACCTTGATAATATCCATCTGGAGCATGTCCTATGGATAACTGAGCATATAAAGTCTCACAGTCGACATCCCCTAGCTGTGCCTCCCTGACTCTCCATAAGAGGGGAGGGGTGACAACCATCTACTAGAGATAAGTTGTGTCATCTCCATCCACGAAGGATAACTGTAGTGAGGCCAACTGCTCTGACGCCTCACTCACCAGCTGTGAAATCGATCTCCTACTAAGAGCATCTACCACAACATCCCCCTTACCAAGAGTATAGAAGATCTCGAATTCATAATCCTAGAGGAACTCTAGCCATCACCTATAACTCAGATTCAAATACTTCTACGAGAGGATGTACTTGAGGCTCTTGTGGTCAGGGTAGAAGATAAACCATTAACCCATAAGGTAGTGTCGCCACATATTCAATGTGAAGACTACTACTGCCAACTCAAGATCATGGGTCACATAGTTCTGCTCATGCATCCTTAGCTGGCATGAACCATAAGCAATCACCGCCTATCTCTGTATTAGGACATAGCCAAGATTAGTCCCTAATGCATCGCAGAAAACTACATACTCGACACCCCCTTATAGCAATATCAAGATCAGTGTGCTCGTCAAACTCTGCCGCAACTACTAGAAAGCCTATTGGAACTTCTCCGTCCATATGAAAGGATGCCCCTTTTGGGTCAAGGCTATCATCGGTGATGATATCCAGAAGAAATTAGGGATAAATATCTGATAGTATCCTTCCAGCCCAAGGAATCTCTACACATCTGTCACACTCTGGGGTGGCTTCCATGCTGATACTACCTCAAACTTGGTGGGGTCCACTTATACTCCATCTGCTGAGATAACATATCCCAGAAAGTGGACCTCTTGTATCCAGAACTGGCACTTCGAGAGATTCCCATAAATCTGGTGCTCATGGAGTATGACTAGAACCATCCACAGGTGTCTTGTGTGATCCTCCTCTGATGTCGAGTATACAAGGATGTCGTCGATGAAGACTACTATGAACCGGTCTAAGCACGACTGGAAGATGCGGTTCATAAGTCCCATGAACACTGTGGGGGTGTTCGTCATGCCGAAGAGAATCACCGAGTACTCGTATTGACCATAGTGGCATCTGAAAGTCGTCTTCGACATATCCTCATCCTATACTCGTAACTGGTGGTAACCTGATTGAAGGTCAACCTTTGAGAACCATTTCTCCCCTCTAAACTGATCGAAGAGGTCATCAATCCTCATAAGGGGATACCTTTTCTTCACCATTACCTGATTCAGGTGCCGGTAATCCACGCACAAACTCAATCTCCCATTTGCCTTCTTGGCAAACAAAACTAGGGCTGACTTGGGTGAAACACTGGGTCTTACAAAGCCCTTTCTCTACAAATCCTCTAGCTGCACCCTCATCTCATACAGCTCTTTGGGGGCCATCTGATATGCTGATGAGAATATCGACACCATCCCAAGGTACAATTCGATGCATAAGTTGATCTCTTGACGGGGAGGTAACCCTGGAACATCTTCTGGAAAGACATCCTTATACTCTACCACTACTGCTGGGAATTGAAATCTCATGACATCTACTGCTCTGAGGGTAAGGATAGCCAACTCATGAGTGATCGACTGCACCCTCCTAAGCATGAGCCCATTCTGTGCTTCTTAGATTTCCTTTTCACCAACAAAGGAAAACCTTAATCCATCACTGCAAACACACCACACTCTTCGCCTAAAGCATTCAATCTAGGCATGGATCAAAGATAACCAATCTATACTGAGAATGAAATCGTAAGTCCTCGACGCTGCCATCAAGAGGTTCCAACCGAAAATCTTGCCTCTAAGGGAAATATCACACTGTCTACAAAGATGCGTGATCATTGAGTTTCCTCCCGTAGGTGTCTCTAAGCATAAGGGTCGAGTCAATAACTCTACTGGAATCTCAAGGTTTCACACAAGACATGTGGCGAGGAAATAATTACTGGAACCTGTGTCTATGAGTAAAATAGATAAGGTAGAAATGACACATATTGTACCTAGGATTATCCCTAGAGTCCCCGGGTTATACGCCTCGACCGCATGCAATTGTACCCACCCCTATCCCCCAGCTCCCTGAGCCTGATGCTGACCTCTTAGGGGTGGTGGTGGAAGTACATCAAAGTATCTACCACCACTTGTAGCTCTCACTGCTCCTTTGCCACTTCCACCGCCTGGAAGGTCTGCCTGCTCCACTCTCTGTCTCTGCCTTGGTGGTCTATCCACCGCCTCCCTATTAGTAGCTCGACGGGTTGGAAAGTCTCTAGCGAGATGTCCTCTACCATCGCACAAGTAGCATCTCCTCTCCCTAGGATAACTGGATCCAGCCTGAGAGCCATGGACTATCGATCCCCTATCCTGGGTCCTCCTGTGACGTCTCCCACACCCTGAACCCTACGCCTGAAGTCAGCTCCCTACTGCTGAGGTCTCTACACCTGTTTGCTTACTGCTGACTATCACTGACTATCTCTACTCTGCCAAGAATCTATCGATCACCAAGTACCGCTTGAGCACTCCTACATAAGTTGAAATACATAGAGGCATGACACTAGCTTGAATGTACTATTATATACCTCACTCGAAGGTCTGATCTCTGAAGTACTAATCTCTAACCATATCTATCAAGTACCTGGTGAGGTTGGTGAACCTTGATGAATAGTCAGCCACCATTAAACTTCCCTACTGGAGCTAAAGAATCTCTTGGATACACACTTCTCTCAGCTTAACCAGAGAGAACTCCTACCTAAAGAGTCGCTCAAACTCTGTCCATGAAAGAGTCTCCTCGTCGTGGGTCTGTGTGGTCAAACTCCACCATTGTCCCGCTGAACCCTGGAGAAGGCTCGGTCCTAGGACCACCATCTGGTCCGCTGGTGTCCTCACTAAACAGAAAAATATGCTCACCGCCTCAAGCCAATCCTGAGTCTCCTGAGGGTCGGGCTCGCCTCAGAACCTGAGGGGTCTCTATCTATGAAACTCATGGAGCACGCTCAGCCTGCGCTCCACATCTGTCGGTACTGAAGGTACCACGTGCAGCTCCACTGGTGGTGGTATAGCTGGTGTACCACCTGGAGGTAATGCCTGAGGAATTGGTCCCTACATCAAAGCCTTGTCACTAAGAGGGTCATCCTCATGATAGAGCTGCCGAATCCTAGTGGGTATGCATCGTAGAGGCATCCTATAAAGAAAGAAGATGTACCATGGTTAACGAGCATATCTGGATAGCTGACACAAAGGACATGGAAAACACAACCCATTCCTATATGATGCATGTACCATTATTTTATTTCCCTGCAACTAGTGTTTTCATGTACTGAGTTAAAAATAAAGTTATCAAAGTCCTGGTGTATAGATACATTGGTCGTCCACACCAACATTGGAGTCCCTGACCTGAAAGATGAACTCAAAACACTTAACATAGTTTCCCCAAACCAATCTCATAGAATCTTAGTCCTAAGGTAGAACTGACCACCTCTGATACCACTATGTCATGACCTGTCCTAGTGAGGCCCGTGTTGTGACTCCCCAAGCCCTCCTCCAATAGGCCAGAGGCTGGTGACTAGCACCGAGTAGGCATATCACTAAAATGTGAGACATTGCCTAAGTACCTATACACATTCACACATCTCCAAGACCACAAATGCTGAAAAGTAAAAAACCACTAAGGAACAAAATTCATGCATACAACTAAACCCAACCAACAGAGTACAACAGAAAGTAAAGTACAAAAAGTAGACTGGGACAGAATACAAGCCCACCAAAAGAAAGAGTCTACAATCTAGAAAGTCCAACCTATAATCAAAATAGGTACTGGGACTACTGCTTCTAGCCGTAGTAACACCTCATCCTATAAGGGACTAAGAAAGCTCAGTCCGTTCCTAGTCCACCCTGGACTCCATCGAAAGGCCGCTCATCTACATAAGACACGACACATACGGACAAAGCCTGTGCATGTGTGAGTATAACAATACTCAGTAGAGGACCTCGAAAACCACAAAGAGATACACAAGTAAGGGTACAATCAGATCTACACAGTATATGTCTATAGAACACATAATAAGAGAAACACATCCAGAAATACTCGAAACCCAGACTCGTAGTCTAGAGACAAGTCACAAATACTGCATACCCACACCAGGGATTCAGTTCAAGGATTCCACAAAGCACTCATCCGAGAGAACTCACTCCACGAGTTTGATAGCTCTGATGACGTCCATCTGAGAAATACTATTCATCGGGAAAAATCCATGAGAGAGATAGTTACATTGATAGATCTGAAGAGAGAACTGATACACTTATTCTGGGAGAACACACTCCTGAGTGAGAAAAGATTACGATACATGGATGAGGATCACTACCAGGGCCTTGGCGGATACCACAACTCATCCGGATTCCACCTGTTAAGTAGAGTATTAGTGTCCTGTAGGATTGGTCACATCGATACCTGACTCTACCTAAGGTCAATAATGGATATAGTATCTCTCTCTCAGCCTCTCAAAGGGATACCTAACTCTATTTTGGAAAGTTATGATGAATGGATCATACTCCTGTGGATGGAAACGATACCTAAAATCTAGGGGAATGAGAAAAGGGGGGACTAACCGAAACAAAACCTGTCCAATGAATGGTGGAAAAAAAGATCAAACCATGTAGAAGGGAGTACACGACATGTAGAAGAGGTCACACATGGTGTCCCTTAACTTCGAGTACTAACTGTGTACAACGAACTGAGTCTAGAGAACATGCCGTGTAAAAATGTATATACATGACATGTAGAAAGGATCACATGCCGTGTCTGAGTATCCGGAGTCCGCATCGTGTATGTTGGCCATGTGCCTGTACATAGCTTCAACCCATGTATTCTAGACCGTGTACTGGTACATGGGGTAGCCTGCATATCTATCCAGGTCTGGACATGTGGTGGGGTACATGTTGTGTACTCCACCCCATGCCCGTGTATCTCCTGAGATACACGTCGAGTCCATGTAAGGACCCACACACCGTGTGACAATGGTCATACATCGTGTTAGTGCTTCACATCGCCCGTAGCTCCAGCCGCCGCTGGGTGGGGCCCACACACCGTGTCCTCTGAGATCTTGTTGTGTTCTTCATTGTGTGCAGTGTGGAAACCCTAGACGCCACCATACCGGTCCCACATGACATGTTCTGCGGGACACACGCCTTGTTGATCGGGATTTTACATAAATGTGATCCTCCTTCGCCACACCTTGGGTGCTTTTTTTGTCTTCGATTCAGCCATCCGATCATCATGAAACTCCAGATTATAGTTTTTCCTGACACCACAAGGTCATTTCTATTGGTTTTGGGCCTCTGATCGCCCCCAAGAATGAGTCCTGATCCACCTACACGAAGAACACTCAAAGAACAATCCTCCTTGATCCAAGCCGATTAATCATTCTCCATCACTGTCGCACCTCCATTAGGTCATTGCGATATCCGATCTTTGGTTTGGGATTGTTTCATTGCGAAACAGATTCGTAACAATCCGTTGTTCATCACCCCATGAAGAACGCGAAGAACGCGGATCAATGAGGGAAGAATTTCAATAAACAAAAGGAGGAACAAACCTCCATTGTCATTTGTCACGACGTAGATTCTCTCTCGTTAGAAGGTTTAATAGGGTGAATAAAAAAAACTATTCTAATCATAAAGAATTTTATTCCCAGAATCAAAATCCCCAAAGGAAACAAAAATTATCATCCTACCGTAAGAACACATGATCCAAAGATCAACCTGCTTGTGGGTTGATATGTGTTTGTCATTTAATCCAAGAATAGGGAAAAGAAGAACTGAAATAACAACCTCCTAACTCAATTCGGTTTAAGAATGATCACCACATCACGTTATTTGGTGAGGTTCCATTGAATATGAGGTGCGTTGATCGATCGATCCATCATCATTCATTGTTGAGAGGTTTCTCCAAGGGTGGTTTCTCTCCAAAGCTCCAGACGAGTCCATGGGGTTTTCTAGGGTTATGAGACTAACCTTGGGCTCCTGCTTATTTAAAACAAAATAAGCATTGTTGTGTTATGGAAATGTTTAAAATAAAATAAATTATTAATTTATTTTACTTCCTTTAAAACATCCAAAAACTATCTCCTACAGCTGACCCGTGCCAGTCAATGTTAGGCCTCACCTAAGGTAAATTCGCTGCTCTGAATGCAACAGTTCCCTCATATTTCTAATTTGGGCACCCGTTTAAAAGTTATTTCACTTTTTTTTTGTAAAACCTCTCTCGTGTGCTATTTAGAATTTAAATTATTCCAAAAATTTATTCCAGGCACTATGGGCCTCAAAATCACATGCTGTCACAAAGCCTGGTCTCATAATAATTCCATATAATATTTAAAAATAATACATGAAAAATCTGAGATATTATAGAAATGAAGTGTGTAGTATTTGTAATACGATTCACAAAAACCCAGTTAGAATTGTTTCCTTTGGATGTCTTCGAACATCCAGTGACAAAGTCTATGGTGATGTTTTCTCCTTTCCATGTTGATATGGGTAATGGTTGTATCATCCCCTTAGACTTCTACCTTTCATCCTTCACTTTCTAACATACCATGCACTTTGATGTATATTCAACGATATCCTTCTTTATGTTTTCCCATTAATAGTTCTCTCAGCAATCTCGATACATCTTTGTGTTTCCTGGGTGAATAGAGAAATTTTAACTCTGTGCATCATCCAATAGTTCCTTCTTTAACTCAGTATTTTATGGAACACATAGTCTTGAACAAAATCTCATAATTCCTTCTTTATCAAGATTAAACTCCAAATATTTCCCTTTCCTTATAGTTTCCACTCTAATCTGAATTCCCACATCATTTCTTTGAGCATCCTTTAATCGTTATAAAAGAGATGGTTGAGAAATCATTTTCCAAAGGATTGATAATGTTCCTTTCTTTATGATTCCCATGTCCATCCTCTTAAAATCTAAGAAGATCAGATCCTTTTCAATTCTCATCAATAATATAATTATTTTGTCCTTTCAACTTAGAGTATCCACCACCTTATTTGTTTTACTAGGATGGTAGTGGATTGAGCAGTCATAATACTTGATGAGCTCTAACCATCTTCAGTGGTGCATATTAAGCTCTTTCTGCGTGAATATATATTTGAGACTCTTGTGATCAATATATATCTCACAGTTCTCCCTATAGAGATAATGCCACAAGATTTTCAACACAAAGATCAGAGCTGCCAACACCAGATCATGCGTGGGATAGTTTTTCTCAGGAATTTTCAACTGCCTTGAGGTGTAGGCCATGAAGTTTTCATTTTACATCAACACATATCCCAATACCCTCTTCGAATCATCATTGAAAATTATGAAAAGTTCCCCACTTGTGGGTAGTGTGAGAACATGGGAAGTTATAAGACTCCTTTTCAACCCCATAAATCTTTCTTCACATTCATCACTCCAATCAAAATTGACTCCCTTCTAATTTATCTTGGTAAGAGGGTTTAAAAATCATGAGAAATTTCTCACAAATCGGTGATAATATCCACCTAACCCAAGAAAGTTACAAATATTTGTCACAAATGTTGGCCTCGACCATCCTTGAATTGTTTTTGTCTTTAAAGGATCCACAAATATCCTATTTATTGTGATGATATTCCCCAATAATGAGACTTACTTCAACCAAAACTCATACTTGTTGTACTTTTCATAGATCTTCTACTTTCGCAAGGTCTTTAGCACAGTGCTCTGATACTCCTCATTATCATCCTTGGTTTTGGAGTATATTAGAATATCATATATAAAGACTACCAAAAATTTATTAAGGTAATATCTAAAGAATATTCATCAAGTCTATGAAGATTGATAGAGTATTAGTGAGTCCTAATGGCATCACTATGAACTCATAGTGCTTGTACCTTGTACGAAAAGCAGTCTTGGGGATATCTACCTTCTTCACCCCCACTTTATAATATCCTGACCGAAGATCCACCTTGGTGAAGTATTGTGCTCCATGTAGCTGATTGAACAAGTCATCAATCTGAGGTAGAGGATACTTGTTCTTTATCATGATCTTGTTGAGATCACGATAATCGATGCAAAGGTTTATTGACCCATACTTCTTCTTGATGAAGAGGACTAGTGCACCCCATGGTGAAGCACTTCAATATATAAACCATTTATCTAGATTCTCCCATAGTTGTGGCTTTATCTCCTCAAGTTCCACAATATCTATCCTATATGGAGTCTTCGATATTGGAAACTACCCAGGTATAATATTGATAGAAAAATAAACCTCTCAACTAATATGAAGACCAAACAATTCCTTGAGAAACACATGAATGTATTCCCTCATAATAGGCATGTCTTTTAGGATGGTTCTTTCCATAGACTCAATAAATTGAGCATGATACACTTTCTCATAGGAAAATAATATCCATGCCTTAAATTATGGTTCCAAAGAAGATTCATCCTCCTCTTTGCACTTGTATAGAATTAGGGGTCGATTAACCATACGAAGAGTAATTTCCTTCACATGGAAATTTATGTTGGTTCTATATAGAGAAAACCAATCCATGCCTAGAATTGAATCAAATTCCACAAATTAGAGTATGAAAAGGATCATCAGTAAGTTCATCCCACAAAAATTGACAGGGGAGGGGTTATATATTTGGGATTCAATAATTTCCCCATTTCCCATTTTCACTGATATCTTTACTTCCATGATTTTTGGTGGTGTTTGGATAGTTCTACTAAACTTTTTTGATATGGAGTAATGTGTAGAAATATAATCAAAAAGTATGTTTGTTATCCTTGAATGAATAACTAGAATACCTATCACCACTTCTTAATCGGGATTCACCTCAACGATAGTGATGGAAAAATCTTTCCCTTGCTTCCTTGGAGATTATTGTTTGTCTCGAAAACCCTTGGCATAGGGCGATGGTTTGCAAAGTGCTCTAGTTCCTTGCAGTTGAAGAAATGTACAATGTGTTGAGGGTTGACCATAGAATTTATTTCCCACATCACATTTGTAGATTTCTCCCATAGAAAATTATTAGCTGGGTGTCCTTCCTTCCCGTACCTAAAGCATTTCTTCACCCTCTTTAGGCAATTTTTAGGGTGCTTCTTTCCACACCTTTGACAAGTGGGATGCTAAAATTTATTAGCATCATTATATTTTTCCATTATAATTCTAGGATTAAACTCCACTTTCTGCTTTTTATCCCTATAATACCCTCAGGCTTCTCCAATCTACATTTCAACTTTCAGGGAACATCAGACAATTTATTCATAGCTATCAAAGTCATGGATCTCCAGGGAATTTTATAAACTAGGTTTTATCCCACCATAGAAGCGGTCAACCTTGTATCCTGGGGTAACAAAAAAACTAGAGGTGTATAATGAAAGTCTTGTGAAGTTTTCCTTGTACTCTCCAATAGATTCATCATCTTTTTGTTTGAGTGTAAGGAAATGCCTTTCCATTTTTATATGGAGAGTTCAAGGAAAATATTTATCAAAAAACATTTTCTGGAATTCCTTCCACTCCATTATTTCAATCTCTTCCTTAGGCTTCGTATTCTTGATCAATGCCCACCACTAATTAGATTCTCCCTCCATATGATAAACAACTAGAATAATCTTCACTTTATTAGAACATTGAAGGATGGAGAAGATCTTCTCAATGAAGTTGATCTATTGTTCCATGATTAAGGGATCAAATGATCCATTAAAAGTAAAAGGCGTTTGTCACTTGAATCTATCTATTATGATTTGTTCTCTCTTAGGGGTGTTTTAACACTCCTATTAATCTAGGTTTCTATTTAGAACATGAGTTAGTTGAGAGAGTATCATCACAAAGTTCATGATTACTGCTCCCATCGTTTTTGGCATCTCGTTGGGGAAGTCATCACATTGCCCTTGCATCAGTTGTTACCCCAATTCCTCCTATTTTTGGCCATTGGATGAATAAAAGGGAAAATTAGGGATGAGTATCTTAAATTATTAAACACATAAATGGGAATCTAATGAAAATAAAGGGATAACTTATAAATTACATTTTTTTCTTAACTTATGAATTTCTAGGCTTCAATCTATGTTATCCACGATCTATTTCCTAACACATATTCTTATGGTCATTTTTTTGATCGCTTAATAATGGTTCATAATGATCTTATTAATTACTAAATAATATCCTCTAGGAGTTTCAAACTAGGTGCGCAGTAAGGCTCATTGTCATGTACTAGATTACCCTGAGTCTGGCCCGAAACATCTTGTTGGAATTGTTACTCCTAGGTACATTTGTGCCAAAACCACATCCACTTGTAGTATCTAGATAGGGATTTATTTTCATGATAAACCACTTAATCTATACTAAAAAAATTTAGGGGTGTTTTCTTATACTTAGACTTATCCATAAGGTTTTTTATAGAGTTTTATAATCATAATCCTAAAAATAACTAAATTCTTGCTCTCATACCAACTATAACAACCATAATCTTTATTACACATTAATACATGTTTTATTACATAAAATTACACTTAATACAACCCAAAAGGTCGATAAGTCTGGTGTATTTTGGAATTATGTACATTACATAACAACTTATAACATGGGATACAAAATATTATTGAACACTTCCTCGACATAATCATAATATTCCAACGAACTTAAAACTACATGAGATATCCTGATAAAAAACATAAGCAAGGGGTGAGTTATAATGCCTGGTAAGGGAATAAAAAAGGAATAACATGAATAAAATAATACATGTTACACAATAGACATATCAATATAGTATAAAAGGAACATAGATAATAAGGTATGATATAACATGATAATCATAACATGAGAAATGTGGCAACAACTTAAAACACTGAATAATGAAAACGGTTCAAGGCTAAATCCGCCAAAACCTCATGGTGGAAAAAGTACCATAAAGGAACCAGGTTCACTATCTGTACCAACATGACATATCATGATACTTAACATTACCTAATGCATTGGAGCGCTATCTGGGAACACTCATTATATTCATTTCATTCTCACGCTTAAGTGTGCCACATTGATCATACAACATGAGTTCATTCATCATCATAATTTATTCCATGATTAAGGAGTGTGGAATACATATAAGTTTCGAATCAATAAGTATATGTGCATAAAGTTGAATACCCTTGATATAAAAATGAGTATGGTATTCACTATAGAGTTGTTTTGGAATGGAAAATCATGGTGAAATTTCGGCACCATAACGATGTTACATAAAAATTCATAAAAATGGTTGATGCGAGAGAAATGGGTATCTCATAATTTAAACATCAAATGAAAGTAATTAATAAATTTAAGGACATGTACCAACATTATTAAATAAAAATAAAATGCACAAGTTCATAAAGAATCATGAATAAAGAAGAGAAGGTGATGATCCCTCACAGAATTTTGGCATAGTAACGACTTAGGTAAGGGTCCAAATGGGGGATGATAAATGATAAATCATTAAAATAACATCAAATGGAACATAATTTAATGATTATAAATGAATGATAATATAACAACTTGAAATTACAAGAACTAATTTCAAATAAGTTGCTTAAATTTGAAAGGAGGAAAAGGGAAGTCCCTTACAAAATTTCAGCATGGTAATGGGTGTACATAAAGGTTCACAAGAGGGATAAATGAGAGTGAAATGGGATATAATAATTTATACATAAAATTTAAATTAATTTGGATATGTAAGAACATATCCTAATATATTCAAATTGAAATTAAAGGACATAACATAAAAGGAGCACTTGATAAAAGAGAAGAGTGTATGATCCCTTACTTGAGTGTGTGACACCTAAGGCTAGGGTGGGGCTTCTTTAAAGCTTGGAGTCACCTTTGGAGGACTCTAGGGAGTGGAGGGAAGAGTAAGGATGTGATCCAAGGAGTTTTAGTGAAGATAAATGGGATCTTGAGTGGATTTATATAGGAAACGAGGGGGATTTCTTAATTATTTTGGTTTTGGCTTCTACATAATAAAATATTCAAAAACACAAACCATACCATAATTTTTTCCCATGGTTTCTAGAAAAGGTGATTTGTTTTTATTATTTTATAATTCTAATTACTGAACTTATAAAAAGATTACCCTTGATTATGTGGAGGTGATTCACACTCTTAAAGAAATGATTTTAAATTCTTAAAATATATTATAAGTCTTGAAGGATTCATAATGGTTTTAAAAAATAAATCAAATAAACTTAAAATCAAATTATTTTAAAGTGAAAACATATATTTGGTCATGTATCCTATTTAAATTACTTATTACATCACCTTTGGGTCATTCTGATGTCATAAAACACAAAGTATATTTATACGGTATTTAATTTTTAACAGAAAATCCGACTGTCTTAGAAAATTATGAAAAAATCATTGTTGGTTAATTTCAACATTCTGATTCCAAAAATAATATTTTTTTTATCTAAATGATTTTCTAAATATGTGAATTTTTACTTTTAAAATAATGACCGATATTTATTGAAAATGACGGGTTTTTGACAATAACAGTTTTCAAACCCTAATAAAAATTATATTTGACATCATAAAAATTACATGATAATTTATATTTGAAAAATATTATTTAATAATAATATACCATTAAAATATTATTTATTTCAAAAATTCATTAATTCATAAATTCATTAATTGAATTTTAATATTAACCAAAAATATAATTCATGCTTTATTGTATCAAAATAAAAATCATTTACAAAGTAATAATAATGGGATGAAAATATATTCATTACTCTATAAAAAATAATGTACATAATCATATTTCCAGGGTATTGATATATATCCCTTTAAGACACCATCACGTGCCCTAAGAGTAAGGTGCGCGATGGTGGTGATTTCATGGGGCCGTTCGACAAATATGAATTAGGTCATGTTCTCGATGAGCTTGAAATTCTCCCATAAATGGTTTCAATTATGCTTAAGTTGTTGAATATCAGCTTGATCTTGGTCTAGAGAAAATACTATAAATCCTAACCTCTGATAAATGGGCTTCATAGGGTATAATCATGCTGGTTGGGGCAATCATTTCCTTTGTCCGTGTCAATTGGATTTGTTAAAACCCTATATTTATACTAGTCATGTGATCATTGTTAAATGGATATATTATCAACAATAATGATACTTAACATTCATTTAAATCCAATTAGATATAATATAATAAAATAAGTGCATGTGTTTTATATAACCATAAGATATTTAATTAAATCAAAAAGGGTGATTTTATTCATAACAATTCAAGTCCTTACAATCTCCCCCCTTTAGAAATTTCACCATTAAATTTTTCCCATACTAAAATAGATAAGGGTAACTCTGAATCATCACATCCTCCAGTTCTGGCGTTGCTTTTTCAAATTTGTGGTTTTTCCACAACACTTTGACGAAGGACATTGTCTTATTTCATATAACTCTTTCTCTATGATCTAAGATCTTCACCGACTGCTCTTCATAAGAAAGATTATTCTCCAATGGTACCACCTCTTGATTGAGTACATGTGAGGGGTCCAGTATGTACTTTCTCAATAGGGATACATAGAATACATCATGTACTTGAGATCGGTTTGGTGGGAGTGTTAGTCAATAGGCCACTACTATGATGCGATTAAAGATTTCAAAAGGGTTGATGTAACTTGGAATAAGTTTTCCCTTCTTCCCAAATCTCATCAATTTATTCTGTGGAGATATACGGAGGAATAACATGTCTCAAACTTCAAACTATATGTCTCATTGATGATTGTCAGCATATATTTGCTGTCGACTCTAAGCAGCCTTGATATGATGTTGAATGGTTTTAACCTTCTCCACCATTTCCTCAAACATTTCAGGACCTATAAGTTTTTGTTCCCCAATTTCATCCCAACATTCCAGTGTTCTTCACCTCTTCCCATAAAGGGCTTTATAGGGAGCCATTTAGATGCTCGAGTGGAAACTATTGTTTTAAGAGAACTCAACCAAAGGAATATGTTGGTACCATCTGCCTTTGAAGTCCATAGAACATGCTCACAACATGTTTTCCAATGTATAAATAGTCTACTCAGTTTGACTATCTATTTGAGGATGATAGGTTGTACTGAAATTCAACTCAATGTTTAGAGAATGTTAGATACTTTTCTATAACTTGGAGGTGAATCTTATATCTCGATTGAATACAATCGATAGTGGTACTCAATGTAGCCTTAACACTTCCCTGATGTATAACCATTCTATTTGATCTAGTGAGAAATTCTCTCAAATTGTAATGAAGTGTGTAATATTTGTAAGATGATTCACAACAACCCATATATAATTGTTTCCTTTGGATGTCTTTAGAAGTCTGGTGACAAAGTCTATGGTGATGTTTTCTCATTTCTATGTTGATATGGGTAATGGTTGTATCGTTCCCTTAGACTTCTGCCTTTCAGCCTTCACTTGTTGACATAACAGACACTTTGATGTATATTCAATGATCTCGTTATTCATGTTTTTCCAACAATAGTGCTCTTAGAGATCTCGATACATCTTTGTGTTTCCTGGGTGAATGGAGAAATTTGAACTATGTGCATCATCCAATAGTTCTTTCTTTAACTCAGGATTTTATGGAACACATAATCTTGACCCAAATCTCATAATTCCTTCTTCATTAACATTAAACTTCAAATATTTCTCTTTCCTTATAGTTTCCACTCACTTTTGAATTCCCACATTATTTCTTTGAGCATCCATTAACCTTTACAAAAGAGACGATTGAGAAATCATTTGCGAAAGGATTGATGATGTTCCTTTCTTTATAATTCCCATGTCAATCTTCTTCAAATATAAGAAGATCAGATCCTTTTAAATTCTCATCAATGATAGAATTGTTGGTTCCTTTAAACTTAGAACATCCACCATCTTATTTGATTTACTTGGATGGTATTGGATTAAGAATTCATAATCCTTTATGAGCTCTAACCATCTTCACTAGTGCATATTAATCACTTTATGTGTGAATATATATTTGAGGCTCTTGTGATCAGTATATATCTCACAGTTCTCCCTATAGAGATAATGCCACCAGATTTTCAATGCAAAGATCATAGCTGACAACTCCAGATCATGCGTGGGATAGTTTTGATCATGAATTTTAAACTTTCTTGAGGTGTAGGCAATGGATTTTTCATTTTACATCAACACATAGCCCAATCCCTTCTTCAAAGAATCATTGAAAATTATGAAAATTTCCCAACTTGTGGGTAGTTTGAGCACATGGGAAGTTATAAGACTCCATTTAAACTCCATAAAGCTTTATTCACATTCATCATTATAATAAAAATTGACTCTCTTCCAATTTATCTTGATAAGAGGGTTTGATAATCGTGAGAAATTTCTCACAAATCGGTGATAATATCCAGATAACCCAAGGCAGCTACGGATATCTGTCAAGAATATTGGCATCAACCATCCTTCAATTGATATTTTCTTTAAAGGATCACAAATATCCCATTTCTTATGATGATATGCCCCAATAATGAGACTTCCTTCAACTATAACTCATACTTATTGTACTTTTTATAGAGCTTCTCCTTTCTCAAGGTCTTTAGAATAGTGCTCAGATACTCCTCATGGCCATCCTTGGTTTTGGAGTATATTAGAATATCATCTATAAAGACTTCCAAAAGTTTGTTGAGGTAATATATAAATACTATTCATCAAGTCCATGAAGATTTCTGAAACATTAGTGAGTCCTAATAGAATCACTATGAACTCATAGTGATTGTACCTTGTACAAAAAGAGGTCTTGGGGATATCTTCTTTCTTCACCCTCACTTGATAATATCCCGACCGAAGATCCACCTTGGAGAAGTATTGTGATCCACATAGCTGATTGAAAAAGTCATCAATTAGAGGTAGAGGATACTTGTTCTTTATTGTGATCTTGTTGAGATCATAATAATCGATGCAAAGGCGCATTGACCTATACTTCTTCTTGATGAAGAGGATTGGTGCACCCCATGGTGAAACACTTGGGCATATAAAACATTTATCCTGATTCTCCTATAGTTCTATTTTTAGCTCCTCAAGTTCCACAACATCCATCCTATATGGAGTCTTGGATATTGTAATCTCCCTAGGTATAAGCTTGATTGAAAAATCAACCTCTCGACTAAGAGGAAGATCAAACAATTCCTCGAGAAACACATCAACTTATTCCCTCATAATAGGCATGTATTCAAGGATTGTTCTTTCCTTAGAATCAATCATTTGATCATGATAATCTTGCTTATAGGTTAGTAATATCCATGCTTGAGATGATGGTGCTAAATAATATGCATCCTCCTCCTTGTACTTATATAGAATTGGGGGTCGATTCTCCATACAGAGAGTGATTTCCTTCTCATGGAAATTTATGTTGGATCTATATAGAGGAAACTAATCCATACCTAGAATTGAATCAAATTACACCAATGGGAGTATGAAAAGGTTCACCAGGAAGTTCATCCTACAAACATTGATAGGGGAGGTTTTATATACTTGGGATGCATTAATTTCCCCATTTCCCATTTTCACTGATATCTCTACTTCTATGATTTGTGGTGGTGTTTGGATAGTTCTACTAAATTTCATGATATGAAGGAATGCGTAGAACCAAAATCAAAAAGTATATTCACTATTCTTGAATGAATAACTAGTGTACTTATCACCACTTCATTATCAAGATTCACCTTGATGGTAGTGATGGAAAAATATTTCCCTTGCTTCCTTGGAGGTTGTTGTTTGTCTCCAAAAACCCTTGGCTTAGGGAATTAGTTTGCAAAGTGCTATGGTTTCTTGTAGTTGAAGAAATGTACAATGTGCCGAGGGTTGACTGTAGAATTTCTTTCCCATGTTAAATTTGCAGGTTTCTCCCATTAGAAATTATTAGCTAGGTGCTCTTTCTTCCCACACCTAAAGCATTTCTTTCCCCCCATTAGGCAATTTTCGGGGTTCTTCTTGCCACACCTTTGACAAGGGGGATGCTGAAATTTCTTAGCATCATTAGATTTCTACATTAGACTTCTATAATTAAACCCCACTTTATACTACTTATCCCCCTAATACCCTCGGGATTCTCCAATCTCTATTTCATCTTTGAGGTCACATCAAACAAATTCTTTATAGCTATCAAAGTCATGGATCACCATAGATTTTTATAGACTAGGTTTTAGCCCACCAAATAAGCGATCAACCTTTTATTCTAGGGTAATAACAAAACCAGAGGTGTATCGTGCAAGTCTTGTGAAGCTTTCCTTGTACACCCCAATAGATTCATCATCTTTTTTCTTGAGTGTAAGTAAACCCCTTTCCATTTTAATATGGATAGTGTGAGGAAAATATTTATCAAAAGACATTTTCTGGAATTCCTTACACTCCATTATTTCGGTATCTTCCTTAGGCTTAATATTTTTAATCAATGTACACCACTAATTAGATTATATCTCTATATGATAAACAACCATAATAACCTTCTCTTGTTCATAACATTGAAGGATGGCGAAGATCTTATCAATGGAGTTGATTCATTATTTTGTGATTAAGGGATCATATGATCCATTGAAAGCAGGAGGCCTTTGTCACTTAAATATCTATATTATGACTTTTTCTATCTTAGGGGTGTTTGGACAGTCCTCATAATCTAGGTTTCTATTCAGAACCTGAGTCAGTTGAGATAGTATCATCATGAAGTTCACAATTTTTTCTCCCATCGGTTTTTGCATCTCATTGGGGCAGTCGTCACATTTCCCTTCACATAGGTTATTAACCCAATTCCTCCTATTTCCAGCCACTAGCTAGAATAAAAGGGAAAATTATGGATGGACATCTTTAACTATTAAAAAAATAAAGGGAAATCTAATGATTATAAAGGGATAACTTATAAATTATATTTTTTTTCTTAACTTATGAATTTCTGGGCTTTAATCTATGTTATCCATGATCTATTTCCTAACATATATTCTTATGGTAATTTTTTGATCCCTTAATAATGGTTCATAATGAGATTATGAATTTACCAAATCATATCCTCTGGGAGTGTCAAACTAGGTGCGCAGTAAGACTCATTGTCATGTACTACATTACCCTGAGTCAGGCCTGAAACATCTTGTCAGAGTTTTTACTCCTAGGTACATTTGTGGCAGAACCAAATCCACTTGTAGTATCTAGATAGGTATGTATTTTCTTGATAAACCACTTACTATATACTAAAAAATTTTAGGTATGTTTTCTTATACTTAGACTTATCCATAAGGTTTTTTCTAGAGTTTTCTAATCATAATCCCAAAAATAACTAAATTCTTGCTCTGATACTATCTAAAACAACCCTGCTCTTTATTACACATTAATAAATGTTTTATTACATAAAATTACACTTAATACAACCCAAAATACTGAGAAGTCTAGTGTATTTTTTAATTAGGTACATTACATAACAACTTATAACATGGGATACAAAATATTATTGAACACTTCCTCAACATGATCATAATATTCCAACGAACTTAAAATTGCATGAGATATCCTGAGAAAAAACATAAGCAAGGGGTGAGTTATAAAGCTCAGTAAGGGAATAAAAAAGTTATAACATGAAGAAGATAATACATGTTATACAATATTCATACCAATGAAGCATAAAAAATAACATGAATAATAAGACATGATATAACATGATAACCATAACATGGAAAATGTGGCAACAACTTAAAACACTAAATCATGAACATAGGTCAAGGATAAATCCACCAAGAACTCATGGTGGACAAAGTACCATAAAGGAATCATGTTCACTCCTTATCCTAATGTTATGTATCATGATACTAAACATTACCCAATACATTGGAGTGCTATATGGGCGCACCATCATATTCATTTCATTCTCATGCATAAGTGTACCACATAGATCATATAATATGGGTTCATTCATCATAATAACTTATTATATGATTAATAAGTGTGGAATAAATATAAGTAGGTTAAAAATAAATAAGTATATGTGCATAAAGGTTAATACCCTTGATAGAAAAATGGGTATGGTATTCACTATAAAATTGTTTTGGAATGGAAAATCACAATGAAATTTCGACAGCATAACGACGTTACATAAAAATTCATAAAAATGGTTTATGATATAAAAATGGGTCTATCATCATTTAAAAATAAAATGGTAAGTAATATGGACATGTAAGTACATGTACCAACATTAGGAAATGGAAATATAATTCACAAGTTCATAAAGAAACTTGAATAAAGAAGAGAAGGTGGGGATCCCTTATAGAATTTCAACATAGTAATGACTTAGGTAAGGGTCCAAATGGGGGAGGATAAATGATACCTCATTAAAATAAAATCAAATGGATAGTATGAAAATTATTAAAAATTATTGAAAATATTACCATTTAAAATTACAAGAACTAATTTCAGAGAAGTTGCTTGGATTTAAAAGGAGGAGAGGGAGGTCCCTTACAAAATTTCAACATGGTAACAGGTGTACATAAAGGTTCATAGGAGAGATAAATGAGAGTTAAAGGGGATATCATCATTTATACATAAAATGGTAATTAATGAGGATATGTAATAAAATATCCCAACATATTAAGATTGAAATTAAAAGACATAACATAAAGGGAGTGTTTGATAAAAGAGGAGAGTAGAAGATCCCTTACTTGAGTGTGTGACCCCAAAGGATTGGGAAGAGCTTATTGAAAACTTGGGGGCACCTTGGGAGAAATCTAGGGAGTGGAGGTAATATTAAGGACGTGATACAAGGAGTTTGAGCAAAGATAAATGGGATCTTGGGTGGTTTTATATAGGAAATGAAGGGAATTTCTTTATTATTTTGGTTTTGGATTCTATATAATAAAATATCAAAACCACAAACCATCCCATGATTTTTGACCATGGTTTCTAGAAAAGGGGAGTGGATTTTTTTATTTTATAAGTCCAAGGTCCGAAATTATTAAAATATTACCCTTGGTGATGTGGAGTCCATTCACACTCTTAAATAAATGATTTTAAAATCTTAAAATATATTATAAGCCTTGGAGGATTTATAACAGATTTAAAAAAAATAAAAAATAAACTTTAAATCACATTATTTTACAGGAAAAACATATATTTGGTCTTGGAAACTATTTAAATTACTTATTAAATAACTTTTGGGTCATTGTGATTTCATAAAACACAAAGTATATCTATACGGTATTTAATTTTTACCCGAAAATTCGACTGTCTCAGAAAATTATGAAAAATTAACTATTGGATAATTTTAAAATTCTAATTACAAAAATAATATTAATTTTATCAAAATAATTTTCTAAAATGTAAATTTTCATTTTTAAAATAATGACTGACATTTATTGAAAATGATGGTTTTTTGACAATAACAATTTTCAAACCCTAATAAAAATTATATTTGACATCATAAAAATTATATGATCATTTATGTTTGATAAATATTATTTAATAATAATATTCCATTAAAATATTATTTATTTCAAAAATTCATTAATTCACAAATTCATTAATTGAATTTTAATATTAACCAAAAATATAATTTATGCTTTATTGTATCAAAATAAAAATCTTTTACAAAGTTAAAATAATAGGATGAAAATATATTCATTACTCTATAAAAAATAATTTAAATACTCATATTACTAGGGTATTGATACATATCCATTTAATACTCTAGCATGCACCCTAAGAGTAAGGTGCGCTATGCTGGGGCTTTAATGGGGTCGTTCGACGAACATGGTTTGGACCGTGATATCGATGAGCTTGGACTTCTCACGTAAATAGTTTTTCTCATGCTTAAGTTGTTGGATATCATCTTGGGATTGGTCTAGGGAAAATTCCATAAATTCTATCTCCCTTAGAATCTCTGATAAATGGGCTTCACAGGGTATTATCCTACTGGTTGATTCCATCACTTCCTTTGTCTATGTCAATTGGATTTGTTAAAACCCTATATTAATACTAGTCATGTGATCACTATTCAATGACTATATTATCAAAAATAACGATACTTAACAGTCATTTAAATCCAATTGGATATAATAAAACAAAATAAGTTCATGTGTTTTCTATAACCATAAGATATTTAATTAAATCAAAAAGTAGAATTTTATTCATAATAGTTCGGGTCGTTACAACGTAGGCCCGATGATGCAAGTAGGATAATGCAGGCATGACGATGCACTGGGTCTTCAGGCCCTGAGGGGTTATGGTCTACCTTTCTGGTCTGTGTATGTGGTGTCTAAATTTAAATAATTATATTTTATACATAATTACTTGGAATAATAATTATTTATAATTATTACAATTTAAAATTTACGATTAACGATATTTTTTTAGTTTCATTAACAAAAATAATATTATATATATATATTGAATAATATATTTTATATTTTAATAATTTTAAATATGATAAATAATATAACATATATATATAATTCTATTCAAATAAAGTTAATAATATTCTTTATAAATAATTATTAATAATATAATTTTTATAAAATATTTAGGTAGATTCATTTATTTATCTATGTATCAAATATTAAATATTAAATTTATCTTACTTTAAATATAATACATAATATAATATATACATATAAATATATTCAAATATAATTATTTTCAATTTAAATTACAAATATATACATTTTTATAAACAATAACATTTCCTTAAATATAAATTATATTATTTTATGCATAAAATTTAAATTACGAAAACACTGTATTTAAAATTTCTAAATAATTCAATATAAATTAAATCATACAAATAAAAATAATTCATACAAAAATTAAATCATATAAAGAACATTAATTCATACATTCATACAACCATACAATTTAAATAAATAAATCATACAAACAAAACAAATAAATCAATTAGACAACTAAATTTTTTTAATAGAAATTTTACCTTCTCAAAATACAAAAATTAATATGCTAAGAAAGAGATTTGGTAGTACTTATCCATAAAATATTAGGCTTAAATAAATAAAATTGGGGGAGGGGCATCCATTTATAAATTTTTATGGCGAGAGCCATGAAATTCGTTCATGTATCCTCTATATTCATTATAAAGGAACTATGAACAAGGTTCACGCTTCTTGCCGCGTCCCCATGGAAGTGTGAATGGAGTTCGCACTTCCTATTACCTCGTCATGGAAGAATGAACTTCATTAACACTTCTTGGTGAATGAAGAAAGCATGAACGAGGTTCACGCCTCTCTTGACCCCGTTATCAAAATATGTAAAACCTTATCCCATTTTTGTAAGAAAATAACACCTATTATAAAAAAACCTCATTTTCGAAGGCACATGCTATCAGAATTATCATCATGAGTTTCTCAAAATATGGGTAATGATATCATGAGATGATGAATCATCAGGATTGGAGAAAAGATAAAAGAATTTTTTGATATAGCAACATACCGTCCAGAAAATGATACTCGGGTAAATAATTTTTTATATTCATAAAAAATAATGTTTATCGAATTTAAAAATGAAAATTACTTTATGTCTGAAAAAATTATCAAATTTTTTAATGAAATTATTCTTCAAATTAATTAATAATTATAATTTTGTGTAAACACAAATAAAATTATTTTTTAAGTACATAAAAATTACAATTCTTTTGCAAACATAGAAATTTATTATTTATTTGAAAACCATTAAAGATTATTTTTTAAATTTATTACAAATTTATTAATCATCTCAAAAGATTCTATTTGAAACCCTTATCTGATACTTCTTGTTTGAAGTTCTTAGAAGGTATGGATTCTTGACAAGGTTTATAAGGCTTATTAATGCTCTTCCTAACAATAAAAAGCTATTTGTTGTTATTAATGGTGTTTCAAAAGGATATTTTGGTTGTTTCAGAGGTGTTTGATAAGAAGATCCACTTTCAACCCTTTTGTTTGTCATGGTAGAGGATTACCTCAATAGATGTCTCCTTAAGGATGTGGAGTTGGGGTTTCTTTCTCTAATGAAGGATTTCAGGAATCTAAAGGCTCCAACACATCTATTTTATGCTAATGATATCCTAATTTTCTACAAAATGAATGATAATTCAATTATTTCCCTAAAAGATATTTTTCTTCACTGTGAATTAGTTTCAGTTCAATCCATTAGCTAGCATAAATCTATTATTTTTTGTGGGAATAATTTAATTATTTCAAAGAGGAACACTATTGCTAGATCACATGAATTCAAAGGTGGGAACTCTATATTTAATTACTTGGGCATCCCTATTTCCCTTGGTAGGGTCAAGGCCTCTTACATGGATGATGTTTCCCATAAAATTACCAAACAACTTGCAAGATAGAAGGTAAGGTCCCTCTCCCAAGTTTCTCATGTTTGTTTGGTTAACTCTGTTATATCTTCTATTTTTGTTTACTTGTTCCACATTTATAAATGTCTTAGAGATATCTGTAAGAGTATTGAAAAGAAAAATCATAATTTTATTTGGACTAAATGTGTTTATGAAAGGAAAAGGGAACATGAGCCTCATCCCACTTGGTTAGGACTCCTTAAGTTCATCCACAAGACCTAGGTTCAAAACCAGGCAGAGGCATAATTACGAGTTATTGTAGTAGTACTGTAGCATGTACTGTTCGGTATTGTTGCAGTCAGAACTATTCACCTTGGGCCACAAGTTTGGGCTTGGAGTCCTTAAGGCCTTCGAGCCACCCAGGCCTTCAGGTCAGTAAGGCTTTCAGGCCACCTTTAAGACCTTCATGCCACCTTAAGGCCTTCAAGACACATGATCAATGTAGTTTCCCCAAACAAACTCTACAAAAAAAGAGTAGCCCTAGAGGAGGATTCAGAGCAAGTGCAATCACCATAGTAGAACCAAATGGATTTAGAAGAATGAGAGGGTATGGCTACACCATCAGGAATAGCCTGTGCTTCCACGGGAAGCCTATCCAAACAACCATGCAAAGGTGAAGATCTACCATTATGATGCAGATATTGGGGAGGGGCAGTTCCTTATAGTTATATTCTGGTTGAATTCCTTAATACCTTCGGGTCATGTAATCTCTTAGGCCTATGGGCAATATAATATCTAAGTCTACTGGCCTTCTAAGGGTTCCCCCTTATCCCTTGAAATGGGGGTTATCAAAATCAATAAAAATAAAGGCCTTTGGGCCATTCGGGTAAAGGAAAATGATTATTGTGGCTTAAAAGAACTATACAAAATTGGTTGATTATGGTGGTTTGAAGATCAAAAACCAAAGCCTTTTCAATGATTCTATAATTGAAAATTTATTTTGGCACCTCTTACAAGGCCCATGCATGGTTTGTGATTTTCTCAAGGCTAGATTTGTTAGAAAGATCCTAAAGGGGAATTTCTCTTATATTAGAACCACTATTTGGCCTGCCCTTTGAGACTGTTCTTATATTTTCCTTACACAACTCAAATGGGTTCCTTGTCAGTACTCGAGTCTTAATTTTTAGGTTACAAACTGGTTGTTATCTCTCATTGTGGATGGATACAATATACCATCACATCTGGCCAATATCTCTGTCAGTTTTCTATGAATAAATCAACACTGGTTGAACCATTCCTTATGGGTGACCTCTTTAATTAGATGCTCCTATACAAGTTTAATTAATAATATTAATGCCTTTGAATTCTATCCAAAATGAGAGTTCTCAATTCTAGGATATTTTATACTTCTTAGTTTGGAACACTGGACCAGATCCCATGATTTCTTAAGTAACCTAGGAAGAATTTTTTATATCCATCCCACTATATACATCTATGAAAAATTTGGCATGATAGGTTTCCTACAAATGATAATCTTGTTCTCTCGGGTATGAATCTCCCCTCTATCTACATGCTCTGTATGAAGGGGTCTGATAATTGTAATCATTTATCTTTATAATGTGAATTTTCTTACCATGTATAGAGATTAATCTTGAGTTAGTTTACATGTAACTTGGACACTAACCTCAACCTTCAGGATTTCATGAACTCTATTTCTAGACTCAACCTCAGACCTCAAATGAAAAACCTTTTACTTTTTGTTGTGGCAAAATTATTTTATATTACAAAAGCAGTGAATGTATTCCATTTCAATATCCACCCCTTAGATCTTTGAGGGATATTTACCCATATCTACAAGGACATTCATATGGTCTCTAATGTTCAAATTGGAGCTATAATTAATTGCTTCAATGATATGCTCGTCTCTAGACCACTCATTGTTTCCTGCATTCCCAAGAAACTTTATCATCTCAAATATATTATATGGATCCTACCAATCTCACCCTATATTAAAGTGAATGTGGATGGGGTTACGATGGGTTCTCCCAGGACAAATGATTGTGGAGGAATCTTTTGTCACATCTGTGTCTTCATTTTTAGGTATTTATTTTATTTATTTTTATCTTGTGATTATTCCTACGGTTTTCTTTGAGTTTCTTGAGAAAAATGGAAAATTTGGATTTGGAATGGGGTGGAGTATGGCTTGCACATAGTTAGGGGAAACCATGTGCTTTGCCTAGGAAACCATGCACCAAGGTGTCATTTTTGGATAGACCTAAATCACACGGCTAACGCAATATTTTTGAAACTACGTGACTAACCATGCACATGTCCCTTGTTGATAGTAGTGACTGCACAGTTTCTGCACAGTTTGGAAAACTATGCGGCCTATACGGTTCATTAAAAATTACATTTTTACTCTTCCCCCCTTTAAATTTTTAACCCTAAACCCCCAAAATCCTCCCCCTTTGAGATACTTAAACCTAGTAACCTCCCCCCAACCCTATTTCTCCCTTGTATCTTCGTTTTCTTAGAGGATTTGGTGTGGTTTCTTCAAGATTCTTCAAGTAAGTCCTCTTATCGCAGGGTTTCTTCCTCTTTTACAGGGTTTTCTTATTATTTATTTGGGTTTTAATATCTCCAGATGGTTGGGTGAAATTTTTAGGGTTTGATCCCATTCTTTAAAGTTTTATCTTGATGTTTATGGTTGAATCTTGAATTTATAGGGTTCCCTTGAGGTGCGGTTGTGGTTTGGCACTGTTTTCCTGAAGTTTCTACATTTTAGGTAGGTGGTTCTATGCTTAGACATTCTTGGATGATTTTTATATGCTTTCTTTATTGTTTATATATGTTTTATGATTTATGTGTGTGGTGTGAAATGTGTTTTTGAAGGGTTTTGATATGTGTGTGGCTTGAAAGTGGTTTTTCTAAAGGAAATTGGTTGTATTTCAAGTGTGTATACTTATTGTGGATCTTGAATGTGTTTTATAAATTGTGAAAGTGGTTTAAAAAAATGTGTAAATGGTGAGAAACCTATTTTGAGATGGTTTTGGTGTGCTTTTGGATTTGAGGTTGTGAAAATAGTGATTTATCAAGAATTTTTATATTGTTTGGCACATGCATGTGAAGTGATGTTGTATGTGATTTGTGAAATGAAAATTAATCATGAAGTGAATCCTAAGTATCTAGGTGGGCGGACTAGGACTAGTATTCCATATGAATTAGAAGTGTCTTGGCCTAGATTCATCTAGCGAGATTTATGATTACAACACTAACTAAATACTTGACGATGATTGGAGACCACTATAATTTTGGATGTTTCTCCTCTCTAGTGGCTCATGCATGAGAACACTATTGGTGTAATTACTATACCACGTTTCATCGAGATACAATATAACTAGGGTCACACTCTTAGCTAGTGCATATAGGGATCTCTTGTGACATAGTGCTCTTTTGTGATATTGTACTCACTATCAGAATACAGTATACTTTGTCAGTTACTTAAAAAGAAAGCATGTTTTCCTTTAAAATGTTTTCCATAAAAATGTTTCTAGTTTTTCTTTTATAAAACTTTCATGTTAATTTATCTTATAATGTTTTCAGTATAGAATATCTTTTGTTGGGAGGCATCCTACTAGGCTTTGGATCACACTCTAATTACACCTTTGAGTGTAAGTAGACTTGGTTATGTTTGACATAGGTAAAGGAAAGATATTTGGAGATGGTGGTTCAGGATTCTAGTGGTATCCCCTTGCAGGTATTGTGGTGGTGGCTTGAGGACGATGCTCCTCTTGTTGCATGGTGGTTTTTGGGATGGTGTCATTGTCTCTCTTTTGTTGTGGACTTTTTTTTTGTTTTGTTTAAAGTTATAAACTTACCATCTGAAAATTATTATTCCATGTTTGGTTATGGTTGTTCAATTATGTGATTTTTATTATTATTTGTTGATTATGATTATAAAATTGAGAAAAAATCATTCCCAAGACATTTTTTTGATACCTGAGCACTAGTTTCTAGCCTGTGGGGATCAGTAACACCCCTCGGGCCATGTCGTGGGCCGGGTCAGGTGTTGGGTTGGACGACATTCTTCCTTGGGTTGTGAAAAAATGGTATTAGAGTAGGTCACACTCTTTTGGTTCATGATATATGGGATGAGTCTGGATAGACTGGAGTTAGTATTGTCAGGAATTGATGTTCTAGTTGCGAGTAGGGTGTCTGACCAGCACATCTCGTGATAGATCTCGAGTCACCATGGGTTGGTGGTATTTTCGTTTGGCTTCTCCTCCAGGTGAGACGTATAGGCTGCATATTGTATATGGAAACTATGTGGAGGTGGAGTGGTTTAGTGGGAATGTTATTGTGATGGATTTTATTTTTTTGGATTTATGGAATTTTGGTATTTGTTGTTATTACTGATTTTTTTTGAAATGGTTGTATTGATAGTTTTTTCTTGTGGTTATTGCTTCTTATAGAAAAATGCCTCCCTGGAAACTTCTTGTGTAGCTGTGGGAAGAGGATGAAGAGAGTTATCCCTCACCAATTGATCATAGATTAGTGGAAGCAGTTTTTTAGGTATTCAAGATTTGGGACATAGAGAGATATCTTTTCCTGCTCAGGTTAGAGAAGTCGAATCAGGTCCTGTAAAGGACAAAGCTTAGGAGTTTCTTAAAAAAAACCTCCTTATTTCCGAAGTAGAACTAAACCTTAAGAATTAGATGAGTGGATTGAGAATATAGAGTAGATGTTCAAGTTACTCAATACTTATGAGGCTGTCAGGGTTAAATGTGCCTCATTCATGTTGGAAGGTCCTAGTTAGAAGTGGTGGGACTTAGTGGTGCAAGCTGGAAATCATGAGCAGATGGGTTGGAAAGACTTTAAGTTTGTTTTCAAGAAGCAATATTTTCCTGAGTTCTTGGCCTACGCCAAATCTTGGGAGTTCATGGACCTTACCCAGGGAGACTGAAATGTGATAGAATATGCTAATTTCTTTGTTGAGCTCATTTGGTATGCACCTGAACTCATTTCCAATGAGTAAATGAAGGCTCAAAGGTTTGAGAGGGGGTTGTGGCTAGAAATCAGATCTTAGGCTTTCTTATTCAAGATACAGACCTATGATGAGGTGGTAAATTGCATGATGATGGTAAAGATTGATCTTAGTACCTATCCTAGTTTCCATGGATCAGTGTCAGCTATGGGTAGTGACAGTTCTTCAAATAAGAAGAGGAAGCGGGATGAGTAGGGGAAAAAGGGAGGTATTAGTTCAGGACACCCTTCCCATCAGCCTTAATTTGTGGCTTCTGATATAGGGTCTATTGTGTGCCACTAGTGTGGGAAGGTAGGACACATATGACCTGCATGTATATATCCTCCCAAACCTTGTCACCGATGTGTAGCTATGGGGCACTTGCAACAATTTTGTAGGTCCAATCATTCTTATCAGAGTGGTACATGATCTATGGATTCTAGGGGGATGTCATCCCATTTAGATCCATACAATATAGTGAGATCTCAATTCATAAGTCATGATGAAAGGGTTGGATCATATTTTAGGCAGAGTCAGTTCAGGGCAAATCCGTAGGTTATTGTCCATTCTCAGGCTCAGGATGAGACAAGGCAGCTTCATGCGGTGGATTAAGCACTAGAAAAATCGGATGCAGGACCTGTGATAGTCTGAGGTATTTTTTTCATTGTATCTTCCTTGGTTTTTGTTTTGTTTGATACTGGTGCTTCTATTTTATTTATCTTTTCCCACCTTGTGAATTCTTTTGGTTTACCAACTAATGTTATTTCATGTGTGATGGAGTTAGTAATGCCTTTGGGTAAGAAGAAAGAGCAGGGTTTTGGGTGTTCGTCTTATACACTCACTATGTTAGGGGTTGAGATAGAATGGGATTTCCTAGTTTTGGAAATGGACCTATTTTATGCGATCCTTTGTATGAATTGTATAGTGAGATTTTAAGCATACATCAATTTCTATAGGCAGTAAGTGAGTTTTAAGGCACCTAATGGGAGTACCCAGGTCTTTCATGGTGAATGGGATCCTTGGTCAGGTTGTGTTGGACCTCCACTTCTAGTGTTAGGCAGTCTCATTTTTAGTTATCATCGCTCATGTTGGAGGATGATGGTAGTTTTCCCAAGGATGGATTGCCTTATATGGTGGATGAGTTCCCAGAGGTGTTTCCAGATGACTTTTTAGGCTTACCTCCAGAGTGGGATGTGGAGTTCTCTATAGACTTGGTTCCAGAAACACAACTAATATATTTTCCATTATACTGAATGGCTCCCACTAGGTTGAGGTAATTAAAGGTACATCTGAATGATTAGGAATCCAAAGGATTCATTCACCCGAGCAACTCTCCTTAAGACGCCCCAATTCTATTTACAAAGAAGGCTGATGGATCTCTCTGGTTGTGTATTGATTATTGAAATTGAACAAGGTAACGATCAAGAACAAGTACCCTTTTCCCCAAATTGATGTCTTTTTTTATCATATTAAGGGGTAAAGGTGGTTTTAAAAAATTGACTTGTATTCTGGTTATCACCAATTCAGAGTTAGAGAGGTGAATGTTCCAAAAATAGCATTCTGAAGCAAATATTTCCATTTTGAGTACTTGGTCATGCCTTTAAGATTGAAAAATGCTATAGTGGTATTTATGGTGGTTATGAATAGGGTGTTCTACCAGTATCTCGACTCCTTCATTTTGGTATTCATGGATGACATCCTGGTCTATTTTGGAATGGAGGTGGAGCATGAGCATCATTTGAGGATTGTGTTGGGCATTATTTAGGACCATCGTATATATGCCAAATTTTCTAAGTGCACTTTCCATATCAAAGAAGTAAAGTTTTTGGGTCATGAGATCTCTGATAAAGGGGTTTCAATAGACCCTTAGAAGATTAGTGCATTCATGTCATGGTAAAATCCTAAGATTTTTTTTGAAATTAGAAGCTTTTTGGGCCTTGCAAGGTATTACAGGCAGTTTTTTCAGGACTTCTCTCTACTTTCCTTGTCAATGACGATGCTCACCTAGAAAGGGGTAAAGTTTGAATGGATCCTATAGTGTTAGGAGTCCTTTTAGGATCTAAATCAGTGATGGAATACCACTCATGCTTTGATTCTACCGAATTCTGCGATGTGGTATGTGGTATATTGCAATGCCTCAGGTATGGGTTCTAGGTGTGTGCTTATACAGGGTGACCATGTGGTGGCGTATGGTTCTCACCAACTATGACCACGACGTTTTGATTTGAAAGTTCTTTTGGTTGTGAAAGTAGTGATTTATCAAGCATGTTTATGTTGTTTGGAACATGTTTGTGAAGTGATTTTGTATGTGATATGTGAAATGAAAATTGAGCATGAAGGGAATCCTAGGTATCTAGGTGGGAAGACTTAGACTAGTATTCTAGATGAATCAGAAGTGGCTTGTCCTAGATTCATCTAGTGAGATTTATGATTACAACACTAACCAAATACTTGATGATGATTGAATACCACTAGAATTTTGGATGTTTCTCCTCTCTAGTGGCTCATTCATGGGAACATTGTTGGTGTGATTACTATACCATGTTTCATTGAGATATAATGTACCTAGGGTCCCACTCTTAGATAGTGCCTATAGGGATATCCCATGACATAGTTCTCTTTTGTGATATTGTACTCATCGTCAGCATATGGTATACTTTGTCAGTTACTTAAAAATAACGCATGTTTTCTTTTAAAATGTTTGCTATAAAAATGCTTCTAGATTTTCCTTTATAAAACCTGCATGTTAATTTATCTTATAATGTTTTTAGAATGGAATCTATTTTATTGGGTGGAATCCTACTATTCTTTGGCTCACACCCTACTTACACCTTTAGGTGTAAGTAGACTTGGTTGTGTTTGATGTAAGAACCAAGATCTTCTTTTCAGGTATTTTTTTCTTTTTCTAGTGATTTTGAGAAAAAAAGAAGAGTTTCTGGAAATTTTTGAAGTTCTCACCTTGTACTTTATGAGTATACACCGTGTACTCAGTTACCGCAGGTAGCTGGGTGCTGGCTGTGTAATGGCCATGCACATGGCCATGTGTGGTGACCTGGAGGCCGCCTAAAGCGGGGCCTATCAGGGTATTGCGTGTTTACTATTTTAGCCCTGTTAATTACCTACTATGCTTGTATGCTTGAGTAGAGGTTATTTGATTGTGAATAGGGTTAATTTCTATTATTTGGAAGTGTTTTCCCATACATGTTCTGTTTATGACTGTTTAGTCCTGCTTATCATGATAGGCTTCCTTCCCTGTTTCCCATGACTAGTGTTGTAGGATGGAGTGATTGTATTTTATGACATGCTGTTATGATATAGACTATTAGCCAAGTAGTTCTTGAGGTTTACTTTGGATGATACGCTTTTCTGTACTTGTTGACTTACACAGGGCCATAAGAACCTGGTGTAGTAGACCATAGGGAGAATGGACGTAAGGGCTTCTCTAGAGTGTCTATTTTACTATTACGATGTGAGCCCATATAGGGAATTGACATAAGTGATTCCTTAGAGTGTCTGTAGTTCCTCGACGTAGGCCACAAGGGGGAATGTGATGTAAATGCTTCCCCAGAGTGCCTTTAGTTACCGATACGAGAATATAGGAGGAATTAACGACAATTACTTCCTTAGAGAGTCTATGCTTAAGCTGAACCAGAGGGGTTAGACTGTGTGTACTTCCCAGAGGGTTGTTTGTACTTGTTTGGTTGAACCAGAGGGGTTAGGTTGTGTGTACTTCTGAGAGGGTTACCATTGTGTTTAGCTTCTTACTTGTGTTTTTGGTTAAACTAGAGGGGTTAGGCTATGAGTACTCCTAGAGTTTTACCTGCTTTGATTAGCTGTTGCTTGTATATGGAACTGATTGCTTTGAAACTGTGGATTGTTACTACTGAGTACTTCGTTGTTACTGCTTCTTTTTTACTTATTGCCTACCATATATATTCACTAACTATTAAGAACAAATATTTGGGTGGTTTCCTACTAGGATTTAGTCTCACACCCTATTTGGGTCATGATTTTGGGCCCAAACAGATTATATTGTTGGAGGTCTAGATAAGGGCAATCAACCTTCTACTTCAGGTACTTGATGCTGTGGAGCTGGAGAGCATGAGACCAAGATGAGGCTTGCGATACTGTGGAGTTTATCTGTTTTCTTTGTACTTTGGTTTAGTACTGTATTCTATCATTGTGACTTGTTTAGCTGCTTACCTAGACATATGTATCATGCATCATTTATATATGTGCTCCAGTTGTTTATTACTCCAGTCTTCCACTATTTATTATTGTATGGATTATTACTGCTTCTGCTATTGTATATCTATTTTACTTATGTTGTGTTACTCTGCCAATGAGGGCATAATTTCTCCACTATCACACCCAAGGCCCTCACTTCTAGTCGGCAGCCTCTGGTGTTCAGGGAAATGCGCTTGAGGCCATGTGACCAACCGGGTACGGGGCGCCTCTGGGTGGATTCCATAACCGGGATGTTACAAAGTGGTATCAAAGGAATTCCTTTCTTCTTAACTTACTATTTGGATCCTATAACTGGGGATAAGATGGAATATGTACTTGGTAATAAGTTGTGCCCGTGAGTAGCTAACCCGTGTACAGGGAAAATCCAATTTACCTTGTTTATTTCAATTTTTCTTTTTTTCAGTTTTATAGTTGATTTGATTTCACCCTTGGGTGATTCACATGTATTGTGTTGTTACTGTTGATGTTATTGAGGTTCTATTTCTATTTCTACCCTATGAGATGAGGGTGTGCCATCCCATGCATCATATAGGCACTTACTATAGATCACATGTTATGCATTCTTGCCATGCCATTTAGGGTGCATTAGCGATTGCATGTTGTTGTGATAGATGTTGTGCTAGCTATGCATGATGTTGTGCTAGCTATGCATGATGTTGTGATATATTCCTTGATAGAATACCTTCTATTTGATAGGGTATTTCTTTGTGTAAGGTTTTGTTTGAATGAACGCCAAACTTTGGTTCTTGAGGTGTTATGGGCCCTCATGGATCAGAATTTGGTGGATCATTGACTTGTTTTCCCTATTTATAACATGTATAAGATTTCAAGATTTGATTCGTGGGGAGTATGAGACCACATGGATCAGAATTTGGCACCTTAATGTTCATTTTCAGTGTTTTTTGGGATTCTGGAGTAGTTTCCGAGGCTTACTGTCTGAAAAAACCCAGAATACACGGCGTGTAATGATGAATACACGCCGTGTGTTCTTCTATTCGGGAAGAAACTGTTTTTCTTAAGTATACACCATGTACAGTATGTACACGCCGTGTAGGCTCTAATAATGTCACTGACTGTGTGGGCAGGGACACGGGGTTGTGAAAATCTTGCTGGAACACGCCTTGTACAGTATGTACACACCGTGTTGTAGAGACCACATGTCTACCCATGAGACTAACAACACAGATGGATGAAACTTAAGATATACACACCGTGTCAATATTTAACACGCCGTGTAGTGTAACCCGAGTATTAGGCCATGTAACGAACAACATAGGTTAGATAAATCCTTCAAGTACACGCTGTGTCCACCTAAAACATGTCGTGTAGAGTGAGCTGTGTAGCCGACTGTGTAACTAACAACACGGGTCGTTGAAGCTTGTCTAGTACACATCGTGTCTGGAAAGAACATGCCGTTTAGTCTTATTTTAGGAGAACCGTGTGGGTTAGTCGTGTAGAAGGACTTGGGTAGGGAAATAGGATTCGAGTACACGCCATGTGTTAGGACAACACGCCATGTGTTTGGGGTGTTACATGACCTGGGTTGGTAGGAGTACACGCCCATGTGATAGATTAAGGAAACACGCCATGTAGTGATTATACACGTTGTGTAGTCATGTTTTGCAAAACTTGAATGATTTCTTTATCCTATTCCCTTCTTGCACTTCTAGTTTTTAGTCCTTCATAATCTTGATCTAAGGGGTGAGATTGACCTTGTAGAGTCATGCCACCAAGACATCCTCTAGTTGTACGCCAGTTACAGGGTGGTGATCAGACACCAGACATGGCTGATCAGGGACTACCAGAAGATCCTCCTACAGTACCAGTCTTGGCACTAACCATCATTCCAGACACAGGTGCTGATGCATAGTTCTGAGAGGGTTTCTTGAGGTTCATGTAGACCTAACGTAGAGTACTGCACCCTGCCCCGTCTATGGAAGATTTGACGCAGGTTTTCCAACAGCAACATCCTCCCACCTTCATAGGGGAAGGAGGACCTCAGGCTGTAGAGTCATGGTTAGAAGCCATGCTTTTTATCTTCAAGCATCTGGAGATGCCTCCATAGAGGAGGGTGAAGCTCGCTACGTATATGCTAGGGGATTCTTCCAAAAGATGGTGGGAGGTGATATCACAGGCAGGATGCCAGCGGGTTATGGCTTGGGATGAGTTCCAACGTTCCTTATATGACTACTTCTATCCAGTGACTTTGAGGGCCGATCAAGCCCGAGAGTTCATGAGTATGGAGTAGGGTACTCTTTCAGTTATGGAGTATTCCTCTCATTTCATAGAGCTTCATAATTTCATGCCTATCCTAGGAGGTGATGTGTTATTTATGGAAAAGAAGTTTGAGGATGGTCTTAGGCATAACATCCGATCTTAGGTGAACATCTTCCGGTTGACTTCCATCACTTCTATAGTGAACTAAGCGCTGATCATGGAGTGAAATCTGAGGGATTATAGAGTTGTGAGTCAGGGTGGCTCAGCATCCAGGGTTAGTATCACTCCTACTCACAATAGGAAGCGCTGTATAGAGTCCATGTGTGGTCATACGAGGAGGCGAGATACATATTCTGGTAGCCAGGTGGTATGCTACCAGTGCGGGAAGAGCGGGCATACAAGGCCACATTGCTTGAGAGACCCAGTAGAGTGCCGATCATGCAGCAAGATGTGTCATCTTCAGCGCTTCTATTAGATCTTTTCACCAACAGCTGGTGATATGGGTTCTTCTATGAATCCTTGTTCAAGAGTAGTGCAACTAGTTTCTCACAAGTCTAGTAACTGGAGTCTTACGACTGTTCAATCTGAGGTGGAGGTCGCAACCATGGTAGTTAGTCTCCAGGCTTCCAGCGACAGAAGGGTGGATCAGCTCAGATTGGTCAGACAGGGTCACAGGGCCACAGTACAGACCAAAATTTTGCAGTGGATTAGACCCAGCAGAAGGAGGATCCCGAACCCTCTACTATTTGAGGTACGATCCTAGTTGCCTCAGTTTTATCTTCTGCTCTTTTCGATACAGGGGATTTCCATAACTTTATATCTATTGCTGTTGTGGAGAGCCTTGGGATCTATATCTTTTCTTATGATAATATCTTGACCTTAGACACTCCATTGGGGACTAGAATGTCTAGTGTAAGTTAGTGTAAGGAGTTACCTCTCGAGGTTAGTGGGTGTCACTTCTTATGGGACCTCTATGTATTAGATACTATAGGCTATAATTTCATTCTTGAAATGGACTGGTTAGTTCCCTTTAAGGTAGTTGTCAATTTCTATCACCGTAGGGTGAGTTTCACATCACCAGAGGGTAGATCGTTTCTTCATAAGGGCGAGTGGGATGTCTAGGCAAGAAGAGCGGGACCCAAGCATCATGGTTTGGGAGGTGTTACAACCCATATCACTAGTCTATATCTGGATGACATGGGTAATTCACAGACAGAATTTCCTCCAGTGGTGGATCGTTTCAGGGATGTCTTTCCAGAGGACTTTTTAGGTTTTCCTCTAGAGAGAGAGGTAGAATTTTATATTGATCTTGTGATATGAGTGGCACTAGTGTCCATTCAATCTTATAGGATAGCTACACTAGAGTTACAGGAGCTCAAGAAGCAGTTGGAGGAGTTGCAGGCAAATAGTTTCATCTGACTCAGTACTTCTCCTCGGGGTTCACCTGTCCTACTTGTGAAGAAGGCAGATGGTAACCTTAGACTTTTCATGGATTATTTGAAGTTGAACTAATTTATGGTCAAGAACCGATAACCCTTTCCAAGGATTGATGATATCTTTGATCAGCTTCGAGGATCCTGGGTGTTCTCGAAGATTGACATGAGATTCTGTTACCATTAGTTGTGCATTAGACCATCTGATATACCTCTTATAGCCTTTTAGAGCAGGTATGGTCTATATGAGTACGTGGTTATGCCGTTCAGTCTCACGAACGCACCTGCAGTTTTCATGGCACTGATGAACTGAGTGTTCCATCCATACTTGGATTCTTTCGTGGTAGTCTTCGTGGATGATATCTTGGTGTACTCTCACACATGACACGACCATGCCTCACATCTTGATATTGTTATGAGTACACTGAGAGAGCATCAATTATATGATAATCTCTCAAAATGCCAATTTTTGATGGACCAGATTCACTTCTTGGGTCATGTTATCTCAGAGGCAGGAGTATCAATAGACCTAGATAAAGTGAGGGAAGTAGTTTCCTAGGAGAAGCCAAAGAACGTATTTGGGGTACAAAGTTTTCTAGGGCTGGATGGATACTACAGACGTTTCATACAAGACTTCTTATGCTTAGTAGTGCCACTGACGGGCCTGACTAAGAAGGGTGCAAAGTTCTTGTGGTTAGACTCTTGTGAGTCAGCCTTTCAGGAGCTGAAGGGGAGGTTGACGTCAGCACTGATACTAGTATTTCTAGAGCCAGGAAAAATCTATACTATTTACTATGATGCTTCAGGTATCAGGCTGGGAGATATTCTTATGTAGGGGGAAGGAGTTGTTGCGTATGGGTCTCGGTAGTTGAGGCCACATGAGAGTAACTACCCAACACACGATCTCGAGTTGGCTATAGTTGTTCATGCTTTACGCTATTAGAGACACTATCTTCTGGGAGAGCATTTTGTGGTTTTCACTGAACACAAAAGTCTCAATTACATATTCACTCAACGTGACCCGAATTTGAGATAGTGAAGGTGGGTTGAGTACCTTCAGTCTTTTGACTTTGAGCTTGCCTACACGCCTAGGAAAGGCAACGCAGTGGCTGATGCGCTGAGTATGACTCAAATACAGGCAGTTCAGGTGTCCATCAGTGAGTGGCAACTTATGGCTCTGTTCTCTGAGATGCATTTGGAGGTGCATTATAGGTAGGGGAAGATGTTTCTATCCATTATAGCTATTACCTCTACTCTTCTTGATCGAGTGTGAATGATGCAGCTATCAGATTCTGAAGGCCTAGTCTTACGAGAGAGCATGTTAGGAGAGGACCCTATTCCTATTTGGACCATATGCGAGGATGAGATCTTGTGTTTCTAGGGATGCATATGGGTTTCAGCAGACATACATGAGGAGCTGATGCAGGACTTTCATTCCTCAGTTTGGACAGTTCATCCTAGTGTCACCAAGATGTATCATGATCTACACCGTCAGTATTGGTGGCCAGGTATGAAGAAAGATGTTTTTGGTTTTTTCATGAGGTGTTCCACCTATCAGTAGGTGATGGTGGAACATCAGTGACCAGTAGGGCTCTTTCATCAGTTACCCATTCCCGAGTGGAAGTGGAACAGTGTCACGATGGATTTCATGATCGGTTTGCTGAGGTCACCTCGGGGGAATGATGTAGTTTGGGTTGTTATTGACAGACTCACAAAGTTTGCTCACTTCTTGCCGATTAGGGAGACCTTCAGTGTTTATGAGATGGGAAGGTTGTAAATTTGTGAGATTGTATGTTTACATAGAGTTCCACACTCCATTGTTTCAAACAGGGATGCACATTTTACTTCTCAGGTCTGGAAGGGGCTTCAGAAGGCTTTGGGTACACAGGTACTTTTGAGTACAACATACCATCCCCAAATAGATGGCCAATCCAAGCATACGATTCAGGTGCTTGAGGACATGCTTCAAGCATGCATCCTGGATTTTGGAGGTTCTTGGGAGAAGCACACACCTCTTGTGGATTTTTCTTACAATAATAGTTTTCAAGCAACTATTTAGATGGCACCTTATGAGGCTTTGTACGGTAGGCCATGTTGATCACCCTTATGTTGGCTGGAAGAAGGAGAGGCAACTATGCTGGGACCTCGTCTTGTTTAGGAGACCACAGAGTAGATAGAGTTGATTCAGAAGAGGATGACTATTGCACAGTCTCGATAGAAGTCTTATGTTGATCGACAGAGACAACATCTGAAGTTCAAGGTTGGAGATCATGTTTTTCTACGTGTCACACCGAGGTTGGGACACAGGAGGATTAGGAGACAAGGTAATCTTTCACCGAGGTACGTCGGACCATTTGAGGTGTTGGAGAGAGTTGGGTCGATTGCCTATTGGTTGTAGTTACCTCAGAGGTACCGAGCTATGCACGATGTCTTCCATGTTTCTCAGCTTCGATGTTACTTCTCAGACATGTATCATGTTTTTAAACCTGAGGAGGTTGAGTTAGAGGTGGATGCCTCATTCAAGAAGCATCCTATTCAGATTTTTGATCACAGTGTGAAGGTTCTCCATGGTTGGTCTATTCCTATGGTACGAGTGTTATGGCAACACAGGTGAGTATAAAACGAGATTTGGGAGATAGAGGCCGATGTATGATCACAGTGGCTGGAGATGTTCGAGGATTCTTCTTCTACTCCTTACTAGGGAAATTCAGGGATGAATTTATTTAGGGGGGGGGAGTTTGTAAGAACCCAGATCTTTTTTTCAGGTATGTTTTCCTTTTTTGGTGATTTTGAGAAAAAAAGAGGATTTTCTGGAAATTTTTGAAGTACATGCCATGTAATTTATGAGTACACGTCGTGTACTCGGTTACCGTGGGTAGCTGGGTGCTGGCTGTGTAATGGCCATGCACACGACTGTGTGTGGTGACCTGGAGGCCGCCTAAAGCGGGGCCCGGTAAGGTAAATTACACGCCGTGTACTTATAAAATACACGCCTTGTACTTTTTTTTTCATTAAACGTACCGGGGTCGCGTCTGATGGACAAAACTGTCTTCTTCTAGGTCTGGTTCGTCCAATAGTGTCCATATGTCATGAATATTTGCTGATCCCCCGACCGAGCATCCGTCCTTCGAATCGAACACTGTTGGTTGCATTGGAATCACATCAGTGAGTTATCTCTTCTCTTAGAACACCATTCCTTGATTTCTTCTCTCTCATGAGATATCGTTGGTTGAAAATTTTAGACGTTTTTGTAGATCTATGACATTATAAGGCAATTAAAGGTCTGAGATTCAAGTATATCGATCTCAAAACGCCGAGGTAGGTGGTTTGTGCCTTTCTGTAGATAGTCTTTGAGTTATATGTGCAAAAGTTCACAATACCCTTGATCGGGGTATTGCATGTTTACTGTTTTAGCCCTGTTAATTACCTAATATGATTGTATGATTGAGTAGAGGTTATTTGATTGTGAATAGGGTTAATTGCTATGCTTTGGAAGTGTTTTCCCATGCATGTTCATTTTACGACTGTTTGGTCCTTCTTATCCTGTTAGGATGCCTTGCCTGTTTCCCATGCCCAGTGTTGTAGGATAGAGTGATTGTATTTTCTGACATGCTGTTATGTTGTAGACTGTTAGACAAGTAGTTCTTGAGGTTTACTTTGGCCGATACACTTTTCTATACTTGTTGACTTACACAGGACTATGAGAACTTGACGTAGTAGACCATAGGGAGAATGGACGTAAGGGATTCTCCAGAGTGTCTGTTTTACTGTTATGATGTGAGACCATAGGGGGAATTAATGTAAGTGCTTCCTCAAAGTGTATGTAGTTCCTCAACACAGTCCACAGGGGGAATGTGATGTAAGTGCTTCCCCAGAGTGCCTTTAGTTACTAATATGAGACTATAGGAGGAATTTACGGTGAGTGATTTCTCAGAGAGTCTATGCTTAAGCTGAACAATAGGGGTTAGACTGTGTGTACTTCCTAGAGGGTTGCTTGTACTTGTTTGGATGAACCAGAGGGGTTAGGCTGTGTGTACTACTGAGAGGGTTACCATTGTGTTTAGCTGCTTGCTTGTGTTGTTGGTTGAACTAGAGGGGTTAGGCTGTGAGTACACCCAGAGGGTTACCTACTTTGATTAGCTGTTGCTTGTATATGGAACTGATTGCTTTGAAACTGTGGATTGTTATTACTGAGTACTTCCTTGTTATTCCTTCCTTTTTACTTATTGCCTGCCATATATATTTACTGACTGTTAAGAATAGATCTTTGGTTGGTTTCCTATTGAGATTCAGTCTCACACCCTGTTTGGGTCATGCTTTTGGGCCCAAATAGATTATATTGTTGCAGGTCTAGATAAGGGAAAGCGCCCTTCTACTTCAGGTACTTGATGCTGTGGAGCTGGAGAGCATGGGACCAAGCTGAGGCTTGCGATGTTGTGGAGTTTATATCTTTTATTTGTACTTTTTTTAGTACTATATTCCATAATTGTGACTTGTTTGGATGCTTTCCTAGACATATGTATCATGCATCATTTATATATGTGCTCTAGTTGTTTATTACTTCAGTCTTCCGCTGTTTATTATTGTATGGATTATTAATGCTTCTGCTATTATATATCTGTTTTACTTCCACTGTGTTACTCTTCCAATGAGGGTATAGTTTCCTCACTATCACACCCAAGGCCCTCACTTCTAGTCGGCAGCCTCTAGCATTCGGGAAAATTCACTTGAGGCCATGTGACCAACCGGGTACGGGGTGCCTTTGGGTGGCTTCCGGAACCGAGACGTTACATTTGACGTAGGTAAAGGCAAGATGTTTGGAGATGGTGGTTCATGATACTAGTGGTCTCCCCTTGTAGGTGTTGTGGTTGTGGCTTGATGGTGATTTTACTCTTGTTGCATGGTGGTTTTTGGGATGGTGTCATTATCTCCCTTTTTTGTATCCTTTTTTTTGTTTCGTTTAAAGTTGTAAACTTACCATCTAAAAATTGTTATTCCATGTTTGGTTATGGTTGTTCAGTTTTGTGATGTTTATTATTTTTGGTTGATTATGATTATAAAATTGGGTAAAAATCATTCCCAAGGAATTTTGTTGATACCCGAGCACTAGTTTCCAGCCCATGGGGATCAGGAATGCCTCTTGGGCCATGCCACTGGCAGGGTCGGGTGTTGGGTTGGATGGAACTCCGCCTTGGTTTGTGAAATTTTTAGGAGTAGTATATGTTTTATTATGGGTACATTCCACTACTTCCTTGGTTCTCACATTTCTTATGAGGCTAAAATATAGCATGTTATTTATACAGTGAAGCTTTCATGGAAATCCAAATGGCATGATCTCTAGATTGAGAGTGACTCTACTCTTATGGTTAGCTTGATCAAGCTCAAGTTCAATAATGTTCCATGAAAAATCTACTCTAATTAGAAGACCTATCTTGACTAGATATCAGAGATGCAATGCCTCCCATATTTACAAGGAAGGCAACATGGTTGTGGATGAAATTTCTAATAAGTTAGTGGAGATCTATAATTCTATTTGGTCTGTGCATTTATGTGATGATTTTGTACCCTTTCACCTGTCAAATTTGGTAGGTGATATTTATACTCACATCTCCCAGTCCTCCTCTATACTTTCACTCTTTTTCATTTATTGAGAGGGAATGGGTATCTTTTCCCATGTACCAGAGAATTTATTTTAAAAAATGTTATTCAACATAGGTATAAAAAATTTCATTTTTATTAAAGGATAAAAAACTATTCTTTTTATAAAAATAGAACATTACATTTCTTTAAAAATTGTTAAAAAATGTTTTTTAATTTATAAATATTTTATTATTCATCATAAAAAATACCATTTTTAAAAAAGTATAAAATAAGTGTTTTTATGAAAGGATAAAAAAATGATTTTTAAGTAATAAAAATTCATATAAAGTTTTTATGAAAAATGTTTAGGATAAAATTTTAAAATGATGTTTCTATAAAATTTGTCTAAAAAATTTTAGTAAAAAACTACTAGAAAATGAAATAAAAAAATTTCCATTATCTTCCTCTTTTGAAAATTAGTGTTGCGACCAGTGAGCTTCTTTCACCTTAGATCACTTCCACATGTCTAGGCCAAGGGTGAGGATTTCTCCAAGTGAACACATCTTGAGAATCTTTTCTATGCTTTGACCCCTTCCCATTATCTCCATCATCTTTATCATCTAGATGTGCACCATATGGATACTTGAGAGTTTCTTCCTTATTTTCATAGACAACAGGAATGAAAATTGATTTTGAATTTAGGTCAAGTTCTCCCCTTTTTGGGAATTTCATATTTTTATCCCTATAGCCAAAAATTTGGCTAAGTATTGGATCAACCACAAAAAGAAAAGTCACAATCAAATAGATTCATCCTACAGTTACTCATATGGAACAATTAACCTAATGGACACAATTAATTGAGAAGAACAATTAGTTAGTATCAATATGTGGTTGATCTAGTCCTTTATAGAATTTTTAGCATGATTAAATGAATATTCACTTGTGGTCACTTTAGGAATGTCACAATTGATCTTCACATGGTCACTCAATTTTCACATAGTCAGATAAAAGGCATGGTCGATCATGAAGTGCCTTCAATGTGCGGTCACTTAAATCAAGGCATAGTCAATTAGGCCTCACAGTTGCTCTTGGAAAAGTCATACATTCCAACATAAAAACCATAATTTCAATGTAGAATTTATTCCAATTAAGATTAAAATTATGGAAAACATTTAAAAACAAAATTAAAAGTCTTTAAACAGTGAAATCATAATTCTCCAAATCAATGCATAACTTCTCAATTAATTACAAAATGAATAAAAACACTAAAAAATGAGATTTAACCCATTTATCAATGAAGTTTCTAATTCAACAAATAAACAAAAATGAATTAATTACCCACATTTTATCTAGATTATGAGGTTAATTATTAATGAAAAGAAAGTCAAAATTAGGGAAAATTTGGATCTCATCACTCCCCTACACACTATTACACCCTCATGCAATGCAATGAATTCAATTTATTAAAAAATTGTCCTTTATAAGATCAAATACACATACTAGAAAAGAAAGAAAATAGAGAATCACCCATCATTGAAAATTTCATGTCTTTTATGTGAATTAATCGACTGAATCAATTAAATTTGAGTAAAAGTTCTAATTATAAGAGTTCAAACAGATTAGATTCTAGTGGAATTAAGACTTTAACAAGAAGCACTTTCAATTATCACTCTCACCTAGGTTCCTTATACCAATTTTCCATTTTCAAATTCCTTGATACAACTTAAATAATAATATTATAACTCAATTTCTCCTTCTTCATTTGAGTTTAATATTACCCTCACCTAAATGAATAAATTTTTGATAATTAATCACTTATTTAATTTTTTTCTATCCATGTATATGAAAAACATTTATTGAATTTATAATTATATTTTATTTACTCACACACCCAATGCCTAATGTATCAGAACTTAATTATGGGATCTAAATTTCTCATTTTAATCTAGTTCTAAAGGACTTACATGATTTTCATTTGAGTTGGATACCTGAAGTTATATATTTCATACAAACACACTGCCAAGATGATGTGTGAATAGACTTTACACTTGGGAATAATCCCCAGGTGATCAACTCGTCACTCTCTCAAATGGGTCATAATCATGAGTCAATCCACTACTCATACCACTAATCTCATTGTGCATCAGTAATCTAGATAGAGGGAAAAGGAATGGTTATCAACAGTTCAAAGGAAATAGAAAAGTGAAATACATGAGGTACAATTGTCTCCTCAGTCCCTTACTCATATGAAATCCCCAAAATAAAATCTAAATACACAACTATTGAGTCAGAAGTTATACTTCTTAATTTTCTATTCCTTTTGTTTTGGAAATCCCAAACTCTTTATTAGAAACATATTTAATAATTTTTTATGTCTACAGTTTTTTATATTTTTTTAGAAAACATTATATTTTACCATACTTAGAGTAAGTTCTTGAGTATTACAAGTATAAACTTTATATTATTCATTACGATTATCGTAATGAGTATGTGTCTGATTAATCAGACTCACCCTTATCAGTACTAGAAGTTAAACATTTTTTCATGAAAATGGTAATGGAAAAGTATTCATAATCAGACTGATACCAGTACTGATAACATTGGATTGATACTCATAAATATTATCGTATTAACATATTTAAGGAAGTCCATCTGGCTGACTTTTGTTTATAATCATAATATGGAAAACTTATTTCTAATGTAAGGAACATATTTTACACTATAATGGTGTAAACTAATATGATGTTAGAAATTCAATTATGATAGATCTTTATGAGATTTCAAGTTCCATATGTCCAAGTCATTGCGACAAACTCAGAGAAATATGACTGTTGGGAGAGAAATATGACCATTGGGAAGATTCCTATAAATACAAGGTAATTCAGATAGTTTGGAGATTCTGATTGTTTCATTAAAAATTTATCATTTTGCAAGATCTATGAAGATTTCTTAGCGCAAATGTCTTGTTCTTAGTCTTTTTAATTGTTTAGAGTTTTGTAGTTCTAAGGAAACCTTGTTAGGTTGTCTCCTTATGAACTTTATCATTGTAATATATGTCTGATCATCATAATGATCAAGGGATTCTAGGGATAGGAAGACAGATTGTAACACCCCAGGTAAATAAAGAATATGACATTTCATATTTATCCATATTTGTGAATAAAATATTGAAATGACTTTAAAGGGGACACTATGCTCGATGGCGTACCCAACACGCAACAACGAGTTTCTTGGGAATCTTACGTTGCACTCTAATAATAAAATAATATTATTTTAAATGGTAGTTAACATGTAGCTGTTGTATTGGCGGGAATGGATAGAAATAACTAAAATATGATTATATATGTTTTTAAATGTTTTTACATTTATCCAATAAAAGCTAAAGGCTTAAAATACGGAAAGAATTCAATTTTAGGCGTATATGCTCTAGTTTTCACTAAAGGTTCACTTATCGCCTTTTAATGGAGAACTGTCATTAAATATAGTTTTGATCACTCTTATACATTCTTTTGGACCAAATAAAACTCTTATTAAGAATCAGGACATCAAATTTTACTTTGTGTAATTTTTTGGTATTTTTCCGATAAAGTTCATTTTTTAATGAATAGTGTAAAATGTTGTGTTTTAATTCAAAACCTCTTTTTAATATAATTTATTTATATGATTAGATAATATTTTGAATTGGTTTTAAAGTGAAATTAGAAAATATTTTTACCATTAAATCCAATAGTGGTCGTTGGAATTAATTTCACTTTGAAATCAGACTTAAACTAGTGTCAATCTTTTGATACTTATTGTTTTATAAAATCACGCTATTTGCTCTGACAGCGGGAATTAATTATTAAATTAATTAACGTGACTAATATGTTTTGAATTTTGTAAAACGGACTTCATTTTTGAATTCGGAATATCAAATATAGCTTAGGGTGAAGTTTTGGTATTTTTCTGAAAAACTCCAATTTTTGATGAATAGTGAAACCACTAAGTGGTAATCAAGCAAACTGATTTTTCAGTTAAATGAAAGATTACCACTAATGTGTATTGAATTTTGAAAATCCAACATACATGGTTGTCATTAGTATGTAAAATGTGGTTCAATGGGATGAAAATAATTTTTTGGTGAATAGTAACTTTTTTTTTCATTAATTGCGATTAGAGGTAATTAGTGTAATTTAAGGTAAAAATGATATTATAAGAATGTAAAAACACCATGACACTTGTCCTACACCTATTGGGTGAGTAATGGCCGACCAAGACAAGCCATGGGCCAACTTGGGGACCCCATGGAGCCACTTTAGTTGGAAAATGACAATAATATATTTTTATTTAATGTTAAAATTAAATTGACACAAACATGAGTTGTTTTACTAAAACAGTTTTTAAGTAGGGTTACACAAGTCCAAATTTTGATTATAAATAGTCATTGGAAAGATAAAAAGATTTAATACATCATAGTATTTTTTTTATAATTTTTAGACGTTAAATAAATTAAATTATTTATGACATCATAATGATGCAGCGATGACATCATTATCTGACGATTTAAATAAAATGAGAAGATAATGTAAACTCTATGACCAAAACATGTCCAAAACTTATTGGATGGGTGGATTTAGAACCCTTAACACCTTATCCACAAATTATATCAATGTGGGACCTTTTAAAATCGAAACACATTTTCAAATAAAGTAATATTTCTTTACTTTCCAAAAGTGCCCCTCCTCTCCTCTTATAAAAGGCCCCCACCTCTACCTCATTTCACACACTCCTCAGGCCTTTGGCTCAGCCAACCCCTGCCCATTTACTCTCTCCACATCCCTCTACTCATCCTAGAGGATTACCTTTGGGAATAATCCTTTCAAAGGAAGCCTTTAGGCTCAAATCAAAAGGAGTTACACTTTTAAAGGTAATTCATTCTCTCATGTTCATTTGTTTTATTTTGCTTCTCCAACTCCCTAAAATCTTTTTATTTACTTCTTTTGTAACAACACCAGTATCTTAAATATACTAGGATGTTTTTATAAGATTTATTTGAGCTACACTCTCACACAACTACATCAAATGGTTAAAGAACATACGGTTTCCGTGGATGGCGAAATTCTGCCTCCCGAAACGATGATTGTTCAATACTCATTTAACACCTTCAAAGGTGGCCATTATGATGTCACTATTTTTATATATGATATATAATATGTTTATGTTTTACTTATACTTTTGTATTTTTCATTTGTGCCTTACCTTTATGGCTTCCATTATGGGTATACGTGATATCTTCATTTTAGGAAGTGCGGACTACCGCCCCCTCAAAGTGATGTGATTCGTTAATGCCATACGTGGGACGTATAAGGGATGGATTTAATGTTATTATATATGATGTTATACTGGAATTATTATATACCTCTATATCATTATTATTTATTTCCATTAAAGTATGAGATAGAAATGAAAGTAGCATTCATGCGTACGTACGGCTTACCGTCTCCATGAACGGTGCATTTCATTTCTTATCCCCAAATGTAATGTACTATTATAAGTACATGTATATAATGGATATATATGATGAATGATACATCTAAATGATGAATATAATTCTGTAATTAAAATATACATACCTCTCATTTAGTTTTAATTCCATTAATATGACAAAGAAATGAAAGTAGCGTTCATGCGTACGTACGGCTTACCGTCTCCATGAACGGTGCATTTCATTTCTTACCTCTAAATGATTATGTAATATTATAAATACATGTATATAATGGATATATATGATATATATGATATCCAAATCAGGAATTTCATTTTGGATATAAAGAACCTTTGACCACACGAACAACATGTAATTGTATGAAGTCCACTTTCGACTTAAGAACCAAATATCGACAAAACAATCATTATTAACTTAATGATTACATAATGTTTATAACATGGAAATAAGTGATATAAAATGAATAATAAGCTTGAAAAATGTTCTTAATCAAGTATAAATTAACTCAAGATTATTATCCAGGACGTTAAAGAACGATCGAGTCAAGTCGGACCCGAGGTAAGGGATCCTACACCTCTCTTTCTTTTTAAGTACACACTTTTATGTCATTCCTTTTAAAGCTAATCTTTCTTGTTATTGGGATAATATTTTATATTACACTTACTGTAATTTTTATGTTCATGTGATGAGAGACCCTATTCTCTCTCATCAATCCATTTTGGAAGTTTTGAGTGGCGCCGTTAGGCTGCCGAACTTTCGTAAGAGATCTAACCTCTCTCTTTCTTTTTAAGTACTCTCCTTTATGTCACTTCTTTTAAGCTCCTCTTTGTAATGTTGGGGGATGTTCTTTTATATTCCTATTGCTTTACATTTTATTGTAATGTGATGAGATACCCTATTTTATCTCATCAATCCATATTCGGAAGTTTTATGTGGCGCCGTTAGGCTGCCGAGTTTTCGTAAGGGATTTTTCATCTCACTTTTATTCCCGTGAGATTTATGATACATTTGCCACAAGTTCCATTGAGTGGTGTATGTACTGTCCATTATTCTACTCTTTGTGTAATATACTTTCGTTTATGAGTATTTACATCAATGATCTATTGTCCTTCTTTCATGGGGTGTATGTTTTGAAAGATACCCAAGTCGGTAAGGGAACCTTTCACCCTCCTCTTTTTTAAAAGACTTCTTTTGTTGGGTCTTTTAATTTACATATTGTTATGTTGGGATATGTTCTCATATATCCTTATTAATGTAAATTTTATGTCCAAGTGACGAGATACACTTTTTATCTCTCATCAACTCATTTTGATGTGATGCCGTTAGGCTGTCAAGGGAACTTTTTAACCCAATTTTGATTTCTTTGGGTTCAACATGTAGTCATTGAATATGTCATCCATTGAATATGTGTGAATGACCTTTTATTTTTTTACACTTAATATCAACTTATATTGGGTGTATTTATATTTGTTACACATATTTTTGAGATTGATTTGTCCTTAATTTAAGGATACCTTCTTTATAAGGGATTTCATCACATTTGACATTTCTATTGAGGGTTCATTGTTGTTATGCACCAATTCACTCTTATATGGTGTATATACTGTCCTTTGGAGTATTATATCATGAATCCATTTATTCTCATGCTATTATAAAGTTCTGACTAAATGTTATTCCTCAATTATTGTATTCAAGTGTCTCTAATTTTGGTAGAACCCCTTTAACCAAAATATCGTTTTAAATGTTTTAATTATTTGTTCTTATTAATATCCATGTTTTCAAAATGGTTTTAAGGATTTATTTATATGGATATTAATGGTTTAAAATTTTAAGCTTCAAGGTGGTATGAGACACTTTGATTCAAAAATATCTTTATTAAATGTTTTAAATGGTTTTGGAAATGGTTTCTTTTTGAATGGATTCATTATTTCAATATACTAAAATGTTATATTGTGATTGAAATGTGGAAATGTTATGTTTCCTTTATGCATGTTTTATGTGATACATTTATGTTATGGTTCTTGGGCATTGTTATGAAAACGGGTGGTTCCGTGATAAACTAAGGGCGGGTGAGCCCGATATAGCTCTCCAACGCATTGGGTAACACGAAGGAGTGAAACGTTAAGGTTTCTCCGAAGAGATTTAGGGAATATACTATGATGGGTATTCCAAACGTAACCAAGAGGGTTACTCCCTACGTAAGAATGTTATGAATGCCTCAAGTTACCTTTATGTCTTATGTTTTCTATGATTTATTCATGATTTGATATGCCTATGTTTTATGGGTAAAGTGTGATTTCATTCTAATGTATATATGAACTCATGTTTCCTTTCCATATTTTTATAACTCTTACTGAGATTTTTATGCTCATCCCAAGTTTTTGAAATGTTTTTCACAGGTCAAGGGAAAGGTACATGATGTGATGATAGTGTCAAGGATGTGTCAAGAAAGAATCTGTGTTATATTTTAAATATGTTTCCGTTGATGGGAAGAATGAATACTGTCTTTTATGTAACCACTTTGTTTAAATGTGGAATGTAATGCAAGTTTCATGATCTAATTCTCTAAAACTCTAAACCTGAAAATATCCTCAATGTGTAATATTTTAATAACTCAAGATTAAGTAAGGTTTAAGGCTGGGGCCTTATAGTTGGTATCAAAGGTTGGTTTAGATAACTTTAGAGGTTAGGGTATTCTTTAAGCATAAGTGACATTAACATAATGGTTAGGATTTCAGAAAGAGTCCTAGTTTTAGATAAAGTGAATGAGTAAGTGTATCTTAGTGTTTACCTTCCTCATTAGTACATGATGTTTTTGTTGATATACTCACACTGACATTTATATTTTTAGTGAATGGATGGATCTAGCAGGCACGAAAGAGGCAACGGGTTTGAAGGAAACTGTAGTGGTTCTCTGATTAAGATACTAGATAAAATGGAGGATTCAATGAGGAAACTCATGGTTGTTCTAAACCAAATATCAAGGAGTCATGATCAACCACTTGAACCTTGGTATGTTCTATAATGCATAATGTACTAGATAACCAATCGATGTGGAAGTTCAGGTAATAATTAAAAAGGTAACCATTAGGGTTTATAAGATCCTTACTTTTTAGGTAATTATGGGTTACTCTATGATATGATGGAAAATGAAAGGAATGAGATAAACTTGAGGTTAAAATATGTTATGATTATTTTTTAAGATTTTATCTCATTTTGGGGAATGTTTTAAGAATTATATAGTTTTGGAAAAAGGACAACACGCAGACCGTGTGACAACCCGTCGCGTCAGACAAAGCTACGGGAATCGAACCCACAACCAAAGTGCGACTGGTATTTATCGCCTACCACTGGACTACGTGAAGTCCCTGGTTAGTTTGACCGATTATTTTTAGTTATATGATTTTATGAATTAAGAGTAAGTTGATTTTGGGTTATTTATGAAAATGATTAACCTATCATGGAGGATATGTGATTAGGTTAATTACTTTTCAAAACAAGACTTTAGGAGCAACTGATATTGTTTGGATATAAATGTTACGATTTATCTTGGAAGACTATGCGACTAAATCCTTCAAATATTTGGGTTTCAATCTTATATTGGTTTACTTTGAAGAATTTTATGGACAAATTGACTATAGAATGGTCCTCGTTGAACTTTGGGTTTTGTTGGACAAATTTTGGAGATTAAAAATAGATTTTCTTTTTAATGGGTTATCCTTTTCTGGATTATCTGACCTTGTACTAACCTTTTTGGTTTTGGTTTTGGTTAAAGCCTAAAGACATGGGATGTATATAGTTCTCTTTGGTGGATTAGGTTATTCTCTAGAATTTGATTATAGTACTCTTAATGCAAACAAGTCTCCCTAAATACTCGTCTTTTGGAAAAAATATGAGTTTGATTAAGGAATCTAGTAAAAGTTGAAAGTCAACATGATAAGTGATTATGTTTCCTTATGAATAAATTCCTCAATAAAAAGTAACATAAAGAAAAAATGTTGTCTATTAACTTTTCCTACTGGGGAATTGAATACCGTTTAACCCATCACAAGTTTGTGATTTTCTTGTGGTTAACTTTATCCTAAATATGTTTTCTATCACTCTCCATCAGAACATGACCCTTTGTTTTTTCCTCCATGTCCATATTTTCATACTTGGAATCCTAGTATGGGTTAACTCGGGTGACCTCTGTGCTTATCTTTCTTTATTTTAAAGTGATTGTTTTACCGACTCTTGTTCCGATGTGGGACTTTCAAGGATGTTTCCAAGCGCAATTTTAAAATTGCGAGGACGCAATTCCCAAAAGGGGGGAAGGATGTAACACCCCAGGTAAATAAAGAATATGAAATTTCATATTTATCCATATTTGTGAATAAAATATTGAAATTACTTTAAAGGGGATGCTATGCTCGATGGCGTACCCAACACGCAACAACGAGTTTCTTGGGAATCTTACGTTGCACTCTAATAATAAAATAATATTATTTTAAATGGTAGTTAACATGTAGCCATTGTATTGGCGGGAATGGATAGAAATAACTAAAATATGATTATATATGTTTTTAAATGTTTTTACATTTATCCAATAAAAGCTAAAGGCTTAAAATACGGAAAGAATTCAATTTTAGGCGTATATGCCCTAGTTTTCACTAAAGGTTCACTTATCGCCTTTTAATGGAGAACTGTAATTAAATATAGTTTTGATCACTCTTATACATTCTTTTGGACCAAATAAAACTCTTATTAATAATCGGGACATCAAATTTTACTTTGTGTAATTTTTTGGTATTTTTCCGATAAAGTTCATTTTTTAATGAATAGTGTAAAATGTTGTGTTTTAATTCAAAACCTCTTTTTAATATAATTTATTTATATGATTAGATAATATTTTGAATTGGTTTTAAAGTGAAATTAGAAAATATTTTTACCATTAAATCCAATAGTGGTCGTTGGAATTAATTTCACTTTGAAATCAGACTTAAACTAGTGTCAATCTTTTGATACTTATTGTTTTATAAAAACACGCTATTTGCTCTGACAACGGGAATTAATTATTAAATTAATTAATGTGACTAATATGTTTTTAATTTTGTAAAACGGACTTCATTTTTGAATTCGGAATATCAAATATAGCTTAGGGTGAAGTTTTGGTATTTTTCTGAAAAACTCCAATTTTTGATGAATAGTGAAACCACTAAGTGGTAATCAAGCAAACTAATTTTTCAGTTAAATGAAAGATTACCACTAATGTGTATTGAATTTTGAAAACCCGACATACATGGTTGTCATTAGTATGTAAAATTTGGTTCAATGGGATGAAAATAATTTTTTGGTGAATACTAACTTTTTTTTTCATTAATCGCGATTAGAGGTAATTAGTGTAATTTAAGGTAAAAATGATATTATAAGAATGTGAAAACACCATGACACTTGTCCTACACCTATTGGGTGAGTCATGTCCGACCAAGACAAGCCATGGGCCAACTTGGGGACCCCATGGAGCCACTTTAGTTGGAAAATTACAATAATATATTTTTATTTAATGTTAAAATTAAATTGACACAAACATGAGTTGTTTTACTAAAACAGTTTTTAAGTAGGGTTACACAAGTCCAAATTTTGATTATAAATAGTCATTGGAAAGATAAAAATATTTCCTACATCATAGTATTTTTTTTATAATTTTTAGACATCAAATAAATTAAATTATTTATGACATCATAATGATGCAGCGATGACATCATTATCTGACGATTTAAATAAAATGAGAAGATAATGTAAACTCTATGACCTACACATGTCCAAAACTTATTGGATGGGTGGATTTCTAACCCTTAACACCTTATCCACGAATTATATCAATGTGGGACCTTTTAAAACCGAAACACATTTTCAAATAAAGTAATATTTCTTTACTTTCCAAAAGTGCCCCTAGTCTCCTCTTATAAAAGGCCCCCACCTCTACCTCATTTCACACACTCCTCAAGCCTTTGGCTCGGACAACCCCTACCCATTTACTCTCTCCACATCCCTATCCTCATCCTAGAGAATTCCCTTTGGGCATAATCCTTTCAAAGGAAGCCTTTAGGCTCAAATCAAAAGGAGTTACACTTTTAAAGGTAATTCATTCTCTCATGTTCATTTGTTTTATTTTGCTTCTCCAACCCCCTAAACTCTTTTTATTTACTTCTTTTGTAACAACACCAGTATCTTCAATATACTATGATGTTTTTATAAGATTTATTCGAGCTACACTCTCACACAACTACATCAAATGGTTAAAGAACATACGGTTTCCGTGGATGGCGAAATTCTGCCTCCCGAAACGATGATTGTTCAATACTCATTTAACACCTTCAAAGGTGGCCATTATGATGTCACTATTTTTATATATGATATATAATATGTTTATGTTTTACTTATACTTTTTTATTTTTCATTTGTGCCTTACCTTTATGGCTTCCATTATGGGTATACGCGATATCTTCATTTTAGGAAGTGCGGACTACCGCCCCCTCAAAGTGATGTGATTCGTTAATGCCATACGTGGGACGTATAAGGGATGGATTTAATGTTATTATATATGATGTTATACTTGAATTATTATATACCTCTATATAATTATTATTTCTTTCCATTAAAGTATGAGATAGAAATGAAAGTAGCGTTCATGCGTACGTACGGCTTACCGTCTCCATGAACGGTGCATTTCATTTTTTATCCCCAAATGTAATGTACTATTATAAGTACATGTATATAATGGATATATATGATGAATGATACATCTAAATGATGAATATAATTCTGTAATTAAAATATACATACCTCTCATTTAGTTTTAATTCCATTAATACGACAAAGAAATGAAAGTAGCGTTCATGCGTACGTACGACTTACCGTCTCCATGAACGGTGCATTTCATTTCTTACCTCTAAATGATTATGTAATATTATAAATACATGTATATGCTGGATATATATGATATATATGATATCCAAATCAGGAATGTAATTTTGTATATAAAGAACCTTTGACCACACGAACAACATGTAATTGTATGAAGTCCACTTTCGACTTAAGAACCAAATATCGACAAAACAATCATTATTAACTTAATGATTACATAATGTTTATAACATGGAAATAAGTGATATAAAAGGAATAATAAGCTTGAAAAAGGTTCTTAATCAAGTATAAATTAACTCAAGATTATTATCCAGGACGTTAAAGAACGATCGAGTCAAGTCGGACCCGAGGTAAGGGATCCTGCACCTCTCTTTCTTTTTAAGTACACACTTTTATGTCATTCCTTTTAAAGCTCATCTTTCTTGTTATTGGGATGATATTTTATATTAAACTTACTGTAATTTTTATTTTCATGTGATGAGAGACCCTATTCTCTCTCATCAATCCATTTTGGAAGTTTTGAGTGGCGCCGTTAGGCTGCCGAACTTTCGTAAGAGATCTAACCTCTCTCTTTCTTTTTAAGTACTCTCCTTTATGTCACTTCTTTTAAGCTCTTATTTGTAATGTTGGGGGATGTTCTTTTATATTCCTATTTCTGTACATTTTATTGTAATGTGATGAGATACCCTATTTGATCTCATTAATCCATATTCGGAAGTTTTATGTGGCGCCGTTAGGCTGCCGAGTTTTCGTAAGGGATTTTTCATCTCACTTTTATTCCCGTGAGATTTATGCTACATTTGCCACAAGTTCCATTGAGTGGTGTATGTACTGTCCATTATTCTACTCTTTGTGTAATATAATTTCGTTTATGAGTATTTACATCAATTATCTATTGTCCTTCTTTCATGGGGTGTATGTTTTGAAAGATACCCAAGTCGGTAAGGGAACCTTTCACCCTCCTTTTTTTAAAAGACTTCTTTTGTTGGGTCTTTTAATTTACATATTGTTATGTTGGGATATGTTCTAATATATCCTTATTGATGTAAATTTTATGTCCAAGTGATGAGATACACTTTTTATCTCTCATCAACTCATTTTGATGTGATGCCGTTAGGCTGTCAAGGGAACTTTTTAACCCAATTTCGATTTCTTTGGGTTCAACATGTAGTCATTGAATATGTCATCCATTGAATATGTGTGAATGACCTTTTATTGTTTTACACTTAATATCCACTTATATTGGGTGTATTTATATTTGTCACACATATTTTTGAGATTGATTTGTCCTTAATTTAAGGATACCTTCTTTATAAGGGATTTCATCACATTTGACATTTCTATTGAGGGTTCATTGTTGTTATGCACAAATTCACTCTTATATGGTGTATATACTGTCCTTTGGAGTATTATATCATGAATCCATTTATTCTCATGATATTATAAAGTTCTGACTAAATGTTATTCCTCAATTATTGTATTCAAGTGTCTCTAATTTTGGTAAAACCCCTTTAACCAAAATATCGTTTTAAATGTTTTAATTATTTGTTCTTATTAATATCCATGTTTTCAAAATGGTTTTAAGGATTTATTTATATGGATATTAATGGTTTAAAATTTTAAGCTTCAAGGTGGTATGGGACACTTTGATTCAAAAATCTCTTTATTAAATGTTTTAAATGGTTTTGGAAATGGTTTCTTTTTGAATGGATTCATTATTTCAATATAATAAAATGTTATATTGTGATTGAAATGTGGAAATGTTATGTTTCCTTTGTGCATGTTTTATGTGATACATTTATGTTATGGTTCTTGGGCATTGTTATGAAAACGGGTGGTTCCGTGATAAACTAAGGGCGGGTGAGCCCGATATAGCTCTCCAATGCATTGGGTAATGCGAAGGAGTGAAACGTTAAGGTTTCTCCGAAGAGATTTAGGGAATATACTGTGATGGGTATTCCAAACGTAACCAAGAGGGTTACTCCCTACGTAAGAATGTTATGAATGCCTCAAGTTACCTTTATGTCTTATGTTTTCTATGATTTATTCATGATTTGATATGCCTATGTTTTATGGGTAAAGTGTGATTTCATTCTAATGTATATATGAACTCATGTTTCCTTTCCATATTTTTATAACTCTTACTGAGCTTTTTATGCTCATCCCAAGTTTTTGAAATGTTTTTCACAGGTCAAGGGAAAGGTACATGATGTGATGATAGTGTCAAGGATGTGTCAAGAAAGAATCTGTGTTATATTTTAAATATGTTTCCGTTGATGGGAAGAATGAATACTGTCTTTTATGTAACCACTTTGTTTAAATGTGGAATGTAATGCAAGTTTCATGATCTAATTCTCTAAAACTCTAAACCTGAAAAGATCCTCAATGTGTAATCTTGTAATAACTCAAGATTAAGTAAGGTTTAAGGCTGGGGCCTTATACAGATAATCCAATACATCTGATTAAGGGTTACTGAGGCTAGGTAGGCAGATAATCCGATCATCATATCAAGGGATTATAGGAATAGGAAGATAGATCCATTCCGATAATCACATCGAGGGCTTTCTTTGGTAAGGGAAGACAAACTTTCTTATAAGTATAAAAAAGGGATACCTTTAGTATGGGTTATTGAAAACATTTCTCTTAAAGTTAAAATAGGTTTATTATTTTAATGTCTTATAATTCATTATTATATTTGTTATTTATTGTATTACTTATTGATTACATGTTTTATATTCCACTTCACATTTAATAGAAAGTGAAACATCATATTCATATGTCTATTCTGAATTATTTTATCTATGTTAATTTGATTAAGATAATAAAAATACATTTTAATTAATCGTATCCATCATGATTATGATTCTTATACTCTAATAATCAGATATACTGCGATCATGAAATTTCACTCAAATTTAATCATATCGATTCTGATTATGATTCTGTGACTTTATCCATAGGATTGAGGGCCAAGTCCGATAATATTACTTAAAGAGGATTAGGGTTTGTTTAGTTTAATTATTTTAAACTAAGTTTTTTAAAATACAATTCACCCCCTCTTGTGAGTATTTCCATTACAAGAATATTCTTATGATTCTAATAATTATTATAGATATACTGATCCAAAAATTTGTATTAGATCAGGATTCTACTGCTCAAATACTTTCTGAGTTTTTATTTCTTTACTATTGAAAGTTCTTTTTATGTTTTGTTACAATTTTTTTGTTTATAAAACCTTGTTACACTAACATGAACTTGTGGAAAAGAATATCTGTATTTTTAAGATGGAATGTTTAAACATTGGTTCAATTGAAAACCTTAATCCAAACAGACCACCTATATTTGATGGTGATAACTACAAGTACTAGAGGGATAAGATGAAGACTTTTATTATCAAAAATAGGCTTTATAACCTTATCATTATCATTGGAGATTATAAAATTTCTGATAAGGATGTTACAACCTTTACACACCAAGAAAAATAGGAATACATGTTAAACTATAGAGTTAGAAACACTTTGTTGTGTTCTATGAAAAGAATCATTTATAGTCAAATTTCTTCTTGTGAAGCTACTAAAAATATCTAGAAAAATACTAAAGTCACACATTTTGGAACATCAAAAGTTATTGAGACTATGAGAGTCATGCTCAAAGCAGATTATCATGCATTCGATTTTCTACATGGTGAATCAATTTATAAGATGAATTAGAGATTTATAACTATTATTAATAGTTTACAAGTCATTAGTAAAAAAGGTTTAGATTATGAGATCCTTTTTGATAAGATAATTGATATTATTAACAATTAACGAGATTCTAAGAAAACAACTATAGATGAAATAAGGAAGTTAAATAATCTTACTCTTGATGATATCATTGGAACTCTTATACAATATGAGGGAAGATTAAAAAGATGTGTTGAAAAATAGAAAAAGAAAAATGGAAGAGTGTATTTTACCACTACTACCTTACCTCCTAATGTTCAATCTGCTTAGAAAGTTGTTAAAATTTCAAGAAAGCAGAAAGTAGTTGTTCAGTCTGATTCAAGTGCTTCTAAACATTCTGATAATGAATTGGATAAACTCTACAGAAGGATGAATAAGATTTTTGAAAAGAAATATTTTCAATATCATTATAAAAATATTCATAAAGATATAAGTGAAAATAAAGATGAAGTTATATACTACAAATGTAAGAAAACTAGACACATCAGACCGGATTGTCCACAGATTAAGAGGAAGGATCAGAAAAAAAGAAATTCTGGATGAAATTCCATGAAATATTATAAATCTAAGGGTAATAAAGTGCTGAAAGCCTTAGATACCTAGAGTTCTAATGGAGGTGATTCTTTATAAATTTTTACTAAGAATGAAAGTTTTGGACAGAGGAACACAAGTCTTTATGCTAAAGTACCCCTTGTAAATCAATGTCTTATGGTTAAGGTACAAATTTTTGAGAACCTTACTAACATGTATTTAAGTAAAAACTATCTTAATGAGAAAAATTATATATCTTCAGATGAATAATATTCCTCAGATAGTGAATATAATACCTTACCTTCTTATGAAGAAGTTTCCCAATTTTATAAACTTATAGAAAATAAAAATTATAAAATTTATAAAAAACTTGATAATGCTAAGGATAATATTTCTAAGACTAATTCAAGAATATATGTTTAAAAAAAGAAATTTTAGATCTTTCAAAAGATCTCAATGAAACTATTTTTGAGAAAGAAAACATTTCTAAAGATTTTAAAAAGGTAGTTTATGAGAAAAATGTTTTAGAAACAAAACTCAATTATAAACCTAATGTTGTTGAGGATAAAGATTTATTTTTAAAACTAAAATCTGAAATCTCAAGTTTGAGAAAACGTTTTTCAAACTTTAACACTGGTACGTAATGTTTTGATAAAATTTATAAACAAATCTATCCTCTTGGTAATGGTTCCATAATGGGATATACATATAAAAAAGTAGTTTTTAGTAACAATTTCTTTATTCTTAAAAATTTCCCTTTTTGTAATAAATGTCAAAGTGTTGGCCATTGGAAAAATAATTTCTCTTTAAATAAATTTCAATCACTTGGTTTTCAAAAAACATACTTTTCTAAATAAATGTGGATTCCTAAAGTTTTTTTTCAGATATTACCGAACCCAAGAAGGTTTGGGTATCGAAAGTATAATGTTTTTTTTCTAGGAAAACAAAGAAATCACCAACAATAAGAATACATGGTACATAGATAGTGGATGTTACAATCATATGACTGGTAATTAATACTTCTTCCATAAGACAATAAAGATAAAAGGTGGAAAAGTTACTTTTGAAGATAATACTCAAGGAGAGACTATCCGAATAGGTAATATTGTTCTTCTTGGTAAAGCCTTAATTTCAAATGTTTTGTTTTTTAAAGGACTTAAGAAAAACCTTATAATCATAAGTCAATAATGCGATGAAGGTTACCTTGTGAACTTTAGGAATGATAAATGTTTAGTATATAGTTTCAAGGATGAATGCATTCTTTCTATTAATCGACATGAGAATGTTTATAAACTTAACTTAGAAGACCTTAGGATCCAAGACTTACCTTGAATTAGTGTAATGGAAGATAAATCTTGGTTATGGAATAGAAAGTTAGGACACTATAACCTTATAAACTTATCTAAGTTGAATAATAAGGTACTTGTTAAGGATCCACCATAACTTAGGTTCAATACTTGAAAAGTCTATGACTCTTGTCAATTTAGTAATAAACATAAATTATGTTTTAAATTTATTAGTGAAGTCTCAAATTATGATGTTTTATTTTTAGTGCACATGGATTTATTTTTTTCTACACAAACTTGAATTATTGGTGGAAAATACTATGTATATGTCTTAATTTATGATTACACTAGATATACTTAGGTTTGTTTTCTCACAAAGAAATCTGAATCCTTTTTTATTTTAAAACTTTTGTATCCAAATTTAAAAATGAGAAAAAAATTCCCTTGATAATTATTCATAGTGATCATGGTGTAGAATTTTTAAATTATGATTTTGAAACTTTTTGTAGTAAGAATGCTATTGAACATAATTTTTCAGCTCCTAGAACCCCTCAGAAAAATGGTGTAGTTGAAAGAAGAAATATAATTCTTCAAGAAATAACTAGAACCATGTTGAGTGAATACTCGATTGATAATTTTTTTGGGATAAAATAGTAAGTACTGTCTGATATACTATAAATCAAGTTTTAATTATACTATTTATTAATAAAACATCTTATAAGTTGTGGATAGGAAGAAAACCAAAAGTTTCTTACTTTAGAGATTTTAGTTGTAAAGTATTCATTCTGAATACGAAAGATAACTTACATAAATGTGCACACAAATTCGATGAAGGCATATTTTTAGGTTATTCCACTACTTCTAAGGCATATAGTGTTTTTAATAAAAAATTTTGTACCATTGAAGAAATAGTGCATGTTAAGTTTTATGAAATTGACCCTTTTTTTTAAACAACCCCAACCAACATCCCCAAATGTGATTTCTAAAACTGATTTCCAACCTTTATTAGAAATCTATTCTCATAAGGATATAACTCAAGAAATTATTTCTAAAGTTATTCATCAGTAAGATTTTATACCTTATGTTGAATAATAGAATTTTCAAAACCCAAGAAGTTAGTTATTTCTAAGGAATAATCCTAGTGATAATATCATTGGTGATATTGATCAACCAGTTAGGAGTAGAAGTTCCTTAACAAATGAAATTAAACATCTAGTTTTATTATCCTAATTTGAACTCAATAATATTGATGAGGCTTTAGGTTAAAATGATTGAGTTAAGGCAATTTAAGAGGTGCTCAATGAATTTGAGAGGAATAAATTCTAGACTTTAGTTGAACTACCTAAAGAAACTTCTATAATTAGAGTAAAATGAGTTTTTAGAAACAAATGTGATGAAAATAGAATAATTTTTAGGAATAAATATAGACTTGTTTCTAAGGTTTATAATCAATAAGAAGGAATAGGATATGAAGAAACCTATGCATCGGTATCTAGACTTGAAGTTATTTTTATTATACTAGACTTTGCATCATTCTTTAATTTCAAACTTTTTCAAATTGATGTGAAGTGTACTTTTCTTAACGAATATGTTTAGGAGGAAGTTTATGTTGAACAGACACCTAGTTTTGAAAATACAAAACATCCTAAATACATTTATGAACTTACCAAAGATTTATATAGAATTAAACAATCCCCTAGATCTTGGTATGATAGGTTAACATGATTTTTGTTACAAAAATTTTTTGTTAAGGGAGTCGTGAATCCAATTTTTTTTAAAATAAGTTAACAAAAATATTATGATTGTTCAAATCTATGTTGATGACATTATATTTGGATAAACTAAAAAATAATTAATATATTTCTTTACAAATATTATGAAATATGAGTTTTAAATGAGTATGGTGGGTGAATTAACATATTTTCTTGGTTTAAAAATTTTACAAAAACGAGAAGGAACTTTTATATATTAATATAAGTATATAAAAAATCTTCTTAAGAAATTTGGTTATGGCAATACTAAAAGTATTAGTACTCCCATCGATATCTCAAGTACTTTAGAACTTGATGAGGATGGGCAGCCTGTTTATTAAAATACTTTTAGAGGTATGATATAAAGTTTACTTTACTTAACTACTAGTCATCTAAATTTGGCGTTTTCTTTATATATATGTTCAATATATCAAGAAAATATAAAGGAATTCCATTTAAAATATTTAAAATTAATTTTTCATTATCTTAAGGAAACTATGGATTTAGGACGTTTCTATTCTTCTAGAATTTTTTTTGAACTAAAAAGTTTTTTGAATCTTGACTTTGGTGGTTGTAGAATGGATAAGAAATGAACATTCAAAACTTTCCATTTCTTAGGAGAGTATTTAGTTTCTTGTCCTTGTAAGAAACCAAACTTAGTAGCACTTTCCACTAATGAAGTAAAATATGTGGTATCTAGAAGTTGTTGTACTCAAGTGTTGTGGATGCAACACACACTAACTGACTATGGAATGAGTTTTACTAAAACTCAAATACTTTTTAATAACACAAGTTCCATTTCATTAAGTAAAAACCCAGAAAATCACTCATGTTCTAATCACATAGATATAATACACCATTTCCTTTAGGATTACACACTTAAAGGAGATATCATTTTACAATTCATCGGAACGCAAGATCAACTTACTGACATTTTTAAAAAACCTCTTACTTTCAATAGATTTGAATGTGTCAAATAGACTCTAAGAATAATCAGTGTGAATTAATTATTCATATCTACTTCTTATTGACCTATATCCTTATATTAAGTTACTCCTTTTAATAGGGGGATTACATATGTTTTATGTTTTTTAAAAAAATTCAGTTTTCTAGAATTTTAGTTTTCTTAAAAATTTTATTGTAAAGAGCCTTCAAAACTCATATTTCTTTATCAAAGTTTCAAAGTTAGAATTCCTAAAAGGTTCTTTAGGATTGGGAAGGTTTAAGAAAGTTCCAGACTCAAATTTACTTAAAAAATTTCAGAATAAAAAAGTTTTCTTAATGAGTTTTTATTTTTGAAATATCATATCCAGTTTTACTTCTCAAACTATCATAATTAAAATTTTATTAAAAACTACATTAATTAGTTTTTGAACTGGAAAAACCGTATTGATTTTTTTTTACTATCATAATCACTATAGTTTACAAAAACCAAGAATAATAGGTTATTCATACTAATGGAACTCTTCACTTTGAAAGGTAATTCTCTATTCTTGTATGTTTTTACACAATTTAATTACAATAATTCTTTTATTGTTGTTGTTATACTTTTAAGTTTTATAAAAAAACTTTGTTTTGTTTTCAAAATTTTTAACAGTTTTTCTTAATCACATTCTTTCCCAATCCAAAAAATATTTTAAAACCTTGAGAGTTTCAAAATTTCTTAAATCTTTATTTGAATTAATATCAACCATCAGATCAGATTGTTTTTATTCTCAACCATTGCATTTTCTTTATGAAATATGAACTGACACCCGATTATCTATATAAAGGGGGACCTCTCTTTATCCCACATCAAATATTAAAAGTTTCTTCTCTCGAGCTGCTGTTACCTTCATGTTTCTCAATACTAAAATTTTATCTTTCATTCAATTCACTAGATTCAGTCCCAATCTTATGTAAATTTCTGAAGATTAAAAAGGTAGTATGTCTTCAAGGAAAGATTAATTGAAAGATATTGGTATGAAAAGTTTGACTCAACCCTTAAAAATTATTTATTTTCAAGTCTGGGAGTCTATTTGTGTTGAGAAACAAGACAAGGATTTTGATTTGTATTACTCTGATATTGTCCATGAATTTTATGAATCCATTAAGTTTTTTAAAGAAGAAGGGAATCAAAAAATATCCTTTTCAATTTATAGAAAGAAGTACAAGATATCATATAAGAAAGTAGCTGATTTTGTAGGAATTCCTTCAGATGGAGAAGCTTATTGACCATATCATAAACTACCAGACAGTATTGGTTCTTTTGTTAAGTCAAAAGCCAAATATTTTTTGTTTGATCATTATAAAAAAGTTAGTAAAGATGCCACCTAACACCAGACAATCACGTAGTCAACCTATGGATGCAAGAGTTTCTTATACCGATAAAAGAGGATCACAATACACTCAATGTTTCTGATGTTTTTGTATTGGATTTTCTCATCAACATGAATAAGATAGATCTTTCCGGATTAATCTTTCTTACCATTGATAACATCAAGTCCGATTCTATCAAATCTAAAATCATCATGTTTTTACCTTCATTATAAAATTGGTGTTTGAGTGCATGAAGATTTTAAATATTGTGAATAAATAGAATCTGATAAGGGAGAATATTTCTTTCATTAGTGTAAATACAATGAAATGTATGATATTTTTCTTCGATGGAAAGACAAAGAAGTTTGTTGAAAAACTTGATGGAGACACATTAGAAGAATAACCGTTAAGAAAACCAAATAAGGATGTTAAGAAGAAGAAAAGGAAAGTTAAAACTTCCCCACCAAATAAGGAAAAGAAACAGAAGAAAATTCCTAATGAAGTGTATGATGAATGGATGAAAAAGAAATATGAGAAGAATTCTAGTGACCCAATAATCTGAATTGACCTTACTGAGGCCAAGGCTTTGAGAATACATGTTTTTGATATGTTAGAAAAAGAATAAAAGAAAAGAAAGAAAAGGAAGAGGTTAATAGATGCTCAGATGTGTGAATTTATAATGATAAGGAAGTCGAGAACAAAATTTCTAAACAAGTTTAAAAATCAGTTTCAATAAAAGAAAAGAAGAAAAAAGAAGTTGTAGAAGTCAGAACCACTCAAAGTAAACCTCCTGATATTCAATAAGAACAATCATATTTATCCAAGACCATTTCTTTTGAAGGAGTAGACTATATTTCTCATGCTTTGAAAAGGATTGAAGGATCAATCCCATATTTTTCAAACCTTGAATCCTGATGTCAATTGATTCAAGAAAGTTTAAATGAGAAATCAGAATCGATTAAGGCATTAACAGGGAAATTTATTCTAATTGAAGCTTAATTTAAAGTTTTTAAAGGAAGCTCTCAAACTCATAGAAAGTCTTGTAATCAGATGGTCAAATGGTCCTATCAAGTTGATATTGATCTAAAATCACATAATAATAATTTTGAAAATATAAAAAAACTCACAAACGAATCAACTGATTCCTTTAGTTATTTATATAATGATTTGGAATATAGGGTGAATTTTGTAGAATATTTTAAATATGGTACAAATAATCATGCTGAGGAAATAAATTCTCTAAAAGAAAAGATCCGATATATGTAGTTAGAGTTGACTAGAATCAAATATTATAAAGATGAAATTAATGTATTGAGGAATCATAACAAAGAGTTTTCTGAAATAGCTTATATTCAATAAGGGAAGGTTGAGAAGCTGGAGAAAGATAAACATGAGTTCAAGAATGCCAAGACATTTGTAAAAACCACGATGAAGAAAAATTGATCTTTTTATTTTTGAACTCTCGTTTCATTTTTTTGTAAAATATTTGTAATTTTTGTAATATATTAATTCTATTATCATAAAATTTTGGTTTTTTTGAATATTTTATAATTCTGATTGGTTGGGTGCTCTTTCATATATTTTTTATGGATGATAAGTTAGTTCATTATATTGTCTCATATGTTTATTTGTCTGTTTAACTTTTTAGGAAACTTCAAAATTATTCCCCATTCCTTTCTAAAAATAAAAAGGGGTGGGGGAATTTTATAAAGGGGGATATTTTCTTAAATTAAGTGATGTTTTTATAAAGGGAGAAATCATTATAGGGAAAATTTTTTTACAAAGGGGGAGATATTTATTTAAAAGGGAGAATAAGATGCTTAGGGGGAGATATTATCCTAAGGGGGAGTTCATCATATTCAAACATCATAATCTCCATCATTTTATAAAGAGTTATAAACTCAGGGGAGTTAGGATTTCAAAGAATAACTATGAATATGAATTACTTAAAAAATAAATAGACTGTAAGTTTTTCAAAGTTATTTTTCTTTTAAGTCTTGGGGTTTTTGATTTCCAAAAAGGGGGAGATTGTTGAGTCCAAATTTATACTTATTAATTTTTCCATTCATTTTGTTTTTTAAATCACAAACTCTTTCTTAAAAACATATTGAATAAATTTTTATGTCCAAAGTGTTTTAGAATGTTTTTTAGACATCATTATATTTTACCATACTTAGAATAAGTTCTTAAGTATTATAAGTATAAACTTTATATTCTTCATTATGATTATCATAATTAGTATGTGTATGATTAATAAAACTCACCCTTATCAGTACCATAAGTTAGAATTTCTTTCCTGACTATCATAATAACAAAGTCTTAACAATCAGATTGTTACTGGTATTGATAAAATCAGATTGATACTCATAAAGATCATCATATTGATAGATTTAAGAAAGTCTATCAGATTGAATTTTGTTTATAATCAGAATAAAAAAAACTTATTTCTAATGTAAGGAACATATTTTACACTGTAATGGTGTAAACCAATATAACGTCGGACATTCACTTACACCAGATCGTTATGAGCTGTCAAGTTCCATGTGTCTAAGTCATTGCGACAAACTCAAAGAAATATGACCATTAGGAGAGAAATATGACTGTTGGGAAGATGATTATAAATACCAGGTTATTCAAAGAGTTTGGATATGTTGATTGATTCATTTTCAATTTCTCATTTTGTAAGAGATATGAATATTTCTTAGCGTGAATGTCTTGTTCTTGATATTTGTAATTGTTTAGAGTTTTATAGTTCTAAGGAAACCTTATCAGGTTGTCTTATTATGAAATTTTTCATTGTAATTTGCATTCAATCATCATAACTATCAAGGGTTTCTGGGGATAAGAAGATAGAGAATCCAATCCATCAGATCAAGGGCTACCAAGTCTAGATAAAAAGAGAATCTCATCATCGTATCAAGGGCTTTACTTAGTAAGGGAAGACAGACTTTCTTGTAAGTATAAAATAAGTGATACCTTTAGTCTAGGTTATAGACTACCTTTCTCTTAATGTTAAAATAATATTATTCTTTTAATATCTTATAAGTCATTATTATATTTGTTAGATATGTATTACTTATTGCTTACAAGATTTATATTTCACTCCACATTTAATAGAAAGTGAAACATCATATTCATCTTTATATTCTAAATTATTTTATCTGTATTAATCTAATTATGATAATAACAATACATTTTAATTAATTGTATCCATCATGATTATGATTCTTATACTTTGATAATTATATCCATAGTGATTATAATATTTCACTCTGATTTAATCATATTGATTCTGATTATGAATATGTAACTTTTTCCATTGGACTGAGGGCCAAATCTAATAATATTACTGAAATAGGATTAGGGTGTGTTTAGTTTAATTCTTTTAATTTAAGTTTTAAAACTACAATTCACCCCCCTCTTGTGAGTATTTACATTAAAATCATATTCTTATAATCTTAATCATTGTTATAGATATACTGACCCAACAACAACCTTGTGTATGAACTATGGTTTACTAGTTTTTATCCAACATGTGATCCATAGGTTAGTCTCTCATCATAGATGGGATCTTTAGAATCACCACCACTTCATAGATAGAGAAACATAAAGAAAGGGAGAAGTGAAGAATTCACAACAGATGAACAAAACCGAATTAACATTAAATATAAAGCAATTACAAATCCTTGGATATAATCGATAGAAGTTGAATCATTTAAAAATTGAGGAGAGGGAAATATTTATATACATTATCTTCTTTATCTTCTAAAAATAAATGTCATGATTAGTGGGATTATTATTCCCCATATTGATTCCACGTGTCCAAGATGAGGGTGGGTATTTCTTCAAATGAGCATATCTTGAGAATCTTTTACTTGATTTGATCCCTTCCCATGATCTCCATCATCATCATCAACTGAATTCATGTTGTGTGGACTATTGAGAGTTTATTACTTATTTGGGTATTTAACAAGAATAAATATTGATTTCAATTTTAGGTTGAGGTCTCCCCATTTTTGGAATTTTGGATTTTGATCCCCATGGATAGAAATTTAGCTAAGTCCTAGATCAACCACATGAAAGAAAGTCACAGTCGATTAGATTCAGCCTGTGGTTGATATGATGGCACAATCAATTTGATAAACATGGTCTCTTGAGAAGCATGATTAGTCATAATCAAAATTCAGTTGGCCTATTCATTTGAAGAATTTTTATCACGGTCGATTTTATCTTTGCTTGCAATCGCTTTAAGAGAGGCATGATCCATCTTCACACGATCGATCAAAATACATGGATGATCATGTGATATCTTACATATGCAATCAATTTATAAAAATCACAATTGATTGGGCCTCAAAATCAATCTTGTAAAAATCATACCGGCTAACATGAAAATCAAAATTTCAATGTAGGATTTATTCCAGTTAAGATGAAATAATGAAAACATTTAAGAACATAATTAAAATCCATTATATAGTGAAATTATAATTATCTAAATCAATGCATGTATTCTCAATTAATTGTAAATTTAATAAAAACACTTAAAAATCGAGATTTAATACATTTATCAATGAAGTTCCATATTTCCCCAAAGTAACAAAAGTGAATCAATTACCCGAGTTTTGTCTAGATTAAGAGTTAATTATCAATGAAAAGTATTTCAAAATTAGATAAAATCTGGCTCTCATCACCCCCAAACTTACACTATTTCACTCCCAAGCAATATAATGGATTTAATTTATTTAAAAAAGGTCTTATATATGATCAAATACACATACTAGAAAAGAAAGAAAACAGAGACTCATCCATAATTGAAAATGTTATTCCACCTATGTTAATTAATATACTTACATACTTTAATCTGAGTTAAAATTATAGCTCTAGTAGTGCAGACATATTAGGTTCTAGAAGAATTAAGACTTTAACAAGAATCACTTTCAATTATCAATCTCCCCTATGTTAATTATACCAAATTTCCATTTTACACTTTCTTAAAACAAATAAAATGACATTATTATAATTCAAATATACCCTTATTAATTTAGGTTCAATATTCCTCTAACCTACATGAATTCACTTTTTATAATTAGGTAATTATTTTAATTTTTCTAGCCATGTATGTTCAAAACATGTATTGAATTTATAGAGTGATTTTATTTACTCACACACCCACTGATTAATGTCTTATAGATTTATTATGGGATCTCAATTACCCATTTTAATTTAGTTCTAAAGGACTTATATGACTATATTTTATATCACACTCCTTTTAATATTTTAAAAATATAATTTTCATATAAATAATAATTGTAACAACCCAAGATTTTAATATATTATTACCTTTAAATAATTCAACGTGTTCAATAGCTTGCTCTGTATACAATAATGAACTTAAATGAAACCGTGACATATTTAGATAAAATATAAATATTTAAGTATGATAATTAAAACCTAGATATTAAATTAGAAAGAATGAATATGAGTAACCAATTTATGAAATATATGTATAAATAAAATAAAGGCTACTTTTAGTGTGAATTAAATAAATATTAGTTTACCTAAAATGTCTAATAAGATCATTTATTGTTTAAAAACGTATTTTTCTAAAAAAATAAAATTTTATTCAATACACATTTATATTTCCAAAAAAATATGATTAATGATAAATTATGTTGTATATTAATAATTGGTTAACACTAATTTAGTTATTAAATGATATGAAATAAGAATAATAACAATTAATATTTGAAAGCATCATTTTCCAATTAAAACCATTTTTCAATTACATCTTATGATTTTATTAAAAAAATAAATTTATATATTTTAGAATTTTAAATTAATAAAAATTAAATTCATTTTTGAATTTCACATATCAAAATTGACTTAGTATGATTTTGTTATCTTTTCCTAAAAAGGTCAGTTTTTAGTCAAAAAATACAGTTTTCATGAAACTTGTAATTTGTATGTCTTTACCATTATATAAGAATGACCTATAAATTTGTAAAACCTTTTTAACTAATAAAATATGAATTTTAAGAATAAATTTATTCATTTTACAATATTATTTTAACTTATAAAACCTATGACAAAAAATTTTATAACTAACTAAATGTTACTTTAATAAAAAAATGTTTTCAGTATTTTCTTTAAATCAAGTATTTTCAAAGGATATTTTGTTTTGGATTTCCTTGAAAGAATAAAAACCTTCATTTTTTAATAATAAATTAATTTATGTTATTAAAATTAGTATCCATGATAATTTTATCTTATATATTATTTTAATGCTTAAAAATTTTATTTCTCTAAAAATTGTTTTTACGTAATTAAGTGTATTATTTTAAAATTAACTATTCACACCTTTAGAAATTATATTTGATAAAATTAATTTCAAATTTTTGAATTAGAAGTATAAAATTAATTAAAAATTTCAATCTTAATACTTTTCATTAAAATTAATTACTAAGGTTAGATATTAATTACCAAGGTAAAATTAAGCTTGGGAAAAAGGACAAAAGTTAAAAAAAGCCATAAAACACTCAAAGTTGTCTAAAAAATGAGTGTTTTAGGTGATTTTCGACCCACACTCATTTTATTCTCCTATTTTTTCAATTTTTTCCCTTTAAAACTCAAATAGTAACCTTACATTATTGAAAATGTAAGGGTCACTCCCCAAACTACCTTTTGCTTAACTTATAAAAGGGTAACATCTTCACCACTTAAAGATGCACAAATCAGTTGAATTTATCATTGAAAATATGAAACTTTTCTCCTATTATAACTATATACCACTTTAAAAATATTATGGTCACTATTATATAACAAAAGGCCTTCATTTCAAAAAATACTTCCAAGAAAAATTCAAGTCTCCGATATAAATATTATCAACTACTTAATTTTATTCTTAATTATATTCTTCCAAATTTATTATAACCACACTATTATAATTATATTAGTATAATTTATATAATTTAATGTTAATATATTAATTTTATTATCATTGTTTATTCATATACCCCATATATTAAGAAAAATAAAACTATCGTTTATGTGTTGTGTGAAGTACCACCTCCACGACGTAACATGTTTTGTTTTATTTCACCACCTTAGAAAGATGGATATAAGGGTGTAATTAAAGAATAAATATTATTTTTATGATATAATTAAGTTTATGGTATTAAAAATTTAAGAACATATTAATGACATGATCAATAAATGATCATTGGTAATTTAATAGTTTAAAACAAGCAAACTAAGTAGAGAATGATCTATTTTTTAAGTGATGAATTTATATAAATTATCTTATCTTAATAATTCTTTCCAATTTTGATATATCAAAATAATAAAAAATAAATAAGATCATTATGCTTCTGATATAATAATATTACAATTAAACCATCTCATAATCATCTATCAATTATGGCAAGTTCATGTTTAGGTTGGTTTAACCACCTACTTAAACAATACTAAATTTATGTCATGGATGAATGTGAGAACATTTTTATTAGTGTACTATTATATTAATATTTAAATAATGTTTTTTATTATGGAGATGTTATATCAATATTTAATTCATCAATTAAGAAAACACCCTTCGATTGTTAAGAATCACCGAAACATGCTTCTTATCAATTTTATCTTCAAGGATAAAGGCTAAAAAACTCATGAAAGGATTTTGGAACATCTTAATTTATAAAACATAAATATAAGTATCATTAATGATATATTAATTATTAACTTAGACAAAGTAACGAACAAAGACACTACTATAATGAAACTAGTACAAATGATCAAAACTACAAACACCCGATGTGGGAAATCGGTAGAATTCATATAGAGAATGAGTATTTATGAAAATTTTGAATGAAAATATATGTGGGTAAGTTTAAGAATTAAGTTATTAAGACATCTATGTTTGTTATATTAGAGGTTAAAGTATGTTTTCAGAAGTTGGTACAAGAGGCAAGGGTTTTTTCTCAAATTCATCTTTTTGAGACATGTTTGGTATAATACACCAAATTTCATTTTATAGTGTATATACTGCCTATTTGAGATATAATATCATGGATTATATTTTAATCATACTATTTGAAGTTCAATTACAAGGCCTATCTTTCAAGGAGTTTTGATTGAAGTGTTACTCAAGCTGCAATGGTTTTTTAGGTCAAAATTATGATTCTTTGAGACATGTTACATGTTATGCACCATGTTACCTTTTTTATGATAGTATATTGATTTAACATACCATGAATGTTATATAATTTATTTTTTTTATAATTAATGGTATTTACTATCCAAATTATGTTTCTTTATTCAAGTGGCTATTGATTCAGTTGTTTCCATTATAGTAAGGAATTTTTTGTAACTCAACTTTTGTTCATTGAGTCACGATCATTCTCTTGAACTTATTTAATATAATTTGGGAACATTTTCCCCTTTGATTGTATTATGTGGTATTATCTCCTTGTTTTTTTTCAGGATATAAATTCTCACCATATAAACCCTTCGACAAATATTTCTCACTTTTTGGGTTATGTTCTTTTGAAACCATCCACATTCTTTCTCTGGATAGATTATGATCATGTTATTCAAGCATTGGATTAGAAATATACTCATTGGTATATATAGTTTGAACATAAATTTTTTACATAATTTATATTGGATGATGTTCACCTAGAAATATTGTTATTCTATTAACACCGTGGAAATTATTTACATTCCATATGTTGTTATTCCAATATGAATAATTATTGGAAAGTTGAATATATATTGTTTATCCATCCACCTCATTCCTATAGATGGGTTATGATCATTTTATCCCATTTATTGACATGAGGAAAAGTATTGTAATTATTTATGATTATATACTACTAACACATGTTTATTATGTCTTTTATTTCCATATTTCTTATCATATGGGTAACTGAGTTTTATTATATAAGAGGTTCCTCAGGGAATTGTATAAAAGGTATTGATGACTATTATAATGAATAAATTGGACATAATTATGTGTTGGGTGGGTCCTAAAATTATATATCCCCTTGATGCATAGACAGGTCTCATGAGACAAAATAGGTTTGGGTATTTGATGTATGCCTTCTCAATTTAGCGAGATGCCTTGACTATGGTCTCGATGACAAGTAAATGTCTTGAAAAAAGGCCTTGACAACATTTTTTTAATATCCAAAATTATACATTTCATCAGTATAAGATCAGTATTATTTATATCTATGTTTTCATTTATTTTATGGATATATAATGCTTCCAAATTAAAGTTGATTATGGCTTCATGTTGTTTACCTATTCCTGCCATAATATTTATACCATGTTTATGCCATGATTTCTTTAGTTATATGTTTCCCTTACTGAGAATTTGAGATCACCCCTTATTATGTTTCCATTCCATAGGTTATAAATAAAACTAGTACACATGAAATTTTTATAATTATAACATGCGTGGAAGAATTTATGAGATATGTTAAAGAATTTTCATGAATTAAGAAGTTTCTTATATAATGGAAAAAATGTATATTAGTTGAGAAAGACATGATCTTTATTAGTTTATGATGCACCCCAATTATTTAAATATTTTAAATTGAAAAGATCCTTCAGATGTAAGATATGAAATAATAGTTTTGATTATGTAATTATGGATGGTTATATCTAGTCTTTTACATTTGGTATCGAATAAAGTATATAAAGTATTTGTTTTTGAGAATTCAATATGGGAGGGTAGGTTAAGGGAGTCACAATTGTTATCAAAGTAAATTTTTAGATAAATTTGTAGATTAAGATGTTTATTAAGGATGATTTAAGGGTTTATAAGTTAAGGTTAATTATATGCTCTAAGGTATAGATAACCCTTTGGGATAAGTATATAATTTAATACTAAGGTAATAATGCACATTTTATTTGTGGATTAGGATAAGAAAACCTCAGTGAAAAACTTAGGAATAAGTCTAAGTATTGGATAACATCCTGATGTTTTGGGTAATATAGAGATTATGAAGTTTTTCCAAATAATACATCCCTATATAGATACTGGAAAGTGGACGCGTCTATGGAATAGATGTACCTAGAAGTAATTACCTAGAAATGGGTTGGTCGAATATTGAATCAATCATCACTTTGATGCATGATGAGTGGGCCTAAGATTGATCACCTGGAGAGACACTCTCAGAGGATATTCTTTGGTTAATAAAATTGTATTTATGAATCATTATGAAAGATTTAAGTATGATTTTCATAAATTAGGTTAGAGAACCTAATAGAAAAAATTACCATAGATAACCAATGATTAAACAAAGAGAGTCGTAGTTTGATCAAAAAGAATTATATATTAAAAACAATGGTATCATAAGGCAATAACTATTTATATTGATGTTTTAATATATATATATATATATATATATATATTGGATATTATCATAACCATTTTGGTTTTAATATTTGGTTAAAACAAAATCATGAAAATGAAACTGAGAAATGTATGTACCTAGAAACCACTATGTCTTATAAATGAATAATGGAGTATACTTAAATGGTTGAGAATAATATTATATACCTATTATGATATAAAGGGTTATTTTCCTATTCTTACCTAAGGTAGTGAGATTTAAATTTTAATAATCTTGAAAATATTGGCTATTCTTATTAGTGAGTGATATTTATAGATGATATTATGGTATATTCTAAAAGTTATGATTATTATGTGAAACCTATAAGTATTTTTCTTTAGTAGTTTTAATTTAAAGTTATGGAAACATATATTAAATGGTATTAATAACCTTAAAAATAGATTTTACGACAATGTTATATTTTTGGGGATAAATATTGGAGAACACATGATTTAGGTATGGGTAACTCTTAAGTTTAATATACACATGGTGTTGAGATAATAAAATGTGGTTTTATTTTGAATAAGTAAGTTAGATAGTAATTAGTAACCTTGGAATTGATAATTTATTCATGATATTTTTGGATAAGTTCATCTCATTTTTTGGATTATGATATATGTTGACTAGTGTGTGACCTTATGAACTAGTGGTTAATTCCATTTGAGGGTTAAACATAGAGTTAATTTTAGAGGAATATATAATATCATTGCGGTTTAATGTCTAGGATATTAAAATAGGTTTTGGGAAAGTTATTTTATTTAGAGTATATGATTAGGTCATATACATACTTAGGTATATGATTTTAGGATTGATTAATTTTTTTTGAGGAAGGATAAGTTAGATTTTAAAAGAATATATTTCAATGATTATTGGGTTTATAATATTTTAATAAAGTTCATGGTAATTTTGGATCTCTATTTTAAGTATCATTTTAATAAGTATGAGAGAACCTACCTCACATTAACCTAGGTTGAACCAAGAATGATATATGTTAAACTAAGAGTGATATAGATTGATACAAGTCTGATACAATTTGATTTGTAAGAATTATAGGATAACATGATAATTTTATAAAGTGATACATCTTAAGGTTAAATTTTCCCATTTTTATTTATGATAATTCACTTATAATGATTGTAACTCATGTTAACTCTTTTGGTTTTATTAATGTTTGAAGCTTAAAAGAACCAATTTAATTATGGATTCTGTGGGAAATACAGAAACTATCCCAATGGACAACCCATTGGAAAGAGAGATGGAGTGAGAAACCATGTGATTATGCCAAACCAGCTATCATGGAATATTATTAACAATGTGAACATAGTTTAAGTCCCAAACACACAAAGGAAGAGAAATATGAAGTCTCATGAAAGATCACATGATGAAGATGATAAAGAAAAAAATATTCAATTTCCTATATATCAAAAGTGTGGGAAGAAACATGGGGTAAATTGAATTAAAAGTATGGGTAAATTCTATAATTATGGAGTTTAAGGTTATCAAACTTAAAAGTGAGAAAATAGAGGAGATAAAAAAATACATTGCTTCAATTGTAAGAGAGTTGGGAATTATGTGACTCAATTCCCCAATCTACTGGCCAATGAGGGCGATAGTCACCAAAAACCATGCGAACAAAGAAAATATGATGCAACTACTACTAATGAATTGTATTGTGAGTTTTCACTCTAAATTTTCTAGAGTCACATGTAATGTAAGTTTTCACCAACTATTGGACATCGAGTTATAAATCAAAAACCCTAGTGGTATGATCATAATATAAATCATTTTCCAGTTTTTTGGGAAGTTATTACTTATGAAACTATATCTTCATCCTTAAGTAGAATTATATATGGAATTAAGAATGGGGTTTTCTCTTTATAATTATCTTATAATTATTTTTCATATAGATAAATCACATTCCACATCCTAAATAAAACAATGATCATCTAGCGATGTATGGTTAATTTTGAATTCCCTATAGAAACTATTATGATCATATGAAGTAAATTATAAGGATGAAATTTATTTAAGTGGGGATAATGTAACAACTTGATATTTTAATATATAACTACAATTAAATAAGTCAATGTGTTTTATAGATTGATCTGCATGCAACACCGAACTTAAATGAAACCACAATATATTTAGATAAAATATAAATATTTAAGTATGACCATTAAAACCTAGCCATTAAATTAACAAGAATGAATAAGAGTAACCACTTTATGATATATATATATATAAATAAAATAAATTCAACTTTTAATATTAATGAAATTCAATTAGTTTACCTAAAATTTATAATAAGATCATTTATTGTTTTAAAAAAAATTACTATTTTTTTTCTTTTATACAATATGAATTTATATTTCTAGAAACACATGATTAATGATAAATTCTTATTGACTTTATTATAACATACTAGATCTTATGGCCTATTAATTTACCAAAAATCTAATGATCGAGGTGTCTGTGGGGAGTCTAGGGTGTTTTTGAGGCTAACAGTGACATTCTGGTGGTGATTCATTCTAGCGGCAAGTCATTTCTAACGGTTAGTCATTCTGGAAATGAGTCATTCTCGTGGTAGGTCATTTCTGGTAGTGATTCATTCTAGTGGTAGGTCATTTCTGGTGGTGAATCATTCTGGTAGTAGGTCATTTCTGGCAGCAAGTTAATGAACAGTTTTTCTAGTTTTTCCAAAATTTATAGTTTTTTTATTTTAACACCTTTTATGATTAAAAATGGGTTTAATGCCTTAATTAATGGTTTTTAAATCTTTTTCTAAGCTTATTAATCATATATTAAATTTATAAAAACTTTTGAGACCTTTTAAATGTTTAAAATTTGTGGTTTTCATGAGATTCTCCTTTAATCTCTTATCTAAACCATTCTAATCCCACAGGTCTCAGATCTTATCTTTCAAAAGAAAAGAACTTCCTTTGTTCATTCAATCTTGCTTTCTTCTGAGATGGGTGTTTCCAAATCCTTCTTACCTTGGAGTCATGGATCCCTATTACCCTAATTGGTTTGAGTTCCCCCTAAGAGGTTGTCTCCTATACAAACACCCCCTGTTTTGGTGCATCAAGTTTGGGAAAAGATTTTTATTCCATGTAGGAATTCATTTGTTTCTCTTTACATGGGTCATGCGGGATGGGGTTATTATTGTCATCTCTTGTGAAGATGGTTGAACTGAAATTAAGAAATATAAATGAATTGGTTTAAATTAAATCAAAATGGGTAGGGGAATGTGATTCCTGATCTTATAGCCTTATTGTTATTCTTTTGATATTATGAAATGTATGAGCTAAATGCTCGTTGAAAATCATGGCCGTTGGGGGTCCTTTCTTATGCTGTTATTATTTGAATTGTGGGATGCATTTTTTGTGATTATTTACAAAACTTAAAATATAATTGGCTAGTCATGTACAGTCAGGTAATGAATTGGATTCCCCAGAATCTTATGTCTTGTGTGAAAACACCCTTAAATAAAAAAGTGGAATTGAATAAAAGTCCCTATGCATAATCTGGAAAATGTTGTGGTATATGATGTAAAGTGTTTATGAATTTGGTTGTGTATTGTGGTTTGGTTGTGATGATGTGATGTATAGGTGGTGGATTTGTTGTGATGGGTGTGGGAGAAATGGATGTGATATGCAGTGAGGCTACAATGGTGGTGGTGGTGTGATATATAGTGGGGATGTGATGATGATTGTGGTGCGGCTCTATAGCGGGGCTGTGATAGTGGTTTGTTATGCTAGTTGCCTAAGTAGTTATGGAATTAAATGCATGATAATGATAAGAAATCGGATGATAATTATTTTTGAATTCATAAATTCATAGGGGCTATTAAAGTGGAAGTTATTAATAATATGAAATCTAGATATTGGCAAAAATGTGGTTTTAAAATTGGAAAGTGATTTGTGGATTTTGTTTTTCTTATGTGGGGTTATTCATTTAGATTTGTAAGAAGAAGTGGATTATCCTATGAGATGATTTATACCTTGGTTTTGAACCCTTAGGATGGAGATTGTGTGTTGTTTCTCTATATGTATATGAATTTTATATTTCTTTTGATTTCTATATGCACCCCACCCATGTTGAGCACCATGTACCAATACCAAATGTTTTGGGGGTGTTTTTACCAATATCCCAATGGGAGTATGGATGGATGGATAGATACCCTATCTTCCTCACTCTCTCTTCCAGGCATTGGTGATATGCATGAGTTGTGATGTGTAGAAGGAAAAGTGACACTATCACTATGTGATGCGATGATATGTTATGGCCTAGGTGTCTTTAGGTAAGATGTGATGTGATGAATTATGGAAGGAGTCATGCATGGTGGTATGAGAAAATGAGGTTTATGTCCTTCGTGTTCAGGATACCCTACTAAATTGGTTATGATATGTGATGTGGTGAGATGGACTAGGTGTCTATGGGAGAAATGTGATGTGATGTGATGTTATTTGGAAGAGGTGGGAGTGCCAGGACATATGATGTTGGGGTGAAAGTGTGGAAAATCAGTGAGAAATTTGTGTGGGGTTCTCGACCATCCATATTATTATTATTATATTATTATACTTGGATGTGTTATTTGGTGAGTGATCCATTGTGAGGTTGAGTTTTTGGTTAGTACACTTTTATAGGTGTTGTTTGGATCTACTATTCTCTCATGGGTGCATTAGTGTTCTCTTTTTACATGTGCATGAGAGACTTTGGTTTTCCAACTGAGTATACCTGTATTCTCACCCTATGTATATAAAAATATTTTTAGGTTTCTAGTAGGACTTTGTGAACCATGCTGGACATTACTAGCTCATACCTTTGGACATTTTCTATGTCACTACTCTATTTTTTATTTTGGGTATTTACTTTGGAGACTTTTATCTGTATCAGTTTCTTTTATATATGCATGTGGGATGGTTTTTTATTTATTTTATATTATTTCATGGAGTTTATTGAGGATGATTCGTCTTATAACTTGATCCTATTTATATTATAGAGGGTAATTCCTCCCATACATGAGATTTTTAATCCCTCAGCGCTAGTTGCCAACCCAAGGCCTACTAGAGGTGGGAATCAGGGGTCATTATATCTCTCCCATCATTGTGGAATCTTTGGAGGGAGGGGGTCATGATAGAGTGGCATCATAGGTGATGGTTGAGAGATATTATGGAGTTCAGAGTTAGGCATAGTGAGGATTATATGATTTGGTATGAAAATAGTGCCAGTTGACCTTGGTGCATGACATAGGCTAGGGATACCGGATAGGACATGGGATTTTAGGGCCCCCTATGATCCAGTGCATGGAATCCAAACATATTGAATGACCAAGAAATATGGACCTATTTGTAGGGTAGAGACCTAGGAGAGGTACATTCATTATGATGACTTGTGTTCTTATTTGAATTAGGGTGCTTTGGGATATTTATAATGAATAAAGTGAATTAAAATGAATCTTAATAAAAAAAATTCCATACTACCAAGCTTAGGAATTATTTATTTCTATTTTAGATATGGCTCCTGGTCATCGTCTTCATGTGGATTAGCCTATAGAGGTTCATTAGGTTGACCAATTTGATCACCAAAGGGTTGATTCGATTGAAGATGACGATCAGTGGTAGAGGACGTTGTGATATTTTCAGTGGAAGGCTTTGGGGAAGTACAAGGGAAGTATATCTGATGTAGATATAGAGGGATAGCTAGAAGAGATGGAGATCCATTTTAGTTTCATCTATGCCCCAATGGAGTATTGGATCCCCTTAGTAGTTAGTCAGATGTGAGGATCTACATGTCATTGGTGGACATTATACCTTGGTGAGTGGAAGGAGGAAGATGTTTCATGGGCTAACTTTCAGAAGTAATTTCGAGAAGAGTTCCTTTCATCGACCATGAAGGCTGTGAAGAGGTAGGATCTACTATCCATTAATCAAGGGATTATATCTATGGAGGATCTTGGAATCAAGTTCAAGGATCTTCTATGATTTTCCCCAAATTTTTTCCCAAATGAGGAGTCCCCAGTAAGGCATCTTAAGGAGGCACTCCATCTTTCAATCCAGTATGTAGTTACTCCTTTTACATTGACAATATTTCTAGAGGTTCAAAATAAGGCAGAGGTGATTGATAGGATACACTAACAAGGAGGGTTTCCATGAGAGGGGAACTGATATAGTTCCTCAAGGAGTAGAGTTATCAATGGTAGGTCTCAGGTACCAGGGCCTTTGAGGTTTCAACCAGTAGGGAGTCGACCTCAAAAGCTTCTCTTCCAGCCATCTGGGGCCAATGGTTTCTGTACTCTTCTTTGGGAATTTAGACCAATTTTTTTTTTGTTTGTGGAGTTCATTGTCATCATTGGGATCGGTACCTAGTGGTTTCTTGAGCTCAGTTTGGTAGAGGTGGATAGGTTCAATGCCATCTTAAAAAACAGTTACCAGTAAGGCTATTACAATAGCAGAGGAAGTAGGCTTATGCTCCACCGATAGAAGATGTGGTAGGAAGAGGTTGACCTAAGGATGTACCTCATGATTAGGGACCTTGAACCGAGCATTATTGTTGAGGTGGTCATCAGTATAGAGGCATAGGAGCTAGGCGTGGTCAGTTACAGGCAGTGAAGGAAGCTATACCATAGGGGTTAGAGATCATTTGAGGTACTCTCAGTTTATCGTGTACCCTTGTTTGTGCCTTGTTTGATTATGGAGCTTCACAATTATTTATTTCACCCTCTGTAGTCTATGATATGAGACTAGATATAGAGAGGATTCCCATTCCCTTGGTGTTGACTACACTAGTCGGAGTCCAGACCAACTTGTTTGATGTGTGTCGGGGATGTGCACTGATGATGGGGCGACATCAGTCATGTGTGGATCTTTTCATACATCAGATGCGACCATATAATGTCATCCTAGTAATTGAATAGTTGTATTAAGTGCATGATATTATCAACAACTTTTGGAGGAGATCATATTCTCATATGTATATGGACAACATGTGGGTTTCATTGGCGAGATGGGTTTTTAGGTGGGCAGTCAGTGTTCATAGCCACTTCTTCCCTTGGTGGATGAGTTGTCTATGGAATTAGGAGAAAAATGGATAGAGGAGGATACCATGGTTGTTAGGGAGTTCCTGGATGTTTTCCCTGAGGAGGTTGTGACACTACTCCCTTGAAACAACATTGAGTTTAGGATAGACTTGTATCCCGATGCTTCTCCAATTTCAATGGATCCCTATCAGATGACGACTTATGAGTTGTGGGAGTTAAGTATGAAGATAGATGATCTGATATAAAGAGGTTTAATTCAACCCATTGTATCACCATGGGGTTCTATAGTTTTATTCTCTAAGATGGTGGATGGTAGTATGAGGTTGTGTATAGACTATCAGAGGTTGAACTAGGTGATGATCAAGAATTGATATCCTCTTATGAGGATTGATGACTTTTTCGACTAGTTGAGGGGAGATAATTGGTTCTCCAAGATCAATATATGGTCTGGATATCACTAGTTAAGGGAGAAGGATGTATATATCTAGAATACTGCCTTCAGATGAAGGTATGGGCACTTTGAGATTGTGATCATGCCTTTTGGTGTTATGAACGCACCATATGTGTTCATAGGGATTATAAAATCTATGTTTTGTGAGTTCCTAGACTAGTTCGTTGCCATATTCATTGATAATATACTGATCTACTCAAGGTCATAGGAGGAGCATGCCAAGCATCTCAGATCTATTTTGCAGGTTCTTTGTTACCACTAGCTCTTTGTAAAGTTGGCCAAGTGTATGTTTTGGACATAAGAGGTGCATTTCCTTAGGCATGTGGTGTCTCAGAAGGGTGTGTTAGTGGATCCATAAAAGTTTAAGGAATTTGTTTCTTGGTCATCACCCAAGAACATGGAATAGGTTCATAGATTCCTTGGTCTTGTAGGATATTATTGGAGGATTGTACCTGATTTCTATTAATTTTAGCCCCATTGGTAGAATTGACCTAGAAGGACCAAAATTTTATGTGGATTTATCAGTTCTAGGAAGTTTTTGACTACCTGAATGGGAAGTTGTTTAGTTCTCTAGTGCTTTAGTTGTCAGAGGAGGGTATAATGTTGGAGGTTTTCTACGACGTGTTCCGTCCAGGCTTCAGTTTCATCTTGATGCAGTAAAAGAAAGTGATCTCTTATGGTTCTAGGTAGTTACACCCTCATGAGTATAACTATGACACCCATGATATAGATCTAGCAGTAGTTGTGTTTTCAATGAAGTTGTGGAGACATTACTACATTGGGAAGCACTCTGTGGTCTTTACAGACTATAAGAGTTTGAGGTATGTATTTTCTTAGTGTGATCTGAATCTATGATAGTGGAGGTGGATGGATTTTCTTCAGGACAATGATTTTGATATATACTTCAACTTATGAAAGGGGAATGTCATAGATGACTCTTTGAGTATAAATTCACATAAGGATGTTGTTCAGGAGTCTACATATGCTTAGAGAGTGATGGAGGAGTTGGCAGCCCCACACTTTGATGCACAGGTGGATGATGGTAGAGGATGTTTATTTCAGATAATAGTGAAATATTCTATGATGTATTATGTGGAGGATTCTCAGTGGGGAGACTTAGAGGTAGCGGTTATGAATGATCATGTTGTCCATGGTGATGCTCTGGAGGGATTTTTGGAATTGGATGGTGTTTCAGGGGAGGTTTTTTGTTCTGGTAGTGATGCATGAGGGAGTCCTTCATGAGTTTATAGATCAACTTTATTGGTACACGCATGAGTTTCTAATATGTACCATGGATTGAGGAAACAATTTTTGTGGCCCAAGATGAAATGGGTAGTGGTAGAGTTTGTGGCTCGGTGTCTGGTTTTCTAGTAAGTAAAGGACAAGCATAGAGTTCCTGAAGGTTTTTTTTGCATCCCTTGGATATTCCCAAGTGGAAATGGGATGAAATATTGATGTATTTAGTTACATGGTTACCTTGATCTCAGGGAGGTTGTGATGGTAGATGGCTAATTTTGGATCTATTGATGAAATCAGCTCACTTCTTAGCAATCAAGGAGTCAGGCTCAGTAGATGTTTTAGAAAAAAGGTATGTGGATGATATGGTACATCTCCATGGATTCCCAAGGTCCATTGTCTCAAATCAAGATGTAAATTTTACCTCACGATCCTGGAGGGAATTACCATATTATTTTGGAAATCAGTTATCCCTCAACATCACTTTCCACCCTCAAATGGACAGGCTGAGAGAGTGAACTATCCATACATTGGAGGACATGTTGCGGGCATACATCTTGGACTTCAGCATTTCATGGGAACAACACCTACCATTGGTTGAGTTTTCTTATAATAATAGGCATCAATCATTGGCATGGCTCTGTTTAAGGCTTTGTATGGGTGACTATACCATTCTCCTTTAAACTGGGTAGAGGTTGGGGGGTCAGTTGTTCTTGGAAACGATGTGGTGTAGAGCATGACAAAGAAGATTTGGTTGGTTCAAGAGAGGACGAAAGAATGAAATTCCCGATAAAAGACTTATCTTGATCATAGAAGTTGGCCCTTATAGTTTTATGTTGGGGAAAATATTTTCTTGAAGATTTCCCTTTGACATGGGAAGCAGAGGTTTGAAAAAGAGAGTAAGATCTTGCCCTGGTTTTTAGGACCTTTGAGGTGTTGGGGTGTGTTGGTGAGGTGGCTTATTAGTTGTAACTTCTACCTTTACTAGACTAGATCTATGACGTCTTCCACATCTCTTAGCTCCATCGGTATCTTCATAATGAATCCCATGTCATTGACTAGAGATATTTGAATATCAAGGATGATGCGACATTCATGGAGTAGCCAGTGGAGATCCAAGACCATCAAGAGAAGGTTCCATGAGGATGGACCATTACCCTAGTTCATGTGCTATGAAGGTATGGTGTCTTAAAGGAGATTACTTGGAAGTGTGAGACGTAGATGTGTGCCTAGTACCCAGAGTTGTTTTGAGTCATTCCTTGCTCCGTTTTTCTTTATGATGTGATTTTTGAGCCTTGATGTTTTATGAGAAATTTTATTTTCCCCTTGATGTTATGTGTGATTTTTGATGTGTGATAAAGTTCCAACATGTGAAAAAGGGAATACCTAATTCCTAATCGAGACACATTATACTACGATGTGATTAAACCCGTGTGGGTGAGTCAGTGCCATCCAGAGAAGATAATATCCTGACATGGAGGATGAAATTTCTTGATTACTCTATTTAGGGTATGATGATTTTTTTAATTGTTGTGGGAGTTTGGGTTAGTAGGTTCGGTTGGTGGTAGCATTTCATATATAATGAGATCCTTGAGAGGTATCTTGAGGTATGGTTGTTTAAACCCTTTCTCTCCTTCCTTCTGGGTTGGTTTTGAATTCTCCAGGGTGAGAATAGTTTAAGAGGTATCTAATTTAATGAACCGGACCTTTTGAACCATTACTTTTCTAATAATCTAATGATTGAGGTGTCCATAGGAAGTCCATGGTGTTTTTGAGGCTAATAGTAACATTCTAGCGGTGATTCATTCTGACGGTAGGTCATTTTTGGTGGTGATTCATTCTAGCGGCAAGTCATTCTAGCAGTAGGTAATTTTTGGCGGTGATTCATTCTAGAGGTAGGTCATTTATGGTGGTGATTCATCTAGTGGTAGGTCATTTCTGGCGGCCGGTTAGTGAAAAGTTTTTCAATCTTTTTTTAAAATTTACATTTTTTCCATTTTGATATATTTTATTACAAAAAATGGGTTTAAGGCCTTAATTACTGGTTTTAAAGACGTTTTTAAGGGTATTAATAATATATCCAATTTATAAAATTTTTGAAGACCTTTTAAATGTTTAAAACATATGGTTTCGATGATATCCACATTTAATGGACAATCTAAACCATATCTAATCCCGTGGGTCTCAGATCTAATTTTTCAAAAGCGGATATCTTCCTTCATTCATTTGGTCTTGATTTCTCTTAATACATATTGTTCAAAATCCTTTTTCCCTTGGAGTCATGGAGCCTATTGGTTCAGTTGATTTGAGTTCCCCAAAAGAGGTTTCCTCATGTATGTGCACCCCCTATTTTGGTGCATCAAGTTTGGGAAAATATTCTTCTTCTAGGTAGAAATTACTTAATTTATCTTTAAGTGTATCATGCAGGATGGGCTTATTATTGTTATCTCTTGTAAAGATAGTTTCATTCAGATTAAAAAAGATAAATGAATTGGTTTAAATTAAATCAAAAGGGTAATGGGAATGTGAAGCATGATCTTAAATCCTTGTTGTTATTTTTTTGATATTGTGAATTGTATGGGCTAAATTCCCACTAAAAATTATGGCTGTTGAGGGTCCTTTCTTGCACTGTTATGATGTGAATTATGGGATGCATGTTGTGTATTTATAGAAAACACTTAAACTATAATTGGATAATCATGAAAAGTTGGTTAATGAATTAGATTCCCCAGATCCATATGGATTTTGTGATAAAACCCTTAAATAAAAAATTGGAATTGAATAAAATAACCTATGCCTAATCTGGAAAATGTTACGGTATGTGATGTAAAGTGTTTGTGGATACAATTGTGTACTATGGTTTGGTTGTGATGATGTGATTCATGGGTGGTGGATTTTTTGTGATGGGTGTGGGAGCAGTGGATGTGATATGTAGTAGGGCTAAAATGGTGGTGGTAGTGTGATATACAGCGGGACTGCGATGGTGATTGTGGTAGAGCTGTGCAGCGGGGCGATGATGGTGGTTGGTTACACTAGTTTCCTGAGAGTTATGGAATTAAATGAATTATAATGATAATAAATGGGATGATAATGAATGTTTAATTTGTAAATTAATATAGGATGTTGAATTAGAATTTATTAATAATATGAAATATGGATATTGTAAAAAATGTGGTTTTAAAATTGGAAATTGATTTTTGGATTTTGTTTTGCTTATGTGGGGTAATGGATTTAGATTTTTAAGTAGAAGTTGAGTATCCTATAAGATGTTTTACACCATGGTTATGAAACCTTGGTATGGGGATTATGTGCTATTTCTCTCTCTCTCTATATATATATTAATTTTATATTTCTTATGATTTCTATACATGCCCCACCAACGTCGAGCACCATGTGCCAACAATAAATATTTTGGGGGTGTTTTTCCCAACATCCCAGTGGGAGGATGGATGGATGGATACTTTCTCTTCCCTAATCCCTCTTCCATGTGTTGGTGATATGCATGAGTTTTGATGGACAAAAGTCAAAAGTTCCACTATTTACATGTGATGTGATGAGATGTTATGTCCCAGGTGTCTTTAGGAGAGATGTGATGATATGGCTTATGGTGGGGGTTGTGCATGGTGGGGGGAGGTCACACAGTTGATTTCCTTCATGTTCATGATACCCTATTACATTGGTTTTGAGATGTGATGTGGTGAGATGTCCCAAGTGTCTACAGGTGGGATGTGATGTGATGTGATGTTATTCAGAAGAGGTTGGAGTGCCAAGACATACAACGTTGGGGTGAGAGAGCAAAATATTAGTGGGAAAGTGGTGTAAAGTACCCTATAATCCATATGCTTCATATTATATTATTATACTTGGATGCATTATTTGGTGAGTGAGCCATAGTGAGGTTGGGGATTTGGTCAGTATACCGATATAGGTGCTGTTTGGTTTTGGTATTTTCTCATGGGTGTAGTAGTGTGCTCTTTTTAAATGTGCTCGGAAGACTTTGGTTTTTCTACTGAGTATAACTATATACTCACCCTATATATATAAAACTATTTTCAGGTTTCTATGAGGACTTCATGGATTATTCTAGACATTACTAGCTCGGACCTTTGAATAGTTGTTGTGTCACTACTCCAGTTTTTATTTTTGGTATTTACTTTGGAGACTTTTATTTGTATCAGTTTCATTTATACATGCATGTGGAATGGTTTTCAATTTATTTTATATTATTTCATGGAGTTTATTTTTGATTATTTATCTTATCTCCCAATCCTATTTATAGTATAGAGGGTAATTCCTCCCATACATGAGATTTTTATACCCTTGGTGCTAGTTGCCAACTTGGTGCATACTAGAGGCCAAACTCAGGGATCATTATCTTTATCCCCTCATTGGGGTATCTTTTAAGAGAGGGGTTCATGAAATTAATGATTGGTTAACACCAACTCAGTTGGTAAATGACATGAAATAAGAATAATAACAATTAATATTTGAAAATATCATTTTCCAATTCAAACATTTTTCAATTATATTTTATGATTTTATTAAAAAAAAGAATTTATATATTTTGTAACTTTAAATTAATAAAAATTAACTTCATTTTTTAATTCATAATATCAAAATTGACTTAGTATTAATTTTTGATCTTTTTCTGAAAAGGTTGTTTTTTCGTTGAAAAATACGATTTTCAAGAAACTTGTAATTTGTATGAATTTACTGTTATATAAGAATAACCTAGAAATTTATAAAACCAATTAAGTAATCAAATATATATTTTGGGAATAACATTATTTATTTTAAAATATTCTTTTAACTTAGAAAATCTATGACAATTTTTTTTATAACTAATTAAAATGTTACTTTAATTAAAAATTTGTTTTTAGTCTTTTCTTTAAATCAAGTATTTTCAAGGGATATTTGGTTTTGGATTTCCTTGAAAGAATAAAAACCTTTATTTATTTTATAATAAATAAATTCATGTCATTAAAATCAGTATATACTATAATTTTATCTTATATATTAATTTAAATCTTAAAAACTTTATTTCTCTAAAAACCATTTTTACGCGATTAAGTGTATTTTTTAAAAATTAAATTTTTGAACCTGTAGAAATTTTATTTAATAAATTTATTTTTAAATTTGGAATTATAATTAAAAAATCAGGTAAAAATTTCATTCTTAATCTTTTTCATTAAAATTAATTACAAAGGTTTGAAATAAATTACCAAGGTAAAATTAAGTTTGGGTAAAAGGACAAAAGTTAAAACAAGAAGTTATAAAACACTAAATTTTATCTAAAAAATAAGTTTTTGAGGTGATCTTTTACCCATAATCATTTTAATATCTTATTTTTTTACTTTTTTTGGCCATCTAAACTTTAATAGTAACCTTACATTATTGAAAATGTAAGGGTTACTCCCAAAACTACCCTTTCCTTTACTTATAAAAGGGTAACATTTTCACGAATTCAAGAAAACCTATCATTATAATTTGTACTTGAAAATTTTCCATTTTTATTCTCCTGGAACACTCTTAAACTTTAAAAATATTATGGTCACCATTAGTTTACATAAGAACTTTATTTCCAAGGAGACTTCCAAGGAAAATTCCAGTTCTCGACGTGAGTATTATCAACTACTTAGTTTTATGCTTCATTACATTATTTAAAATTTATTATAGACACACTAATATAATGATATTAGTGTCATTTATATAATTTAATGTTACTATATTAAGTTTATTTTCATTTTTTATTCATATACCCCATCCATTAAAAAAACAAAACCGTTGTTCATGCATTGTGCGGATTACCGCCTCCATGACACATCATGTTTCATTTTCCTTAATCAGATTATAAGTATGGATATAAGGATGAAATTAAAGGATAAACATTATTTTTATGATATCATTAATTTTCTAGTATTAAAAATTTTGGAACCGATTGATGACATGATCAATAAACAATCATCTTTAATTTAATCGTTTACAATGAGCAAACTAAGAGGAAAATGATCGATTTTTTTCTACGTAATGACTTTATATAAATTATAATATATTTATAATTATTTCCAATTCAGATATATCACACTAATAAACACTAAATAAGATCATTATTTTTTTTTATAATGATATTACAATTAAACTATCTCAAAATAATCTATTAATCATGGTAGGTTCATGTTTGGGTCAGTTTAACCAACCACTTGAGCAATAATATAAATTTATGTCATGGATGACTATAAGAACTTATTTAATAGTGTAATATTATGTTTATATTTAAATAATTATTTGTTTTTAATTTTTGAGATGTTATATCAATATTCTATTCATCAATTACAAAAACACCCTTCGATTGTTAAGAATAATTGAAACATGCTTCATATAAATTTCATCTCCAAGGATAAAGACTAAAACAACCATGAAAGGATTTTAGTTTATCTTAAGTAACTATAAAACATAAATATAAGTAACCTTAATGAACTATTAATTATAAACTTTGAAATAATAATGAACAAAAATGCTGCTATTATGAAACCAGCACAAACGATCAAAACTGTAAACACCTGATGTGAAAAAATGGTAGGATTCATATAAATAATGACTATTTATGAAAAAATTAATGAAAATGGATATGACTAAAGTTATGAAATAATTTATTAAGATATTTATGTTTTATATACAAGTGAGTAAAGTAAATTCATGGAATTTAGGATAATAGTTAATAGTTTTATCTCAAATTCCACTCTTTGAGACATGTTCGATATTATACACATGATTTAATTTTTTTGTGTATATGAAATATATTTGAGATATAATATCATTTATTATATTTTAATAATGAAATTTTAAGTTCAATTACAATCCCTCTATGTCAAGGGGTTTTGATTAAAGTGTCACTCAATCTGAAAGGATTTTCTTGGTCCCAATTCTGATTCTTTAAGACTTGTTACATGTTATGCACCATGACCCCTTTGTATAGTGTTAAATTGATTTAATATCCCACGAATTTTATATAATTTATTTCCTTGTATTTCATGGAATTTACTTGCCAAATCATGTTTCCTTATTCAAGTGGATATTGATTCAGTTATTTTACCAGTGTTAAGGATATTTTGTAACATGAATTTTGTTCATTGAGTTGCAATCATTATCTTGAAATTATTTTATATAATTAGAGTACATTATTCCCTTTGATTGTATTATGTGTTATTATCTACTTATTTTTCTAGGATATAAATTCCTACCACATAAACCCTTTAAAAAATATTTCTCACTTCTTATGTTGTTTTTCTAAACCATCCACCTTATTTCTATGGATGATCATGATCATGTTATCCAAGAATTGAATTAACCTATACTCATTGCTTTATATGGTGTGAAAATAAATTTTTTACACAATTAATATTGGATTATATTCACCTAGAAATAATTTTATTCAAATGACATGGGTAAAAGTGTTAATATTTTATATATTGTTATTCAAATATGGATAATTATTGAAAATTTGAATATATATTGTTTATCCATACAACTTATTCCTCTAGATGAGTTATGATCATGTTATCCCCTTTATTGACATGGGGGAAAGTATTTTAATTCTTTATTATTATTTAATCCTAATGTAGATTAATTTTTTATTTGATTTCTATATTTATCATTATACAGATAACCAAGTTTTATTGGGTGAAAGGTTCTTTAGGGAATTATATGAAAGGTATTAATGACTCTTATGGTGAATGAATTGGACATAATTATGTGATAGGTGGGACCTAGAATTATATAGACCCTCTATGCATTAGCAGGTCTCATGAGACAAAATAGGTTTGGATATTTAGTGTATTCTTGCCCAATTCAGCAAGATGTATTGACTGCGGTCTTGATTATAAGTAAATGACTTGGAAAAAGTCCTTATCAATATGTTTTTGATGTAAAAAATTATACATTCCATCACTATGAGATTAGTATTAATGATATCAATGTTTTCATTTATTTTCATGGATATAACATGCTATCAGTTTCAAATTGATTATGGCTTCATGTTGTTTACCTATTCCTGCCATAATATTTATGTCATTTTTATGCCATGATTTCTTTACTTATATGTTTATATTATGGAGAATTTAAGCTCACCCATTCTTATGTTTTCATTCCCCATGTTATGAATAAAAGTAGTACACATGACATGTTTAGAATGATAACACATGTGGAATAATTTATGATATATGTTGAATACTTTTAATGTAATAAGTAGTTTATTATATAATAGAAAAAAATATAAATTAGTTGAGAAATAAACGATCTTTATTAGTTTATGATGTATCCCAATTCTATAAATCTTTAAATCTATAAATATCCTTTAAATATAAGATATGCAATAATAGTTTTTCATTTTTTAATTATGGATGGCTATATCCAGTCTTTTACAGCTACTATCAAAGTAAATATGTAAAGTATGTATCTATGAGAATCTGATATAGGAGTGTAGGTCCAAGGAATCACAATAGTCACATTCACTGAACAATCATGAAGATAAAATAATTTTAGAATTGATAAAATCCTCAAAACTAGCATGAAGTCATCCCCTAGATAGAATAATAGTTAAAGCTCATATTTTATATCCTAAAAACACACTTAAAATGATTAGAAAAATAAAAATGACAACATGTATAATTTTTATTTATAGATTATAAAAAATAGGTTTTAGATCCTCCCATACACTTATCCAACCCTGCTCCATTCAAGTATGTCAAAATTTAAACAATTTCAGTGAATACAAAAGTAAAAAAATATAGAAACAATTTGGTTATTGGGTAGGAAACCTTAACTTAATTTCCTCTTATTAATTCCTAAGTCGATGACCTCTATGAAAACCTATAGAAAAATAGATTTAAACATGGTAATTTTATTAAAAACTAAGAAAATAGAAAAATAAATAGAATAAAAGAAATATCCTTGGGTTTTCTCTCCCAAGAGGGGTTGTTGTATTGACTATAACTTTTGTACTTATCTCTAGTCAGAAGAGTCATCTTGTGAGAATGATGACCCTGCATATAAGAATTCCAATCAATTACTGGAAGATCTTGAGCTCCAAAATGAGATTGACTGATGGATTGAAGAGAAATACAACATTTCTTTTGGTCAGTATAAGAATAGACATCCCTTGGGAATAATTTTTCTCGAGGTTTATGGTTGAATTTTTTATGGTCGTTGATGACCCTCTTTTCAACCTTTTCTCATAGGCAGTGTACCTTGTTCTTCCAGATATGTGATGCACCTCTCTGCAGTTTTCCTGGTTTTTTTCTTTGGTTTGATTCTTCTTCCACTTTTTCTTCATTTGTGGTCCCTTCAGGAGAGACCTGCCCTTTTGGTTTATGTCTTGATTGATTGTAGATACAAGACATTTTCTATCTTGATATGATGATCCAGATTTTTCCAGTTGGTCTGTCCTACGGATGGTTACAGTCCTTTACACTGTCGAACTTTCCTTCATTATACTATACTAGAAGAGGCAGTCATGCGGCCTCCTTGAATGATGGTGTTGTAGGTTTGAGGCCTCTTGTTTGAGCCTTCATTTATTTTTGCTTCTCTGTAATTCTCTACTGGTGTAAGTGCATAACACCTCTTGGTTTCTTCTGTTTAACTTTTTGTTTTAATAAATTTCTTCAGACATGAATTGGGTGACCAATTCATGTCAATTTATTAAAAAAAACTTCTTCAAATTATAGCTCAAGGTTTTCTTCCATGGTGGTTGCCTCAGGATATTATTTGCTATGTAAGAAAAATTTTGTCTTGATCAAGGTTTCATCATTATCACAAAGGAAGTAATATTTTAATTCAATTTAATAAAGATCAAAAGAATTTGATTTTAGTGAAAGATCCACCCCATTTATTAGCTCAACCCAAATCTCTTTATCTTAATTAATTACCACATAGAGGTTTGTAGAGACACATGGGATGGAGAGATTTTATAATATGGATTCTACCTCAATGATATCTTCTTCATAGGTTTGAGGGGTGTGATTTTTTTTGTGCCATGAACAAATATTGATAGAACTTTGGGATGTATTCTGGAATCTCCTTAAGATCCTTGTCTAAGGATTCTAAAATTGATTGTTTGATGTCCTATTTGAGGTCCTTAAAGATCTCATTTAATAAATCTCTAACTTTTACATTTATATATCTCCATACTTGTCTATCACATATATAAATGATCTCATAATTTGGTGGGGTGAGTCAAAATCAGAATCTATATATTTTTTTATTTTAAAATTTAATTTGGAAAATAGTGATAGTATTTATAAAATGAAAGAGAAAACAATAAATTAACATCCTAAATCCCCAAAAATGATACCAGTGATGTGAATTCCACTATGGGAATTATATAAATAATTTCTAAAACTCATGGAATATATCCTAGTGGCTGATTAGGTTCATCTCTCAATGAGTTGGATAAGGATTTACTATCCTAACACTTTAATGCTTTTGTTTATTTTTTATTATTCCAAAAGTAGGAAACATGGTGGATTGATGGATGAAAATTGATTGTGAATGGAAATTAAATACAAAATTAATGAAATAAAAGTGACACCCCACATATTCAACTTAGAATTCATTCATTGTCTCACAACACTGACCCTCTATCCCATTCTCTATATGTTCCAATTAGCCACACAAAAACTCACTACCTATGTGATGTGTGAATGGATTTCAAACTTAGGAAGAATACCTTAGTGATTAGATAATCACTCTATCAAATGGGTGAAAATCACGAGTCCATCCATTATTCAAATTATAATGACCTAGTTTAAGTTTCCATCTGAATCAGTACTTGAACTGACCTAACAACTAGCCCAATGAGCATTCCTGATCCCCAAAAGATGAAGAAAAGTGATAAGGAATTAGTAAAAAGAATTTATAATGATTACACCTTAAATCAAAGTTTAATCACACCCGAATTTCTCCCAAAAATTCGACATGACCTGTCCATAAGTCAGACATCCATGCCAAAATCAGACATGCTGAAAATAAATAAACAGGTAGTAAACATAAACAAATAAGAAACATGAAAAAAAAGATACAAAATAAAATCTCATCTCACACTATGAACACCATCCCTTGTAGAAACAACCTTCAGTGGATGCCTATCCTTACCCACCATAATAATAGTACACCTCTAATAATTGAAATCAGTAAAAGGACTACATGGATTATGTAATAAAAGAAAATAAAACAAAAAATAAAGAACCAACATACCTAGAAAAACTACCCCCTATGACCCGTGGTCATACTCCATCCAAAATTGAAACATCAATCACTCTGAGAGTGATCATAAACTAAGTTAGATCCTGAAACCAAAATTTATAAAATAAGCATGAGTATAATATTCCTTATAGGCCACCACTCACCTTTCCAAATTATTTACCATTAATAAAGTAGTTTTTTCATACTAGTTTGAGATACATTAATAGAATATAGGTTTTCACACTTAATTATATTTAAAACTAATAAAACCTCAAGATGGTTTTTATAACTTCCTTATTTATTTTAATTAAATGAAAACAATTAATTAGAAATTTTTACACAACCTATGCCTCTTTTGTTTAACAACCATTTGGCAATACCCTTTAAAAACCATTTTATAAGAAAAAAATATTTAAAATAAAGAAATAATTAAATAAAACCAAATCATGTATGTAAAAAATAACTAGAATCATCCTAGGAACTTAGGATCTTGAGGGATATACTAGGGAATGAATATAAAACAACTATAATATAAAAATGATGCTAGATACCTAATAACTTGCTCTAACACACAACATTTACCTACCTAACCTAACCAAGGGGAACAATCCCATAAGTAGAATATAGACTATCTCAGAGCCACTTTCAGAGCATAATACTAAACTGGTAAAGCATGTATACCTAGAGTTCTCACCTAACTACCCAAAGATTCTCATAAAATTTAAATGGTGGTGATCAATTCAAGTATAAAGAAATCTACACACAATCATGATAGTATAAGGAAAACAATCATTTTTCTCACCTCCAAAACCTCTTCATCGAATTATCCCCCTTTAAAAAAAGTTAATTAAATGGATATACTTCCCTTACATGGGGATTTCATCCCATAATATAAAGATATTAATTTATCCCATAACATATAAGGGAATATTCCATAGGTTTTCCTTTTCAATAAAAACATTTTAAAGGTTCCAACAGGTTATTGTAATCACACATAAAGCTAAATATTTTTAAAACCAACCTACCATTACTTAACATCAAGGAATATATGAGTAATTCACTAGTTTAGGATTCCGTTTTTAAACCATTACATGAAAACAAAGTTTAAGCACTAAGTTTTGAATTCTCAATATTTCCATTTATCACTACACTTATATGCATTTACACACACACACACACATATGTATCATTCATTGAAAAAATTCCCACATACTCATGTGAATTTTCACACACACACACACACATATGTATACCTATGTATATGGACATAGAAAACAAAGTAATTTTCAAGCATCACACTTTTATTAAAAATAATTTTTAAAACATTTTATCATTACTTGGGATTCCAAGTATTACTTGGAATTCTAAGTAAAAGTTAAGTACCAATTTAAAATTTACTTTTAAAATATAAACAACTTTTAAAATACAAAAACACATGAGTAAAGGCCATTCAAGAATTTTATTATATGTTTGTAATGAAAGGTAGTTGTAAAATAATCTTAAAACACATACTTTAAAATGGAAAGTCCAATTCATTCAAAAGAAACCAAGTGGAACTTGGTTTCTATTTCAAATAGATTCACACACACACATATATATATATAATACAAACATTAATAATTTAATATTTGAATAAAAAAATAATTAATCAATTTTTTTGAAAATTATTGGTCAAAAAATGGGCAAAACTACCTCAATAAAATGTAGAGATGACAAAACCTTTGAATTTAGGTTGAAATAGACCTGAAATGGGGATCACACACCCTACAAACCCACAATTTCATGAAATTAGAAGCTGAAACCACATAGGGTTCAAGCCATAGTATGAAACAATAAGGGGAAGAAGGAATGAGAAGAATAAAGAAGAGAAGGAGAAAAGTAAGGAAAGAAACCCTTATCTAGACTAATCTCTCTTAGAATCGAAAAAGAAACACCTTGAATCAGAGGGTAGGATGAAGAGATGAGGCATGTGAGGGATCCCTTCTTGGGTTTTAGTGGTGTTTGGATGAGAGAGGGGGAGGGGTGAGGTAAAAAAAGTGTTAAAATTTTAATTAGGATATTTTATAAAATTCAAAATTTTAAAACTTGGGATAGTCCCATAGTTTGGATGCACGCTTAGCCAAACCATATGCCGACCATGCACCCAAAACTGGAAAAGTTTGTAACACCCACATGGTTGGGTCGCACGATTAGCGCTAACCATGTGTTAACCATGAAATTCACAAAATCTATTGATTTTTTAAATTTTCTTTTGAAATAGAGGACCCAATCCTTTGAAACCAAAAAATTTAATTAAAAAACAAACAAACAAATAAATAAAATAATTGAGAACACCATGGTGAGGGTATGAAAATTCTCCCCCTACATAACCCTTTATACCACCCAGAAAGCTATCAAACTCATGAAGTAAGACACACCAAAGGAACTTAGGCTAGAAAGAGAAGCCACCCAAACAACCAACTCCAAACCACTCCACCTTAAAATAAGACCTAGACATCTACAAGCATTTTAAATTCATAAGTCACATATGAAGAATTCAGTCAAATAAGATAAGAGACGTCGATTCAAAGTAGTGATGTAAAATAGGCCTGCGGCCTATGGGCTTTGTGGGTTTGGGGTGGATGTGGGGTGGGGCAGGCTAAAAAATTTTGATCATTTAGAGTGCAGGACAATACGGTTTGATCCCACATGGGTGTAGGCCAAGGCGGGTTGAGGCCGCGTGGGTGCAGGCTTACCCACAAACCTTTTTTCTCTCTCAATATATGCTTCTTTAATATTTTAGTTTTTTAATAAAAAAATATAATTAAACCATGACATAATATTTCTCACCATAATTATCATACTAATTCACCATTCATGCACATGTGAATTTTAAATATGTTTATATTTATCATTTTAATTTGATATTATAATATTTATATTGTAATTATTCACCATATTCACATGACGTGTCAACCCACCTCTCGAAAAATGGAACTCATATCCCTTGAACATGGTTTCAATTCTAAAATATTTATTATAATCATAATAATTTTTTGGTCTATTTAGTTTTTTTATTATTTAATTTTATTTTTTTATTAATAAAATAGGAAAGGAGCTCAAGGGAACCCTAATAGCCTCCTATGAAACCGATTGTTGTTTGGAAATTCATCATTCATTCAATCCATTCACATCACCACACGACCAACATTATCATTTGCTACATCTCACTGATCACTCACCTACTTTGCATAGCAACAGTTCACCACCACATTGTCATCTCCGCATGCCACCATTTACCCATATAAAAATATTCCATCACATCCCTTAAAACTCTAGGTATTGTCAATCCATACTTCTCCCAATAAAAAATATTATGAATGAGAAAAAACATAAAATATTTAAATGATTATAAATAATATATATTTTTTAAAATGCGGGAAACCCGTGGGATTATGCGGAGTGGGTTTGATTTTTTTGTTCATATTATATACGGGCTTTTGAGGATAAACCCATGCAGGATCAAACCCACACAGACTTGGCCCACCCACCCTGGGCTTCCCATTTCGCATTACAGATTAAAAGTGAGTCTCCCCACCATTTAAGGATTCCATTATAATGGTGGATCAATAAGGTAAGAACACTCCATGAGAAACACTACAAATCAAAACCCAAGTTTCCAACCAAAAGGGATAAAACAAAACTTACAATCAATATATCATCCATAATTTCAATGAAATAACCAATGATTCTCCAAATAAGAACAAGGACTTAGTCTTTCCAAATCACCACCCATAGATTAAAATCAGAGATGCTAAAGGGATAAGAAAGTGGAAGAAGGATGAAAGGAAATGAATAGATCAAAAATATCACAAAACCATTTCCAAAGAATAACACAACCTATAAAACACTCATATAGTTACCTAAATAAAAATAATAATAAAACTACCATAACCACACTTCTATATAAGAATGGACGGAAAAGGAGTCATAAATCACGAGTACACCTCTCTTAACCACATGGCTCTAACTCGAGGTTAAGGATACGAAAGGGTAACAAAGAACCTCAAATCCAAATAACTAACTATGGAGATATAAACAATAATCAAAGAAACACTATCCCAAGAATAAACTCAAATACTGTAAAGTCCATCATAGTCACTCAAAACACACACAGTGAGGCTTCCCAAGTCTAGACAATCAAAAACAGACTGCACCACAACTCTCATCACCTAAAACCTTAAGAGGAAAATTCATACAAATAAGAAAAATATATAACCCAAAAAAATCTCAAATAATATAAACAACTAAGGAGGGACCCAAGAGAACACACTCAAGCATGAAATACCTCAAGAAATCATTCAATCAAGAACTCATAATAGGAAATCTCCAAGGCCCAACAACACTTGAGCCTTTTCTAGAGGCATATTCAAACAACATAAAACACGATTCCCAAAATAATACTAAACTCTTCATGGTAAAATAAAATCAAGGTTCCTTTCTCAAAAAATAAGAAATACAATATTTAAAAACAAAACCTTTTATAATAATTATTTATGTTTCTTAAAAATTAACTTTTCACACCCCTTACATAATCAAAACACAATTTAAACACCCCAACAAAAAATAATTCACAATTCAAAACAAAAAATCAAAGATACAAATCACAATCACATTATAAATTAATTTCAAAACAAAAAAATTCATGAGTTTCTATGTTAAAATCATTTTTAGATCCCCACATTTGAATTCCAAAATCGTAAAATATTATTAGATATCACTTTGGATCCTTTCTTTCCAATTTTGAAACATTGGTTCCCATTAAAAACACTTTAAAACTCTATAGTTACATTCTTAAAACTTCAAATTCCCATGTAAAATTATTTTAAAACCTTACAAGTTCTTTTTGAGAGAACCTAATGTGTCTTAAAATAAAAAATTCATTTTATTTTATTTTAAAGAAAATCCTCATCAATCATTTGAAAACTCAATTTTATAATTTAAAACAAAATTCCATTTTTAAAACTTCATTTAATTAAAACAAAATAATATTATCATGATATTAGGAATAATTCTTAATCGAAAAGAACCCAAAATAAAAATTCTATATGGGCTAGTGGTCATGCATGATTGGGTCACATAGTTTGAAAGACTGTGGCCCAATCACGCAATAACCATAGAGAGTTTCTCAAAACTATATGTATAGGATCTACATGGTTTTTCATGCCATGGAAGATAATGGTGCCTCTAGTTCCACCCTTTTTTACCCTAAATACTCAAAATACCTCAAAAAATCTATAAAACACCCAAAGAAATCACAATGACACCAAATCAAAATCAAAATCCATCAAATGAATCAAATAAAATATTAAATTAAAAATGTGAATCTCATATTCCTCTATAAACTTAGGTTTCTCCATAAGTGATGGTGATTAGGAACCAACCCATGAACTACCTCCCGAGCTCTGACAATACTATCTCCCACACACTCGACATCCAAAATAATAAGGTAACTTTAATAACCTAGATATAATTAAGAACCTACCTATGATACCATTTTTAATGTATTATCTCAGGTTTTCATATAAACTAGCACCTGAACAATCCCACCATTGGTCCAAGGGGTGTTCTCGATCCCTATATATTAGAAAAAAGATCTAGTGAATTAGTAACAATCATTAAGAATGTTTTTTCTATTAAATCAGAGTTGATGCACATTGAAATTTTCTCACAAAAATCTAACATGGATCATATATAAGTTGGAGATCCACGCAAAAAATAAAATATGATGAAAATAAATAAATAGGAAACAAACACACACAAAGTATTAGTAGAAAAAAATAGATTCAAAATAAACTCTCATGCCACACTCTGAACACCCTCCCCTATAGAAATAACCTCCATTAGATACCTATCCTCAACCACCACAATAATAGCACACCTCCAACCATATAAAGCAATAAAATTACTAAATGGGAGATGTGATAAAATAAACTACAATAAAAAATAAACAACCAACATACCTAGACAAACTATAATTTATGACCCATGGTCATACTCCATCAAAAACTAAAACATCAATTACTCTGAGAGTGATCATAAAATAAGTTAGATCCTGAAACTAAAATGTATAAAATAGGAATGGGAATAATAATTAACAATAGGCTACCACCCACACCAACACATTCTTTACCTTTAATAAAGGATACATTTTCATGTTAGTTTTAAATACATTAATAAAATATAGGTTTTTCATACTTAATTATATTTAAAACTAATGAAATCTCATGGTGGTTTTTATAAATTTTATTTTTTATATTAATTGAATTAAATTAATTAATTATAAAAGGTTACCTCAACCTATAACTCTATTATTAAACAACCATTTGGAAATTCCCTTTCAAAACCATTTTATAAGGAAAAAATATCTAAAATAAAGAAACAATCAAATATAACCAAATATAGTAAGTATAAAAATAACTAGAATCATTATGGGAACCAAGGATCTTAGGGAAAAAACTAGGACATGATTATACAAATACTATAATATAAGACTAGTTCCAGATATCTAACAACCTTCCCTAACACCCAATATTTCCCTACCTAGCCTATCTGAGGAACAAAATACCATAAGTAGAACATAGTATTTCTTATATACACTAGTCAGATCATGATACCAAAATAGTGAAGCATGTGTACCCAGAGTTCCTACCTAACTACCCAAGGATTCCCATGAAATTTAAATGGAGGTGAGCATTTCAAGTATAAATAAATAAACATACGATCATGATAGAAGAAGGAAAATAATGATTTTTCCTCACCCTTGAACCATACTCATGGAATTATTCCCCTTTCAAGAAATTTTATTAAATGAATATAATTCCCTTACATGGGGCTTTCATCCCATAATATAAAGATGTCCATTTCTCCCACCATATGGAAGGGAATATTCCATGGGTTTTACTTTTAAATAAAAATATTTTAAAGGTTCCAACCAAACCTTATTATCAAAAATAAAGTTTAAAAGTTGTAAAACCAACCTTTAAACCATTACATGACATTTAGGATTATCTGAGGCATTCATTAGTTTAGGGGCCCCTTTTTAAAAAATTACCTGAAAACTAAGTTTAAGTTCCAAATTTTGATTTCTTATGTTTTCCCTTTATCGCTATGATCATATTCATTTATATATATATATATACATATATTAATCATAAAAAAAATTCACATATCCTCCTATGAATTTGTACATACATATATATATGTGTATACTTATGTATATGAGCATATCCACTAAAGGCATTTACAAGCCTCACACTTTTATTAAAAACATTTTTTAAAAAATTTTATCATTACTTGGCATTCCAAGTATTACTTGAAATGCTAAGTAAAAGTTAAGAATCAATTGAAAATTTACTTTTAAAACCTAAATAAATTTTAAAATACCAAAACACATGAGTAAAGGCCATTCATGAATTTTATTATACATTTGATGTGTAAGGTAGTTTTCAAATAAATTTAACACATATTTTAAAATGGAAAGTTCATTTAATTTAAAGGAAAATAATTAGAAATTAGTTTATATTTAAAATAGATTCATATATATACATAAATACATACATACATACATATATATATAATACAAACATTTGGATTTAAAATTTTAATAAAAAGGCAAGCAATCAATGGTTCCAAAAATTAAATGTTAAGAAATTGGGAAAACCTACCTCAATAAAATGTGGAGATGATGAAACCTTCAAATATAGTTTTAGGAAAACTTGAAATGGGGATTAAACACCCTAGAAACTTAAAATTGTAAGAAATCAAAAGTTGCTCTCACATAGGGTTTGAACTACAGTATGATACAAGAAGGGGAAGAATGAAAGAGAAGAAGTAAGGAGAGAAGTAGGGGAATGAAGGAAAGAAACCCTTATCCAGACTAATCAAACTTGGAATAAGAAGATGAAATTCCTTAAATTGGAGGGTAGGAGGAGGATGTAAGCCATGCGAGGGATCCCACCTTGGGAATGAGGGGTGTTCGTCTGAGAAAGGGGGAGGGGTGAGGTAAAAAGAGAGTTGAAAATTTAATAATGGTATTTTAGGAAATTTAATTTGTTGAAACTTGGGAGAGTCATACATTTTGTTTGCATGCTTGAAAGAATTGTGAAATAACTGTACAATCAACACTAGACATGTCTGGAGCACCCGTACGGTTGGGACCACAGTTAGGACTTACTGTACAACAGAAAAAATATCTTAAAATTTTAAAAATAATTCTGAAATCAAATACCTAAGCCTCTAAAACCAAAAATAGAATTAAAAAAAAACAAAGTAATAAAGTAATTTAGAACATTAAATTCAGGGTGTGACACAAACCACTGATCCCATCATGCATCAGTGATTCATATAGAGGAGGAGGTAATGAATTTTAGTAGTGTGAAAAGAAATGGTAAATTGAGAGGTATGAGTTATAATCATATCCTTTTCCCTTACTCATTCGAAATACCTAGAGTAAAATAGAAAGACATTGTTAGGTGTGTGGACTATGGTTCATTGGTTTTCATTGAACATGTGATACTTGGGTTAGTATCTCATCATAAATGAGAATTTGAGAATTGGTACTGCTTCATAGAAAGAGAAACATGAAGAAAGGGGAAGATAATAATACACAATAGATGAAAAAATGGAATTACCATTAAAATAAATAAATAAATTACAAATCCTTATCTACAATAGATAGGAGATAAATCATTTAAAAAGTGAAGAGTGGGAAATATTTATATCCATCATCATCTTCCTATTCTAAAAATTAGTACCATGAGTAGTGTTATTCTTTATCCTTGTATCACTTCAATGTTTCTAAGTTGGGAGTGAGGATTTATCTAAGTGAGAACATCTCAAGAATATACTCCTTACTTCAATCCCTTCTTATGATCTCTATCATCTTCACCAGCTGCATGTGTACCATGTGGATGTTTAAGAGTTTCTTCCTAATATGAGTGGATAGAAGGAATTCAAATTTATTTTTATTTTAGTTAGATCTCATCCTTTTGGTAATTTTTAATTTTTATCCACATGGATATAAATTTGGATAATTTTTGGATCAACCATATAAAGGAAAGTCATGGTCGATCAGATTAAACCTGAATTCAATCAAATGGAACGATCAATATAATGGACATGGTTACTTTAGAAGTATGAATAGACACAATCAACATGCGTTTGATCATATAATTTTTATAATTTTTATCATTTTTGATTGGATATTCACTTGTGGTCACTTCAGAAGAGGCATAATTTATCTTCACATGGGTTCTCTATCTTCACACGGTCGGTCAGATGGAATAGTCGACCGTACGGTAGATTAAACGTGTAGTCACTTTAGGCTAGTCATAGTCAATTAGGCACCATGATCAATCCTAGTAAAGTCATACCTTACACCATGAAAATCACTATTTTTGTGCATGTTTTATTTAGTTAAGATCAAAATGAATGAAAATATTTAAGAAAAGAATTAAATTCCTTTAAACAGTGAAATTCAAATTCTCCAAATCAATGAATGGCCTCTCAATTAATTCTAAAATGAATAAAAATACCAGAAAAATGATATTTAAGAAATTTAACAATGAAGTTCCAAATTTCACCAAAGTAAAAAAAATGAATCAATTACCCAGGTTTTATCTAGATTATGGGATTGACTATCAATATAAAACAATTCAAAATTAATGGAAAATTAGCTCTCATATGGTATCCTTTTTATTATGTTTAATAGGTTTCAAGGTGAATATGTTCATTTATTATTTCAATATCCTCTTACCTTTTTTTATTTTCTTATATATTTTGTTTCCCATGGTTCTATTTCTTTTTAAGTGTTAAGACCTTTGAGTTTGAAATTGAATTTTCAGAGTTTTCATTACTGGATGAATTTTAGGTACTGATCACCGTAAACAATGCTTCTAAGAATTAATCTTAGGTTTTAATTTCATTTCCAATTTCTAATTTTTTCTTTTAAACTGAAGTAGTTATAGTTAATTTTTTATTTTTTATTATGTATTTGATTTTTTTATTTAACTAAATATAATTTAAAATTTATTTTGTACATTTTTTAATAATCTTTTAATATGATATGTATCAAGTTTTCATTTTTTCTATAATTTAATTTTATATTCACTTATAATAATATAAAAATGTTAATTATTTATTTTATGTATACTATATTTTGTTCTACATGTATTCTATAAATTTATTTTATGTATGAATTGGTACTATCTATAATCCGATATTTAATATTAAATTGTTATATACTGTTATGTTATAATATGTCCTAGATGTATGAAATTTTTCGTGTATTGTTATATTTTTTACTATCATTATATATCATTATACATTAATTATTTTACTTTTTCTATATTTATTATCATAATTTATCATTTTGAAAAGTTTTTTACGATTAAAACATTTTTTATTCTATTTTTTCTATATTTATTTAGTAACATGCATAACAAATGTTTTTTCAAGAAAATAAGTTTTTTTACTTGATCAATTTATATTGTTTCCTCTAATAATTGTTTTGTATAAAAATATATTAAGTCTAGTTAAAATTCATTATAAATTATTAAAATCTAGTTTATTTTTTTAAATATCAAATATTATATTATAGAATTTTTTATATTTTATATATGATATTTTTTATTTAATATAAACCACCTAGATAATGTGATTTGTTTCAAGTGTATCCAAGACACACTTTTGGTAAGATATAAGGTGTTTCCCTTATTTCAGGTGCTACTCTAGATTTAAAAACTAGGAATTTCTATCCATAACTAGCTAACAATCAGGTGTGAAATACCCAATAATATCTCATTTAAATTTACATAATCATACATACAACAATGTATGACTCTATTCTTATATATTTAAGCACTAATTAAATTTTAATAGAATATGACTTCAATAGGGTGTTAAAAATCCTTTAATTTTTTTCTAAATAAAATAATAATGTGATCATTGCTATTTAGATACCATTCCCATCAACATTAAAAAAGACATTATTAAGTATGATCTCTTGAACTAATTCTCTTTTATATGTATTTTATTATTTACCTTTGATATTTTGAAGACATATTTTATAAATTTTTTAATTAAAATTCAATGCATCTAAAAGATCAAATGATTACATGTTAAAAATGATATTCAATAATGTTGTTGAAATGTTCTCACTACTAAGTTTTTTTTATTAACTTTTTTTAAGAAAATTTGTTTTTTGAACTATATATTTTCTATATTTGATATTATTTCAATGATTTTGTATTTTTTTAGAACAAAGGGGACATGAAACAAAGAATATTAAAGAAGAGTTAGCAGAAACAATGTACAGAGTGGTTGAACATGAAAAAAACTTGTCTATAACCGATCATCATGAGCTAGGTAGTTGATATTATTTAATTGAGGTTTATTTCTTTCTATAATTTACATGACCTTTTTTCCTTTATAATAATTATAATTTTTTTATCTACTTCCATTTATTTAAGTGATTTTCTTATAAAATTTAACTGTAATTAATATCTCATAATATGATTTCACTAAATGATAAGTTTCGTAAGCAATTTTAAATGTGTTTTTAAATGGATCATAAAACAAAAATTTCGCCAATTACCTTACAAAATTTAATGTATTATTATATTCTTTTTTATATTATATAAATCAATATGTATATACCTATTACATGATTTTATCAGTGTTGGATGATCCAAATAGTGTATTCATTTCAATTAAGAATTCTTTAAAGGATGATAAAAGGATCTGATACCACACCGAGTATGTAACGACCCAATGTTTTTCAATGGAAAATTCCCTTATTATATTTATGTCATAAAATAACATGAAAACACAAAATAATGAACTACTAAGTGAAAAGTGACCTCTAAACATAAGTTTGTCACTCTTATGTTTGGAATTTTGAAAATCTGACATACACGGTTGTGTTTAAGATGATTTTTGGAGTCTAATGAAACAAATTTTTTTGGTGAATAGTAACGTACCCTTAGGAATAGTAACATACCCTTATGAATAGTAATATGACCCTTATGAATAGTAAATCATCCAACATAAGAGTAACATTACCTATGAATAATAAAATAAAATTTAGACATCTTAGAAAGTGACAATTTGACCTTAGTAAACGTTTTGGTATTTCGTAAGTCATAAATAAATAATTATAATTAATTAATTAATTTAAAAGAATATTTATTTCCCTAAAATGTATTCATAAATTATTGAATCAATGTCTTATAGTTTTTAGAGAATTTTATAAGACCCTACATAATTTTTGAAAGCACTATAAAATCAGTTTTAATCTTAAAAACTGTTTTTAAAGTAAATTATGATTTTAATTAAATATTAAATTAATAATATTGAGAAAATTATTTTTGAAAAATGGACTTAATTTTTTGATTCTACATGTCGAAAAATGGTTGGGGTAAATTTTTGGGATTTTTCTGAGATACTTGAATTTTTTATGAATAGTGAAATACCGTAACTTACAAAATAAGCTAAATAAGCTAATTATAGGGTCATGTGTGATGTTATGCTGATGTAAGCCCACTTGTTTCGGGATTAAATTATAAAATTACTATTCTTGGTATTTCAAGACTCACTATTCCTTGTCTTGTGGGGAAATAATAAACTAATGAATTTTATATTAAGGAAACCCCTCTCCTCTCCACTATAAAAGCCACCCTTCTCACCCTCATTTCCTAACACCTCTCAAGATCCAAGCCTTCTCTAAACTCTGACCAAACACCTTCCCTATCCCCTCCCCCACTTTCAAGAGCTTATGTTATCATCAAAATACCAAGCTTAGTCCCTTAAGGAGGTTCTCCAGAGAAGGATTCAAGAGGTAATTTCCCTCCCTCTTCTCCTTTAATTTCCTTTCAAGTTCAAGTCCATTTATTGATCTCTCCCCACCTATCTTCATCCAAATTGTATTGAAACTCCAGTATTATACATATAATGTAATTTTATGATTCTAATGGGATATTATATCATCCAACACCCTTTACCTCTTCCATTTATTTCATTAAAGAGAACGTTGTTCGTGAGGTGTTAATTTATCACCTTCAAGAACGACATGCTTTATTCTTCCATTTATACCTTAATATCTGGTCATGAAACCATTTTTATGGTTGAAACAGAATATTTTATATGTATTATGTTCTATTTAAAGTTCTATAACTAACTTATGATCACATTTCTAAGTGATAAAATAAAACAAGTTCATTATGATCGAAAAACCGCCCAAATTAACCCAAATAATCATCATTTAATTCTCATATAATGATTCATACACATGGATATAATTTGATCCATTATAAGATCATAAAAACTCTTGTAATATCATTAATAACATTTAATATCAGTTCTGGACGTTTACCCATGTTCTACCCAAACTTCAATTTAAGAATACAAGTGAACCACTCAAGAAAACCATAAAAACAAACATTCCCAAATAATGTTTTTAAATGCTATAACTCATAAAAAGGTACATAAATTCACTTAATGAAACCATAATGAACTATATTAATGTAAAAAAGGTTCTTGATTTCTAATTAATTAATATAATTTCATTATACATGTCATTAAAGAGAAGGAAGCATTCGGGTACAAGGTAAGGGGAAATCTCGAACCCAATTTTCTTCCTTCGGGTTCTCCTTCTTTCACTTCATTTTGATATGTTTACTCCTTAAAGATCATTTTTTCATCATTTTATTTACTTTTTTGGGATATAAATGTTTTCACTGGTTTTTATGTCAAACCAAATGTTTTCCAAAAGAACTCCTCTTTTAAGAACACCCCTTTTACTTCTCACTCAAAGTGAACAGTTCTTGAAACATGTATGTTATTCCCTCTTTATTTTGGGAACCCAAAGTTAATGAATGTGTTATTATGAGATAAAACCCATTCCTTTCCATGGGTTAGTTATGTTCATTTCTGATATGTGTTTTATGTGGCAAGCATGATAATGATAATGTTATGATGTGACGGGTGCGCCCAGAATTATATAGCACAATATGAATGTTTCAAAGTGATGGGTGCGACTGGAATTATACAGCGCTCTAATGCATTGGGTAAAGTGATGAATATCATGAGTAAATGTGAAATGATCTGTGAACAAGATTCTATCTTGGCTCACAAGTATATGTGGTAGTTAACCACTAAGACATGATGTTTCATTTTTATGCATTGCCACATTTCAAGTCTTATATTTATAATTCCTATCATGTTCATGATCTTTTTCTCATGTTATGATTATGCTCAACCCATGCTAAATTGTTCTTATCTATCCTCTTACTGGGCTTCTAGCTCACCCCTTTTGATGTATATCCTTAGGTGGATACATGTATCAAGGAGAGGACAAGTGCCAATAAGATGCTAGAGAAGAAGAAATTAAATAAATGTTTATGCTTGGTGTTGTATTTGTTATGTATGGTCCTAGTTTAACCAAGACACTAAACCTTTGGATCCTCTATGTGTAATACTATTATTTTTTTATCTTTAAAATGATATAATAGTAATGTAAAAAAGTTTGGGTCGTTATATTTGGTATTAGAGGAAAGGTTTAGTTAATTTGGGAATTAGGATTAGTGAACTCAAGAGGAAACCTCTAGTATGAGACTAAGAAAAAATATGCACACAAGAATATTTACCTAGGGATCCCATATGTTATGTTTTTGGTATACTTTTCTAAATGAATAATTTATTCATGAATTGTTTAGTTATGTTTTGTTCTATCCTTTTCTATTTTAGAAAATGGTGGGAACTAGGAGAAATCAGGCCAACAACTCATGCAAGGGCCAATGAAACGATTGCCTAAACGACATCCCTAATGATTTGGGAGGTGGAGTTCAAAACTTCATGGCGATGCTTACCCAATTATCACAGGTTATAAATAATAACCATAATAATGGGGAACTTACTCCTTCACCAAAGAGGGAGAAACTCACTATTGAATGTTTTATGTGGAAATGACCACCGACGTTTTGTGGATCTTCTGATCCACTAGTTGCAGAATAGTGGGTCAACTCCATGGAGAAGATCTTTTATGTGCTTCACTATTCTGAGACAGAGAAGGTTACTCTAGACGTTTATCGTCTTGATGGAAAATCTGATCAATGGTGGGCTTTGATTAAGAACACCAAGCCAAGGGAAGAAATTGAAGAGATGGAATTGGAAGACTTTAAGATAATGTTTCTTAATAAGTATTTCCCACAAAATCTTCACACGAAGATGGAGAGAGAATTCATATATCTCAAGAAAAAAGAAGGAGAATCTGTCACAACCTATGAAGTGAATTTCACCAGGCTCTCAAGGTATGATTCGGGTTTTGTTATCAACAATGATAGAAAAATTGATAGATTCTTTAGTGGATTAAAACCACACCTTCGAAAGGATCGTGCAATTTGAGAATTTGGGAGTTATAAAGAAGTTGTTCGGTGTTCTCTCAAAGTGTATATGGAGTTTGGAGAATGGTCCCATGGATATGATGATAAGAAACGAAAGATGGAGTTTCAATCCGGTGGATCTAGTGACAAAGGTGGGAAGAAAAATCAACGACCCACATGCCAAAAATGTGGGAAGTTGCACCATGGAAACTGCCTCAAAGGGATGGGGAAATGCTTCAAGTGTGGGAAAGAAGGACACCATGATCAAGAGTGTCGAAAAGACACGAAAAGGAAGGATAATGTAGCTGATGAAAGGATAGAACCACTCATGGTTCAATGCTACAACTGTAAGGAGCTAGGGCACTATGAAAACCAGTGCACTAAACCTCGAGTTCTCGAGGGTAATCAGTGTCAGCAGCCACCAAATCCAAAGGAACAAGGGAAGTCTTATGCCATCACTACTGTGGAGGTGGAGCATGATAATGAAGTAGTACAATGTACACTTCCTATTCACTCAATAATGGAAAAAGTCTTATTTGATTCTGGTTCTACACATTCCTTTATATCTTACAAGTTTTCTAGAACTATATAATCGAAGCCCCAAAACCTTAAAGTAGAGATATTTGTAAAAACACCAAGTGGTGCAATCATTAAAACCCAAGTGTTTGACTCTTCTATTGTTGGCGTATGTGGGAAGATTCTTACAGAAAATCTCGTAATACTTTGGTGGAATTCGATGCTATAATGGGAATGGATTGGCTCTCGTTATACAGAGCACATATCAACTATCGGAAAAGGAAATATCTTTTCATATTCCGAACCATCCCATGCTCCTCTACAAATGCAAGGAATATCATGAATCTCCTTTGAAGAATCCTTCAATGGTGTGGGTGTTGATTCCCTATGAAGAAGCATACCTCACCCAAATGGTTGAGTCGAAGGAAAGTTCCAACCTTGAGGAAATGGCCATCGTGAGGGAATACGGTGATGTATTTCTTGAATAGTTACCCAGAATTCCCCTGGATCGTGAGGTAGAGTTCTCAATTTAACTCATACCTGAAGCTACTCCTATCTCAAAGTGCCCCTATAGGATGGCTCCTATCGAACTGGAGGAGTTAAAGAAGCATCTACAAGAGCATCTGGACAAAGGATTCATACGCCCTAGTGCATCGCCTTGGGGTGAGCAATTGCTCTTTGTGAAGAAGAAGGATGGAACAATGTGACTGTGTATCGATTATCGGGAACTCAACAAGATCACTATAAAGAACAAGTATCCTCTCCCAAGGATTGATGACTTGTTAGACTATTTAAGAGGAGCTCAATACTTCTCAAAGGTGGATCTTTATTCTGGATATCATCAAGTAATGGTGAAGAAAGAAGATATTCAGAAGACTGCCTTCCATACAAGGTATGGGCACTATGAGTTTTTGGTGATGCCCTTTGGACTTACTAATGCCCCTGCAATCTTCATGGATTTTATGAATAGAGTCTTTAGATATTACCTCGACAAATTTATGGTAGTGTTTATCGATGATATTCTCATCTACTCCAAGAGCAAGGAGGAACATGAAGAACATCTAAGACTTGTGTTGGCGGCATTGAGAAAGGAGAAGTTGTACACCAAGTTCAGAAAGTGTGACTTTTGGATGAATCAAGTCACATTATTGGGACATGTGATCACAAGTGATGGAATTTCTGTGGATCCTTCAAAGACAAAGGCGATTGAGGAATGGCCCAGGCCCTCTAGTGTCACAGAAATCCGTAGTTTTCTTGGATTAGCTGGGTACTACCGACGTTTTGTGAGAAACTTCTCACGATTATCAATCCCACTAACTAAGTTAATAAGGAAAGGGGTAAAGTATGTCTGGATAGAAGAATGTGAGGGAAGCTTCAAGGAGCTAATGAGAAGGCTGATCACTGCACCTGTACTCACACTACCAAAAAGTGGAGAAATTTTTGTGATATACAGTGATGCTTCAAAGAAAGGCTTGGGTTTTGTACTCATGCAAAATGATAATGTGATAGCCTAAGCCTCACGACAGTTGAAGATCCATGAGCAGAACTACCCGACGCATGATCTAGAGCTGGCAGCCGTGATTTTTGCCTTGAAAATATGGTGGCACTACCTTTATGGTGAGGAGTGTGACATATACACCGACCACAAGATCCTAAAGTATATATTCACACAAAAGGAGCTCAACATGTGTCAAAGGAGATGGTTAGAGATAATCAAGGATTATGATTTCTCTATTCACTATCATCTTGGAAAGGAGAACAAGGTGGCTGATGCTCTAAGCAGAAAAGAACCTTCTACTCTATCCATGTTGCGGATTGAGAAAGACCCTATCTTCTTGTATATGCAAAGAATAGATTTGGAAATAATAAGGTTAGGGGATACATCTTACCTTTCCCAAATGATTGCACAACCATCCATCCAAGAGAAGATTAAGGAAGAACAAAGGGATGATGTGGAGATACAAAACAGGGTTAATGCAGTAAAGGAAGGGAAGCTGCAAGAGTTCCACATCGACGATGATGGTGTGATTCAGTTTGGAATGTGTCTTTGTGTGCCTTCATCACCCGGAATAAAGAAGGAGCTATTGGATAATGCACATAGCTTAAATTTCTCTATCCATCCTGGGAGTACCAAGATGTATCGTGATCTCCGAGAACACTTATGGTGGGATAACATGAAGAAGGAGATTGCGGAATATATATCAAGGTGCTTGGTATGTCAGCAAGTTAAAGCTGAACGAAAAAAGTCCAAGGGTATGATGCAGCCATTGACTATACCTATGTGGAAATGGGAAAATGTTACTATGGAATTTGTCACGGGTCTCCCAAAGACGTAAAAGGGAAATAATACGATATGGGTTGTGGTTGACCGACTCACCAAGACTGCCCATTTTATCGCTATTCGGGAAGACCTCTTGCTTGAAAAACTTGTAAAGATATATGTGAAGGAAGTGGTGAGACTGCACGGTGTTCCAATCTCAATTGTATCTGACCGTGATCCAAGGTTCACATCTAAGTTTTGGAGGAGCCTTCAACATGCTTTGAGTACTGAATTAAATTTCAGCACGACCTATCACCCCCAAACTGATGGCCAGTCTGAAAGGACTATTCAAATGCTTGATGACATGCTAAGAGTCTGCTCTCTTGAATTCAAGGGTGGTTGGGATCAGCATATCCCATTGGTTGAGTTCTCATACAATAATAGCTTCCACTCTAGTATCCAGATGGCTCTATATGAAGCTCTGTATGGAAAGCGATGTAGAACTCCAACCTGTTGGGATGAGGTTGGAGAAAGAAAGCTACTTGGACCCAATCTTGTTCAAGAGATGATAGAGAAGGTTCAAGTCATCCAGAAACACATCAAAGCTGCTCAAAGTTGGAAAAAGAGCTATGCTGACAACCATCGAAGGGACTTAGAGTTCGACATTGGAGATAAAGTCTTCCTTCGAATATCTCCATGGGAGAGAGTCATGCGATTCAGGAAGAAAGGGAAGCTAAGCCTAAGGTATATTGGCCCCTATGAGATCCTTGACCGCATAGGAGTCGTGGCCTATCGACTTTCACTTCCACCGAATATGGCTCAAGTTCATGATGTGTTTCATGTATCACTACTGAGGAAGTACATACCAGACCCCTCACATGTACTAAACTCAGAGGTGGTGCAGCTGGAAGATGATCTCTCCTATGAGGAGCAACCAGTAAAGATTTTGGATCAGAGAGATAAGGTTCTACACAACAAGACAACCCATCTTGTAAAAGTGTTGTGGAGAAACCATAATTTTGTGGAAGCAACTTGGGAACCAGAAGAGGCAATGAAGGAGAAGTACCCTCACCTGTTTGTGTAAAGTGAAATTTCAGGGGCAAAATTTCTTAAGGGGGGAAGAATGTAACGACCCAATGTTTTTCAATGGAAAATCCCCTTCTTATATTTATGTCATAAAATAACATGAAAACACAAAATAATGAACTAATAAGTGATAAGTGACCTTTAAATATAAGTTTGTCACTCCTATGTTTGGAATTTTGAAAATCCGACATACACAGTTGTGTTCAAGATGATTTTTGGAGGCTAATGAAACAAAAATAATTTTTGGTGAATAGTAACATACCCTTAGGAATAGTAATATAATATTATGAATAGTAATACAACCCTTATGAATAGTAAATCATCCAACATAAGAGTAACATTACCAATGAATAATAAAATAAAATTTAGACATCTTAGAAAGTGACAATTTAACCTTAGTAAACGTTTTGGTATTTTGTAAGTCATAAATAAATAATTATAATTAATTAATTAATTTAAAATAATATTTATTTCCCTAAAATGTATTCATAAATTATTTAATCAATGTCTTATAGTTTTTAGATAATTTTATAAGACCCTACGTAATTTTTGAAAGCACTATAAAATCAGTTTTAATCTTAAAAACTGTTTTTTAAGTAAATTATGATTTTAGTTAAATATTAAATTAATAATATTTAGAAAATTATTTTTGAAAAATGGACTTAATTTTTGGATTATACACGTCGAAAAATGGTTTGGGTAAATTTTTGGGATTTTTCTGAGATACTTGAATTTTTGATGAATAGTGAAATACCATAATTTACAAAATAAGCTAAATAAGCTAATTATAGGGTCACGTGTGATGTTCTGCTAATGTAAGCCCACTTAGTTCGGGATTAAATTATAAAATTACTATTCTTGTTTGTTCAAGACTCAATATTCCTTGTCTTCTGGGGAAATAACAAACTAATGAATTTTATATTAAGGAAACCCCTCTCCCCTCCACTATAAAAGCCACCCTTCACACCCTCATTTCCTCACACCTCTCAAGCTCCAAGACTTCTCTAAACTCTACCCAAAAACCTTCCCTAGCCCATCACCCACGTCCAAGAGCTGTTGGTCTCATCAAAAGACCAAGATTAGGCCCTTAAGGATGTTCTCAAGAGAAGGATTCAAGTGGTAATTTCCCTCCCTCTTCTCCTTTAATTTCCTTTGAAGTTCAAGTTCATTTCTTGATCTATCCCCACCCATCTTCATCCAAATTGTATTTAAACTCCATTATTATACATATAATGTAATTTTATGATTATAATGGGATATTATATCATCCAAACCCCTTTACATCTTCCTTTTATTTCATTAAAGAGAACGTTGTTCGTGAGGTGTTAATTTATCACCTTCAAGAACGACATGCTTTCTTCTTCCATTTATACCTTCATATCTGGTCATAAAACCATTTTTATGGTTGATCCAGAATATTTTATATGTATTATGTTCTATTTAAAGTTCTGGAACTAACTTATGATCACATTTCTAAGTGATAAAATAAAACAAGTTCATTATGATCGAAAAACCGCCCAAATTAACCCAAATAATCATCATTTAATTCTCATCTAATGATTCATAAACATAAATATAATTTGATTCATTATAAGATCATAAAAACTCCTATAATATCATTAATAACATTTAATATCATTTCTGTACGTTTACCCATGTTCTACCCAAACTTCAATTTAAGAATACAAGTGAACCACTCAAGAAAACCATAAAAACAAACATTCCCAAATCATGTTTTTAAATGCTATAACTCATCCAAAGGCACATAAATTCACTTAATGAAACCATAATTAACCATATTAATGTACACAAGGTTATGGATTTATAATTAATTAATATAATGTCATTATATAGGACATTATAGAGAAGGAATCATTCGGGTACAAGGTAAGGGGAAATCTCGAACCCAATTTTCTTCCTTTGGGTTCTCCCTCTTTCACTCCATTTTGATATGGTTACTCCTTAAAGATCATATTTTCATAATTGTATTTACTTTTCTAGAATATAAATGTTTTTCACTGGTTTTTATGTCAAACCAAATTTTTTCCAAAAGAACACCTCTTTTAAGAACACCCCTTTTACTTCTCACTCCAAGTGAACGGTTCTTGAAACATGTATGTTATTACCTCTTTATTTTGGGAACCCAAAGTTTATGAATGTGTTCTTATGAGATGAAACCCATTACTTTCCATGGGTTAGTTATTTTCATTTTTTATATGTGTTTTATGTGGCAAGCATGATAATGATAATGTTATGATGTGATGGGTGCGCCAGGAATTATACAGCGCTCCAATGCATTGGGTAAAGTGATAAATCTCATGAGTAAATGTGAAATGATGTGTGAACAAGATTTTATCTTGGTTCACAAGTATGTATGGCAGTTAACCACTAAGACATGATGTTTCATTTTTATGCATTGTCACATTTCAAGTCTTATATTTATGATTCCTCTCATGTTCATGATCTTTTTCCCATGTTATGATTATGCTCAACCCATGCTAAATTGTTCTTATCTATCCTCTTACTGGGCTTCTATCTCACCCCTTTTGATATATATCCTTAGGTGGCTACATGTATTAAGGAGAGTACAAGTGCCAATAAGAAGCTATAGAAGAATAAATTAAATAAATGTTTATGCTTGGTGTTGTATTTGTTATGTATGGTCCTAGTTTACCCAAGACACTAAACCTTTGGATCCTCTATGTGGAATACTATTATGTTGTTTATCTTTAAAATTATGTAATTTTAATTTAAAAAAGGCGGGGTCATTATAGAGTACCTTTCCAGCTTAATGAATTTTATCAAGTGGGTAGCATCCATTTTACCATTATAGTATTTTATATATTCATGTATTTAGGCCAAATGGTTTGATTTTTGGGTTGATATAGATGGAATGTGAATGATGTATTCAATATGGGAAATATTGGATAATTGTGAGCAGGAAGCTATATACAAATTCATGTTTGGTCTATATTTTTTGGGTTGATACAGATTCATGAGAGTTTTTATGCTAAAAAATTTAATGTGGCTATATTATTTCCATTAATTGTTATTATTAGATAAAAAATCCAAGTTCCATTGATTATATACTCAGGTGATCATCCAAACATGAAGACCATTCTCTAAAAATTTCACTAAAATTTTATATTTCAACATAATCGAATTTTTATCTACCCCTACATCCAGTGCCTTTTCAAGTAACATATTAAAGTACCTAAAACACTCTTAAAAACATGTTCACCTGATCTATTTTAAAACACCACCATTATATCTCTATGATGTGTTTCAATATATGATTTTTGTGGCTATGATCATTATTTAAATCTTCTAATTGTGTCATTACTACCATTGTAATATTTTTTCTATTATTTTCTTAATGGTTTCTCATCGCCACTACTTAGTATAAGCATTGAAAAAACTCACTTGTCAAAAATAACAAGTATATCACCCACTACATTTTATTATAATAAATAAATATTTATTAATAGATGTAATATGTTTCTCTTCGCATGTGAAAAGTAATCATGGCCACTCTTATAAAATAGCTCAACCATCTATGATCAAAACTAAATAACAAAACTAATTCCATATTATTTCCCTTAGTTTATAGTTTTTCACCCAGTTTTATTTATAGTAGATATTTTATGTTACCACATGGATCATAGAGGATTTTATAGTTTCATATAGTAACAGGAAAATCATTTTTATTTCCAATATAATGATATATTATAGTTTATATTGATATAGATTTCATTGATGAGAAATACATTTTTTTCATAGCTAAGTGTTTTTTTAAATTTAAATATGTCATGACACTCATTTTTTAGAGATTATATAATGAAAGAAAGGATACTATAGTTTATGATTGGGTAACATTGATGCAATGGGGAGCTTCAAGACATAAATTTATCGATTTGATTTGAGACCTCATGTGTTTGAAACTTCCACTTTGACCAATCTAGTTTCTAAAACAAATGATTCTGATAGGAATCCAAGTGTGGATATAGAAATAAAAAAGAGTTTTATTATTACTAGTAGAAATGAGGGATACAAAAATTACAGAGAACAATAGAAGTAAATAAAATAAGAAGAAGAAAATGTAGAATAGGAAGAAGAATTAACCTGGAGATGCTATAATTTGGGCCAAGTCCTAACCCTCAATACGACATCAACAAAAATCCAACCCAAAAAAAACTTCTACATCACCTATTACCCCCTACCCCTATTTTTTATTCTCAACTGCTATTAAAACCCCCAAAAACTATATATAATAAAGATAAAACTACCCCTAAAAGTTAATTCCCCAATAATAACCTAGAATTATATACCCTTGTGCAGTTATCCCATTTTAATCCCACATTAGAGTTTTCTAGCTCACCCCCATCCTATGCTGTAGTAGTAGCCAGCTTCCCTGAATCCTTATATCCAAAGTTTCTATCAGAACCACAATCCATTTTTTTAGTTTCAAGACTATAAATACCAACTTGTTGGCATGGAAAATATGATTAATAAATAATACATTTCTTACCTTAAAAGGTAGAAAATCCAATCAACCATATAAAATATGATAAAAATGATTTTTTTATTGATGCAAAAAATGTTATTCTATTCTGGGTTGAGGTTCTTAACTATTATTTTTTGATTATTTTTTTCTGTATTGATATTTTTATATAGGAAAATAAATGTATCCTTTTGGGTATCTTCCATGTACATAAGAGTAACAAGATCCATTTACTCATCAATTTGTTTCCATTTGAAATTAATAAAGTCAATATCCATGATGTTTGAATTGAAATGTCCTTTTTCTTATCCTTTTTTTGATCATGAAGAAACCACTAGAATATAATATGGAATGCTTGGATTAGAAATTTTTTAGGTAACAAAAACCTATATTTGGGGACCTATAGTGAGTTTTTTCATGATCTAATCATGTCATCATTAATTACATGTCATTATCATTCAATGTACAACTCCACTGTACATGATATTCCAACTCATAATAGATTTTACTTTTATTTTTTATCTCTTTTTTACTGAAAAGACCTATTTAATATTCCTATTTTCTATAATCTTATTTCTATAACCAGATTCCCTATTAAAAATCTTAGTTTAATTTTTATATTAATAAGTGGATTTATATAACTCTTTTTGATTGTTGTGAAGTGGAAAAACATCTTAAGGATCTATCAATTTCTAATACAATTAAAACTATTACATTTTTTATCAACCATATACTTGAACATATCTATTCATAGATTATTAGGTATAGGTTTGTAGACTATGATATGTCCATCTAGATACTAACATGTTTTAGATTCATTATGTCCAAGATGTGGTATTTATTCAAGGTGGGATTGCCTTAATATGAACTAAAATGATTGATTATCCTAAAAGGGATCTCATACCTCCTTCATGCATGTTTCTTATTTGTAATCTTTGACATAAATGAATTCTATTTAGTGATGATCTAAATACTACCATCTTTCAATTTACACCCATTCATTCACTGGGTTATAATTCTATTAAATATACCTATTATTTATTTTTTGAATCTCATTTTCACAATCTACTTAGAATAATATGATAGATATTTAACTATGTGTTTCTTTTTAAAAATGGATAAAAAATTCTTATAAGATGTGATTTTTATTTTTAAATCTGTAAAAATATCAGGAATTTACTTCTATTTGAAATACTATCCAATTTTTATTACATTTGGAATGCAAGGAATGGGTTATAGTTTAATAACAATGATGCATCACTCAATACTTGTATTGTATGATTACATAAGGATGTGAACATATATGCATGTCTTTAAAAGAAATCCATCAATGAAAATATCTATGATATGATGATAAATTTCACTTTATGTGTTCATGGGATTATCAATAAGATGAAATGTTTTTTAAAAAATAATACAATCACCATCTATTATTTTTAAATACTTTTTTTATAATTATTATAACCTTTTTTATTATTGTTTTCAAATGAATCATTGATCATATCAACTAATAGTGGTTTTTTGTCTCTAACTCAATAGTATGTTAATTTGATTACTACACGGAGGATCATGATGCCACCAAAAAAAGGTTCAGCTGCCAAGTCCCCTTACTCATGCACTATCAATGCCATCTATGATTTTATGCTTGAAGATATCATCCACCTTTTTGAGATTGTTGGGAAATGTATCCAGTATTGGATTGATGAGTATAAAATATTGAAGGTAAATAAGGGGGGATGTTTCTAATAGATTGTTTTCTATTAATTATTAAAAAACAGTTTTTTATTTTCTATATATTTTTTTTTATTTTAAAATAAATTTCTTTGCTCATTTTTTTACCTGTTTCATGCAAGCCATAAATCCTCCCATGCGTGTCATTTTTTTGGTATTTATATCTATAATATTCAAAAAAATATATATTAAATTAACAAAAAATTTATATTCTCATATTAGATTTATGTATTTTATGCTAATATAGATTTATAATATGAATTTTCTTTATATTTTCATCTCATATTTTAATTTTTTAAACTATTCATTACTTTTACCTATATTATTAATATATATGTACATATTTTTTAATTTTTGATACATGTAGTTCAAAGTTACTAAAACTACATAATAGTCTTTTATGTTAGTTTTGAATATAATTTAAAAATGTTATAATCATTTCTTACATCTCATCATTAAAAATACTTATATATTTCTTTTTCCTGCTTGAGATTTTTTAGTCGATGTACATTCCATTCAATGTTTAACACCACCTGGTGTAAATAATTAAAATAATGGATATAAGAACACAATATTCATTCATACTGTATTAATGAAAAAATATTAATCAAACTCAAGTGTAGCCAAAACATGATGTTGCTTATTCTTTATAGCTAAATTTATAAACAACACAATCAAAATCAATTGTACTTGAAAAATACCTAGGTTTTCTCATGTTCATACATAGTCATCCATCCCAAAGTGTTCACATACTACATAATTGTTTTATTTCTTTTTTATAAAGAATCCTGAAAAAAATCAATAAAATGAATCAACGTATTAATATAAATTATAATCATTTTGAATCAAAATAATTTTATTTCAATAATACCATACACCCATAACTCTTATAATTGGAAGTCATATCCTAGTACTATATAATTGGACAATCATTGAGGGATACTATACCCTCTAAATTTTTTATAACTCTACTAGTACAACCAGTATATAAGTCATGTTTATAAGCTATCTATAGTTCCCCTAATTCCATCAACTGTCTATCCATCACAACTTGTCCACTGGTAAAATTAAATCAATTCTACAACCAAAATATAAAATTATATAAAATAATTATAATGTGAATTTTAATGTAAAAAATTTTATTACTTATATATTATCTAATTTATTACCCTTGATTTTATCACTGGTGTGTCTCTAGGATATTGGATTCACCAGAATGATATCTCTATATTTTTCAAGCATCCCCATAAAACTTTTATATTCTCTACCATGGTTCCCAATTATTTAGTTTTCCTTATTATACTCAACCATTACTTGTATTTGACTATTCCATACATCACACATTCAAGTATTCCCATTTCACCTAATTATAGATATAACTATTAAAGGTAAAAGAAAAATATAAAATTAATACCAATTACAATTTAAATAAAAACATTTTGAAAAAATTTAATATAGTTGTAAAAAAATACTCGATATAGGCTGATTAATGGGCTTTGATGGATCAATAGGCAATGGAGGATTGGTAACATGTAAAGGGTCAGTGGGGTCCAATGTATTCTTGGGACGATTAGTATTATTTAGATAATGAAAAGGATCTATAGTATAAGTAGAAGGAGTATGAGCATAAAATCCCATGGATATAGGATAAATAGGAAATATAGGTGACACAGAAGTGGATGGAAAAAGATAATAGAGGTGGGGAACCATCATCACATATAGAAAAGGTATATGAGAAACATAACTTGATTGGAATGGAGGTGAAAACATATGTAGTCTAAAGAACCATGGTTCCTTGATAAAAAATATGGGATGAGAAAGTGGGGAAAAAGGAATATGCAGTAAGGGGCATGGGTGTAATCAAGTATGGAAGGTTCTCTGAGTACATATACTACTTCCCCCTCGGTCGGTCATGCTGATCACCACTGTCACTAATATGATTAGAGAACAATTGTCTCATTGATGGTGGTTCTCGATTGAAATTTAAAAATGAATAATAAAATGTATTTTTTTGTAATATAATTGATATATTAATTTAAAATACTATACTCATATCAGGAACCGAAGGACATAGTCCCAAATATCATATTTAATGATACTTATCAAATTATCTTTTCATATACACCTATTCAATATTTATCATATTCTTCATAGGAAAATAAAATTTACATTTTATTAGAAATAAAATACTAATGATAAAGCTAAACAATTCATAATAGATGACATAACATAATTAAGATATACTAATCAGTAAGACAAATGAGGAATACGAGTTGACATAACACAATCACGACATACTAATTAGAAATAAAAACAAGGAATAAGAGGTGGAATAACATAATAAAGGAATAATAATTAGCATGCTAAGCATGGAACAAGAGTTTACAAAACCTAATAAAGGTATACTTATTTTTATGTAAAGAAAGGCATAATATGTGGAATAAAATAATCAAGAAATACTATTTTGTAAGTAGTATTTATCAAATTTAATTTTTTGTTTGAATATTATGTTCATATAAAACACTTTATCAAAACATAGTTATATAGAAGTTATAAAATTAAAAGTTTTATTTGAAACCCACCTCATACCCAAAACCTAGTCAAAGTAAACACATTGATAATTAATGAAATCAAATTTTAATTTTTAAAATAGTCCCATACTAATAAATTTATTACACACATACTATTAATATTTAAAAAATCACAATTTAGTTTAAGTTTAATTTTTGAATCAACACTTTATAAAACAAATTAAACAAGTATTTGTAAAGTATTGTTTGGCATAAAACCAATTCTGTAATTAACACATACATATTCATTATCATATAAGAAAATTTATTACTAGTTCAAGAATATATCATTTCATTTGTGACTATAATAATTTGGCAGTCACTTTATATCTCAAATAATCATAAACAATATTTATATTTATCACAAATAGTCAAGGGTGAGATAAATAAATATAAATAAAAAATATAATTTTCATTCTATAAAACAAACATTCACTTCAATATGATTTGAAAATAATTGAATTAATTTTAAAAAAAATTAACACCTACCATACATTGTAAAATAATAACATCCATTTCAAAAAATTATTCTCTAACAATTCAATTTTATACAAACAACTCAATTAACATCTAATGTGCATAAAAAACAACATAACTCATTTAATCCATCCTTTTAAAGCTCTCAACATTTTAACCATTTTAAACATCATCTATATTACAATATGCTCATCGAAGGAATAAAAAAATCTAACAACATGTTCAATTCAAATTTCATATTGATTTTATCATGCCTTTAAAAAATATATTCACATCACGCTTATAAGGATCCTAACAAAAAATTAGAGATAAAAAAACACACATACCAAGATATAAAATTTTCAAATCACAATGTTAACATTCCATTTAAATATTACAATTTATGAACCTAATAAATACATTATTCACTTATACCATGTTTTTAACAAAAATAATCACTTAGCCATACATCATCATGATTATGAAAACAAATTAAAATGTATCAATATAAGTTAAAATTTTAACAAAAGCCATAATATTTCATTATACCTCTTCCTCATACTCCATTTTCCATTTAGTCACACTTATTAAGAAATATCATTCATCCATCAAACTTATTATAATAATTATTAACAAAATAAAATTATGGTTAATAAATATTTAAATAGTAAAAAAATATCATCATTTTCAACTTAAATTAATTTCATATAATATCTTTACAATTACCAACATTCCTATTCAAACATTCCACACCACATTAGATTGAAATTAATTATTCTAAATTTTTGATCACTAATTAATTAAAACAACACTATTAATTGAATAAATAATAACACCTAATAAATTTTCAAAACAATCAATTACTTTAATGAATAATTCTATAACCCCATAATATATATCACATAAAAATAATTTTCCATTGGATTTGGTTAGATCTAATGAGTAACTAAGAATAAAAAAATACATGAACTACTATCATATTTGTCACACATCAACCATGAATTCCTATATTATTTTATTTATTTTATAATCAACCTTGTTTCTCTACCCTCCTTGTCATTTGCCATGAATTTTGGAGTTTTTGGGAATGTAGTACATGTCACATGGTTATCACACAGTTAGAAAAACTGTGTGGTGATCGTACGAAGAGCCTATAGTTTTTTAACAGAGATAACCACATGGTTGGTGCCTACTTTATTTAATAATGAGGCCTAATCCTAGGTTTTCCATACCATATTGTTGTAGGTTCATGGTTAGAACATGGTTTGGCCAACCATACGACCAAACCATGCATAGTTTCTAGCTCATTAAAAATGAAAGTTTAACTTTATACCCCTGACCAAATTAAACCCCTAAGGGGTCACTCCTCTCCCCCATTCAAACCCCCACAACCATGAACACACCCTCATTGAATCCTCCTCTTCCTTGTATTATTCCTTAGTGATTCTTCATGGTTTTCCTCCAATTCTTCACACTAAACTCTCCATATCTCAATCATTCATCCCATTCTTCCTCTTTTCATCTTGTTCTTACCCTACCATAGTCATGGAGACCAAGGGTTCCATGTGGATGGATTTTTATTTGTGGATTTTGTGGTTTTAAGGTTTTTGTGGCTTCTCCTTGGCCTCTTAAGGCTATTTGGACCTCTTTTGTGGTGGATTAACAATGTGTTTTGAAAAGTAGTAATAAGAATATTCTCTTTAAGTTTTATCAATTGCACAATAGATTTTCCCTTATTTTAAAGAGTAAAGCCTATTTTGTAAATCCATTTCTACTAAATGTTTGTTTAAATTCCGGATTGGATCTTTGAATTTTATATTTGGATTTATAAAGGGTGTTTTGGTTTTGGAAGGGTGTTTTGTGACTTTGTTTTATAAGGATGTCTCATAATGCCTATTTGGAACTTTCTAAAATGGTTTCTAAAATGAAAATCCACCTTTGAAACACACCTCATGTATTATGAAAATGAATTTTTATTGATTCAATGTATGTGATGTCCCTAATGATGTAGATTGTGTATTTTTATATATATTCTTGATGAAAATAGAGATGTTTATTTTGAGGGAATTGGATATGAGGGTGTATATTATTTGTAAATCATATGATATGTATATGTATTTCTTTGAAATAATTATTTGAATCGTATCAATTTTCATTCATGAGTGACCATGAGTGTCTAAGTGGGAAGTCTAGGTACACATGATTCACTAGTTTAGAATCAATCTATGACTAATATCCTTGAGATATATTTTATTCTTATTATAATATATTCCCCTCGGTTAGGCTAGTAATGGAAACACTGGGTGTTAGGATTGGTTGTTGTTATTCATCATCGGTCTTATTTAATAGTTTTATAGAATTTTTATAGATTATCTCGATATCTTCTAAGTTCCCATGATATGATGTTTTCAAATTATTTATGTTGAATTATTTTTATTATAGAAATGTAAATGTTTCTTTATAAAGTAAAAAACCTTAGATCCTTTACCCACTTCTATAGAAAAAAATCATGTTTCCTTAAACTTATTTCCCTTATTAAAATCTTGGTTTCAAAAGTTTAATTTATCATTTATTTTCTTTTGAAAATAAAAACCTAATATATATATTGATATTTATTTTCAAACTATCATGGAATACTTTTAATTTTAAAGGGTATGTTTGGACTGATGGGTGGTTACTAATTGGCCTATATAACTCATGCTTATCTTTATTACAGGTTTCTTAGGTTTCACTGAGTTGTAGTGGATGATATTTGGGTATGGGATGATGACCAGTGAACATGTTTCACTTAACACATGAATATTTTAGTTTAGGATTTATTTATTTTGGTATCTTTTATGTATTAGCCTTTTAGGCTTTCCGCTATGCACTCTATTTTTATATCATTTCACTTATGTTGATTTGAATTGTGTTTTTTTTATTGTTGGTTTTGTTTGTCTTTATGACTCGAATTTAATTTTATTCCATGTTTGGTTTTTGTATCAATTTTTTTCCTTCTTATTTAATGATGTGACCATCCAACATCTAGAATGGTCACACTAGGTTTTTAGGTTGAAACCCCTTTCTTTATATTTATTCATCAGAAAAAATCATTCCCATTGGAACTATTTAATGACCTTGGTGCTTGTTTCCAATATGGGAGAACTGATAAATCTTCTTAGTTATGTCACAAGCTGGCTCAGGCACCCTATCCAAGGTGTGGCATATTTTGGTTCATGAAAAAATGGTATCAGATCCTAGGTTCTTGATTCACCCTTGATAATTTGGGATGTTTGATAAATTATAGGTAAGATAATAGGAATTCAAGTATTAATTCATAATTAGGTGCTTGATCAACACCTATTTTAGATGAAACATGAATTACTAGGGTAGTCTGAGATATGAATGACTCGAATTCGAGTAGAGTTCTCGATTGTTTTTGATTTTTTTGGTTATTATTTGATCATTTATGCATTTTTTAGAGTTTATAAGCTATTTTGAGATGATATACACGTTAGATTGAATTTTGGAATGAATTATGGGGGTTCATAGTTACCAAGAAAAATTTTAAAAACCATACACAGACCATGAAATCGACTCTGGATTCCCTGCCATGATCTTTTCATAGATGGCGCACCATATGAAAAAATGTGCAAAACTTTTATTTCCTTTGATTTTTTTATTTTCGATTCATTATGAGCTAGGTTTCCTTTTCTATTTCTTTATACCAGTTTAGGGTGATTTTGGATGTTTATTATGTATTTTAAATGATATTTTGGTTCGATTATATTTTATTTTTAAATAAAAGCCTTAGGTTGTTTTGAAAATTGTTTTGAATTTAAAAAATATTAGGTGATTTTATTAAATGTTTTATGAATTAAAATGAAATGGGGGGTTTTATAAAAGTTTTAATTTGATAAATAATTTTTTAAAAATTTATTATGACACTTTAAGTGTGTTTTTGTGAAATTTTATAAGAAATTATCCCCTATGATTTTGAAAAATGTGTGAATTGGAAGAAGTTTTAAGAATGAGTTAAGTGAAGTTTAACAAAAAGTTTTAAGGGACATTTGATGTTTTAAATTAAACAATTATTTTTAAAGTAATGGTTAAAATAATTTTCTAGGATAGCTAGAAAAAAGTGTTTTTAAATAATGATTTTATAGATAATTACTTAAAATAAATTTTCTAGGGAAAATCAGGTATTTTATTATATCTTTAATTTTTTATGGATGACTTTTAATTTGATGTTACTTTTTACTTCTTATAATTTAACTTTTATTTTTATGTTTGGTTTTGAGGTATTATGGGATTTAAAGGTTGTTAAAATGGTATTTTTAATTTGATTTATTAATTGGGTTTAGATTCATGGAATTTGAATTTATGGTGTGTTTTGTGTTTTTTTATTCTAGAGTACGCCCCCATCTAGTCCTAATGGATTCACAAGACATAGACATGGGTGTTTCACCACTAGTAGACCCTATAGTTGATCAAGATTCATCCAAATTGTTCCCTCTATCTTCCCTAACTAGAGAGTGTAGTGATCTTTCTCTTCTAGCCCAACCTTATTATTTCATTCAAGAGTTATAATATTCAATCCTATTAACTTCCTTAAGAAACCAAATTCTCAAAAGGTAGAGGAATGGTTACATGTTATCAAAGGTATCTTTATCCAACTTGATATTATTAAGCCTCATAAACTCAATTTCTCTACCTTCATGCTAGATGGTCCAAGATGGTAGTTGTGGTAGTCCACTCTCTCGAAAGAAACACTCAAGGACCTTTCCTATGAATGCTTTAAGGAACTATCCATCTAATAGTTCTTACCAAATGTATTGAAAGTACTGAAGGGAATTGGAATGTACTGCCCATAACAAGGTGATAGATTGATATTGGAGTATCTGTCTATTCACTGAGCTAGTTTCATACATTCTTGACCTATACATGGATGAAACTACAAATTATTGGTATTTTAAAAGGGAAATATGACCCGATCTTATATCATCAGTGTCTCCACTCAGCCTCAACACTTATAAATATGTGGAAAATTAGGATATGAGGATTGAAGTTGGCATAGAAGGGATTCCAGAATCAATTGACATTTCACCTATCCCTAGGACCAGTGGAAGAAACTATGATAAAGTATAAGGGAAGTGGTCCAAGTCTAGGAAGTCTAACCATGGAATCAAGTAACAACCTAGTTTCTTCACATTGGAATCTTCTGGGAACAAATCTTGGGTTTTCTACTAGTGTGAGAAGGTAGTGCTTAAGAATACTTCTTATCAAAAAGAACCTAAATCCTATCATATATATGTCTATCTAGGTCACCTATAAAGGTTATTTCAGGGAGTTTCTTGTAATAAGGGAAGATACAAACCTACACCTTTTCAAATTGCTAATCTTGATGATTATGAAACAACATTTTTAATTTCCTTTATGTATCATTTTTATCTCTAATGACGAGTTATTTTGGGAGGTTGAGTCTACTTATGGTTTCGTAGGGACCTGTTCTGAGTGGAAATGTATTATGGTAAATTCTAAAATTTCATGATGGTAGATTCTGAATTTTGTGTGCGATGTGTGGTAAATCTTGTGTCATACCTCACCTATTTTGAGTTCTTGGGTTTCATTGGGAATCGTGTTATCGTGTCAACTTTAAAGGTTATGGTGCAGTGAGAACTCATAATATGGTGGGAAGGATACTATAGAATAATATCTTTCAAAACTCAACAAGTATTTATCCAAGCCTCTTCTTTAAGTTAGGATTTCTAGTGGTTTGGTTAACTCTTTGATCCACACACAATCCGATACTATTTTTAGCCATTTAGATAGCTTTTAATCATAAATTATGTTATGGATACTCTTTGAGATATAGAGTGTTCCATAATAGGTTTCTTTTATTATAGTTGTGATCAGGTTGGGGAGATCCTTATTTTTAAGATCTCTTGTGACTGACTAAGAATAAGGAAGGACTTACCACTGATCACCAATGAGCATCCACTAGATCTAATGAATCTAAGAGGGAGAAGAGGTCTAGAAGGTCTCTTCAGGGAACCAAGGGATTGTACAAAATGAGGTAGAAGGAGATACATCTGAATGAATAAGATTCATCCAATAAAAGAACTTAAAACCTAGAATATTGCTAGTTTTACGTCGTGTAAATTTTATATAGTGTGTAATCTTCAAGTTTTCCAAAATTTACACCTTTCACTAAAAATTCAGTCACCTTGTAATTTATTTAAGATGATTTGTGAATTCCATTTACAAAACATGTAATCCTAATTGTTTCCCCCACTATCGATTTACAAGTCATGAACCAGTCAGCTACATAAGCCATGAACCACCTTTACACATCATGTAGTACATTTACACGGTATGTATTTCCTATAACAGCTCTATTGTAGCTCTAGCCTCCACCAAAAACTCCCAGAACCTCCCTAGAACACCTCCAAATACCAAAAATAGCAAAGTAATATACCATGAAGGCATAATAAATTACATCAGATACCTATCAAATGATTATCAACCTCAAGAATCAAAACTAATAATAGAAGGAAAAGGATCTAAACAACCACCCCATGAGATTCCTCTCAAGTATATCATCATAACTCAAACTCCACCACCAACCAAACATGACAAACCAAATGTCCACAAAAAATCTCAGACAACCTCATCACCACACAAACACATCACCACAATCATCCAAACACCATACAATCCAAACCAAAAACTACAATAAACAACTAACTACACCATATTGAATGCATGAATCAGGAAATTCCATCCTCCATGTCATGATACTATCCATTTTGGTCAAAATTGACTCACCCACATGGTTCTAATTGCATCAAGGTGCAATGCGTTTCGATTAGGAATTAGGTCCTCCCAATTTCACATGTCGAAACTTTATCACACATCAGGAAAACAACACATCTCATAAAGGGTCGATACCCAACATCACACAGAACATATCCAAGCACACAAATCAAGAAATCCTCTTTCCCATGTCAAGATATTATCCACTTTGGGCGACACTGACATGTACGCACATTTTTAATCACATCAAAGTATAACACATCCCGATTAAGGATTTTGTTTCCAATTATTTATATTCTTGAAGTTTCTAATCACACATCACACAAGGAAACATCACAAGAACAACCACACATTAAGAAAGAAGCACAGACAAGGTCACATGACTAACCGAGCACACCTCAAATGATCTTTGGCCTCTCTGGTACTACCAAATATACTACATGAAATTAGCCATTCCTAGATACTCTACCTCTCTAATAATGGATACTTCCATGACCACGCTATGGCCTGGGTACCTGATCATGAGGAACATCCCAAGGTTACTATTTTCCTACCACATCTACCCTATACGGAGCATAAGCCTGCTTCCTCTACTGCTGAAATGACCTTGCTAGAAACTATAGATCAAACTATCCACCATTAATAAGATGAGTGTAACACCCCAAGCTTCCACGGTATGTTTCCCTTTGAATAATACAATATATTGTGTTGTATGCAACTTCGAGTTCAAACACAGCTCAACTAATCAAACTAGACGTTATGAATAGTAATACCCACTTTTTGAAATTTTATAAATTTTATATTTCAAAATGGAATTCATTTTTGGATTGGGAATATTGAAATTAGATTACGGTGAATTTTTGGTAATTTTTCTGAAAACTTTTAATTTTTGATGAATAGTGAAAAACAACGTGTTATTGTTTAAAAATGAATTTTTATTTAAATAATTAATTATTTTATTTAAATTTATTTTAGGTCAAAATAGATACATAATACCTATATATGTTCAATGTAATTCATTGGAGTCATTTTATAATAATATTAGATATAAAAAATTTTATTGAACGTTTTACCGTCTTTTACCCACCTCCTAGGAGCATTTGCAAACTTGCATAAAACTTCATTTTACCGCTTCTGTGAGTTGAATTTAAAAAATCCAAGAGACACGATTGATATCAGTAAGTAAAATATGGTTCAATAAGATGAAAATAATTTTTGGTGAATAGTAACTTTTAACTTTTATTTACCATGGTTAAAAGTAAATAAGGTAATTAAAGGTAAAAATGATATTATTATTAATGTAACACATGTCCTAATTCTATTTAATAAGTTTAATTTGACCAAAAACAACCTTAAGAATAAAATATGATCCTTTAGGTCCACTTTTATTAGATTAGGACATTTATTATTATTTTATTTAAAGAAGAGTTAAAAGTGTCAACTTCAAGGTTTATTAACTAAAACATTTTTAATATAGGGTTATAAATAAGATAAATTCTACTATAAATATTAATTATAAAGGTAAAAATATTTCCTACATAATTATATTTTATTTATAATTTTTAGACATTAAATAATTAAGTTTATTTATGAGACAATAATGATGCAGTAATTAAATTTTAATGAAAGGTTAAAATAATTGATGTTATAAATATCCAAATAAATGTAATTTGAGACTTTTTATAAATTAAACTAATTTTATAGGTTGATATTATATGTTAGGATTGAATATATGAATTTATTTCTAATTAATCATGCTATTATGACTTTAAAAAAAATAAAATTGCAAATAGTGTCAAAATTGACATAAAAGAGTTTTTAAAACAAATATTCTATTATTAAATGATATAATATTCCTAAAAATATAAGGTTCGAAAAAAGGGCTTAAATAATATTATATATGTCATTAATTAACCACTTTAGGTTCTCTTGGAAGTCATAGTAAGTTTATTAACCATATAATATAAAAATACAAAGAGACATGGTAAATGTCAAACTATTTAACTAAGAGTTAAATCTAAAAGATAAGGTTAATATGGTGACCTAAACCTGTCTAAAACATATTGGTTGAGAGGTTTTAGACCAATCCCCACATTAGACTCGAAATAAATCATTTTGGATCCATTAGAAACCGAAAATGATTTTATTATAAAATAATATTTCAATCTTTTCCTAAGGTGCCCCTCACCCCTCTTATAAAAGGGCACTCCCCCTTCTCTCAAATTCACACCTTCAAAGATATTTTTCTCAGCCAAAAACTACCCAAATATACTCTAAACTATTCTACCTTAATCATAGAGGCATTCCTTTGGTCATAAAGCCAACCTAAGGATCCCTTTTGATCAAATCAAAAGGAAAAACCCTTTAGAAGAGGTAAATATTTCATCACCTCTTTCAGGTTCTTTTCTTCTTCCACTTCCTCTTTCTTTGTTGTTTTCATTATAAAATAATAAATATAGAGTATTCTATATATTGTGATATTATTATACAAATGGTACAACCATATTCATTATTCTATCCATCATATGATGACAAAGTTACCATACGTGCGTACGTACGGCTTACCGTCTCCACATCGTGGTGAAGTTTGTTATTCTAACACTTCATTATTTGGATGGGTATAATAATGAGTATAACTGATGTAAATAATAAATATAACATGATAATTATTCTGTATATATTATATACTATCCAATTATATATGATTTTAATATCAAAAGAATGATATTGTCGCTCGTGCGTACGTACGGATTACCGTCTCCACGAACACGATGAGATTCATTTCCCTATCGTAACCATTCAAGAGTAATTTTAATTTGATCATTAAAAATAATGATTAAGAAATTAATATAATTATAGATATGAATCAAATAAATCCTATACATAACAAACATGACTTATGTAACAAAACATATAAGGGAAAACGAATCAGTTAACACCCGAAACGATGATAATACTAAAATATTATTAAAAAAGCAATATTAAAAGATCATATATGATATCATATTTATGTATATGGTTATTTTATAATTTAATAAAAATTATTTAACTATTATAAAGGAGGTTAAATTACCCTCGACCATGGAAAAGTACAAGGTAAGGGTTAATTCTACAATCTCTTTACTTATCCGAGGTTGTTAATACGTAAGTATCTACTGGGGCCTCTTTATCATCCACATATGTGTTTCTTAAAAATGTTTTTCAATTTTTTTTACTATTTACTAGACTATGGGTTAAAGTAATTTATACCCTTGGTTGAATTTTTATAACATGTCTTGAAAGGAATATTTTTGTCATTTTCCAAACAAGGTACTTTATGACCTTTTCGACAAAATTAAGGTAAAAATGTCTTTTTTTAACTTATACAGTGGGTGTGGCTATTTTCCTTTGTTAAAACATCATCAAAGATTCCCTTACAAGATTATAAGAATATTTTCAAAATTAATTTTTTCTTTTATAATTATGTGACTTTGAAATGATTTCAAAAAATTAAAGATATATTTCTCTCAAATAGTTTTGATTTCATCTATGTCAACATACTTTGATGGATTTTACACTTGTTTGAATTTGATTCATTTTTATGCAAATATTCCATATTATATTGATGGTTTTATGATATTTTTGACTATGAATGTGTTATTTTTATACCATTCATGGTTTATGGTTAAATTATTAACATTTCGTATGCTATTTTTAATACGAATGTTTATGTTATGTTTCAACCTTTTCATATGAGGAATGCATTAGACTTAGTAAGTGACAGGTGGAGCCCGCTATAGCTCCTTGATGCATCGGTAGGTATCATGAGACAAACTAGTATCTTGGCATAAGGCCTTGAAAAATTATTATTTTTAGTCTTGGCACAAGGCCTTGACTATGTGGTTAAGAAGTCTAGCATTATGCATTCCATCATTATGAAATTGGCTATTGATATTGCATGTGATTATTTGAATAGTAGAATATCCATGTGAATAAGTAAATGGAATTATTTTGATTTATATTTTTCATATTATAATGAAGTTTAAGTTTAAAAGGCTTTTGTTTTAGTCTTATACATTTCCTTAAAATGTTTAATCTTATTTATGAAAGTTTTCGCTATATTGTTATCCTTACTGAGAATCTGAGATCACCCCTTTCTATGTTTTATTTTTCACAGGATGCGAAGAAGTATATTATGAATGACTTGCAAGGATAGTCTAAGGGATATGAGTGTGGCCTATGGATACAATTTTGTTTTAGTTTTTTATTTTATAATGTAATGTAAAACTTATGAATGTATCTAGTATTTCCAAGGCTACTAAACTGATCGGTCTTTTGGGACATTATTTCCTTGTATCATGCTAATGTTATGTAATAATGCACCAATTCTGGGTAACTAGGGTCAGGGCATTACAATGAGCCTCTAGAACCACCAGGAACCGATCTTGTTGATGACCATGGCCTCCATAGGTAAAAAAACTAGCTCAAATCATCGAAGAGTTTGGAAAGGAAGATACTGAGACTAATTCTTAGCGGGTTGAAACCTTAAAGGTTATGGAACTTAGGACCTACCACTGACAACTCTTATCTTTATGTAACCTTGATGGCTCCCTCTCATGGTAAACCTCCTTATGGGTGCATTCTCTTGATCACCTATGACTTCTTCTAAACCTCCAGATACATTTTGAATATAAAAGGAGTCACTGTATACTATATCAAAGGATGAATCACCTACTCAAGATGTCTTTCATGAGACTCATCATCTGTAAAATGATTTGGGAAAAAACACAGAAGGCCTTTGAACTTAATTACTAACTCTTACACTGATATAATCCCCCACTAAAGAGAAAGAAGCTCTTTCCTGTTCACTAATTTCATGGTCGATGAAAGGAACTATTCCTATAAGTCTTTTTGAAAGTCATCCCATGAAACATCTTCCTCCTTCTGCTCTCCCAGATACAGTATCTACCACTAATGCACAAATACTCACATCTGACTGACTGCCAAAGGGACCCAATATTTTTTAAGGGCCTGAATAAAAATAAAAGCGATCCCAAGCTCCTCCAACTAGTTATCTTTCTCCACATCTAAAACACTACCCTCATAATTCCCCAAAGCCTGTCACTGGAAAGTGCACAATTCCCTCTGGAAATCCTCATCCTCCTCTACCAGATCAACCCTATGGTGATAAACTAGACCATCCTACTGAACCTCAACTACCTAATCCACATGCAGATAACAAACATGAGTTATAATTGAAAGGGAAAACAAATATTTCCTATGCCCAGTAATATGGAATTTTATTAAGATTCATTTTAATTAAATTTATTCATTTTAACCTTCCAAAAAAAACCTAATACAAATAAGAATACAAGTCATCATAATGGATGTACCTATCCCAGGACTCTACTCTACAAATAGGTCCACCTCATTTGGTCATTCAATAATATTAGAGTTCATGCACTGGATCACAGTGGCCCTAAAATCCTATGTCCTAGCCAGTCTCTCTAGCCTATGTCATGAAACAAGGTCAACTATCACTATTTTCATACCGACCCATGAAATCCTCACTATGCCTAACCCCAAAATCCATCCTATCTCTCAACCATCACCTTTGATACCACTCTTTCATGACCCCTCCCTCCAAATTTACCACAATTAGGGGAGGAGATAATGACTCCCAAGTCTCGCCACTAGTAGACCCTAGATTGGAAACTAGAACTGAGGGTATAAAAAATCATTAAATGAGAGGTATTACCCTCTACAATAATATATTATTGAGAGATAATATGGATCCTCTATAAAAAACTCTATTACATAATATAAAAATAAACTAAAACCATCCCACATGTATGTAAAAATTAAACTAATACAGATAAAAGTCTCCAAAGTAAATACCCAAAAGAAGAACTAAATCAACAACACAAAAACTATCCAAAGTTTGAGCTAGTAATGTCCAACATGGTCCACATAATCCTCCAAGAATATTGAAAATTAGTTTATATATAGAGGGTGAGCATACACATATACTTATTAGGAAAACCAAAATCTATCGTGAACATGTGAAAGAAGAATACTAATACACCTATGAGAAAACAAAAGAACCAATAGATCCTAAATAGGTATATGAACCAAAACCAACCTCACCAAGGAACACTCACTAAATAATGAAATCCAAGTATAGTAATATAATAAGAATCATATCAATAAAGGGTACCCTGCACTGATTTCCCACTAAGATGCCACTCCCACACCCCAATGATGTACATCCTAGGGATACAAAATCTTCCGTATAAAACATCATTACAAGAACTCCACATGATTCTAATAATCACATCATATATCACCCAAAGACACCTTGTCCCAAGAACCTCATGTGTTACTAACTATCACATAACTAGAGCAGTAGGGTATCATGAACATGTAGGAAATCAACATCATGTCCTCCTACCATTCACGAACCACACCATAGCACCCTATGTGACACTAACTATCACATATTAATAGATAAGCTTTTGAATTTTGGTTATCATAGACCATGAATTTCATCATCTCCTAGAAGAGGGAGTGGGTAAGAGTAGATAGTCATCCATCCATTCTCACCACCAGGATGTTGTGAAAAATACCCCCAAAACATATGGTTATCGACACTAGGTGCTTGACATGGGTGGAGAACATATAGAAAATCATAAGAATATAAAATTATATACATATGTCCACACAAAATACCAACCTATGGGTTCACAAACAAAAACTAACCAACTCACAACATTTCCACTTTTACTAAAACCTCTAAAAATGTAACACCACACAAGACACAAGACACAACTCACACCACCCAAAAATTCCATTATCCAACACATTAATTTCATTATTAAGCATCATCCACATTTAACCACACAACCCATCAATTATTTGTTCATTATCCATTTCTATCCCATTAACCAAACTAAACCCCAACCATTTAAATTTAACATCATCAAACAATTCCATTACTACTTGGGTATCTAGCACAAAGAAAACAAACCTAAAAAACAACTCATAATCCCCATCATACCATCAGCTCGCTATCCCATAAGCACAACCAAAAAAACCACCACCTCACCACCCCAAAAGCATGGCCAAATAACCACCACCTTACTGACCCAAAATCAGGAATAAAAAAACAACCCTTATTCCCCAAAATCACAGCCAAACATTAACCACCTCAACACCCCAAAAGCATGTCCAAACAACAACCACCTCACCACCCAAAATAATGGAAAAAACCCGCTGTAAACACCAAAAAAAGTCTGCAAATCCCAGAGGAAGTTTTGAAATGGAAAAGCGAAGTCATATTCGGAATCAGAGGCCCGGTCCGAAGGCCCGGGAAGAGGTGGGAGAAATAAAGGAGGGCTGGCGCGAAATATTTTTGTGCACGCAAAGCATCCCCGGGATTCGTGTAATCGAGCCGCTGGTGCGCGCAATTTTGTGCGCCCCGGTTCCACGCGGTGAGGCTTTGCGCGCCGACGGTTCCTGCTGCGGAAACTTCCGTGCGCCACCTGGATTCCACGCCAGCTGGGGCCTATAAATAGAAGGCGACCCCAGACGGTTTGGGGGTTGAGGAATTCAGATCGGCTCTCGGGCACCCAATTCGACTCCCCCCACGTGCAATATGACTTCCAGGTAATCCCCCTTTTCGCACAACTTTGCCCCGAGGTTCGCCTTTGCGCGCAACTCCACCGTCTTCGGTGAATTTGCCTGCTCCTCCCGTTGCTTCCCTTGTGTGCGATCGTTGTCCCTTGCACGAAATCCTCTTTTACGTGCGCAATACCTTGCGTGCAATCCCCTATCCGCACAATACTTTGGCCCTATTGCGCGCCATCCCGGTGTTTTGCGCGCAAGCCTTCCTTTTGCATGCAACACCCAGGACCCCTTTACCTTGACGCCCCTTGGCTGCCTTTCCACACCAGCACGTGATGTCTTCCCTATCGGGCATGCGCGCCATGCGTTGTTTTCCCGTATGGCCTTCCAGGCTTGTATGAAGTAACCTCAAGGTCCCTTGGGCGGTGTTTCCCGTTGCATTGCTTTGCCTTATGCTTCTCCGCATAGGCACGCTAACGGCTATTGCTTCTTCGCATAGCCACGCTAACGTGGACCCCCCAGTGGTTCACCCTGTGTTCCCCCTTCACCATGGCCTTGCCGATGCCTTCCCTCCCACAAGGGGTAGAGGGCATTGGGCATATAATCCCTAGGTGTGTGCAGCGAACCCACCTCGTCCAAGCTGTAAGACATTAAACTGCTAAGCACCTCGTCCTTAACACATGACGTTAAACTGTGGTCCGACCCCGTGCTTCGCACGCAGGGTCCCCCCATCTCAGACATTTTTTACACCTCTCGTCTCCACGGGAATGGACTCTTCCTCGCATGGAATGAGATACTCCTTGTCGAAGTGGCATTTGTCCATGGGGGAAGGGCTGCCTCAGAGCGTAATCCCCTAGCCTCTCTTGCGGAAGGTTGCACCCGTGCATCTCTGTACTTCCCCCCTGCCAAGGCCAGTGGAGTCCCTTTCCCACTATGCTTTGTCGCACCACGGGCCTCCACCCTGGAGTAAGCCCCGACACCCAGGGCCGCTAACCATGCGTAAGCCCTTGTTTCCTCTTTGGTCCGCTCAGCGCGTAAGCCCCATTCCGCTTCTCATGAATGCACGCTTCGCGACGTGATCGTCTGGTCCCTGCTGCCTCTTGTTTCCCACACCGAGCATGACTCATGTGGGATTAGAGAACGCATCGACCATGACATCCTCCTATGGGCCGCCTCAGTGCGTAAGCCCCATGCCAGCGAACTACATGGACTTTGATCTGTGCTAACGCATGGTATATAGGAAGCCTCCACGAGGTTCAAGCCCACCACCCGGTTGTTCCGACCTCTCCACATCGGTTCCCCGACCACCATGGGCCGCCTTAGAGCGTAAGCCCCATATCCACCATGGGATGACTTAGAGCATAAGCCCCATATCCACCATGGGTCGCCTTAGAGCGTAAGCCCCATATCCACCATGGGCCGCCTTAGAGCGTAAGCGCCATATCCACCTTGGGCCGCCTCGGAGCGTAAGCCCCATATCCACCATGGGCTGCCCTAGAGCGTAAGCCCCATATCCACCATGGGCCGCCCCAGAGCGTAAGCCCCCATATCCACCATTGGCCGCCTCAGAGCATAAGCCCCATATCCCTCGTCCCGCATGATGTTAAACTGTATGCCCTCGTCCCGCATGACGTTAAACTGTATCTCGTCCCGCATGACGCTAAACTGTATGCCATCGTCCCGCATGACGTTAAACTGTATTCCCCCTCTTGGGCCGTCTCAAAGCATAAGCCCCATGCCTCACTCCATCATCCATCCTGATCCTTACCTAGGCTGCCACATCCCGGTGAGATCATGCCACTCCACCCCACTCCATAGTATCTGGGAGGCTGCCCATGTGCTGGCCCCAACATTGGTGTTCCCCCTAGGGGGTCCTTCAATCTGATCCACTCTCAGTGTTTCGATCAGTCCGATCCGTCTCTGCAAGACGTTAAACTCACGGCATACCCCGTGTTAAACATGGGAAGCTGAGGAAAACATCAGATGGTACACATTCCTTGCGTTTGATGTGGGATGCCTCGGGCTTCCGCACCCTCGAGAAGCCCCATGATAAGGGTCAGAAGACAGACATGCCGATCCCCAACGTCAATACATGCCAACGACACCCCAACATGACTTTTCTCCTCACCGAAGGTTACTGCCCCGACAAGACCCCTTGGAGCGTCTTGACGGAAGCAGTGTAATTAACTGGAGTCCATGCAGATATGACACCGGGAATGAGCTTCACGAACCCGTCTTAAATCTATGAGGGAGACCCAGATTAGGTGACGAGCTCCGAGGAGGAATCCACGGAAGGAAGAAACAACATCCCATCATCCCGGTTTCGATCAAGGAGCAGACGTCCCTGAATAAGGAACGGATGCCACCCGCCTTTGGAAAACGGGAATGCGGGGCTGCGAGACGCGCGTCCTCCCATGCGTGATGGACACGCGCGCGCGCCCCGGTGTAAAAGCGTCGGAAACAAAAAATGGTGAACCCTACGTGAAGCTCTTCTCCTCAATATGGGGATAGGTAGCGTTCAGGATGTCGGAAGATCAGCATGTCACCAGGTCCGGGTACCTATCACCAGGATGTGAAACCCGCTAGGGGTTGAGGCAGTCCGGATGTTGTGCACTCCGTTCCGCGACGTCGTCAGCGTGGATCCCTCTCGCCGACCATGGAGGATGGAATGACACTGGGCTATTGGTTGTCGATTTTTTTTCCTGTTATTACTAATGGGTTCATCTCCCTGCTTCCAGGAATCAGATCACTGCATCCGTAGCTCGATTGCCACCTGCCCACCGATGCAGGGGCAAAGGCAGTACCGACGCGGCTACCCCGTGCGATCCCGTCTTTTCCACAGTCGCTCCAGCTCCGATTGCCGCGACTGTCGGGCGCTCACTCCCCCTCTTCCCGTCAGAAATCATCCAGCGAAGGGTGATCCACGACTTGGTTCGTAGGTACGACGAGGAAGGGATCATCCCCACTAGGGGTCTGGCTCGTTTGGATCTAGAGGCGGTTGCGCCCCACTATCGTCGCCGCCCCCGAGGGCCGCGCAGGGAGCCTCTGCTCCCCAATCCGACGTTCAACTGCTTCGGGAGCCTATCCCCAGAGCGCCTTGACACATCCGTCCCCTACGCCAATGAGGTGGGGGATGTCCTGGTCCGCCCAATCGGAGACCCGTACCAGGGGTTAAGGGCAAGAACCCCCGCTAGGCTGCGTCGATGTCATCACCCGGCTCCCCGGGCTGAGGACCAGGCAATCGTTGTGCCCGCACCACCGGCTTTAACCCATCTGACCCGACGCCAGCATCGGGCGCGAGCGGAAGAGAATTCCCGTCCTGGGGAACCAACCTCAGCAGCCACTGTGGCCCGAGCCACTGTGGATGCCTGCTACCAGATCCCCGCACACGTTGAGCAGGGTCAGTCACATCCCCGATTGGGGTCGAGGCCCCGACCACCCTACAGGCAGGTTGGGTCAACTTTCCTGGTCGCGGGCACAAACAATGGCCACCGTGGACCAATCTGCGGTAGTGCCACCCATCATGAAGGCTCATTCCGTGCCACTGATCTGGAAAGTCGAGGGCTTCTTCGCGACAACCACGCTCCGGGTATGACTCCTTACAGCGCCCACTGCACTGGGTATGAGGTCACTCCCCCTACCGCTGGCCGCGAGTATGGAGCAGTTGCGTATCCAGTTGCTCACTCACATGGAGGTCCTCCCCATGTCCCTTTTGACATCTGTCCCGATGCTTCCAGCACCCCAGCCTTCAGTCCCCTCTTCCCCAGCACTCTTGCGGCCAGGGGACTCCTTGAAGGAAATCATCCTTACCCTGAGGAGCCACCAAGGGGCAGGAAGGCGGGGCATCGTCGCCGTAGGAGGAATGTCAGGGGAGTTCGGACGGAAATCAGACCGGTCTGTTTCTCGGACTCTGAGGTGGAGTACGACTCGAAGGTGGAACCTTCCCCCCGACCTTCTGAGTCGAGGGCGGGAATGGGGACGTGGTGCGTCAGTCTCGTACTCCCCGAATGTGAGATCCATATGATTCCATCCTCCCTATGAAGCTACATCCAGGAGGACGAGGACTTGGCATACCCCCAGGGGTCAAACCTGCAGTTATCGCTGGCCTCCCCGGAAGCGCCTTCCACCTCAGTTAGGCAGTGTGGGGAACTTTTCTGGGGACCGACGGAAGAGTCGCAAGATGAAACACCCTCGGTGAGAACCGACACTGTGACAGGAGGCCCATTCGCTGGCCCATCCTATCGCGACGTGGCAGCCAGGGCACTGAAGCCCTTAGAGGACGACTCAGGGATCAGCGGCCAATCGACATGTTCGTCGCATTCCCCGCCGGCCAGCTCACCGGACCGGTGACCTGACTCGGTGCCATTGCTAGCTCTCCAGCCATTCTCAATTGAAGAGCAGGGGCAGCAAGGTCCAGACCCCGAACCAGAGTCATGGAGCTTCTGGACCGTCCTCGCAGCGGGCCACTTCCTCGAGAAGTTTTGGCCGGTTGCAGGGTTAAATTTTGATATGCCAGAGGCGCTCACCCCGAGAGAGTTTGAATGTTTCCACCAGAATCTTCAGTTGACTCACTCCCGTATTCTCCATCAGCTAGCACCTTATCCCAGGAGTCAAGCACATATCGAGGATATCGGTGAGCAGTGCCGTCGGGTCGACTTGGCAGGGCTCCCTGTGGTTCGGCACCCTGAGTCGCCGGGCCACCGCAGGGCCCTCCAGCAACAATGCGTTCAGAGTTTTCAAGTACTCCGCAAGGTTATTGAGGAAGCCACCACCCACGTGCACATCCGTGGATGGGGGTAGTACGCTGCCCTTCTTTTTTATGCGATCCGCCGACATCCCGATTCACCGGGCGGCCCTGAGGGAATGTCGCCAAAGGCAGTGGCGGTCAACATGGATGACCTTTCAGATGAGGGAAACGGTGTGGAGCTCCTCGATGGGGACTCACCCCCTGAGGACAAGACACCACTGGACCCGTCTGGGAGGATCACTCGCCACCAGAGGAGCCTCCTAGGTCTCCCCATGCCCACTGAGGCACTGACACTAAGCCGAAACATTGGGAAGGGTAAAGAGCATGTCGGGGCTGTCAAGCCTGCCAAACCATATACCTCGGTGTAGAAGGCAGAGGAAGACTTTTAGAAGGCCACGCTACGCCAGGATCTTGCTGAGAAAAATAGGCTGGTTGATGAGATCTTGGTCAAACGTATTGCAGAGCGGCGGCCTGACTATGGTAATCCCAGGTCAGGACAGCAGGGGTAGGAGCACCTACTCCTTACCGAGGTTCCCCCAGGAAACCGAAACCATGTCATGTTTGCTGACAGGGGAGAGGCCGGCGCCCATGGCAAGAGGGCGCGATACGTCTCACCGAACCCTCCCGAGCGGCGGAATCACCTGGGGGACCATGCTCGGTTTCCTCCCGCTGCCCCGAGAGTCGCTCCGCCAGCCGCCCCGCGAGCTGCTGAGCTTGACTACCAGATTGGAGAGCCTGACAATGCACTTGTGGTTAGAGATCCTCGTCAGGACAGGAATCCGTGTCTGGACGATCTGATGGAAGTACTCATCGCCCGCTTGGAGGCCCTGGAAACTCGGCAGGTGGCAATTCCACCGGACGGCAAGCCATACCCATCATGGGTGGATGATATGCCGGCCCCACCAGGATTTGGGAACCCCACTTTCACCCCCTTTAACGGGACAGGAGATCCTCCAAAACACCTGGCCGAATTCAACTCGAGGTGCGGGCCTATTTTGGGGACTCCGGCGCAGCAGGAAGCTTCCAAGCTTCGTTTCTTCATCCAGACACTGGAAGGACCATCCTTCGTCTGGTTCAGCCAGCTCCCTGTTGGATCTATGGATAGCTGGGAGGACCTTCGTCGGAAATTCCTCTACCAGTTTAGTTCCACAACCCGGAAGATGAACATTTCAGACCTCTTCAGGTGCAAATAGAGGCCCGATGAGCGGGTCACGGACTTCGTCGCCCGGTGGAAGGGGCTCACATACTCCCTTGACATGCCACTAACTCAGGAGAAATTACTGACGATGTGTGTAGGGAATGTCAAGGAAGAGCTGGTTCATTCTATGATCACTCAGAATTACCCTGGGGGGTTCCGGGATTTCTCGGACAAGGCTCAACGCCTCGAAGAAGCCCTGCAACAGGCCAATTAGGCACGCCCGCTGCCTCCTGTAATCCCTGCAAGGAGAGCCGTCAGGGCCGAGCCCGCTGCTGTATCCCAGATAGAGGCTCCCAAACAGCTGGATTTGCTACCAGTAAGGCCAGCTCAGCAGCCCCATAGGGGTCCACCCCCACGATCACAGCCTCTGGCCCAGCAGCGACCGCCTCAAAATCAGCATGCACCTCCGCGTAATGCGCCGCCGCTACCTAGGCGAGATAATCAGGATCTGCCTCCTCGGCATGCTCCTCTGGCCACTGGCCATGGTTAGCCTCTAAGAGCCCCCTTCCCAGACAGAAGGAATCAGACTTACTCATTTGATGAGGCCCAGGTCCCCGTCTATTTCCGTAGCGCCTTGGAGCAGAGGATCGTGAGGCTGCCTGAGTGCCGGAAGACAGAAGAGGCACGACTCACTGATCACCCTAACTACTGCCCTTATCACCGGATCCTGGGGCACACCATCTAGCGATGCTATGTGTTCAAGGACTGGCTCCAAGACCAGATTGACAACAACATAGTCAGGTTGGGCCCAGCTCCGGCACAGGTGGCAGGTGTCTTCGCGAGATCAGATGGCAGCAGCGGTAACAAGGATGAGTGGAAGAAGGTTTCCGACCGTGGGTCCCAGAAGTATAATGACTAGATGGTCTGCAGGATGGTTTCCCGTTCCCATGGCATCATCCGTACCCGCCTAAGTCAGCTAGAGCCCTCAGAATCTGCAAGCGCCGCTTTGGCATCGTCGTCCCAGCCTACTTCTTCCCAGAAGAGCAAGCGACGACGCAAGAAGAAAGTACATGCCCTGAAAGTTCCATCATCTTTCGCACGCTTGGCGATTTTATGCCCCCAGAGATGGGGATCCCTCCGAGACTCCGTCCGGTAGTGGATGAATCCTTGAGTGAAAGCCTGGGGTACGCTTCGGTTAACACAGTAGAGTTGGTAAATCTCTTTTTGGCTCTCGACGATGAGGAATGCCAGGTGGACTTCCCCAATGTCCCCAGCCGTCACCAATGTCGGTGGAGCCGTGGCTATGTGAATCGCCAGGGCACGACAGTCGTCACCTCTAGCTAGGCCGTGCACGCTACTGAGACCAGACAGTAGGCCCGATACAGAGATCAACGCACGCAGTCCCCTCAGCTGGTGTCAACAGGTCCGGCTCCACCACCGTTTGTGTTGCTGGATCAGGCGGGACCACCTCTTCCATGTCGCAGCCAGCCCTGCCCTGCCGCCGGCTGGCTACAGCCTTCCGGTCCTAACGCGGCAGCCACCTCCCGGGCTTCGACTAGTGAACAGCGAGACGTTCCTAGTACCAGTCAGTCGCCGGCCCCGCCGGCGGGGCCCATCATGCCTCCAATCGCAGAGCTACCTTCTGTAAGCAGAAGCTCGCATTTGGCTCGAAAGTATGATGTTTTGAAGCACCTAGCCAGAATTTAGGCAAGTCTTTCTATCCTTGAGGCCCTTCGCCTGTCGTCGGAAATGCACGAGGTGCTCGCCGGGGCTCTATGGAGCCCCCTCCAGTTTGAGATGGAGGTGGAGGCCGCAGAAACCTTTCACACTGAGGAAATTGAGGATGCCGAATGTTAGGCGGTCATCTCGTTTTCTGGTGAAGATGAAGACCCTCCCATACAGGGGCACATTCACCCACTATACGTCACCGGCCAGTTCAATGGCGTGGAAGTTCACCGCTGTCTTGTTGACACGGGTTCTGGGATTAGCCTTATCCCAAATTGGACGCTGCGGAAACTGGGGTTGTCTGAGGATGATTTAACTCCCTCCAACCTCAGGACCCAGGGGTATGACAGGACCAAGCAAACTCCACTTGGCAAGATTCGTTTGAAGACCCAGTTCGGCGGCCTGATTGCCAATACAAAATTCATGGTTGTCTCTCAGGACACTGCCTACAATGCATTGATGGTCAGGCCGTGGCTCCACCTTCATGCAGCGGTCCCTTCCTCATATCACCAGTGCCTCAAATACTCCCTTAAGGGTCGAGTGGGTGTGCTCCAAGGAGATGCGTCTCCTTTTGCCTCTTTTGAAGCCTGTTATCTGGACGCTGGCTACTACAAGAGCAAGGAAAAGTAGATCCTGGCAGGTGAGGTCGAGCCCTCCACTGTCGCGAGTGGTCCCTAGGTAGGATTGGATGATGCATATGTCTTCCCAATCCATCGGTTGGAGGCTAGGACCCCCGACATGGGACAATGCTTTGTTGTTTCGGGTACCAGTGGAAGGCATATTTCCGGGTCCAAGCGACAGCGGGAAATCAACTCGTACTCTTACACCAGCCAAGCTCAGGTGATCCCTGAGCCTTCTACCCTTGTATGATATCAGGATGTTGGGATCATGGCAACAGCAGTAAGTCATACGTGTCTGTTTTGCCGGGCCAGAATCGCTCGGCTCAAGCCAACGCGCCACCAATGATTTGATGTCATAAAGCGTGGCCCCTTGTGCCGAAGGCCAGATGGGATTGGATCAACCGCCTTTGTCTCCATGGTCTCCGTAGTGCATGGGTCCCCTGACGTGGCAACCTCTGCCACCCAAGCCGGCACCAACTTCCCATCAGGGTCTGGCAGCCCTGAAACGGCTCCCCCCGTGGATGACCCTTCCACAAGTGGAGATGAGGACATGGAAGATGTTCCTCCCGCCTTTGAGGAGGGCGTCCCTACAACGGTCGACGAGTTAGTGCAGGTGAACCTCGATAGCGAGGCGGACCCGAGACCCACACTGGTCAGCACCGCTATACCCCCCGAGGAACGACAATAGTACGTGGACTTCCTCAGATGACACCGTGATGTGTTCACCTGGAGTTATGATGAGATGCCGGGACTAGATCCCCAGGTAGCCGTCCACCGCCTTGGCCTTCCAGCAAACCATCGCGGGTTCAAGCAGCCTCCTAGAAAGATGCACCCCTATCACAGTGCCATGGTTGAGGCCAAAGTTGATAAGCTCATCAAGTCCAACTTCGTCAAAGAGGTCCAGTACCCCAGGTGGCTAGCCAACATAGTGCCGGTTAGGAAGAAGAACAGGAAGATCAGGGTCTTTATCGACTTCTATGATCTCAATCACCACTGTCTGAAGGATGACTTTACCCTTCCCATGACAGAGCTGTTGATCAATGCCACGACCGAGTTCCAAGCCCCTTCCTTCATGGATGGGTACTCCGGGTACAACCAGATCCGGATGGCCCCAGAGGATGAAGAGTTCACTATCTTTAGGGCCCCACAGGGTAATTTCTGCTACCAGGTTATGCCCTTCGGCCTGAAGAATGCAGGTTCCACCTATCAACGGGCCATGCACCGCATATTCAAGCCGATTCTCAGGATGCTGGTGGAGTGTTACGTGGATGATCTGGTGGTTAAATCTCGTCAACGCCAGGACCATCTCAAAGACCTTGAGAAAGTGTTCGACTTCCTCCGTTCTCACCACTTGAAGATGAACCCGTTGAAGTGTGCCTTCGGGGCCACCTCCGGAAAGTTTCTTGGCTTCATTGTTAGGTATCGAGGCATCGAGATCGACCCAGACAAGATCAAGGCCATCAGTCAGATGCCTCCCTTGAGTAATATTCGGGAGCTGAGAGGCCTTCAAGTCCACTTAGACTATATACGCCGTTTCATCGCGAATCTGGCCGGCAAGTGTAAGCCCTTTTCCTGGCTCATGAAGAAGGGCGCATCCTACGAATGTGACGAAGGGTGTCAGATCACTTTTGAGGAAATCAAGAAGTATCTGCTTCACCCTCTGGTCTTGATGCCACCCATTTTTGGAAAGTCGCTGGTCCTTTACGTGACCGCCCTGGAGCGATCCCTCGGAGCGCTTCTCGCCTAGAAGAACAACGAGGGAACATAGAATAGCCTCTACTACCTCAGCCGCATGCTCCTCGATGTAGAAATTAAATATTCCCCCATCGAGAAGAGCTGCCTGGCGCTCGTATTTTCCATGCAGAAATTGCGGCACTACTTGCAGCACCACGAGGTACAACTGGTCTCTCGGGTAGACCCGTTGAAATACATCCTGAACCAACCTATGTTGACCGGCCGATTGGCACACTGGGCGGTGATCCTCTAGTAGTTCGACATCAGGTTCGTACCTCAGAAGGCCGTCAAAGGGCAGGTGTTGGCAGACTTCTTAGCTGCCCACCCCACCTCTGCGGACCAGCCACTGGATCTGGACTTTCCTGATGAGGCAATCCTCTCAGTCGATCACGCCATCCCATGCTGGCAGATGCACTTTGACGGTGCCTCCCGGAGCCCCACCGGTAGAAGGCTCAACGATCCTGGGCTCAACAGAGTGGGCCTGGGTATCGTCTTCATCACCCTGGAGCAAGCTGTTTTTCCATATTCATTTCTGTTGTCAGAAGGCTGCACCAACAATGAGGTAGAGTATCATGCCCTCATTACTGGCCTCGAGTTGGCTCTCGAGATTGACGTACCCCATCTGTATATAAAGGGGGACTCTGAGCTAGTAATCAAGTAGGTCAATGGTGGCTATGCTGTCAGGAAGTCGAAACTCATGCCATTGCTGGAGTGCACCCTCCTTATAATAGCTAAGTCCCCCTCCCGGCCAGAGGTCGTTCACATTCCCCAGTCGCAGAACAGTCGATCAGATGCTTTGGCCAGCCTGGACGCATCACTTGCGGAGCCTGAACAGGATGACCTAATCATCCACGTGGCACACCGTAGAGTTATTGCTCCTGTTATCCCGGAGGGAGATCGTGGCCCACGAGTGAACCATCTCACTGCTGGTGCCCCTATGTCAGGGTCCCCGGGGGCTTCAGGCGCGGTAATCGGGATAGTTCCTGACTGGAGGATGCCCTTGGTTGAGTATCTCCATCACAACAATCTTCCACCGGACCGAGCCGAGTGAGAACGAATCCGACGCCGCGCGTTACAGTTAACCCTTCAGAGTGGTCACAGCCTTGAGCAGCTCCTTTACAGGCGTGGATTTGATAGTGTTCTCCTCCATTGTCTTCAAGGAGTCGAGATCCCACAGGTCATGCAAGAAGTGCACGCTAGTTCCTGTGGCGCTCACCAGGCCAGGTCGAAGTTGTCCCACCAGATTCGGAGGCTGGGATACTTCTGGCCCTCTATGATCTACGACTGCATTGAGTATGCCAAGATGTGTCATGCGTGCCAAGTTCATGCTAACTTTGTGCATCGGCCACCGGAGCCTCTCCATACTACCAAGTATTCTTGGCCCTTTGTAGTCTGGGGGTTGGATGTCGTGGGGCCTTACCCACCGGCGACGGCCCGCCAGTGCTGGTTCATCTTAACCGCTACGGATTTCTTCTCGAAGTGGGTGGAGGCAATCCCGCTCAGGGAAGTCAAGGCCTGTTCTATCGCTAACTTCGTGAGATCCAATATCATATATTGGTTTGGAGTACCTCATGCTATCCTCACGGATAACGTAACCAACTTCCGAGCAGCCGAGCTGAAGAAATTGTACGCCAAGTAAAACATTCGCTCTAACCATACCTCCCGCTATCATGCGTAGGCGAATGGACAGATCGAGGAATTTAACAAAACCCTCTCTAACATTCTACAAAAGATGGTTGGTTAGAACAAGAAAAGTTGATCGGACAAGCTCCCCAACACCCTCTGGGCTTATAGGACGACGACTCGTAACTCCACCCAGGTGACTCCGTATTCCCTGGTGTACGGAGCTGAGGCCATCCTGCCCATAGAGATCCAGTTTCCCTCATTACGCATGGCGGTCTACGACCAGAAAGCGCTGGATAGAGTTGCCGAAATCCATCTAGCCGAATTGGAAGCGCTGGACAAAAGTTGGCTTCACGCTTTACATAACTTGGAAAAGCATTAGAGCAGGATGGCTCGAGCTTTGAATAAGAAGGTTCACCTCCGCTCCTTCCTGCAAGGTGACCTGGTACTGGCTCTCAAAGTGCCAATGATCCCCGGTAGGAAACCACCAAAGTTGGAGCCTAAATTGGAGGGGCCTTTTATTTTCCATAAGGTCTATCCCAATGGCGCATATTCCCTGGCGACTATGGATGGTGATCGCATAACTCCTCCCACCAACACCAGGTTCCTCAAGCAGTACTTTGCCTAAGACTTTTCTAGGTCCAGCATGACCTTAAACTGTATGGTCCAGCACGACCCTAAACTGTACCCTGGTCCGAGTTCTAAGACCTAAAACTAAGATCTGTATTTCGTCCAGCATGACGCTAAACTGTCTTTCAAGAACTACGTACGTCTTTATTCTCATCCTAATGAGATACATAAAAACTCCCAAACATTTCATCTTGGGTCCAGCCCCAAAAGTGCCCAGGAGTGCCCAAGAGTGCCCAGGAGTACCCAGGAGCACCCAGGAGCGCCTAGGAGCGCCCAGGAGTGCCCAGACCTTCCATCTTTGGGTCCATCTCGAGGTCCGATAATGCATCGTTCCTAGATTGCCTTTGGTACCTTGACCACAGGATAATGTGGCGTGGTATGGTATTATTTCCTCATTCACGTCGGGTTTGCAATAGCTGCACCATACGCGCCCTGTTCTCAGGAGTATCCCTCCTATGTCGTGTTCCCCATGATATTGAAAGGCGTCGTCTAGGACTATGTGTGGCTTGATTCCCATCCTAATGAGATATGTAGGACCGCCTGAACACCTAGATTTCAGGTTTATCCCCATATCTTAGGAGATCCCACGATCCCCCGGTTGCCACGGTCTCTTGGCATGCCTTTCCTTTGGGAATCCGCCATCTTTTGGCCGCTCTCAAACTGAGGCCTTCGACCCTTTCCAGTGGTCTGCTAATGTGTTCAGAGTACTCTTGTCTAGGACCTGGAGTGTCAGATTCGACTTAGACAATTTTTCGTCCACTTGTCAAGCTTCGTGTTCCCCTTCATTCAGGCCCCACCATCCTTCACACCCAGAGGGACCCCCAAGAACGGCCTGGATACAACGCCTAAGGGCTCTCCTACCCTCACAGGACAACACCCCCGAGGGTTTTGGGGTGGCAAATTGATACAAATCCCATGTTTCGAATATGGTCAGCGGTTGATACTCATTTGTTTTACCCTACTTCTATGCTAACGTGACAAGATGCTGTGTTGCGAACATGGTCAGCAGTAATCCTCGGTCTTCACACCAGTTTTCTTGGGCCTTGAATGTTGGTTTCATGGTTCACACTGTGTTCCGCCCCCACCATGTCAAGGTGGAATCTTGACACTCCTTGTACTAACCCTCAGTACACCCCCGCACATCATACAGACCAAGATGCGTAACGGTGTCTCTTGGGGCTCCCACGATCTGAGCACTAGAGTATGTGCTTGGGTTTCTTCTCTATAGGTTTCGTGAAGCTTGACCCTCATCCCCATGGGGAACGAGGAGTCGCCCAGACATTGCGTTTCGGGCCCAGCATAGCTGGGAGCTAGCATCTCCTGCCCCTTCCTGATTGTTGAACCCTCGTAGGCCCCTTTGGCCCGAGGCTCCTCTCTCAGAACCACGCACGGTGATGGTATGGGATTACGCCCTCACCCGCATCAGGTATGCTGTATCGCATAGCGCGTGTTCCTGGCGGTCCAAACTTTACGACCTTAAACTGTGTTATCGGTCCAAACCTTACGACCTTAAACTGTGGTGTTGGTCCAAACCTTACGACCTTAAACTGTGCTGATGGTCCAAACCTTACGACCTTAAACTGTGCTGGCGGTCCAAACCTTACGACCTTAAACTGTGTTGTTGGTCCAAACCATATGACCTTAAACTGTGTTGTTGGTCCAAACCATATGACCTTAAACTGTGTTGTTGGTCCAAACCATATGACCTTAAACTGTGTTGATGGTCCAAACCATACGACCTTAAACTGTGCTGGAGGTCCAAACCTTACGACCTTAAACTGTGTTTTTGGTCCAAACCATAGGACCTTAAACTGTGCCGTTGCTCCAAACCATACGACCTTAAACTGTGTTGCTGGTCCAAACCATATGACCATAAACTGTGATGATATCATCCTGGCCGCACGATGAAAAATGGCACCACATTGTGATGACCTCCCCATGGGGGACATCACACCAGGTATTGGTCGATTACCATGCCGCTTGTCAACGCCTGCTATGGCTTTATTATTGTAGAGATTCTAGGAACTTATACCCTAGGTCAGTCACCCCACAAAAGAAAAACCATTTACCTTCAAGAACAAACAAGATATATCAAATACCGCTTCTTTTAGTGCGAGAGATAGACCCTCACGACTCCTTCGTCCTTTACGCAGGCACCATATCGTGCCGTGATGCCTTTCAAGAACTACGTATGGCTTGATTCTCATCCTTATGAGATACGTAGGAGCGCCTGAGAACTTCCCCATAGGCCCAGCCTAACCTTTTCTGGTCTGAGTTCTAAGACCTAAAACTAAGATCCTTTGCTTGGCTTTCTGCGACTCGGTCTCTCTTGTGGGATCGTATGGTGTGGTGCGGGATTATGTCCTCATTCAGGTCGGGTTACTCGCCGTGCCTGTCCCCAGATGAGATGTGTCCCCCATCCCACACGACGTTAAACTGTATTTCGTCCAGCATGATGTTAAACTGCCTTTCAAGAACTACGTGTGGCTTAATTCTCATCCTAATGAGATACGTAGGAATGCCCGGACATTTCGTCTTGGGTCCAGCCCCAAGGATTACCAAACCCCGTCCCTCCTTATTGTCGCCCCCTCGGCCTGACTTTGTGGGAAGTGGTGTAATCGTGAAATCCACCCCGAATAAGTTCGGGATGCCCCATCGTAGTAATGGGAAGCGGTAGTTCTCTCGCCAGAGAGGTCCTGCCTGAAAATTGGGACGACCCATGACCAGGTTGGTACGTCCGCCTGATGCGCCTCTGCCACGGTGGTGCAATTTCTGGAGTGTTGGACTCTGTTTGAACAAACCATCACTCCACCTTCCACGCTTTACGTGCCCCTTTATTCGGATCCTCATTCTCTTTCATGTTTGATGGGACCCCCTAACAGTACGGATGACAGACCTACGGTCCGCCTACTGTCCTGGGCCAATGTTCCGGAGGACTGGTCATGTTTGATGGGACCCCCTAATAGTATGGGTGACAGACTTTGGTCTGCCTGCTGCCAAAATATGGATGATAGACCTTTGGTCCGCCTATTGTAGCAACATGGATGACAGACCTATAGTCCGCCTGCTGTCCTGGGCCAATGTTCCGGGAAACTGACCGATGATATTTGAGTTAGGCCCCGTGTTGCGAACATGGTCAGCGGTCAGCCCTCATTTATTGTCCCCACTCCAGGCCAACACGATATGGATGCTGTGTTTCCGTCATGGTTGACAGTTATCCTCCATCGTCGCACCCCACAGTGTTCCGAATTCGGGTAGCGTGATTCACATTTTCTTTCCATCTCCCTATGTTTGGATGGATTTCAATGCCCCCGGCATTGCCCAGCTTGTGTGTCATAGCACATTGGGAAGGTGATATATCAATCAGTATGAGGACTTCTCCTCAGAAATCCAAGCCCAATTTCGGATGCCTGAGGCTTGGTCAATGCACCGTAGTTGGACGAGATGATGACCCGAGTATCCTTTGCTTCTCGCGTTGGGTGCGACCCACAAGAGATTAGTGATGGGTTGTTAGTCATTTTGGAATTATGGTTTAGAATATTAAACCAAGATAAATGGATTTGGCCATGTATTGGATTGAGATGGTGAGAGGTACAAGAAAGAGGTTCATGAGATGGCCAAAACAAAGCCCTTAAGGATCAGCGTGCTGAATCGACCTTTCCAGCGCTGCTACCCTTTGGATGGTAGCCTCCAGGACCACTTCTCACTCCTCGAAGACTCTCTCCTCATTAGCCTCTACAGAGCATAGCTCGCCAATCCTAGCTTGTGCCTGCACCCGCTCGGTTCGAAGTCCGGTCATCTGGTGACTCGCCTCCATCAGTTGTTCCTGCACGTCAGCTAGCTGGGCCGTCAGTTGTTCCACAAGCTCAGAGCATGTTTCGATGAAGGACTCCTTATCTGCCGCCTGCCCTTAGAGGTGCCAGACCTCCTGCTCCGCCCTCAGCAATGCTCGGGCGCTCGCCGATCTTTCCCGACACTGGGAAACGTCGGCACGCTGACTGCTCTCGTGTATCTTCTCGGCCATGTAATCACAGACCGTCAGATGAAGGCACTGAGCGTCAACCCCTCCGGCGCACAGGAAGCGTAGCCAGGTCTGGAGTGATCCCATCCGCCTTATCCAATCTGACTGGGGATGTCTGAGAAAGCGTCAGATACACTTCCACCCTTTTCGCCGTGTCATCCGGCTCTCCTCGGCTACCTATGAGTCTGAGTTATCTACCTCCTTAGGGTCATTGGGTTAGTATGTAGGGAAGGCAGCCAGCAGATCGACAACAGGATCTGCCCCACAGATGTCTTCGTGAGGAATAGGATCCTCGACGTCTGGGCGACCTTCCTCTCTCGCCCCAGCAGCGATGATGCCTCCGTCAGCCTCCGGACTCGCCTCAAGAACAGCACCGCTGATGTCCGCTGCCCCCTGCTCACCAGTTTCCAGGGTTGACTCAGTGTAGGGAGCATGTTCTGAATGAGGTGGTATGTCCGCCACTGGTCTGCTCACGGACGGACCGGGCTCTGCAGCCTGACGAGCCTCCAATGTTGAGATCACTGCGCAAGGAATACACTGATTAGTTGGGATCTTTTGATAAAAAGTTCCAGTAGTGAATCGTGATACTTATAGGAGTCTAGAGCATCGGTCTCCAATGTTCCTGCCGCTGTAGGAGCCGCCATGATGGGAGACCCCTCTGTGCTTGTTAGTTCAATGATGGGTGTCGGATCCCCATCATGTCCCACCGGTTCCTCTCCTCCATCCTCTGGTGGGGATGCCCGTCCAACACTCAACCGTTCCTGAGTAAGGCAGAGAGACGATTTAGAAATTGGAAAGAAGAATGGATGAAGAAGGAAAGTGAATGAAGAGACAAACCTCGAGTATCTCGGTTATGTCGAGATTAGAGCCAACAATCTCACCGCTCTCTCGGAGACTCCCCTGGTAGGTCTCCCCTTGCAACCCCTCATCTTCGGGTTCTCCTTCTTCTTTGTCTTCTCCTTCGCCTTCGTCTTCTCCGGTCTCCTCCCCCTCCGACTCCTCGTCGCTGTCGCCTTCTCCCGGTGACATCACTTCCGGATCATACTCCTGGTCGAGCATCACTTTCACTAGGAAAGGTGGCTCCACACGCTGACCCATTTGGCACGCGTATGTGTCCATGGACGTCAGGTAAGTATGCCGCCGATGGAAATTTACCCGGTCGGTAACTCGAACGAGCCTGACCTCTGGAAGCTGGATCCCATTTTGCATGATCTTCTTCCAGACGACTTCGACGCTCAGCGATTGCCGCAGGGTCATCCAGGCCGACCACAGTGCCGGGAAAATTGCATCTTGGGAAGGTTCGAGCAGGTATCTTATCTGCTTTCTGGGCAGTTCCCTGGCCGCCTCATGTGACCCCTCTATGGGCAACGAGGTCACGGTGGTGCTGCATGATGTTCCTGCTGCTGAAGTCCCGGCCTGCACAGGCCTTGCTACCTGAAACACCCCTGGTTCCCCTCTTCCGGCAGCCCCTTTCCTTCTCCCCCGTCGCCCGGTTTCCACGTGAGTAACCTCGAGTTTCCGGACTCACTTGCATAAAAGCCCCTCAGGGTACTCAATGGTCCAGTGTTCGGCATACTCGGTTGCTAAGCCAGCATCAACCCCGGTGGGAGGAAGAGTATGAATTCGCCAGAGCCAAAGGTGGTAAACATCAACCACATCTGGCATAGAATGCATGGATTCTTCTCCTTCCAGATAGCCATGAATACCTTATTTGGCATTCGTTGAAGGCACCCGAACTGCCTAGCAAATCGGGATGGAACGTAAGGCTCACAGATCACCTTCCCGTCGATCCGAGCCATGAGCACCCCACCTCGAATGCTCTAGAAATATTCCTGTTGTTCCATATATCCTTTCCCATTGTCCACCATCTGGCCGACCGAGGTGGGGAACGGGCTAAAGTGGAAGTTGGTATGGTTGCCGATGCGGATCCTCACACCCTCCTCATTGAGCTTCATCAGCGCCACCCCTGCGATGTTCAGCAAGGACGGTCGCAGGCCATTGCCCGGAGGATGGATGGCATTTGGGAAAGTGTACCAGCCGAGGTGAGCCGCCACCCAGCCATGGAAGATCTGGAAGGGGCCACATACTCTCCGAGGTGACCCCCCTCATGAGATGCGCCCCAGGATGGCATACAGCTTAGCCAGTACGGGGACACCCAAGTTGAACCGTTTGTTGGCGGCCATGGTGCCCACCATCACCAGTGTTGCTGGACGGACGCCCATCCTCGCGTCCCGCACCAGTAGGAGCCACCCGCTCAGGAAGGCGGCAATGAACCTGACATACTGAAAATTTGGGTCCCGGGCCTCGATGAAGCGATAGCCCCATGATTGGTATTGCCCCGCCTCCAGGGTCCTCCAGTATGACCCATCCCTGCTCCTCTGAGCCGCGGTTGGGCACCGTTTACCCCATCCCGGCATCTTGACGGATGGATCCTTCTCAAGAAATAGGCTGAACCAGCTCTTGTAGGCGATGTCCTTCAGGAAGTTCTTGACCCCCAGCCTCTCTTTGGCCAGCTCCAGCAGGTGCCACGTCAGCATAGGCGTCCGTGACCTGTCTTCCCAGGTGTTCTTCGGTGGAATGAACTCGTCGTATTGGTAACCCTCTAGTGGGATAACCCCGATGCAGTGAACATCCCAGAGGCTGATGACGACTTCCCCATGATGAAGGTGGAATGTATTGGTGTCAGTAGACCACCGGGTGAAGAGCTCCGGCCCGAGATCAGGTTGACGGTGGAAGTGGAACTGCGACGTCCATATCGCCTCGAACATGCCAATATACCGCAGTTCATCCCTGAACTGGTTGCAGGTATGGCGAACCCAGAATGCCTAGGCCCATTCACTGGTGAAGTTTCCCCCAGACCGCAGGTCCCAATCCTTCAGCCAGCCCTTCGCGTCATCCGTGACGCTCTGACAGAACGTGCTCGCGTAGAGGGCTGGAGAATTCTCTGTGACAGGCTCGTCCCCAGTAATGGTCCTGGTCCTCGGGTTCAGAACATATACGTCCATATGTCTAGTTTCCCTGGAAGTACGGCCGTTGTTGGTGATGTTATAGCAAGAAAGCTCGTCCTCCCGGGTCACCCATGACCGCGGTGTGTCCACCTCAAAGTCTGGCAGGGGCACCTCCTCCAGAATGCCAAAATTCCAGAGCGCGAGGTTTTCAGACAGCGAATACGTCTTCTGGGATGGGGTCAGCAGATTTAACAAGGTCAGATTGTTGGAAACGATCACCTTGTCACCATAAACCTCCTCGTTCGCCGCCATTTCGGTTCTATGAGCGGCGGATTCCCCCTCATCAATTCGGTTTGCGGCCATCTCAAATATTTGGGGAGTTGCATGAAACCAGGATGTAGTGTGCAGAATCGGAGAGTGATGCGCGAAATCTGAAGTGGCGGCGCGAAATCCTAGAGTTGAGCGCGCAATCGGCAGGCTAAGCACGGAAGATCCTGAGTAGGTACGCAAGGACGACCAAAATTCTGAAGGAATTCCGCGCTGCCAAAGCGTTTTTACGCGTAGCCGCGGGAGCAATTTCGTGCATGAGAGCTATAAGCCTATCACGCAGAAAAGATGTGGTATGGATCTGGGACCCATCGCCCCTTTTTATAGGCAAGGATAGGGTTCCAGGACGCGTAGAAAGTAAATTCCGCGCCGATCCGTCGTTTTGCTCGCCGCGTGGGTTGTTCGTGCGATAAACGCCTTGGACTGGCTCTACTTCGGCGTTTCCCTCGGAATCCGATCATTGCGACCTCTCGCTGATCCAATTCTGAGGGGGGGTATTTGTAGACACCGAAAAAAAGTCCACAACTCCCAGAGGAAGTTTCGAAATGGCAAAGCGAAGTCATATTTGGAATCAGAGGCCCGGTCCGGAGGCCCGAGAAGAGGTGCACGAAATAAAGGAGGGTTGGCGCGAAATACTATTGTGCATGAGAAGCATCCCTGGGATTCGCGTAATCGAGCCACTGGTGCGCGCAATTTTGCGCGCCCCGGTTCCGCGCGGTGAGGCTTTGCGCACCGACGGTTCCCACCGCGGAAACTTCCGTGCGCCCCCTAGATTCCGTGCCGGCTAGGGCCTATAAATAGAAGGCGACCCCGGACGGTTTGGGGGTTGAGGAATTTGGATCGGCTCTCGGGCGCGCAATTTGACTCCCCCCGCGCGCAATATGACTTCCAGGTAATCCCCCTTTTCACGCAACTTTGCACCGGGGTTCGCCTTTGCGCGTAACTCCACCGGCTTCAATGAATTTGCCTCCTCCTCCCATTTCTTCCCTTGCACGCGATCGTTGTCCCTTGCGCTCAATCCTCTTCTACGCGCGCAATACCTTGCACGCAATCCCCTATCTGCGCAATACTTTGTCCCTATTGCGCGCCATCCCGGTGTTTTGCACGCAAGACTTCCTTTTGCACGCAACACCCAGGACCCCTTTACCTTGACACCCCTTGGCTGCCTTTCCGTGCCGGCATGTGATGTCTTCCCTGCCGGGAATGTGCGCCAGACATTGTTTTCCCGTACGGCCTTCCAGGCTCGTACGAAGTAACCTCAAGGTCCCTTGGGCGGTGTTTCCCATTACGTTGCTTTGCCTTATGCTTCTCCGCATAGGCACGCTAACAGCTATTGCTTCTTCGCATAGCCACGCTAACGTGGACCCCCCAGTGGTTCACCCTGCAGCCCCCCTTCACCATGGCCTTTCCGATGCCTTCCCTCCCACAAGGGGTAGAGGGAATTGGGCATGTAAGCCCTAGGGGTGTGGAGAAAACCCACCTCGTCCAAGCTGCAGGACGTTAAACTGCTAAGAACCTCATCCTTAACACATGACATTAAACTGTGGTCCGACCCTGTGCTTCGCACGCAGGGTCCCCCCAGCTCGGACATTTTTTACGCCTCTCGTCTCCACAGGAATGGACTCTTCCTCGCATGGAATGAGATCCTCCTTATCAGAGTGGAGTTTGTCCACGGGGGAAGGGCTTCCTCAGAACGTAAGCCCCTAGCCTCTCTTGCGGAAGGTTGCACCCATGCATCTCTGTACTTCCCCCCTGCCAAGGTCAGTGGAGTCCCTTTCCCACTGTGCTTTGTCACACCATGGGCCTCCACCCTGGAGTAAGCCCCGGCACCCAGGGCCGCTTAACACGCGTAAGCCCCTGTTTCCTCTTTGGGCCGCTCAACGTGTAAGCCCCATTCCGCTTCTCACGGACGCACCCTTCGCGACATGATCGTCTGGTCCCTTCTGCCTCTTGCTTCCCACACCGAGCATGACTCACGTGGGCTTAGAGAGTGCATCAACCATGACATCCTCCTATGGGACGCCTCAGAGCGTAAGCCCCATGCCAGCGAACTACGTGGACTTTGATCCGTGCTAACACATGGTACGTAGGAAGCCTCCACGAGGTTCAAGCCCACCACCTGGTTGTTCCGACCTCTCCACGTCGGTTCCCCGACCACCATGGGCTGCCTTAGAGCGTAAGCCCCATATACACCATGGGCCACCTTAGAGCGTAATCCCCATATCCACCTTGGGCCGCCTCAGAGCGTAAGCGCCATATCCACCATGGGCCACCTTAGAGCGTAAGCCCCATATCCACCATGGGCCGCCTTAGAGCGTAAGCCCCATATCCACCATGGGCCGCTTGAGAGAATAATCCCCATATCCACCTTGGGCCGCCTCAGAGCGTAAGCCCCATATCCACCATGGGCCGGCCCAGAGCGTAAGCCCCACATCCACCATGGGCTGCCCCAGAGCGTAAGCCCCCATATCCACCAAGAGACGTCTCAGAGCATAAGCCCCATATCCCTCATCCTGCATGACGTTAAACTGTATGCCCTCGTCCCACATGACATTAAACTGCATCTCGTCCCGCCTGATGCTAAACTGTATGCCCTCATCCCGCATGACATTAAACTGTATTCCCCCTCTTGGGCCATCTCAGAGCATAAGCCCCATGCCTCACTCCATCATCCATCCTGATCCTTACCCGGGTCGCCACATCCCGGTGAGATCATTCCACTCCACCCCACTCCATAGTATCCAGGAGGCCACCCACGTGCTGGCCCCAACATCGGTGTTCCCCCTAGGGGGTCCTTCAATCTGATCCACTCTCAATGTTTCGATCAGTCCAATCCGTCTCTGCAAGACGTTAAACTCGCAGCATACCTCGTGTTAAACATGGGAAGCTGAGGAAAACCTCAGATGGTACACATTCCCCGCGTTCGATGTGGGATGCCTCGGGATTCCGCGCCCTCAAGAAGCCCCGTGATAAGGGTCAAAAGACATACATGCCGATCCCCAGTGTCAAGACATACCAACAACACCCCAACGTGACCTTTCTCCTCACCGAAGGTTGCTGCCCCGACAATACCCCTTGGAGCGTCTTGACGGAAGCAGCGTAATTAACTGGCATCCATGCAGATATGAAACTGGTAATGAGCTTCATGAACCTATCTTAAATCTATAAGGGAGACCCGGATTAGGTGACGAGCTCCGAGGAGGAATCCACGGAAGGAAGAACCAACATCCCATCATCCCGGTTTCGATCAAGGAGTAGACGTCCCTGAATAAGGAACGGATGCCGCCTGCCTTTGGAAAGCGGGAATGCGGGGCTGCGAGCCGCGCGTCCTCCCATGCGTGATGGACACGCGCGCGCACCCCAGTGTAAAAGTGTCAGAAACACCCGCCTCACCATTATAAAAGAACAACCATAAAACCATAAAACCCATATTCCCCAACTACACATCAACAACACATCACCTCCTCACAACACAACCACACACATAACACATTAAAAATCATTTTATAGATTTACAAAAGGGATTTTATCACATTTAAATTTATTTTAAGGGAATTATCACACAATCCATAATCTCAGGGAAACCATTTCATTAGAAAAATATAAGTGGTTATCTAATTTAAATTTTAGGGTGATATCAAAAATATCAAAGAAGACATAGTAGTCACACCACATATCATCCAGTGAAAAAAAATCCACCAATGACCACACATTTTTAGTGGGGAATGTAGCTCATACAATCACAATATCACAATAATATCAAATCTATAAAAGCATGAAAAAAATAGAACACATTACCCTTAATTTTAAATTAACCATTTAATTTATCTTGATTAATCTAGAACAACCAACTCCCATAAATAAAAAAATTAAACACCCCATGTTTGATATGAAATAAAGAGAAATAAGGGATTCCCTACCTCAAATAAGCTTTGTCAAATCGCTGCACACCGTAGGGTGAACAAGAAATGCCCACAAACTATAATAACACATGGGAAACCAAATATCAAACTACACCACACCCAAAGATCATAAAAACACATCCCAACTCACACAAAAAACCAAAACAACATCACTATAGTGAATCCCTAATAGAATAATAAGAGAAAATTAACCAAGAAGAAGGAAGTTATTACCACTGATCGCCAATGGGAATCTATTAGATCCAACAAATTTAAGTGAGAGGAAGAGTGATAGAAGGTATCCTCATGGGGGATAAGGATAATCCAAAATGATATAGTGTGAGGAGTGGATGAATGAATAATATTCAGATAAGAAAATAACTTAAAACTCAGAATCCCACTAGTTTCACGTCGTGTAAATTTTACACATCTTGTAATCCTTGGGTTTTCCAAAATTTCAACCTTTTAATGAAAATTAATATTCCTTATCATTTATTTAATAAACATCATGAATTCCATTTACATGATGTGTGATCCTCATAGTTTTTCCCTCTTTTGATTTAGAATCTGCGAACCAACCAACTACACAATCCATGAACCACCTTTACATGTCGCATAATACATTTACATGATGTGTATTTCCTACAAAAGCTTTGTTGTAGCTCCAAACTCTAGTGAAAACTCTCAGAACCTCCCCTGAAGACCTCTAAACACCAAAATTGTAAAAGTAATAGCTGGTAAGGCATGTGCTGTTACACAAATTTACAATAGTGGTGTGTGTCTATATTTAGATATATATATATATATATATATATATATATGTTTTTTTGTATTTACTTTGTTAATGAATATTATATGTTTTATAATATTTATATATAAAAATTACGATATATTTATATATATGTGTTATAAAGTTTCACTAAAGGAAGAACCATGATGTGGTGGTTTGGACAACATTATGGTCTGTGCTAGGATAGACTATAACATGGTGAATGTTTCTAGTTATGGTGTAGTGCATGGAAGCATGAACATTATATGATAATTCATGGTTCAATTACACTATCCCACTCTACAATATCATAACTAGTTTTATCATTATGTGATGATGATATGATGAGTTTGAACATCCATTTTTTTAAATATTAAAAAATAAATCATAATGATGAGTTATAAGTTACAAAGAGTTATAACTTATGAAATGTTTCATTTAATAATTGAACATTTATAATCCAATAATTCTCCTTGGATGGATATATAAAAGTACTCATAGTATGTGATTTGTGATATGTTTAAATATTAGATTCATGTTGTAATTCTCCTCAAACCAAAGCTCTCTCTCTCTTTCCCTATCTCTAAAAAAGGTTCTATAAAATTTTGAGGATGATAGGATCCTTCCCAAAAATTGGTAGATTAATTAAGACCATGGATACCCTAGGATGAAGGATCCCATTAACTATTTATCAGATATCACTATCAATCTCATTTGGAAGAGCATGGTAAGATTCAAGATCAACATAGAAAATGTATGACATTATTCATTTATTTATTTAGTCTAGCATGAATAGATGATCCCATGGTGTTAATTTGTTTTTTTAAATTTTATACTATGTTTGGATAAGTGTTATCCCCTAGAACACCTTTCAGTAGTATCAGATCAAAGGTTAATGAGTTAACTAATTCCTAGGAATTCTCATGCATGAATGCGTGATGAAGTGAAACTCTCTGATTATGAGCTCCATTGACGATGTAATGGGTTACATAGTCTAAGACTTAGGTTAATGTAGTGATATAATAAGTTCATATGGATGTCATATGGGATGAATTCATGCAAGGATTCTATATTCCACCACCTTTAGTGGTATCAGATATAATTTTATTTTATTTTTATTGGGTTTTTGAATGGATGAAGTAATTGAAAAAATGATAATTACAAAAACTATGGTGTGTTTATTTTGAAGGGGGTATGGTTGATGAGTATTTATTAAACATGACTTATTTTAAAGTGAAAAAAAATTGATATTATAAATTTCAGAAGACCATATCTTATTTTATGTGAAATGGTTATAGAAATGTATTTTAAAAACATAGTGTTATTTTTTGATATCACTATGATGTGGTCAACTGATCACTCTATCATGGTGATATCCACCACGAGGATAGACCACATTGTGGTACTTGTTGAGAAGACATGTCCTAAAAATGACTTGTCTCTATTAGAAACAGTCATAGTTTTATGAAATATGATTTCATAAGGCCACTATAATGTATTGAAGTCCACCATGCCATAGTCTACCTAAAATGGCATGTTTAAGTCAAAATGAATTATACCAAAAAAAGATTCCTTAAAATAGATTTATTCTAACCAAAATGGTCATGATTTTATCCTTAATAATAGTTTTGAATCAGGGTTATATCACAACATGGTTAACATAAAAAATGGATGTGGTGTGAATAATTTTAAATATAATTAATTTTTGTTAAAATTCTCAAATACCTCCACTCGCACTAGATCATGTTTTAGTGGATGTGATCTAGGTTTAAAGTGGATTTATGATGAATAATTTATAAAATAAGGTGAAGTATAAAAGTTTTTATATCTATTTATGATTTTTTCATAAAATAAAATATAAAATGGTTATATTGAAATTAATTATTTGGAAAATATGTGATGTAAACTGTTTACATGAAATATGAAATGTTTATATGATTATAGTTTTTTTCATAAATAGAACATATTTTAAATATGAAAGTGTTTATATTAAATTCAATGTAAATTAAGAATATAAAAGAATTTATATTAGAATAAATATGAAATATTCATATTTATTTATGTCATGGAATTTTTATAAGATAATTTCTAAATTATAAAATTTTTATAGATTGTTTTATTTATAAATTCCCCACAAATTGGTTATATCATATCTAAATTTTTGAATTATTCATTTATTTAGTTTAGTCCCAATATTAAACATAATTTTTTTTATATTATAAATTTATGTATTCTTTAGTTTAAATGGTTAAACTATTTCTTTAAATTATCATACATGCATTTACAAGGTTACATGTTATGCATGATGATCAATTTAGTTTTCTTCTACCTCGAATTTGGCTTGAATTAGGTTATGAGAATAAATTAAGTATTTAATTATAGTTTGTACATATTATGTGTCATAATTTTGATAGAATTGAAATCTCTATTGAGTAAATAAATATAGATAGAGTAATTTTGGGTAGAACAAATCACTGACCTAGGAGCTTAGGCTTTGTCTAGTAACGCGGGGGTTGACTAATTATCGCTCCATGAATACCCTTATATGGATTATTGATCTCATATGATTATAATAATTTACATAAAAGGGTTTCATGTACTATAGGAATGATTTGTATTTGGATATGTATAAATATAGATGGATTTTAATTTGGGTTAGTAACATAGGCTTTGAGTTGAGTAAAGAGTTACACATAAATATGGTTATAACATATTAATTTAGTGGAAGGAATAAATATTAAAAACTAAATCATTAGAATAATGAATAAATGTAGAAGAAATACATGATATAAGACAGTGAGATAGTAAATCCCCTTAAAATACTAAGTGTTAGATTCCTTCCAAAGTGACACTTGTCAAGACCTTAATCATCTAATTGGGTAGGTTATGCTAAAGAGGGGCGTCAATGGATTATATTGTGTAAGGAAAGTAAGTTATATGTGACCTTAATAGGATTAAGTGTAAATATTCGACATATAATTTAGGTTACACTTATCTGGGAAACCCTAATGTTTAGGATACCATAGGAATAATGTTGAGTTTATTTTTATGATGTATTGGGAAAGAAGTTGTACACTCAATTATCCAAGAGTCATATGTGATATTATTATTGTTTATACCCTAAAACATATGTATATGATACATATGAATAAATACATTGTACCTAACTATTAAGATAAGTGAATGCATGTTCCACCTCATAGGCAGAGTGCATGTATCTAACACATATGAATGAATTTTGGTGCTTGGATCTTCCCACATAGTTTCATTAGTTATAATCCAATATGAATGGATTAAATGAATTGAATGAATTGAATGAATTAAATGAATAAGTACAATGGGAACTAACATATTATAATACATTGAATATGGTTTATGTGTTCATTAAATAAAACACATTGAGGATAGCTATATAAAGGAATGAAATCCCTCCTGTTGTATACAATTAATTGTATGCGAGTCTCCTGATACTATCTTAATCCTAAGATATAGTTTATCTATCATGACCTTTCCTTGTTTAAACCCCTATAGGCTAGAAGAGGAAGTGAGAGTGACCCTCTAGGCCCCTCTCTAATGGGAGGTTAGAGACTAACACAAAAGGAATATATCATAAGAATGGGAGGCATAACCCTCTTAGACCATAGGAGAAAAGAATAGAACCACCAATCAACACCCAAAAATATCCATAGAGAGTAAATTAATACCCAAAACCCACGGTCATATACATGAGATACATTAATAAAAGTAAAATAGATATATGAAACAATGGAATCGATACTCTCAATCTCCCTCTCTAAATCCTTCTAAGATGCCCAAACAACAACTCCAAACTCTCATAGACTATGATACAAAAAACTTAGAAACCTTTTTAGGGTGAGTACTTGGGGATTACTTAGTAGGATCATATTTTTGTGAAATTATATATACATAAGAAATAAAATATTGAGATAGACATGCATGGAAACGTATAATAAATACACGAGTGTGGAGAATAAATAAGTAGAGTAATACTCATATACTATTCATTCTCATCAACATCACCTGATGATATCTTATCATATTATACCAATTATTTATCACAAGTGAGCATAATTTTTTTTAATTTACATGGATCTATAATAATAAAAGAGTAAGTATGGAATATATATTCAATAAAGAATAAACATTCCATATCAAAAATAATTCCATATTATCACAACTATAAAGTTATTAAAATAGCTTGTAAGGACCAAATATCAACTTGCACCCCATGTAGCCATATCATCACATCCTTGAACCCCGTGAAACTACATCATCACATATCTACACCACATATAGCCACATCATTACATCCTCACACCATGTGCAACCACATCATCAAATCCATGCACCCCATGAAACTACATTATTATATATCTTCACCCTGTGTAGCCACATAATCATTTGTTCAACTCGTGCTAAAATTTAACCCATTATATCCCAAAACAAGACATAAAATTAGATCAAAATCACTATAAACCAGCTAAAATTTATATAATTCAACTCTATGTATAGAATACATTAATTTATTATTAATTTTTAGTTATTCAATGTTTATATTCTCTTTTGAAATACCATCAATTACTTAAATTGGTATTCTAATTTAATATATCATTCATGCATTCGTCTAAATTTCCACGTAAATTTATTATTTCAATACAACCTTCCCAACATAATGTAGTAACACATGCTTAATTGATTCATCATAAGAATATTAATCTATACAGCTACATGCATTCACATCAATACATATCCCAATATATTATAAACATCACCATGTATCTATAACCAAAGTAAAATAATCATTTAACACCGTACCATGTATGAAAAATATATATAAATAAATATTAATAAATTTCTAAGCATCATCTCATGAAAAAATATTAATATTAAGATATTTGAAATCATACCAATTTCTATATTTTATAATCACATATCAGTTTAATTTTTAATTCGGTCTTCATCTTACTTCCCATTCAATTACATGATTTCAATCATATAATCCCTAATAATACGAGGCTACAAATCTGCATAATATAATAAAATTAATTTACCACAACAACATAAATATATCAATACATAATCAATAAACAGAAATATAATAATTAAATCCTATTTATTCAATCTTTTTATTCCACTCTAGATTATACATTGTTACCATCCTTTCATTTTTTTCCATTTTCACATATAATCAAACATTGCATTACCAATAAATAAATATAATTACATGCATGTATACAACAAAGGGCTTTAATACCAGGCATCAACCAATATGAAAAGCGTAATCAACTACTGGTAATAAAATAAAGGCTTAATAGATCCTGTTCATTCTTCCATTCCTTTATTTATTTAGGTATACCTTCCTCATATCTGATTTCAACATAATAACCATTTCATATGGGTCATAAAACCCCTAAATTTTAATTCAATCATGTGTAAAAATTTCACCATATAAAATGAATATAAAAATACCAATAAAATAAGAAACGAATCATAATAAAAGTGGTAGAGATAAATGCAAAGAAGAAAGCATATGATATCCCCTCCCCCAAAATAGATCCCAAAACACCAATCTTTAGAGAAGGGACTGTATTATTGAATAAAAGGAATGAAATGATAAACCCTTCCCCAAGACCAAACAAGGGCCCAAGAGAAGAGTAAAATTAATGAAATTAATTAATTAAATTGGAACCCCTCCCTCAGATGAAATCATCACCACTAACCCTAAGGAGAGAGTTAAAATTACCCCACCCCATGAGGTTAAGGTAGGTTAAATTAACATTTTTTTGGTGTCGTATAAGGAATATTATATTAGGTAATAAAATGGAATGTTTCAATTGAAAGAATGAGGAGGTTTCCTTACACTCATTTTGAAGGGATATTAAGAAAATAAAATGATGTTGAATCCAGTAATTTGAATATAAGATATGATTTTAAGTATTTAAGGATTTTAAAAGAGCTTATATAAGTGTTCTAATCATATCAATAATTATTTAATTCAAAAGATAAATAAGTATAGAAATCCCTTATCTATTACAATGAACTGCACTGGTAATAGAAGAGTGTGGGAGATGTTCACACTACCTAGAATTTGAAAGGAAATGTCAAGGTTGAGGCCTGAACTACTTGGAAACAGTCATAATTATCCTTTGGTCATCTCTGGTCATAGAACACTCAAAAATAAAAATAAAAATTGGAAAGAGGTAATGAGTAGTTAAAATATTAAATAGTGAAAATGTAGTGAATTTTACAAACCACCGAGAATATTAACTATATAGATACATCTATTATTAATTTAAAACCATTTAATAGATTATTAATGAATTATTAACAAATTAGGAGAAGGTGCCATATATTAATTCTCTATGAGAGGTGTACCCACAACAACACCTCACTTAGACACTATAACTCTTTATGTAACATCTAATTTATGCATGAAGCATTTGAAGAATAGGAAGATAATGAGAGAGAGAGAGAAAATAGTCTTCATATATAAAACAAAAAACACAACCATCCGATGTTTTATTAAAAACTCATAAATTCCCAATATTTCATTATAACAAAATAAGAGTAGAATAATATCATTAATTTCTATGTATTTATTTATGCATTTTATCCCAACTTTAAAAAATAAAATATTACCAGGTGTATATATATATTTATATTAATATTTCAACATTTATTTATTTAAACTTCCCTTAGTTTATTATTTTAAATTGTTTAAATCATAGTATTATTATTCAAAGATTTTAGACATTTATTTCCCCATGATTTTATCTTTAAAACCTCATACCCTCCTCAAAACTGAGTTTCATGTAAGTTATGGAAGAAGAAAATGTTTTTCTAGAAGAAACATATTACCTACATGATGGAAAAGTGGTTTCCAATTGGGTAGCTTTGATTTTACTCTTAATTATTATGGAAATGGGTCTCATGTAATGGAACTTCGATATTACCCTTAAATAGTGCAATAATTAAGGATCTATATAAGGGTACCTTAAATTTAACACTATGTATAAGGGGTTCATTTAAGGAAAATATGCCTCACCATTACATAGATCCGATTCACATAAGGGTAAGAATACTTACCCTTATTAAGTATCCCAACATACATTAAAATAGGGTGAATAAGCCTTACATTTATGTTAGAATCCAACACTTTTCTACATGTGAGAACTGGTATACCTTTATGTAGTGAATGGAAAACCAAGCTAAACCTTACACATGCAGATTTATACTTTTAAACAACCATTCAAATATTGGTCTACCTTGACATTCTAGGTGTACCTTGATGCAAGATTTAAAAATTCCACAATACCCTTATGTGAGGACAAACTAACTTTATATAGTAGTTCAAAAACCACCTTACACTTATAAAGAGAAGGAAAAAAGGATTCACATAAGGGTAAAAGGAATTACCTTTATGTAGGGATGAAATCCTACATGAGCGTGAAATAATTTTTAAAAATAATTAAATTTTTATTAAAAAAAATTATAAAAAATTAATAAAAGATAATTTGAGAACCCTCTTGAAACTTCCATGCCTCAGGAAATCACAAAGGGAGAGATTTAAAAATATATTCCCTTGCACAATATTCCTCTTAAATAATTATCATCCTATAGAATTTAAAACTAAACCTAAATAAGAAAAACCTAAAACTTAATATATAGGGAAAGATACCTCTCAAATAAGATCCTGTCTACTGATGGAAACTAAAACACATCCAAGAAAACATGTTTCAAAATGGGATCACATTTTAATAAAACATAAACCATAATCGTTTAAAAACTAATTTATTTTTTTTAGAAATAAATTCCTTTAAAAATTTTCAGAGTACAATGATTCAATTATAGTGAGGAAAAAATCCATTTCTTTAATAGATATCCATACACATCCCTTTATTTTAATTTAAAACCATAAGACTATTTCAAAAAATATATTAATATATATTTTTCTCTAATTAGTTTAAAAAATTTCATGATAAAAAAAACCTTTTAAAATTTCAAGGTTCTCTAATTATTTCTAGTAGGAAGAAAATTTTTAGAATTAATGCACGCCTTTTTTCCTTTATTTTTTAATATTTGGATTACTACTTACCATTTTCATAAGGATTTTTTTTCATTTTAATTCATAAAAATCATTATACACCCCACTCTTTAAAATAGATTTTAAATTAACTTCCAAAATCATTTTTGAGTTTTATAAAGAGTAGAGAAATCAACCTACAACACAAATCACTCCCAAACATTATCTACTGAAGGAAAAGGCTCACATAGTCTAAGATATCTCTATTGATGAAATCCCAAAAAAACTCAAAGGAGTAGAATATTATACCTAGTTTAGGAAAAACTATACCATCCTCACTCGAGTAGCTATGTCGTGTTATTCATCATTCCTAAGCCATTTTCAAGGAAATCAACAAGGTTAGCACAAATCAGATAAATTACACCGACCAACTAAATTCAGTAATCCAATTTAGAATCACAATAATGCTTGATATCTCAAAATACAGGGATGTATAATCTTAATACCAACAATAATGGATATCAATAATTAACAACATCAATTCACTTAAAGCATGAGTGATTTAAGCAATCATGACCCTGAATCAACTGGTCACCACCATTAATTTTCAACAACATCATCCTTTTATTTCTATTTTAATTCATTTGAACATGCTATAAGTAGGTTTTAACAAGAATCCGACCAATTCTAGAACAACTATAGTAACAATAAGAATCAAATAAATACACTCAAGAAGCATTATATCATCTCATTCAACATAAAAAACATTATTTAGAAAATAATTAAATATTAGATAACAAACAATCAACCAGTAGCTATAAAGTAAGAAAGATAGAGGTTATCAAACAAGCAATCAACGACTAACCACTACAACTTTCCATCACCTCAAGCCAAACATTGCTTCATTACCACATATATCTAGGCTAACCATTCCTTTAACATAATATCATACCATATCCTATCAAGGAAATCAAAAACATTCCATAATGATTGGATTTACATAGAATTATCTTTGGATGATTAATCAACATCCAAAAAACCAATCTTAGAGCATTAGGAAAACATTTCATAAATAATACATATTATTTTTAATGATTTCATAATTATCACACCTTTACATAATATAAATTCCACCACATAAATTCATTTATTAAAACTTGTCATGATTTAGACACTTCACATATTTAACACACGCCATTCTTTCATGGTTCACATTAAATCAAGCATGATATAATAAATCATGTATAAAATTAGAATCATGTTCAATACAACCACAAAATGAATTTAAATCATGTCACAACTTTTGAAACTTATCATAATTAACATGGAATTAAAACAATCAACATGTCACATAATTTATCATTCCTATATAAAAACAACCATTGAAAAATTTAGTCATGTTGTCAATAAGAAAAAATTTATGAATGTCACATTATCTTTTAATTTAAACCATGTATCATTAGACCCTTTTAAACACAATATATATACTTGGCATGCTTTACAAAATTTTATTAAGTTACTCATGATATGTAACAATAATTTTAAAATTATAGCATAATAATTAATTAAAGAAACTCATAATTATGATTCAAATTAAATTATAAAAACTCTATAATTTTATAATTCATCTTATCATATAAAATGAAATTTAATTTTAAGAAATGATATAATTTTTAACATGATGGGAAAAGTTTTATTTTTTAAAATCTGTCAAATTTAATCAATGGTTTATAAAAACATGCTTAAACTAGGAAGACTTTAAAAAATTTCCATTGTATAAAAATCTTATAGACATAATTTATTATTCTTGGAAACCTATAACCATTTATGTTTTATGTAATACTTTCAAATTATAACATGATAATAGATTTTCTAGTCATATGAAAAAGAAATTCAATATAAAACGGCTAAAAATTATTTTCCAATAATAAAATAATACTATCATATGACAACATGAATTTTTAATAACAATTTTAATTTCTAACATGCCCTTAACATCATATTAATTAACATGAATCAATTCTGAAAGCATGATTTTATCATGACATATTATGAAATAAAAAATAAACGACTCACCATTTCATGAGAATTAAGATAACATTTATTATTAACATGAATCAATACATCATAATTGAATGTAACATAATTATTAAGGGTGTATCATATCAATATAGTTTTGAAATAAAATAACACACAATGTAAAATCAACAGTCAAGATAAACTTGAATGCAACCTATGATAGTGATGTATGTATTCCATCCAATTTTTCTACTCTATAATCAGTGCATTATCACCGGAACATGCTTAGTTAGCTATCTTGGACCTTACATTAGATCACAAAGGGACATAAGACCATTTTATTAGACGGTATCCATTAACTTATGGTTATGGTGTCATTCACAAGGGACACTAAATTAATGTGTACTAGATAGTTCCAGGAATTCACCATAAATTAAGTTAAATAATACTATTTCCCTACTGAACCCATAAAATCCTATCTTGTTCCTATCTAGAAAAACTATCCTAACTCTCAACTAAAATATTTGATACAACTTTTTCATGACCCCCCACTAAAACCCCATTGGGTTGGCATAGGAGACTGGTGTGACCCTTAAGGCTTGCCTCTAGTAGGCCCTATGTTGGTGACTAGAACCAAGGGAATCTATCACAATAATGAGAGGAATTACCCTCTTAATTTCTAGGATAAAATAATAAAACCATCAATAAACACCCAAGAATATACATAGATATTTAAATTGATACCCAAAACCTAATGTCATTTACATGTTATACATTTATCAAAGTAAAATAAATACATGAAACAATAACAGTGATATTCTTAATCTCCCCCTCTGACTCCATCCATGCTACCTGAAAAATAGCTCAAATATCTCCTAGAATTTCCTAAAAAACACTTAGTAACCTATGAAAGGGTGAGCAATTGGGATTAATCCATAGGATCATCATTTTATGAAATTCTATATCCATAAGAAATACAATGTTGGGATAGACATGCGTGGAAAAATTTAAGCAAGACAATAATGTGGGAATAACTAATAAGTAGAGTAATACTCAAATACTATTCATTATTAATAACATCACTGAGAATATATTATCATATTATTCCAATGACTCATCATATGTGAGCATAAGAAATCTCAATTTCTAAGGATTTATAATAATAAAATATAAAGTCTAGAATATATCTTCAATAAAGAATAAAAACGACATTTCAAAAATACTGACATAACATCATAACCATAAAATCATTCATATAGGTAGGCAAGCCTAAATCTGCACCCCATGCAACTGCATCATCATATCCTTTCACATTGTGAAACCACATCATCACATTTCTACACCCCATGCAACCACCTCATCACATCCTCACACCTTGTGTAGCCACATCATCACATACCTACATCTCATGTAGCCACATCATCACATCCTTTCACCCTGTGATACCACATCATCACATATATGCACCCCGTGCAACTTAATCATCACATCCTTTTATCCTCTATAACCACATCATCAAATCCCTACACCCTATGTAACCACATCATCACTTCTTCTTCTAATGATAAACCTCAAGACATTATATCCCAAAACATGACATATCCTTAGATCACAATCCCCTCACATTTGCTAAAATTAATACAACTCAACACTAAGTATGGACTACATTAATTTATTGTTAATTCTAAATTATTCTTTGTATATATTCTATCTTGAAATAACTTATGTTATTTAAATTGGTATTATAATTTAATATATCATTACTATATTCATCTAACTTTCTTATTACATTTATTTCAACACCGTCTTCCTAACATCATATAGTAACACATGGTTAGTTGATTCAATATAAGAATATTGGTCTACACCGCAACATGTGTCCACATAAATATATATTCCAATATAATAAAAACATCACTATGTAAAAAAAATAATAAAAAAATTATCATCGAACATCTCACCATTTACATGATATATATATATATATATTCATTAATTTATAAGCAGTAACACATGAATAAATATTAATAGAAAGATATTATAAATTAGGTCACATTCTATATTTTGTAATATCATCTAGGTTTAATTTTTAATTCAGAATTCATATTACTTTACATTAAATCACATAATTTGAATAATGAAATCCTTAATACAATGAGGTTAAAAATGTGCATAAGATGATAACATTAATTTAATGCATCAACATACATATATCATTGTATAATCTATTAATTTAAATATAATAATGAAAATCACATTCATTCAATTTTTTTATTCCACTCTAGATTATACATTGTTACCATACTTACCTTATTTTCCATTTTCACATGTAATCTAACAATTATTTACTAACCATAGAAGACTAATACATAAATCCCAATAAAATAAGAAAGGAATCATAATAAAATAATTAGAGATAAATGAAAAGGAGAAAGTATAGAACACCCCCTTCCCCTAAACTCAAACCCACAACACTGAGCCTGATAGAAGAGATTGTATCATAGAATAAAAGAAATAAAATGATAAAACCTTCTCCTATACCAAGTAATGGACCTAGATAAGAGTAAAATTAATGAAGTTCATTAAGTAAATTGGAACCCCGACCCTGGATAAAATCATCACCATAAATCTCGAGGATAGAGTTTAACATCCCTCACTCTCTGAGGTTAAGGAAATATTGATTATCATTTTTTTAGAATAGTACATAGAATATTGTATTAGGGAATACAATGGTGTATTTCAATCGAGTGAATGAGGAGGTTTCACTATGATCCTTATGAAGGGATATCAAGAAAATCATATGATGATGAATCCAATAATTCGATACTAGGGTCCGATTCAAAGTATTTAAGGCTTTAAAAAGAGCTAATAGAAGTATTATTATCATATCAAGAATGATATTTTTCAAAAGATAAAGAAAACCAAAAATACTCTACCCACTGTAATGCACTACACTGGTATTAGAGGAGTGTTGAAGATGTTTTCACTGCTTGGAATTTGTAAGGAAATACTGAAGTTAAGGACCAAACTATGTAGAAGAACTCAAAATTCTCCTCAGGTCATATATAGTCATGAAACACTTGAATGAAATGTGAAAAGTTAAGAGAGGCAAGGAATCTGTTAAAAATATTAAATATTACAAGTGAAATGTACTTTATAAACCACCCAGAATATTAAATATATAGATACACCAATTCCTTATTTAAAACCATTTAATTGATTCCTAATGTGTTACAAAAAAAGGGGTGGTTTTTTATATTAATTTTCCATGTAGTGGTGTACTTACATCAATGCCTCACCTAGACACTATAACTCTTAAAGTTCCATCTAATTCATGCATGCAAAATTCAAAGAACTAGGAGAGAATGTGTGAGAGAGAAAACTGATTTGCATATATAAAAAAAACTACACAACCATCCAATTTTTTATTTAAAACTCATAAATTCTACCAATTCTATTACAAAAAATAATAATATTATAAGTCTCTCATTAATTACCATGTATTTATTTATGCGTTTCATCCCACCTATAAACATTTCAATATTACCAGGTTTATATATATATTTATTTTAATATTTCAACATTTATTTCTTTAAACTTCCATTTAGTTCATGATTTTTAATTATTTAAATTATAGTATTATTATTACATGATTTAATATATTTATTTTCCTATTATTTTAACATAAAAACCTCATTTCCCCTCTCAAAATCAAGTTGTAGGTGAGCTCTATAAGAATAAGAGGTTTTTTCTAGAATAAACCTATTACCCACATGTAGGAGAAGGGGCATATGTAAGGGTATATTTTCTTTTACCCTTAAGATGGAAGGGGGCTCACATAATAGTACTTTGATATTTACCATACACAATAGAAGAATTAAGGATCTATGTAAAGGTGCCTCAGAGTTACCCCTATGTAGTAGGGGTTTGTGTTGGGGAGAACTGACTTGCCTTTACATGGTGTTGGTTCATATAAGGGTACGAAGACTTACCCTTACACAAGGACCCAACATTCATTCACATAGTTGTAAGAATACTTACATTTATTCAAGAATCCAATGATTAACTATACATTATATTTGGTCTACCTTTATATAGTGAATGAAAATACAAGATGACCTTTACACAACCATTAAAATATCAAGTTACCTTGAGATGAATCCAAAAATACCTTAATGCGGGATTTAGAAATTCTATAGTACTCTTATGTGATTATAGACTACCATTACATAGTATTTCAAAAAATATATCTAACCCTTACAAAAATAAGTAAAAAGGGACCTGTATAAGTGTAAAAGGAATTACCTTCATGCAAGGATGAGGACCTACATAAGGGTAAAATAAATTCTTAAAATAACAATATTTTGATTAAAAAAACTTATAAATAATTAATAAATGAGACTTTTAACACCCTATTGACACCTCCAAGACCTAATAAAACACAAATGGATGGATTTGAAAATATAATTTATTACATCATCACTAGGTGAATGTGCTAGAACACCTTCTATGTTTAGGTATACTCAAGAAATGTTTTGGGATTATTTGACCAGTGTAATACCCTTAGAGGTAGGAATATTTCATTTATTTCTAAGTTTGTCTTTATCAAGTATATAATGAATATTTAATGATATATTATACAATACCTCAGGTATTAATTGTTTATATTCTTCATTCCCATTACATATTGATTATATTGAGGATAGACCAGGATAAAAATGGGTTTTCTTCCACTACTCTTTATATATGATGTACTCTAAAAACAATATGTGGTATAAGAGAAGACTAAAGGGTTAGCTAATTCCTTAGAAGTCTCAAACATGAGCAGTGGTGAAGTGAAACTCTCTTATTTGGGGAACTATTACTAATGAAAATTAATTTCATAGCCCAAGTGTTGGGGTGATAAATTGCTTTGATAGATTCATATGGATGTCATGTTGGATGTGTCCATATGATGGAATGTGATTCCCACCCATAAGTGGTATTAAAGCATTCATCATCATGAAATCCATATGTATCTTTCACTGTTAAATGAAAACACATTTTATGAATTCATAACATGTTTTACCCTCCCTATCCTATGTTATATAATAATGTAATGTTGAGAGAACCACTCAAGGTTATGTTAAATAGTTAATGTAATGTGGAGTGGAAGGCATGACTTATGTTAAGTATTTAACGAAGCCTACATCATTGCTTTAGAAAAACAAAGCATCAAATTTTATTATCATTTATAAATTGTTTATAAATAATGGAATAAGATATTTTGGAATATTTATATAATTTATAAAAGTATTTTATAAATTAATAAAATATAAAATGATTATGGTTAATTATTTTAATGTTTTTAAAACAATTATTATAAATATTCCATTAATATTAAAGAGTTAATATTGAAAATATTTTTTAAAATTTAAATAGTTCATAAAATGTTTATAAATCATTATAAAAGTAATTTTAACTTTGGCCTAATTATATAAAATTCCTTTTAATCTTGAAATAAAGTGTTTATTAAGAAATTATAAGGGAAATTTATAAATAATCCATAAATTACATAAATAAGGATAAAATATAAAGGTGTTTATATTTAAAATTATGAATTATTCATAACAAATTCATTTGAATCGTTTAAATTAAAAGGGACTTTATTTAAAATATTATTTAGACCACATCAATTTTTTTTTATGATATATTTGTTGAGGGTCTAAATAATGTTTAAATATATTATATTTAGACCATGTAAATTATTCACATAATAGAAATTGGATTATAAAATGTTTATAATTCATAATAATATTATATATTTAAATTTATTTTTTTATAATTAATAATATAAAAGAGTTCATATTTAAAGTGGATATAAAGTTTTCATTTCTAAGACAAAAAATACATAATATGCGCTAGTTTTAACATGCATGTGATCCATGTTATACTGGTAAATCTTTTAAATTTTAAAATAACTTATAGTTTATAAATATGTTATAAATTATATGTTTTGAGATTTAGTAAAAATGTGTTTTTATAGTCCAATATTAAATATGAAGTTTTATATATTTATATTAGATTTTATAATTTAATTATAAATGATATGTGTGGGATTAATTAAAATGTGTTTAATAAGATTAAAATTAAATATGGAAATTCATATTTATAACTAACGATTAAATAAATTTTTTATTTAATTATTTATTCTTTTATGTTATATATGCTTATAAAAGTTTTATAGAATATGAATAACATTAACAATGTTAAGTATTAGGCTTCATAATTTTTTTATAATATTAAGTTAAATATGATAGTTTATATTTATTTCTAAGGATAAATAAAGTATTTATTTAGTAATAATGAGTGTAATTTATAAAGAATTTATTAATTACTTTGATAAGGATAAAGAATAAAGCAGTTTATATTTACATTTATGAATTGTTCATAATCAATTGAATTTGTATTGATCAAATTAATAGTGGCCTTATTAAAGATATTATTCAGTTCACATCAAAAGTATTTTGATGATATGTTAAAATATGGTTTAAATAATGTTTAATTTTATGATATTTATATTATGTAAATAGTTTTAATGATAGAAAGTGGGTTATAAAATGTTTATAATTAATAATAATATCATATAATATGAAAGTGTTTATATTTAAAATTGGATATAAGGTGTTTATACACAAAATTATGGAATATCTATAATATTTATATTATTTATAAATTTTTAATAGTAAAATTTTATTTATGAATTGTTCATATATTTTATATCACTTTTTCTAAATTTATGAAATGTTTATTTTTCAGGAGTTATTAATTTATTAATTGATGTTTATAAATTTTATATAGAATATGAATAATGTGTATGATTTATTCACATGATAAATTTAATCTAAGAGATAGATCCTTGCATTACATGTTAGGCATGAATCCATAAATTTTAGTTTCTCATATACTTTGACCACAATTTGTATTAAAGTTATGATATTGAGAATATTTATTGAATATAGTTTGTGAATACTAGGTATTAGAGGTATTGTGAATTGAATTATTTCTTGATTAAAGTCTCCATATGGAGAGGGACTTGGGGGTTTAGATTACCCACCGACCTAGAGGATTTTTCCTTATTCTAGAAAGGTTAGGGGCTGGCTATTTTCTTTCCAGGTATACTCTTAAATAGATCATTAATTCAATATAACTTTTTGTCTTTACATGAAAAGTTCATGTACTTTATGCATAAAGAGGAATTTGGATTTGTTTGAATATACTTAGATTCTATTTTTTGGAAGTAACATAAACTTGTGGGTTATGTAAAGAGATACACATTAATGTGGAAGGAACACATTGGTTTATTGTATAGAATAAGGATTGTAAAAACAAAATCATTATAATAATTCATATGCAATGGAATAAAACATTAGAAGATAAAGATTTCATTTGATTTAGAGAGTTATAAGTTTGATTTTCATGTGATATATATTATGTTAGTTAGACTTTTGAGATAAACCCGCAAATAATAAGTGTTATATTCCTTCCAAAACAAAACTTTTCAAGATCTATATCATCTAATTGGGTAGTTTAACACTAAATCAGGGTGCCCCTATATTATCTTGTGTAAGACAAGAAAGTAATGAGTGACTCTGGATTTTCCAACCATGTAGTTTCACACCAAAGCGGGGTGCCCCTGGATTTTATTTTCTTGGATAATTTTTGACATTTTTTTGGGTTACACTTAGTTAGAAATCCCCAAGGGTTTAGATAACAGAGGAATAGAGTTGAATATTATCCATAATAGAGTTGAATATTATCCATATGATGGATAAGGAAAAAAAGTTTTCCACTCAAATATCTATGAATCATAACTATTTTGATCATCTGAATATCTTACATAGATAAATAAAGTGACGAATTTCAAACCAAAGTGGGGTAATTTATTAGCGAAATATGGATATTGGATCCCTAAATGGATATAGTTTATGAGGATATTATTTTTAGTGGGATCAGTTTCATAAAAAGTCCTTGATGAAATAATGTAAAACATGATACTCGTTTTATAAAATATTATGTTAAAGATAAATAACACAATCATCATTAAAATTAACATTTACCCTTGATTGGTAGCTTAGTATAATCAATTCATAATATTGGTAACTTAAGAAAATTTCTTAAGTATGTAATATTCTATGTATTTTAAGAACACCTTCTTGTGTTTCTAGACTATTTAATTTGTTCAACAAGTGAATATAAGTTGCTTATATTAAGCATATAATGATTCTATTAAAATTTATTTAGTCCTTGTTTTGGTTAAGAAAGTTATCATATTGTCTTTGATAAAAATGTCAGGAAAATGTGGATGAAATCAAGAAAAGTTTACCCAATGTTCTTAAGTGCTGATAATAGATAAACTAGGCATGTGATGTCTAGGTTCTAATGTTGTATAGACAATAAAAGTGGGTGAAAGTTAAAAAAAGATTAAGAAATGTTAAGTTAGAGAGTCCAATAATGTTTATTATAATAGAAAATGTCAATTAAACCTATATTTATAAAGAAAAGGGAGTAATTATCCCATGATATGGAATCGTTCTAGATATCTAAATGGGTTTATGAAACTCTAGGGAAGGTATATATCAGGTATCCCTCTAATAAAAACCAATTCTTTGGTTTTGAAGGGTATTGATACCAAATTTATATTTAAAATTTTTTGTAAATATATAATATTTCAAAAATTAAGGAAATAATTGATTGATATTATAGTTTACATTCAAGTGGTGAAGAAAACAATTTCCACTTTAATGATTTTAATGTAATAGAGTTTATCAAGATCAGATGATTATAAGTAAAGGATGTGCATCTTTATCTTATTTCTCTTACATGATAAGAAAATATATTTATTAACAAATAATTTTTATAAAAAATTTGAAATGATTAATTGTATACACATGATTTATGATTCATCATTCATAAAATTCTATAACATATTTTTGAGAAGAATATTAGGATAAAATCATTTTTTCTTGGATAAAATTGTTCTATCCCAATATTAGTTAAAATACATGGGAAGTTGTTCCCACCAACCTCTAGTGGTATATTTTAAAGAATCATTTCCTTTTCAATAAAATGCTCCAAACATATATATTTCCACATATGATATGTAAATAATGGTTTTTTTAAATATTATTATTAAAAGTAAATTAGAGTTATTTCCTATAAAAATGGTTTGCATATTTTAACATGAAATTCTACTGATAAATATGTGTTTAGAGGCTATTGGGAGTATTTTTGAACTTATATAAGTTCAAAATTAGTAAATAAAATATTATATCAGTTTAAAGTGAAAGTGATATTCACTATTTTCTAAATAATTATTCTAGTTAAATTAAATTTCACTTTACCTTAAAGAAGTTTAAGATATGATGGAAAATATTAATATAAAAAAATAAATTGATTTTAAGAAAAAATCTTGATGGAATAGGGTTACAAATATGATGATATTAATCTTAGAAATAGTTATTGGTTTAAAATAGAAGTTAACATAATAACATTTGATGTTATCAATTTTAAGAGTTTGAATACATTAAAAAAAATTAATGTTAGAAATATGATTCCTATGTATCACCATTATTCAAACTAAATTAATTCATTAATGTTTCTCATTAAAGTGTTAAGTGGTAGGATTTTATCAAATATTCATATAAATGTATAGTAGGAATTACATATAGATTTAAGGAATTAAGGAAACAATTATCATAGTAGAAACATGAGGGTCATGTAAAGCCTCTTAGTATAAAATAATTAAGATATTACTGTAATGGTTGTATAATATATCATAGTTTTATAATAATGATAATATATATTTATCATTCATTAATGTGTGTATGTGTATTTGGTTACTTTTAATCCTCTCTACCTATAATATATAGATAATATCCCATTAAAGTATGACTTTGAGTTGTCCCTAATCAATGATAATAATGAAGTATAATGGGTTGTAACGATATGTTAAGGTTTTTATTAATAGATTATTATACTCATTATAAAGGGTTTTATATGAGATATGAAGAATATATTCTTTAGGTAATAAATATAGACTTATTACTTGGATTAAATAATGAAATTATATCTCATGTAATGTCATATGGTCACTGATATACTTACGAGTGTATGTGTATTATCAATCCTTCTTACCCGAGGTTGGAGGGATACCTATCATGTGAATGTTTATCCTTTACTTATATAATTAGGGGGTGGTTGAGTATGTTGTTGACCATGTCATCAGTTAAAGCACAACCAAGATGGGATTTTCACACTTTTATGAAGAGTAAATACATTTCCCCTTGATTTAATAAGATAGAGGAAATGTATGGCCATACTTAGTTCGGTCAAATATGATGTGCTTAACTACTTGAATGAGGGACAAGTGATTCACTCCTTCATTAGATGAATAAAATGTGGTGTATTTATTGAACCTGTCAATATTTTTCAAAGAATAATGAAAAGATAATATGACCTATACTAGATTGACATTACTCCATGTCTAGTGGTCACTTGATGTCATGGAAAAAATATTATATAGGTATATATATATGATGTATATGATACATATTTTGGTGTAAATATTCCTATAAAAACATAAGTATGTTATATGGTGATCACACTAGACCCCTTAGCTAGATTAGCACTATTGGTTTACCAAATGCCTCTCTTTTATTAAATTTATAAAATATGGATTCCATATTTATTTTAAATGATACTAAGTCCCACAAGGTCACATAGTTATTATTTTGGATAATGATTAGGTTTTGGATAAATTTTTTGTTCCAAAATGAAGAGAGTTCAATGAAACTATATTTAAATGAGTTTTGTATGGATTCAAAAAGATCTGTGGAGTTTTGAATGAAGTACTTATGGATTTTAGTACAAGAAGGAGATATTTTTATCAAATAAAAACATATGTATATGAAACATATGGAAGAATATGTTACACTCAACATTTTATGATAAGTGCATGCATCTGACACCATGTAGGTTGAGTGAATGAATCTACCAAATATGCATGAATTTAGGTGTATGCATCTTTACATATGGTTTTTTAGATATAATTAATTATGAATGGATTAAATGGATTGCATTAATCAAAAATAATTTAATGAATAATTCCAACATGAAGTAAAATATGACGATACATTGAATATGGCCATCACATTTCATTAAATGAAACATGTTAAGGATGACTATATAAAGGTATAATATCACTAATATTGGATACAAATGATTGTATGAAAGTCTCATGACACTCTCTTCCTATTGAGATATAGTTTATCACTGGGTTAAAGTTCTAACACTCATTTTAATTTTAGGTATCCTCATGAAATATCATGGGGTTCCTTGGCTAGTATAGCCCCCTCATATGTAGAAGGATTTCATCTACCACTAAGGTGATATTTATCAAGCATAAAATGAATAGAAAAATGTGGATCAGGCATCAATTTGGGTATTCATTATTTATGTTCTTCATTTCCATTACTCATTGAGTTAGATCATGAATATATATGGGTTTTATTCTGCTGCATTTATTCATATGATGAACCCTAAAAACCAATTAATTATTTACATGATTATATACCAAATATAGGATGGATCCCCATTCTCTAGGTGTAGCATCTCCCACACCCAGGGTTCTTTAAGATCTCTTATAGTGTCAATCCACTATTACTCCTCATCAATGGACATTTTGGTGATGATTTTGTTTCTAAATATCTATACTGTCAGATCTAGAGTCTTTTTCATTCACCTATCTTAGTCAAATAATTCTCCCATATTCATATTTTATTGTAATCTCTTACCATCATTACTAGTCACATTCCATTTACGGCCTTCTCAGTTTCCTTATTTCCTAGATCTTGTTTCAGATCTGGGGTTTCCAACTTTGACCGATGTTCATATGGGGGTATGTGGTCCATGGATATATCTTTAGATGGTGATTTTGATATGGTTGTAAACTATCTAGATTCTCTCATGTGTGGAGTTGTTTGAAGATCAAGTGGCATCAGGTGTTGGTTTTGGTTTTCAGGCATCATCCGGGGATCGTGAAAGGCTTATTTTAGGGTGCTTTTTGGTGATGGTAGAGAGATAGCATGGAGGTATTTGAGTGGGATCATCCTTGGTGGTATTATGATCGACTATTGGGAGGCGAACATCGTGCTTTGGTGGCGACTTCAGGTGTGGTTCAATAGGAATATATACTGTTTGTTGGGTCTACTTGTTTGATTGGGTCACAGATGTCCTAGTGTGCTTTGGATTCTATCTTGTTTCATTTGGTACAATGTGTCTTTTTGTAGGTACTACTGGGTGGGATGGACCTAATGAGGGATGGGTGTGTTGACACCCATCATTCAGTCATCTATCCTCTTTGGATGGATGGGAACCCTGATTTGATTTTGCACAGCGTTCTTGGTCTGGTTTATCATTGCATTAGGTTTATAGTGAAGTGAGTTTATCATTTTCATTGTTAGGTGGGAATCTCAAAATAGGGATATATGTGATGTAACCTATCATTTGGACCTCCCACCACTTGTATGTGTGTGTGATAGGGGTTATCTACCACTTTGTGTTGGACCAACATGACACAACTTCTTGGCAGGGGAAACACTTCACTTTGACTAATTTCACTATTGTACTGCATATTGGGGGAGGGGGTCAAGAGACTTTATTTTTCTCATATTGATGTTTTATTTCCATTTGAAACTCAAGTTACATCTGATACCTTTGGTTCATGCTATTTTATGGGGTTTTCCACAATTTGTAATGGGTTTCCTCATTTCCCATTTTCAAAAGAGGCCTTATTTTCTTTTTTCAATAAAGGAGGATTGACCTCCAACCCATTTCAAAAAAATATAATAGATATAGTCATGGAATGTGTTATGAGATTAAATAGGATAAAAATTATTAAATATGAATCTTGGTCCACTAATAGATTTGATGAGTTTAATAGGGATTATCATTTTTACAGTAGTACATTTAATAAAAGTAATTATTAAATGAATGTAAAACATGATACTCATATGATAAAAACTTACATTTTATATAAAATGGAATAATAATCATTAAACATGACTTTGAGATCAATATTATAAGAAAAAAATCTTAATAAAGGAAACTTTATAGAATGATATAAAAATTTAATAATTGTTCTTAAGCAAGAGGGAAAAATTTATGTGTTAGAGTAACCCCTTCCCAAGCAGCCAAATGTTGAATTTGTTCAATAAGAAAATATATATGCTTATTATAAGCATATAATGATTCAATTTATGTTTCAAAAGAATTAAATAAAAAATAAATTAAGTTAATTTAGTCTCCACTCATGTACTCAATGTGATTGAACATGTTGATGACTTAGAGAGACTGAAGGTTTTTTTAAGACATGTCCCAACTATGGAATCCATTATAGAATTATTTACTGAAAGGTTAAAAAAATATGAATTATTTAAATAATTTTTTACCCATTTTCCTAAATTTTTTAAGGATAGTTGAGTAAGGAATGTGATGTTTATGATTTGGTTTTTCATTGACAATACCTATGGGTAAAAGTTTAATCTAGAAACAAAATATTGTATGGTCTAATAGCGATCCTTGGTAATTAAAACCTAATGGAGGTATCAATAGGGGGAGAAATGTTTCCATATGATATATAATTTTCCACAATAATTTAAGGGGTTTATGAAACTCTCATGTAAATTTCATATCAGGTATTATTGTAATAAAAATTAATTATTTAGTTTTGAAGGGTTTTGATACTGAATGTATATTTTACAAAGGTTATGAATATACATGAGTTCAAAATCAAGGTAAAAATGGATGGATATTTTGCATTGAATTCAAATAAAGTGGAAAAGGATTTTACCATGTATATTTAGAATGAAAATTATTATTTTAAGATTATATGGATCTAAATAAAAGATGTGTATTTTTATCTTTTTTTCTCTTATATGATAAGAGAACTTGTTTATTAACAAATATTTATTATAAACAACATGATATGGTGGATTTAATACACATGGTTTATGAATAATTATATTCTATAATATGTATAAAAAGAATATATGGAAACAAAACCTTTATCTATGATAAAATAGCCCATCCAATATACTTGTTAAAATATGAGTGAAAGAGTTACCATTATCTAATAGTGGTATATTTTAGAAGAATAAGATTTTATTTTCAGAAAATTTCTCCAAACACATAGATTAATATATATGATATGGGCATAATAAATTATTTGTCAAGTATTTTTACTTTAGTAAACAAGAATTATTTTCTAAAACAAAATAATTTGTGTATCTTAGAATGATATTTTGGAGAAAATATTGTTTTTAAGAGTCTATTGGGAGTATTTCTAGACTTATAGAAGTTAAAATTGTAACAAATAAACTATTATACCAATCAAAATCAAAGTTAAAGTACCTTAATATACTAAAATAGTTTAATGTATATTGGTAAATAAAATTTAAAGAGTTACATTTAGTTAATAAAATAATCTTAGAGAAAAGTTTATATAGAAAGGTTCCATGATTATAATGATGAAATTACAAAAATTTCAAAGTAGAAAATATAAGTGATTAAAACTATAACTTTGGATGCTAAGAAGTAAATAAGTTTGGATACTATATTAAAAGATTTTAACATTAGGGATATGATTCCTAAGTGTCACTATTATTCAAACAAAATTTCTTTATAGATATTATTATATGAGTTTAATGATAGGTTTTATTGGATCATCACATAGATTTGTGGTAGGAATCTCATAGAGATATAATAAGTTAAAAAAACCTAAAAGTGTTTGACATAAGTCCTCTATAGCAGTCTATCATATGGTATGTTATTATAAAAATGCTTATGTATAATTTTTTAGTATTATTAAATGATTTTAATAATATAAAATATATAATATTATACAAAAGTTAATATACACATGATCATTCTTTCAAGTTTGTTGCATAAATTAAATGAAGTGAGATGATATTTGACCTCTCAAAGTATGACTTTGAGCTATTAATAACCGATGTTCATCATGAATTATTATATTTTATGATTAAATGTTAAGGTTATAATGGTTAATATTTCATATAAATATATAAATATGCTCATGAGTCACAAACAGAGTTTTATGTATTGGTTAACCCACTATATTTACCACATAGAGTGTCATACACTATATCTTTTGTATTCTATGGGTTCATGTTTCATATTTAATAAAATAATTGAGGTTGGTAAGATACCTAGCATGAAAAATTTAATACATTAATACATTTATCATGATATCCTTAATATTGATCTAGTTAGGGAGAGGTTAGGTATATTGTTGATCCTGTTATCAGTTGAGGCTTAACTAAGATGATATTTTTCCTATCACATAATGAGTATGAAATATTTTCCTTAAATTGAGATAAAGTATGTGTTGGAATCACCTATTTTGATAATCCCAAATCATGCTTAAACATTGATTATGATGTATTAAAACCTTGCATTAATCTTGTTATTCTATGCTTAAACATATTTTATTCTAAACAGTTCATATTCTTACTCTCATAACTTTACTGTAATAGCTTACAGTAGTATTTACATAAGTTTAGTATTGTTAGCTAACAGTCAAAGTTTTCTTTTCAAAGTCACAGTTATAGCTAACTGTCACCTTAAGTTACTGTTGCAATAAGTTCACAGTTACAAGGTTACAGTCGAAGACTAATACAAGCTTACAGTCACGAGTCTACCTCTATCTATTGTCAAAGCTCACAGACAAAGGTCACAGTTACAAGACTTCTGTTCAAAGTTTTCTCTGCTCAAGTTCACAGTCAAACAAGTTTACAGTTGGAACAAGTTCACAGTCAAACAAGTCTACAGTTGGAACAAGTTCGCAGTCGAACAAGCCTACAGTCATAAGTCTACAGTCAAGGTTACAGTTAGACAGCTTCTGTCGACTAAGTCTACTGATGATCGAGGTCTACAGTTGACAAAGGTTACAGTTCTACAAATTTGATATTACAAGTCTACAGTTAGAGAGGCTACAGTTACATGGAGTAAAAGCTACCATTGCAAGCCTACAGACAGCAAGCCTTTTGTTGAAGTCAGCAGTCAGAAGGAAGTCCACAGTTGGAAGACCACAGTTGAAGTCCACAGTGACATACATTCTCGACCAGTCTATTATTATTATATTTCTACCTTTTTTCTTTACCAATTTGATTAATACTAATCTAACGGTCATGTCTAGACAAATGAATACACGTAACATTATTTATTGATATTTGCAGACATATCAAGAAATACTATAATGTACGAGGAAGATTGCACGTGTAACTCAAGACTATTTATCTTGTCGGCCTCGGGTGAAAAAAAAGGGCATATATGGAGGAGTATAAAAAGAAGAGAGAAGCATTCAAGAAAGTAGAATGAATGGGACGAAAAGAATAGTGACATACACGGGAAGGACACACAGAGTCTGAAGAACTGAAGAACAAAAGAAGAACTCTCGAGCATTCATTCTGAAGAACAAAAGAGTCTCAAGTGAACCGACTGCAAGAACTGTCTCCTAAAAGCCATGCTGTGAAGCTCTCAAACTCAAAGAAGCTGATCACTTGAACATCTGGAAGTCTGGAAATCACGACACTCTGTTTTAGTGTCAACTTACAGAAAAAGGACCAAAGCTTCAAGTCACTCATTCCTACGAGTCCAGAACTGATCTTCCAACACTATAGAGCACTCTAAACCTTCTTCTTTCTATCTCTTGCTCTACTGTGTTTAAGTGTTTTACATTTGTGAGCAGTGTGTTAGCATTACACACACTGTCCCCTGTGCTTAAACTGAGGGATACTGAAAATCCCTATCCCAAACCTTTTTACATTTGTTACCCACGTATAACTGTGGAAGAAGCCTGGTGTGGCTTGGCCATTTGTTTTCCCACGTATAACTGTGGCAGAGGTTGTCAAACCTGGACAGTTTGTGAAAACTGTTGTAAAGCCCGATACAGGCTGTGTATCAATCTTTTTTATAAAATTGCTTGGTGGCAGGTGATCACCAAGTGAAAGAGGACTAAGTCTTAGCTTAAGACTGAACCTCTTGTTTGAAATAGCTTGTTATTCTTTTCTTTACTTTGCCTTCTTTTTATCCGCTGTGCTCTTTTGTTTAAAACAAGAAATCTGTTTTTGCATATACTCTGATAGTCAATTTTGGTTAGTGTGTATAAGAGATTTGTTTAGTAAACTTGTTTCAAAAGTAAAGTTAGTCATCAAACTAACCTTACTGAGGATTAATCAACCTTAGAGAAACCTGTTGAACAATAAGTCACCTATATCTCTACTGCCTTAATTGACTGGGCTGTTTTTCAATTTGGGGGATTTAATCTTAAAGTTTTTAACAGAAATTTTTAATTGGAACTCAATTCACCCCCCCTCTTGAGTGTCCACTCCGACCAACAGTATGTAAGGTTATGTTCATACCTAGATAAGTTAAATATTATTTACTTAACTCTTAAGACAATGGGAATGCAATTTTCTCATATTTTTGGGTGAATGACATGAGATGTGTTCATCTATTTGGTCTGTCTATACTTGGAGAATCAAGAATGTATGAGTTGGTTATGACAAATCGACATATTATGTGTTTTATGGTCACTAGATATATTAAACATAGATATTATATGAATATTCATACTTATATAGGACACGACTAGTGGAAACATGTATGGAGATACATCTATTTAACAAAGATCACATTAGATCTTTTTTGTAGCATGAGTATCATTGATGATTTCCCACAGGAAAATTTTTGTTTACATTTATGGATCATGTAATTTATAATTTTTTTCAATGCTAAAAATTCCCACAGGGTGATAAATTATGGTTGTGTGAATTAGGATTATGTTTTCTTATAAAGTGTTTTTATAAAACTTTGAGTGCTACCCCATAAGTGTTTTGGAGGATATCTAGAATAATTTTTGATGGATTTTTATAAGTTGTTATAGATGATGTAACATATAGTGAAAATTGATAAATTTTACTAAATTAGTTTTGGACAATTTCCAAGAGGAGTTCTGGATAAGGTTTTATAATTTGTTATATATGATGTTATATAAGGAGAAAGTGTAGTATGTCTATTAAGATTTAGTGCAAGTGGGAGATTTTTGGAAATGTGAACTCAATGCAAATCATAGTGTGGTTGTTTAGACCACATTGTGATCTATGTTAGGAAAGACTATGAAATGGTGAATGTAACAACTTGATGGTGTAGTGTATAATATCTAATGTATTATATGATAATTCTCAGTTCATCTACCTTCTTCTACTCTGAGATATCATACTCATTTTGATCATCATGTGATTATGATATAAGGGGTTTGAACATCTAATTTTTTTAAACATTAAATAAATAAATAAAAATTATTATTTTTAAGTTATAAATAGTTTTAATTTATTAAAAATTTAATTTTATAGTCAAACATACATAGTCTAAGAAGTCTCCTTGGATGGTTACATAAAGAAACTTATAGTATGTGATTTTTATGCATTCAAATATTTGATTCATGTTGTAATTATCCTTAAATCGAATCTCTCTATATCTCTATCTAAATAAGGTTCTATAAAACCATGGTGAAGAGATAATACTTACCAAGCATTGAGAGATTCATATATCCTGTGGATACCCTTAGAGGAAGAAGCTCATTTACTTCTTCTCAATGATTTCTATCAAGCTCGTGTAGAAGAAATTTCACAGATTTAGGATCAAAAGAGTAAAAATTATGTTATTATTTCTTTATATATTCAATCCAAAATTAATGGAATATCCTATGTTGTTAATCGGTTTTGGTTGAAGTTTTATTTTATGTTTGGATATTTTTTCCCCTCTAAAACCTTTCAATATTGTAATGTCCTACCCCAGGATCCACTTAACCCGTGCCCCAAGCCAGTGGGTTACATGGCCTCAAGCATGCCTCCCCATATTCCAGAGGTCACCGATTAGTAGTGAGGGTCTGAGGTGGTATAGTGGTGAGACTATAACCACATATCAGAGTGACACAATAGATAAAGTAAATAATAGACAATAACATAAGCATATGAATAACCAATAGAACATCAGAAATAGACCCTATAATAATAGGACTAGTAATCCTCCATAGTGGAAGCATGATATAATAGAATGGAATAGTGGAAACAAATATGATAAATTGAGGAAGCATAAATAAGTATGTAACTATAATAATATAAAAATCTAATAGGCTGAGTCGTATACAATGAGGTCATATCATGTTGATATTAAAAAGTGGGAAATAGGGGATATGAATATACAAAATGATTTACCAAAATATAAAAAGGACAAAAGAATGATCCACTAAAATCATGAGAATATGCTCTGTCTTATTATCCTATGCTATAAAATGTAATCTAAACAAATTAGTCATTTTTAGTAGGGTTATTTCCCTAATCCATACCTATAGACATGTAATCTACTTGGGTACCAAAGGTGGACCAAGTAGGGTGTGAGATAAACTCAGTAGGCAACCAACAACAGTGTTTATAAATAATACAACCAGTTTATATAGATAATAAATGTGTAGATATAACTAAATAATAACCAATGCTAGAAATAAATAAATAACAATTATCCCAGGTTCCTAATGGACACTTGGTGAACTTCAACTGCTTCGACGTAGGCCAAAATGAGTTTGATCAGTAAGAATATATATATATATATATATATATATTTAATAATATATATATATAGTTATATACTATATACACATATATGAACTAAGTAAATGAGGGTATAAAGAGGCATATACATAGATACTAGGTGCTGGCTGGACCTGGGCCATAACTTAGGCATCTATAACCAGTCTAATGAGTTATAGGCTCAAGTAGAGGGTTAATTCCCTGAATTTCATAATTAATGTCAGAATTCATGCTCATCACTAGAGATAGGTGGGGTAAAACATCATGCCCAACACCCAATATGAAGGAACATGGAACATCATGACCATCATCCAAAACTAACATGTCACGGTGTGAGACGTCATAATCAACACTCGATGTAAGGGAGAGTGAAACACCATTCCCAAAAAGTACCTTAACCATTTTTATCTATCCAATAGAAATAAAATGATAATAATAATAATAATAACCGAGGGATCACCTCATAATAATCATAGTCATCAAGCCTCAATATATAAAAGGGTGTCACAGTTTTTACAATCTATATAATAAAAGCATGCATCACTTGGCATGGCCTTACCACCTATTTACATTTTATTTAAACAAGCTATTTAATTAATCAAGGCATGGAAATTCATAAAAATTCATTGTAATAGATCCATTTAATTAATAAAGTAATACATAACCATTTCAAGATAAGAAAACACGTAGGAGGTGATTTGGTCAACAAAAAAAATATAAGAGTGGTAAAATACGTTTACATGCTAATTAAAACACTTAGAAGGTGTTTCAGTCTTTTAAAAAATTTGATACAAAGAGGAATTTCACTTGGAACACCTAAATGGGTGGTTATTATTGAGACCAAAATCCTCTAAACACTTATCAAGGGTCAATATGAGTATAAAAACATGTGTATAATTATTTAGAAAGGAAGAAAACATTTTAAGGCAATGCATGGAAATGGTCAGCGTTCAACACAACGACAGATCTATAAAATCAACTAAACTTATAGTAAAAAAACTAGACCACATACCTTAGGTCTATAGATAAATCCTTATTCAATATCGACTTTAGATTTTAATTAGATCAAAAGAAAAATAAAGAATAGACCAACACAATGAAAATAGGGTGAATGATCTTGCAAAGAAATAACATAAGAGATAGGGAGAGAAACTCTAAAAGGATGAAATAGGATTAGATATCTTACTGATGAAGATCCAATTTTACCAACGAATTTTGATTTGGAGTTCAGATGGTGGAGCAATCAAAATACATATCTTAGGAAAAGGGAGAGCCCAATGTGTGAGGGAGAGGAGAGGTCTACTAGAAATGGGAGAAAGAAAAGAGAGGGGTGAGGTGTTTTAATAATTTAAGGGGAAAAGAGTCATTTACCATTCAAAAGAGGGGTCACATGGTTTAGATGCATAGTTGGACAGACTGTGCAAAAACCATGCTACCTCCACTATCTAAGGAGGGACCCCACATGAGCTAGGCACATGGTTTGTCTAACCGTGTGAAAGACATGTAAAACCCACTATCCCAAACTCTGAAATCATTTTATGGGCATGCTCTTAGGCTCACATGGTTGTAGAAAAACCGTGCAGCCTTCTACAGGTCACCGAGTTCCCCACACAGTTACTTCGAACGATTAGTACTAACCGTGTAGTAACCGTGAAACCCACTCTACTTGCCTAATTCTTAGAGCATCGAGATCTGAACAAGATCCAAATTCTCACAAAACCTTCCTTAACCTGTAGGAAACATTTAAAAAGATAAAAAAAGGATTTGAAACAAAATATAAATGATCCATACCTTTGAAAAAATTCAAGTCCCATATTAAAGAAACTCATCCTCGAGTTGGCCTTATGAGGGTAAAGAGGTACCATCAAAGATAAGATCTAGCCACTAGGATCATATATCAGCCTCCCACTCCCAGGTTCCATCTTGTAATCATCCATGCTTCCATAACATCCATACTAGAGGAAATGGCCTTCCTCAGAGATTCTTCACCCTCAGATCCAAAATATGCACTGGATATTCCTCTAAAGAAGCATCCACATCTAACTCAACCTCATCAGGTTAGAATATGTGTGATGGGTATGGATAATACCAGCTAAGCTGAGATAAATGAAAGATACCATGCATAGACTAGTATCTCTGAGGAAGTTCTATATGGTAATCCACTGGTCCAATTCACTTCAAAACTTCAAAGGGTCTAAATAATCGAGGCGAAAGCACACCCTTCCACCAAATACATCATCACATTTCCATTTAGGAATAGATAATGGCTACAAAATTCTTGTTGATCGCTAATGTTCTACCTTTATCTGCTAATAGGTATAACATTAAGTGATGAAACTAACTATCTTTAATTTCATATCAGGCCACTAATAATGAAGATGAAAGTCTCAATACAACTTGGTGACACCGAAATGTAACAACCATGATAAGGTATGAAATTACTGCATCAACTCCTCTCTGATGTCCGCTGGGACCCATACACACCCATGAAAGCAGAAAGTTTCATCCTCATCTATGGTCCGACCAGAATATGAATCATCATCTATGGTTCTTTACCATGATCTAGTTTAACCATCAATAATAAATGAAAATCCTAAGGGTACCATAATCCTTTTTAGAAAAAAGGACTCATGAACCCAATGTAAAAGTGTTTGGGAGTATAAATCCTTTAGACTCCAAGTCATAAAACTATTTCTTGAGATCAAAAAGCTCTATAGTTGACATCATGTAAGGAGTAATGGACACTGGTACTACTCCTAGAACTAGCTTGATGGTAAATTCTACCTCTCACATGGGAGGTAGCCCAGAAAAGTCTTCGGGGAAGACATCCCTGAAACGATCCTCCATAAGAGGGAAAACAATGGGTTGTAACCCCAAATCATCTACAAAGAGATTGTAAATATAGGTTGTCACTCTTCCTAGCCTTTGATTCTTAGGTCTAGCTTGAGACACATGAACATCCCATTCACCGTTGTGTACATGTCTACTTCCCTCTCATGATGTAAACATTTCCCTATGGTGATAGTAATAAATATGTACTCAATAGGGAACTAACCAATCCATCCCTATGATTACATAAAAACCAATCATATTAAGGATGAAAAAACTCAATACAAACAGATATACTTTTATCTCAAGGGTAAACTACTTAGAATGACGAATACTCTCTAATCAGATACCCAAATGGGTAACGAGTGTCATAACACCACAGTAAAACTCTATTATGAGGCTTAGAATCTTGATAATCATCTCAGATATAAAGGAATGTGACATGCCTATGTAAAATAAAGCAAACACTAAAGTATAGCCTACTATAATAGTACCTAAAATAGTAGAATGTCTGGAACTCTACTCATCGGGTATAGGCTGCAATGCATATAACTGTCCTATACTATGACCATGAGTCACAACCTGAATTCCTGAGCAAGCCCACTTTGTTGATGTTGTGAATCATGAGTCTCACTACCTCTACCTCAACCACCACCTCATCCTAAGCGGTCGGTGGTATTCCAGCTGCATGTATGGAGAGATAAATAATGGACCCACTTTGGAACATGGGTTAGGTGTAGATATCATCTCATTAGGAACTAATGTAAAATTCCTATAAAATCAAAAGATATTCCCAATCCTTCCACAACCTTTGCATTCCACTAGATTCTGCATACACTAAGGTTTTCTATGCCCTGGTTTCTCGCAGTTATAAAAGATAAGAAAATTGTTAGTCCAAGCTGCCTGACTACTGCTACCACCATAAGAAACCTTGAAACATAACTTTCTCCCTCTAGAAGAAACATTGATAGATATAGGTTATGAAATTCCATGGTTCCCACCATTATATTCCCTCAGATTCCTCTTAGAAATAAGGGCCTTTTTGATGATCTCGAATATAGTCATTAGCCAAAAAATATTGAGTTATGATCGAATGGTGTATACCAACCCATCCTAAAATATCCTGGTGGTCATAAGATCATCACATTATTGATTTGGTGTGAACCACTAAATCTTAGTAAAACAATAAGAATAATCCATGATAGACATGGATCCCTGCTACAAGTTCATAAACTCTCTAGCCCGATCATCACTCAGAGTCTATAGAAATAATTAATCATAGAATAATGTATGTAAATCTTCTCAAACCATATCTTGATATTAGAATACTAAGGTAATAACATCCCACCATCACTTAGTAGAATCATGTAGCATATAAGTAGTGATTTTGACCCTATATTCTAGAGGTGTCTCCAGATGATCAAAAAATAGAAAGCATAGCCTCTAGCCATGACTCAACAGCATGTGATCCACTATACTCTGAAAATGTGGGATGTTTCTGCTGTTGGAACTCCCAAGTCAACTAATCTATAGTTGGGGTAGGTCAAGCAACACCTTTCATAGTTTGTATCATGCAGAAAAAGCCTTCTCAAAACTGGGTGTTGGTGCCCATATTAGGAATGATAGGTGGGGCCATAGGTGTCACTTCAGGAGGGATCACTGATAGATCAGGGCCCACCACCTTCAATGCATGGTCATCACCACCTTAAAGATGTATGACTCGAGGTTGTGACATGATTCTACAATACCAAACGCATAGCTCCAAAATAATTTAACAATCAAGTGAACATAAATAGATGACTAGGAAAGGTACATACCCTTCCTATGAATAGATCAAAACTCTGTTCCTCCTCCATAGAAAGGTCTAGGTTATAAGTAAAGACTATAAAAGGCCATAGGAACTATAAAAGACAACCCCATATACCCACTAGTAAGGTTGGGTTTAGGTTAAGTTCTCTGTTTCACAATTTAATTTCATTTAAATTCAAATTTATTCACAATTATTTTAAAATGGTTCAACCAAATGGATTACCACTTTAGATTCATAAGGGAACATACACCTCATGAAATAAAATATGAAATCACCTTAGTCCATCCCATAACACATTCTATCCCATGAAACCAATGGTCCATGACTCAACATGCCATAGTTGACCTCTTAGGGTGTATGTTGTAGCCTAATCAGGAAAATGAAGTTTAGGTTATGACAAACACTCTAAATACCAATTGTGTTTTTCAATTACCAATAAGAAATGTCAGCACATTTAAATATATAATAACCAGACACTATCTATATGAAGTAGGAAAATTCATGTAGGAAATAAACATGGTGTGGAAAAATTCATGGCATATTATGCCTATTTTGCCTATAATGATGCATGAGATGACACACCACCATTTCATTCATTAGGAATAGGTAATAGAAATCTCATTAAAATAACAAAAATAATATTAACATCATAAGATGTGTACGTCACCCAATGGTGAAGCTGTATCAACTTTAACAGGAATAAACAATAAAAGTAATTACCCATCCTATAAAATTTGGGGTTTTCCCTATATATGGGTTAGTTACGCACATACACATGCTCATTTACAAATTCCATTACCTCCTAGTCTCTAGTCTAAAACCCAAACAGTAAGATAAAATTAATGTAAAGACCTGGATTTTCCATGTATTTTTTTAATTATATGGAAATATTACGAGTCTGCAAAAATTGACAACACGTGATTCTGAGGCCCGGTGTGCCCAGAATGAATTTCTGAACTTTTTTTCGTGTACGTTCAGTAAACGCGTGAGCGATGTTTTGTAACTTTTGAACCGGTGCTCGTAATTGAAATTTGAGGACACCGTTGAACTCGCAATGTCGATATTTACTTAAGGAGACCTTCACCTCGACCATAGTAGGTCAAGTGTGGAAATTAGTTTTTCGTACTTTTCGTGGGAGAAAATAAAATAAACATGTTTTATTTTATTTTTGAAATTAAAACCCCCCATTTGAAACATAAAGGTGGGGACCATCCGAGCCTCTCTTTTAATGGGAGATGAATCTTAGTTTCTTCCCCAAATTAAATGTTCCAACTTAATTTAATTAATGTGCCAACTTTAAATAAATTAAAAAAATTAATTTATTATGTTGGATCCTCATCTCCTGGTTGGAGAATTTTAGGCAAGGAGTGAACTTGTAAAAAAAGAGCCTTTGGAGAAATAACTTCTTCAATGAAGAACACCCTCTCCAATAAAGATCATCCTATGGAAATGAAGAACGAGGATGATGAACGAGCCCAGGTCGGGTCTTTTGGGAGTGACAAACGCCGATGTCACCATCAACATCTATTTACTCATAACACCTCCAATGAATGATCGAGGTAGGGATTTTTAATTTGAAATATAATTGAATTTATATGTTGATTCTTCATATTCTGGATTCACAATGATGATGGCCAAAAAAATATGGCCATTATTCCAAACTTATACCTTGTATCTTTTTCTTTTGTTCTTCATGCATTTTTCATGCGTTCATAAACACCAAATATTTAACAATGCTGAAAACACAATGTTTTGTTGAGCGTGATGTATGGATGTAGAGACCTCGACCCGAGGATCACAAATATGCGGTCATTTTATTTTTCAGGCTTAGAATGGAGATGCGGTGAAGCGTAGAAGAGGAGGGTGGCTAGAAAACTGGCCGACCGCATGGATATAAGGCGGCGAGCATCCGCGTTGCTAGATGAGTAGGAGGCCGCGGTCCGTCAGCTGTGGCGGCGTAGGTTCATGACCGACACACCGGCCGGCCGCATGGTGGAGTGGCGGTGAACGTCCGCGCCACCAATGGAGCAAGAGGCATCAGCCGCCTGACCGCGGTGGAGGCCGAAGGGCAGCCGGCAGCCGGCCTTCCGTGGAGGGCAGCAGTGTCGTCGTGCCTCTGGGAGGAGGACCGGCCGATGATTTGGCCAGCTGTGCGCACTGACCAGGACCCACTCCGGCAGGTCCCGTTTCCAAAGACCGAGTGGCACTTTGGCCGTTCGGGTGACCTAGGAGGCGCCTCCCTCCTGGGCGTCGGCTAGGGCGGACGCCGCCACAGTGGTCCACCCGACCACAGGCCACACCACCGGGCCACGCCCAACGTGGGTTGGGCCATGCCCCCCCTCGCGGGCCGGGCTGGACCATGGCCTAGCGGGATTAGCCTGCCGAGGCCCAGGCCATCCGAGCCCAGTGTCGTCTTTTTGGCCATATCTTGAGAACTGGGAATCCGTTTGACCAAATGTCTATAGAGCTAGAATCCTTGGATCGAGATGGAACTTTTTCTGTACTCCACTTGAGTTTTGGATAAATTTGGAGTACAGCCGGGTTGGATCGAACCCGAATCCAACCGGGCCCTCAGAACAAAAACATCAATAACTTACAGACCAAGCATCTGATTGACGTGCCGTTAGTTGTGTTGGGTCCCTTTTTTACGTGACGGAACTTTGGGATAATTCCTCATGGTACTTCATGGTAGTTGGAGTATCGACCGATGGATTGAGGAGAGAAACCTCCCGAAATCGAACATGCTTAGTGCGGGAACCCAGTGGCTGGCTGTACTTGAACAATCTTCAGATCCTGTGTGGGTCATCTTCAGATCCTATGTGGGTCATCTTCAGATCATGTGTGGGTTATCTTCAGATCCTGTGTGGGTCATATTCATATTCTATGTGGGTCATCTTCAGATCCGATGTGGGTCAACGCTCAACGATCCTGTGTGGGTCAGTGCATACCGATCCTGTGTGGGTCAGTGCTCAGCGATCCTATGTGGGTCAAAGCATACTGATCCTATGTGGGTCAGATCCTATGTGGGTCAGTGCTCAACGATCTTGTGTGGGTCAGAAGTAGTGTTACTTAATAGAATAAGATGATCTAGCCTTACGAATAATCATCTATACTTATGTACTTACATTATACCTGGTGTGATTTGAGTCTTTAACATTGTGGTAATCTTCTGCGTGGAGTTACCTTTTTGGTACTTACCTTTGTGGTGTTACCTTTGTGGTACTTACCTTTGTGGTACTTACCTTTGTGGTGTTACCTTCGTGGTATTCTTTCCTTTGTGGAACATTTGAGCTTTGGCTAACGAGTCGGGCCTTGTGTTTCCTCATGAATGAGATGGGTATACTTGATAACTTAGGTATATGTATAGGCATATACCTAAGTAGGGTTGACTATTGTTTCCATACTTTGTGGTTTATCCTTTTTGGATTTTGAGAGAACTTCGGGGGTCTCGGGGTCCCTACTGAGTATCGTTATACTCACTCCTGCACGGGTTTTGCCCACACCTTGCTATGTCTTGTGCAGACAACGGATAATGCTGAACAAGGACGAGGGTATCAGGACTAAAGGTTTCTCGGAGGTGGAAATTAGATGAGGCACACCGTAGAGATGACCGTTCGAGATCTGTACCTACCCTTCAGGTAGGATCCTTGGAGGGTGTTCACATGAGCAATTTTCTTTTTTACTTGTACTTTCAATTTTTACTTGTACTTTCCAGTTGGTCTTGTATTCTGGCCCCCTTTACTTACTGTACACACTCTTTTTACTATAAATTTTACTTTTTGCTCATATCCTGCTTTGTGATTGGTTGTGTGAGTTTATAGGTTATAAAGGAAATTCCTTCCCGATTTTAGGGAATACGCCTTTTGGTGCTAGTTGCTAGCCCCTGGCCTATGGAAGGAGGACTTGGGGTAGTCATGACATGGGCCCCGAGGGAAGGGTCATGAAAAATTGGTATCAGAGGAGTCAGTTCTATCGAAGAACTAGGACTCTGATCATTTGTCTATGGAAAAAGTGTTATGTGTTATGAGTGTGGTTTTCAGTTTAGGGAATCAAGTGTTGGTGCGGTGGCTAACGTATCCATACACTAGGACCCTGAATTTTGATTTCTGACTCATTACATGAAAACATTGTTTGCGTGTGTAATTTTGAAAAATTTTCTTTGTGATATCTTTGAGCCAGCTCACCAGGTATAACTTATTGACCGTGGAGCACTTATTTATTTCAGGATGCCTCCATGTAGACAGCCATCCAGGGTTCCAGTTAGAGTACGTGATGACAACCCACTGAGCAACAAGGCTTTGTTGCAGGGCCCCCTTATGGCAGTTATACCACTGGGTGGTGTACCAGCAGCACCACTACCCGTTGGGCAGTCGATGCCACCATCCCTAGCAGTAGAGGGTGCATACCGCTTGAGCGTATTGCATGAGTTCCAGTGCTAGAGACCACTGAGGTTCTGGGGCGAGACGGATCCTCAGGCGGCTGAGGATTGGTTGGAGGCCGTGGTTAGAGTTTTTCGATAGGTAGGGACACCAGCTGATCTCATGGTGATCCTTTCCACCAGCCTTCTTTAGGCAGCATTGGGCAGATGGTGGAGTTTGATACTCCAAGATCACGATGAGGTCACTCTCATCTGGGCGGACTTCAAGGGCCTTTTTAGGGAAGAGTTTGTTCCAGCGACATTACGCTCAGTGCGTATACAGGAGCTTCTCCACTTATAGCAGAGTAGCATGACCGTGCCTCAGTATTTAGCGAGGTTCACCGACCTCTCGCACTACTCCATTGACATGGTGCATGACCCTTTATTCAGGGCCCAAAACTTTGATAAGGGGATCAGATGGGATATTAGAGCTTTAATGATTTCTCTTAGCATCTCGACGCAAGCGAGGGTGTTAGAGAGATCACTCTCAGTAGAAATTTTCCTTCCTGAGCAGTCACCAACAGCGAGACCCACCACCGGACGACACGTAGCAGATTCATCTGCAACTGGAAGTAGATAGATGAAGTAGAGGTCCAAGAGGACGAGACCTATGGGTGGATGAACGTAGGATACAAGGTTGGTTGTGCGGGGCTCTCGAGACAGATCAGGACCGACAAGGAGCAGACAATGTTACTCATGTGGTGGGAAGGGTCACATGTCTCGCGACTACCCGACCCTCCGTATGGATGACCATTAGATGGTCAAAGAACCTCCTGGGCAGAGGTGAAGATTTGATTGGGGAGGTCTGCAGGCAGGAGGTAGACATGGAAGAGGAGCAGATCGTGTAGCAGGCGGTGGGTGGCGATTTGAGGTTCTACCGCCACCACCACCAGGTGGTCCACCCCGACCATAGGGAGAAGGTTTATAGGGACGAGCTCAGCTTCAGGAAACTGAGGCCTATGACCATTGTAATCCAAATATGATATGAGGTATGATCTATGTCTACTCCACTTTATCTATAGTACTTATAGACACTGGTTCTAGTCATTATTTTATTACCACGACCCTCGTTCAGAGCTCAAAGATTCCGGTGGAGCTGTTGGATCGACCCTTACGGATAGATAATCTTACAGGAATAGACTTGACAAATACACACTGGTGCCGGCAGTGCGAGCTTACTCTAGAAAGTGAGAGCTTCGGCTGGGATCTTCTAGTAGCGGCGTCGAGGCCTCATGACATCATCTTGGGTATGGACTGGTTATCCACAGTCTATGCTCAGATTGACTGTATTAGGCGTAAAGTGCGGCGTGTCTTCATAGATGGGACCATGTTTTCCTTCACCGGAGAGAAGAGAACCTTTTCATCACATTATGGACTTACCTGGAGGAGGGTGTATCCAATCACACATCATTTGGCTAGCATTACCCTCGGAGCGGTTGATGTTGAGAGTCCGAGCTATCCTGTAGTGGTGGATTAGTACACTGATGTTTTCCCTGATGATGTTCCAGGTCTACCTCCTCGTAGATAGGTGAACTTCTACATCGACTTGTACCTTGGGACGTCACTAATATCTACACCAACATATCAGATGGATCCCGTGGAGCTTCGAGAGCTGTGAGTATAGTTGAAGGACTTGTAGAGAAAGGGGTTTATTATGCCCAATGTTTATCCTTGGGAAGCCCTAATTTTGTTCGCCAAGAAGGCGAATGGGAGTTTGAGACTCCATGTGGACTATCGGCGCCTGAATTAGGTGACTGTGAAGAATAAGTATCCACTACTGAGGATTGGCGATCTCTTTGATCAGCTGAAGGGAGCACAATGGTTTTTAAAGATAGACCTCAGATTAGGCTATCACCAGTTTAGGGTACGAGATGAGGATGTGAAAAAGACGACCTTCAGATGCCAGTATGGCCATTATGAGTTCTTGGTTATTCCATTTGGTATGACCAAATCCCCAGCAGTGTTCATGGGACTCATGAACAAGATCTTCCAGCCCTACCTTGATTGATTTGTGGTAGTCTTCATCGATGACATCCTGATATACTCAGGGATGGAGGAGGAGCATGCCTATAATCTACAGATAGTTCTAGACACACTCCGAGAGAACCAGCTTTATGGTAAGCTCTCAAAGTGCTAGTTCTAGATCTAATAGATCCACTTCTTGGGACACATCATTTTGGAGGCTGGAGTTGCGGTGGATCCATCGATGTTTTTTTGGTCTGGATGGGTACTACTGGAGGTTTGTTCCTGACTTTTCCAGAGTTGTGACACCCTTATCAGTGTTGACGAAGAAGGGGAAACCCTTCGCATGGTCGGAGAGATGCCATCGGAGTTTCTAGGAGCTAAGGCAGAGACTGACGAGTGCCCCCATCTTGAGGCTACCAGAGGAAGGCGTAGGGTATGTAGTCTACTGCGACGCATCAAGGACTAGGCTTGGATGTGTCATGATGCAGGAGAGAGTGGTGATTGCATATGGTTCTCTACAGCTAAGAAAACATGAGCAGAACTATGTTACCCATTACCTAGAGTTAGTAGTAGTGATCTTCACCTTGAAGATGTGGTGACATTAATTGATGGGTGAATTTTTTAAAGTCTACTCTGATCACAAGAGTCTTAGGTATATCTTCTCTCAGAAGGACATGAACCTGATACATCGACATTTGATTGAGTTCCTCTAGGACCATGACTTCGAGATAGTCTATACTCCTGGGAAGGATAATGTAGTAGCAGATGCACTCAGCTGGAGATTTGGTATACAATTGCTGAGTGAGGCGATAGAGCAGCTAGCTTCTTTGTGGATATCCCATGTGGATTGAGATTGAGTAGCTTATCTTCAGTCTCTGACAGTCACTCCCCCACTCCTTCTACGAGTCAGGGAGGCGCAACTTGGGGACACTGACTGCGAGGCTCGATGTGCTCATATATCCACAGGACAAGCACCTGATGAATTTTATGAAGGTGGGGAGCACGTCATCCTCTTTAGAGGAAGTATTATGGTACCAGTGGAGCTAAGGGAGGAAGTGTTGATGGAGTTACATACATCCCCTCTAGCGGTACATCCATAAGTGGTGAAGATGTACCAAGATCTTCGGTGTCAGCACTGGTGTATGGGAATAAAGAAAGCAGTAACATAGTTTTTCTCATGATGCCTCAATTGTTAGCAAGTGAAGGCAGAGCATTAGGTTCCAGCAGGCTTAGTTCAGCCACTAGAGGTGCCAGAGTGAAAGTGGGATGAAATTTCATGGAATTCATGACAGGATTTCCATGCACGTCCAGGAGTCCTGATTCTATCTGGGTGATCCTTGACCAACTCACCAAGTCATCCCACTTCCTACCTATCAGAGAGTAGGGATTAGTAGAGAGCTTGGGAAACCTCTATATATAGAATATTGTGAGGCTTCATGGAGTTCCATCTACGATTGTCTCTGATCGTGATGCAAGTTTTACTTCCCGGCTATAGAAGGGGTTGTAGTAGGTTTTCGGGACACAGTTTCGATTGAGCACCGCCTTCTATCCTCAAACAGATGGTCAGATAGAGAGGACTATTCAGACCCTTGAGGACATGCTGCATGCTTGCATCCTTGATTTCGGCCATAGCAGGGAGGATCACTTGACTTTGGTGGAGTTCACTTACAATAATAGATTTCACTCCACTATTGGTATGACACCATTCGAGGCATTATACGGTCAACCTTGCAGATCACATCTGTGATGGACTGACCTAGGGGAGTCAGCACTCATGGGACCAGATATTTTTGAGCTACCACAGAGAAGGTGGAGATCATCCAAGAGAGGATGAAGACTACACAGAGTAGGCATAAGTCTTATGCTGACAGGAGATGGAGACCTCTAGAGTTTGAGGATGGTGACCATGTATTTCTATAGGTCTCACCTCGATGAGGTTTGCAGAGATTTGGCCGAGGCAGAAAAGTTATCTCTAAGGTTCATTGAACTATTTCAGGTCCTTAGCAGAGTTGGTGAGGTGGATTACCTCTTAGCTCTTCCACCTCAGTTGCATAGGGTGCACGATGTTATCCACATATCCCAGATGAGGAGGTACATACATGATCCTTCACACATCATCGACCAAAACAAGATGGACATCGATGATGGGGTGATGTTTTCAGAGGTTCTAGTGAAGATTGAGGATTGACAGAAGTGAGTCCTTCATGGGAGGTCGATACCTCTGGTGCACGTTCATTAGCATCATAGAAAACGCCAGGAGAGCACATGGGAGCGGGAGGCTCAGATTCGTGCACATTACCCCCACTTGTTTCCCTAGTTTTTGTTGTGGATTTTGCGGATGCAAATCCCTGAGGTGGGGAGAATGTAAAGACCCAAATTTTTCAATGTAATTTTTTTAATTATATAGAAATATTAGGAGTCCAAAAAAATTGACAGCACATGATTCTAAGGCTCGGTTTTCCCAGAATGAATTTCTGAACTTTTTTCGGGTATGTTTAGTAAATGCATGAGCGGCGTTTTGTAACTTTTGAACCGGTGCTCGAAATTGAAATCCAAGGACACCGTTGAACTCACAACGCCGATATTCACTTAAGGATCCCTTCACCTCGACTATAGTAGGTCGAGGGTGGAAATTAGTTTTTCAGACTTTTCATGGGAGAAAATAAAATAAACATGCTTTATTTTATTTTTGAAATTGAAACCTCCCATTTGAAACATAAAGGTGGGGACCACCCGATCCTCTCTTTTAATGGGAGGTGACTCTTGGTTTCTTCCCCAAATTAAATGTGTCAACTTAATTTAATTAATGTGACAAATTTAATTAAATTAATAAACTTAGTTTAATATGTTGGATCCTCATATCATGGTTGGGGAATTGTTGTCAAGGAGAGAACTTGGCAAAGGAGAGCCTTTGGAGAAATGAATTTTTTAATGAAGAACACCTTCTCCAACGAAGAGAATCCTCCGGAAATGAAGAATGAGGACGACGCATGAGCCTGGGTCGGGTCTTTCAGGAGCGAAAAATGCCGATGTCACCATCAACATCTCTTTCCTCACGACACCTCCAACGGATGATCGGGGTAGGGATTTTTAATTTGAAATATGATTGAATTAATATGTTGATTCTTCATATTCTAGATTCACAATGGTGATGGAAAAAAAAACATGGCCATCATTCCGCACTTATACCTTGCCTCTTTTTCTTTTGTTCATCATGCATTCTTTATGAATTCATCAACACCAAATGTTTAATAGCGCTGAAAACACAATGTTTTGTTGAGCACGATGTATGGACATAGATCCCTCGACCCTAGGACTGTGAATATGCAGTTGTTTTATTTTTTGGGCTTAGAAAAAAGATTTGGTGAACCGTGGAAGAGGAGGGTGGCTGACACACTAGCTGACCATGTGGAGATAGGGTGGCACGCGTCCGCGCCACCAGATGAGAAGGTGGCCGCGACCCTTCGGCCAAAGAGGAGCAGGTTCGTGGCCGACACGCCGGAAGAACGTGTGGAGGAGTGGTGGTGTGTGTTCACACCACTAGTGGAGCAGGAGGCCACGCTCGCCTGGCCGCGGTGGAGGTCGAAGGGCGGATGACACCCGACAGGCCGTGGAGGGCAGCGGCGGCGCCGCACTGCTGGGAGGAGGACCGGCCGACGATTCAGCTGGCCATGGTGCACCGAGCAGGACCCTCTATGGTGGGTCCTAATTCCAAAGACCGAACAACCCTTTGGGAATTCAGGTGACCTGGAAGGTGCCTCCCTCCCAGGCGTCAGCTAGGGCAGACCCCGCCACGACGTTCCACCCGACCGCAGGCCGCACCGTGGGCCGCGCCACCGGGCCACGCTCAGCGGGCTGCGCCACCGGGCCACGCCCATCGGTCCGGGCCCGCCGAGGCCTAGGCCATCAGGGCGGGACCCAGACCAGGTTGGGTCGGCCCAGGTGGGGTTGGGCCGGGTCGGTCTGACCGGGTTCTGACCGGACGCGAGCCCATCCAGGCCCAGTTTTTCCTTTTTGGCCATATCTTGAGTACTGGGCGTCCGTTTGACGAACCATCTATGGTTCCAGAATCCTTGGATCGAGAAGGTCCTTTTAGTATACTCCACTTGAGTTTTGGATAAAGTTGGAGTTGGGCCAGGTTGAATCGAACCTGAATCCAACTGGGCCCTCGGAATGGAAACACTAATAACTTATAGAACACGCGTCTGATTGATGCGCTGTCAGTTGAGTTGGGTCCCTTTTGATGTGATAGACCTTTGGGATACTTAATCAGGGGACTTCATGGCAGTTGGAGTATCGACTGATGGCTTGAGGAGCGGAATCTTATGGAATCGAACATGCTTAGTACTGGAACCCAATGGCTGGTTGTACTTGAAGAATCTTCAGATCCTGTGTGGGTCATCTTAAGATCCAGTGTGGGTCATCTTTAGATCCTGTGTGGGTTAGTGCTCAGTGATCCAGTGTGGGTCAGTGCTCAGTGATCCTATGTGGGTCAGCGAATACTGATCCTGTGTGGGTCAGATCCTGTGTGGGTCAGTGGGGGTTAGTTACCTATCGATCCTATGTGGGTCAGAAGCAGTGTTACTTAACAGAATAAGATGATATAGCCTTAGGACTAATCATCTCTACTTTTGTACTTAAGTTATACCTAGTTTGAGATGATTCTTTACCTTTGTGGTAATCTTATGTGTGGAGTTACCTTTGTGGTACTTACCTTTATGGTGTTACCTTTGTGGTACTTACCTTTGTGGTGTTACCTTCGTGGCATTCTTTCCTTTGTGGAATAGTTGAGCTTTAGCTAACGAGTTGGACCTTGTGTTTCCTCATAAATGATATGGGTATACTTGATAACTTAGGTATATGTATGGGAATATACATAAGTAGGGTTGACTGTTGTTTCCATACTTTGTGGTTTATTCTTTGTGGATTTTGAGAGACCTTCAGGAGTCTTAGGGTCCCTACTGAGTATCATTATACTCACCCCTGCACGGGATTTTCCCACACCTTGTTGTGTATTGTGAAGACGACAGACAATGCTGACCAAGGACGAGGGTACCAGGACTGGAGGCTGCTCGGAGGTGGACATTAGATGAGGTGTACCGCAGAGACGACTGTTTGAGTGCTGTACCTACCCTTCAGTTAGGATAATTGATGGGTGTTCACAGGAGTTGTTTTCAGTTTTACTTGTACTTTACCGTTTTACTTGTACTTTTCAGTTGGGCCTGTATTCTGCCTCCCTTTACTTACTGTACACACTCTTTTTACTATACAATTTACTGTGTACTTGTATCCTGCTTTGCGCTTGGTTGTGTGAGTTTATAGGTTATAAAGGCAATGCCTCCCCAATTTTAGGGAATATGCCTTTCAGTGCTAGTCGCCAGCCCCTGGCCTATGGAAGGTAGGATTGGGGTATTCACGACACGGGCCCCGGGGGACGGGTCATGATAAGTAAAATAGATACTCTGATACCACTTTGTAACATCCCATTCTAGGATCCAATTAACACATTTCTCAAGCCGGTGGGTCACATGGCCTCAAGTGTGCCTCCCCATACACTAGAGGCTGCTGACTAACAGTGAGGGTCTAAGGTAGTATAATGGGGAGACTATACCCTCATATTATAGTGTAATAATGGATAAAGTAAACAATATACAATAGTGAGAGAATATGAATAACCAATAGAACAACAGAAATAAACACTATAATAATAGGACTAGTAAACCACCATAACGAAAACATGATATAACATAATGGAATAGTGGAACAAATATGATAAAATACAAAATATTAAATAATAAATAAACTCTAATAATATCAAAATCCATTAGGCTAAGTCATATACAATGATGTCATGTAATGTAGATATAAAAAACAGGGGAAATATGGGACATACATATACAACATGCTATACAAAAATACCAAAAGGCTAAAAGACTGCTCCACTAGAATCATGAGCATATTCTTGGTCCTATGCTCCCATTCTCCATACCATAAGATAACAAAATCAGGCATCTATAGCAGGGCGCTTTCCCTTATCCATACATGCAGACATGTAATCTACTCAGGTACTAAAGGAAGCCTGAGTAGGGTGTGATATAAAATTAGTCGACCACCACTAATGATGTATATAAATAATCCATCCAATGTACATAGCTAAGTAGTGTGTAGATATAACTGAATGATAGAAAATGATGAAAATAAATAAATAACAGTCAGTTCAAGTTCCTAAAGTATACTTGGTGAAGTTTACCTGCTTTGACATAGTCTGGAATGAGTCTGATCAGTAACCACATATATATATATATATCTATTTAATAATAATAATATTAATAATAATAAATAGTTATATATTGTATACATGTATATTAACTAAGTATGTGAGGACATAAGTAGGCATATACATGGATACTAGGTGGTGGCTGAACCCAAGGAGCAACTCAAGCATCCATAATCAGTATAACAAGCCATAGGCTCAAGTAGAGGGTACATGACCTGAATCTCATAATGAACGTGAGATGTTATATTAATCACTCGAGATAGGTGGGGTGAGAGGTCATTCCCAAAAATCAATATGGAAGAACATGTAATGTCACACACATTGTCTAAATAAACATGTCATGGTGTGAGATGTCATGCTCAACATCTGATGTAAGGGAGAGTGAAACGCCATGTGAAACAAGTACCTTAACCATCATTCATTAGGAAATAGAAATGGCATGATCATAATAATAATAATAAAAATAAATTATGGATCACCTCATAAGAATCATAGTCATCAAGCCCCAATATATAAAAGGGTATCACAATTCATATAATCCATATAATAAAAGCATGCATCACTTAGTGTGTCATTACCACCCAATTCCATTTTATTTAAAAAATCAAATTAATTAATCACGACATGGAAATTTATAAACATTATTTACCATAGATCCATTTAATTAATTGAGAAATAGATAACCATTTCAAGATAGGGAAAACACATAGGAGGTGCTTTGGTCAACTAAAAATTATATAAAAGTGGGAAAATCCATTTACATGCCAAGACGAACACTTAGATTGCGTTCCAGTATTTTAATTTTTTTTATAGAAATGGGTATTTCACTCGGAACACCCAAAGGGGTGGATATGATTGAGATCAAAACCATATAAACACTTATAAAGGTTCTTCAGAAGTATAACAACATGTGTATAATTATTTAGAAAGGAAGAACACATTTTAAGGTAACACACAATAATGGTCAGTGTATGGAACAATGGTGGAGATATAAAATCATCTCAACTTTTAGAGAAAACAACTATACCATCTAAATTAGGTTTTTAGATGACTGCTCATCCAATATCAGCTTCATATTTGAATTATAATAGAAGAAAAATGAAGAACAGACCAACACCCTGAAAATAGGGTGAATGAGCTCGCACCAAAATAGTGAAAGATATAGGGAGAGAAACCATGAAATAAAGTAACATGATTAGAGATATTACTAATACAGATCCAACACAACCGATGAAATTTTATTTAGAGTCTGGTTAGAGGAGAAATCAAAATCCATAGCTTAGAAAAAGGGAGAGTCCAACATGAGAGGGAGAGGATAGGTTCGTTGGAAATGGGAGAAGAAAAGAGAGGGGTTAAGTTTTTAAGCCTTTAAGGGAAAAAGAGTAATTTCACCTTCAAAAGAGGTTTCACATGGCTTGGCTACATGGTTGGACAAACCGTACACAAACCATGTTACCTCCACTGTCTAAGGAGGGACCCCACATAGGCTAGACACATAGTTTTTCGAACTGTGCACAAGCCATGCAAAGCCCACTATCCCAATATTTAAAATTCTAGGCATGTAATTAGGCTCTCACAGTTGTAGAAAATTGTGTATTCTTCTACAAGACACTAAGTTCCTTGCACCGTTACTCCACACGGTTAGTATTAACCGCGTGCTAACTGTGAAACTCCTGCTATTTGCCCAATTCTTGGATCTCAAGACTCTGAAAAAACCAAGATGCTCTTGAAACATTCCTTAGGCCATAGGGAATGTTTACCAAGACAAAACAAAGGATTTTAACTAAAAAACAAATGAGACATACCATTGAGAAAAGTCAGGTCGTTACAAATATGTTCAAAATGGTATGTGTAAATATTGCCTATATTTTTTTTCATTCGTATATATATATATATAAAATTTTATATTGTGTTTATAATCCACCCACACTTTATATTTATGTTTATAAAGTATTCTTATATACAAATATTTATATATATGTTTTACAATGCATATGAATTTATATGTTTTACAGAATATTTTTTTTGTGCATGTGTGTGTGTGTTCATAATATTAATGGTATATATTATTTTTATAATATTTTTTTATATTATATATATATATAACTGAATATTTTGTTTCTAATATATATATATAATTATATATGTGTTGTATCTGTATATATGTATATATATCATATATTTTCAATTTTTTATGTATATATATACTTATATATTGTATTGATAATATATATATATTTATGCACTGTATTACTCCAAAATACTACACATACTTGTATTCATGTATGCATTTTCCATAATAGATAAAATCCATCAAGGTAAGAGAATAAATTAGGGAGATAGATATCCAATATGGCTTGAATTATTGTCTTTAGAACATTGATATTTACTACAACGGTCATGTTAGTTGACCCAAAATATTGAATGCATTATAGAATTAAAAGAAAAGTGTTGGCTCAAAAAGGTTATATATTAGGCATGAAAAATGGGTGAGCTGAGCCTAAACATGCCTAGCTCGTATGGTCCTACGCCCATTTTGGATCTGCCTATTTTGGCCAGTTTTTCCTACAAGTATAATTTTTCAATCCTAAACCATTTTATATATGGGTTGGGTAAGCCCATTTTTTAAAATATATTATTACTATATTTTATATCAATTAATTTTAAAAAATGAAGGTTGTTTGGTGTTTCACATTGACTAATAACAAAGGGTCCTTTGTTTGAAACTTAGAATTCCTATTTTTTGGCCTAACCTAATAATAATAAGTATTTAATAATTATGGTCTTGGGTGATGCATCTTGATTATAAGTTGGCGTTTGGTGTGGATAACTTGAGAGAAACAGGGGAAGAAAGTGAACGTGGAAGCCAATGGTGTGTTGTGTGAAGGAGTGACACAAAACATGAAACCTGGGGAAATTATAATGGGGTGAATAAATGTAAAAATCAGAAATTAAATCATTTTTAAAAATAAAATCTCACAGGATAGAACATACCCATATAGATAAGGGATGGTAGTGAAAATCCCATTTAGGATTGTTTAAAAAATGGGACAATTTTTTTAAGTCTGTCTTGTAAAAATCCAAAGGCTTGCCTATGAAGATCATGGAATTGGGCCTAATTTTTCATGTCTAGTATATGTAAGGTAATGATATTAGATTTTCAATAACTAATTACTAGTTATTGTTAAATCCTACCACCACACCAAGTAACTTGAGTTCATTTTGTTATGAAAAAATATCTTTTACATAGTAATTATCATTGATCAAAATCAAGGTATAACCCTAAATATCTTTCATCAATGATAATTACTCTAGTAAAGAGAATTATTAATTATATTTTTTGAAAAGAAGTAAAATGTGGAATCAAGTGTCAATTTATTGGAGGATGATCCTTTCCTTGGGACGTCACAAGAATTTTGTGTTGGAACTAGTGGAGATGATGTCTTACATGTGAGGGGAGACTAGATAGATGAAACAAAGAAAACCAATAAGAACCTTGTATATTTTAATTTATTTTCCTAACTTGTGATGTAGCCAATGTCTTATTTTCCTCAAGATACTACTCACCCTAATGAGTAACATTTTAGTGATCCTAATTTCAAGGAATAAATTATTCCTAATCAGAAATAGTTTAAAACGATCATCATTATATATATTTTTTAACAAAATTTATTAAATAAACCAGCAGAGATAAAAAATCTAAGTTGGATTGAATGAACGTAGTCAACCCATCAACCCTAATAGATTAATATTTATTAAATATACTATCATAAGTACTAGATTTAATATGTATATTGATACAAAAAGTTTTCATAGTTTCATACCCATAATAAAGTCCATTGTTTGGGAGGGAATTTCAATAACATACTATTACACAATCGATTCCATTCCCATTAGATCAAGTTTTGTAATGTTGTTTTTTTATTTTGAAGTGTGTATTTATTCTAGGGATTTTGAAATGGATTATTTTTCTAAAAGCTTTTAGAAATAATTATAGAGATTTTCAAACAATAATATCCACTAGACACATGATATATGAATATTGGGATGTTAATTCTCACCCACAAACTTTTTATATCATCTCCATCTCCTAGGAAACTTGGAATTCTTTCATCACCAAATGCGAGGAAGAGAGTTTTAAAGTAAATTGTAATTGATTTTAATTTATTTTACATGACATTTTTGATAAATTCATTTTCATATATGTTATTTTATAAAAATAGTAAATGAGTGATAAATATAATAAACATGAATCAAATCCACAATACTTGTACCGTAAATCAAGGATGGGGTATGATTCACTTGAAAGACAACTAGCATGTTCTTAAAATTTCACAAATATAAAAAACCCTTACTGTAATTCCCCTATTACCATAGTCCCTATAGACCATAGACATGAGTTAACCTAAAGCTATGGTCCACATGGATCATAAAAATAACAAACTATATTTATATGGTTTTTAATGAACTTGGAAATATAGTCCACTAAAGCACTAACCCACCACCATTATGTGTCCAACCCTAATCCCCCCACCAACATGATCGAAAATACTTGCACCCTCCTCCATATATTAACTTCCTTGTGCATTTATTCTGCTCACACATAATTCCCTTTCTTCTTAAATCAATTCAACTGGTTTATAAGCCTCTCCCGATAGGTAAGAATGATTCTTTCAACATGAAACCTAATGAAAACTGATCTTCCACCAAATAGTTTGATTATTTAACTCATTATTATTTTTATATTAAATTGAAATTGATATTTTTTATTTAGAAATTATGATTATTTGATTATAATCTTGTGTTATTTATAGAAAATATGGATATTATTTACCACTTATTAGTTATAGTGAGTTCTTTATAAAATCACCATGTTTATTTCTTAGAATCTTACCCTGTTTAAGTGTAGTTTTACTCAAATTGAAATATATTCCTCCATAAAAATTAATTTATATCTTTAAAAATATTTATAATTATTTACCTATTTTATATTCAGTAAATGTGTGTGATTGTGTATCATTTTTAATTATAAATTCTATTAGTTTATTATATATTATATGTGTTTTTTTATCAAAACACAATATAATGTTCCTTAAAAATTTATTTTTTTGGATTTTTTATTATCATGTAATTATTTTAAATTCTATGTGTGTGTGTTTTATTTTTAATTATATATTTTATTAGTTTATTATATATCATATGTATTTTTAATCAAAATGGAATATAATATTCCTTCAAAAATTGACTTATTTCTAAAAAAATATTGATAATTATGTACTTATTTGTAATTAAAAATGTGTGTGTGTCATTTTTAATTATAAAATTTATTAGTTGATTATATATTAAAAATATTTTGAGTTTTATTTCAAAAAAAGGATATAAAATATAGGTAAATAGTTGATATACTTTAATAATGGATTTATGATATACTATTAAGTTTTATAAAGTTTAATATAAATTTTCACTTTACATTTCTATTTTTATTTAATATATAATTTTAATGTTGGTAAATTTATATTTAGTTCATTATAATTTCTTGATAAACTCTTGATCACCACAACCCACGAGCAGAGGTTGCTTCACCTAAAAAAATTTACTTTTAGAAGTTTTATTTTGAGGTGAAAACATAACGTTTTAATTCTCCCTCCTTGTGATAAATTTTTCTTCAACTAATATGAAAAATGTTTTTTAATTTAATATATTATTTTAATATGTATACAAACATCAATACTTAGAGGTTATAATATTCATAGGCTTTTATTTAATCGTTCTATAACCACTTGATCTAATTTTTAAAACTAAACATAAAGTTATTCATGTAAATTTACGTTTCAAATATAAAAAAATATTAATCCAAAATTATTTTTACTTAGTAATATAGATATAAATAAGTATTAAGACAAAAAATAGTTCATTGCAATAATTTTATTATTCATGATATTTTGAAATTACACAATTACTTTCTAATTTTGAAATTAATCAATTGAATTAAATATTATATATTCTTATTTAATTTATACACTTTTATTATTTTTAATGACACCATAATTTTTTATATTATACTTGATAGAGGTTGGATGCACAATTTTGATTGAATCTCAAATGATTTTTAGAACAAGATTGAATTAGTTTTGGATTTTCTTGAAGAAATGATTCAAATAATGGACTAATATGATTCCCTTATTATGAATGTGATGGAAGAACATGGTTTAATCTTGAATAATAGAGTTTCCATATCACAAAAAATGGTTTCCAAAATAACCATCATGTGTGTTATCATAATAGATAGAATTTTCAAGTGTAGAATGATAATGAAACAACTAAAATATTGATATGGAAAATTTGATATATTATTATTTTCCATTAGTGTATAAAGATGAATATATATAGACAAACTGAGGTTCCCTAGACCCACACTCATGGATTTTGTGATAAAATACACTTTAATTTTTGGATTTTATACCGAGTGATATGAGACAAGATAAACATACATATATTTCAATAATCTAAAAATTACATATCATAACAATCAAAAAATACTAACCCAAAGGTTTAGTGTCATTAAATATTAACTATATAAAAACCTTATTGTGAAAATTTCTCCATAATCAAACAGTACTAGAAGAGATTCTAGAAATATCCTAGGTTATACTCATCTTCATAACCCGGTGAATGGACAACATAATAAATGGGTGAGATAATGCTCAACAAGGGAAATTTTTTTCAAAGAGTCATCAGGGGTAAGATCTTAAGCATGTGAGAAACATGAGCATGGGATAATATCTAATTAAAATAATATATAACATTAATAGTTATTAGTAAATCATAATAAAACGGAATGTAATCTCAAATGATCAAACATACACCATGACATAAGAGTGTGGAATTATGAGACAATAATCATCATCCATGGATCATAGCATATGAATATACTGTATAAAATATGTATATTCATAAGCAAAGGAAATTATACAATTATAAAAATATCTAGCCACATCATGTCCATGCTCAATATTATGAACATAACTAACCACATCATGTTCATGCTCCATATTGTGAATATAGCTAATCAAATAATGTTGATGATAAATCTTATGAACATAACTAACTACATTGTGTCCATGGTAAATCTTGTGAACATAGATAACTACATAGTTTCCACACTCAATCTTGAGAGCATAGGTTAACCAAAATTAAACCCATGCACAATATTGTAAGAAAAAATTAATAGAAATTACACCCATAAAAATTATTATGGGGATAGATTTACCACAATTAAACCCACAAAAAATATTGTGAGAATAACATAACCACATTTACAACCATGTGCAATATTATGAGCATAGATTAGCCACAATTACACCTAGACATAATCTTGTGATCATATCATAAATGAAATTACACCCACAAAAAAATCATTATCTTATGAGATATAAAAGTTTACCTAATGCACTAGAGGGATATATAGGACCCAATAATCACTTAATGAAAAACCAGACACATACACTCCAATATAAAATTAAAACATTCATATTTTAAATATAACTTAATTAACCGATAGAAAATATATTAGTTTTAAGAAAGAATCCCTAGAACATTTCATAATCCATCTAGATAAATAAGGTGGATGGTAGTGTAAGGACATATCTATAGTAAATCTTAAAAACTTTGAAGGATATTGACATAGATGAAAATCAACTTTATAAGAATAACACTTCAAATGTAACTACATAAGAATGGATCAAGAGTTAGATCATCTAATACCATGAGTTTAATCCCCCAAAAAATAGTATAAGGGAATTTAGAGGAAAATTCACAGAAAATAATTTCCAAGGAAATAAATACTTTTGATATAAGGAGGAAAATGAAAGTTAAACTACAAAAGAGTTTTTAGAAAATGTTTTTAACATTGTCGTAAAATCTGAATTTATGGGTCACATTAAAAATTCAATTTGTAACACCCACAAATTAAGTCACTGCATCCTTTTATTATATATTTTCTATTATCATTCTTGGACTCTCTCCTCCCTCTAAAACCCATTTAAAATAGATCAAAGTGTGTTGGATATAGAAGATTCAAGGTAATATCCCTTTTCACTCCTTGTTTATCTATTTTTTCTAGATACACTTGTTTTCCTTAAAAAAATATTAGATATGATATATTATGAATAAATATATGATCTATGATGTTTTTTAATGATATATTTATTAGATCTAATGAATTAAAGGAATTTTGAGCTAGTATCTAGAGGTTTAATTATTTCGTTATTTGTTTTCATGTCTCATTGTGAGTTAGGTGGATTCTACCTCTTCTCCACTTGTTCTAGAACTTAAATTCATAGCATTTCTTAAATTTTTTCTTTTATTTTTAAAGGAAATGTTGGATGATTTCTTGAAGTAAAAATATTTTGGGTTATGATTTGGAAAACATTGAAATTTTAATGGTTTTTGGAAAACCCATTTGATTTATTTTTTAAAATTATGGTATTGTAATTTGAATGGTTTTTGATTAAATGTTTTAAAAATTGAAGAATGGTTCTATGTAGAATAATAGAAGTCATAACATAGCATATGTGGTATGGTTTGTGTGTTCATTTTCATTAGACATGACCCTTAAAAGGGGTGTTGTTCCAGATTGGAGGCACCTAAATAATGTTCACTATAACACCCCAAGATTTTATGGTATGTATCTTTTTAAATTTAATTTCATCGACAACATAAGTTTCACACAACACCAAACTTAAACGAATAATGATATACAATTAAATATAATTATTTTTAAACAACCGTTATAACCCAGCTGTTAAATTGGCAGGAATGAATAGTATTAATGAAATTTATATATTATATATTTAATTATTTTATTTACTTTCATCCAAATGATTTTATAGGCATAAGATAATAATGAATCCAATGTTACACATTAAAAGGATATATTTTTCTAAAGGTGGTTTTACAGCCTTTTAATGGCGTACTTGTTTTAAAACTAAATTTTGAATTTTTTTAAAATTATTATGAACAAAATAAAATTATTTTTTAAAATTATAATGCCAAAATTAGCTTAGAGTGAAATTTTAGTATTTTTCTAAAAATATATATTTTACAGTGAATGGTGAAAAATTATTATTTCTATAAAATTATCATTTTCATTATATTAATGATTTTAATAGTATCCTCATCTATTAAAGTGAAAATAAAATTTAGGTATCTTATAAATAAAAATATTGTATATTTATATCATTTAATAAATAAATAAATGTTTTAAAGATGATAAATTAAGTGTTAGTATTTTTGTGAAACATAAATGTTTATTTAAAATTTTATAATTAATACAGTGACTTAAAAGAAAATTTATTTTAATAAAATATATTCATAAATTAATATTTTTTGTCTTATGATTATATTTTAATTTAAAGATACCTTAATTAAATTTTCAAAGTGTCATAAAAATAGTTATAATATTAAAATCGGTATTTTTTTTGAGTAAATGTTGATTTTAATTGAAAAATTAAATTTATAATATTTAGAAAATTATTTTCATAAAATGGAGTTCATTTTTTAATTCTATACATCAAAAAAATTTTAAGGTGACTTTTGAGAGTTTTCTAAAATAGTTGAATTTTTAGTGAATAGTTAAATATGGTAATTTATGATATAAGTTAAATACAGAAATTATTGAGTTATAGATGATGTATGGATGATGTAAGAACCATTGATTCAAACTCAAATTAAATAGTTACTGTATTTAGTCATAAGAATCATCAATATTTATTGTCTTGATCCAAAGTAATAAAATAATGAATAGAATAATAAAAAAACACCCCTCTCCTCCACTATAAATACCACCCGTCACAACCTCGTCTCCTTACAAATCTTAAGCCTTGATTCTTGTCCAATTCCTACCCAATAATCTTCCTAAGACTCTTACCCATGTCCAAAAGGTTATTATATAAATAAATAACCAAAACCAAACTCACTTAAGGTGGTTCTCAAGGAGAAAAATTCAATAGCTAAAAACCTCTTTCCCTTTTATTTTCTTTTCAATTTATTTTATTTTCTTATTCTCTCATAACCTCCTCAGTAAAAACATGCATGGTAACTATAGTATCTTATATATAATTTAGTTTTATTATTCCAATGGAAAATCCACCATCATGTCTTTTTTCCTCTTCCTTTTATTCTAAAAATGAAAACATTGTCCGTGAGGTGTCGATTTACCGCCTTCATGGACGACGTGTTTTGTTTTTCAATTACACCTTTAAGGATGGTCATAAAACCATATTTATGGTTAAAAAATATTATAATATATTTATTAAAATCTTATTTAATTTTCTATAACTAGTATATATACATAATATTAATTAATAAATCAAAACTTGTTCGTGATGATTGAAAAAATGCCAAAATAATTTAAACGATTATCACTAATGTTTTATCAAATGATTTATCTTCATACCATATAAACGAATGAAATATAACCATTTAATATTATTTAATTTCATTAATAATATATAATTTCAATTCTGGACAACTATTCTCATTTTACATGATTTTCCATACATGTATACAAGTAAACAAATCATGAAAACCAAGAAAAAAAAAGCTCTCAAATGATAAAATTATATCATATAACTCATCAAAAAGGCCATAAACGAACTTAATAAAATTATAACAAATAAAATAAAAGTAGAATAGATTATGAATTAATTAATTAATTGGTTTAATCTAATTACCCATGATGTTAAGTACAAGGGCAGAACGCTTTCAGACATAAGGTAAGGAGTTTCTCATCCCACTTTTATTTCTATGATATTTCACTTATATGCCAATTATTTCTTATGTGTGGTGTATGTATACTACCATTTGATATATAATATCATTAATATATTTATATTCATGGTATTAAATGTTATATTTTATGATTATTGATATTTAGGTATATGATTCGATTGAATACAAAGTGGTAAGCGATTCTCCCCAAACCTCAATTTTTCTTCAGGTTACACTTTCTCTCTCTTTACCCTTTTGTAATTATTAATTATTCTTATGTAATCCTCATAAATTCTATGTTAATTTTCTATAAATATGTACCTATCATAATTTTACTTTATTTTATGGTAGTTTACATGTTTTATAAGGATCCTTTCTCAATTCTTGTAACACCCCGACCCCAGCTACCCAGAGTCGGTGCATTACTTCGTAACATTGGCATGATCACAAGAAGATCAAATCTCGAAAGACCGATTGGTTTAGTAGCCTTGGAAACACTAGATATATTCATAAGTTTTACATTACATCATAAAATGAAAAACTACTACAACAACATAATGTTTCCACAGTCCACACTATAATCCCCTCATAATATCCCGGCAGGTCATTCATAACTTACATCTTCACATCCTGGGAAAAATAAAACATAGAAAAGGGGTGAGCTCAAATGCCCAGTAAGGATAACAATATAGCGGAACATTCAAAAATAAGCATAAACATTTAAGGCAATGAATTACTAAAACAAAAGCCCATTAAACTTGAACTTCAACATAGTATGGCAAAAGTAAAATGAAATAATGCCATTTACTTGTTCACATGGATATTCTACTAATCGAATAATCACATGCAAAAATCAAAAACCACTTTCATAATGTTGGAATGCATAATGCCAGACTATCATAACCACATAGCCAAGGCCTCGTGCCAAGACTACAAATAAGATTTTGTCAAGGCCTTGTGCCAAGACACTAGTTTGTCTCATGAGACCTACCGATGCATCGAGGAGCTATAGCGGGCTCCACCCGTCACTTATTAAGTCCAATGCATTCCCATATGAAAAGGTTTAAACATAACATAAACATTCGTATTAAAACTAGCATACGAAATGTCAATAATTTCACCATAAACTATGAATGGTATAAAAATAGCATATCCATAGTCAAACATATCACAAAACCTTCAATACAATATAGAAGTTTTGTATCATAATAAATCAACTTCAAATAATCTTAAAATCCATCAAAGGATGTTGACATAGATGAAATCAAAATTCTTTTTAAAGAAGTATCTCCTTTTATTTTGAAATCATTTAAGATCCATATAAAATAAAACATTTTCTTTGAAAATATTCTTATAAGCTTGTATGGAAAGCTTCGACGATTTTATAACGGCGGAAACTAACCGCACCCTCCGTATAAGTTAAAAAAAACATTCTTACCTCAATTCTGTCGAAAAGGTTAAAAAGGTCCTTGTTTTGAAAACGACGGAAAGATTCCTTTATAAACTTCTAATAAAAAGTCAAACAAGGGTATAAATGAATTTAACCCATATTCTTGTAAATAGTAAAAATGTTTTGAAATACATTTTTAAGAAACATGGATGTGGATGATAAAGAGATCCCAGTAGATTATTACGTATAAACAACCTCGAATAATGAAGAGATTGTGAAATAACCCTTACCTTGTACTTTTCCTTGGTTGGGGTAGGTTAACCTCCTGTATAATGGTGAAATAATTGTTATTAAATTATACAAGAATCATATATATTAATATGATATCATATATGATCTTTTAATATTGATTTGATAATAATATCTTAGTATTATCGCTGTTTCGGGTGTGAACTTACTTGTTTGCTTTTGTATGTTTTGTTACGTAAGACATGTTTGTAAAGGATAAGTTGTATATTATTCAAATCCAGAATGGTATCAAGTCCTTAAACATCATTTTTAAATCATCAAATGATAATTATACTTGAATGGATACGATGGAGAATGAATCTCATCGCGTTCGTGGAGACGGTAGTCCGTACGTACGCACGAACGCTACTTCCATTTAATTTTTATTTTAAAAGAATAAAATACAAATGATACATAGGTATATTACTATTCCAGTATAATATAATATTTTATACATGTTACTTAATTTCATTAACACCATCCTTTATACGTTCCATGTGTGGTATGAACGAGTCATATCATTTTAAGGGGGCGGTAGTCCGCACTTCCTCAAATGAAATTATCGTATGTATATACAACATGAAACGAATAATGGTATGAAATAAAATGGAATTACAGAAGCTTATATATAAAATATATATCATTAATATCATATTTAATTACAGTGCCATCATAATGGCCACCATGAGAGGCGGTTAGATGTATTTGAACAATCATCGTTTCGTGAGGCGTTAGTTTGCCATCCACAGAAACATTATGTTCATCATCCATTAGATGGAGTTGTGTGTATGTGTAGTTTGAATAATTCTTATAACAACATCCTAGTATATTGAGGATACTGGTGTTGTTACAAAATAAAGGAAATAAAAAGAGTTTGGGGGTTGGAGAAGCAAAATAAATGAAAATAATTTAAGAGAAATCGTTACCTTTAATTTAGGTAACTCACTTTGGTTAGAACCAAAGGACTTCTTGAAATGCTTTCTGCCTAAGGGGAAGCTTCAAGGAGGAGGAGAGGGATGTGGGGAGCTTAGTTGGGCAGAGTTTGGACGAGCCAAGTGGCTTGAGAGGTGTGAGGAATGAGTAGAAGTGGTCTCCTTTTATAAGGGAGAGGAGGGGCTCTTTAGGAAAGTGTGAAAGTATTACTTTATAATATATTTGTATTCGGTTTATAATGGTCCAAAAATCATTGAGGTCGAAGATAAGATGACTCATATTCTAAATAACATCAACCAATAAGAATTGGAAAGGTTTTAGATAATATTTTAATCATTATAATCTTATTTATTTAAATGATTTATTAATGAGGTAAACATTGCATCATTATTGTGTCATTAATAATTTAACTTATTTGATGTCTAAAAATTATAAATAAAATATCATCATGTAGGAAATCGTTTTAGATTTCTAATGAATATTTATAATCGAAAATCCAACATGTATAACCCTATGTAAAAATTGTTCTTCTAAAAGATGTAAGCTTATGCCATTTTTATTTTTATTTTAACTTTATTAATATAATGTGTCCCTACCACATACAAGTGGCTCCAAGGGGTCCCCAAATTGACCCAAGGATGCCCATGGTCGGGTATGTGTCCACCAATAAGGTTAGGACACGTTTTAGGGTAATTTTGTATTATTATAATATTATTTTTTAACCCTTATTTACCGGATTTACCCTTTAACCATGGTAAATAAAATATTTACCACAATAACTATTCAAAATGTCTAAAAATAAAAGTTACCTATTTACACAATTTGAACATCCTGATTCCAAATATGGAATCCATTTTCCTAAATTCAAAACACAGAAGTGGCAGAAATTAATTTAAAATTAATTCCCGCTGTCAAAACAAAAAGCGTGTTTTTAAGAGATAATAACTATCAAAAGATTGACACTTGTTTATGTTCGGTTTAATTGTAAAATTATGTCCAATGACCAACATTATATTAAATGGTAAAAATATATTCTAAATATACTTTAAAACCACTCAAATTCATAATTCATCACTGTTAATTATTTTGATTAAAAAAGTTGTTTTTAATTAAAATTTAGTAATTTTCACTATTCATCAAAATATGAAAGTTATCCGAAAAGTACCAAAATTTCACCTTAGGATAAATTCGATATTCCGAGTCCAAAAATGAAGTCCATTTTCAAATATAAAATATATATAATTTCAAAAAGTAGGTATTACTATTCACAACGGCTAGTTTAATTAGTTGTGGTGTGTGTTAGAACTCGAGGTTGCGTACAACACACGCTATCGCATTATTCAAAGAGAAGCGTACCGTAGAAGCTTGGGATGTTTCATTTTAAATTTTTGATGTCCCAATTTAGTCAAAAAGTTTAAAATATAGTATTTAAAAAGGTTTCACTATTAAAAGTTGATAAAAGTGTAATACTGAAAATGAATCTGTTCTTGTATTATGTCTAAGAAACTCATAATATGGATTCTAAAATTATAAGGATTACATAAAGTTTAAAATTTAGTTAATACTATTCATAACCTCTTTTGAACGGCTTGTTTGGTAAGTCATGGTGTGCTTGAACTTGGTGTTGCGTGTAGTGCAAGTTATTGAATTATTTTGAGGAAATAACACACTATGAAATCTTGGGGTGTTACAATTCTTCCTAATAAGAAAGCCATATAAAAGGGAACTTCCCAGTTTCTTACCCATTTTTAAGTGCACTCCATAATCTCTTTTAATCCACCATTATTTCTCTAAAACTAATAATTTTATCAGGAAAAACTATCTTTGTTAATTTCTAGTTTCCATACAAAAATTATTCCATATTCTATTTTAAATACTCTTTAGTATTTTCCCTTAAACCGAACTTAAGCGACTTAATTATAAAGCTTCTTAAACGATCCTTTTACATGTTTTCAATTCAGTTTGAAATAATTTATGTCTTAAATATAATTTAATAGTCCCTAACTTTTATTTCCTATTATATACATGTTGAAATCTGATTTTATGACGAATATAAATGATTTCCCAAAAGAACTCTTCTTTCCGAAGTAAAAAGGGTATTTCTCTCAAGAATTCCTCAATGATTTTATTAGAGTATTTTCATCTATTTAAACACCCTCTATTGAATATTATGATTAATTTGGATTTATATTTCATGATATGGTCTACCATATTTTATTAAATTGTCTATGATTAGTTTGACTGTGGATGTAATATCTTGATACCATTCACCATATTACTCAAAATGGTTAGTGGTTATGTTTATTGATTAGAGAAAGTTATTTATATTCATATGTATATGTTGTTATATATCACCCCTTTAATATGAGGAATGAATTTTAATTATTTAGTTATGGGGGGGGGGCTTCTATATCCCCTCGATGCATCAGTAGGTCTCATGAGACAAACTAGATCGAGGTTTTACCCATTTATAAATGGTGTCTTGGTCGAAGACTTGACGGTATGTTTATGATGTCCAAAATTATGAATTACCTTAATATAAAATTAATAATTGATAATTCATGTGATTATTCGACTAGAAGAATATCTATGGTTAAGTTTCATTCTCATGTGATTATTTTTGTGGCACTAGTTCATCATCTTTTATTCCTGCCATATTATGATCAAGATTATATTTTAATGGCATGTGTTTTTAGTTATTAACCTTTTATTATTGTTTATTTTAATTATTGATATCTTCCTTTGTATTGATTACCTTTATTGAGCATCTGATCTCACCCATTTCTTATGTTTTTTCTTCATGATATGAAGATGTATATTATGAATGACTTTTAGGGATAATCTAAGATTTTATGGGTGTTTACAATATAGTTGTTATGTTTATTTCTTTCATGTTGCAATGTAAAGTTCATATATGCAATATGAATTCCAAAACTACTAAAATGATAGGTCCTTTGGGATGAAAAAACTTGTTTATAATAATAATGTAATAAATTAAGGCACTGACTTAGGGATGCTGGGTTCAGGGACTTTATAGATGGTATCATAGAAATTTTAGTAGAAACTTTGAAAACTAAAATTATAAAACATAGACTTGGGAACATAACCGTAAGATAGAATTTGAGGATAATCATTTAAGAACATCCTAGGATTTTGGTAAGGTAGATATTATGTGGGTCTTCCTAGAAATACATCCCTATTTGGGTACTACAAGTGGACGTGGTTCTGACATAGATGCACTTAGGGGTAACAACTCCGACAAGGTGAGTCGGGCCTGACTCGGTGTAACATGGTACATGAAAATGGGCCTTACTACACACCTAGTTTGACACTCCCAGGGTATTTGCTTAGAAAAATCCACATTTTATTTACAAACAATTATGAAGGGTTTAAAAGTAAATATGTACCCAAAGAAACCATTTTTATGATAATGAGATTAGCTATGCATGATTTTTCAATTTATGTTAAGTATTTTTATAGTTGTAAACTATGAATTATGATTAATAACCTAATATAGTGTATGCCATTATTTATAAATGGATCTTAGAATAAAGAATGTGAACCTCATCAATGCACATGATCTAAAGAGTAAGAATGATAAAGTCTTTTATGAGATTAATCGAATCTTTCGAAGGGAATTAGTCTCCAAAATATTATCATAATATGATGAAACAATATCATGTTATAATAAGACAAATAAATAATTATCCAAGTCTTATGTAGTTAAAGGGAAGTAAGAGAGGAAGAGGATATCTAGGAAAATATAGATTAAGGGAAGAGGGGAAATTAGTATTTTCCCACATGTGATAATTGTGGAAGAAAAAATCTTGGTATATGCTTAAGAGGAAAATGAGTTTGCTACAAGCGTAGAGAAAAAGTCCACCATGGTCATGATTGTACGGAAACGAAATAATTTTCCAATTTTCAGTGCTTCAACTGTAAGGATATGGGGTACTACATAAATAAATGTCTCAAAAATCAAAGGAATATACCCTAAATGAGGATAATAGATCATGGTAAAGATTATGCTACTACTCCATATGAAGAGTAATGATTAATATGCCTATGTTTGGATTTAAGAATTATGTTATTTGTTTATTTTATCAAAACTTCTCTAGTTTTAAGAATTATGAGATATATACGGATTGTACTACAGTAATTCTTCTTTAAGGAATTGGAAGTATGTGATGAATAGTACTAGTAATCAAGAGAAGTGATTATGTTTTTAGTTGATCTTTTTGAAAACACATAACTTGGTAAAGATAACCCTAAACATGTGCTTGATGTTGAGATAATAATAAATAGATGTTTACAGGATAATATTGGTGACCATGAAAGTGGATTAAATAACATATTCAACAACCTAGGATTTTAACCATGGAAGCATGCATGTTTTATAAAGGATTAAATAAGATTAAGGTATTAATATATTTGGTATGTGACAATAAGAGATACATTATTTGGGGAAATCTTATGTTAAGTTGATTTTCGAAATTTAGTGACCTTCCTTATAAATTTTTGTTCTTTGATTTTGGATGAACACATTTTGGACAAGTCTTAAGGTTAGAAACTTATGGAATGGATTAAGTATATATTAATGATTTATATTAAAGTATGAATTATCATATTGGATAACTTATGATAACCATTTTGGTTTCAGTAAACATTTAAAGGCATAAGGAATGAATTGAGGATCTTATGATTTATAAAAGTGCTCGAGGCATAAACATTTGTCTAGAATGTTCATATATAGACTTAGAAATAAAGTAGATATAGAGCGATGAACACAAAAAGATGAGATTATAACCTGGAAAGGAATAAAGGATGTTTATTTTCTCAAGTTCTTCTATAGATAGTAAAAGAAACCCTAAACCCTAGGAAAATTATTTTGGAATAAAAATGTTATCCGTTTACTTTTCTTTCTAAGAAATCAATGGTATTTTAACCGATCACAAATTTATGGTTTTATGATGGTTAACTTTATAATGACTATGTTCTCTATCACTCTCAATCAAAAATTAATGGTTAGAATATTCTTCCATGTACATATTTTTAACTTCTCACTAATGTTATCCTATTTTAATTCCTAGTTTTTGGTGACGTCTATAACTCCCTTTGACTCTTATTAAGAGGATACTTTATTAACCCTATTTATGATGTGGGTTTCCCACAAAGGAATTTTAAAGTATCAACCTTTGATTTTCAAAGTACAATTTCAAATTGTGAGGGATTTTTTTGAAGGAGGGGAGAATGTAACATCCCAATATTTTATGGTATGCATCTTTTTAAATTTAATTTCTTCAACAACATAGGTTCCACACAACACCAAGCTTAAACGAACAATAATATACAATTAAATATCATTATTTTAAAATTACTGTTATAACCTAGCCATTAAATTGGCATGAATGAATAGTATTAATGAAATTTATATATTATATATTTAATAAAATATTTTTACATTCATCCAAATGATTTTATATGCATAAGATTAGAATGAATCTAAAGTTACACATTAAAAGGACATATTTTCTAAAGATAGTTTTACTTCCTTTTAATGGAGAACTTGTTTTAAAATTAAATTTTGACACTTTTAAAATTTATTTTGAACCAAATTAACCTTTTTTTAAATCATAATTTGAAAATTATCTTAGAGTGAAATTTTGACATTTTTTTTGAAAATATCTATTTTACAGTGAATAGTAAAAAATCACGATTTCTATAAAACTATCATTTTTGTTATATTATTGATTTTAATAGTATCTTCACCTATTAAAGTGTAAATAAAATTTAGGTATCTTATAAATTAAAATATGGTATATTTATATCATGTAATAAGTAAATAAATGTTTTAAAAATGATAAATTAAGTGTTGGTATTTTTATGAAACATAAATGTTTATTTAAAATTTTATAATTAATATAATGATCTAATTTTTTTTTATTTAAATAAATTAGATTAATTGATTAATATTTTTTTCTTACAATTATAATAGAATTTTATGATACATTAATTAACTTTTCAATGTGTCATAAAAATAGTTATAATATTAAAATTGGTATTTTTTGACTAAATGATGATTTTAATTAAAAAATTAAACTTATCATATTTAGAAAATCATTTTCATAAAATGGAGCTCATTTTTTAATTCTACACATTTAAAAATTTTTAGGGTAAATTTTTGTGATTTTTCTAAAATAGTTGAATTTTTGGTGAATAGTGAAATACAATAATTTACGGTATAAGATAAATACATGAATTATTGATTCATAAATGATGTATGGATGATTTAATCACCATTGGTTAGAAATCACATGAAATGTTTTACTTTATTAAGTCATAATAATCATCTCTGTTTATTGTCTTGAGGGAAAATAATAAAATAATGAATGGAATAATAAAAAAACACCCCTCTCCTCTACTATAAATACCACCCCACACCATCTCATCTCCTCACATCTCTTAAGCCTTGAATATTGTACAATTCCAGTCCAATAATTTTCCCAAGACTCTTCCTGAAATACAGGAGGTTATGATCTCAACAAAATACCAAAACCAAAGTCTCTTAAGGCGGTTCTCAAGGATAATAATTCAAGAGGTGAAAACCTCTTTTCTTTTCTTTTATTTTCATTTCAATTTCTTTTATTTTCTTATTATATCATCACCTACTCTTTAAAAACATGAAAAGTAACTCCAGTATCTTACATATACTATAATTTTATTATTTCAAAGTAAAATCCACCATCAGGTCTCTTCTTCTATTCCATTTATTCTAAAAATGAAAACATCCTCCGTGAGGTGCCGATTTATCGCCTTCATAGACGACGTGTTTTCGTTTTTCAATTAAACCTTAAAGGCTAGTAATAAAAACATTTGTATGGTTAAAAAAATTATAATATATGTATTAAAATCTTATTTAAAGTTCTATAACTAGTATATATATGTAATATTAACTAATAAATCAAAATTAGTTCGTGATGATCGAAAAAATGCTAAAATAATCTAAATGATTATCACAAATATTTTATCTAATGATTCATCCTCATACCATATAAACTAATAAAATATATAAAAATTTAATATTCTATAAGTTTATTAATAACAAATAATTTCAATTTTGGATAGCTATTCTCATTTTATATGATTTTCTATACATGTATACAAGTAAACCGATCATGAAAACCATGGAAACATATGCTCTCGAACGATAGAATTGTATCTTATAACTCATAATAAAGGCAATAAATTAACATAAGAAAATTATAATAAATCCAATACCTGTATAAATGATTATAAATTAATTAATTAATGGGTTAAAATTTATTATCCCGGACATTAAGTACAAGTGTAAAATGTTTTCATACATAAGGTAATAAGTTTCTCATCTCACTTTTATTTGCGTGAGATTTCCCATATACGCCACTTATTTCTTATATGTGGTGTATATATAATGATATTTTATATATAATATCATGAATATATTTAAATTAATGGTATTAAATGTTTTATTTAATGATTATTAATTTTTGGCCATATGATTCGATTGAATACAAAGTGGTAAGGGATTCTCCCCAAACCTCCATTTTTCTTCGGGTTATGATTTCTCTCTCTTTAACTTAATTTAATTATTAATTATTCTTATTTAATTCTCATAAATTATATGTGAATATTCTATATATTTTTACCTATCATAATCCTCCTTTATTTTATGAGTAGTTACATGTTTTATAAGGATATGTTCACAATTCTTCTCGATAAGCAAGCCCGATTAAAGGGAACTTCCCAGTTTCTTACCCATTTTCAAGTACACTCCAAAATCTATTTTAAGGAACCATTATTTTTATAAAACCACTCATTTTATCATCATAAACTATCATTTTTTATTTCTTATTTTTATACAAAAAATATTCCATAGTCTGTTTTAAAGACACTTTAGTATTTTCCCTTAAACCGCACTTAAGCAGCTCATTTCTAAAGCTTCTTAAATGATATTTTTACATTTTTTCACTTCAGTTGGAAATAATTTATGTCTAAAATAAAATTTCATTGTCACTTTTTAGGATATACATGTTATAATATTATTTTATGACAAATAAAAATGATTTTCCAAAAGAAATCTTCTTTCCAAAGTAAAAAGGGTATTTCTCTCAAGAATTAACCAGCGATTTTATTAGAGTATTTTAGTCTACTTAAAAACTCTATATTGTATATTATGATTAATTGGGATTGATATTTTATGATATAATCTAATATATTTTATTAAATGGTTTATTATTAGCTTGACTGTGAATGTGATATCTTGACACTATTTGCCATATTATTCAGAATGGTTAGTGATTATGATTATTAATTAGGGAAAGTTATTTATATTCATATGTATATGTTTTTATATTTCTACAATTTTATATAAGTAATGAATTAAACTTGTTAATTAATTTTCAGGGCCCACTATATCCCCTCGATGCATCGGTAGGCCTCATGAGACAAATTAGACCGGGGTTTTACCCATTTATGTACAATGACTTGGCCCAAGCCTTGATGGTATGTTTATGATATTTGGAATTATTAATTCCCTCATTATGAAATTTATAATTGATAATCTATGTTGTTATTTTAATAGTATAATATCTATGGTTAAGTTTCATTCTCATGTGATTATTTATGTGGCACTAGTTGATCAGATTTTATTCCTTCCATATTATGCTCAAGATTATGTTTTAATGTCATGCATTTTTAGTTATTCAACATGCCTTATTGTTTATATTTATTAATGATAACTTCTGTTATATTTATTACCCTTAATGATAATCTGAGCTCACCCCTTTATTATGTTTTATTTTCCACCAAGATGTGAATATGTATATTATGAATGAATTGTAGGGATAATTTAGGAGTTTATGGGTGTTTTTAATGGAGTTTCTATGTTTTTTATTTTAAAGTTGTAATGTAAAGTTCATGTATGAATCATGGCTTCCAAAACTACTAAACTCATTGGTACTTTGGGATGCTAATGATTTTTCATACTACCAATCACTACTGGAAATTAGATCTTTCCCAACGCTTCTATACCAACGGTTTGTAGAAACTGTTGGTATAGGTCCCCTTTCCCAACAGTTTGGCCAAACCGTTGGGAAAGGCCCCCAAATTGGCCACTTTTCCCAACGGTTTGGCCAAACCATTGGGAAAGGTAGACCTATCCCAACTGTTTGGCCAAACCGTTGGGAAAGACCCTCAAATTGGACACTTTTCCCAATGGTTTGGACAAACCATTGGGAAAGGTGGACCTATCCCAACGGTTTGGCCAAACCGTTGGGAAAAGTTCCCAAATATGCCACTTTTCCCAACGGTTTGGCAAAACCGTTGGGATAGGTCTACCTTTCCCAACAGTTCGCCCAAACCGTTGGGAAAAGTGGGTCAAAATTCAACATCCTTCACAGAATGAAAATCACAACCAAAGACCTATACCAACAGTTGTTAAAACCGTTGGTATAGGTACTTTCATTTTTTATCGGACCTTCATACCGAGAACATTATATAAATCAAAATTTAAAATATTTATGAGAATACATATATATATTTATGTAATTATGATCACAAAAGTCATGTTAGGTTAGTGGTTGAGTCGTTCAATTATAAACGAGGGGTCCTGGGATCAAATCCCAGTGGATGTTTTATTTTTGGAATTTATATACCAACGGTTCCATTACCATTGGTATAGATTTCATATTACCTATACCAACGGTTTCCAAAACCATTGGTACAGGTCTATACCAACGGTTTTTGGAAAACCGTTGGTATAGACCTATCCCAACGGCTTACTTGGCTACGGTTCTCCAAACTGTTGGTATAGGCTATACCAACGGTTTGGAGACCTATACCAATGGTTCCAAACCATTGGTAAAGGTTAGTTTTCCAGTAGTGAATGTAATAAATTAAGGCATTGACTCTGGGCTATTAGGGTTAGTGTCTTTATAGTCACCTAGTGATGACTTGGTGGATTAGTGAGTAATTGATCATGAGTAAAGGAATATCACCCAACATGAATGTGCCTATATGTTAATGTAAAATGGATATTCCAAATATGATAATTGGGTAAACTTTTTATACATTTATATTAAACTCTTTTGATTGTTAAATTGTTTTTATGTACTTATATTTTGTTTAAAATTATATTTTTGAACAATTAGATAACATCATTTTGTCCTAGTGGAATGAATTGGGAAGTCTCCTAGGAAAATCCTCACTCCCTAAATATAAACTTTTGTGTATATAAATACATTTTTATTCCTAAAATAGGTAAAGGAAAGGTCTATTATTTCTCTAGTTGAGTATCATAGCGCTACTTTCATGGAATGATGATTGGAGCTTGGAGTTCTCTTTAGAGTTGATCATGTCCTTTGAGTTTGGACTGGTTCCACTGTAGTGGAAAGGTCATACTTATTTTAGTTTCTTTTTGTTCTAGTTAATTATTTCCATAGTTAATATGATATTATGGTTTTTGGTATTTCATTTGAGTTATATTTCTTAAATTTTATGCATCATTTGGTTTGGTTTAGTTGTTTTTATTCTATATTGAAAGGTTGTGATTTTTCTAGAGGTAAAATAATCCCCCAACATTTTAGTAAGAACATGGTATTTATTGTTAGCCTTTGGTGTCTTGGGGATTTCAAATAAGGTTAGTGAAAATTTATATCTTTACAAGACAATTGTTAGGGTTAGGATGCTACAAATGGTATCAGTTTTGGTTGATCCATCATATTGGTATAGTATCAAGGAAATAAGAAATTCCATAACATGAAATTTTTAAAATAAAAATATGTAGGTAACCTCTTTATACTGAAATTTATGTTACCGGGGAACTCTAATAACAAAAGGTGTTTTTGAGACACCTATAGGAGTGTTGTAATCTCATCATCATGGGTTTAGTAAATGAGTGTAGCATATCATTTTTTAATAATTATACTTACCATTAGGACTGCATTGCTCATATTATATTTGATGATTTTTTGAAATTGGTTGTAATGATTATTAATTTTAATGATTTTGAATATTCTAAGCCTTCAGTTTCTAAATGAGTGATGAATAAGTTGTGTTTTGTTTTTTATTTAGAGAAATGGAACCCGTTAGTCATTTTAAAAAACTACCACCTGAATGTCCCGAAGGCCTTTTTATTGATTTTTTGATAACCCCCCTTTCAAGGTATTAGGGGAACCCTTACAAGGACCATAGGCTTAGAGATTACATGACCCATGGGTGTTAGGAAATATACAGACTATACTTGGAACTGCTCCTCCCATACATCTTCATCATGATATCAGCTCTCCACCTCTACATGGCTTATTCTGCTAGGCTTCCCTTGCATGCATAGGCTAGTCCCGATGGTAAATTCCATACCCTCTCTTTCTAAAAAATCCTATTAGCTTCTGCTATGGTGAATGTGCCTGCTCTTAATCCCCATCTGAAGTCTGCTCCTTATAGAGTCTGTATGGTTATTTAAGCACAATTTTAGGTGGCCCGAAGGCCTTGAGGTGGCCCGAAGGACTTGAGGTGGCCTGAAGGCCTTGAGGTGGCCCAAAATACTTACTATCCCAAAGGCATTAAAGGAACTGAGGCCTAAACCAGTTGCCCGAAATCCCAAATCTATGAATAGTTCCAACTTCTACAGTACCAAACAGTACCTACTACAATACTGCTATAATAATGCTACAGTACCCCCATAAACTAAGTCTTCGTCCGGTTTTTAACTTGGTTATCTTGGATGCACTTACCGAGTCCTCACCAACTGGGCTAAGGCTCTTGTGAAATTATAAAAAACTACCAGAGGTGGATATAGAGAATGTGGTTCCACCAAAGCCATAGGTGAACCAACAACTTGTTCAGGTAATTATTAAATATTTTCAAGTTATTGATATGGGAAATCAAAATGGTAAACCATAATAAGTGGATTATTATATGAAATTTAAAAACTTAATCCACCAATATTTTGGGGGAATTTGGAACCTAAAAATGAAGAATCATGGATTAACATAAAGAATCAAATACTTGATTTCCTTAGAACCCTAGTTGATCTAATGGTCAACTTAGTATCTACATGTTGGAGAATCTTTCACATTAATGGTGGGATTTATCTGTCTAATCTAAATTCAAACAAGAGTTTACATTAGAGGGATTTAAATAATTTTTTAACCAAAAATTATACTCATACACCTTCAATATGGAAATAATTATAAATTTATTCAGTCTTAAGAAAGACAATCTATTAGTGATGGAATATACTGCTATGTTTTTGAAGTTAGTTTATTTTTCTTATAAAAGTGGATTCTAGTGTGTCCTTAAAGTCACACATATTTAAGTCTAGATGGTGACCAAAAATTAATTCTTTGATAGTTATGCTCTATATTACTAACTCTATAAACATGGTTAATAGAGGTATAGTGGGAAAAAAGAGATATTACTAGTAATTATGCTGGAGAAAGTACTTTTTTTATACGGGAACATGTAGGAACTCTAATGTTATGAACAAGAGGAAGAGGGACACTTACTCCTAAGGTGGTAGAGTATCTTAGTATCAAACCATTATATCAATTCAATTTCTTTCATGACCCAGTAGTAATACCGACTATTTTCAATGTGGTTTGTTAGAGCATAAGAATCTAGAATGTATGACACCACCCAAATCATGTCACACCTATAATCAAATGGGTCATCTTCAATGTTATTTCCTTAATTATATAAAATTACTTTATGTAAATATATATAATGTATCTCAAAAAATATTATGCTTCGAATTTATGATCACATCAGAATAGTTCTCATCCTTAGAACTGAGTGATCTAGGGTGATTCTAAGAGCACCATAACTCCTTAACAAATACAACCATAATAGGGAAGTAAGGAACATAGAGGAATGAGTAAGTAATTGTATGGTACTGAGCAGATGATCATAGAGGATCCGTCAGGACCTTAAACTTTATGTGGTACCATTCTTCTTAAATCAACACTAATGCAATTTCTATTTGATTTTGGTGTATCCCACTATTTGATTTCATCTCATTTCATTATTCAAATAGGGTTACATATCGAGATGATTCCCCATGTGATGAGTATTGAGACACCTCTCGAGCAGTGAGAGTGTATGGGATTCTAATGCGCATCTTGTTCTATAATTCTTGATGGAGTATAGTTTTTTTGGGACTTTTCCATTTTGGACATGGATATATTTGACTTAATCTTGAGAATGGATTGTTTTTTTTCAAGGCTTATATCAATTTTTATATGTGAAGAGTAAATTTTACATCTCCTGATGGGAGAGTGTAGCTTTTTAAAGAAGATTAAGATGTCAAGGCTGAAAAAGTATTACCTTTAACACCAATGGTTGAAACTATTTTTTATTAATTGGAACAAGTCACTTTGGGCACTAATGATAATATTAATACCCAAAACTTTCCTAACATTTTGGATCAATATACAGATATCTTTCCTAAAATTTTCATTGGTTTTACACCTGAAATGGAATAGAAATTTTTTATTGTTTTTCTTCTAGGAAAAAATAAAATTTCACTTCTATCATATTGAATGAAACCAAAACATTTAAATAGATTTAATCTCCAATTGAAATAATTGGAAAGTAAAGGGTTTATAAAACTAAGTACATCACTTTGGGCTTCTCCACTTATTTTCATAAGGAAGATAGATGGTCCATATGAATTCGTGTTGATTATCATAAACAAAATCAGGATAAAATGAATAATATATACCCTATTACAAAAAATTATGTTTTTTTATCAATTTAAGGGATCCTAATGGTTCTCTAAAATTGATCTAATGTTCGAGTATCACTAAATATGGGTTATAAAATACGATATTCCAAAGATAACTTTAAAGAGTCATACAGTCATTATAAATATCTGCTCATGCCTTTTGGTCTCAAAAATGAACTGTAGGATTTCATGGAATTACTGAATCATATCCATAACACCCTAATATTTTAAATTATATTTCTTTTAAATAAATTTAATCTCTTTGATAACTTGTTATACAAACAACCCCGAGTCTAAGATAATCACAAAATAGTACACCATTATAACCTAGTTGTTAAATTAGAGGGTATGAATAGGATTAACTAAATTATAATATATATATATATATATATATATATAAATTTCCTAATCAATACAAATTTATGGATATATTCTTAGTAAATAATAACTCATTTTTTAGTAAAGTTATTTTATGCTTCAAAATACATTTTCTTCAAAAATGGTTTTATTTTGGATTTTATGTTTGGGAATTATAATTAATTTATACCACTTTTAGAAATAGTATTTTATAAAAATAATAATTTTTTGGGAATAATCATGTCAAAATTATCTTAGGGTGAAAATTTTATATTTTTCTGAAAAGGTTCATTTTTCAGTGAATAGTGAAAAATACCGATTTTTCAAATAATGTTATTTATTTTAATTAAAATAAGTAATTTTAATGTCTCATAATGATTTTAATTTGATTTAAAATTATCAAAATAAATATTTATAAATATATTAAATTAAATATTACATTTTAATCTTCTTTATATTATATTTTAATATAAGTTTATTTTTAGGCTTAAAACACATTTTTTCGAATACTATTTTTAATGCATAATGTTCCTCTATATTAATTAATGAAAATAAACTATAATAAGGAAATATTTAAATTAAATTTATGTATTATATATCTAACTATATTAATTTGAATCCATCTAATCATTATTACTATTTATATAGTTAATATATGACCATTTTATACTTGAAAAATACATTTCTTGGAAAACATTTTTTCAACACAAATTGCTGGAATATTTTAAATTGAATTTTTAAACATCTATGATTTGAATTTAATAAAATTTATTCCATATTTTTAATTAGAATAATTAATATTAGGTAATAATTACAACTTAATTTTTGGACATAATGATTAGCAGATACATTAAAAATTAATTACGTCAGTTAAGTTTAAAACGAGGTTTTGCGCGTTAAATCTGCACGTGTTAAAATTAATTTTAAACATACATAGGATATTTATTTAATAAATTTAATATAATATTTAGAATCACTAGGTAAAAGTTATTTAATAATTCTCATTTTAATTTTATTATTAAAGCACAAATTACCTAGGTAAATAAAAAGTGACTAGTTACCATGGTTAAAACTAAAATGGTAAAAGTAAGGAAACATAGAAGTTGTGGAATAAAACATTTAAGACATGTGTTTTTTTTTGTTTTTGAGGTGTTTATAGACCATATTATCCCTAAAATACTTAAATTATAATTTTTTTGAGGCACTTGTGGTGAGAGTGACTTCCCATTATTGAATAGTTTTGGGTATTTACAAGAATGCCACTCATCCTCAATTATAAAAGGGCACTTCTACCCTCACCTATTCACACATATAAAGACATTTTTGTGGACCAGAAATTTCCAAAATACCTCCCTAAAATACTTATACACATTATAGAGATTTGTTTCTTCCAAAAATATCAACTCTATGGTCCTTAAGTACAGATTCAAAGGATGTTTCTCTAAGAGAAGGTAATCATCTTAATAAAGATCTTTCTTTTTCTTTCTTGTTTTACAATATTAAATTATTTAATAAAAACTAAAATATAATAATAAAATTATATAACATATTATGAGATGTTATTATGTTAATTTCATAACCTATATTTATATCCTCTTCCATCAAATTGGAAATAAAATCATTGATCAAGTGTACGATGGACTACCACCTCACGAATCGATGTAACTCATTTTCCATAAACACTTCTACAAGTTGGATATAATGATGGATTTAATATAGATATATAATAATTATTATATAATTATAATTCTATAATTATAATATCATATATAACTTATTACTTTATATTTTTTTAAAATACGATTACGTCACTCGTGTGTACAACAGACCACCACCTCGCGAAACGATGCAATTGTTTTTACTTATGATTTACATGGAAGGTAATAAGGATAAATTTAAGGAATATATGTGATATATATGAAATTATATTGAATATTTAAAATTAATATATCATCCAATTTCTTATCCTTTCACTCATTAAGGTAATGATATTATTGCTCATGCGTACGTACGACCTACCATCTCCACGAAGCGATACAATTAATTTTCCATGTAAAACTTTAACGAATGGTTATAGAAATGTATTTAATGATTAAATATAACATTTATAACATTATTATAATTCTGAATATGATGTATTTATATCCCATACACAAAACTAAACTTTCACAACAAACATGCATGAGAAAATAAGGTAATTAACACCCAAAACAAGGGTAAAAATGAAACATTATTAACGAATGGGTAATAAGATGATATAAAAGGATAATATATGATATTATAAATATTAATATGGTTGTGTTATAAATTAATAAAATGTTTAAAACATTTATAAAGGAGTTAAAATAATGTTCAATTAAAGGGATGCGTTAGGTAATAGATTTCGTCTCGATTTCTTTTCATTGAGGCATATTGTAATGCTATGCACCCAATTTATTTTATATTGTGTATGTACTACCAATTTTACTTATAATATAATGAATCCTTAATAATTTATGGTATTTTAATTTTCAATTTTAATTATTTCATCCAATGTATTTTGACTTGAATGTTTCCAAGTGGTAAGGAATTTCATAACTAAATTTCTTTTTAGTGGGATATATTACTTCTTCAATGACTTTGATATTATAAGATTATGTGTGTAATGAAATGAAATTATTTTATTTTCTATTTCCACTTGTTTTATATGGATTTAAATTTGACACACATAATCACTTCTTTGATTAATTATTACTTCAATTTAATATGACCTTTTTAAGGGTTTATTTCACATTCTCATTTTAATAAAGATTGTTTATGCTTGAATTTAGATTGAAGGAAATTATTTGATCATTATTTAATAAAACCATTTATTTATTTTATAATCTATTTATTCATGAAATTTTCAAGTAATAATACCATTTTACTCTCTTTTATACATATATTTATTGATAAAATGTTTTTAATAAAATATGAATTCATTTCTATCCTCGATCGAAAATTAATTTCTTCCAAATACATGTTTTCTAAAAATATTTTAATATGATTGTTTAAAGTCATTTTTAACAATAATTGGATTTAAAAAAAATTAAAAGGAATCTTCTTGTTATTTTCTAAACAAGGTACTTTTTAATTTTTTTACAAAAAATATGAATGGAATCTTTATTTAAAAGTACTCAACATGAATATAACTTCCCACCGTCATGACCAATCATTTCTTTGAAGATTCCTCTACAAGTTTAAAATGTTATTTTTTAAAGAAAATGTTTTCCCTGATATTTGGTATACTTAATGTTTTTTAAAATTTATTTTAAAAGTTAAAAGTATATTTTCCTAAAGATTTTTTAAATATATTTTTTGGTATTTATATTCATTATGAATAATAACCCTTTATTTTTTATATACACCACTAGAGATATATTGTAATAATACCATCCTTATACTTTATCTGGATGGTTTATGATTAGTTTGACTAGGGAAAGCATTGGCATTATATTTATTGATTAATTTTTATAATCATTAACTTCACCTTGAAATATTCACTTTCATATGATTATTAGACATAAATTTACCATAAATGTCCATATTATTTATCAAGGATATACTTATTTCTTAAACTGTATATCATTTATATATATAGTGTTTTAATTTTAAAGTTATTTTATTTATTGGGGAAATTTTTATACTACATATTATTTATTCAATACAGACATATATTAATATGATATATTGTTCATGAATTAAATTAATCATTCGATAAATGAGGAATGTGTTGGACATGCAGTTACATGAGGGGTCCAGTTATAGATATCCCCTCAATGCATTGGTAGTCTCCTGATATGAATCAGTTGGATATACTTATTTAAATAGGTTTCTAGTATATACCTACGCATCAATCACCATATTGTAAAAGGTCTTAACGGTATAGGTATCATGATGTTTGAGATCAAAATGTCTAATAATTAAGAATTTCCTTCATTGATAATTTAGTTATTATTATTATCCATGATATTTTTACATTGATATGAGATACAGATTCATTTAATTCTCAGTTTATTTATTAAGTGGTATGTGTGTTCAGATATATAACTTTCCATATGGTTTATTCCTTATTGGTTATGCTTTATCTATTCCTAATAGTCAAGTTATTAATTAAATGGAATGTGTGTTAATATATTTACCTTATCATATGATTTATGAATTATTGATTGTGATTTATCTATTCATGATAGTCAAGTTATTGATTAAATGTAATGTGTGTTCAGATATTTACCTTTCTATATGGTTTATGACTTATTAATTATTCTTTATTTATTCATGATAGTGAAGTTATTGATTAAATGGAATGTGTGTTCAATTATATACCTTTCCATATTGATTATGTATTATTTATTTATGATAGATTCTACTATACATAACCCTTATTGATCATTTGAGATCACCTTTTTTTGTTTCCTTTCCCCAGGGCATAAAGAAGAATTCTTGCAATGAGTTCAAGGATATAGAATTTTTACCTCCACTATGTTGTATATTTTTTAAATGTAATTGAAATTAAAGTATGTATATAGTTTATCAAGACTTATAAAATATTCAATACTTCAAGATGTAATCAATTGTATCTTATTCCAAAGTAGTAATGTAACCACCATCTCTTGGCTATTGGGTTTAGGGTATTTACAATGTCTTTCAACAACACCTATATTCCTTCATTGTGGTATTTGTGGATGTAATTATACTGTATTATCGAACTCTAAAATACCATTATGAACATTTATATATTGTGTTGAGAACATTGTGGGAACACCAACTTTATGAAAAAATATCTAAATGTGATTTTTAGATACAAGAAGTTTACTTCCTTGGCCATATCATTTTTGAGAATGGTGTATCAGTAGAACCTGAAAATATAGAAGTCATTGTATCTTGGAAAACAATAAATAATGTATTTGAGATACATATATTTCTAGGATTATCTATTTAATATCATTTATTCATTTGGGAATTCTCACATCAAAAATATCTTATGAAAATGCTCATGAGAATGGGAAATCTATTCCACTGGAGTGATGATTATCATAAATACTATTTAGATCTTAAGGTGAGGCTCACTTTGGTGCCAATTATTATATTTACAAAACCTGAAAGTGGTTATGTGGGTTTTTGTGATTCATCTATATATGGACTTATATGTGTTCTCATGTAAGGAGATCATTTCATAGCTTATGGATCACTACAGTTGCGAATTCATGAGAAGAATTATCTGACCCAAGAATTAGAATTATATAAGGTGGTTTATTATTTGAAAACATGGTGTCATTATCTATATGGAGAGAAGTTCATATTGTTTTCATATCATAAAATTTTGAAACACATATTTTTGAAAAGATATTTGAACCTAAGAAAAAGATGATAGATGAAATATCTTTAGATGTTCGACTTTGACTTTGTTTATACATCGAGAAAATGAAATTCTTTATATGATGCTTTAATAAGAAATTCATATAATAAATTATCCATATAAGCTCATGATAAATATCAATTAATTAGTATTATTGTTGAGATGTATTTAGATTATAATGATCAGAATGAAATCACAATCTTATTTCTAGTGACACTTATACCTAATTTGGTTGAGAAAGTCAATGATACATAGAGATTTGATCTTGATTACCTAACCATTATGTGAAAACATAATGGTGGGGAGACCATTGATAGATAAAAATAATATTGGAACTATATATTTTCTTTTTCATTATCAAATAGTCATTCCACCATCTTGTTAAGAGCAACTTATTTCTTCTTATCACCATTCAGAATGGGAGATTCATCTTGGAATCCAAAAGATATATAAGGATATTAGATTTGTAAATCACTTAAAGAATATTTGGGTACCCAATTGTCCAAGATCATAGGGTACCATCCTCAAATGGATGGGAAGTTAGAACAAATGATTTAGTCACTAGAATACATGATCCAATATTTCGTTAAGAATTTCAATGGATCATGGGCAGATCATTTTCCCTTAGTGGAGATTTAGTATAAAAATAGTTAATAGGACATGATATAGATTGATCTGTTTAATTAATTTTATGAAAATACTTGTTGATCCCCACTTTATTAGGTATAGAACAGAGAAACTCTAAAGTTGGGACCTAACCTTGTTCAAGAGATGATTGAAAAAATTCAAATGATTAGGAAACATATGGGTTCAGCCCAAATCCATCAAAAATATTATGCGGATAATATAAATTTTCCTTTATCATTTTATATGGGGTATCATGTGTTCTTGAATGTCTCTAAAAGGTTGTGACATCATCTATTGGGTAAGTAAGGATAGTTTTCTCCTCAGTATATTTGAACTTTTGAGACACTTGAAAGGATTTATGATCTTACTTATCAGTTGGCTTTACCACTATGATTCAATCTGGTTTATAATGTATTTAATATATCTAAATTATGGAAATACCATCCCAATCCTATAAATGTGATTCAATGGGAAACATATTCCATTAGTTTGAGTGTTATGGAAATATGGTAACATTCAAGAAGATACATGGGAATGTGAGAAAGAGATTTTGGAATAATGGCCAAAACTTTTCCAAAACACTAGAAATCTCTATATTTCTAGGGATAGAAATTATAATGGAGGATAGAATATTAAACCCTCAATATAAGTCACTCAACCCTTTTATTATGTATTTTGAAGTTATATAATGTTTGGGTTGAGTTATGGGAGTTTTTTTTGATGTTTTTAGTGTGTTTTGAAAGTGTTTTAAGGGCGCTCAGTTTGAGCATGGTTATGGGGAAACCATGTAACTTCCACAAAAAACTATGAAAGAGATTATGGGAGCCACTGGGAAGGTGAAAGTTGGTGAATGGTTTGTAAAAACTGTGTAACCAACCATGAAATCTATACATTTTTAGGATAAAGGCATTCTGTATGGTTGGTGCATGGTTTTTCAAAACATGAAACACAACTGTGTGACCACATGGGTATTATAAAATAAAACTTTTGTGGTTAGTGTATGGTTTTTTAAACCATGTGTACTAACCATTAAATGATCATAAACAAATCAAAAAATTGGATTTTTTATTTTTTTCACCCAAAAAAATCTCATTTCACTCTCATTGGCCTAATATCTTGAATAATAGGATTACTTTTTTTAATTTTTGGTATCTCCTCTCCCACTAAAACCCATTTCTAATGGAATTAAGTGTGTTGGATCTAGGAGATTCAAGGTAAGAGCCACTTTCTCTCCTTATTTTTCTCTTATTTATAGATCTTCTAGCTTCCCTTTGAATAAAACATTAGATATGATATGTTATGGATGGATCTTTGATATATGATGTGTTTTGATGACATATTTATTGGATATAATGAATGAAAAGAATTTTGAGCCCAGATCAAGAAGTTTCACTATTTCTTTCATCATTTTTTCACCCATTGTGAGGTAGGTGGCTTCTCTCTCTTCTCCACTTGTTCTATAACTTGAAGGATTTTTTTATTGGATTTTGAAATGAAATACTGGATGATTTATTAATGGAAAACTCTTTTAGTTTATGATTTGAGAAACATTAAAATTTTAATGGTTTTTTGAAAACTCATTTTATTGATGGTTTTTAAATTATGGTTTTGTAATTTTAATGTTTTTTGATTAAATGTTTTTAAAATTGAAGATTGGTTCTATGTGAAATAGTGTAAGTTAGAAATTAGTATATGTGGAATTTGTGTGTGATCATTTTCATTAGACATGGACCTTAGGTATATGGTTCCATACTGGAGGCACCATAAGAATGGCCGCCTAGTAATGAATGTAGGTTCCTTGTGCAGCGGAAGCGCGTTGGTGGGTGTACCCAACTTTAATTTTTTCCGTTAACGACGATCAATCTGAGATCTGTCACAATAATAAAATTTCGGATCTTCGGAATAGAATGAAGAAAAAAAGAAAAGAGGGGAGTCCTAAAACCATAGAGAGGATTAACCTATGTTGGTTATAATTAGTTTAATTAAAAGAAAAGAATTATCTTGATGGAATTCTATCTCCATTGATGTTTTTGGTCATGATCTGATGTGATATGTCATTGTGTCGTAGAATACAAGTGTATAATTACTATATAAGTGATCCACACATTCTCCACGTATCTCTGGACATCGTTGAAGGGATCTCCGGGTGCTAGTGTAGAAGTGTCTTCGCTTGTGATGTCCGCCTTTGATCTCCTTGAGAGCTGCTTGCAAAGCACTCTCCTTTATCCAGTGAAGGAGGATCTCTCTCATAGATTGAGAGAATTCTTGGAAGAAAGGAATTCTCTCTTGGCTTAAGATATTTCTCTAGATCCATTGTGCACAACCATAATGAATGGCTAGGATAATGAGAATAACATAATTGGGATTTTAATTACTTAGAATAATAAAATGAATTAATTACTCAAAATCATTTATTCATTTCATTTAATTCTTAGTAAGACCCTATGTATAATAATAATAGTTGACTATTATTATTACTTGACATGCACCCAGTGAATTACACCTAATATTATTTAATTAAATAAATAACATCATTTCTCACAAATACCTAGAAAAACTTCACGGTGTGTATATTAATATACATAGCGTGTAATTTTGTTTTCTTATTCTCTTTATTTCCTCCACCACATTTATTAGACCTTGAATAATGACTATTAATTTCTTAAATAAATATTAATGCATTACACGCTAATAATTATATTATTTCACCCACAAATATATTCTCTTGAATAACTAGTGTTGAAATAAATGCGATCAGGCATCCTTGAATAATTATTAAACCACAATCGAGAATAATCTTTATTCAACTTGTTAAATTAATTTTTAACTGAGATACTTAGACAAACTTAGTGTGTGACCCTATAGGCCTCTTTCTATGTATCATTAGGTAGATATTGCTTCAAGTCCAAGGTTAGCATCTAGCAACATGCCAAGGTAGCCATAAAGAAAGAAGTTAATGCCGCAATGATGTGTCACCTCCTACGAACGCTTATCGTGTAATGTAATCCCTTTGTCTCAATATATCGAATCGAGTAGACTTCCTACAATTGAACTTTCCCATTCCTTACCATGACTATGGATTTATTTAGGCAATGTCAATTCAATCAAAGGGACTGAGATATCTACTTCTGTTATAGAATAGAAGGGAAAAATCCTTTCTCGCATTATCTATTAATGCAGTATTAATCGTGACGCACCCAATATATCCTAAATTGCTGTGAATAATGTGTCATCACAGTTTTCATCAATACATATAAGTGTGCGAGTTGTAATACCCATTAATAATAATATTAATGTCTAAGAACCAATACACACATATGTAGATAGGAACATCCAATGACAATAGAAAATGTGAATTTCCTACTGGTGGGTCTCTTTATCATAATATCCTTCTTGATATTACCAAGGGAGCACACCATGCGAAGGTTCCTCAAAGTTTTATGAGTCCTCACCCCTAATATCTTGTATTATTTTTGTCCCTAAAATAACATCATTCGTCCGTAGAACATATATTCAATAACAGTGTTATGACACTCCTGGGTTCTCATCATAGTAGGGATCCGCTATTACCTTTTAGTGAAATAGCTATCCTTATGACATTATCACATGCATTTTCACATAGAAGAACCATCAAGATGTGATAAGGTATTTATTAATGAATAAAGTACAAAGTAGTTGGTTCTAGGCCACTAAATCTAAAAGAATCCCACTTGGACTAGAGTCGATTGCTAACAACCTTTAACCCGCTACCTCTCACATGATATTCATGATTCTGCTGAAATATGATTTTAGTCATGGGGTCTTCCACGTTCTCTTTTGTGGACAATTTTATCACTGCAACTTCACCCCTTTGATAGAAATACCTCAAGAGTTGATACTTTCGGAGTATTTGCTTTTTCCGTTAATGTGACCTTTGTTCTTTTACAAGATCCACCACTGTAGTATTATCACAATACAATGTGATAGGTTCTTTACTCCTAGGCACCACATTAAGATCTTGGAAAAAGTTCCAAATCCAGATGGCTTCCTTGGATACATTAGAAGCCATTATATATTCGGATTCTACTGTAGAATCGGCGAAAACTAGTTTCTTTGAACTCTTCCAGCTCACATATCCTCTATTGAGATAGAAAACATATCCCGATTTCTACTTCAGATCATTCTGATCTTTCTGAAAACTAGCATCAATATAACCTATGATGACAATATCCTAATCTTCTCCATACAATAGGAACATATCCTTAGTTCTTCTCAGATACTTAAGGATAGTCTTAACAATAGTGCAATGCTGTTCTCATGGATCTTCTTGATATCTGCCTACCATGCTCAGTGCACAGGCAACATCATGCCTGGTACATAACATGGAATACATGATGGATCCTATAGCCGAAGCGTATGAGATCTTACTCATTATATCTTTCTCTTGTTGTGTTTCAGGAAATATTTTCTTAGAAAGATATAGGCCATGTGACACTGAAACCAATCCCCTCTTGGATTATTCCATACTAAATCTCTTTAGTATCTGATCAATCTATATACCCTAACTTAGTCTAAGAAGCCTCTTGGATCTATCATGAATAATCTTGATCCCTAGAATGTAAGCTGCTTCACCCAAGTCCTTCATAGAGAAACACTTGTTCAACTAGTCCTTAACTAATTTTAATACTAGTACATCATTTCCAATAAGAAACATGTTGTCAACATCTACTACTAGGATAATGACTGCATTCCCCTTAAATCTCTTATAAACACATGGATCACATTCGTTTTTAATGAAACCAAATTATTTTATGGATTTATCAAATTGAATGTTTCATGACCTGGATGCTTTCTTTAGTCCATAAATTTATTTCTGCAACTTGAAAACCCATTTGGCTTTACTTGGTGTCACAAATTCTTTTAGTTGTGTCATATAGACATCTTCCTGAAGGTTCCCATTAAGGAATGCTGTTTTAATATCCATTTTCAAAATCTCATAGTCATGGTAAGATGATATGGCAAGTATGATTCTTATGGAATTAAACATGGAAACTGGTGAGATGATTTCATCATAGTCAATTACTTAACACTGTCTGAATACTTTATCCACTAGCCTTGATTTATAGGTTCTAACTTGATCTTCCATATCCAGCTTTCTCTTGAATACCCATTTTCATCCACACATGCTTTACCTCAACTGGCTCATTTTCCAGAATCTAGACATGGTTCTGATACATGGAATTCATCTCATAATTCATAACTTCTATCCATCTTACATCTTTTGAGATTTCTACTACTTCCTTTTATAATAGAGGTGCATAATTGTCCAACAATAATGATTCACCATCCTTGGTGACTAGGAAACCAAATCTCTCTAGTTCCCTTACCTCTCTTGAGATCCTACACAATACTTATGTTTCTGGAAAATCTTCCACAGGGACCTGTGGAACTTTTTCCTGTACCAAATCCTGTGTATCTTGAGCATCAACTTCATCGAAGTCAATCTTGCTCCCACTATTCTTTTTGAGGATGTTCTCCCTCTCAATAAAGATGAATTGTATGGAAATAATCACTTTATTTTGTAAAGGGTTATATAGGTAATATCCTTTCTTTTCCTTGGGATATCCTATAAAGATACACCTTGTGCCCCGGGGTGCTAGTTTTTTGTCTGAGAAGGCCTTAACAAATGCCTTGCATCCCCATATATGTGTGTGTAACAAAATGATTTTCTTTCCATTCCATAACTCAGAGGGAATTCCATTTTCTGCCTTAGTTGGTACTCAATTTAATGTGTATGATGTAGTTTGTAATGAATATCCTCAAAAGGATAATAGAAGATCTGCATGAATCATCATTGAACTCACCATGTCCAACAAGGTTCAGTTCCTCCTTTCACTAACACCATTCCAATATGGTGTATAAGGGGGAGTGAGATGAGATAGAATCCCAAACTTCTGTAGAAGATCAATGAACTCTTGGTTTAGACATTCTTTACCTTAATCCGCTCAAAGCTTCTTTATCTTATTCCCAATATGATTCTCTACTTCATTCTTGAATTCCTTAAATTTCTCTAAGGATTACGACTTATACCTCATTAATTAGATATAGCCACATATACTCAAATCATTAGTAAAAGTAAGGAAGTAAGAATATCCACCTCTAGATTCTACTTGAAATGGTCCACACACATCTGTGTGCACCAATCCTAGAAGCTCTGTGGCCCTTTCACCCTGTACACCGAAAGGAGGCTTGGTTATTTTACCTTATAAACAAGTGTGACATCTGTCAAGTGGTTTTAGCTTCGCATAGTCTAAATAACCATCCTGGTAGATATTTTTGAAGAACTTCTCGTTTACATGACCAAGACGGTGATTCCACAACTGGTTGTTGTATGCGTCATGTGAATTTGTTTTGTTATTGATTTCCAACACTTGGTTTTCATAATTTAATTCATATAAACATTTATTTAAATACACCATACCATAACATATGTTTTTTTATAAAATAAACAACCATTATTTACAAATTTAAAAATAAATCCATCCATATCCAAACAAGATACCAAAATTATGTTCTTGGTAACCCCAGGAACATAATAAACGTTATGTAAAACCAAAAGCATTCTAGTTGGCAATGAGAGATGGTAATATCCAATGGACAATGCAGCCAGCCTCGCGCCATTGGTAGCTCAAAGATCCACCTATCCTCTAGAAATATTTCTAAATATACTTGGTTTCCGTATTTGAATATAGCTGTGAGCCCCAAAAGCTGTATCTAATACCAAATGTGTAGAAATGGAAAGATTACACTCGATAACAAACACACCTTTAGCATCCCCACCCTACTGGGTGTAGTTCCTCTTCTAGTGGCCTGGCTTGCCACATACAAAACATACCACCTCCCATTCCTTTACCTACTTCTGGATCTTCCCCTTCTTGGAGGAATGATGCTCAGGGGATTCATACCATTTATGAATCCTTGGCCCCTTTTCCTTGTCCTACATTTTCTTATTCACCATAAGGACTGTGGGTTTGTCACACCCCATGTCCTTATCTACCTAGAAAATTAAGGTTAGAAGTTCTGATAGACTCTTCTCATTGTTTCTCATTTTGTAGTTCATAATAAAGCTATATAAGGCCTTGGGCAATGATGATTGGATGATATATTTATGAAAATCATCCGAGAACTTAATCCCTAATATGTCTAGGCATTCAATGCAGCCAATAATCTTGACTACATGAGGCATAAATAGAGAAAACTCTCAAATATTAGTTGTTAACAAAGCATTGGATATCTCATATCTCTCCTGTCTCTCCTTCTCTTGATAGAGATCCTTAAGTTGAGACATCATGCTATACGTGTCCATGTTTTCATGTTGCTTCAAGAGATCATTAGACATGGATGATAGCATGAAACATTGGACATCTGTGGCATCATCCATATGTTTTATATAGAGAGATAATTCCTCATCACCAACCTCTTTTCTAGGTGCAACTGGAACAAGCTCTTCCAGCACATACAATTTCCTCTCGTGGTGAAGGAGGATGCGTAAACGCCTCTACCATTCCTAGAAATTGGTGCCGGTGAGAAGGTTTTCCTACTCAAGTATGGTTCACAATGATATATTTGAAGTCATTTTTTCTTTCTATTTCTACAAATTAAGATGAGAAAAGGTTTAGTAATTTATCACGATAAAACTGCGACAAATAAATAAATTAATACTTATTAGTCTCCCACTATTTTATCGAAATCCAATATCCCTCACCATTGACTTTGAAATATTCTATTTCCTGAATATTCTAGTAGAAAGAATCCATATTTCCCTTTGAATTACCCTAACTAGGGTTGGTCAAGAAACTTTAAGGGTTTTAGGTTGGAATTCCAAATTCCAACTGCATTAACTTGTATCTCCTTGAACCATTGAGTGGACTCCCCAATCCTGAAATCCTTTTATTTTTTATTTCCTCAACCTTTACCTCTTGATCACACCAAGTCCTATTGTGGTAGTCAACCCTTGATCTGAACCAAGTCAAGTCAACCCAAAACCTTGAATTAGAATTTCCTGATAATTGAAAGCACCCCAACTAGGGTTGGTCAAGGACTTCGAACTATGGTTCGATTCTAAACAAGATTATGGAAGACTATACCGAAATAATATTTTCTTTGAGGGATTTTATCCTTATACATAAATTTTCATTTTATTATCTTTGATTACATGCTTGTTAATATTAAGTGGGATATACTTAAGTGATTAGCCATGTCTAAGTTAATATTTACACATAAGATGGTCTTATTTTAGTTCCATCTTGCATGCTTTTTTAATTCATTAATTGTGTGATCGTAACAATACACCCACAATAAATAAACCATGAAACTGACAGGAATAAAATAAATGGTATGATCATGAGATTGTTCTATTAGTTTGTTTATCTAGCAGTTGATAAACTAACCCAAGACCTAGGGGAGAAACACCTTGAACCTTTTGGGTTTGTGTTTACATCTTTCCACCTGTCCACCTTTGTATTTCCTTGGATCCTAACTTGAGTCGCCACCACTAGATTGGGAGATCCATCCATTACATATGCTTTTATCTCACTCACGAGTAAGGGGTAAAATGGGTTTTTACATAAAATAAACCTTGGGCACGCAGGCCCTACATGTTAATGAGGAGAAGGCTTATAGGCCATCAAATTTAATTTAAATAAATAAATTAAAAGAAACCATTCACATACAAAGGTCTTGGTCTTTCTCATGATCATCCATACATGCAACGATATTTATGCATAAATAAAACTAGCATTCAATTCTTTAATCGTTCTTGTTTAAGATAAATCATGCTCAAATCAATTAATTATCTTTAATTAATCAATCCTTTTATCTTAAAACCTTTTTATGAATTTCCTTGAGATTCTCATCCATCATAATTTTTAAAAAATAAATTCATTTAAAATTATATTTTTACGTAACTTGTACCTTGGAGGAAACCTAGTGAATTCCTATTCATAACTACCCAATGAGTAGAAATGAAAATTACACAGATGTTAAATTAAACACACATATATAAAATACATATCACGTGTTGTGCCTCAAATTTACGCCTGCACTATGGTACACATCTCAAGGTTTTGTACAATATAATAATAAAATTTAATAAATTTGCATAATTTGGATGAGTACACGACATGTACTTATGACTACACAATGTGTACTTTTGTTCACCATACATACGAAGCACACGCCCAGGGACATGGCGCATAGATGTACTTCAGAAATATTCGGAGTAAACGGCGTGTTCAGTGGGACACATGCCATGTAGTATCCGCATTACACGGTTTCCATCCAGGAAATCCGTGTACGAGGTAAATGATCCAACCCTAACCCTAAGGGACTACACATAATGTTTAGTGGGCCACATGTTGTGTAATCTAGAAACCATGTGCCACCGATTCCTGGTCAACACACGAAGTCTTAAAGAATTATATAGAATCCAATGACATGACCTGGTTTGGCGGACCATCCCGGTGCATAGAACCTATACTTCAAAGAATGTACTGACAAATACACGCCTTGTGTTCTGGTGTTGTACAACCAGGAAGCTTTGGAACCTCTGAATGAGATCCCCTATTTTTATTTTATTCAAAATTAAAAGAAAAAACTATTTCTGTGAGGTGAACGAGAAACGAAAGAAGGGGAATAGATCTCGAGATTCAGATTTATAGGATGATTAACTTGAATTGAAACAACTAAATTATTAAATGTGTAAATCACCAATGAAAAAATAAATAATTATAATCAAATATATGACCCCTTTGATACCACTTGTAGGTTCCGAGCGCAGTGGAAGCATGTTGGTGGGTGTACCCAACATAATTTCTGCCATTAATGAAGATCAATCTGAGATCCATCACGATAATAAAATGCCAGATCTTTAGAATAGAACAAATAACAAAAGAAAATAGGAGAGTCTTGAAACCATAGAGAGGATCATCATATGTTGGTTATAATTAATTTAATTAAAAGACAAGAATTACCTTGATGGAATTATCTCTCTGTTGATGTTTCTGGTCACAATTTGATGTGATCCATCATTGTGTCATAGAATCAAAGTGTAACATTCCTCAAGCAGTGATCCACATGTGCTCCACATATCTCTGGACATTTCCAAAGGGATATCTAGGTGCTAGTGTGAAATATCCTTCGCTTGCGATGTCTGCCTTCGATCGCCTTGAGAGTTGCTTTCAAAGCACTCTCCTTGACCAAATGGAGGAGGATATCTCTTGTAACTTGAGAGAGTTCTTGGAAGAAAATAATTCTCTCTTGGATTGAGATATTTCTCTAGATCCTCTGTGCACAACCACAATGAATGGCTAGGCTAATGAGAATAATATAATTGGGATTTTAATTAATTAAAATAATAAAATGAATTAATTACTCAGAATCATTTATTTATTTCATTTAATTCTTAGTAAGACCCCATGTATAATAATAAAATTTGACTATTATTATTACTTGACATGCACCCAACGAATTACACCTAATATTATTTAATTAAATAAATAATATTATTTCTCAAAAATCCCCAGAAAAACTACAGGGCGTGTATATTAATATACATGACGTGTACTTTTGTTTTTCCATTCTCTTTATTTCTTCTACCACATTTATTAGAACTTGAATAATGACTACTTATTTCTTAAATAAATATTACTCCATTATTCTCTAAGAAATATATTGTTTTCCCACAATATATTCTCTCAAATAACTAGTGTCAAAATAAATGCGGTCAGAAATCCTTTAATAATTATTAAACCACAATCAACAATAATCTTTATTCAACTTGTAAAATTAATATTTAACTAAGATACTTAGACACACTTAGAGTGTGACCCTCTAGGCCTCTTTCTTAGTGGCATTAGGCAGAGCCTGCCTAAATTCCAAGGTTAACATCTAGCTGTAGGATCGAAATAAGATGTAGATGCTCAATATACAAGAGGGGGGGGGGGGTGAATTATATACTTTAAAAATTTGTTTATAATATTTAAATTTGATATAAAACTTTCCTTTTTAACCTTAAGTAAAACTATGTTTAACAAAGTTAAATAAGATAAATTCACAAGACCTCTTGTTTCTACAAACTTGCTAGATTCTAGAAACGTGGTTCCAAAAAATGAACCTTAAGAAAAGTTTACAAGGAAAATGATTTTACCTTAAAGCGTATAGAATCTTAAAAATCAGAGTATATATGAACAAGTAAGTGTAATATAGTTATACTTTCCTTATCAATTAAAATGCAGTGGAAAATAAACTTGAAATAATACAAATAACAAGTATAAAATATTTTAACCCAAAGAGAAGGGTATCTAACAACCTTGGATAATGGTCCCTTGATTTATACTTTCAAGAAATTCTACCTTACCCAAACCAGGGTAAGACCTCGATAGGAATATAGAAATATGTCTTGCTATCCCCGCAAGCCCTTGAACTTCAAGGTAGTCAATACCTTTGTCTTCCTCAGCAAGGAAGTCCTCGAACTTTAAGGTAGTCGACACCTCTGTCCTCCTATCCCTGGAAGCCCTCGAATGTACTAAGCAACATTCGGAGTCACACAAAGAAATCTAAACAAGTTTTTCAGTACGCACAAAGCATGAGAGTCTCTCTCTCTAGAAATCACCTTAACAATGTGTAACCTCTAGAGTGATAGAACCATAGATGTGTGTTGAGATCGTTCAAATGAGCTCCTATTTATAGGTACTTCTCCAACGATTGATTAACTCCTCCAACAGTCATATTTTTCCTTGAATCTCGGAGGGACCTATACATGTGTCACTTGAAAAATGGTTAGTTATAAACAAAATGTAAGATATCATTTCATAAATTTAATAAGGGTAAGAAAATATATGGTTGCTTAACCAAATCCATTTTTTAGAGTCTAAGAAAAATAAAAGTTCGGAGTCTAAGAAAAATAATATTAAGATTCTATAATACATGGACATTCAGATTCTGTTTTTTAGAGAATTTTTAACCTGAATTCGGAGTCTAAATTCATAAGAGTTCAGAGTCCGAATTCATAGGAGTTCAGAGTCTGAATTCATAAGAATTCGGAGTCTAAATTCATAAGAATTCAGAGTCTGAACTCATAAGAGTTCGAAGTCCGAATTCAAAGAACTCGGAGTCTGAACTCATAATATTTCAGAGTCTAAATTCAGAGAACTCAGAGTCTGAACTCACAAGAGTTCAGAGTCTGAATTCAGAGAACTCGTAGTCTCAAATCATAAGAGTTCAGAGTCTGAATTCAGAGAACTCGGAGTCTAAACTCATAAGAGTTTAGAGTCTGAATTCAGAGAACTCAAAGTCTAAACTCATAAGAGTTTGGAGTCTGAGTTCAGAGAACTCAGAACCTGAATTTGGATCCTGAAACAGAATGCTCTATATCCAAGTTTTTATAAGATTCCAAGGTTTTTCAATATTAAACCAAATTTTACACTTAGAAATAAAATGATTTAGATTGATAAGAACTGAAATATAGATAATTAAATCAGGTACGGATGAATTTTCCTTAGGGAAGGAAAATTTTTCTTTCTTAAGATAAAACTTAGTGAAAAGGAAATTTTCCTTAAGATAGAGTGTTTGTGATTTTCAAAACATGAAGGAATGTAAAAGTCATAAAGAAACCTTATTGACTCAACAATCTCCCCCTTTTTGGAAAGCAAAAACATCCTTACAAAAAAGAATATAAGGACTTAACATTTTTATGGACATGAAAATAAAAACATATCTCCCTTTACTTATGGATCATAGTGAATACGACTAACTCCTTCTTAGACTTTGGAACCACTAAGGATCATATTTTGATTTCTTGATTGAGATTTTTCATTATCTTGCATACAGAAATCATTATGATCAAAAATACCCCTTAGATGAACTCCCCCTTAGGGAAATTCCTTGTTTACTTAGTATTCATTTTGAAATTCATTTCTCCCAGTTTGTGATTTTCAAAAAGGATTAATGGGAATGGAAAAGAAAGTATGGTACATTAAATATTATAACTAGACAAAAAAATATATGAAGAGCAACCAGAAATTTTATTAGGATTGAATTTTTTTTACAAGGATGAATTACAACAAAATATCAGATTGGAAATTATCCTTCCTCTCCTTCAGCACCAGCTTTTTTACTATGGTTTTCAACTTCTGGAGTTCCTTGTGATATTCCTCTACACATTTGAGAAGCTGATTTTGATCTTGATTTTTCTTCTCTAAGGTCTTAATTTTCTCTTCCTGAGCCTTAAGATTCTCTGCCTGATCCTTTAAGACTTCATATTGCTTAAGAAGCTTCTCTTCAATCTCAATTATGAGACCCCTTTCTCTCTTCCAACTCTGACCAACTGAATACAACTTCCCATTCATATCTTTCACTTCTTTATTCTGAGTATTTTTCTCAAGAGATATCTTTTCTTCAAAAGATTTGGTGATATCTTTGAACTTACCCTCTTCATTTTCAAAAGCATCCGTGACATTTTCTTGAAACTCATCAAGAATTTGCATATCCTGAATAGTTTTCTTTGACCAACTTGTTATCTTCTTGCAAGATCTCTTATGATCCTCATAGACAATGAATAAAGTCTTGAAGTCTTACTCGAGTTCGACACACTTATCCATCACCATGTATACTGAATCCAATTTTTGATTTAATGAATGCTGAATCATCTGGAATCTCGATTCTATGCTTGGAAATATAGGGATAGTCCCAACAAGCATCTTCAAAGATTGAACAACAAAGTCATGACCAAGAGAAGATGATTCTATATCTGAGACTTTGGTTGGTGAGGATTCTTTCTCTATTTCAACTGCCTTCCTCTTCGATGAAGTACTAACTTCTTTCATCTTCACCACTGCTTTTCTAGGTGTATCAAAACCCACATATTTTACCTTATTAGCTTTCAGAATGACTTCCTCTTGATTGGGTGATTTGTGTTGACTATCAGATAGCTGAACAATTTTATCTTCATCAACTTCTTCTTTCTCAGCTCCTACCTCAACATCCTCTGGCTGAATAAAATCATAGTTAAAACTTTATTCTTTAGACAACTTGTTGACTTACTCTTCACCCTTCTCATCTATTCTTGGCGTAGAAAGTTTTGAGGATCCAACTTCATAAGTTCGGATTGAGATATTTTTGGATAGAATTTCCTTCTCATGAAAATCTTCTACTTGCTTTATGAGATCTTTGGTGTCACCACTGCCTTCTTCTTCTTGTTCTTCCACTTATTCTTCTTTTACATATTTTTCTTGAACTTTTTTTGGAGTTACAAAATTTTTTCCTTGAGTCTCTGGTAAAGGTTCTACTAATAAATATTCTGGTACTGGAATATTCTGGGAGGATTTTTCAGTAGCCTTAAGAAGGGATTTTACTAACTCTGCTTCATAAAACTTCTTCCTTTGCTTCTTCTCTTTTTCCTCCTTTTCTATATTCTCAATTGTCTTTTCCTTTAATGATTTTGCCTCAGCAGGGTCTAGACCAAGCTTAGGTTCCCCTTATTTTCTATTCTTTTTATCTTCTATCCACTTAGCCATAACTTCATCAGGATATGATTTTTGATTCTTTGGCTTTGGAGGTATGAATTGGGTTTCCTTAGCTACTGGAGTTTTTTCCTTCTCTTCCACTTCCTTTATCTTTCTCTTCCTTCCACCCTTTTTAGAGGTCTCAACCACCTCCTTTTTCTTTGAAATAACTTCAACTTACTCTTCAGGAAAATCAAAGATTAATTAGGATTCTTTGTAAAAACCGAATTTCATCCTTCTCAAGGTGTCATCACTCAACAACATAACTTTACAATTCTTCGACTTAGAATTGAAAGGAATTTTGAAGGATTATAAACACCGAACAATCATTTTTTACAGAATAGTAGGATACATGATAATATGAGCCTTCAGATTTCCATTCTTTATATTCCGAATCGTAATCAAGATATGCTTAACCAATTTTATCATTCTTAGATTCACCAAGAAATTCGAAATATACATATAACTTTTCTTCAAAGTATCCTTGTCTCTTTTTCTCGATATGATAAACCCTTAAACCCATAGTTCAAGAATCCAAAAATTAGTAGAAAGATGAAAAATCTTCAGAGTCTTTACCTCTGAAAGACCAAGACTAGCTAGAGCCTTTTCCTTTACAAAGGATCCTTTTACATCAAGTAGCTTGTGTGAGCAGAACTCTTCTTATCCTTCATAAGGAACTCCTATAAAACTAGATTCCTTGATATATGAAATAATATGTCTTCCTATAGCCCTTAAAAGAAAACTTTTCTCTTTATTCTTCTTTGAAAAAGCTACCTAACTCAAAGAATTCAACTAAGAAGTCCAGATACACCAGATCTTATGCCTTTGGTTTGGATATACAAACACTTTTCCACCCATTCAACTTGATATTCTTAGAGATAATAGAATCATACTTAGTAAAGAAATTTGGATAAACCAACCTTTCTCTGTAAATCTTCCATTCATGAATTGGCTTTATAGTTGAAATATCTTTCTGGGAAGAGACTTTGGCAGACATTCAGAATTGAGGAAGATATGGGAAATTCAGAATGGACTTAAGTAGGAAGGGTAGGGTTTCAACACTCAAGAGCTTGGAGTTTGATGTGGGACAAGCATTGGGAGGCCTTTATATAGGCAATTGAAGTGACAGTTCAGCTTCCATACTCAATCCAACGGTTGAAAACCTTCTGATCATATCTGACGGCTGAGATGATAGCCGTAAAGAAATTTTGGTAGAATTAGATCTGTTGATGTTTTTAAGAAAAACATTTGGATTTAAGGAAAAGTGAATCCGAAAAAATTTAAAACAAAATGAAAATACCAATAGGTAAAAGATGATTACGAAAATTTAGAAAAGAAAACATACCTTTTGGATTTCTAGGAAGATTATTCGTAATGAGGAAAATTCCTCTTAAAGAACTTTAGATTCCGAACATTTTAATTATAAAAACTTTGACTATGAAAAACTTTATTACAAAAATTTTGAGTACAAAAATCTTCATTACGAAAATTTCGAGTACGAAAATCTTCATTACAAAAATTTTAAGTATGAAAATTTTATTTACTAAAATTTTGAACACGAAAATTTTCATTACAAAAATTTTGAGTAAAAAAAATCTTCATTACGAAAATTTTAAGTACAAAAATATTCTTTATGAAAATTTTCATTATGAAAACTTTGAGTACAGAAATCTTCATTACAAAAATTTTAAGTATTAAAATCTTCATTATGAAAATTTTGACTACGAAAAACTTAGAAATTATGATTATGAAAATTTTAACTAAGAAAAATTTAGAAAACCTGATTGTAAAAATTTTATCTACGAAAGTTTTTGAAAACCTGACAACGAAAATTTTCATTATGAAAATTTAGAAAAAAAATTGACTATGAAAATTTTCATTACAAAAATTTAGAAAACTGACTATGAAAATTTTCATTACAAAAATTTAGAAAAACTTACTACGAAAATTTTCATTACGAAAATTTAGAAAAACTGACAAAAAAACGTACCCCCCCTATGAAAAGGAGTTTGTTACTATAAGGATATAGGTTTCAACAGGAAGTTATTAAGGAGGATTACCTTATGGTTATCATTCTTAACTTCTGTTTAATGTATTAAAATCTATCAGAGGGTAAATATTTTGTGAAAATATCAGCAAGTTGATCTTGCGTTCTGATAAATTGAAGAATGATATATCCTTTTTGTGTGTGATCCCTAAGAAAGTGATGCCTAATATCTATATGTTTTGCACGAGAGTGATGTGCATGTTTTTTACTTAGGTAAATGACACTATTATTATCACACAAAATTGGTGTTTTGGTAAAACTCATACCATAGTCTGTGAGCGTGTGATGCATCCACATCACTTGAGCACAACAACTTCCAGCTGCTACATATTCAGCTTCAGCAGTGGAATGTGCTACTGATTGTTGCTTTTTTCATGACCAAGATTGATCTTCAATTTCACTAAGTCAAGGTAAGTCTTGGCTCCTAAGGTCTTGTAAGTTTAATGTGTATACATTCTGTTGCCTATGGGCATAAATAATAAAATCTTACTTGAAATTGTGTACTAGGCACTTATCATTCCTAAAATTCACAAGGTAATCTTCATCACATAATTGAATTATGCTAATGAGGTTGTACTTAAGACCCTTAAAAAATAAAACATTTGAAATCAAAGTTTTTCAAAGAAGAACAATGTTACTTATATCGATAATTTCTCACAAAGCATTATCTACGAAAGTTACTTTTCATCCTTTCGTCTTGATAATCTTTTCAAAGAAGTTTTTTTACCAGTCATATGCCGGGAACATACACTATCCATGTACCAAGTATTTCTATTAGTAATTTCCTTATTTTCTTGAAAATAAGAGTGTTAGACTTTCTTAACCCAAACTTTCTTGGATCTGGAAATTTCAGAAAGCAAAATCTTAGGTATCCATATTTTCTTAGAAAAATAAGCTTTATGAAAACCTAAAGACTGAGTTTTATTTAAAGAAAATTTTTTTTCCCAGTGTCCACCACACTGACATTTAGTATAGAATAGAGCACTTTGAGGAACAAAATAGTTATTATTAAAATCTAATTTTGAACTGGTATAACCAAAACCAGAACTATTCCTTAGAGGTTGTATTTGGGAATACATCTTATCAAAATTTTCCTTACCTAAGGTAAAGTTTGAAAAACACTTCCTTAAGGATTTTTTTTGGATTTTAGCATAATAACCAAGTTTTTATCTTCAAAAACATTAGTTTTAGAACTAGAGCTAGTCTCTAAAAAAAATTTCTTAGAAATTACTTTTTCTAAATCCTTAAAAAGTTTATCCTTATCAGAATTAACTTCCTCAAGGTTTTTTGAAATACTTTCAAAATCATAAATTTTCTTATCAAGATCTTTAAAAAGATCAGATATTTCTTTAGTAAGAATAGTTTTTCTAGAATTTATCTTATCAAGATTTTTCTTGAGTTTTGAATTTTTATTCTCAAGAAGTTTAGAAAACCTAGAAACTTATTCATATGTAGAAAAAGTATTATCTTCATCAGAAGTAGATTCTTCATCAAAAGATTCATAATATTTATCACCACTATAATTTGAATTTAAGGAAACATTTGTGATGGATTCAGCATTGTGTACCTTATCCATTAGACAATGATTTTCATTAGGTAGTATGGCTAGTAAACCAAGATTCTTCTGTCTAGAAGATCCATACTATGAGGATTCATCATAAGAGTCTCCACCACTGACACTCCATGTGTCATTAGATTTCAAAAATTTATTAGCTTTATCCTTGTAGTACTTCTTTCTATTCCTCTCAGAATGCTTTTCCTTCCTATCATTTTTCTTAATCATAGGACAATCTGACCATATATTCCATGATCTTTTACATTCATAGTATGTAACTTTAGAGTCTTTCCTGTCTTTTATATATTTCTTATTTTATCTAGACTGAAAGTTCTTCTGTCCAGCAATCTTGTTCATCCTTCGAGCAAGATTGGCTAACTCCTTTTCTATAGATTCTCTTCCACTAGATTCGGATTGAATAACAGTCTTCTTAGATTTGGATCTTGTAACTCTCTCAGGAGTTCTGGTTTTCATATGATTTGATTTTGTTGTAAAAGCAACACTACCATTTTCATTCTTCTTCTTAATATTATCAGCATCTCTCTTCATTCTAGTTTCATGTTGAAGAAGAGTTCCGAATAGTTCATCAAGAGAAATCTGGGTAACTTTACTATTCTCATCTATAGCTATCCTCTTTGATTACCACTCATTGGGCATGATGTCAATGATCTTTTCCACAAGAGCTTCATCATCTAATCCTTTCTCACCCATAGATTGTAAACTATTAACAATATTCATGAACCTTTATTATACCTTACATATGGGTTCTCCATAAGGAAAGCAGAAACCATGGTATTCAGTTCTGAGCATGGCTCTCCTAGTTTCAATAACTTTTGAAGTTCCAAAGCGAGTAACCTCAAGATTATTCCAAATACAAATTTCTACTTCACAAGATGAAATTTGGCTATATATATTTCTATTCATGGAACAAAGTAAAGTATTACATACCTTGTAGTTCAGTTGATATTCATGATTTTCGTGATTGGTGAATGTACTGACTTCCTTGTCAGGGATTTTATATCCTTCAGTAAGCATGAGAAAGTTATCTGCTCCAGTGTTAAAAACAAAAGTCTTCATATGATCTCTCTAATATTCGTAATCATTCCTATAAAAAATAGGTGTTCAAGTAGGATTTAGGTTTTTGATAGAACCAACATTCATTCTTTCCATCTTAAGATAGAAAAAAGTATCTTTCCACAAAAAATTGTTAATAGTAAAGGTTTTTAATCAAGGAAACAATTCCTAAGAAAGGAAAATAGAACAATGAAAATTGATCAAGAAAACTTATATATGAATATAAGTATTTCAAATACCTCCTCTAATACCAATTATAGGATCAAAATAAGATGTAGATGCTCAATATACAAGAGGGGGGGGGGGTGAATTGTATAATTTAAAAATTCATTTGGAACCTTTAGAGTTGATATAAAACTTTATTTTTTAACCTTAAGGAAAAATATGTTTTACAAAGTTAAAAAAGGTAAATTCACAAGACCTCTTGGTTCTACAAACTTGCTAGATTCTGGAAATGTGGTTCCAGAAATGTAACTTAAGAAAAGTTTACAAGAAAAAATATTCTACCTTAAAGTGTATAGAATCTTACAAATTAGAGTATATAAGAACAAGGAAGCATAAGATCATTATACTTTCCTTATCAATAAAAATTCAGTGGAAAATAAACTTCAAACAATACAAGTAACAAGTATGAAATCTTTTAACCTAAAGAGAAGGGTATCTAACAACCTTGGATATAGGTCTCTTGATTTATACTTTCAAGAAAGTCTGTCTTACCCACACTAGGGTAAGACCTCGATAGGAATATTGGAATCTGTCTTGCTATCCCTGTAAGCCCTCAAACATCAAGGTAGTCAGCACCTCTGTCTTCCTCATAAAGGAAGTCCTCAAACTTTAAGGTAGTTGGCACCTCTTTCTTCCTATCCCCAGAATCCCTTGAATGTACTAAGCAACATTCTGAGTCATACGAATCAATATGAACAAGATGTTTAGTACGCACAAAGCATGAGAGTCTCTCTCTCTAGAAATCACCTTAATAGCATGTAACCTCTAGAGTGATAAAACTATAGATGTCTATTGAGCTCGTTCAAATGAGGTCCTATTTATAGGAACTTCTCTAATGATCAACTCCCTCCTCCAACAGTCATATTTTTCCATGAATCTCGAAGGGACTTATACATGTGTCACTTGAACAAGGGTTAGTTAGAAACAGAATGTACGACATCGTTTCATAACTTTAACAAGGGTAAGGAAATATATGGTTTCTTAAACAAATCCATTTTTCAGAGTCTAAGAAAAATAAAAGTTTGGAGTCTAAGAAAAATAATATTCAGAGTCTATAATACATGGATATTCGTATTTTGTTTTCTAGAGAATTTGTAACCTGAATTCAGAGTCTGAATTCATAAGAGTTTGGAGTATGAAATCATAAGAGTTCACAGTCTGAATTTAGAGAACTCGGAGTCTGAACTCATAAGAGTTTATGGTCTAAATTCAGAGAACTCAGAGTGTGAACTCATAAGAGTTCGGAGTCTGAATTTAGAGAACTCAAATTTTGAACTAATAGGAGTTCAGAGTTTGAATTCAGAGAACTTCGAGTCTAAACTCATAAGAGTTATTAGTTTGAATTCATAGAACTCAGAGTCTAAACTCATAAGAGTTCAGAGTCTGAATTCAAAGAACTCGGAGTTGAACTCATAAGAGTTCATATTCTGAATTCAGAGAACTCGAAACCTAAAATAGAATTCTCTATATCCAAATGTTTATAGGATTATGAGGTTTTGCAATATGAAACCAAATTTTACACTTAGAAATAAAATGATTTAGATTGGGAAGAATTAAAATATGGACAATGAAATCAGGTAAGGATAAATTTTCCTTGGGGAAGGAAAATTTTCCTTATTAAGATAAAACTTTGGGAAAAATTTTTTTCCTTAAGATAGAGTGTTTTTGATTTTTTAAACATGAAGGAATTGAAAAGTCATAAGGAAACCTTATTGAACCAACACTAGCAATATGCTAAGGAACCCATATACAAAGAAGTTAATGCCGCAATGACATGTCACCTCCTACGAACGTTTTCCATGTAATGCCATACCTTTGTCTCAAAATCTCGAATCAAGTGGGTTGAATGCTGGTGCCATCAACCCATGTGCTCGATTATTCTTTATTTGACTTCCCAGAATTGAACTTTCCCATTCCTTACCATAGCCATGGATTTATTTAGGCTATATCAATTCCATCAAAGGGCTTGAGATATCTACTTCATTTATGGAATAGAAGGGAATAGTGTGTCATCATAGTTTTCATCAATACATCTAAGTGAGTGAGTTTTAATACCCATTAATAATAATATTAAAGTCTAAGGACCAATAGACATGTCCGCAGATAGGAAAATTCAATGACACTTTGAAATGTGGATTTCCTACTGGTGGGTCTCATTCCCATAATATCCTTCTAGATATTACCATGGGTTCACACCATGAGAAGGTTCGTAAAAGTTTTATGATTCCTCACACCTAATGGCTTGTATTATTTGTGTCCCTCAAATAAAATCATCTGGCCATAGAATATATATTCATGATTAGTGTTATGGCACTTCTGGGTTTTCATCATATTAGGGATCTGCTATGACCTTTTAGTGCAATATCTATCCTTAGGATATTATTACATGAATTTTCACACATAAGAACAATAAAGATGTGATAAGGTATTTATTGATGAATAAAGTACAAAGTAGTTGGTTCTAGGCCACCAACTCCAACAACGACATGGTGGATCAATGAGTAACCACTAATTAGTATAGTACTATCACCAATAATGTGTGTGTGTGTGTGATAATGTGTAATGGATATTCCAAGTAGAATAATTGGGAAAACCATTTCTCTTTCTAAATTAAATTGTTTTAATTGTTAAATTATTTTTATATAGCTATCTTTTGTTTAAAATTATATTTTTTAACTATGAGCTAATGTGTCCTGGTTCTAATGGTGTGAGTTAGGAAGTCTCTTGGGGAAATACAATTAGGTATGATTACTCAATTCCACTTTATATTCACTTTGGTGTGTATATAGACGTTTTCTTTATTGAAAAATGTAAAGGAAATGTCTCGTATTTCCCTAGTGGTCTATCATGATGCTACTTTTAGGGGATGTTGATTGGAACTTTGAGTTATCTTTAGAGTTGGTCATGTCCTTGAAGTTTGGAGTTGTTCCACCTTGGTTAATAGGTCGTACTTATTTTAGTGTCTTATTATTATACTTTATTATTTCTTATATTTCTCTAATATTTTTTTTTGTATTTCATTTGAGTTATATTACTTAAAATTCATGCATCATATATTTTAGTTTGGTTGTTTTTATTTTATCTTAATAGTTTGTGTTTGTTCTAGATTTAAAATCATCCCCAAATGTTTCAATAACCTCTTAACATTTATTTACACCCATTGGTGTCATGGGGATTTCACTTAAGGTTAGTGGTACCTTGAATCTTTCCAAGACAATGGTCAGGGTTGGGATGCTATAAATTTTTTAAATGGTAAAGTGAAAACTTTTGAAAAATTTTATTTTTAAAAAAATACTCAATAACAAAGTAATGAAAAAAATACATAAATGTAATCTAAAGGAAATGTGGAGTGTCTGATAAAACATAGGATCATGAAAGAAAAAAACTTTTTAATATTATAAAATGCATTTGTTGAAGACCACATCATAAAAAGAGTAGTAAATATTATTCCTGATAATAGTTAAAGAGAATGTATCATATAATAAAATATTAGGGTGTAAGAAACCAAGTATATAATAAATAAGTTTAAGAAGAAGAACTGTAACTTGAAGAATGTAGATTTGAGTTATCCAAATCCTTTACAGCTTTCATAACATTTGAATTGAAAGTATTTGAATGAGAAAAAATTAGATAGATATTACAATAAATTTAATTTCATGATAAGTATGATATAAATAAATACATGGTAAATATATACACCACACAAAATAAAATAAGTGGTGAATATGGAATATGTCTCAAAGAAGGAACATTGAGATGAAAAAAACCCTTATGACTAGATAAAATGAAATATTACATTAAATAAAATCAATATAAAGTTAATAACTAAGTAATATTTCAAATAGTTATTATATACAACATAGAGAATAAAATAGGTGTACGATATAAAACATGTCTCAAATGAGGGAAATTGAGATAAAAACCCTTACCTTGGATTCTTTCTTGGTCGGACATGATTTAAAATATTTTATAACAAAAATAACCATATTAATAAATTATTAACCTAATTAATATCTAAAATCTTTTATATAATTCATTTATAATCATTCTCCACACACATATTAGTTAGTTATAGTTTATTTTCATCATCAAATGCTAATAATTTTGTTAATTTTATAGGATCTTCGTAATGATGATATCGATCCTAATTATTTCGTAAAAATTCATTCATTAAAATATTATTCAAGGTACTATAATATAAGTTACCTGATTATTTATAAATTTTCAATATAACTCTATGTGATTTTTAATTACAATTAGTGAAGATGAAATCAACGATGAACATGTTTTGGGTAATTTACTAATATCAACAAATTAATTTATAATGACCATTGATTTTTGTTTCATACTTTAAGAACTATATTAATTAAATATATTAATCCTTAATATAATATATATTTATCAAATAAATTTTTATAACCATCCATGTAAGAGGGTGATGAAAACGAAACACTTCATCCATGGAGGCGGTAGTTCACATGTACACATGAGCGCTATTTTCATTTTCTAATGAATGGGAGGGAAGGAAGGTAGATAATTATTAATCATTAAAAATGTTAATTATGTAATAAATATAATATTTTTATTATTAAATACATTATTATAACCATCCATGTGAGGCATTGATGAAAAACGAAATATGTCTTCCATGGTGGTGGTAGTCTACACGTACACACAAACATCGTTTTCATTTTTTGAATGATTTAGAGGAAGGTAGAAAATTATCATTCCATTAACATAATAACATTTCACTATAATTATGATATTTATGTAATTATTTTATTGTGTTTAGAATATATTTATAGGAGGTAGAATAAGAAATAAAAGAATAGAAATGAAAAATGTGTGATTATAAAATTTTACATTACTCCTTGGAATAAATCCATTTCAAATTAGATTATTCATTTTAGGGTTGGTATTTTTATGAGATAAGTACCTATAGGATGTTTATAATAGTGTTAGTGATGTATTTTTCAGATTTTGGTTGAAAAATGGTTTAAGGTGTGAGGAAAAGTTGGGTGGTGAAGGGATCCTTTTATAGGCGAGAGGGGTGACATTCTTGTAAATACCCCTAACTTTATATTAAATCCATGTCACATTCAAAGTAAAGTGGCTCAAAAAGTAAAAAATAAATAATAAGTGTTAGGTTAAGGTCAATTAATCCCTCATAAACTTTTTTTAATCATTTTTAATATGTTTTAGTTCTATTACCCCTTAGATTTAACCCTTTTACTTTTTTGACTTTTACTATAGTAACTAATTTTTAACTAAGTGATTTATTTTTTATGCATAAAAATTAAAATGGACCTTATTACATAATTTGTAAATTTTAATTCGAAATATGGAATAAATTTTATTAGATAATATTTCTAAAATTAGTAAAAATTAATTCTAATATAATAAATATATATCGCATTAAAAACAATTTTAGAAAAAAGTATAACTTAAGTTCTGCAATGTCAAATATAGGTTTATAAATTAAACATGATATTTTAAAATGTATAATTTTCCTTATAAAATAAATCTTAGTTCAATAAAATGGTTTAATAAATTTTAAGTTGTTATTATACCCTAATTACGTCATAGAAGTCATGGTATTTGTATTTCTCAAAAACAAAATGTCACAGTATTTGTAAAAATAGTATTTTGCAACATTCGTCTAAAAATAAATATTTTTTAGAAAAATCCAAAAAATTAATCCTAAGATAATATTTTTATGATTAATCCAAAAATAAAGTTTATCTTTTCAAATTAAAATTCTAAAATTTTGGAATTTAACTTTTAAATGGAAATATAAATTATAATTAAAAAATTGTTTTTATAGGATAATTATTTTTTCAAATATCAACTCTATTTATTCTAATTTCTGATAAATTTAAAATTAAATTATAATAAATATATTATTTATATATAAAATATATTTTATCATTATAAAACCATAATATACTTAGTTTCTTAAAATAAAAATGTATAGTGCATAAAAAGTAAATTTTATAAAAAATACATTTTTAATTATAAAATGATATTATTAGTTGTTTAGATATAATATTTGAATTTCATAAATTCATTAGTATGAAAAGTTATTTTTTTATTTATACATATATTTTATAATGATATTACCTCTATTTATACCCACCAATTCACTGACAACGTTATAATAGTTATTTTTATCTTAATAAAAATGTTTTTTTGGGTTTGTTTTAGTTCGGAGTTACACGTGAAACAATCTATTTAATCAATATTTATTTAATAATAAATATATACTAAAATATCAAGGTGTTACACCAATACAATAGGACATGAATAATGTTATGAAATTTACATCTATTGATCATGATGCTGATATTTAGAAAGTTAGAAAGTTGATGAAAGATGCAAGAACCCTAGTATACCATAAATGTGATAAGATGGCAAGGATTAACTCTTTAATGTGAATTTATCATGGGAAAACCATGTATGTATTTTATAATATAGGAATATATTATCTATATATATTGTTAATGATTTAATACCCGATGATACATGTTTTCCAAAACTTGATTACATGGAATCAAAGTTAATTGATAAATTTGGATTTTCACCTACTAAGATCCATGCACACACTAAAGATTGTATTTTTTTAGGAAAGAGAATAAAAATTTAACAAGTGAAAATAGTTTTATGTATCAATATGATAGTATAATAAAGATAGAACCCACTTCGATGTATTGGAAAAAGTAATGTGGTACTTTCTTTTAATTCCATGAATTAAAAAACCTTTTTATATATGAACAAATAGAAAAAAATACGTTGTTTCATGAAGATGAAAGAGTTAAGGATACTAATGAATTGGTGAATCTAATAAATATATCAGTGTGGTAAAAATTTAATAGGTTAAATCTTATTTTTTATCTAAAGAACACAATTTTTGTTTGGGATTATCATGTGATAGATTCAACCCATTTTTATAAATGTATAATTCATACAAACTGTGGCCTATTTTCACACACATTTATAACATTTTTACATGGATATTTATGAAAAAATAAATTTACTATTATGTGTATATTGATATTTGGACCTACTAATCATGGAAATGATATCGACATATACTTTCAACCATTAATAAATGAGTTAAAAAACTATGACTGTGGGTGTGAATGCTTGTAACGCATTTAGAAAGAAATACTTTATGATGTGTGTGGTGATTTTATGGATGATTAATGATTTACTCTCTTATGGAATGATTTATGCTTGGAGTAAAAAGTGGAAATTATTTTGTTCTATTTGTATGAAAAATGCATGATCCAAGAGATTAAGATTTCAGTGAACTTTTAACTTTATATTCTATAATGGATTTATTCCTATGGATCATCTCTACAGGAAAATCATTAACAATTTGATAATTTTATAGAGAAATAAACTAAACCAAAAAACTTTTTTGGGATTATATCCTTATATAACTTAAATGTGTGAAATTTATTCTCAAAAAGGTTGATGAAAATTCCAAAAAAAAAGTAATGTTCCATCAAATTCTGATAGTATTAGAGAAAGAATAGTATATTCTTTAATATTTATTATTAGTTATCTAATTTATTATCTCATTACTTAGATATAATACATATCAAGAAAAACTTGTGTGAAGGTTTACTTGGAACTCTATTAAATGTTATGGGAAACTAAAATATGATCTATGCTCTTACTCTGACTTAATGGATTGGGTTATTAGGGATAGATATCATCCAAAGTTAATTTTTCATAATTAGTGTAAAGTTTTATATACTTGTTTTCCAATGAAAAATGCAGATAATAATTAATTCCTTCATTTTCTTGAAATTTTAAATCTTCTTGATGGTAAATTGAGTAACATTTCAAAACACATTGAAACAAAGGAAGTGAAACTATAATCTATGAAAACACATCATTATCATGTCTTGTTGTATGATTTGATTCATATATCCATTATTTATTTACTCAAAAATAAGGTGAGTTTTTATGTGTTTTTCTTATGTCACTTTTATAGTGACATTTGTACTATGAAACTGAGAAATAATGTTTTTAAGAAATTATAAAAATAAGAACCTTACATTCCTTACAACCTGAATTTTTTCCCTAATTTATTTTTCACATGTATGTTGCATTTTAATTGGAATATTCCCACGGAGAATATTTTTAGTTGTCTTGTTTCATTTTAGTTGATATATCCTACTAAAATAATGATGTTTACAATGAACTATTTTGTGAGAAATAAGAATCATCCTGAAGGATCTATTATGAAAGGTTATTTAGCACGTGAATGCATATATGTTTTCTCATTATATGTGGTTAATGTTAATATGATGAGTAATCAATCAATGAGAAATTAAGACGACCAATATGATACCATTAAAACTACATTTACACTACTACCCTAATCAAGGGGGATATCTAGATTGCATTCATTGTGTACTTTGAGCAATGGAGAGTGAGAGATGGATCATTGCGTAGTACTATTCAACTTTGGTATGATTGGAGATTATATCATGTAATTAAATATAATATTATGTTTCTATATCTTATAAAGTATATAAAACCACATAAATTAATTTTTTAAAAATGTAGGGAGCATATGGAACTTATAAAAATAAGACACCATTTTTTTTCTATTAAGAGGAGAGAATGATTTCAGAATAAAAGGGTTTCCTGATTAGTTAAAATCAATGGTTAGATATTTAATTTTTATATAGATCAATTATATGTTAAAGTTTATGCTAAGAGATTGATATATTTTAGGTTCAAAGTTTACTAGTAAATGATGCATGTCTTTAGATAAGAGTATTGTATTTTAGTTTTAATAATGGGGTGTGTGAGTGTAAACCACTGTTTGTCAATAGTTATAATTTCATCATAAAAAATTGTGCAACAAATATGGAAGCATAAAATGAATGTTTACCAGGAAGTGTAACTATGGTTTGTTATGATAGTGTATTAGACATGAAACTGTGATCAAATAATATATCTTATGATTAGGTTGTTGAGAAAATAATCATATTGGAATACTATGCACATGGTAGATTCGTTATAATGAAATGAGAGTGGTTTGAATCAATGACACGAAGAGAATACATATAGATAATTATAGATTTAAAGTGATTGACATAAAGAATCATCTTTATACTAATGATCCATATAGTATTTAATTATAATAAACACTATTCTACTATGTAACTAATCCTTTAAAACCATAATTTTATGTCACTTTTGATGTTATTTCAAGAAATATTTTCAATGAATACATAATTAAAATTGAAATTTTGGATAAACCAAATATTTTTCACTTAAAATATTTCATACAATGAGGTAGAGAACTCAAATGTTAAAATAGACTGTGAACCTAAAATTATATTGGATAATTCAAAGCATGCACGTAAGGTATATAACTATGTTTTTATAAAATATTAGTCTTTCAGAATGTTAGATCATTATTTGATTAATTTTAAAATTAACATTTGAAATATAGTGTCTTTGATTCTTAAAATACAAAACTTTAACACTTGTTAATCTTTAACCTTTTTAATGTGATGTTATTATTTATTTCCATTATTAAAATATGATATTATATTCGTTATCAAGATTTAAGATCTAAATTTTCTATCTTGTTTACTATATTTAGTTAAATCACATAGACCTAGAACTGATGGTTCATTTTCCTTTAATCATGTTTGATTTGGTTAAGTGTTGGATTAGAGTATACAACATATATCATTTTTAATTTTCTAAAATTAGTGAGGTTTCCTATATTTATTTGTGTGACTCAAATGATTTAGTTAAAATAGAAGTTTATTATGGTCATTGATCTTATGTTAAACCTAAATATATAATATTATAAATAAAACCTTAATTAAACATGATCATGAATCTAATATAAAAATAGTTATATTTTCTATATTTATTTACAATATAGTGCATTTAGTATAGTAGATATTCATATTTGGAGTGAACAAAGTAAATTTTTTGTTTTTTTACTTGATAGTAGTTTTACATTTTTTAAATTATAAAGGTAGTTAACAAGTTTTTAGGTGATATTTTTAATATTATTTCATTACATCTTTTACCTGTTGATATTTTCTTTCCATTTTTTATTTGTTTAACATTTATAAAGTCTCCCATTACTTATTTCATTTTTAGGTTATTATGTCTTATAAATATGTTCATAAAAGTAAAATAGAGGAAAATGATCATCAATTCAGAGAGTCAGTGATTAAAAATATGACCATTCCTGTGAGAAACATAGTTTTATATTGAATATTCATAAAATTCAAAAAAATCATATTTATCACTAATAGGAATCATCGACGAGGCAACCAACATTCATAGAGGACATGACTGGAAGTCTCGAGTATAGAATTACCTCTACATATAGTGCCCCTACTGTTTTAGTTTCCTTACAACATATGACTCTACAATCACCATGATATTTTCCACAAATCATGCCTTTAACTTTTATTCCATACCCATACATGAGAGATCCTCTTTTTTTTATCTATTTCAAATTACTACCATGAAAGATAGTCTTAATTATCCTATCCCCCAACCTTTTTATCCCTATTATAATTTATTAGTATATGGTACTGATCCACCATTTATGCCACAAACATAGCTATAACCTCCTACTAAATGTCAACGTTTACAATCTTTTACACAAGATAACCCTCTAGTTAATATCCCCCACACATTGTACATGATACAATGGATATAAACACTAATTTAGGTACATGTTTAAAATGTAATTAAGTAAAATATTTTTTAAAGTGAAGTTAATATGTGTACTAAATATTCATTTATCCTTTTTAGAGACATATTATAGTAAAATAGATGGTTATACTAATATTGTGAAGTTTGGGATCAATACATGAAAATTATGGTTTTATATAATGAATTCATGAAAATTATTGGTAAAAATGGTAAAGAATTAAGAAGTTTCATAGGGACACTCACAAAAATACTAATATCATTCCAATTTAATAAATACCATGGATAAAATTTAGACAATAGTTAAAGGAAAACTCTTGGGCTGAAATATGGGTGATATATTTCTTGATATTCATTTATACTTTCTATATAAATTATTATTTAAAATTTTTTAATATAAAACTATAATATAACTTCCTAGGTGGTTAACAGGAAACAAATCTAGGTTAATGGAATTGGGATATGTAACATCTGACCATCCTGTACCATTTATTGGTTCCCAAATCAATGATCACTACTATACCTCAGGAATGCCTCATCGTATTCCAGAGGTTTCCGACTAGAGTGGGGGTCTAAGGTGGTACTATGAAGAGACTATACCCCCATATTATAGTGAAAAAACATAGATAAATAAACCAAACATCATAAACATCAATAAGCATCAGAGTACACATTAAAAATAATCAAAACATAGCATGCTATAATAAAATAAAATATGGAATACATATATAATGACTCTCAAGCATAAAAAAATTGATTTCTCACTAGTTGATGTATATACAAGATGAAAATAAAATAGTAAATAAATATTGAAATCAGAGTATAGGATGATCCATTAAAATCCATGAGGCTCACCTCATCTGGTGAAACATCCCCGACTAGGGAGCACTAATGTCCCTAACCTAGAAGCCACTATAGTCGGTGCCCTGATCTGAGTCATCACATGACCTCAGGTGCACCTCCCCATATGCCAGAGGCTGCCAACTAGTAGCGTAGGTCTAAAGGAAAACATGGAGAGACTATACACACTTATCAGAGTAGATACAAAACAAAAGTAACATCAATAGTTAAAATAACTAAAAAGAAAAGTAAATGGACAACATATAATAAAATCCAATAAGTAACCAAGTATACATGCTATAAAAAACTAGTGCATACACTACATGTTTAGTAGTCATATAATATAAATCAAACCAAAACTATCAAAGGACTCTAAACCCAGAACCAAGCCCCAACCTGGTCCTAAGCTCCATGATCTAACCTTCCATCCCATGAATAACCAAACACCAGGCCCCTATCCTAAACCTATATTTGAAAACAAGTAGAATCTGCTCAGGTTCCCATGTTCCATGGGGAACTATGTAGGGTGTGATTAAAACTCAGTAGTCCACCACCAACGTCATCTGAAGCAATATCTAGTCTATAAAAAGATGCATGCAGGTCTAATGTGTAATAAATAAACAAGAAAATGGGAAGAATATTTAAGTAATTATATAAAATCCATTTAATACATTTTCATTATTGTTTTGATTTCATAAATTATGATATCTTCATTAATAAATTCATCTTCATCTCATATTCCATGGGTTAGGAATTTACATCATTTACAAAATGGCCTAAGCTGGTCATTTTTCATGCATAAGGGTCACATAAACTTCTACTCACAAATCATTTACTAATCATATTTATCAGAGCCTCAGTTTGGAAATCAGGTTAGGTCAATATGTTTAAAAAGCATAGAGTCATAGTCTGACATCCCAACTCACACCATGAACTTAAGTTGAGAATCATAGAGCCTCAGTCCAATATCCCAACATTTCATTAAATAACACTTACCTTAGAGCCTCAGTACATGTAGTTTCATTAAATGAAACCATTAAAGGCATAGACCATCATTCAGACTCCCTGACCCAGGAATTCCTAGGTGGGGTTAGAGCATCAGTCCAACCTAATTGATGGGAGGAGCCTCAGTCCTTTATCCCACCACAAAGACATGTGCACATGCTTACATATATCCATCAACCACATATACCATACCACAAACCAAACATAATCCAAACATATAAAAATCACATTTCGCATTTCATTTAACACATGAATCACCCTTATACCTTAACCCATTAACACAATTACCATTTGTAAATCATTTCTCTTTAACCCATTAACATTATACCAAATACTCCCTTATCCCATGCTATCAATTAAACTCAATTAACATTATTCTCATTTACAAACCATTTAACATTTACCAACACAAACCATAACTATTAAACACATATATCATTATGCCTAAAACACCCTTATGTGATATAATTAACTAAGCACATTTATTAGTTAATTCATATAAAAACAATGTTGTCATGCTAATATAATTATCATGGGTCCTATCTCACTAGCACGTAATTCAATGATTATGGTCCAATTGGACCCTTAAGTCCACATCACGGATAAAACACAATTAAAATACCATTTGAAAACATCTTGAATCCACCCCCTTAAATCATTGTTCTTTCTCCTTAAAAACTAACACATACCCAACAATATTCATTTACACTTCAACTATCCAAAACAACCTCCCAAACATTTTCAAAAAAAGGAAACCATACCCTTATTCAACATCATTTGAAAAACTCTTTAGAAAACCCTGTTTTGAAATCACTTTGAGTTCAACACCTCCTTTCAAAACATTTCTCATTTTCAAACATCATTTATCATAAATAAATCTATAATTGGGTCAAGCCCCAAAAACATGCTGTCAAAACCCTTCCAAAACCTCTTAAGAATTCAAAAAATACAACTTATAATTATTTCAATTAACCATCAACCCTCCCCACATGACAAATATATATTTAATACCCATTCTCTATCATAAAACCCCTATCTCAAGGTTTAATAATTTTTATACCAATTATATGGGTCCAACATACGCCATGGGAAGCCCTAGGTTCGGTCTCACATCATCGATGAACCCAACAGGGTCTGTGAAGGTTTTTTCACCTCAATATAGGACCAAACATATTTTGCATAACCCATGAAGAAGACGTACAATAAGGAAACACATAGGCACAACCATATACACATATATAACATCAAGACTATGGGAAAAAACTTAATGACAACGTAACTCATGTCCATTGATGAACGCTTTCTTAACCTCCACCCTTTATCCACACTCAAATGCCCACTAAATATCAAACCTAATATCCATAGGAAAAGTGAATGTTTTAGGGATTCAAAAGAAGATGATAGATTCCAGAAGACCAAATATATAAAATAGATCAAATTTGAGTGTAAGAATCACCCAAATATATGATCCACACACAAACACACTCCAAATGCCCAAGAATTGAAGGAGAATTACATGGAGGGGGGGGGGAAGGGGGCTGGTTAGTCACCTATGGTATAGGGGGTCAAATAAGATAATAAATTGGGTGGGATCTAAAAATCCTGAGATGAAAAAATTGTAAATTTTTCCAATTTTAATGAGGCGAACGGTTTACCTACATGGTTTTCCAAACCATGTGAAAACCATGTGCAAGCCACCATCTATGGAAAGTTGGGTCACATGATTACTTGGAGATACCCGCATAGTTTGGAAAACCATGAGGTAACTATGCACTATCCCCTATCCAAAATGGTCACCAAGACACACAGTTTCATCAGCATGGGACACAGTTTACACTAACCATTCCCTAACAATGCGCTATGCACTGTTTGGTCACTTTTCTCCTTTTTTTTGTCCCTCACCCCATAACACTTCCAAAACCCCACAAGAACTCAAGAAGAACATTCTTAACCACAAAATATATTTTAACCAAACAAATTAACATGGACACACCTTCATGAAAGACATGGATCTTAAAACCTCCCCACCTTATAATGGATCGTCCTCGAGCCGTGCTTCCAAGCATTTCCAAACCCTCAAGACCAAAAATTTCCAACCATAGACCCACCGATAAACCTTCACCTTATGATTTTTTCCTATACTCGACCAGGCCATGATAATTCTTGGACCAAGGAAACAATCCCACCCCAAAAACATTTCTCTCGCTGTGATAAAAAAACACAACCCGATGATCCTTGAGGACACATCCACCTTAAACCATAATTACTCACACCAATAAAAAGAGAAGTAACATGTTAACACCACTAGGCCACTACAAAAATAACACTGACAAATAACTACATTACCCTGGAAGAATCGACCGAAACACCCTCAGTCCGATCCTCTCCAAAAGTCATGGCCAAATTCATTTGGATCCATCTCACCAAGATTATTTTAAAGAACTAATGATGATCCAAGCCTGATATCACCAGAAGAAAAATTCTTATTTTTAACCACTTCTCACAACCTACTCGATCTAAAACTCAAATCCCAAAAGCCTCAGTTCATTTCCAAACATTCAAAAATCACAACCCAAAAATACTCTTCATCTCAAGGCACTCAACCTTCCAACACCCAATCCAATGCCCATCACAAACACTATTTCACCAAGATGGATTCCACCCAAGTCCATACATATCAAACTACTAATTACACCATTAACCGACCAATTTCCCACTATGGTACTCCCCACTATATGATTTAACCTAATGCATTTTCAAACTCACCGCACCCAAACATCCAAGATAACACCATCCAAAATTTCACTTCTATCCTTCCATTGAAACCACCTAGATTAGACAACTCCACCATACATACTCATTCAAATAGGTAACTTGGTTATTCCTCAGGACCCATCCCATTTACTGAAACAAGATCATCCTTCCAATGTTAAACAGAGGTGGATTACATCCCACCTCATCCATTCCTTTTTCCCAACTAAGTTGGGCCATCCCTAGTTGAATCACTATGTTGGTTCCCAACTTCTAATGTTGGTACATCACCACTTTACCTGGCTATGACACCCTTTCACTTATGGCATACCACCATCAACTTCACACACTAACCAAAAGTCATCCCCTACATCGAGTAAAGTCCACCATCATGAAATTAACTCCTCTTAAAACCATTTTCGTGCTCTACAAAACCCTTCAACACATCTCCAATGTGAATACTTTGATTACCTTAAGAACTAGCTTGAGACCAAAGCAATAACTTGGCTCGATCAACCTTCACATCAAACTCTAACCCAATTTTTCTACAAGGAATCCAAACATTCACTTTGACAGTTTTCCATTGGAATCCTAATGCCACTACATCCAATTAAAATCTTGCTTCACAAATTCATGATGAGCATAACACTCCCCACATTACGAGTATTATTTCCACTACTTTCCTTAGGAAATTTCTACCTCTACAGATCATGCTCAAACACAGTTGAACCCTGAAACTTGAACATGACTATCCATATTCTACTAAAATAAAAAAAATCATCACCCACTACTCATCCTTGGCTTTCGAGAACAACACCCATGTAATTATTCAAAATTTGGTCCACTCTAAGGACCTCTCCCACAACCATCCAAAACAAACACAAATCGCTAGGCGTAATCCAGAGCCTTCTCAGCGCACCTGGGACGATGAAAAGATATTAGGCATGATCATAAATGATTAAAGTACACTAAAAAGTCATAAAAAACACCACTAAAACTATCTAATACCATCTTCACCTCTTACCAAGAGGACACCTCAACTTGTTGAAGATCTCGAGCTTCCCTGCCCTCCAGTCGCTTACCCACACCAGACCACCTCAACTCGACATGAATTTCCAACCAAACTCATCGCCACCTCACAAACCTCTTTAAAGTGGTCATGACCCAAAATTAATTTTGATACCATTAACATTACCTCACATGATTTCTTCTCATACAATCCTACTAATTATAGTAGATATTACACAAATAATTCCACCAGTCCAAAACCTACCAGTTTCTCACACTACTAGGGCCTCCACACTTAAATTCCATGGAAATCACGTACTATTACATACACACCACCTAGGAACATATACTAATGGAATCATAAATCTCTAACACAGATCCATCATTCAAAACTTTTTAGAACCACCGAGGTCTCACACTCTCCTGAGACGAAACAAAAAAAAACCCATCTCTAGATCTCACGAACTGTAGATCACTCAATCTAACCCCAAACCAAATTCAAGTACCCTAGGTCCAGATCTATGAATGATATTGTCCTTCACAACCACTCTTACAAAAAATTAAAGCACCCTAGTGCTTACCTAAGGAAATCCTATGGCATAACTATACACTTTTACCAAAGCTCAGTGGCACCCACTGTGCATTAATTTAACCCATGAAGCATCCACCTATTATTCAAATTCCAAGGAACCCAAAACACTTGGATGACCTCCCTTAAGGCTACCCTCAGTTTCTCAAGATTTTCAACTCATATCCAAAACTCAAGTTATATCTCCCATGAAATTAAACCTTCCACTTAGCCATCTAGATTAATCCTACACGAGGCAACAATCTTCGTATGCCACTACCAAGGTATGAAATGTCTAAATGTGCCACACATACCCATAAGCACTGAAACCCTAACTAACCTCTTTCACAGGTCATCCTCAAAAGTCTAATGATACCAACTCCCCAAACTAGAGACACAAAAAATAAAGGTTACTACATCCCTCTAAGACACACACACCAAATCGAACAACCAGATGTTTGTGACGACCAACATACCCCCATTCCCAACACAGTGTGTTTTAAACACCAATAACCATTTACTCTAGGTTCCACACTAAAGATACTTTCACACGTATATTGTCACCATGAACCAAACACCAACTCTAGGGTATATAACACAACTCAAAAGGTCTTAATCCAAAAGAGTCACCAAATTCACATCAACATACTTCATTACACAACTTGAGGTCAGAATCAAAATAAAGATGCAAAAAGAAACATCCCATTAACTAGAACACCCAACTCATCAAGATTCTACATCCCTTAACCAACAGTCTCAAGACTAAGGCACTCTCACTTCCCAAACCACCCATACACTATGTAAATAACCAACAAAAGGTATAACCACCACTAGTGTCCCTATGTTCCTTCATTTTCATATTTTCCCACTTAATTAACCTTACTATTTAAACCCACCATTTCAATTATCAAGAGGTTTCATTTTTAAAACCTAAGTGATTACAATTTCAAAAATATTTTTACATACCCATCATCTTAAAATTCTCAATTTTATCCAAATTTAATTTCAAAACATTTCCCCATTTTCCAAAACCAAGTATTTACACTTCTCAAAACAATTTTTAACCCACTTTTAAACACCTATTTTTTCATTCAATTTCAATTTTTATACCCATTTGGTTTATCCTCATGTCATTCAAAAGTCAATTATAGGTAACATACAGATGACCTATCTATCCTATATGCCTAACATGATGCATGGAACCACACACCCTCTCTTTCCACAATGAGACAAGAGATGAAACCTCATAAATCAATAACATCACATCCAAGTATGCCACCTAATGTGGAAATATCAATCAGGTGTAAAGGAACAAAACTGAACATCATTTCCCACCCCTGGTAACTTGGGGTTTTCCTCATATGTGGGGCTGTAGGAATCTAGTCATGAGCTCATTACCGAGTCCCTAAAAGATCATAATATCATGTATACCAAGCCCAAATAGTAAGACAAAAGAAGAAATCCTATGATACCACTTTTTAATGTCCCTAACCTGGGATCCACTATAACTGGTGCCCCGAGCCAGGTCATCACATGACCTCAGGTGCGCCTCCCTGTACACCAGAGGCTACCAACTAGAAGCATGGGTCTAAAGGGAAACATGAGGAGACTATACACGATCATGAGTGTAGAGACATAATAAAAGTAACATAAATAGTTAAAATAACCAACAAGGAAAGTAAATGGAAAACATAAAATAAAACCTAATAAGTAACCAAGTACATATGCTATAACAAACTAGTGTACACAATACATGTCAAGGAGTAACATAATATAAATCAAACCAAAACTATCAAAAGACTCTAAAACGGGACACAAGTCCCAACATAGTCCTATCCTCTATGCTCCAAACCATCATCCCATGCACAACCAAACACCAGGTCCCTGTCCTGAACCGGTACCTGAAAATAAGTAGCATCTACTCGGGTAACCAAGTGCCATTGTGGCCCATGCATGGTTTTAGTAAAACTCAGTAGGATACAACCAATAGTATCTAAATAATTATCTAGTCTATACAAATATGCATGCAGGTCTTATGCACAATAAATAAATAAGGAAATGAGAAAACATTTAAGTAATTATCTAGTATTTATTTAAGCAATTTTTATTATTGTTACAATTTCATCAGTTATGCTATCTTCATTACTAAATTCATCTTCATCTCAAATTCCATGGGTTTGGAATTTAAATAATTTACACAATGGCATAAGCTGGTTATTTTTTAGGCATAAGGGTCACATATACTAATACTCACAAAGCATTTACTAATTATATTTATCAACACACCCTAGAGCCTCAATCTGGCAATCAGGTCAGGTCCATTTTTTTGGGAAGCATAGATCCTCAGTCAGACATCCCAACCCACACCATGACCTTAAGTTGGGAAAAATAGGTCCTCAGTCCGACATCCAAACATTTCAATACATAACACTTACCTTGGAGCCTCAGTACAAGTAGTTTCATCAAATGAAATGATTAGGGGCATAGTGCATCAGCTTGAATCCCTAACCCATGCATTCTTGGGTAGGCTTAGAGAATCAGTCCAACCTGAACCATGGGAGAAGCCTAAACCCTTTATCCCATCACCAAGCCATGTGAACATGATTATATATATATCCATCAACCAAATATACCATATCACAAACCAAACATAATAAAAAAATATAACAATCAAATTTAACATTTCATTTAACATATGAATCACGCTTATGATTTAACCCATTAACACAATTACCATTTTAAAATCATTTTTCTTTAACCCATTTACATTATAAAAAATAATCCCTTATTCCATGTTGTCAATTAAACAAAATTAACATTAATCTCATTTACAAACCATTTTACATTTACCAACACAAAACATAACTATTAAACACATATGTCATTATGCCTAAAACACCCTTATGTAATATCATCAACTAAGCACATTCATCAATTAATTCATATCGAAACTATGTTTTCATGCCAACATAATTGTCATGGATCCTATCTCACTGGCCTGTAAATCAATGATTATAGTCCCATTGGACCCTTAAGTCCACATCATGGATAAAACACATTTCCAATACTAGTTGAAAACATTTTGAATCCACTCCATTAAAATATGGGTCTTCTTACTTAAAGACTAAAACATTCCCAATGACTTTCATTTACACTTAAACCATCCAAAACAACCTCTCAACAATTTTCACAAAAAGTGAACCTCAAACTCCTTCAACATCATTTGAAAAACTCTTTAGAAAACCCCCCTTTGAAATCAATTTGAGATCAATACCTACTTTCAAAATATTTCTCATTTTCAAACATCATTTATCATCAATAAATCCATAATTGGGTCAAGCCCCAAAACATGATGTCAAAACCTTTCAAAACATCTTAAGCATTTAAAAAAGACAAATTATAATTATTTCAATTAACCATTAACCCTCCACACATAAAAAATACATATTTAATATCCATTCTCTCTCATAATACCCCTATCTCAATTTTTACTAATTTTTTTACCAATTATATGTGACCGACATACCCCATGAGTAGCCTACAGTTTGGTCTCACATCATCGATGAACCCAACATGGTCCATGAAGGTTTTTTCACCTAAATATAAGACCCAACACATTTTTCATAACCAATGAATTAGAAACACAACAAGACAACACATAGGCACAACCACATACAAATATATAACATCAAGACTATGGGAAAAAGCTTAAAAATCACCTACCTCATGTACGTTTATGAACACTTGCTTAACCTCCACCCTTTCGTTAGAATAAAACGCTCGTTAAAGCTCAAACCTGAGAACCTCTCTAAAATTGAAGGTTTTAGGGATTCAGAAGAAGAGGAGAGATTCTATAAGCCTTAATTTGGAAAATAGAGCAAAGAGGAGTGTCAAACTCACCCAGGTCTTTGATTTGCACCCAAACGTGATCCAATTGCCCAATAATTGAAGGAGAATTGTCCATGGAGGGGGGGGGGGGGGGTTGGTTCATCACCTAGGGTAGAGGGGGTCGAATTGAAGGATAAATCGAGTGGGATATAAAAAACTCAAGATGAAAAAACTATTAAATTTTTAAATTTTAATGGGACGTATGGTTTACCTGCATGGTTTTACAAAACATACGCAAGATGTGTGCAAGAAACTTTCTAAGGTAAGTTGGGTTTCACAATTACCTATAGATACCCAGATGTTTTCCAAAATCATGAGGTAATTGTGCATGATCCCTCTATCCGAAATGGTCACCAAGCTGCATGGTTTCTTGGTTCTGGGACACAGTTTACACGAACCATGTGCTAACTATGCATTGTTTGGCCACTTTTCTCCTATTTTTATGTCCTTCACCCCATGAACACTTCCAAAACTCCTCAAGAACTCAAGAAACACTTTCTGAACCATAAAATAGAGTTTAAAAAAAATAAAAAGGGTTCACCTTCAGGAAAGACCGTGATCTTGCATCCGGAGCTCAAAATCACCTTCAAGCTACTCCAACTTGATCATGAAATTTTGAGCCTCAGCCCAACATAAACCTACAACAAGTGAGGGTTTATCAGGTATCCAAGTGAAATGGTAGCCTGAGTAGTGTGTGAGTATAAAACTTAGTATGGGAATAACAATGCAGCCCCATACAATACAATCAACATAGTGATATGTGCATACAACATCCTCAAAATATATAAAAAACTATAAGAACAATAAATAAAATAAACAACCCAAAATACATACTTCAACCTAATGTTTGAATGTATCTGAGCACATTGTGTGGACCATTCCAACCCATGTATCAAGTACCATACCATTATTGATCCTTTGGTCCATGACCCCGATCGACAATACCTACATTGACTAGTTCCAGAATATCTTTGAGCACATCATGATGACCAAAACTCTAAATATAACATACCTAGGTCTCCTTGGTATATAGAATAGTATCAATGACCTCTCCTATTATAGTTTTATCATCCCAAGAAAAATCCCATAAGTATTATAGACCTAGGTAATTCTTCTAGAAAGCTCCATCCCAGTATACCAGATCAACCATGGGCTCTATATCCATGGTATACCCACTGATAGTATCATAAACCTCCCCTATGGGAGTTTTTTCATTTAAGGAAATAACCTATAAGTATCACAGAACTTCCCTATAGGCGTTTTTGAAGAAAGATATCTCATACTATCCCAAGGGTGTTTTCCAAAAATAAATAAAAAACTATTCTTATGGGAAATTTCCAAAACATAAATAGAGACCACCCCTATGTGAATTTTCTAAAGAAAAATTAAAATGCCACCCCACTAGGAATTTTCCAAAACATAAATAAATATAAACCCTATGTGCATTTTTTAAAATTAAAGTAAAATATTTCCCCTATGGGCATTTTTCAAAACATAAATAATGATCACACTACATGTATTTTCCAACCTCCCTTATAGGAATGTTCCAAAAAAACCACCCCTATGACTGTATACTAAGTCTATAAAACATAAAAAAGAAACCATATTTTAATGAATGCCTAAACCCTCCACTAATATCCATACCCAGGAGAATCCTCTCACTAGGGTCAGTATAAATAGGGCAACCATTGGGGTCCCCTTGGTCTCATCATGGTCAACCCCTAGGCAACTCATCCCATCTCACCACTAACATTTTCCTAGAGGTATTTAGGCATCCTAATACTTGGTCCATGTTGACGCTCCTTTCGTCACAGAATCTAAAGATCGGAAAAGGGAATATCCAAGATCAAAGTGATTCATCCTTTGAAGAAAACATCAAAAATCGACAAAGGCATGAAGACAGGATCCAAAGCAACTGCACTGCGCAAGTTATCTCACTGTCGCGCAAGTGACTTGTGCGACCTAAGTGGTAACCGCCCGGTAACCACCCAGGGCCTTCTTTTGCCTATAAATAGACCCTGTGGGCCCCCCATTCGAGAGGATCTTTTTCCAGAAACTCGGATTGAAGATCCCGACGCCCAAGTCTCTTCTCAAAGCTTCCGGAACACTTCTAAGGTAATTTCTTACCTAGAACAGAATATTTAAAAGAGAAGAAGGAAGGCCTAAGTGTTGAAACTCATCAGCACTTGCACGCCGCCTTATTCTTTCAATAGAACTTGCACGTCCCTTTTTTGGATAAACCTCAAGAGGATTCTAAAGGGATTTTTAAAGAGTCGCTCAAATATTCTAAATGATATTTGAGAACCGCGCAAGTACCCCTCATGTCGCGCAAGTATACTTGCGCGACCAATACTTGCGCGCCGCCACAATACTTGCGCGCCTTTAAGGACTTGCGCGCCCTTATGTTTTTGGGTGCCCTCTTTGTCCAATTAATCTCCTTAATACCATTCCACCTCTCCTTTTCAATATCCAGTCTTCAAGACACTTTTCAAAGCCATCTTTGACATGTTTTCTTGATTGACTTCCTTATCTGAAAGGAATTCTGTGGAATATTTCATTCAACCTTATCATTCAAAGGATGAGAGAATCTTTAACTAGGCCTCCTCCTCAGGAGTAAGCCCTAATCCATAATTCTCTTAACCTGGGCCTCCTTTACAGGAGTAAGCCCCAGTCCCCTAAAACTTGGGCTTCATTTTCAGGAGTAAGTCCCAAGTCTCCAAAAGACTTATAATTCCCTCAACCTGGGCCTCCTCCTTAGGAATAAGCCCCAGTCTTGACAAATTCCCCTTTAACCTGGGTCTCCTTTTCAGGAATAATCCCCAGTTATAAATCCTTTAACCTGGGCATCTTCCTCAGGAGTAAGACCCAAATTCTTAAAGTTCCTAAAATTGGGCATCCTTCTTAGGAGTAAGCCCCAACCTCAAATATGGGCATCCTCCTCAAGAGTAAGCCCCAAACCTTAATCCCTAACCTGGGTCTCATTTTTTTTAGGAATAAGACTCAGTCATAACCTGGGCCTCCTTTTTTAGGAGTAAGTCCCAGTCATAATCTTGGGTTTCCTTTTCAAGAGTAAGCCCCAAGTCCCCTAACCTGGGTCTCCTTTTCAGGAATAAGACTCATTCATAACCTGGGCCTCTTTTTTTAGGAGTAAGTCCCAGTCATAATCTTGAGTTTCCTTTTTAGGAGTAAACCTCAAGCCCCCTTAAAATTCTCTTAACCAGTCATAATTTACCTTTGATTTGGGTTTCCTTTTCAGGAATAAAACCCAATCATAAGTCCCCTCCTAACTTGGGCATCCTCCTTAGGAGTAAACCCCAAGATTAGAGTATTCAAATATCCATAAAGCACATAGACCTTTATGGACCCTGTTCCTGGATTTTCTCCTTAAAAGTAAATCCTAAACCTTCATCTATTTTGGGCAGTCATACATACATAAGCCCCAAACAATTTCTTATGATTGCATCTTTCATGGTACAATTGTCTAATTTTTACCAATACCTCTTGTTTCTCACACCGAGCATGACTCACGTGAGCTTAGAGTGTAAAAGTAATTATGACATTCTTCTTTGAGCCATCAATCATAAACATCATACTCCATTTCTCGAACTACGTGGGTTCTAATTCCTTTTCCAAAACAAAGGATACGTAGGTAGACCATTTATGGGTTCGATCCCAACTTTGAAATAATCCATGTCCTTCTGAATGACGATAAACTTCAAGTGCCTCACTGAGTGGCTTTAAAACCAGCCTGGTCGTCATAATGACCAAGAGACTTTTATATAAATGTTTTGAAGGATACCATTGACCAAGAATCTCTAAACAGATATAGATGATTCTCTATTGATGAAGAACCTCGAATACATATAAAAGATTCTCTAAATTTCTTGCATATTTAATCATTGATTGTTAAAACTTAAGGAAATCTCATTTTATAATTGGTAATATAAATAAGGATTCACGAACATAACTTAAATCTATAAAGAGAGTCCCGGAGTAGACAATAATTCCCCTCAAAAAGGTGTGATGAGTCCGACCTCCCATCCTCTTGACCAATGAAAATTCCTAAGCCTCATTAGATCACAAAATAATGAGCGCCTACTTTTGGAAAGTAGGTCCAAACGGATGTGGAATCATTGGATGTTTCCGGTTCTACGAACAAACCCGTTAGAAACCGATCGGAATGTTTGAATCTCCCGTCCAGGAGGTCATCCCCGGATTCCATGCGAAACAAAAATGGTGAACCCGACGTGAATCCTTAACCAAGTTAAAGTGATGTTTTTCTTATTTGTTAGGCCACTTGGGCCAACAAATCAATCATTGACATGTGATCATCCAAAAGATGCAGTGGCCGGATTCATCTTGATTATGTCTGTTATATGGAAAAGGCACTCTTTTCTCAAGATCTTCTGCGAAATGGCTTTCCTTAAATTCACCCCTGTGAATACTGCTGCTGTGAACACCTCTACTATGAGGTCTGCTGCTGTGAAAACCAATGCTGCTACTCCTGCTGGAACGTCGTCCGCTCTGAGGATGGCATCACCAACTCAGCGTCTTCAACGCTGGGTTTCTAATGCACTGGTTAAGGAGTACCATCGCAATGGTACTATCCCAACTCTGGAGGCCGCTCGTCAAGCCCTCCAAGTTAACAACTCTACCTGGTCATCCGGACAACGGCGGCCAGCGATCAAGAAGCAGGCGGTGCTGACTACCGTCTCCAACCGTTTCGGGTCGTTATCCCTGGAACGCAATTTCCATTCACTCCCTTACTCTGAGGAAGTGAATGAGCAGGTCCCTCAGGGCCTTAATTCAAAAAGACAGGAGTCCTTCCCGAGGGCTCCCATCAATAATCACCGCCAGACTCGTGCGGTAGTGCGCCCTCAACATGATGAGGGTACCGACTCCAGGCATTCAGCTCTGGTTCCTCGAACCCGAGCAGGCAAGATGAACCGCCAGAGACGGAATCCGGTTAACAATAGGCAGGTTGTCATCCCTGGCATCTACGGAGAAGTCCACCAACCTAACTTGGTGGCAAATAATGAGCAGGCACAATCACCTGCCCGTTTTAATTCCACTGTCCAGCAGACTCGTCTGGCAGCATCAAGCCAATCCCGCCAGGCAATTCCGGCGGAGTACTATAGGTAGGAACATACACCTGCTTATGCATCATCAGTTAGTTAGCAGGCTCGTCTGACTACATATGATGGATCTCGTCAACCGCGTTTGGCGAAGTGTAATCAGCAGGCACATACACCTGCTAATACTAATCAAGCCTACCAACAGTCTCGCTTGGTAGCGCACGGAGAAGTCAGTCGGAAAGTCCCGACGACAAACAGGAGGCAGACTCAACTCTCTGCCTCCACACTTGAGTACTGTTAGGATTCACTGACAGGAAAAGGAGGACAGGAGCAGGCACATACACCTACTCCAAGCCCGGAATGGACGTATATCCCCATTCCGGTGGCTGAAGTCACCAAACATATTTTGTCAATGGTGAAAGAGCAGAAGAAAATTCCTGCTCATATTCTGGATGCTTGCCAGGATATCATAACAGCTTCAGCATCATCACAGGGACAGACACATAAATCTATCCCTAGCAATGGAGTGACACATCAACGATTCACTCCGGAACAGACACACACATCTGTTCCAGTCCAAGAGGGTTATGGGGCATACTCCCCCATATCATACGGACAACCAAGTCAGGCACATACAACTGATTTGAGTGGAGATCATCAGCCTAACCTGACCATCTTTCCTGATTAGGCACATACACCTGCTCAGAGCAATCACTTTCGTCATCAAGTGGTTTCTAAAGCGAGTAAGAAGGCATCTAAGAAAAAGATCCGCCCAGCACAGTCAGGAGATCAAAGGCCAATCTGTAACCAAGCCTTGCTCGATGCTGGAGTTCTTGAATCCCTCAGACATTTATCTGTCGGAATTCAAGATTCTACTCCCTCAGTTCCCAATAACGAGAACATTAATTCTGAAGGTCTTCAACAGACACTTCCTCATGAAGACTTGCTTCATGAAAATTCGGTCAATCTTGAAGTTTCTTCTTCAGATGAGAGCCATAGGAACCCTCTGTGTGGTCAGAAGACCAAGGAGCAAGAGATTTCATCTTTTGCTGTAACCCATCATGACGGTCCTCCTCATGGTGATGAACTTCGCTGTGAAATTCCTCTCCGCAGTAGTGATTCACGTTGTCTCGAAAATTCTTCAGAAGGCAATGTAGTGACGAGAAAGCCCTCCTATCTCGAGGCACTTGCAAACGTAAAACCAGTCATGTCTGATGCTTTACTATCAGCAGGTGAAACTCTTTCTCCATCAGAAGATAGCCTGGGGTTCAGGTTATTCTCCGAACCATCCCTGGGTCATTCATCTTCCAGCATGAATAGTGATCTCTCTACCAATCTTGTTGAATCCGATGAAGTAACAAGGGAACACCAACTCTGGTCCAAACAGGTAGAAGAATCTTCATTTAATGATAAAGAGGAAATGCTGAACATGAGGGAAAAACTGGCAAAAGGTGAAGTACCAGTCATGTTTTGGCCTTTGGCTGACTCCCAGTACGATATTCCAAAGATGTTGACGGATGATGGAATCCATGATATTCGTCTCAACATATGGAAAACTCTTTGTCAATTAAAGAAGAAGGTATTATCTTACGATGAATATGAAAATCATCTTAAGATAATAGAAGGGCTACAACGTCAGATTGATTTGGCATCTCTATCAGTCTCTCGGTATCCGAAGGCTGAAAAGCAACAGAGAACCCTTCAACGTTCATGCCTTGGCGCACTAAGAAAATTGCGTCAGTTAATTGCCAATGCTCCATATGATGTTCATATAAGAGGATGGGGTGTTCACGGATCACTACATTTCACAGTGCTTTCCGGTCAGCAAAGCCCGCCGAAAATGGTCTCATGCAATGTTATTGCCCATGGCCGGCCACAGTCAATGGGCTTTGTTCATAATCAAAAGCTTGCTCAAGAACAGGCTTCAACTAGTTCCTCTCAAAATCAAGTATATAGAGAACAGGTTGTTGAATTGCTCCTATATCAAGTAGGCGAGAATATTGCACAAGCCTCTCGTCTGGAGCAAACACGTCATCAAATGACAGAAGTTTCGGAAATCATCCAACGGTCTGTTGAACCAGGTGATAAAAGTGGATACAGGTTAATGCATCCAGCTAATTTCCGAACTAAGATTCGCAAGATCAAGAGAGATTTTAAGAAGATCTCAGACATAGCATGTCAAGAGACACCCCAGCTTGTCAGACTGGGGACTTCTCTAACCCAACCCTCAGAGTCAACAAATGGGATTCGAGGAGTTGAGCAGAAACAGCAGGAACATCCCCAGTGCACCGGACTGGGGACTTTTTCAAATCCTCAATCCCTCCCTCAGAGAAAGTCAGTATTCTCTCGATTAGGGAATAAGCCTCAAGAGGAACGAAGAGCCAAGCTATCAGGAGATTCTCTCCAAGTAACGGTTCTCCAAGAAGTTCCTGAGGGATCAAGTCAACGGAATTCCATGTCTCATCATGGACATAGAAGAAGACAATATCACAGAAATGCTGATAGAAAAGATTCCATGCAATATGCATCCATTAATGTCATCAATGTCGTTGCTGCTGATTCACCAGATGAGGCTCAATCAGAGGGATCAGACGAAGAGGTTCCTGCTCAAGAAGTTGCGCACATAGACCTAAATGAAGAAGGTGTGCGCACACGTAATCAAAGGCTTACCCAAAATCATGGTATTCCTTCAAGTAACCCACTTCCCCCTCTCCGAAAAGGATCCAATAAGGGGAAAGGAAAGAATCAGGTTACTTCTCACCCTTCCTCTGAAGGAGGTCAATCGCTCTCATTAGAGCAAAGGTTTGCACAACAGGAGGAAGAAATGAAAGAATTAAGAAGGTTGAATGCAGAACTAATTCAGAGTAGTCTTCTTCTTAAGAATGCTGAAGTCCGACAGCCGAAGGAATTTGTTGTAACTACTGAGATGGATCAAGAATATCCTCCTTTATCAGTACACCCACAGAGGTCTAATCCTACGGGTCAAACGCAACAACGGTTGGCAGCACTAACATCAGTTGCAGCACCAACCACCACGTCTGTCCAAGCTCCATTCATTGCACCTACCCAAAACCAAGTTCAACCTGACGTTTCTCAAAAGTTAATAACTACTATTAATTCATTAACAGCTCGGTTAGAAACTATGGAAGGGAAACGGGCGCAAGTTCAACCTGAAAAGAAAGTTTACCCTGAATGGGTAGATTCAATTTCTCCTCCATCCAGTTTTGGAAACCCTGTTTTCCCTACTTTCAATGGATCAGGCGACCCTGAACAACATTTGACGCATTACGTGTCTTGTTGTGATCCTATGATGGGAACTCCAGAGCAGCAAGAAGCAGTGAAACTTAGATGCTTCGTGCGAACCTTGCAAGGACCAGCTTTTGTCTCGTATACAAGCTTGCAATCCCGGTCAATCATCGGATGGGAGGATCTTCGTCAAAAATTCCTTCTTCAGTTTAGCTCAACTTTGCCAAAAATGACAGTTTTCGATCTTACAAACTGCAAGCAAAGGGAAAATGAAAGAGTCTCTGATTTCATTGCTCGTTGGAAGGGATTAACGTATTCCCTGAGTTTAGCACTCCCTCAAGAGGAATTTTTGCCAATCTGTGTGGCAAATTTGCGTGACGAATTACGCACGCCATTGATCCCTGTGAAATACACAGGAGGGTTTCGAGACCTTAGTTCAATCGCTCAGCAGATTGAAGATTACCTTATACAGGCTAAGATTAAATCTCGTGTAATTCCATCAGCTCCAGGAAGAAGAATGGGTAAAGCAGAAACTGCTACAGTTATGCTTAAACAAGAACCTGTACCTATATCTACTTCAAAAACTTCATCTTCTCGAAGGACTCCACCTCCTGAACGCCAACAACAAAGGCCGTTTCATCCAAATGATCAAAGAGATCAACGATGAAAACAATTTAAGGATATGAAGAGTAAAACATACTCTTTCTGAAATGAGCAAGTTCCTGGTTACTTCATTGCAGCTCTGGAAAATAATTTGGTTCAATTACCAGTGCCCAAGAGGCCAAACAAGGAAGGAGATGAAAACCGTCCCAATTATTGTCCCTTTCATCAAATGTTGGGGCATCCCATCCAGGAGTGTTTTGTCTTTAAAGACCTCCTGCAAAAGATGGTTGACTTGGGACAAGTCAAATTGAAGGGTTCTTCAGCTCATGTAGCGTGTATTACCGCTACAGATCCAGAGGAAGGAGGCGAGTGGCAGGAAGTCAAAAGCAAAACTGCGAAAAAATATGATGATTGGATGGTCAGAAAGACAATCAATCAGACTCATTCCATTTTGCGAACACAATTGAAGAAGCCAATTGTGTCTCCTACAAAAGCTGCAGTAAAGCCTCCATCAAAAGACAAATCCTCAAAAGGGCAGCGCAATTCAAAGAAGAAAGAGGAATCAGGAGAAGATGAGTATGTATCAAAGCCTAAATTGTCTTTGACTCTGGCAGATTTCATGCCATCTACTTCAAAGCAATGGGCACCGCCCCATCAAACGGCACAGCCTAAACAGGCTAATCAGGCAGAGTCTTTATCAGACGAAGAGTTAATCTTTGGTTCTGTTAATATGATCCAATTAACAGATTCATATTCCAGTCTTGATGATCCTGAATTCCCTGTATCAAATAAGGGAATCCGAAGAGGTTCTAGAGGTTCAGGATATAGGGGAAGACGTGGATCTTTCCAAAGCCACTACTCTAATTTTACCCCTGCTAGCACTGTATATGCAGCAGAAACTCGTGGTAGAGCCCTTCAGCGAGCTCAAAAAGAACAAGCAAGTTCTTCTGCCAATGGCCAACTCAGTTTTGGCACAGTTATTTTGGAAGACCGATTAAAGGTTCCATCTTCTTTATCTCAGCAAGTAAATGGATCTAATCAGTCTAATCTTCCAAAACCAAGGATGTTGCCAACTTCAATACAAGATGCATCAGCTTCCAAAGCATCTGCTTCCAAGGTACCTGCTAAACCGCATATTCCTATTGGGAAACGTAGACATCTAGATCAAAAGTATGATATATTGAAACACTTGGCCCAAGTACCATCCAAGTTATCAATTTTGGATGCTTTGAATCTGTCAAAAGATCTTCAGGAAGCACTCATCGAAGCTTTGTCAAGTCCTCGGGAGTTTGAAACTGAAATTGCTGCAGCTGAAATCTATCACGTAGAGAATAATCCTGCAGAATGCCATGTAGTGATATCTTTTACTGATAAAGATGAATATGATGTTATGCATGGGCACATAAAACCTTTGTACTTATCTAGAAATGTCAATGGTATATATGTTCGAAGAGCTTTCATTGACAATGGTTCAGGAGTCAACCTCATGCCCATTCGTACACTTTGTCGATTGGGCCTCACGGAATCTGATTTATCTCCTTCTACCATGATGTTGCAAGGATATGATAAAAATGAACAAGAACCACTGGGAGAAGTTACACTCAGAACTCAGTTTGGAGATCTTGTTTCCAATTCGGATTTCATGATTGTTGATCAAGACTCAGCTTTCAATATCTTGCTTGGAAGACCCTGGCTACATCAGCATGCAGCTATTCCGTCATCATACCATCAATGTCTCAAATACTGTTTCGATGGTCAAGTTGGAACATTGTATGGTGATAAGGCCCCGTTCAAGACATGTGAGTCTCAATACATTGAGGCGAAATTTTATCACATGAAGGGAAGAGAAAAATCTACAATGAAGGAAGTTACCAAGGTTAATGCTCCATATGGTTTGGAAAAAATTCCAATAAATCCATTTTCACATATGAGTACAGATTATGTGTTACCTATCAGTCAAATTGACAAAATAGGCCCAAATCAAAATACTCTTATGGAAAGATCCATAATGTTAATTACGGCAATCGAGCCAGACAACAGGGAGAAATTGGTAACTTACCAAGCAGTGATGAAAGCATAAGTTGTGACGTTTTCATTTCGTCTGCTGAAATCCAACAAGTCTATACTTCACTAATCAGGCCAGAAGAAGTTATAGCAACACCAGAGGTGAATAATGATGTCGATTCTCAATCCATTATCTCCTCTTTATTTCCCAAAGAAGACCCTTTATCATCAATAGGGTCGGAAATAGAAGCTTCTTCTTCAAAATGTGAAAATTTTGACATCTCTTATGATCATGAGAATTTTGTTTTTTCATCTACTTTGCAAGTAGAAACGGAAGAAATAACACATGATGAAGAGGAAGAGGAAGATCTTAGAGATGCTCCTCCAGCATTTGAAGAGGGTATCTCTACCATTGTGGATGAACTCAGAGAAGTAAATCTGGGTACAGAGAAAGATCCACGCCCCACTTTAATTAGTGCGGCCATGACCCTTGAAGAGCAAGAGATGTATATTTCTTTTCTAAAGAAAAATAAAGATATTTTTGCTTGGAATTATACAAAAATGCCTGGGCTTGATCCTGATGTTGCTACTCATCATTTGGGTTTACCAAAAGAACATCGAGGATTCAAGCAAGCCGTGAGAAGAACACACCCAACCTATGCTTCCAAAATTGAGGCTGAAGTGGATAAGCTTATCAAAGCTAACTTCGTCAGAGAAGTTCAATATCCTAATTGGTTGGCTAATATTGTCCCTGTAAAGAAGAAGAACGGACAAATTAGGGTTTGCATCGATTTCAGAGATCTTAATCGGTATTGTCCTAAAGATGATTTCCCAGTTCCGATTACAGAACTCTTAATTGATGCGACGGCTGGCTATGAAGTACTTTCTTTCATGGATGGATATTCTGAATATAATCAGATCCGAATGGCCCCAGAAGATGAGGAATATACAGCCTTCAGAGCTCCTCAAGGTGTGTTTTGTTACCGGGTGATACCCTTTGGTTTAAAGAATGCAGGTGCAACATATCAACGCGCCATGCATCATATCTTCAAACCTCTTTTAGGGAAGTTTGTTGAATGCTATGTAGATGATTTGGTAGTTAAATCCAAACAACGTTCTAATCACTTGGCTGATTTGGAAGTCATATTCCCCAAGCTTCGACAACATAATTTGAAGATGAACCCCTTAAAATGTGCTTTTGGGGTAACCTTAGGAAAATTCCTCGGCTTTGTTGTACGCCATCGTGGTATTGAAGTCGATCCAGAGAAGACTAAATCAATCCTTGGTATGTCACCTCCTCAGAATTTGAAATAATTAAGAGGACTTCAAGGACACTTAGCCTATATTCGGCATTTCATCGCCAATTTGAAAGGCAAAAGTTTACCCTTTACAAAATTATTGAAGAAAGGAGTCACTTACCAGTGGACTGAAGAATGTCAAGAAGCATTTGATGTTCTCAAGAAATACCTCTTGAGTCCACCAGTACTCATGCCACCTGTTGAGGGTAGACCTCTTATCATCTATGTGACAGCTTTAGAGCGATCATTGGGTGCCTTTCTCGCTCAAAAGAATGATGCTGGGAATGAAAATAGTCTCTACTATCTCAGTAGAACTATGCTTGAAGCAGAAACCCGGTATTCAAGTATTGAAAAGTGCTGCCTAGCATTAATCTTTGCAGTTCAGAAACTGAGACACTACCTGCAACATCATGAGGTCCAATTGGTATCTCGTAATAATCCGCTCAAATTCATCCTTAGTCGTCCAATGCTTACAGGACGTCTGGAAAGGTGGGCGGTTATTCTACAGCAGTTCGACATTCTGTATGTGTCTCAAAAGGCAATTAAGGGCCAAGCTCTGGCTGATTTCCTGGCTGAACATCCTTCAGTGGAAGACACGTATTCAAATATCGAAATCCCTGATGAGGAAGTTTTCTCTATTCAAGAGAGTCCTCAAACATGGGAAATGTATTTTGATGGTGCTTCTAGAAGTCCAACAGGGAAGAAAATGGAAAATCCTAAATTCAACAAAGTTGGTTTAGGAATTGTGCTCATTTCTCCAGATAAGGCAGTGTTACCTTATTCCTTTTTGTTGTGGGAAGGTGGTACCAATAATGAAGCTGAATACCAAGCTCTCATTACAGGCTTGGAGTTAGCGCTTCAAGCACAAGTGAATCACTTAAAGGTGAAAGGTGATTCAGACCTGGTAATCAAACAAGTCAATGGGGATTATGCCATCAGAAAAGAAGAATTAATCCCTTTGTATGATTACGTCAGAGAGTTAATGTCGGAATTCCCTTCAGAACCGACATTTTCTTATGTCCCAAGATCACAAAATGCTCAAGCTGATGCACTGGCTAATATAACCACAACTTTAGCAGATCCAAATCGGGACGAGACAACCATCTGTATTGCCCATCGTCGTGCAATTTCACCTTATGTTCAAGTCAGAACAGAGGAAATTAATGAAATTAGTCCCATTCCTGAACCGTATGGTCATACTACAGGATGGATGTCACCTATCAGGGAATACCTTAAAAATGGAACACTTCCACCTGATAGAGCCGATAAAGGACAAATTCGGCGACGTGTGGTCAATTTTACTCTTTATGATAGCCCAAACCACCTCAAGAAAATTCTCTACAAACGTGGTTTTGATGGAGTTCTCTTTAGATGTATTGATGGTGAAGAGACAATGACTGTCATAAAAGAAGTGCATGCAGGAGTCTGTGGTGCCCACCAGTCTGGACATAGATTGTCTGATCAAATTCGAAGGCTTGGATACTTTTGGCCTTCAATGATACAAGATTGTGTTAATTTCACAAAGAAGTGTCATTCATGCCAAGTATATGCCAACTTCATTCATAAACCTCCAGAGTTGCTTCATACAACTAAATACTCATGGCCATTTTCCACATGGGGAATGGATGTGGTGGGACCTTACCCTTCAGCTACGGCCAAGCAGTTTAAGTATATTCTTACTGCTACTGATTTCTTTTCCAAATGGGCAGAGGCAGTACCTCTCAAAGAAGTCAGTTCTAAATGCATTGTTAGCTTCATCAAGTCTAACATCATTACTAGATTTTGTGTCCCTCATACCATATTGACGGACAACGGCACCAACTTCTGTTCTTCTGAGGTAAATAAATTGTATCAAGAATACAACATTAAGTCCAACCATTCATCTCGATATCATGCATCGGCTAATGGCCAGATAGAGGCCTTGAACAAGACTCTTTCAAATATACTGCAAAAGATGGTGGATAAAGATAAGAGGTCATGGCCTGATAAACTCTTTCATGCTTTATGGGCTTATCGGACTACCACTCGCAATGCAACGCGGTCAACTCCATATTCATTGGTATATGGAACAGAAGTAGTCTTGCCAATTGAAGTTCAATTGCCCTCACTCAGAATAGCCATTTGTGATCAGTTATCTACGGATGAGCAATCCCAAAAGCGGTTGAATGAATTGGAACAGTTAGATGAGAAAAGATTGTGCACTTTGCACCACTTGGAAATCTATCAGAATCGAATAGCACGAGCTTTTAACAAAAAAGTTCGTCTTCGTTCATTCATTCAGGGAGAATTGGTATTGGTTCTCAGAGCACCAATGATACCAGGAAAGAAGCCTCCCAAGCTTGAACCAAAATGGGAAGGACCTTATTCAATACATAAGGTCTACTCCAATGGAGCATATTCTCTAATCTCAATGGATGGAGAACACATCACGACTCCAACTAATGCCAGATTTCTGAAGAAGTATTTTGTATAAACACAAAATATTGTTCCCAGAGCCAAAATAGTCACATTGGTTCGTATTATGTCCCTGCAACATGACACTAAACTGTGTAGCACCAATAGTCCTAACAGTAAGACTTTAAACTGCATAGTCCCTGATTATGTCCTACATGACACTAAACTGTATTATGTCCTACATGACACTAAACTGTATTATGTCCTATCTACATGACGTTAAACTGTACAGAAGTTCCTATATTTTGTCCGAGATGACATTAAACTATATTTTGTCCGAGATGACATTAAACTATATTGTGTCCTAGCAACATGACATTAAACTGCGTGGCACATCCAACGTCCCGCATGATGATAAACTGTAAAAAAGTCCCCAGAACTGATATCCTCGTATTGGTTCACCTTAGTCCTAGCTACATGACTTTAAACTGTACAACACCAGTTCGTCCTTGCTATATGACGTTAAACTATACAGCCATGGTCTAGTATGACTTTAAACTGCAACTTCGTCCCACACAACATTAAACTGTGGAAAAGTTCCCTAAACCGTCCAGCATGACCTTAAACTGCATCATCCCTGGTCCATGTATATGACCATAAACTATTTGAAAATCCCTTACGTCCAGCAAGACGTTAAACTGTGACGTCCTAACTACATGACGCTAAACTGTATAAAAGTCCCTTACGTCCGGAAAGACGTTAAACTATATAATCTCAAAGGTCCAGTATGACAATAAACTGCACAATCCCCCTTTCGTCCAATATGACGTTAAACTGTATTGTCCCCATCGTGCTAACTACATGACGCTAAACTGTACAGAAAGTCCTTGATATGTCCTACATGACATTAAACTATTATTTTGTCCCTGTTACATGACACTAAACTGTGCAGCACCAATAGTCCTAACTGCAAGACTTTAAACTTCATAGTCCCTTTTTTATGTCCTACATGACATTAAACTGTGCATCGTTAAGGTTGTTATTACCTCTTGTTTCTCACACCGAGTATGACTCACGTGAGCTTAGAGAAAATATCAACCATAATACTCCCTTTGGGCCACTAACCATGTGTAAGTCCCAACAACATTTTTTTTAATTAGATCATTGTCCCCAAGAACAACTTGATCATTAATTCATTGTTTAATTGAACTACACGGACTTTGATCCTTGCCCTCCAGGCTGAGTATGTAGGCAACCTCCCAGGGTACAAGCCCAAAAATAATCTCTTCACATCGGTTCACCACCATCTCATATGATGTTGATTCATGAAACCGCCCCTAGAATCAATATTTTTTTACATTGATTCACTTTCGTCCTTGTTATATGACGTTAAACTATGCAACACTTTTGTCTGGTATGACAATAAACTACAATATTCTTTGATTTCCTCATTTGAGAGAGAACTATTATTGACATTGATTTTTCAATCATGGTTTTTCATTTTCAAAAGACTACATGCATACATGGTAATGCCTAAACTTTTCATCTTAGGTTAAACCATCATTGCACTAAAGTCCCCTTTCACCCTTCACATGTACGAACAAAATTTGTACAAAGGGTAGTTCTATAACTACGTGGACTTGATTCCCATCCTTATGGGATACGTAGGAACATTCGAGTGTCCCTCGAATCCAGTCCCAAGTCTTTTGGGCCTAACCCCAAATTTCACTTTCAGTCCCTTGGCTAAAAAGTCCTCATGAAAACACACACTGTGTATTCATTATTATGGTCCAAATTCTATGACCCTAAACTAAGATCACTCATAATTTCGTCCTGCATGACGTTAAACTGCATTTCAAGAACTAAGTATGGCTTGATTCTCATTCTTATGAGATACGTAGTGAAGTCCAAGTTTCAATTCAGGACCCAGACACAACATGATTATGGTTATCATTGACCTATGTATCTCTATATACATTGGAAAATACCCATCTTTATGTGTTATAATCCCAACCTTAAATATTTTCAGATCTTCATAACCCTTTTCGTGACTTCTAATCACAAAAGTGTCAAACTTCTGAGAATTCTTTTGCCTGACTATGCAGCACGTGCCCATAGGCGGCCTTGCATAAACAGTCCACATAACAGACTTGTCAGCCAAAAGATGCTATTTATTTGACCATGCAGCCAATGCCCTTAGGTGGCCCTGCATATTTCAACCCCCTAACGGGTTTTGTTAAATAATAGTAACTTCATTCTTGGGAAGAATGCCTCTTTTGTCCTTATTTGTCTTAAACGACAGTATGTAGGGATTCGTAAAAAAAATATCCATCCTTAACATATTTGTCCCATATCCTTTTTCATGATCTGAAAGTATTCAAGTCTATGGTTTATTCTTCTTCCCTACATTTGGGTCAGACCTTCGTAGGAGTGATATTCATCCAGTTCTTTGATATTCTTGTTCGGAAATATCTTCTCCATATTCAAGTACCCCTTTCCATACAACAAACTCTATACTTTAGAAAATTTGAATCTCCATAAGCTTTCATTGGCTTTTAACACTAGGAAAGTAAATTTCTGGGAGTTCTTTTGCCTGACTATGCAGCACGTGCCCATAGGTGGCCTTTCATAAACAGTCCACATAACAGACTTGTCAGCCAAAAGATGCTATTTATTTGACCATGCAGCCAATGCCCATAGGTGGCCCTGCATATTTCAACCCCCGAACGAGTTTTGTTAAATAATAGTAACTTCATTCTTGGAAACTACTTATTCTAATGCCTTTTAGCTCTTTTTCATATCATTCCTCAGATTCAAATATTCTTAAGCCATAGTTTACATTTTTTCTCTCATACTTGAGTATGGTAATATGTTTTCAGATAAATTGTCAAGGAATTGAATCAATTTTAATCTATTTTGGTCAAAGCTATTTCGAACTTAAACATTATCCCCTTTATGTCTGGCATGCATGACTTTAAACTGCCCAAAAAATACAAAGGAACTCTGAATAAAAGTCAAGTTCCAGCTCACTAAATATACATTTATGTATAATTTAGGTAATATTGAGCAATTAAAAAGTTCAAAGTTTGTAGGATTATTTGTAATAATCCTAGTAAAAATCAAACTATGCTTACTAGGCCCATTGGGTTAAGTAAATTTGAAGCAGGTAGTGAAAGAATATAGGTACAAATGATTGAAGATGAAAGTGTTTTTCATTGATACACAGGAGATAGAAGGACATCCACAGACTGGAGTCTCTTCTCTTTTTCAAGAATTACAAGAGGCTTTCAACATAACACTTCATTTGATTTACGGCATCTCGAGCTTCATCAGAAACCACCTGGAATTCATTCATTCAACTGGATACAATAAGAGATGCAGTGATACCAGCTCTTCTTGGAACAATTGTAAAAGGATATTCTTGTGTGCGGTTTGAGAATTTTTTTTTCCTGATCAAACAGTGACTCTGTTTCTGTCCAAGAGACTTGGAAGATGGATACATGGATTTGAGAATGGAGCATTGGAAGTAAAGATCCATTTTGAGAGAGTACTCTTTTCAGATATTGCTCTAATACCATGTTTGTCTTCTCTCCACCAACCATTAGTGGAAAACATTTCAGCCCATGGGTTTGCCATTTTCATATCTGCAAGGAAATGGCATAGAGGAAGAACTTGATAGTTCACACCATTGTTGTTGCTCTTAATGCACAACAAAACCGAAATAGAGGAGTAGCAGTGCAACTGCATCTCAGGTGTATAATTTTTTGCATTTGGAACATTGAATCCTTGCAGATGAACATGACCACACAGAGGCAGATGGATGCTCTGTGGAAAATTAAGATGATATTTCTTCAAGTACTTAGCCAAATTTGGGAGAGTGATGTTGCAGATATCATAGTAATCATGGCCAATGATGTTCATCATGTCATCAATCCGCTTGCTAGCTAGTTCATCATCCGTTCCAATTTCCTTGGGAACCACTGAATCTGCACAAAAGATGAATAAACTAACTCTTAAATGGGTTTATTTTTCATAAAATTTGTGAAATAAATTTGGAAAAAATGGCTAAGGCATTTAAGTCGCGCAAGTCTAAAAATGGCGCGCAAATATTTGTGTGTCGCGCTAGTTTTTGACGCGCAAGTATAAACCGCGCAAGTACAATTACCTTTACAGTAGCGCGACATCAAGGAAAAAACTGGAAAAGAGACTTGCGCGGTCAAGGTGACTTGCGCGGCGAGAGCTCGAGAAGGTATGAAGTCCGGAAATCCGGATACTTGTATGGAGGTGAGGCTGTGTATTTATAGGCCAGGAGGCCTATCTGCGCGCCATACCCAGAGCGCTTCAGGCCTGCGCGGCGAAAACTTGCGCGCCGCCCTCTGTGCACTGAAGACTTGCGCGCCTCCCTTTTCCTTTGGAGGGATTCGATTTCCTCAGAGTCAAATCCTCATTTCTCTCCGGATCCAACTCTGAGGGGGGACTTTTGTTGACGCTCCTTTAGTCACAGAATCTAATGATCAGAAAAGGGAATATCCAAGCTCAAAGTGATTCATCCTTTGAAGAAAACATCAAAAATCGACAAAGGCATGAAGACATGATCCAAAGCAACTGCACCGCGCAAGTTATCTCACTGTCGCGCAAGTGTACTTGCGCGGTGACCTTGGTCGCGCAAGTGACTTGCGCGACCTAAGTGGTAACCACCCGGTAACCGCCCATGGCCTTCTTTTGCCTATAAATAGACCCTGTGGGCCCCCCATTTGAGAGGATCTTTTTCCAGAAACTCGGATTGAAGCTCCCGACGCCCAAGTCTCTTCTCAAAGCTTCCGGAACACTTCTAAGGTAATTTCTTACCTAGAACGGAAGATTTAAAAGAGAAGAAGGAAGGACTAAGTGTTGAAACTCATCAACACTTACGCGCCGCCTTATTCTTTCAATAGAACTTGCGCGTCCTTTTTTTGGATAAACCTCAAGAGGATTCTAAAGGGATTTTTAAAGAGTCGATCAAATATTCTAAATGATATTTGAGAACCGCGCAAGTACCCCTCATGTCGCGCAAGTATACTTGCGCGACCAATACTTGCACGTCGCCGCAATACTTGCGCGCCTTTAAGGACTTGCGCGCCCTTATGTTTTTGGGTGCCCTCATTGTCCAATTAATCTCCTTAATACCATTCCACCTCTCCTTTTCAAGATCCAGTCTTCAAGACACTTTTCAAAGCCATCTTTGACATGTTTTCTTGATTGACTTCCTTATCTGAAAGGAATTCTGTGGAAGATTTCATTCAACCTTATCATTCAAAGGATGAGAGAATCTTTAACTAGGCCTCCTCCTCAGGAGTAAGCCCTAATCCATAATTCTCTTAACCTGGGCCTCCTTTTCAGGAGTAAGCCCCAATCCCCTAAAACTTGGGCTTCATTTTCAGGAGTAAGTCCCAAGTCTCCAAAAGACTTATAATTCCCTCAACCTGGGCCTCCTCCTTAGGAATAAGCCCCAGTCTTGACAAATTCCCCTTTAACCTGGGTCTCCTTTTCAGGAATAATCCCCAGTTATAAATCCTTTAACCTGGGCATCTTCCTCAGGAGTAAGCCCCAAATTCTTAAAGTTCCTAAAATTGGGCATCCTTCTTAGGAGTAAGCCCCAACCTCAAATATGGTCATCCTCCTCAAGAGTAAGCCCCAAACCTTAATCCTTAACCCAGGTCTCCTTTTTTTTAGGAATAAGACTCAGTCATAACCTGGGCCTCCTTTTTTAGGAGTAAGTCCCAGTCATAATCTTGGGTTTCCTTTTTAGGATTAAGCCCCAAGTCCCCTAACCTGGGTCTCCTTTTCAGGAATAAGACTCATTCATAACCTGGGCCTCTTTTTTTTTAGGAGTAAGCCCCAGTCATAATCTTGGGTTTCCTTTTTAGGAGTAAACCTCAAGCCCCCTTAAAATTCTCTTAACCAGTCATAATTTACCTTTGATTTGGGTTTCCTTTTCAGGAATAAAACCCAATCATAAGTCCCCTCCTAACTTGGGCATCCTCCTTAGGAGTAAACCCCAAGATTAGAGTATTCAAATCTCCATAAAGCACATATACCTTTATGGACCCTGTTCCTGGATTTTCTCCTTAAAAGTAAATCCTAAACCTTCATCTATTTTGGGCAGTCATACATACATAAGCCCCAAAAAATTTCTTATGATTGCATCTTTCATGGAACAATTGTCTAATTTTTACCAATACCTCTTGTTTCTCACACCGAGCATGACTCACGTGAGCTTAGAGTGTAAAAGTAATTATGACATTCTTCTTTGAGCCATCAATCATAAACATCATACTCCATTTCTCGAACTACATGGGTTCTGATTCCTTTTCCAAAACAAAGGATACGTAGGTAGCCCATTTATGGGTTCGATCCCAACTTTGAAATAATCCATGTCCTTCTGAATGACGATAAACTTCAAGTACCTCACTGAGTGGCTTTAAAACCAGCCTGGTCGTCATAATGACCAAGAGACTTTTATATAAATGTTTTGAAGGATACCATTGACCAAGAATCTCTAAACAGATATAGATGATTCTCTATTGATGAAGAACCTCGAATACATATAAAAGATTCTCTAAATTTCTTGCATATTTAATCATTGATTTTTAAAACTTAAGGAAAGCTCATTTTATACTTGGTAATATAAATAAGGATTCACGAACATAACTTAAATCTATAAAGAGAGTCCCGGAGTAGACAATAATTCCCCTCAAAAAGGTGTGATGAGTCCGACCTCCCATCCTCTCGACCAATGCAAATTCCTAAGCCTCATTAGCTCACAAGCTAATGAGCGCCTACCTTTGGAAAGTAGGTCCAAACGGATGTGGAATCATTGGATGTTTCCGGTTCTACGAACAAACCCGTTAGAAACCGATCGGAATGTTTGAATCTTCCGTCCAGGATGTCATCCCCGGATTCCGTGCGAAACAGTCCATTAAATCACATTCATCAATTTAAAAAAACTCCTCTCATGGGGCCTCAGATTCTAAGGGATACAAGGTCAATACCAAGGCCTCGACCATTGAAAGATGAGGTAATCAAGTTGGTGATAAGGACACTCAAGGTCCTGACACTTTTTTCAACCCAACCAAAAACTTAATTTTAGTTAATTTTTTTATTAAAATAAGATCCCCACCCTTAATAGAAATACTAAATAACAAATTTCACATAAATCATGCATAAATATCATAGGGAATATAAAAAATAACACCTATATTATTAGAAGCTTTTCCTATTATTTTTCAAGGCCAAAAGATACTTCCCAATCCCATCAAGACTTTTACAAGTTCGACCGCACCTCAACCAAGCTTGCACTGCCACCCGAGCTCCTACTTTAACTCACACACCATATGTAATTAATTATAACACTTATAAATAATTATTTAATTTATATAAAATTATTATAATCGCTAACCCCCGACTGTCACCATGTCATCAAAACCTCAACCAACCACACCCGGATGGTCCACAACACACCCCTTCCACCAACCAAAGAAATATTCTTAACCATGACACCTGGTTAATCACCAATTAATTTAATATAACCAAAAACAATAAATAAATTAGTGTTGTGTCTTACCTCTACCTAAATGATGACATATGATGTTCAGATTGCATATCAGGTTCTCCTCTACAAAATCCCACTAGATTCCCCAAGTATTAGGGTAATTTCTAAAATGATATAGTGAAAATTTCCAAAAAACACTAAACCAAAATCCACCAAATCAGGGAACAATGAAAGGAATATTGAAAATAGGGAGTTTCTTACTCTGAATTTCCACAAAATTCCAATCGAAACACCTCAAGAACAAGGTGGAAGAAAATAGGGGAGAGACACCCATTGAATATCCCATGAATTACCTCCATAGTCTAAAATAAGGGGGTCCAAGCCCCCATATTTCATTAAAAATCCACTACTTCATATTTTACAATATGCATTTAGGATGCAAATAGCCTACAACAGCTTCCAAAAACTACTCGACCACTCCATCCTTCCTCCAGCTTCCCTCTAAACACACATAGCACCTATAATCCCTGGAAACACATCCCAAAATAACATTTTAGGATACTGAATCCCTCATAACCTCATTCCAAGACTCAATTATCAAAATGAATCCTCCAAAAAATTGAAAAATTTAAATTCCCTCTGGAATTTTCCAACCCATAATGAAGCAGGTCTCTACAAACTCCCCACCATAATTATTTTCCCCCAATAAGTCTCATAAATAATTCATCCTCCTAAAATAACCTATTGGAGTCACTAAACAATAATAAAACTATCACATTTGATCCCAAAATTCCAAAATATCTTTTGTTTCACAACTAAAAACATGAGGCACATCATTTATAAAATACTGATCCATCGCTCACAACATTCACTGAAACATATTTACGATGGTCCAAAATTCTTGTCTATTATGAGAAACCAATGTATTATCAATCAAATCATACCTAGGATTATAGAACTCCCCAACATAAACTTTAGCTTATAACTTCTAATTCTGATTCACGATGATCCCAAATATCGGAACTGTCCATAGAAACGTGTCCTCTAGTGGTCCACCAACCCATCCACATGATGATCCCAACACAGCTTCTCTCTCACTATGTATAAAACTGATGTATAATGATGGTCAAACTTTCTCTGTCTAATTATACTCAAAACACTTGGTCACATCAACCAATGCACCCTCAAAATAAATTCCAGACTCCATCTAGATATTTCCATTAGCGAATCCACTCATTGGGCCTCTCTCATGCTCTGATCCATGAAACAAAATATATTTACTTTATAATAATTTTCACCTAAAACCATTACTTAAATAAATGTCATTACCTGATTCTCCCCCTAAACCATGTGAAAAACTAGGTTTCACCCCCTAAATCATGTGACAACATAGGGTGTCACCCCTGAACCATGTCATGAAACTGGTTCACCCCATGAATCACCCTTAGATCATCAAGATCACCCCAATACCAATTCAAACACACTTTCTCCAACCAACAACCCATCCAAAACAAATTTGTTATTTACTCAGAATTAGATATAATTGGTTCCATCTAGTCACCACCTTTTAAGAACCATATGGACCATCCAACAACTGATCTTAACATGCCAACAACCCTACCAACATGGGGTAATTCCATCACGACTCATTCTATGTACCATACAACCCATAATATATGGATGTGAATATATCACTCATACTTGAGTTCCAACATAGAACATTAATTATCACCCATCACAACTAAAAATAACATCATCCTTGGAAACCATCAATATTCCAATCATAACAAGGGGAACACCCTCAAATAGATAATGGTGCACTCCCCAACATATGACATTCCTTATAATGATCCTCACACACCACATCAAAAGATTCCATCACTAGATGTGTGTCGCTCCTAATGATCCATGCTCATCCACTACCCACTATTGATGCCAAATATCTCTATAAATACATTCCAAGGCCCAACCTTGGGTTAATCATCCCATGACACTCGATTCATTTCCAATGTCTCCTATATCATGGATGGAAATTTCAAATTCTCATCCAAAACCCTAGCCCACAATGCTTGTGAATTTCCATTAAGACTATCAGCCCTTGTCCCCTACACAATTTCTCACTAATTTACAATTTAAATATAACCAAATGTAACCAATATGTGCACTACATCAATAACATATAGAATAACAGGAGTATATTACCTTTCCACTTGAGAAACAAAACCCGACTCATAATATTGTGAGTTTCACATCATTGAACCAGGATGTCCATGATCTAGGGCATGTTAGTCTCATCCAACCAAAATTATCCTAGATTATCTCATCTAAAAAGGCCATGAAGTTCCACCTATATCAAGGCTCACCATAAAATTACTAATGATACCCCAACCACACATCAGTTCTAATAAACTAGGATCATCGTAAAAACTCCTCAACATGATCACACACTACAACATCATTTTAAAACCCAATTATATACCCACACTCTCATTGCACCCGAACATGCATCTGGAAGTAATAAGATGAGGCATACAAATGATCTTTCCCTCTAAAATTGGCCTCTATACCAATCACTAACACTCAACTTGATTTATATCCCAAGGTACAAGAAAGATCTCATACTTTTTCTAAAAATACTTCCCAAGATTCTCACATCCCTAGGAAACTCATGAAAGATCCAAAATGTATCTTATAGTCCAATATTTCTGTATCAAACATAATAAAATAATATCCACACCTAAAACATATACCAACTTCACATTCCATACATAAATCTCAATAAAAGTGTGTAACCATACTTCCTACCTCTAAGTGACCCATAAATATAGGCTAACCCCTATCATGGGTCAGTGTCACATATCACTTAGAACCATGTTACTAAAATATCATGTTGTTTCTCAATGGTCAATAGGGTTTCCAAACTAGACCAAAATATCAAATAACTAGGGTCCATACTAGGGAAACTAACATAAGGTCAAAACTCATGATACATCATCCACTCTCCTGACTTAAAGAGCCATGACATAAAATGTGTTAAAGAATCACTAAAGGTTCTCACATACTTATCATCAGGAATCAAATGGTAAAACCATTACCCCATTAGAGAACAAATTCTCACTGAGGTTCCACTTATGGTACTATTTCTTAAATAACCATAACCTCCTCATTCAGGGTCCATATACAAATAACCATTCCATCCCAAATGATCCACATCAAGGGAAACATAACCAACTAGCTTAGTTAAGTAGAATTCTATTCTAATATTTATAGGAAGACACCATATAGGTTGTTACTGGCACTTTAAATAACTGAACCTGAATGAAAACTACCCAAAAAGGGTTTAGTAATAAAGAATCATTTGCTTGTTCTAATCTAATAGAGTCACAACATGTCCCATATAGGAGGGACATCATCACTATCACTATTGTTGATCATCTCACCATAGAGTCCACATGAATTGTCACTAAAAGAAAATACATATTCATGTTGGCCCAGTTGATTATAATTCCACTAATAAATCATTTGAGAAAATTCCATATAAGAAGTTTATAACACTTTAAACAACTGATCCTATCGTCAGTTCCACAATCACACACTTGTTGGAATATATGTCATATGAATCTTATGTGCCAAGAATGATGTATGCAATGCCCTTTTCCAATATAGGACAAGAGTTAAAATCTTATAGTTGGCCTCTTCATAATGTTCCAAGAGAAAAAATACAATAAAAATCATAAATCCATAAAATTATGTGTGTTATATAAAGTGAAATTAGTCAACCGTAATATCAAAAATTCAATACATCAATCCCATATCTAGAAACTTAGACTTCCTACTAAAATAGGTGATCATGATGAACCAGTCTGGTATTCATATTAGGATCTAACACACTCCTATATATCTTGGAAACCATATAACCAAATAGAAATAAAAATAAAAATATACATGACATGACTTTAACATCCCTCTTCCCCAAGCCACTGAGCGGTACCTGAACCAATGTTTTCTAATACACCTCAGTTGCACCTCTTCATACACCAGAGGCTTATGAATAGTAATGGGGGTATAAGGTGGTATTGTGAGGAGACTATACCCGATATTAGAGTGAAAAATAATAGATAAAAACCAAACATCATACATATTCATAAGAATTCGAGTATGCATAAAATGTAATTGAATCCCTTCTGACCGCTACTTCCTTTTCCCACCACCCTTCAATGGCGTCAGTTTCAGTGACCTTAGATCTGGGCTCTAGGTCTCTGTTGGCTATCTCCTCCCCCCTAGGGGTCTCCAGGCCCCTATCCTCATTAGAGAAGACCAGTGTTATCCTTCAAGGAGTCTCTGTACGGGGAGCCCTCAAGCGCTTCTCTTCCTTGTTTCTAGGATATCGATCTGTTTTCTGATTCAGTGTCGAGGGAAGTCTCTCGTATATCACTGGTCACCCCTGCTTTGGCATTCACCGATGCTTTGGTCAGTTTTAAATGGACTATTGTGGCATAGTTTGGTGTAGGGAAACACCCCCTTTCATCTTTCAAGTAGTTTGTGGACTCCTAGGGTTTGAAAGTGGCAGCTCACATCTCAGTGATTCACTGGATTTCATTCTTTTTGGTCCTCACCTATGAAGTGGATTTTGTTTAGGCTTGGTGAAAATCCCCTCGGTTGATGGGTCAATTGAACTTAAATCTTTCGCGCTGGTCTATGGAAGTGAACAGGGGGAAAGAAATCTCATGGGCAGCTGTTTAGATAAGCTTACTAGGTCTCCCTCTTCCCTTCTAGAATAACACTTTCCTCAAGGACATTGGTGATTATTTGGGGGGTTCTCTATGTGCAGATGAGTTCACTCATCACGAGGAGGAAACTATTGTGGATTAGATATTTGTTGATATTGATCTCTCTCTTCTGATCCTAGAGAAGATTTCTCTGAAGGTGTAGGACTTTGCAGATTAGTCCCAGGACGTTGTTTACCCAATGTTTCCTAGGTTCTGCTTGTCTTGTCTTCTTCAAGTCCATTCAGTTTATAACTATAGGAAAAATTGTGAAGGTGGCCCTCACTTTCGTGACAGTGTCTTTAAGCATGGTGCTTCGAACTTTTAGGATTGCGAGGGGTCCTGTAAAACCTCATTTCTACCTACATCCTCAATTTTCTCCCTTTATCCTGTTTCCCCCTCCCCCTCCCTACCCTCTCTCGCATTCCTGACCCCTGGATCTCCTCACTTTGTCTTAGGGGCTTGTCCTCCTTTGTAGTATGTTTCTCCCTCCCCTAGCTCAGAGGTGCTTTCATGTTTGGCTTTGGTTTCCCCAAGTTGAGTGGCAAGTGGTCGGGTTCTCTGGTGTCTCTCGAGTGGCCATGGGATTCTTCTTAGATTCTTCTCACTGGTTAATTTCTTTAATTCTTCATGAGATCTTCCTCAAGGAACCTGGACACTTTTTTCTATCCCATTCCCATTCCAACTCCAACCTCAAGTTCATGCTCTGAGCTGCTGGCCAAGGATGATGGGGTTCAGGGGGCTGGCCTTCTCTCATTGGACTCTCGCCTAAGGACCAGGAGGGTGCCATGCAGTGTTCTCCATGAATACGGTGACCAGGATCTTGTGATGTCAGCTTCCATGGCTCTTAGTACTTGTCCTTCAGTCTCAGTTCCTTATGACGTTCAGGCGTCTGTGGAATCGGGACCCCATGCCTGGTCGTCCCAAAGTGAGGTGAGTTGGACATCCTCTAAGTTCTCATCTAGGTCCCATCCCTAATCCCAAGATCTCTCTAACATGATTATGGGAGTGATTACAAGGTTGATGATAAATAATATGTTGGATAGGGAATTCCCTTCACTCCTCTTGGAATAGACCAAGGTGCCTGGGGCCAAATCCGAGCCTCCCTCATTGAAATGATTCCAATTCTCATATGAAATTATTGAGGTGTTTGGGCAAGGGTAAAAACAGATTTCATATCCTTGGAATCTAAAAGACACAAAGCCAAAATGGCAGTGATCCTCAAACAAAAGCAATACCCTGATAAGATTTTTGAGATTACTTGTAAGATGAAATGCATGCATCCATGCATGCAGACCCGACCAAAAAACATATATGTATTTTCTGGCACATGAACATTATAGTTGATATGGTCCTTGCGGGTGACCAACATATCACTATGAAAATTTTGATTGGTGGGGACTCTCTGTCTCCTTCATTTACGAAAGCTGGTACACATAGAGAAGAGAAGTTCTGTGGTCCAAGCTGAATGCGTTCGATCTTGGGCATCAGCCCTGGGTGGTGGGAGGGAATTTTAATTTTGTTTTGCTCCCATATGATAAGAAGGGTTGTGGGGATTTTCTGAGAAGGTATATCATTTCCTTATCTCAGTTCATGGCTGGAAAAGGGCTGTTATACTTGGGCTATTCATGAGACCCATTCACTTGGTGTAACAACTGCAAGGGTAGAAGTCAAAGCTGGAGCAGACTCAATCACTGCATCACCAACATCCATTCTATCTTCATGTTTTCAAATGAAAAGGTGACCCACTTGACTCGTAGTATCTCTGATCACTCCCCACTCTTGTTATCGCTATGCAGAAGTAAGGTCTCACAGGAAAGGTTCCACTTATCTAGCCAGGGGTCGAGTCTCCCTGGATATCACCGGCTAGTTAGGAACATTTGGGTTGAACCGTATCAGGTCCACTCCTAGATGGCTTATTCATTCCAAGTTAAGGCATCTCAAGCAGAAAATTAAAACATGGGATCAATCCATCCCCCCTTGGATCAGGAGTTGGATGTGATCAATCTTGAAGTCGATCGACACAAGGATAGCCTTGAGGCACACTAGGATGACTCAGTCTTTGGAGCGCTTGTTGAGAAAAGGAAAAACCTGGCGGTTATGGTTCTTTCACAGAACAAAATTCAAGGGAAATCTTGCTGATCAAATGGTTCAAGGAGAGGGATAAGAATACCACATTTTTTCATGCATGCATTTAGGAGAGGAGGCATGTTATAAAACCAATCCTGGATATGGAGGATGGAACTTTCACAGATTATAGAGAGGTGGTAGGGGTATTGGCACTCTCGTATTTTAAGGATATTCTTACTGGTTCATCTACGACCATGGTTCAGGGGTACCCCTCTAGGGAAGCCTTGTTATGGGAGGAGATTCCAAGAATCGTGTCTGTCTAGGACAACGATCTTCTGAAAGGTAATCCCACGGAGGAGGAGATTCATGAGGCCATGTTGAACCTGGATCCAGAGAGTGCAGCATGCCCCGATGGGTTCCATGGTTCCTTCTACAGGGGCTCTTAGGAGGTTGTGAGGAGTGATATCATCCATTCCATCCTGGATTTCTTCCATAGGGGGGGGATTCCTCAGATCGCCTTGGCTATGAATCTCATGCTTCTTCCAAAGATCAAATATAATTATTCCCTCCACCACTATCATCCTATAATAATGTGTAATTTCCTTAAAAAAATCTTGTTGAGTATCCTCAATAGGCGGCTGTCCAGACTTCTTCCTAAGTATATTTCCAAGGAGCAACATGGGTTTGTGAAGGAGCACTCCATTTAGGGTGCTATGGAATTGGCATAGGAAATGCTGAGATATCTTAACATCAAATACTGAGGTTCTAACATGGTCATTAAGCTGGACATGAGCTAGGAGTACTATATGATGAAGTGGGGATTTATCAACAAGGTCCTTACAACGATGGGTTTTTCTTCTTGGGATTTCGACCTCATCTTCAGATGTGTTAACTCATCATGGATAGTTGTATCATTCATGGGGCATACTCACAGATTTTTTAAGTCCATCCAAGGACTATGAAAAGGTGACCCATTGTCTTCGAGTATCTTTATTCTTAGGAAAGATACTCTCAGTACACTGATCAACAAGGGTATTTCGGATGGGGTAATCCTTCCTTTTTGTAGGAAGTTTAGGATTCATTCCACATCAAAATTGATGTTTGAAGATGATAAAATTATTTTCATGAATGAGAGGAAGAGATATGTCCAAGGCATTAATAAAATCTTAGAGGAATATTTTTATTAGAGTGGCCAGATCATCATTAGAGAGAAGAGAAACTTCTATGTTTCTGAATCATTCAATGAAAGCAGAGTGTGTGATCTGGGTATCAGTTTGAACATTTAGTGTGGAGTCTTTACCATATAGTATCTCGGATCCCCTTTTTCTCTAGGAAGACTCTGTAACATTGACTTTTACAGAGTGGGGAACAAAATAACGGGTCAAATTCTTAATTGGATAAATCACTTCTTATCATTCAACAGTCACATCTATCTTGTCAATAACGTTCTTTCAGTAATCCCAGTGCATGATCTTTCTTCCTCTATTGTGTTGAATGGTTTCATAAGGTCCATTGATAGGCTCCTCGCACATTTTATTTGGGATGTGAAATCTGAGGGGAAGAGACATTGGGTTTCCTGGGGGAAGTTGGCGAGGTCTATTCACGAGGGAGGGATCAGTGTTAAAAGTTTGGTGGTCACAATTTATTCCATGTATGTGAGGATTACCTAGGAAATTATCAAGAAGCAAACCCTGTGGGGGAAGCAAATGTCTCAAAATCACCAGACCAGTGCTGCTTATCCTTTAGAAAACGGGTCGTCCTTATGGTCCTCTATGTGTAGCATCATCTCAAACATCCTTCCACACTCGAAATGGATCATTGGTGAAAGAAACATCCTCTAATGGTTTCATAATTGGTTTGGCAGCATGCTTACCTATACTAGGTGTCTTGCTCCCACAATATCCTTCAAGGAATCGATTCAACATCCAAAGTTTTTTAGATCAGTTCTGAATGCGTCTCAGTAGGAAATGTTCGACTCCATTCTCATTACCTCAGAGTAGGATAAGTGAATTTTCACTCCCTCTATCTCAGATAAATTTAACTTGAAAGACTATCAAAGGATGATCGACTCTCAGGGAAAATATAATATATGGAATGAGATAATCTGGTGTAAAAAAATTCCTGCTAAACTCAACTTTCTCTCCTGGAGAATTAGGAACAATGCTGTGCCGTCTGATTTCAACGTCAAATGCCTTGTCATTTGCAAGGATTCCTGTTTCCAATGTTGTATGGAAAAAAGTGAAGAGAGAACGAGCCATATTTTCTTTTAAGGGGATTGCTATTGCATGGTTTGGATCAAATTTAGGGTGTTTGCAGATTAATCACCACAAGCATCCAACATTGATGTGTTCTTGGAGAACTGGTTTCAGGGGTCTGAGGGTTCAGAGGTAAAAAAAATGGATCGTTCTTTAATCTTCAATGTGGGATTTTGGTGATAATGGAAAGCCAAGAACTGATCCGGGTTTGAGGGGTTTACTTACACTGGTAGTTCCATAGTGGGAATAGCTCGGTGCATGCTGGTTGATCTGATTTTCTATTTTGGTAACTAGAAAGAGGCTCCGTCTATTTGCTTGTTGTGTGTCCCTGTGGATGCGGTTCATCACATAACCTATAGGTGTGTTGGATTTGATGAGTTCCTCCTGAGGTTGTCCTAAATCTCAACATGGATGGGTCTTGTGTACAAGGGGACATGCACAGAGGTGGGGTGGTTCGTGATGCTAGGGGAAGTGTTGTCCTGGCATTCACAGCTCACTTCGGGAGTGGTTGTTTTTTCCGGGCGGAGGCCAGAGCTATTCTCTCATGTTTGTCCATCTGCAGGTAATAGTGGATTCATATTTCCTAGATGGAGAAAAATTTTATGATTATACATGATGAATTTCTCGGTAAAGTCCCCATCCCTTGGTCAATCTCTTACATCATTAGGCAATGCAAGGCCCTTCTGAGCAACAATATTCTGGTCAACCACAATTGGTGGGAGGGGAACAAAGTGGCAGACTACTTAGCCTCCCTGGCAGCTTCTGGTACCCTATATATCTTCCTTTATGATTCTTCCTTACTTAAACCTGAGGGGTTGAACTTGATTTGGGCGGATGCCCTTGGTCTGCATTACTTTCTTCCTCCATAGGTCTTGGCTGTTTTCTTTCCCTATACCTCTCCTTGCCTAATAATAAAAATTATGATGATGACGATGATAATAAAATATAATGATGTATAAAGACATACCAAATACCTAGAATATAACAACAATTGGTCACCTAGTGGACATAATCACATACAAGATGAAAATAAAAGCATAAATAATGACCAAAATAAGAGTACATGAGGCTCCACTACAGTCTCCAAGAATCACCTCGTCCTGAGCTCCAAATCCCCTCAGATCTGATCCAACTCAATCATGAAACCCTGCACCTAGCCCAAACAGAACCTGAAACAAGTAATGTTTACTCAGGTACCCAAGTGAAATGGTGGCCTGATCAGGATGTTAGTATAAATCTCAGTATGGAACCACCAATGTGGTCCTGTACAATACAAGCAATGTAGTGCTGCCAATAATTTTTCTCTATTTTCAAAAGCCGGTTTATGGGTTCCTGGTACCCCAATACATGATTCCAAAACAACCACATTCACCATTACACAAAACAATCATAAACCAATGGAAATGTACAAGAAACCACGAACTAGGGCACATGAACATCAGAAATGTTGGCCAAACCTTAGAAAGGAATACCTTGAACATCCCCCGACGTGGCCATCGACACCGACCCAAATCCTCCCGTCAGCAAACTCAAGAAGAATTCACCCAGCCTTCAAGAGAAATGAAATGGACATCTAGGAATAATACATCCACAAAGGACATTAAAGAAACCAAAATGAATATGACCAGATCCTGACGTCATTAGAACCCTGATCCGTAGACAACTCAGAAGTTGTACCTTGCCCTTAAACCAAAATTCCTCCTTCACCATTATCGCATAACCATCCCTCACATCCCAACCAGCCAACATACCATACCAATACATAACATTCATCAAACCCTCGCATAGAAAATTAAAGAAGTGAAGCTGAATCATCAATCATGCCTCCGTCGAGGTACCACTGCCAAATCAGAACACACCGACGTAGAAATCGCCATTCCAGAAATCAACCAAAAAAAGAAATATTTTCCAAAACAAACAGCAAGAAAAGGACAACACCAGATCTTTGGGAGAAAGCCTAACCTCAATCCCAGATGAGTTCCCATCACTGCCATCCAAAATATCCATAAAGACCACTCTCAACCACTAAACACCCAGATCCATGGATGAAGAGTCATTCTCAAACTGCCGATGCTGAAACTTGAACGCCACACCTTGACACTCATTCGAGTCGGTGTCAGGAAATAACCAGGTATAAGACCTTAAGTATAAAAAACTTAGGGAATTCTCATTGAAAGCTCCATCTAAGTATTATGGATCAACCCCAGGCTCTAAATCCATGGAATCCCTATAAATAGTATCATAGAGCTCCCCTAAGAGAGTTTTATCAACCAAGGGAGTAGACTATAAGTTTCACAGACCTCCCCTATGGTATTTTCTCAGTTAGATATCATATACCACCCCTAAGGTAATTTATAGACATAAATAATAATACCACCCCCACATGCATTTTCTAAAACATAAATAAAGACTGACTTTGGGATTTTTCCAAAAAAACTGAAAGACCACCCCTATGGGTGTTTTTTAAAACATAAATAAGTAATGACCCTATGGGATTTTTCCAAAATGAAATTAAAAGACTACCCCTACAGGTGTTTCCTAAAATGAATGTAAAATACCACCCCTATAGGGGTTTTCCAAAACATAAATAAAATCTATGTTCTTTTATAAAACATGACAGAAACCTTTTTATATTTACTTTTATAAAACATGACAGAAATTTATATACATGTATGCATAACATTATAATACCTTTTTATAGGAAATAAATTAACCACATGACATGGATATTTTTAATCCTGTATAGTTAGTTATACACTCTCAATTCTCCAAGTATAGACTAACCAGATGGATGAACACATCACATGTCATTTATCCTAAAGGACGAGAACATAACATGTACCTCATACTAATACATAATCACATCACATGTCACTTACTAAGGTATGTCTATACACTACTTAATTCTATCTCAATCAAGGGTCCAAATGTCATACTCATCATATATGAAGACAAATACTATCTTTGTTAAACCTCAACCAGTGACCTGATCAATAACATACCCAACCACCCCTGATTATCTTAGAATCAAGACTTTCATAATAATTGTATCACCGTATAAAGGTTCTCATTCTAGGAATCTTGTATAACTTATGGTATAAGGATTCAATATGAAATATACACCCTTGGTATACCAAATACACAGTGTATAATAATCTAGATGGTATAATTGGTGAGTCATCCAACACAAAAAAACTCATTTTGTATCATTTTATTTATCTCTATAAAAAATACAACCCATTCTAACCTTAACATTTTGTCACAACTTATAATACTTCATGATGAACATCTGTTAGGAATAACTCAAAGTCATTCTTTGAGAGGTTAATTATCATTTCACTTGATGAGTATATGTAATCAACATGAAATAATGATAATGTGAATATTTACTTTTATAAAACATGACAGAAATTTATATCCTTAAAATCCTTTAAGAATACTAATGAAACCATGCATAAGTTTCTGAATTTCATGCCCTGAAACCAACTACATTTTAGATTACATGAAAATTCAAAGGAGTGAATATTAATATAAATATATTATCAAATATTAATTATTCTTATACATAACATTGATGTGATAATGTACTAGAGTATCTCTCACATTAATAAGGTTATAGTAGTTCCCCACTATGAAGATAACCTCGAAGTGTCATGATGGTAATCATAAAAAATAGTTCTACATTCAGATAACATACTATGATAGGGAACATATCATATAGATCATTAGGTGTGAGTACTCATAAGTAGATGAGGCTTCTTCTCATGAAATTCACACTTAGTAATATCCAAGATGTGAGATTATGAAAATAGACCCCCCAGTAGAAATTCTGCATGTTTTTGGTGTCATTAGATATTCCTATATGTGAGTGTGTGTAATGGACCTTAGACTTTAAGATTATTATTAATACATTTTATGAATCACATAATTATATGTACTTTATAAACCATGACAATAACGGTTCATGGTGAAGTTGGATACATTGGGTGTATCGATAATGACATGTTATTAATTAATAATTTTATAAAGTATTTTCCCCCTCCATCTTTATAGAAGTTGATATCTCGACCCTTTAATTTAAATATGACCATCACATTAAATTCCATGGACATGGTGTAACAAAAGTTATTTTAGGTAGTCAAAGTAAGACATATCAAGCATATAGGTTGATGACACAGATGTGAAACCTTCTTGATAAGATATTAATACAAAGATATTATATTACACAGTGAGTTTCCATATATGGTTTTTATAATTGTGACATTCAGTTCTTTCTCCCGGGTACCTTAACTCGTTGTTATATAGTAATTTTGAACTTTAGGTGATCCCAACTAATTCCAATAAGAAATAATACTAGAGGGTCACACACTAAATATTTCCATTTATCTCAATTAAATTCAATTGGAATTTAATTATTGGAATAAATATTATTCTGAATACTTAGGAATAATTTTATTCAAGTTGTATCAATTTCATAAATTAAATAAATAAATATTTATCATATTGTGAATAAAATATATTTATTTATTTTATCGAATATTTAATAAATATTTTCCCACTGGTTTCGGATAAAATATTTATTTATAAATCAAGTGTTTATTTGGTTATTTAATAAATGTTAAGAAGTTTGAATAGACCAAGACTTCACCTAGTGATAAATAGTAATCTACAAGTAAGTTGATTAATATTTTTTATTGCACAAGTTAGTGTGTGCACCATAAAATAATAATAATAATATTATTATTTTAGCATGGTGTTTAATAAATATTATTATATCATTTAAGGGTAGATATTCAATTAAATAATATTTTAATCTAAACCCTACCTCTATAAATAGACAGTTATGTCTATTGTGTAGTGTTAGTCCCAAATTGAGAATAGAGAATTGTTGCGCACAACAAACTTCTCTCTCTCTCCCTCTATCTTAAAATTCTCCTCTCTTTATCTCAAGAATGAGAAGAAATCTTTTAATTATGAAGGATCTAGGAGTGGTCAAGATGAAAAATTCAATATGATTGATTTTTCAAGGTAGCACCTGGAAATCAATTGGTGTTGCTCAGAGATCAAAGGAGTACGTGTGGATCACTATTAGAGGGATTATACACTTGGATCGTTAAAGCACAATGAAGGTAATTCAAAAGGGATTTTGAAAGAAAAAAAATAATAATTGAAGAAAGAATCCTAAGATGAGGTAATAATTTCTTCCAATCAAAAAAAAATTAATTATAATTTTTACATGAATATCCTCTATTAGGGTTTTAGGGAACTCTAAATTGAAATAAATTTTAATTTAATTACAACCAATTCACTTCTTTGATACCCAAAACCTATAAGTGGAATCAGAGTCTTCACCTTTTAATTTTATAATTATTTATTTGATTATTGATCAATATACTCAATAGTGTTTTTTTCATACTGTTCATTTTTAATCTAATTTAAATTACAATGTTTTTGAAATTTTAATTTATTCATTAAATATTCCCAATTTATTAAGTTCAAGAACATATGAATAATGATCATAGATACCATTGATAAGTGTTGATGAATTCAACTGGGTAAAGTGGGATTACACGATGTGTAGCTATAGTGCACATTATATACCCAAGTGCACTGCACCTAGCCGCATTGTTGGATACATGACGCGACGAGCAATAATTATACATAGTGAATTTATTACGCACTGCATGTAGAATAGGACAACTTGTAATATGAAATGTTAGATTAAATGATGTGTAGATGGAATACACACCATGCAGTCTACACTGGTTAGTGGAGAAATCATGCAATCAGTGTGGTCATTATACATGGTCAAACCATGTGAGACTGATAGTCTGGATAATTAATGATATACATGATATTTATGTAGTGTACACAATGTGTAGTTCATCATTTCCTGGATACTAAATACATGTAAATCCATTCAATGGGTTATGTAGACACACGACATGAGTGATACACTCTATGTATCTGGTCTATACATGTCGTTTAGTCATGACAAATAAACATGTTGAGATATTATGAGGGTTTTTTGAACACACAAAAATAGCGATAAATGATGTGTAGCTGGATTGTACATGCCATGTAGTCGAGACGGTACCCAACCAAATCCCAAGGCATGTAACCTGGGTATACGACAACCGAGGTACATGACGTGTAACTGGTAAGTACACGTTGTGTAGTCTCCCAATTAATGGAATAATTAAATTACATTAAATTTACATTTGTTCCATTAATTTTTTTATTTATTAAAACCTTTTATGTTTGATAATTTAATAACATGTTTAAATAATTTTAAATTCACAATTAATTTATTGTAATAAATATGTGATTATTGGTTCTACCGTTTAATTTCCAAAAATACCAGTAATGATCTATATATCCTAATGAATTCAAATAGTCATTAAGATAAAATACAATTAATTAATTAATTAATTGATTAATTGATAAAAGAGTGTTTATTTTAATAATAAATAACGAATAAGAAATTAATGTGAACTAATTTTACTTTTGCATATTATTTGTATGTGTATGACCATTCAAGAGCCTAACCAAGACCTATGTATGTGTTGGAATTTTTTAATTTAATTTATTTATTGTGGTTGTAATGATATAATATTAAATTAAATTTTACAGACTACATTTCATTCCTCCCTCCATTATTTTATAGGACCCATGTGTCCATGGTTATTTATGTAATCCCCATTAACCAATCCTTTGGTTCCTCTAACCTGTGTGTGAGTTATAAATACTTTTAATAAATGGAGTATTCCAAGGCACATAGAGGTAGTTCAAGAAAAAACCATAATGGTTCCAACTCAGGTGATACAAAGGTGTACTAGTGGAATACTGTAACTTATTCCATGAACAACATAAGGAATTTTCCTGCAGGTCAAAGTATGATTTATTGTCTACTCAATAAATCAACCATTAGATAAGCTCATGATCAAGTCATTAATTAATTAATTAATTATTTTTGTCTTATGCATTATTTATTTTGTGGATGCAATACTAAAATAACATAAATAAATAAATTAATGTACAAATATGGAATTTAAATAAATGGATTATGTATAAATGTTTTATCAAATATGTTTAATTAATTAAGTAAAATACACTTAATATTAAAAAGTTATGTAAAGGATGAAAAAAGATAAAATTTATGCATAATAAATAAAAATCCATCAAGTTAATATTAAGTCATCAAGCATTGCATCACCTGAATTAAGATGAACCCATAGTTTAAGTTTTGGTTCAGCCTTTGTCATGGTCACTTTTAACTATCAGGAAGTATTAAATAATATTGTGGGTCAAATTAACTTAATATGCATTGTGTTTAATGGCCTCTATCTTTCCAATACAAATTTTGAGGCAAGTGTTGAGTAAATCCAAGTCAGGGGTTCTAAATTGGGGAGTTCACTCTGCGAATCAAGGAGATGCAAGCCCACAGTTGGAAAGAATTCTTACTTAAATAATTTCTAGTAGTTTTCATGTCCTCTGTTTTGATTATAATAAAGGAAATATGTATGAAATAAGACATTACAATTTCAATTGTGAGTGATTTTGAGACTAGATAAAATATTAGGAGAATTAATAACATTAATTATTATTATTTCACACATAATTTGAAATAAATTAAAGTATTAATCATCTATTTTAATTATTGTAGAAAATGGTAAGAAAAACCATGAAATTATTACAATCATTCCTTAACATAGGGTATTTCCTTACAAATACAAATTTATAAATATGGTACCATCATTTATGCGATGCATTATTATCAAAAAGTTTGTATTATGTGTTGGAATCCCCGATTCCTATTCTTCCACCCTAGTAGTTGAGTGAAGGTGAAAAGGATGCCTACCAAAGATATGTTAAGGATGATTCCTATGTTTTTTTAATTATATTATCAACTATGTCTATAGAGTTGATAATATAATATAAAGGCATTGATTAATACTCTATAATATCACATCTCCATTATCTTGATAAAGTGAAGGAAAGTATAGAAATAAATAATATTGTCAATGCACTATATTAGTGTAAAATGGACGAAGGAAATCTATTTATGGATAATGATTTAATAATTCTTGGGTATATTGATCAATTAGAAAAATTTGGATTTAAATTAGACAATAAAATTTTCATTAATCTTATCTTATTATCCTTATTATCATGGTTATCCTTATTTGTCCAAACCAGATAAACAAAACAGATAAATCAGTTGGGAAACTTTTTTCCACACTTCACCAAGCGGATAAGGATTGGTTGAAACTTTTTTCCACCCCTTATGGTGAAAGGTTTGAAAGACAAGGATGAATATCCCATGGATAATCTAAAGCCAAAATATCCTTTACAGTTTCCTTTAAGGAGACAAAATAAAAATACTGAATAGGTGGATATTTTCTTCTTATGTTGAAAAAATGGACACTAGAAAAGAAATTGTAATGAATTGAAGAAGAAATCAGTTTCATCCATTTAAGGTATATTCATCAAGTTTTTATTCACCAATTGTTTATTAAATACAATATTTTTATAACATACATGTATTTAAATATAATAAATTAGAAATAATTGAAAGGATATATGGTAAAATAAAAAGGAGCTAAGAAAGGGTGATTCCTATGTTAGCGAAGAGGATATCACTATTTCTCATTTCCAGATTGGCTTGATTTAAGTTTTTAATAAGTGTGATCAAAACAATTATTTCTGTGTCTAGATTGACACAATGAGAAATTATTTCATTTTTAGAATAAATTTTGTTATGTTACTTAAATACTAAACTAATGGTTCAGTAACTCTTGGATCATAAATATCCATTGGAATGAATGATGAATATAAAAATAGAAGACTCTTACCTAATTGTGAAAAAATAATTCTTTTTTAAATAAAAATGAAATCAGTTGACCTTTTTATTTCCATAAAAGATTTTTAGTACCAATTGATCTAAGATAATAGATATACAAAGAAACTACTTATCATGTTTTAGATAAATAAACCTTTACAAATAAAGGTACATCGAAAAAATTTTAGAGTTAGTTCAACATGGCCATGTGAACTATTCTAAATCTAAATGTAACTTTATATACTTCATGATATTTCATTAAGAAATTTTAGAAATGATCATTGAAGTAAATGAGTGAACTTGGTAAAGATCGATGAATCTTTAAGATAGCTTATCAAAAAACATATTATCCATGTAATAATTGATCATACATGTGGAGTAAAGGTTATACATAACTCAAATTTACTTATATAAATCAATTTAATTATGGTAATAAAAGGAAGATCAATTATGAGTCTTATATATATATTTCAAAAATACCATAATTCCTTTCAATACATGTTTTTCAAATTGAAGGGAAATAAATAACCATATGACAACCATATTGTATAATGGATATCATATCAATTGTGACATGATAAAAATCTATTAAGAAACTACCACAAGTGTTTTTTGAGAACTATTTGTTAAAATATGTTCTCATCTACAAACATATATTAAAACACTAAGGTTTATCTAAGTTAATGATCCTATATTCACTAAGGATATTAAACTTTAATCAAGATGGACTATATTTCCATAAAGGAATCCAATGTATCTGAAGATATTGGGGATCAAATTAACTTATATAGGTTAAGTATCTCAATGTATATGTGTTGACATAGGAATATTGGATTCCACTAATCTCAGTGGGAGGAGCAGTTCCCAAGACACATACTGTGTAGGAATATATATATCCAAAGAGGTGGTTTAAGCTCACCACGGTGGATGATACATGTATTATTATTTCAGAATAAATATTCCTACAATTCAGTAGTAGATTCTAATATGATAAGGTTTAAATTTATGTATATAGTCAAGTAATGGACTCCATGTATCAAGATTTACAGACTTAGTATTTTAAATGTTTCTAAGACTTGATACTGCTGGTGAGTATTCAAGAGAAACTAGTCATGGATGGAAAAGATGGTACCAATAAAGCATGATTGATTTTTAAAAGTTCCACTCTTTAACAAGACCTATACTCAAATCACCATGACTAAAATCCTTTTGAATTTTACTTTGTCAAATAATATCTCTATGATCATTATATTGTGATATTAATTTTCAAGGTCATATTATTTAGAGGAATATTCATGGTAGATGTCTATATGGAATGATTAAATGATAGCCTACAATGTACGTCTATAAGGCATAACTAAAAGGGTAAATGACATCAATAAATTCCAATAGATTACATAAATTAATTAATAAAAAAAATAATGCATAATGATCATAGAATATTCATTTTGAAATGAATGAGTTACATGTGTCTTTAATTTGTTAGTGAGAGTGATATAAGTTTTCAAGATATATATATTAATAACATATGAAAATAATTATTCTGCCTTAATAGTTTTTTAAGAAAAAAGAATTAAATTTATCCAAGTATGAATTAAAAACCCATGTTTTAGGGAATAATATCTACTAGATAGATCCATGGGTTTTCTAAATTTATTCATAGAACATATATTAATTAAATATTTAAAATAAAATTTGCAACAATTCAATATCAAATTGTTGTTGGCATATAATTATTCAAGTATAACATGCCTGGGCATAGGAAGAAATTATGGATAATAAATTAATTTCACAAATATGAAGTGGTAGTAATTCATCTCATGTTTTATGATATGTACTAAATCTTGATATTAATGATGAAAAAATAATAATAGATAAGTATATAACAGATCCAACATAATTTCATATAATTTTAGTTAAAACTATCCAACAATACTTGGAAAAGTAAAACATGATGAGTTCTTGGTATTTGGAGAATTAAGAATACTAGTAATAAAGGGAATTGAACACTTGTATAAACTTTTTTCAATTTGATCTAGTATAGAAAAAAAGGCTAAAGTAATATGGGAGAAAAACTTATTATAGCTAGTGGTTTACATATCTATAATTTTTGATTATGTTGTGTCTTATAATACAACTTAAGAAGAGGTTTTAGTAATGTACTGCTTTGAGTTTGGGTTATACCAAAATAAAGATATTTGTGATTTTATGATAATATTTGACTATGGATTTAATTAGGATGTCAAGATTCTGATAAGGTAATAAGAGGTGGATACTCAGTTATGTCACTACCTGAGAGATTTTCACAATATATTAATGTTATAGTAAACATATTTCCCATATAGAGATGTTTCTTTACCAAACATACACACAAAAATGTGATAGGCCTAGTGATTATAGCCATACTCAGTAAAAAAATGTTTTTCATGTGAGGACTAACTGATCATTAGCAGTTGGATCTAGTGTAAGTGGGAGTTTGTTGGAGTTGGTTACCTATAACCAACTACTTTTTTACTATATATTACATGAATATTAAAATGATTGAATATTAATATAAAAATATTATCACATATTTATTTTTCTTATGAAAAACATTGATGTGTTAATGTTCTGGAGTATATTTCACATCGATAAGGTTATAATAGTTCCAATCTATGATGAGAACCTTAAAATTTCATGATTAGATTAATAAAAATTGTTCTATGGCTATATAATGTACTATGATAGGGAAAATTGTATATATATCATAAAGTGCGAGTACTCATAAGTAGATGAGGATTCTTCACATAAATTTCATACTTGATAATCTCCAATATGGGAGATTATGACAACAGACCCTCTAGTAGGAATTATTTATGTTTTGGTGTCACCATATATTCCTATATATGAGAATGTGTGATGCTCTTTAGACTTTAATATTATTATTAATGCATATTATTACTTTAACACTTAGATGTATTTCATAAACAATGACAATAATAATTTATGATGAAGTTAGATATATTGGGTGTGTCATGAATGAAATGTTATTAATTAATAAGAAGATGAAGTATTTTTCCTCTACATATTTATGGAATTTGATGTCTCTAACTTTTTATTGAAATATAACTATCACATTAAATTAATTGGACATGGTGTAATGATATTTATTTCAGATAGTCAAATAAATAAATATCATGATTATAGGTTGATGACATAGATGTGAAACCTTATTGATGAGATATTGAGACAAAGGAATTATATTATATAGTGATCATTCATTTGTGGTTGTCATTATTGCGGTGTTAAGTTCTTTCTATTGGGTTCCTTTAATTATTTCTTAATAGTAATCTTGAACTTTAGGTGATCCCATTTAATGATAATGATGAAGAATCCTACAAGGTCACACACTAAGTGTTTCCACTAATCTTGATTAAATTTTATTTGAATATAATTAATGGAATAATTTTTTTATCATGATTGAGGAATAATTTTATTCAATTTTTATAGATCAAATTAATTAAATAAATAATTATTGACCAGATTTTGAATAAAATATATTTATTTATTTTATTTAATATTTAATAAATATTTATATATGGTTTCTGGATAAAATATTAATTTATGAATAATTTCTTTATTCAAGTATTCAATAAATGATGAGGAGTTCGAATGGACCAAGACCGTGTCTATTGAAAAATATTAATTTACAATCCAGTTAAATAATACTTGTTATTGTGCAAGTTAACACATTCACTATAAAATAATAATAATATTTTTATTATTTTGGAATGGGGTTTAATAAATATTATTATATTATTTAAGGACCGACATGAAATTAAATAATATTTTAACCTAAACCCAAACTCTATAAATAGATTGTTATGTCTATTATGTAGGGTTGGTTGATAATTGAGAATAGAGAATTGTTGCACACAATGGACCTCTCTCTCTCTTGAACTTCTCCTCTCTTCGTATGAAGAATAAGAACTCCTTCAATCCCAAAGGATCTTTAAGTGATCAAGGTGAACAACACAAGATGATTGATTTGTTGTGCTAGCACCTAAAAATCAATCAACATTACTTATAAATCAAAGGAGCACATTTGGATCACTGCTAGAGAGATTCTACACTTGGATCCTTAAAGTGAAACAAAGGTAATCCAAAAGTGTTTTTAGAAGATCAATAGTTCCATAAAATAAAGTATCCTAATATTATGTAATCATTTCTTCAAATCATAATTAAATTAATTATAAATTTAATGTGCCAGATCCTCTATTGGGGTTTTGAGTAACTCTAAATTAAAAGAAATTTTAATTTTACGCCCATCAAGGCACTTCCACTATTTACGAAACCTAAATAAGTTCCTATATAATCAAATCCTATATGATAAACCATCATATAGGCCTTGTGTTTGCTATATTTTTAGGGTTTTATTAAACTCATTATATAATAATATAATTTATAGTACATTTTTATGTGACTATATAATAAAACCTCCCACAAAACTCCATTAATGGGTAACCACTATAAAGAAATATATTTTTAATAATAGTGAGATTAGGATTCATAATCCACATGTTCAACTATTTGAACATAGTATTCAAACCTCTTTAATTCAAAACATCCAATGTTATGATGTTAATATCTTTTTTTTCTTAAAACTCTTTATAAGTTTATCATCATCATGTTAGAAGTTTTCCATTCAAACTTTTATTTTATATCATTTAATAATAAAATGTAACTCTTTACATTAATATTTTTCTTCACCATGAAATATTAAATTATTTTAGGATATAAAGTTACATTCAATTTTAATTATATTGATTTAATATTTTGTTTTTCTCACTTTTAACTTCTCTAAGTATAAATATACTCCCACTAACCTGTTATAAAATTTATATTTTTCTTGAAAAATAACATTATAAGAGACAAAAACTATTTTATGTAAGGAAATAACATTAATTTCCTTTATTGAGAATATTTAACAAATAAACTATCAACACCCTTATATTATATGGTATACTATGTGTTTCTAGAAATAGTTTAAAAATAAAATTTTATTCATTAACATATTCCACTGAAAGATGTTCAAAATTATCTCACTCAAATTTTAACAAATATATTGGATAAATTGTTATATACTATAAAAACTCATTTCATCCTTTATTTATTTTAAAAAAATGTTATATAATTAAATCAATAATGTAATGACCTAACCCTAGAAGCTTGAAGCTTGTGAATTATTTTATTATATTAGAATAGATACAAGATTCAAATACCAAGGGACCGAATAGTTTGTATGTTTTGGAAAAATAGATTACATACATGATAGCTATATTAGATTAGGAAATAGAAAATAAAATATGATACATAATAAAATTTAATGAACAACATCTTTGAAAAATTATTCAAATATTTCTTCTTCATAACCCGGGGAAAGGAAAAAGATAAGGGTGTTCTAAAATGATCAGTAAGGGTAAGTACAATAGAAAAAATAATGAATTTAAAATATTAAATAAATATGGAAAGGTAAATAAATGATAACACATTCCATTCAAATAACTAGATAAGGCATAGTCAATATGGAAAGGTGAGAAATTGGAATACATTCCATTTAATCTATAAAATGATAATGAAATGAATCCATAGATATGTCGATGTGATAATATCTTGGATAATAGTTGTAACGTCCCAGTTCTGGGAGCCTCCTAGAGGTGCCCTGTACTCGGTTGGTCACATGGCCTCATGCGCATTTCCCCGAATGCCAGAGGCAACCAACTAGCAGTGAGGTCCTGGGGTGTGATAGTGGGGAAACTATACCCTCATTGGTAGAGTAACATAGAATAAATAAATAGATATACAATAGCGGAAGCAGTAAGAATACCGTACAATACTAAAAAGTGGAAGACTGAAAGTAATGGACAACTAGAGCACATATATAATGATGCATGATACATATGTCTACGAAATCATCCAAATAAGTCACAATGCTGAAATATAGTACTAAAACAAGTACAAATAAAACAAATAAACTCCAGTAGCATCGCAAGCCTCGGCTTGGTCCTATGCTCTCTAGATCCATAATAGTCAAGTACCTGACGTAGAAGGGAACTTGCCCTTATCTAGACCTGCAACAATATAATCTGTTTGGGCCCAAAAGCATGACCCAAACAGGGTGTGAGAGGAATCCCAGTAGGAAACCACCCAATGATTTTCACCTAACAGTTAGTGAATATATATGTCATATAATAAACAAAATGAAGCAGTAAATAAGGAAGTACACAAAGTAACAATCATACAAATTCAATTGCATTCATTTTCATATATCAATTAAGAAGCTAATCAAAAGAAGGTAACCCTATGGGAAGTACTCATAGACTAACCCCTCTAATTTAACCAAACAAACACATGAAACCCTCTGGGAAGTACTCACAGTCTAACCCCTCTAGTTCAGCTTTACCAAAGACTCTCTAAGGAAGCACTCACTGTCAATTCCCCCTGTGGTATCATATCGGTATCTAATAGGCACTGTGAGGAAGCACTCAATGTATAATTCTCCCTGTGGCTCGTATCGAGGAAACTACAAACACTATGAGGGAGCACAAATTCCAACCTACTTATGGTCTTGCAACGTAACAGTAAAACAAACACTCTGAGGAATCCCTCAACGTCCATTCCCCCTATGGTCTACAACACCAGGTTCCCACAGCCTTGTGTCAGTCAATCGTGCACAAAAGATACATGGAAGCCAAAGTAAACCTCAATAACTACTTGTCTAAACATTCTACAACATATCATAGCATGTCAGATAAAATCAACCCATCCTACAAATACTAGGCATGGAAAGCAAGCAGCTGCCTAATAGGCCAAGCTTGACCAAATGGTCAAAACAGAAAAATATGGAAAAACATCCATATCATGGAAAAGTTAACCGTATTCACAATCAATTGACCTCTATTCAGACAAACACGACATATCAGGCAATAATTGGGCTAAATACCATAAACACGCAATATACTGTTCTTGGGTATTGACACTTTTTCATATAAAATTCAAAGACTATCTATGGAAATGCACAAACCACCTACCTCAGTGTTGTGAGATCGATATACATGAAACTTAGGCCTTGAATCTCCCTATAACACCATAGATCTACAAAACACTAAAAACATTCAACTAAGGATAACTCATGAAAGAGGAGAAATCAGAAGATGAAGTTCAAGAAGAAAAGAGAACTCACCGATCCAATTCCAATACAACCAAAAAAGTTCGATTCGAAGAACATACGGCAAGTCGGGGGCTCGGAGAAGATCTACAACCATACAAAAGCTCCTGGATGAGATAGGCCGAGAAGAAGAGATTTTTGTCCATTAGATGCGACCCTGATCTTTACTTTAGAAGTACACAGTGTGTACTTTACTTACCGAGCCCCACTTTAGGCAGCCTCCAGGTCACCCCACACGACCATGTACTCGACCATTACATGGCCAGTACACAGTCACCCGTGGCAACTGAGTATACGGCGTGTACTCCTGAAATTTTTCGAAACTCCTATTTTTATAAAAAACACCAAAAAACAAGATTCATACATGAAAAAAAGATTCATGTTCTTACAAACTTCCCCCTTTAAATAAATTTTTCGCTGAATTTCCTTAGAAAGGTGGCGTAGAAGAAGAATCATTGAATAGCTCCAGCCACTGCGATCGTACACCAGCCTCCATCTCCTAAGTCTCGTCTTATACTCGCTCGTGCTTCCATAGCACTCGTACCAAAGGAAAAGACTGTCCATAGAGAAACTTTGCACTATGATCAACAATCTAGATAGGAAGCTCCTCGAATGAGGTGTCTACCTCTAACTCAACCTCTTCAGGTTGAAAAACGTGAAATGAGTCTGAGAAGTATTGCCATAACTAATAAACATAGAAGACGTCGTGCGTATCCCGATACCTATGAGGTAACTACAACTGATAGGCAACTGGACCAAACCTTTCCAAAACCTCAAATGGACCGACGTATCTCAGCAAAATATTAGCCTGTATCCTAATCCTCCTGTGTCCCAACCTCGGTGTGACATGTAGGAAAACCTGATCTCCAAACTTGAACTCCAGAGTTCATCTCTATCAATCAGTATAAGACTGCTGAAGCAACTGTGCAATAGCTATCCTCTTCCGAATCAACTCTATATGCTCTGTGCTCTCCTGGACAAGATGAGGCCACAACATAGCTACCTCTCATGCCTCCAGCCAACATAAGGGTGATCAGCATAGCCTACCATAGAAAGCCTCATAAGGTTCCATATGAATAGTTGCTTGAAAACTATTATTATAGGAAAACTCTACATAAGGTATATGTTTCTACCAAGAACCTCAAAAATATAGGATGCATGCTCGAATCATGTCCTCAAGCACCTGAATCATACGCTCAGACTGACCGTCTGTTTGGGGATGGTAAGATGTACTCATAAGTACCTGTGTTCCCAATGCCCTCTGTAGACCCTGCTAGACCCGAGAAGTAAAACGTGCATCCTTGTCTGAAAAAATGAAGTGTGAAAACCCATGTAAATGACCAATATCCTGAAAGTACAACCTTCCCAGTTCATCAACACTGAAGGTCTCCTTTATTGGCAAGAAGTGAGCAACCTTCGTGAGTATGTTAATAGCGCCCCATACCCAGTTGGTCACATGGACTCAAGCGTATTTCCCCGAACGCCAGAGGAATCCAAATAGAATAAAGAGCCTTGGGTTTGATAGTGGGGAAACTATGCCCTCATTGGCAGAGTAACGTAGTAGAAATGAACAGATATACTGTAATAGAATTAGTAAGAATATCGTACAACAGTAAACAACGGAAGACTGAAAGTAATGAACAACTAGAGCACATATATAATGATGTATGGTACATATGTCTAGTAAAGCAGCCAAACAAGTCGCAATGCTAAAATACAGTACTAAAAAAAGTACAAAGAAAACAAATAAATTCCAGCAGCATCTCAAGCCTCAGCTTGGTCTCATGATCTCCAGCTCCACAGTAGTCAAGTACCAGACATAGAAGGGCGGATGCCCTTATCTTGACCTGCTACAATATAATCTGTTTGGGCCCAAAATCATGACTCAAACAGGGTGTGAGACGAATCCCGGTAGGCAACCACCCAAATATATATTCCTAACAGTCAGTGAATATATATGGTAGGCAATAAACAAAACAAAGCAGTAAACAAGGAAGTACACAAAGTAAAAATCCTACAAATTCAATTGCATTCATTTTCATATATCAAGTAAGTAGCTAATCAAAATAAGGTAACCCTATGCGAAGTACTCACAGCCTAACCCCTCTGGTTCAACCAAACAAACACAAGAAACCCTTTGGGAAGTAATCACAGTCTAACCCATTTGGGTTAGCTTTAGAAAAGACTCTCTAAGGAATCACTCAATGTCAATTCCCCCTATGGTCTCATATTGGTAACTAATAGGCACTATGAGGAAGCACTCAATGTCCAATTCACCCTGTTCCTATATCGAGGAAACTATTGAAACGCTAAGGGAGCACAAAGTCCACCCCCCTATTGTCTCACAATGTAACAGTAAAACAGACACTCTGGGGAAGCCCTTAGTGTCCATTACCCCTATGGTCTACTACACCAGGTTCCCACCGCACTGTGTAAGTCAATCGTTCACAAACAATATATGGCGTCCAAAGTAAACCTCAAGAACTAATTGTTTAAACAATCTATAGCATATCATAGCATGTCAGATAAAATCACTCCATCCTACAAATACTAGGCATGGAAACCAAGCAGCAGCCTAACATGCAAAGCTAGACCAAATGGTCAAAACAAGAAAACATGAGAAAAACATCCATATCATGTCAAATTTAACCCTATTAACAAGAAATTAACCTCTGTCCAAACAAACAAGGAATATAAGGTAATAACAGGGCTAAAAACCATAAACACGCAATACCCTGTTCTTGGGTATTGGAACTTTTGCACATAAAATTTAAAGATTATCTATGGAAAGGCACAAAACACCTACCTTGGTGTTGTGAGATCGATATACGTGAAAATCAGGCCTTGAATCACCCTAAAATACCAAAGATATATAAAAACTCTAAAAACATTCAACTAAGGATAACTCGTGAAAGAGGATAAATCATGAGATGAAGTTCAAGAAGAAGAGATAACTCACCGATGCGATTCCAACGCAACCGAAAAAGTTCAATTCGGAGAAAGGATGGAGAGTCAGGGGCTCGGAAAAAATATGCTATTGTACAGATGCTCTTGGAAAAGATAGGTCAAGAAGAAGAGCATTCTTTCCATTAGATATGACACCGATCCGTTTACTGAAAAAAAGAAAGTACACGGCGTGTACTTTAGATGTACATGGTGTGTACTTGGCTTTACTAGGACCCGCTTTAGGTGGCCTCCAGGTCACCCCACACGGCCTTGTACTTGATAGTTACACGGCTAGTACATGATCACCCATGACAACTGAGTACATGACGTGTACTTATAAGTACACGACATGTACTCCTAAAATTTCAAAAAACTCCTCTTTTTCTCAAAAACACCAGAAAACAAGATTCATTCCTGAAAATAAGATCCAGATTCTTACAATAGTAATAAATGAAATCTCAATAATTTAAGATCTTAATTATTGGAATTCATGTTTCCTAGTCATTTTATACCTTTACTGTTAAGATAAGATAGTGTACACTATTCTAATTTGGCTAACTGGTTCGTCTCATGAGACTACCGATGCATCGAGGGGCTTGCATTAAACAACCCCCAAAATATAGAGATTAAATTAAATGGTCACCAACCCATGTATTTAATTTACAAAGAATTTATCATATATCAAATACTCTATTTAATTCAAAAACAATATTCCTTATCAAAATGTATCTGTATTGAATAGAAGATACAAATTTCATAATAATCCCCTAATTAATAAAATAACTATCAAATTGAACACCATATGTAAATATTGTATAATATTTAGGAAATAATAATATCCATCACCCAATAATGTGGATATTTAAGGAAATATCCATTGAAAAATTATTACAATAAAGTTATTTTCTCAGGATAAAGTTAACAATCACAAAACAAAGTAAGATTGCAAAGGTAACTTTTACCACTTTGAAATTTTCAAGATAAACCCCTTGGGTGCGATAATTAAAATTAAAACATAAAATAACATGAATTATGAGTGAATCATTATATTAAATGACAAAGTGTAAGTATATACACCATAATTAAGTGAATTAGTGTATAGTAACAAATAAGTCTCAATGGAATGAAAATTGAGATGAAAACCATTACCTTGAGCTTGAATTGTCATGTGTGTACTTATATTCCCAAATAATAAAATTATGTTAATTAGTTACTTGATTCATAAATTTTTTCATGTTTATCATAATTTTATTTCAGTTACTACAATTTTTTAGAAAAATACTTAAACAATGAAGTTTACATTATGTGTTTTGACCATATTCGATTTCTGTGTCAAAAATGAATTTTGTAGGTTAAATATGGTAAAATGGGTCATTATATAAAAATATAAAGAATAATAATAATTAAATAATTATAATATTTATACATCAAATATAATTTAAAAAAAATAATGAAATATAGTTATGGAAAATGAAGCAACGTTACAATTACGGAGACAGTAGGCCATACATATGCATGAGCAACATTCCCATTTCTTAGTGATCATTATAGAAAGAAGGTAAGTAATGATATATATTTATATAAATAAATTATATCATAAATACGATTTTACTTAATTATATATAAATATATATATAATTCTTGAGATGTAAAATGAATCACATCATGTCGGGGAGGCAGTAGTCCACACGTCCACGACCGACATTATCACTTTTTAGTGTTGAAAATGGTAATAAAGGAAATGATACATTACATTTACATAAAGGTAATTATGTAATTAATATCATATATATTCCATTTATGTTACATATTTTTAATTAAAACCATCCATTATATGTTCCATGTATAGTGTGAATGAATCACATCGATTTGAGGAGGCGGTAGTCCACACGTCCACAAACGATGTTATCGTATTTAAACAAAATAGAAAGCATAAGGGTATGTGATATATAAAAATTAAAGAAGTATATATACATTATAAATATAATATATAACATATATAATTAATTTTTCCATCATAATTCCCACCCATGAGAGGTGGTAAAGGAAACAAATGACAGTGTTTTCTGAGGCAGTAGTTCGTCATACACATAAACGGTAAGTTCGTTACCCATTAGATGGAAGTTTGTGTAAGTTCAGGTATACCACTTAGAATAAAACATATCATTATATTTATTATAATTATTTTATTATGTAATAATGGAATAGGAACATTTTATGGTGTGTAGGATGAAAATAAAACAAAAGAGCTTGAGGAAGGATGTTACCTTTTATTTGGATAACTCCTTTTGGTTTTCACCAAAGGGATTCCTTGTATGTTTTTCTGCCCAAGGTGAGGCTTATAGGTTTAGTTAAGGGATATTGGGAGGTTATTGGTGTATTCTTTGTACAAGACAAAGGTCTTTAGATGTGTGAATAAGTGTGAGGGGTGAATTCCTTTTTATAGTGGAGGAGGAGTGACATTCTTGTAAATTTTTGAAAGGGGAATTCCACCCACATTTTCTCTATGTTAAGTGGATAAAATAATAAAACAATTAGAGAAAAGTGGTTATAGGGTCTAAATATGGACATCCAATTTATTTTGGACAAGTTTCTTGGTCGTTTTGGTTCTTAAGTTTAAGGCTTAGTCCTTTGTTAAGATAGTTTTTCTCTTAATCATTGTAATTAATTTTAATCAATTTTGCTAATATTTTTTTAGAAAAACTTAGTTGAAATTATTATAAATTAGAAATTATTATCATTAAAAATATGGAATCCATTTTTTCAAATTCCAATCACATAAGTGATAGAAACTAATTTAAATTTAATCCTGCAGGCGCGATGACAATGCAGGTTTTAAAGTAAAAATGTTCAAAATTTTGCTATGTTTTAATATCCAATTTAAAAGTGAATTTGTTTTAAATGAAATAAATTGGATTAATTTCTGTTAAATTTATCTAATTATGTTTTAAAAACAATCAAAAATATATTTTAACCTTATATATAAATTATACGGAAGAGTAGTTTTGAATTAAAATTCAGTATTTTTTTTTCTATTAATCAAAAAATGAAACTTCACAGAAAAATACCGAAAATTTAACGTAAAGTAATATTGGAATTTATATTTAAAAAATAATGTTTATTTTTTAATTTTAAATTCATAAAAGTTTCAAAATTAATATTTAATATAGGCGCACCATTAAAAGGTGGTAAAATTGCCTTTATAAAAATATTGGTTTTTATACGTAATATTGGGTTTGTTTTTATCTTATGCTTATCGAATATATCGGATAAATGTAAAAAATATTTTATTGAATATATAATATATATATATATTACATTAATATAACTCAATAATTGTAATTAATTTATTTTTTTAGGATAAAATGACTTTGTGAGGATAAAAATAGTTTTTTATAAAAATGTTCCCTTTATGTTCAATTGGTTCTTATATTCATTTCTAATTAATTTGTAACCAATGAATTAAAACATATATTTTAATAAGTTAGTTAATAATATCCATAACCATAAATTTAATGGCTAGGTTGTATCTTATTATATTAAATAATAATATTTTGAATAATATATTATTGTTTAGTAAAACTCGGTCTTGTGTGTTACGCAAGCCATCAAGGAAAGTCAATCTTTCATGTAACAAAAGCTAACATCAATGTTACTTTTATGGAAAGATAAAATTTATACCATTAACTTAGTGTTTCATATAAATAAATCTAGGAACAAAAATTAAATTTATTCTAAAAGTAAAATATTGTAAAGTCGGGGGGTGTTACATTCTCCCCACCTTAAATAAGTTAAGTCATCACTATTAAAAATACATCTCCGTAATCAAGGGATTGATATTTAAAACTAAACTATTGTTGAAAAACCATATCGTCAATAGGGTTAATAACAAATATTCCTAATAAGGCATAAAGGTAAGTATAATGGTTACGTAATTAGGTTCCCTAGTAGGAGAATGTATGTGGGAAATGGAAACATGGATACAAAAGAAAAATATAACAATCATGTTTTAATGAAGAGTGATAAAGAACATGTCCACTTAAAAGTTGATGATCACAAAGCCTTAAACCATTGTTCTGAAAAAGTTCATTGATATCATAAAAATTGATAATAATAGGAATTTTTTTTCCAAGACCATTTTTTCTTATAGTTGAGGAATTATTTCACGCTCTAAGAATGTATGCAAATATACATTTATATAGACATAATATTTTCCTTTGATTATTCCTTGAACTATTTATAATTCATATCTTAGCACAAGATGATTAATATAGTGAATTAATACATTAATCTCTAAAACCTCATTCAATGATCAACTAAATCCATTTCATAAATGGTCAAATTTTCCAAATGGTTATGATCTAACACTTTTAGAAACAAGTTCGCTGAATTTCCAAAATGAATTTATCATTAGCCTTCAATCAACATGAAGTTTCTCTTTAATAATCACATATTGAATATGTTAACACCATAATCATGTATTCTCTTAAAATATGGTAATATATTGAATTAACATAAGACCTTATTAGAAACATTCATTATTCATCATTTCTTAAGTGAGACACATGTTATTGGATATATTATATAAATCAAAAAGTGTTTTGAACTCCATCAATGATCACATAAAATTTTTTGTCTAAAAATAATTAATTAGTTCCAAGGTAGTCCACACTTATCCAAATCAATAATTTCTTTATCCAAACAACATTGTCTCAAAATCAGGAAAAAAATAAGTATTTTCTTTCCCTCAACCATGTAATTTATAAAAAATATAACATGTTACCAAATTCGTTTCTTGGTACCATTTAACATATGATCTCAAAGATTTAATGAAAAATTACTATAGTAAAATACTTATATATCTCATAACATCATCAATGGAATACACTTACAACATATTTCTTGGATCTAAATACACAATAATAGTAATCATTCCACTTCAGCTGTATCAATAGCATAAGCTTGGCCTCTTCCCCATGGCCTCTTCTATGGTAGATACCCTTGAAACTTGGGGAATTTGTTGTCATATTTCCACATATAATTGTAGTTGTAACATTTAATAATAGAATTTTCCTTCTTCCCTTTGCAATCTTTTTCCTCATGACCCTTTTCTACACACTTATAACAAACTCCCAATCCTTTCAATCATTTACAAGGGTGATTCTTTCCACTGTTATCACACGTGGGAAAATCCTTCTTTACATTATTCCCTTTATCCATTATATGATCTTACTTTATCTTATTTTATTTATTTCCTTTTAATCCATCAGACTTGGATAATTCTTTCTCTTTATTTATAGAACATAAAACTATTTCATCGTATGAAGAAAAATTCTGAAAAACCAGCACCCTTCAGATATTTGGCTTAAGAACCTTAAAGAAATACTCAATATTTCACTCCATGTTGTGTATAAAATATGTGGCATACCATGATAACCTTGTAAAGGTAGCCTCATACTCCGCAACAATTTATTCATCATTTTTATTTAAACTAAGGAACTTTCTCTTCATCTCAGTTTGTTTCTCATGAGGGAAATATTTTTCAAAGAATGTGTCCTTAAAAGTTATACATTCCCTATGTTTTATTTCTTCTTCCTCCTTAGTATTCTAGATAAATGATCACCATTTATCTGTATAACCATTGATATAATACACTACAAGTATAAAATTTTCCTTTTCACCACATCCCAATGCCATAAATATATTCTTTGAAGACTTAAACCATTGTTCATCCCCCATTGGGTCTGTAGTCTCACTAAATGATGGGGTCATCTATCTCATAAAGTGACCCAACACTGAAGAATCTTGTTTTAAAGTAGGTTTCTCCATATGGGCAAGGTTATGTGTCATAACTTTATTAATCTTCCCTAATATATCCATAACTTGCTCAGTTCTAATACCAACTACATTGAATTTCTTAGTAGGTAAACCTCTACATTGTCCACGAGTATTGATACACCTATTCCTTCCATGTTACATTTCTAAAAACTAGCATATAATAGATTATCTCATAAAATTATGAACTTTTTACAATTTTAAATATAGCATAACACTTAGAAAAAGTTGAAAAGTTTATGCATAACTAATCTCATAATCATAAAAATGGTTTCATTAGGGATATATTTACTTTCAAATCCTTCACAATGGTTTTTAAAGAAATTATTAATTAACCAAATAATATCTCCTAGGAGTCTCAAACAAGGTGCACAGTAAGAATTTTTGTTTTGTACTAGGTTAATCTCGAGTCAGGACCGATGCACCTTATCAGAGTTTTTACCCCTAGGTACATCTATGCCAGAAACACGTTCACTTTTTGTATCTAGACTGGGATATATTTCTAGGAATACCCACATAACCTCTACCTTATCAAAATTATAGGATTTTCTTCTTTAATTATCCTCAAATTCTATCTTAGGGTCTTGTTCCCTAATACATGTTTTATAAATCTAGTTTCCAAGGTTGGTTCTAAACTTTCTCTGATACAAACTGTAACACCCTCACCCCAGAAGCCCAAAGCCAGTGCATTATTTTATTACATTGGTATAGATTCAAGATTAAAATCCCAAGGGAACAAATAGTTTATAAGATTTTGAAAACCATATTACATACACGATACCCATATTATATTAGGAAATATAAAATAAAACATGATACATAATAATAAGAAATGAATAGAATCCTTGAAATATTATTCAAATATTTCTTCTTTATAACATGGGGAAATGAAACAAAAGAAGGGTGAGATTAAATTCTCAGTAAGGGTAAGTACAGTGGAATTATTAATGAATTAATGAGATTAAATCAACATGGAAAAGTAATAAATTGATAAAATGTTCCATTTAAATAAATATAAAAGTAATAATCAATATGGCAGGGTGTGAAATTGGAACACATGCCATTTAATCTATAAACTGAGAATGAAATGAATCCATAGATATGTCGACATTATAATCTCATGGACAATAAAAATAAATTAATTCTAAATAAATGAAATGATTAATTAATGGATGTCATATTTACTAGGAACATGATACCTTTACCACCAAGATAAGATAGTTTAAACTATTATGATTTGGCCAACCGATTCATCTCATTAGACTACCGATGCATCGAGGGGCTTGTATTAACTGGTCCCCACCCTATAGGGATTGAATTAAATAGTAATCAGTCTATTTATTTTATTTCCAAATCATTCCTCATATATCAAATAATTTATTTAATTCAAAAACAATGTACCTTATCAAAATGTATCTCTATTGAATAGAAGATACATATTTATTAATAATTCTACAGTTAATCAAATAACTATAAAAGTGAACAAAATATGTAAATATGATATATATTTTTGGAAATAATAATATAAATCACCTAATAATGTGTATATTTAAGGAAATATTCAATGAAAAATTATTACAATAAAGTGATTGTCTTAGGAGAAAGTTAACAATTAAAAAAGAAAGTATGATTGAAAAGGTAACTTTTACCACTTTGAAATTTTCAATATAACCCCCTTGGGTGTGATAATTCAAATTAAAACATAAAATACCATGAATTAGTAGTTAATAATGATATTAAATGACAAATGGGTAGTATATACACCACAATAAATTGAATTGGTAGATAGTAACAAATAATTATCAATGGAATGTAAATTGAGATGAAAACCCTTACCTTGAGTCTGGCTTGTCATGTGTGTCTTTATATTCATGAATAATAAACTTATGTTAATTATTTACTTAATTAAGAACATTTTTCATGTTTATAATTACTTTTATTCCACTTATTATAATGTTTTAAATAACTACTTAAATAATTAAGTTTATGTCAGATGTTTTGACCATATTCGGTTTATGTGTTGAAAATGACTTTGGTAGGTCAACTATGGTCAAAGGGGTCATTATATAAATATATAAAGAATAATAATCATGAAATAATTATAATATTCATACATAAATTATACTTTTAAAACCAATAATAAAATATGGTTATGAAAAATGAACCAATGTTACAATCATGGAGACGGTAAGCCGTACGTATGCATGAGTAACGTTCCCATTTTTTCAGTGATCGTTACTGAAAGAAGGTTAAAATAGATATTTAAATAATGATAATTATATCATAAATAGAATTTAATTTAATCATATATACTTATATATATAATTATTGTGATGTAAAAGGAATCACATTGTGTTGGGGAGGCGGTAGTCAATACGTCTATGACCAATGTTGTCACTTTTTAGTGTGTGAAAAGAGTAATAATGAAAATGATATATTATGTTCCTAGAAAAGTATTTATGTAATTAATATCATATATATTATATTTATGGTACAAATTTTAATTTAAAAAAGTCTTTATATGTTCCATGTATAGTTTGAATGAATCACATCGCTTTGAGGAGGCGGTAGTCCACACGTCCACAAACAATGTTATCGTATTTACACAAAATTAAAGTATAAGGGTATATGTTATATAAAAATTAAATAAGAATAAATAAATTATAAATATCATATATATAATACATAAATATTTTTTCCATCATAATTACCACCCATGAGATGTGGTAAAGGAAAAACGAAGGACATCGTTTTGCGAGGTGGTAGTTCACCATACACATAAACAGTAAGTTCGTTACCCATTAAATGGAAGTGTGTGTAAGTGTATATTAAACCATTAAATTAAAAATATCTTAGTATATTGATTATATGTAGGTTATTATTTAATCATGGAATAATAATATTTTAGGAGGTGGATAATGAAAATAAAACAAAAGAGCTTGTTGAAGGATGTTACCTCTTCTTTGGGTAACTCATTTTGGTTTTCACCAAAGGGATTCCTTGGATGCATTTATGCCCAAGGTGAGGATTATAGGTTCATGGGAGGTATTTTATAAGATTATTTTATCAGATTTTTTTGTGAGAAAAATTTCTTAATATGTGTTAATAAGTGGTAGGGGTTAGTGCCCTTTTATAGTGGAGGAGGAGTGACATTCTTGTAAATTTTTAAAGGGGAATTCTCCCCATGTTTTTCCTATGTCAAGTGGATCCAATAATGGACCAAATTAGATAAAATAGATTTTATGTTATAAATATTGACATAAAATGGATTTTGGAAAATTTTGTAAGTCATTTTATCTCTTAAGTTTAAGGTTTAGCCATTTGGTAAGTTAATTTTTTTCTTAATCGCTGTAATTAATTTTAATCACTTTCACTAATATTTTTTCTAAAAAAATAAATTAAAATTATTATAAATTATAAATTATTATGATTAAAAATATGGAATCCATTTTTCCAAATTCAAACTGCATAAGTGGTGGAAATTAATTTAAATTTAATCTCGTAGATGGGAAGAGAAAGTGGGTTTTAAAGTAAAAATATTCAAAAGTTTGCTAAGTTTTTATATCTAATTTAAAAGTGAAATTGGTTTTAATTACCTAAATTGGATTAATTTATTTAAAATTTATCTAAAATAGTTTTTAAACTAATAAAAAATATAATTTAACCTTACAAGAAAATTATGCAAAAAAGGAGTTTTGAATTAAAATTCAGTATTTTCACTGTTCATAAAAAAAAATGAGACTTCATAGAAATATACAAAAAATCACCCTAACATAATTTTGACATTTATATTTCAAAAATAAATTTATTTTTTCATATTAAGTTCATAAAAGTGTCAAAATTCATATTTGAAGTAGGTGCTCCATTAAAAGGTAGTAAAATTACCATTATAAAAATATAGGTTTTTATATGTAATATTAGGTTTGTTCTTATCTTATTGTTATAAAATATATTAGATGAATGTAAAAAATACTTGATTGAATATAATATATATATATATTACATTAATATAAATCATAAATTATAATTAAGGATATCATGACTTTGTGAGTATAAAATTTATTTCTTATAAAACTTTTCCCTTAATATTTAATTGGTTATTATATTCATTTATAATTAATTTGTAAGCAATGTATTCAATCATATATTTTCATAAGTTAGTTAATACTATTCATAAAAATAAATTTAACAACTAGGATGTATATTATTATATTAAATAATAATATTTTTAATAATATATTATTGTTTGGTAAAACTCGGTCATGCGTGTTTGACAAGCCATCAAGAAAAGCCAGTCTTGCATTTAACACAAACTAACCGCAGTTTTATGTGTAGAGAAATATAAAATTCATAAACATAACTTGGTATTTTTTATAAATAAATCTAGTAACAAAAATTAAATTTATTCTATATGGAAAATATTGTAAAGTCTTGTGGTGTTACAAATCATAGCCTTGTGTATCAAAACCATCATCTATCTCTCTATTCTATTTTTTTTATTTTTTAATAAATATTCTTTATTTTTTTAAGTGGGAACCCAAAAAATATTCTCATAAGATACCAAAACAACCAATATAATTATACAACTAAAATAAAACTCAAAACCATCAAGAAAACAACAACATTTCAAAAATAACAAGAGAAGACCACCACCAAAAAAACACCTCACCAAGAAAAAATGAAAGCCCCACATACCTTTCTTATGAGAAAACACACACTTTTTTCTTATTACCATTTTTTACCCTAAAAGGGATGATACTTAAACAAAATTTCAGAACCTGATTCATTTTTAGAGGTTTTTTGGAGATCCCTTATCTAGCTCAACTCTCGTAGGTTCCTTTAATTATCTATTCTCCAACTGTTCACCCATAAAACCTGATTTATCAATGGGTGATAATTATTATAATATTTAAAACTAATTATTGATCTATTTTAGGGGAGGTGGTACATTAATAGGGTTATTGATTATTCTTCCAATGTTTGTGGAAGAGGTTTATTCCTCAAACAAAATATTCACCTTGTTTATTATAAGTATTTCTACCATCCCTTGGGATTTTCCTATGTATTGTTACCAAAGTAAACAACCTTTAAATACCTTTAAAATATATTATTAATCCCCAATTTAGTTCTAGAACTAATACTTGGTGACCTTATCCAAGATTAGTTTTTCATTAGAAAATGATAGACTCTCAATGTCATCGTTCCACCGATTTGGGCATTCATGGTTTGGGACTAAAAAAAGATCATATTGTAATATCCCATTACTTGATTTAATAATCTTAATATGGATTTCTTATTTATGTATTTACTTTAAATTAGTGATCAAATGAGACTCACCAACATTAGGTTTTACCTTGGTTGAAGACTGTAATAATGAACTAGATAAATTTTCTTATATACCTCTAATTTGGGTTGCTTCTAACTCCATTTAAAAGTATTAATGATATTAACTTATACCAGATAGTGTTCTAAGAACACTAAAACCATATTATACTATATTAATAAAATTCATCTAAAGTTGTAAATCATGAACCATGCTGGGGGGAAAACATTAACATTGGAACCATTTCACAAAGTAGAAACTTGATTCCATTACTTAGAAAAATGTCCCCATATTGAGCCTAACTAACCTTACCTAGACATAGAAAATAATCCATGAGATCCAATTTCTCAATAGTAATAGAATTAGAAGATGAGATATCCTTAACATGATGGATGCTAGGTTTATACTTTATCTTACCCCCACATAACTCTTCAACGTTCCTTGGTTAAGAATTCCACCATCCATGTGTTAGGGGATTTCCTTGAAGCATACAAGAAGAAAAATAATAAAATAGAGTTTTATATACTATTGTTTTCTTAAAATTGAATCCTTAATTTGTAGAAGAACAAATAAAATTTGGAAGTTTCTTGGAAAAGGAAAACTCCATGTACAAACAAACATGAATCAAATGTTTTCCTACAAGAATATTTTAATCAATAAACAAAAATATTCCAAGAGTGTTTCCAATTAAAATTAAAATAAAAATATTTTTTAAGGGAAGGTGAATATTTGGAAGCTGGATCCAAAGGGATTAAGATGGAGTGTCTTTCCAAGAGTGAACATTCTGATTCACTAATAGAGAAAAATTGGAAAAAATTAAAATGTTATATTTACCTGAATAAAGAGGAAGACCATCCTACTCATCTTGTAGCCTGATCAAGATTCAAAAATAACTAAATAGAATTATGGTTAGTCAATTATTCATACCCCACTTATAATTAACATGATTATCAAAGGTAATAATTGAAGGGAATCATTTACCAAACTTCACAACTAAAGAGAGATGGAGAGGGACTGATGCATTAGAATTTTTTTTGGGAATAAATATAGACCATAAAAAATACTTTAAGAAATATAAAAACTCTATAATTTACCTATATTACATTAATAAAACTCAAAATTGGATATTTTATTATTGATTCATTTCAATCCCCTTGAATAAATTCCATGATTGAAGATGCAAAGGAACCCTTTAAGGAACTAAAATAGAGGTAGACAATGAGATAACAATCTATAAATGGAATGAGTAGTCCAAAAGGTTATTCTAAAACTCTAATAACCTAGATCATAAGCTTCATCACCACTCTAAAGAGGCACTCCAAATTTTATATCAAAACTTCTCAAAATCATGATCATATCTATTTGTAACAACCATTGTTTACAATAACTCCTATTATCGCATAAGAGAAAATTAATATTTTAAATAATAAATATTTATTCTAACCCATTAGATCCTTGAACTGGACAAATGTATAAAAAATAATTGATGTATAAGCTCCTTGATTCATCATTTGAATGGATAATTCATGTGATAACCACTAATCCATTTTCAATCTTTAAATCCTATACAAATTCAAAATTATTGTTTAATGTATGTTTGGTATCATACACCCTTTTAAATAGATGAATTAAATTATATAACATCAATTTGGACTCTCCAAATAGTCTCTTACACCCCTTAAGGAATCTTATGGGTTTTTAAATAATGGCCAATTGTATAATAGTAAAACCACTTCCCTTTCTTAGAAACTCATTTCTTTGGTTTAGAAGTTGGAATCAACTCTCTATGATATCTATTTTTTATCTTTCAATAATTTTTTCCCTTTTTGTTTTTTTCCATCACCATGAAACTTAGTTTTTGACCTCATAAGTCCGAATTAATAATCCTTAACATATTGAGGAGATTGGGTAATATTTTATTGAACTCATTTATATTATAACTCATAATAAACAGTTGAAACCATTCTAATAATGATTATATAATAAATTTTGTGGCTAGATCAAGCCTGAGTGGTGATCTCTATCTCTCCAAGTCATTTAAATAGCTAATCATGTTGATCATATGAGTTTATAATGAAGTACCCTCAACCATATTACATTAAAATAATCCTTTTGAACCTTCATATATCTCATACGTATATTATACTTTATAGTTACTTTTTTAGGTTATCTATAATCCTAAAAGCATCAATATTCTCATGTTTTTTTTGATATTTGGATCTATAGAAATAGGAATCAATATATATATGTTAATAGAATATTTATTATGATTTTTATAATCATCATTATCTTCATGACTAGCTTTATCAACAAGATATTTCTCAGGAAGTTTTTTCACTAACATATAAAATTTTACTTCTTACATAATAATGATTCTTAAGAAACTATACAAGTCTTCAAACCAATAATTTTTCATTTTCCTAGATTTGATCTCAAAGTCATTTTTTTATGATGATGATGCCATTTTATATATAAAAAAATATTTTATCAAATGAGTATTATGTTCTAAATTAAATTAACAAGGAATATTATCAAATGTTCTCCCATTAAAATGAAAACCTTTTTAAATTACATAATATCCATTAGTGTTTCCAATAAAGGAGATATTTACTAATAACATCATATCATGTTGTACGATGTGTGCATGACCTATAGTAAAATATGCATGATTATAAATCATATCACATGCCTTTGTAAAGGGAAATTGTAAGGCATGGCATATGATATCATGCCACTGACTGTACACATCATATCATATGATATACTGATATCATAACACATTGATTTGTATGAATCATAATTGTGGTAGATCATTCAAATTAATCTTCCATATAAAGGATTTCATTTATTTAGATGTTTTATATAATGAAACACATGGAAGGATTAATTCAATCTTGTGATGAATTCATGAATAATGAAGGTATTAACTCATACATTATAAATATATGATTTTATGCTTGGGAAAATTTCATTGGATATTTAAGAAGGAATACACCATTTATATGGTATGTTTTGGTCTATACTTATATTATCACAAATTCTCCCTCACCCTGAAGCTCCCTTTTTTTGTTCAACATTTTCCACTTAATAGGTACTAGTATACCACATGGGAAGGAGAGTCCCACCTGAGATTCGGGTGATCTGGTTGATCATTGGATACATCATGGAGGAGTGAGTCCTTCATATTCCTCTTTGTGATCTTCATGAAGCGTATATGATCAAATATAGTCACAGAAGCTCCTTGGTGTAAGGTAAACAAAGTAGTTTCTTCATTTTACATATAGCATGGTGTCATATTGAAGCATGGTATATCTTAGTAATTAGGTTTAAAATTAATTATAGTGTTTTAATTGAGTTTCAATCGATCCTAAGACACCCATCAATGGTATTAGAGAATAAAAATTTTCTTTTTCTATAAATCATTTTTAAAATTAAGAAATATGATTTAATTTTTGATATTGTAATATCAATCATCAAATATGATTGATATTTTATTCTATGGATTTTTATATGATATTTGATATTGTAAAAAGTGATTGGGTTGCACTATATGATATGGGATATCATAGGTAGTGATGCAGTTCAATTCCTTAGGTTTTTAATAAATCATAGCATATGATATAGGCTATAATTTTATATGATTATTCTGATAGAAATACAAAAAATAGAGTGTTTTGTTTCTTATAAAATATAGAATACCTATCACAAAACATGATAAATAGGTCATCATGCATTTTTTTACTTCTATATAGAGATAATATCAAGTCATAGTTACTGAGTATCTATTTTATATTATGCATGGAATCATGCCATGGTTTTAATATTATGTAGTCCCTATATCATAAGCTAAAAATATCAGACCAACGATATTACTCTTATGAAATCCACCTCTGTTAAGTTAATCTTACACATTCTATATTGTATACATAAACTTGTGTTGTTGGGTTTATCTTATGTAGGCTGATACATGTGAATCGTTATCTATAGTAGGATATGATATATATTTCCCATTTATTCCTCCCACATATAGTTACCCATTGATTATAATTTTGTGTATATCATAGCATATGATAGAGTGGAAAAAAATTAGTTTTCCTTATATTTCAATTATAAATTGATTTATGTGGTTTATAAAATGATTATAAATCATAATAGAAGGTATTTTTGGATATTTATTAATTTATATAGATGTAAATAAATTAATTAATTGTAAAAGTGACTATAATTAATTAATTAAAAGTTTATGAAATATTTAATAAATAAATATTCCATTAATATTAAATATTAATACTAAATACCTTTTTCAATTGTATGGAATGATTTATTATTTAGATATAAAGTGTTTATATGGAAATTATAAGGATGATTTATAAAGTGTTTATAAATCACAAAATAAGGTAAAATATAAAAGAGTTTATATATAAATTATGAGTTATTCATAATTATTTAATTTGAAATGTTAAAATTAAAGGCCTTATTTTAGAAATTATTTAAACCTTGTCAGAATAAGTTTTTACTATTGACATGATCAATGTTTAAATAAAATAAATTTGTGATATTTAGATCATGAAAACTTTTTACATAATAAAATAGAAAAATAAAACATTTATATTTCATATAATATCATATATTTAAGGTAAATTCCATATAATGAAAAATATGAAGGAGTTCATATTAAGAACAAATATAATGCTTTTATATTTATTTAATTATGGAATATACATAATCTTGGCTTAATTATAAAGTAATTATAATATATTTATTTATGAATTATTCATAATTTTTTTATCTCATGTTTAAATATATAAAGTATTAATTAATTTATTTATTCACTATGTTATTCATAATTATAATTGTTATATTATAAATAAATTTATTCATTAGTTTAAAGAGTTAACCTGCATTTAAGTTATCATACATGAATCTAAGGAGTTACGTGCTAGCTATGATAATTGATTTAGTTTTATTTTACCTTAACTTTGGACTATACTAGTTTATGAGAATAAATTAAGAGGTTGATTATAGTTTATAAATATTGGTTATTAGAATAGTTATGAAATATAAATCAATATTGAGTAAATTATCCTTAGGTAGATGGAATTTGGGTCAGATTTCTCACTGGCCTAGAGGCTTATGCCTTATCAAAAAGTGGGGGTTAACTATCTATCACTCACAACTTACTCATGTGAGGATTATTGATTTATTATGATTATAATACTTTACATGAATTGGTTTCATGAAACATATTCATGGGATTTATTTAGATATGTATGAATATAGTTGTCTTTTAATTTGGGTTAGTAACACAAGTTATGAGTTGTGTAAAGAGTTACAAATAAATATAACTTTATTATATTGATTTGGTGAATGGAATTGTATTCCAAACTAAATCTTCAAAAGAATTTATATATGTAAAGGGAATAAAATGAGATAATATGGTGAGATAATAAATCCCCTTTAAAAATACCAAGTGTTAGATTCCTTCTAAAGTGAACACTTTTCAGGGACTAGATTATCCAACAAGGTAGGTTCACACCAAAATTTATTAATGTGAAAAGGCATGGTGGGGAGGGGTGGGAAAAGTCCATATAGGTTTTTTCTTCAAATATTTCATACAATTCAATCAAAAAATTTATTGTCTGACCCACCATGCAGAAAACAGTTGATATATTGTGGGATTCTTATTTTTTTTAAAAATTATTAATTTTACTCATTTAAATATTTTATATTTTTATCATTCCTGATGGTCATTATGGGGAGAAGTATGAATTATCCTTAAATGGAATTTTAGGGGTTGGGTGGAGTGTTATTCATTTGGTTGATGGTGGAATGCATCGACACCGATGTAGTGGTGAACTATTATGAAACAAAGTAGGTGGGCGACCGGTGAGGGGCTATGAAAAATGATGTTGGTGGCATGGAGATGTGGAAAAATAGACCTATGAATGAACAAAGGCCCTTTATATGTAATTTGGTTTCAGAGGAGGTGGTTTGTGTTCCCATTAAGGATATGGTCAATTATGTAAAGACACAGATTTTCCATGTATTTTTTTATTATATGGGAATATTATGAGTCCGCAAAAATTAATGGCGCGTGATTCTGAGGCCCGGAGTGCCTGGAATGAATTTCTGAACTTTTTTTCAGGTATGTTCAGTAAACGTGCGAGCGTGTTTTTGTAACTCTTGATCTGGTGCTCGAAATTGAAATCCGAGGGCACCGTTGAACTTGTAGCACCAATATTCGCTTAAGGAGACCTTCACCTCGACTGCAGTAGGTCAAGGGTGGAAATATAGTTTTTCAGTTTTTCATGGAAGAATAAAAATAAAATATTTAAAATATTTATTTTTCTTTTTGAAACTTCCTGTTGATTTATGGAGGTGGGGACCACAAGAGCTTTAATCCTCCCAATTTTGAATTCAATGGTGTGGACCACCTGAACCCTTCATTAATGTGGGGAAAAACCTCTCAACTCTCCAAATTTAATTATTCCAACTTAACTTAATTAATGAGCCAACTTTAAATGTTTAATTAATAAACTTAACACATTATGTTGGATCTTATTCTTTTTGGGGTGGAATTTGTTGGAAAAGAAAGATTTGGGGAGAGCATTGGAGAACGGAGAAGAACTCTTCGCCTTCGATGAACTTTTATCAAACGACGAACGAACCGACGATCGAGGAAACACCAACGACACTAACTTCATATTCTACCTCTAGAAACCTCCACTGAACGACAAGGTAATAGTGTGTTTTTGGATTATTCTTTGTTAATTTCTTTTATGTTGAATATTTTCCCACGAGCCGTTTGCTACCGCTCTAACGTGGAGGGTGCGGGCCAAAACAACACGACCCGATCTCTCCACAACCTATGTGGGTTCTGATGCATTCTTAACGATGGAGGAGGACAGAGACCAGTGCCAAAAATAGGCACCAGTAGGGCTTGGGAGCGGTGGCCAGCACACCAGCTAACCGCGGAGATGGCGACGGCGCAACCGCGCTGTCGGTGGAAGGCCTCAGTCCATCGGCCGTGACAGAGTAGAAGGAGCAGCCAGCGCGTGGCTGGCCGCACAAAATGGAGGAGGTGGAACGCGTCCGCATTGCCTGGAATGCAAGAGCCATGGACCAAGGCCGCGACGATGGTGGAGGGTGGCCAGCTTGCTGCTAGCCGCCGGTGATGGTGCGGTGCGCGACCGCACCGCGCGGAGGAGGCTGGCTGTCCAGCCTGCTGGGGAGCCGACTAGACCACCCAGTGGGCTAGGCCACAGCACTGGCTAGGTCATTCCAGAGGGCTAGGCCAGACCTAGCGGGTCAGGTCGGTCCGACCAGGTCAGACCGTACCCAGACAAGTTCTGACCCTTTTTGCTCTTTTGGCCATATATTGAGCTACGGGCGTCCGTTTGATGAACCGTTTGCGGCGCCAGAAACCTTGGATCGAGAAAATAATTTTGGTATACCCCACTTGAGTTTTGGATAAAGTTGGGGTAAAGCTAGGTTGGATCGATCACGAATCCAACCAGGCCCTCAGGACTAAAAGGTCAATAACTTACAGACCAAGTGTCTGATTGACGCACCGTCTTTTGCGTTGAGACAACTTTTATGTGATGGTCTTTTGAGATACTTATTCGTGGGACTTCGTGTTAGTTAGAGTATCGACCTGTGGCTTGAGGAGCAGACCCTCCTGAAATCAAGTGAGCTTTGTGTGAGAACCCTGTAACTGGCTGTAACATGGGAAAGGGATCCTCTGTGGTTCTATGATTTGGGATCCTATGTGGGTCTGTGTTTGAGAGTCTTACTTGAATCCACTCTAGGAATATATGTGGAATTACTCTAAGATCCTATGTGGGTGTGCTATACTAGGATCCTATGTGGGTCTGATGAATTAGGATCCTACATGGGTCTGATTATTTAGGATCCTACGTGGGTCTGCCTCTTAACAGTGTAAGTTGATTCATTAATTACATCTAATCAACTTTACTACCATACCTATGATATAACTAGTGTGAGATGAGTCTTTACCTTTGTGGTAATAATTTGTGTGGCGTACCTTTTTGGTGCATACATTCGTGGTAATACCTTTATGGTATTCTTCTGTGTGGTGTACCTTTGTGATGCATACCTTCGTGGTGAAACCTTTGTGGTATTCTTCAGTGTGGCATTACCTATGTGGTACATACCAATGTGGTGTTATCTTTGTGGTATTATTTCCTTCGTGGGATAATTTAGCTTTGGGATTTTGAGTTGGGCCTTGTGTTTTCTCATGATTGAGATGGGTTTACTCAACAAATTAGGTATATGTATGGGCATATACCTAAGTAGGGTTGTCAATTATTTTCTTTCTTTATGGTTTATCCTTTGTGGGTTTTGTGAGACCTTAAAGGGTCTTGGGATCCCTACTGAGTATCGTTATACTCACCCCTATATGGGCTATGCCCACACCTTGTTGTGTTTGGTGCAGATGAAGGACAACGCTGACTGAGGATGAGGGTACCATGACTGGAGGTAGCTCTAGGTAGATGTTAGAGGAGGTGTAACACAGAGAAGACTATTTGAGAGATGTACCTATCATTCAGGTAGGATCCTTGGTGGGTGTTCATAGGAGCTGTTTTCAGTTATTCTTGTACTTTACAGTTTTCCTTTTACTTTCCAGCTGGGCTTGTATTGTGGCCCCTTTTTCTTACTGTATGCACTCTTTTTACTATATAGTTTTCTAGTGTTCGTATCTTGCTGTGTTCTTGGTTTGTGTGAGTTTATAGGTTATAAAGGAAATTCTTTCCTATTTTGGGGAATACACCTTTCGGTGCTAGTTTCCAGCCCCTGGCCCATGGAAGGTTGGATTGGGGTAGTCATGGAATGAGCCCCAGGGGACGGGTCGTGACAAATTGGTATCAGAGGAGTTGGTTCTACCGTGGAACATTGGACTTTGATATTTTTAACAGAAATAGTGTTAAGTGTAGTGAGTGTGGTTATCAGTTTAGGGATTATAGTGTTGGTGCGGTGGCCAACGTATCCATACACCAGGACCCTGACTTCTGATTTCTGACGTAGTGCATGAAAACACTAATTGCGAGTGTGTTTTTGAAAAGCTTTCTCTGTGAAATTTTTGAGTCAGCTCACCAGGTATAACTTATTGACCATGGAGCACCTGCTTCTTTTCCGGATGCCTCCACGTAGATATCCATCTAGGGTTCTGGGTATAGTATGCAACGATAGCCCACCGAGTGACGAGGCCTCGATGCAGAGCCCTTTATCAGTAGAGGCATCGGTGGAGGCACCCACGGTACCATTACCCGTTGGGACACCGATGCCACCAGCCCCAGTAGCAGAGGGTGCATGCCGATTGAGCGTGTTGCATGAGTTCCAGTGCCAGAGGCCACCCAGGTTCAGGGGTGAGATGAACCCATAGGTGGCTGAGGATTGGATGGAGGCCATGGTGAGAGTCTTCTGACTGGTAGGGACACCAGCTGATCTCATGGCGGTCCTTTCTTCCAGTCTTCTAAAGTAAGCAGTAGGCAGATAGTGGAGCTTGATAACCCAGGTTCACGATGAGGTGATACTTCTCTAGGCAGACTTTGAGAACCTGTTTCAGGCATAGATTGTCCTAGCTACTCTTCTAGAAGTGTGCATATAGGAGCTTCTTCATCTATAGTAGGGCAACATGACTGTGGCTCAGTACTCGGTGAGGTTCATCGACCTCTCACGCTACTCCATCGATATGGTGCGAGACCCATTATTCAGGGCCCGGACCTTCGATTAGGGACTCAGGCGGGAGATTAGGGATTTAATGATTTCTCTCAACATCCCGATGCAGGCGAGAGTGTTAGAGAGATCCCTCTTAGTGCAGAGTTTTCTTGCTGAGCAGTCACTAGTAGCGAGACCCAGCATCAGGCGTCACGTAGCAAAGTCTTCTACATCTGGAAATAGATAGATGTCACAGAGGTCAAAGAGGACCAGACCTACAAGTGGACTACCGTAGGATTCAGGGTTAGTTGTGTGGGGGCAACAGAGACAGATCCAGTCATGCGAGGAGCAGGTAGTGTTACGCATGCAGTGGGTAGGGTCACATGGCTCATGACTACCCAACCAGTCGTAAAGATGATCAAAATATTGTCAATGGACTGCCCAGCTAGAGACAGAGGTTTGACTGAGGAGGCCCGTAGGGAGAAGGCGGACGTGGCAGTGGAGCTGGCCTTGCAGCTGGTGGTGAGAGATGATTCGAGATGTTACTGCCACCACCACTAGGTGGTCCACCCCAACCAAAGAGAGCAGGTGGACAGGGGTGATCTTAGCTCCAGGAAGCTGAGGCCTACAATCATGGCACTCTGGAGATGATATGAGGTACGATCTTTGTCTATTCCACCTTAGCTGCAGTACTTATAGACACAGATGCCATTTATTCTTTTATTGTCACTGCCCTCGTTCAAATCTCAGAGATTCCGACAGAGTCGTTGGCTCGATCCTTACAACTAGAGACTCTTACAGGAGAAAATTCGATGATTACACAGTGGTTCCGGAAGTTTGAGATTACTTTAGGAGGTGAGAGCTTCGACTAAGATCTTTTAGTAGTGGTGTCGAGGCCTTACGATGTCATCTTGGGTATGGACTGGTTATCTACAGTCCATGCTCATATTGACTGTATTAGGTATAAAGTGCGGTGTGTCTGCATGGATGGGACCAGGTTTACCTTCACCAGTGAGAAGGGAGCCTTTGCAGCACATGATGGACTTACCTAGAGGATAGTGCACCCGATCACTCATTAGTTGGATAGCTTTACTCTCGAAGCGGTTGATGTGGAGAGTCCGAGCTATCCTATAGTGGTGGACCAGTACGCGGATGTCTTTCTTGATGATGTTCCGGGTATACCTCATCATAGAGAGGTGGCCTTTTACATTGAATTGTACCCTGATATGGCACCGATATCTACACCAGTGTATTAGATGGATCCCATGGAGCTTTGTGAGTTGCGAGTACAACTAGGGGACTTAAATGGGAAGGGATTCATCCTGCCAAGTGTTTCACCTTAAGAAGCCGTGATTTTGTTCTCCAAGAAGGAAGATGTGATATTGAGACTTTGTGTTGACTATCGGCACCTGAACTAGGTTATCGTGAAGAACAGGTACTCACTCTTGAGGATTGAATACCTTTTTGATTAGCTGAAGGGAGCATGGTGGTTCTCAAAGATAGACCTCAGATCAGACTATCATCAGCTTAGAGTATGAGATGAGGATGTACCGAAGATGGTTTTCAGATGTCAGTATAGCCACTATGAGTTCTTGGTTATTCCATTAGGCATGAATAAAACTCCAACAGTGTTCATGGGACTCATGAATAGGATATTTCAGCCTTATCTTGATCGCTTTGTGGTGGTATTCATTGATGACATACTGATTTACTCGGCTACTAAGGAGGAGCATGCCTATTATCTGAAGATAGTTCTAGAAACACTTTGAGAGCAACAACTTTATGGTAATCTCTCGAAGTGCTAGTTCTAGATCTGATAGGTTCACTTTCTGGGACATGTCATCTCAGAGGCTAGAGTTGTGGTGAATCCAATGAAGATTGAGGAGATACTTTCTTGGGAGCCACTCAGGAGTGTAATAGAGGTACATAGTTTTCTGGGTTCCTTTGTTTGGTCAGAGAGATGCCAGCAAAGTTTTCCAAAGCTGAGGCAGAGGATGACTAGTGCCCCCATCTTGAGGCTTCCGGAGGAGGGATTTGGGTACATAGTTTACTACGATGCATCAGGGACCGGGCTCAGATGTTCCATGATGTAGGAGCGATCAGTTATTGCATATGGTTTTTGACATCTGAGACAACATGAGAAGAACTACGCTACCCATGACCTGGAGTTAGTAGCAGTAGTCTCTGTCTTTAAGATTTGGCAGTAATACTTGATGGGAAAACGTTTTATAGTCTGCTCTGATCACAAGAGTCTCAGGTATATCTTCTCTCATAAGAACCTAAACCCAAGACAATGAAGTTGGTTTGAGTTCCTCTAGGACTATGACTTAGATATAGTCTATAATCCTGGGAAGGGAAATGTTGTAGCAGATTCACTCAGCCGGAGATCTAGTATACAACTGATAGGTGAGGAGAAAAAGTAGCTATCCGCTTTATAGATATCCTTTGTGGAATGAGATGGAGAAACTTTTCTTCATTCTCTTATAGTCACTTCCCCACTTCTTTAGTGAGTTAGGGAGGTGTAGCGTGGAGACACTGACTGCGAGGCTCGACGTGCTCAGATATCCACAAGACAGACACTTAATGGATTTTATGAAGGTGGGGAGCACACCATCCTCTTCAAAGGACGTACCATGGTACCAGTGTCGCTTTGGGAAGAAGTGTTGATGGAGTTCCATACGTCCCCTCTAATGGTACATCCAGAAGTGGAGAAGATGTAATAGGACCTCCAACAACAGCACTGGTGGCCGGGAATGAAGAAAGAAGTAGTAGAGTTTGCCTCTCAGCGCCTCACTTGTCAGCAAGTGAAGGAAGAACACCAGGTACCAACATTCTTAGTTTAGCCTTTAGAGGTTCCAGAGTGGAAGTAGGACGAGATATACATGGATTTCGTGACAGTACTTCCACGTACATCTAGGGGTCATGATTCTATTTGTGTGATCGTTGACTGACTCACCTAGTCAGACCACTTCTTACCGATAAGAGAGCAGGGCTTAGTAGAGAGCTTGGGATGCATCTATGTGCAGGATATTGTGTAGCTACATGAAGTAACCTCAATGATTGTTTCCAATTGTGATGCATGTTTCACTTCACGGCTATGGAAGGGGTTATAAGAGGATTTCAGGATGCATCTTTGTTTGAGCACCGCCTTCCATCCTCAGACGGATGGCCAGACTAAGCAGACCATTTAGACCCTTGAGGACATGCTGCATGCTTGCGTCCTCGACTTCGGTCGCAGTTGGGAGGATCACTTTTCCTTGGTAGAGTCTGCGTACAAAAATAGAAATCACTCCACTATTGGGATGACACCATTCAAGGATATGTACGGCTGACCTTACAGATCACTTTTGTGCTGGACTGACCTAGGGGAGTCAGCACTCATGGGACCATAGATGGTACAGGGTACCACAGAGAAGGATAAGATCATCCAGGAGTGGATGAAGACTGCACATAGTAGGAAGAAGTGTTATGCCGATAGAAGATGGAGACCTCTGGAGTTCTAGGAAAGTGACCACATCTTTCTACGGGTCTCACCTCGACGAAGTTTGCGGAGATTTGGCAGGGGTGGCAAGTTATCTGTGAGGTTCATCAGACCTTTTTAGGTTCTCAGCAGAGTTGGCAAGGTAGCTTACCGCCTAGCACTTCCCCCTCAATTGTACCGAGTGCACAAAATTTTCCACATATCCCAGCTGAGGACGTACGTGTATGACCCATCTCACGTCATCAACCACGGAGAGATGGACATCGACGATGGGGTGATGTTTATAGTGGTTTTAGTAGAGATTGAGGATCGATTGGAGTGGGTTCTTCGTGGGCAGTTGATACCTCTAGTGCACGTTTTCCGGCAGCACAGGAACCTCTAAAAGAGCACATGGGAGAGGGAGGCTCAGATACATGCGAAGTACCCCCACTTGTTCCCTTAGTTTGAGTTGTGGCTTACGGGGATGCAAAGCCCTAACGTGGGGAGAATGTAAAGACCCAGATTTTTCCATGTAATTTTTTTTTATTATATGGTAATATTATGAGTCCGCAAAAATTGATGGTGCATGATTCCGAGGCCCATAGTGCCCGGAATGAAATTATAAACTTTTTTTCGGGTACATTTAATAAACGTATGAGCGGGTTTTTGTAACTCTTGAACTGGTGCTCGAAATTGAAATCCGAGGACACCATTGAACTCGTAGAACCAATATTCTCTTAAGGAGACCTTCACCTCGACCATAGTAGGTCGAGGGTGGAAGATAGCTTTTCAGTTTTTCATGAAAGAAGAAAAATAAAATATTTAACATTTTAATTTTTCTTTTTGAAAACTCCTGTTGATTTATGGAGGTGGGGACCATGAGAGCTTTAATCCTCCCAATTTTTAATTCAATGGTGGGGAACACCCGAACCATTCATTAATGTGGGGGAAAACCTCTCAACTCCCCAACTTTAATTTTACCAACTTAACTTAATTAATGAGCCAACTTTAAATGTTTAATTAATAAACTTAACAGATTATGTTGGCTTCTATTCCTTTTGGGGTGGAAATCATTTGCAAAGGAAGATTTGGGGAGATCCTTGGAGAATGGGGAAGAACTCTTCGCCTTCGACGAACTTTTCTCCAATGACAAACGAACTGACGATCAAGGAAACACCGACGTCACTGACTTTATCTTCCACCTCTTCACACCTCCAACGAACGACAAGGTAGTGGTGTGTTTTTGGATTATTCTTCATTAATTTATTTTACGTTGAATATTTTTCCATGAGCCGTTTACTACCACTCTAACACGGAGGGTGCGAGCCAAACAAACACGGTCTGAACTCTCCGCAACTTATGTGGTTTATGATGAATTCTTCATGACAGAGGAGGACGGCGAAAGGCACCGGTAGGGCTCGGGAGCGGCGACAGTGCAACCGCACCACCGGTGGAAGACCGCAGCCCATCGACCACAGCAATGTAGAGGCGGTGGCTAGTGCGCGGTCGGCCACGTGAAGGGGAGGCGGAGGGGCGCATCCACACTGCTCGATGTGCAGGAACCATGGCCTAAGGCTGTGATGGTGTTGGAGTGCGACCGGCTCACTGCAGGCCACTGGTGATGGCGCGATGCATGATTGCACCTCATGGAGGAGGATGGTCGTCCGACCAGCCGAGGAGCCGAGCAGACTGCCTAGTGGGCCGGGACGCATGGCGGGCCGAGTCACGTCGGTGGGCCCGGATGGACACATCGGGCCGGGTCAGACCCAAGGTAGGACTCGGGTCGGGGCGGGTTGGACCGGACCCGGACCAGTTCCGACCCTTTTTGATATTTTGGCCATATCTTGAGCTACGGGTGTCCGTTTGATGAACCGTCTGCAGCGCTGGAAACCTTGAATCGAGATGGTCCTTTTGGTATACCACAATTTGGTTTTGGATAAAGTTGGGGTACTGCCGGGTTGGATCGAGCACAAATCCAACCGGGCACTCAGGACTAAAAGGTCAATAACTTACAGACCATGCATCCGATTGACGCACCGTCTATTGCGTTGAGATCCCTTTTACAAGAAGGTCCTTTGGGATACTTCTTCGTGGGACTTCATGGAAGTTGGAGTATCGAACTGTGGATTGAGGAGCGGACCCTCTTGGAATCAAGCGATCTTAGTGCGGGAACCCTATAGCTGAATGTAACATGAGAAAGGGATCCTATGTGGGTATATGCTTTGGGATCCTACGTGGTTATGTGTTCGAGAGTATCATTTGGACCCAATCTAGGAATCCACATGGGATTACTCTAGGATCCTACGTTGGTCTTCTGTACTAGGATCCTATGTGGGTCTGATGAATTAGGATCCTACGTGGGTCTGATGATTTAGGATCCTACGTGGGTCTAGCTCTTAAGAGAGTAAGATGATGCAGTAATTACATCTAATAATCTTTACTACCATACCTATATTATACTTGGTGTGAGATGAGTCTTTACAGTTGTGGTAATCATCTGTGTGGTGTACTTTTGTGGTGCATACCTTCATTGTAATACCTTTGTGGTATTCTTCTGTGTGACGTACATTTGTGGTGTGTACCTTCGTGGTGAAACCTTTGTGGTATTCTTCGGTGTGGCATTATCTATATAGTACTTACCAACAAGGTGTTATCTTTGTGGTATTATTTCATTCACGGGATAGTTGCACTTTGGGCTTTTGAGTTGGGCCTTGTGTTTCCTCATGATTGAGATGGGTTTACTCAACAACTTAGGTATATGTATGGGCATATACCTAAGTAGGGTTGCCAGTTTTTTTCATGCTTTGTGGTTTATCCTTTGTGGGTTTTGTGAGACCTTCAAGGGTCTCAGGGTCTCTACTGAGTATCATTATACTCACCCCTACATGGGCTACGCCCGCACGTTATTGTGTTTGGTGTAGACGACAGACAACACTGACTAAGGATGAGGGTACCGGGACTGGAGGTAGCTCGAGTTGGACGTTAGATGAGGCGTACCACAGAGACGGCTGTTCAAGAGCTATTCCTGCCCTTCAGGTAGGATCCTTGGTGAGTGTTCATAGGAGCTGTTTTCAGTTATTCTTGTACTTTCCAGTTTCCTTGTAATTTCCAACTGGGCTTGTATTCTAGCCCCTTTTTCTTATTTTACACACTCTTTTTACTATACAGTTTTCTAGTGTTTGTATCTTATTGTGTGCTTGGTTTGTGTGAGTTTACAGGTTATAAAGGAAATGCATTATCATTTTAGGGAATATGCCTTTTAGTGCTAGTCTCCAGCCCCTGGCCTATTGAAGGCGGGCTTGGGGTAGTCACGACACGGGCCCCGGGGGATGGGTCGTGACAAATTACAATTTTTTTAATAATAAAATATAATAATAACAATAATAAATCAACTAAAAAAAATAATATTATTATAAGAACTATTTTAGCATTAAAACCTCATGAAAGGGAGGTGGATTCTATTTTTTGAGAGGTTGGGTGACAAACGATGTGAATATGGTAAACAAATATTATATAATTATTATGACATAATACTAAAAAATAAATATAGACCTATTTAAAAATAACATGTGAATGAATGGTGAATTATTATAGCCATTACAATGAAAAATCATATGAAATGGTTTAATTATGATTTTTTATTATAAAACCAATATGTTAAATGAACATATATTATAAAAAAATATTTTTTAAATTGTTCCAATGAGTAAACTCACACCCATACATGCTTACCTGCGTTGGGTCACATTCACATGTGCTCAACCCTTATAATTCTGCACTCTCAACAGTAAATTTTTTAGGCCTAACCTTCCACACATATTCCCTATATCCACAAAGCCCATGATCCATGGTCCCATTTTACATATCTAAGAATGGATCCTCTCGATTATCTTGTGTAATGTAAATAAGTAAAGGGGTCACCTTAAGAGTTAGATGCCATGTTATTAACATTTCATTTAGCTAAAACTTAGCTAATAAACCCGTGGGAAAGATACTAGAGGAATGGTTTTTTGTTTATCCATATTATGGATTGGAGAAAGAGTTGTATGATCAACAATCCAAGAGTCATATATGATATGATTTTCATATTGGCTTACCTAAATAGCTAATCTATAATGACCTAATATTTTAGTGAAATAATAATACTTAAATAAATATTGTGTTGAATAACTTAATCCACACCCAAAACCAAAACTCAACAGGACACATTTTTTTATTGAAATAGATATTGACCACTGTAAGGTAGTAGTTAAATAAGTAGGTACAAATAGTAGTAACCATATTGTGAAATAATAACCAATTTTAATACTGTTTCAACTAGTGTATCTAAGTATCTAATAAAATATTTTTACACTAAAAAATTTATTTTCTAAATCGGATATTTTTCAATTGTGATATAGTTTTTTTCTGAATAATATATTATCACTAATTTTATAAGAATAGTTAATATACTTAAAGAATTATTTCTTATAAAAAAAATATTTTTCTCCATACTTAATGATTTTATTTAAAAGTTAAAATTATGAATTATAGGATTATAATTTGAAAAAATTAAATTCATTTCCATATTTATCATTATGGTATTATTTTAAGATTATTTTTTGGTATTTTTCTAACAATTTTTTTAGGTGAATAGTGCAAATACTGTTTTTACAAAAAATAAATTTTTTTACAACATTGTTAGTAAGAAAGTATAAATTGAAAATTTAAGAAAATATTTTATAAACCAAATCTGAATTTTTTAAGTGAATTTATAATTTAGAAATATTTATTTTTAATTTTAAAAATTATATTTGAGTTTGTTGAACTTGCATTGTATTTTTTTAAAACAAATTAATACATTTTACAATTATTATTTTAAAATTGATTTCCTTAATATTTTGAAAATTAATATAATAAATTGGATTTAATATATGTAATTATACGATACTAATTACATAATAAAGATAATTTAATTATAGGTTAAAAAGGAAAAGTTACCTTGGTAAAAAAACTAGTTACCATAGAAGAAAACAAAAATGGTAAAAAGGGGTTACCTAAGGAGTAAAAGTTATAACATGTTAAAAAAATATTTTTAATTGAGTGGTTGAAATGTGTATAAACCAAAAATTATATACACTCTATTATTTCCCTTTTTTGGATCTAAATTATTTGTTTAACATGTGCTCCATTTATATTAAGTGGTTATAGTTACAAAAATGTCATCCACACCACTTATAAAATCGGTCTCTCACATCCCCTTTAATACCGCTCTAAAAATTAGTTTTTTACATGAAAATATACCTATTTCCTTCCTTTATAACCATATTACTGGTTTGTTGATCCTCTAGTCGCAAAATATTATCTTAATACATCTACTTTTGAGGATTCCTATAAGGAAACACAATGATTTCAATAGGAGTACTCTTTTCCCCCTAGATTATTTACCTTTCCATTTTACTTTACCAAATATAATTTTATAATTTCTATATAATGAAATCATTATTGTTTTTATAGTTAATTTTATTTTTCCTAGGTAATAGTAATTAACCACTATTTCCCTTTTATATTAAGGGAAACAAAACTATTATTCATGAGTTGTGTGGACTACCGCCACCATGAAGCGACAAATTTCATTTTTTCACCACTGCCTCACTTTAGAGGTTATAAGGAATAAATTGAAGAAAAAAATTCACATGTATAATATAATTATGATTATGTATATGAAAAATATTATCCAACTTCTTTGCCCCTCATTCTTCAAGAAACGAAAACATTAACCGTGTGTTGTGTAGACTATTGAATCTATGAAGTAACACATCCCATTTTTTATATGGTTTCATTATTTCTTTTTTAGAATATCTTAATTTTTTTTGAAAAAACCTTTTAAGATTATAGGTAATATCATTATTATTCTGTATTAATGATATCATTCCAAAATAAAGCACCTTCATATTCATAATCGTCCATTAAATATGGTATGTTCATTTTTGGTTCAGTCTAACCACCTACTTGAAAAATGATATAAAATAATATCATTGATAACTATAATAACCTAATTACTGATAATAAATGATATAAATAAGAAAATAAATATTGGATTATAAGGTTAAAGTTAATATTAAATTCATTAATTAAGATGCCAATGCTCGTTCATCAAAAATCACTGAAACATTCTCATCCACGATTTCATATTTAAGGATAAAAACCAGAACTACCATAGAATGAAATTATAACATTATAAATAATAAAAAATAATCAATTCTAGTACCTTTTATGATTTGGTAATGATGAAATTTTGGAGAATAATGAATAACAACACCGCAATCGTGAAACAAGTTCAAAATTATCAAGATTACTCACACCCAATAATGAAAATGGATAAGAACTAACTAATATTCATATTGAGAATAATTATAAATTAGTTTATAAAAGTTTATATTTATGGATAATTTTTTAGAATTTATGATTATGATAGTTTTTTTATATTGTTGGTTAAATCACTTTAATGGAATTCAAGAATAAAGGTAAGGTATTTGATAACTTAAAATTTTTTCCTTTGAGTTTATTCCTTTGAGTTATATAATTTATTCTTGAATTTATTTACCATATAATCACTAAAAATTCCAATTTGAATGATAATATATCTTATATATATAGGGAAAAATACCTTTTAAATCAACTTTACTTCCATGAAGTGTTTTGTTTTTTACTTATTTTTAAGAAAAAAAGGAGAATTTTTTGAAATGAGACTCATAACTATGACATTTACATCGATGATTAAACATTGATTTCAAGAAAGATCTTGTGATTTGGTTTTCGTTTTCCTCTATATATTCAATAATATTTATCTCCACTAAAGTTATGCATCAATTTTTACCCTCTATTTTTTATTATGTGATCATTTGGGGTAATCTAGTTTTCACTATTAATCAATTTAATTCATGGGGTTATTTTATACTATTTAGGAGTTTTATTCAACCTAGTTTTATTTCCATGGGTTCTCTATGAAAATTGAATTATTTTCATTTAAAATTTTTATGAAACCCATTTTATTTCAATGGGTTTTTATTGTATGATAAGTGAATTATTTTTTCCTAGAACTCATAAGTATAGATGATGATTGGTGGGGGTCCTATATCACCATAAAATGCATTAGTTAGAAGTTGATATCTCATGAGAAAAGTATTCATGAGTACATTTTAGTTGCTTGTAATTGTGAGAACCTATAGTGTGGATCATGAAAGTAATGTTTCCATATGAAAAGTATTATTCCATATTTGAAAGATGTTATTCATTCTGATCTTATGATCTCATGATTCAAGGTTTATGTTAAATGCTTTTAAGAAATTTTATGGATATTATATTTCCATGTTGATGTCTTATGGATTTTAGTTCTCTTGCCCTATACTCTGAAGTTCACTTACACTTTATGATTATTATTCATGATGATATGATATTTCTATTATGATCATGTTTTTTGTTTCTTATTCTTATGAACTCATCCTTGATGAATTTTTAATTTATCAATTCTTGTGTGTTTTAACTTATTCCTTTCTTATGTTTTCATCTTTTAGGTTATAAGGATGAGTTTTACTAATGATATATTTAAAATATGGTCTATTATGGTGTACTTTATAAGAAATTATCACAATCATTGTAAAATAAGATGTTTATATTGCTAATCCTCAAAGACACCAAACCTTTTGTCACATGATATATGCGACTATTTGTGAGATGGACTATTTATTCACATAAAATAATGATGTAAATTTGTTTGTTTAATCTGAGTTTCTATAGTTGGTATCATAGGAGAGTTTAGTTATTTTTGGTATTTTTTTATATAACTTTACTAAAAAACCTAGGGATAAGTCTAAGGGATAATTTTAACTATAGGATAACATCATAAATATTTGGTAAAGTATAGATTGTGTGGTTCACTTTGAAATAACATACCTATCTAGATACTATAAGTGGATGAATGATCTAGATCATATGGACCTAGTATAAATAACCCTGAAAAGGTAATCTTGGGTATTGACTCAATCGTCACAAGGTGTATTAAAAATAGGCTTAACTCCACACCGTCTTTGAAACTATTGGGGGATATGATTAGGTTAATTCACATTATTTTTTACGAACCATTAGGAGGGATTTTAATATGATTAGTTTATAGAACCTAAAGAAAATTTCCATGAATAACCAATATTGAAGCTTTAAAATTTATAAGTTAAGTCACACATGTCATTTATTATCATCCCTTATATATTTATAGTCTTATTTTTAGATTAAGTATTCTTACCCTTAACTTTTATTTATTTAATAAATGGACAGAGATAGTTGAAACTGGGTAAACAATGTGAGTGATGGGAAATGAAATGATTATCCCAATGAGATACCAAATGGGATGACAGATGATGTACAAAATCTCATAGAAATACTCACCCAACTATCAAAAGCTATGAATAATAACACAAACCATGTCAAGCTTCTGAATTCACCAAGGAAGGAGAAATTTTTTATTGAGTCTTTAATGTGGCAATGTCCACCCTCTTTTAGTGGATCTTCTAATCTAATTACTTCTCAATAATGTATCAAAGTGATGGAAAATATATTTTCCATTCTCTAGTGCTTGGAGCACAAAAAGGTTGTCTTAGATCTCTATCATTTGTAAGGAGAGTTTTACCAATGGTTTACTCTCATTAAGAACACAAAAAATAAAGAGGAAACAAACACTATATAATGGGAGGAGTCTAATAATGTATTCTACATCAAGAACTTTACTCAAAATATTCATATGAGGATAAAGCAAGAATTCCTAGAGCTAAATAAAAACGGGGATGTGTCTTTTATACCTTATAAAGAAAAATTCATGAGGATTGAGAGGTATGCATTTGGTTGTATCCCCCAATAAAAATTTTTGGTGCTTTAAAACTAAGTATTCAAAGGGTGTTATATATAAGAGACTTTGGAAGGTACAAGGATATTTCTCTATGTGTGATAAAGGTAGAGATGGAAATTATAAACAACAATTATTTAGAGGGAAAAAAAATAAAGGAGGTTTATTAGGATAAACTTTATGGTAAATCACATGCTAAGAATAAATTTAAACCCCTTACTTTCCTAAAGTGTGGGAAGAATCACCCAAGTAATTTCCTCAAAGGATCACTGATGTTTTTTAAGCATGGTAAAGTAGGCCACCTAGACTACAACTATCAAAGTAAGTCCATGAGGCTAATTAATGAAATAAATCAGAATATGGTACCAACTAATTATCCACCAACACTATAATTATTCAAATGTAATTATTTTGGATATTATGAAAATAAATTCCCCAACCCTCAAGCTGATAAAGAAAATATACTCCAATAACCTCCAAAACTAAGGGAACAAGGAATGGAATTCACAATCACTATAAATGAGAAGATCATGATAATAAAGTGATATGAGGTACACTTGATTTATTTTCTAGATTTTCTAATACATTATTTGATTCTAGTTCATGAAATTTTTTTATATCACACATGTTTTCTAAGAATATGGAATCATAACCTTAAGTAATGTATATTGAACTATCTGTGAAAACATTTTGTGGAACATTAATCATGTCTAAGATATATTAATCTCATATAGTTGATATTTGTAGGAGGATACTCTCTACATATCAAATTATTATTCCTTTGTTTGAATTTTACATAATATTGTGTATGGATTGGATTTCCCAGCATAAAGCACATATCAATTTTCTGGGAAAGGAGATATCATTTCATATTCCGAATCATCCTATTATCAAGTATCAACCTAGGAATAATCATGAACTCCCCATTAGAATAAAATTCTATAATATAGGTCATTATAACAAGAAATGATGTATTTCTTTCTCAAATGATTGGGGAGGAGGTAAAAATTTATGACATTCGTATTTTATGGGAATATACTAATGTATTTCTAGATGAACTACCTAGTTACCCCCCATAACATGAGGTTGCGTTTTAAATTAAACTCGTACCTAAATCCATTCCAATTTCAAATATTTCATATAGAATGGCCCCTATTGAATTTCAGGGATTAAATAATAGGCTTAAATAGAATCTAGATAAGGGATTGATATGCCTGAGTGCTTCACCAAGGGGTTCAATGATCCTATTTATCAAAAATAAGGATGGATAAATGAATATTTTCATTGATTTTCCTAGGGTTAACAAAATCATGGTAAAAATAAAGAATCCTCAACTCTGTATCAATGATCTATTTGATCAAATATAAGGAGTAAAATATTTCTCAAATATTTAATTTTGATCTAGATACCATCAATTAAGGGTAAAAAGGGAGGATATTTTAAAAAAAACTTTCCACACAAGTTATGGACACTATGAATTTATAGTGATTCCCTTTGTACTTATGAATACACTTGATATATTTATGGATTTGATGAACAATGTCTTTAGGGATTACCCTGAAAAATTTATGGAAGTATTTATAGATTATATTCTCATATATTCTAATATTAAAGAATATAATGAATATCATTTATAGATTTTTTTTAAAACCTTAAGAAAGTAGAAACTGTATGCTAAGTGTAGCAATTGAAAATTATGGCTACAAAAAGCATTATGATTGGGTCATGTAATCACCCAAAAGGGAATAACAGTAGATCCTTCAAAGACATAAGTTATCGATCAATGGTCCATACCATCCATGGTAACTGATATCCATAGTTTTCTAGGGTTAGATAGATACTATATATGCTTTGTGAGAAATTTTTCATTGATAATAAATCCACTAACCAAGTTAAAATTTAAGTGAGTGATATTCCTTTTAATATAGGAATACAAAGAAGGTTTCAATGAAATAAAGAAGAGATTAATAACTACACCTATACATCTATTTACATGTAGTGGGGAAGGGTTTCTAATATATATAGATGCTTTCAAAAATGGATTAGGATTCATCCTCACATATAATAATAAGGTAATTACTGAGGCTAATCATAGATTAAAAACTCATGGGAAAAATTACCCGATGTGTGATTTAGAGTTGGCAGTGGTGATCATTGAATTTAAGATTTGGTATCATTATCTAGGTGGTTTAAGGTGTGATATATACACTATCTATAATATTTTGATATATATATATCATGTATAAGTAGTTAAACACATTCCAATGAAGACGGTTGGATTTGAGACAAGATTATGAATACTCAATACATTAATAATAGAATATGGAAAACAAGGTGGATGATGCTCTCAGTTGAAATGATCATGATACTATATCCATGATGAGGATAAAAAAGACTCAATACTCATGGATTTATAAATGATAAATCTTGAATTCATAATGGTAGGAGATAAATTTTATCTTTTCTAATAAATTTCCCAAAATTCTATTCACATGAAGATAAAATTACGCTAGAAAAATGATTCAAAACTATAAAAAAATATAGTGAGTATTCCAGAGTTCAACTTTGATAAAGATAGAGTTATATGGTCTGAAACTCAGATATGTGTTCCATAAAAAGCATAATTGAAGTGGGAACTTTTGGATGATGCTCATATCCTGTACTTATCTATTAATCCAGGAAGCATGAAGAAGTATGAATATCTAAATTGAAACTTATGGTGGGTTAAAATGAAGAGGGAGATCAAAGAATATATATCTCTATGCTTGGTATTATAGTAAGTTAAGGCTAAATGATATAATTATAAGGGTAAATTGAAACTATTACCAATACTGGTATAGAAATGGGAAAAAATTATCATGTATTTTATCATAGGACTCCCAAAAATGTATAGAGGACATGATTCTATTTGGGTTGTAGTTGACCGCCTTATGAAGTTAGTGTATTTTATTTCCATTAAATAATATTTCTCTCATAACCAACTCTCCAAGATATACATAAGTGGATTGGTAAGACTACATGAGTACCAATCTCCATTGTATCTGATCAATATTTTAGGTTTACCTCAGGGTTCTAGATAAGTTTTTAGAAAGAATTGGAGATCGAGTTGAGTTTCAAAAATGCTTATCATCCTCATATATATGGACAGTCTGAGAGGACCATTCAAACTCTATAATATATGATAAGATATTATTCAATGGATTTACAAGGATTTTGGGATTAATATCATCCCTTGGTAGAATTATCATATAATTTTTTTTCCATTCTAGTATTCAAATGGAACCATATGATGCTCTCTATGGGAAGAGATGTAAGACTCCAACATGTTGGGATAAGGTTGTAGATAGGAATATGATAGGTTTTGAACTAGTCCAAGAGCTTATAGATAAGGTTCAAATCATTTAGTGATATATAAAAGAAGAAAAAATCAGACAATGGATTTATATAGAAATTCATCGATTAAATTTAGAGTTTAAAGTTAGTGAAAAGGTTTTCTTTTGGATATTTCCATGGAAACATGTTTTGAGATTTGGGAAGAAGGGAAAGTTGAGCCCTAGGTATATCTGTCCCTTAGAGATCCTTGATAATGTTGAAGTGGTAGATTATCACTTATCACTCCCTTCATACCTCTCCTAAGTGTATGATATGTTCTATGTATCACTTTTAAAGAAGTACATACTAGAACCATCACATGTTCTGAACTAAGAAGCTAAACAACAAGAACATGATATCTCATATGAGGAAAAACTAGTGGGAATTCAGGATTTAAGGGATAAAGTGTTATGTAAAAAGACCACCCATATGGTCAAAGTACTATGGAAGAATCATAATTTTGAGGGTGTTGTGTGGCAACCTAAGGATATAATGAGAAAAAATACCCTTGTTTTTATCTGAGCAGTAAAATTTAAAGGATGAAATTATTTTAAGGGAGGTATAATGTAACAACCCAAGATTTTAGAAAAATATTTATCCTTAAATAAATATTATGTTTGATAGCTTACTCCACATATAAAACCAAACCATAATGGTCCACAACACATTTTATTAATATTTATATTGACAACTATAGGGTATTTGTTAAATAACTGGGTACAAATAGTTGTAACCACATTATGAAATAATAGTCACTTTTAATACTATTTTAACTAGGGAAACTAAGAAGCTAATGAAATATTTTTATACTTAAAAAATTTATTTTATAAATGGTATATTTTTCAAGAGTTATATATTTTTGGTATAAATAATAGATTAACACTAATATTAGAATAATAATTAATATACCAAAAGAATGATTTCCTATAAAAAATCATTTTCACCATACTTTATTCATTTATTTAAAATTTAAATTTACGAATTAAATAATGATAATTTAAAAAAATTAAATTCATTTTTTATTTATCATGATAATTTCAGCTAAATATTAATTCTTGTTATTTTCTTAAATAAATCGTTTTTAGGTGAATAGTGTAAAATAATATTTTTCACAAAAATGAGTTTTTTACAACATTATTAATATATAAGTATAAATTGTAAATTTATGAAACTATTTTTTAGACCAAATATTTATTTTATAAGTAAATTCATATTTTGAAAATATATATATTTTTTAAATTTGAAAACTTATATATTATATTTTTGAACTTATTTTATTTTTTTTTTCAAAAAAATTGTAACTTCCCGAAATTTTCTAAAAAAAGGAAATGCTACATCATCGTTAAATGAACTAAAACAATATAATTTAACCTTTATAGTCTAGACATTAAACATAATTTTTACACTTTTGTGTTTTGAATTTTGAAAAATGGACATACACGGTTGCGATCAGTAAGTTATTTAAAGTCTGATAGAACAAACTTAATTTTATGGTGAATAGTAACAAACACTTATGAATAGTAATGTTACCCTTATGAATAGTAATATGACCCTCATGAATAGTAAAATGGCCAAATGAATAGTAACCTCACCAATGAATTTATAATAAAAAAGGCATCTTATAAGTGACAATATGATCATTATATAAGTGTTGGTATTGTTGTAAGTCATAAATATTTAATTAAAATTTTATGATTAATTAAATAATTTAAATGAAAATTTATTTTCTTAAAATGTAATCATAAATTATTATTTTATTTTATTATGGTTATAAGATAATTTTATGAGATGTTGATTACTTTCTCAAGGTGTTATAAAATGAGTTATAGTTCTAAAATTGTTATTTTTTGAATAAATTATGATTTTATCTAAAATTTAAATTAAACATATTTAGAAAATTATTTTGATAAAATAGAGTTTATTTTTTAATTCTACATGTTAAAAAATGGTTAGGGTAAATTTTTGGGATTTTTCTAAAATACTTGAATTCTTCATGAATAATGAAATATGGTAAATTACTGTATTTATACATTATATGTTAAATACAATATTCCTAGAATCATGGATGATGTAAGATTTTTTTTTCAAACTCACATTCTCTCTTTGCTGTTTTAGGTCACATGAATCAAGACTATTCATAGTCTTGATCAAAAATGTTAAACTAATGATTAAAATAACAGAAAACCCCTCCTCTTCTCCACTATAAATACCACCCTCACCCCCTCTTCTTATCACACCTTTAAATTCAACCCAATATTATTCACAAGGATCTTCCCCACATCCAATACTTTCTGGTATCACCAAAATACCAATACCAAAGGCCTTAAGGGGGATTTCAAGGGGAAGAGATCAAGAGGTAAAAATACTCTTTCATTTTCTTGTGTTTTCTTTTCAATTATTTTCTTTTCCTATACTCTCTTCACCTCCCATTATCCAAGAGTCATGAAATATCTATTATTATATATATTATGTATTTTTATCATGTTTATGGGAAAATTCATCATCATACTCCTTCTCCTCTCCCTCTTATTCTAAAAATAAAAACACCGTCTCTGATGTGTTGATTTACCGACATCGTGGATGATGTGTTTTCAATTTCCTTTAATTTTTTCATATATGGTTGTAAAACCATTTTAATGGTTGAAACAGATTTTAAATAGTATTATATGACCCATATTATTTTTTTAATTAACTTATATTTATAATATTAAAGATATATAATAAAAAATGTTTGTGGATATCGAAGAACCGCCAAAATGATCTAAACATCATTAATGTTTATCTAATGATTTATCACCATATATGATAAAAAATGATTAATGGTATCGTTTAATATTATTTAAACATATTAATAACATTTCATTTCACTTCTGGAGTTTTTCATTCTTTAGAAAATAATATCCATTACGAAACCACCATGGAAACCATGTAAAGAACATACCCAAATCAATGTAAATAAAAAAAATATTATTAATAAATTTGTGGAATGATGTTATAAAATGATATAAGGTGTTATAAAAATTATCATTTTTCTTTAAAGTATTAATAACACTCTTTTAACCATTATATATGAGGTTTAAAAATGTTTGATGTAAGACGAACTCGAGGTAAGGGAATTCTTAACCCAATTTCCATTATTTGGGTTAACCTTCTACATTATTCATTATGTGGTATTGAGATTATTTTTGTGATGATTTTTTTTATATTTTTTTATATTTTTTTTATTTATAGTTTATATACATATCTATTTCATTATATTAATTCACACTCGAATTATATTTTTAAGGGACTTTCCTTTTAAAATCATTTTAAAATCCTCTTTAATGAAATTTAAAAAGATTGTTTTTTGTATATGGAATGAGTGGTTTCTCATAATTTCATGATACTTTATTACTATGATGTTTCAATTATATGATTACATAGTAATTTTTTATGAATATTATTTCATATTTTTGTGCACATTTGTTTTATATTTTAAAAGCAATATGTTTGATGAAAAAAGGGTATTTGGAAAATCTAAATGTGTATTGCTCTAGGGTTTAAATGAGTTATCAAGTGATTTATTCTTGATATGTTCCTTGGACATAGTTATGTTGGGTTGAGGCCATTATAGATCAATATATGTTTGGTGAGCCCATTAAAGCTCTAGATATGTTGGGTTGAGTCCATTATAGCTCAAGATATGACAGGTGATACCCATTATAGCTCTCCAATGCATTGGGTACCCCGGAGATGGGAGTTGACCAAATGGTTATTCCATGTGTAAGGGTGATTGTAATAGTGATATGGTAAATATGTACCAAGGAAACTAAATGTTGTTTCTATGAATTCTAATAAGTTTTTATGAAATGAGTTTTATTGGTTTTTATGTTATCACTTGACTAACGATTTCTTTCCTTATAATCCTTACTAAGATTTTTGTGCTCATCCTGAGTTTTTAAAATACATTTTATAGGATTCATTATAAGTTCAAAGGATGATTAAGGTTATATTGTAGATGAATCCAATTAGTTATTTTGTAATAATTTTTGTAAACTCTGATTTAATGTATGGTTTGTCTAATCCTACAAAACCTAGATCGAAAAATGTCCTCAAAAGTATAATGTATAATGTATTTTTCTATTATCTCTTATAAAAAATTACACAACATATTTTAGTAGTGAATCTATAAGTATGGATTCAGGTCTTTATAGTTGGTATCAGAGGAATGGTCGAGAAAAATTTGGAGATTAGATATTTTCATTTTTTTAGAAAAATGTTAGCAATAGTATTTACTTTTGAACATATAGTTAATTAAGTACACATAATAAAATAGTTTTTCTTAAGTATTGATATGTTAATTTAAAATTATAAGTACAATGAATGAATTGTGAGGGCGAAATTCATTTAATGGGTGGAGAATGTAACATCCCGATTTATTAAAAAAGGAAATTCCACATCATGATTAAATAGACTACTAAATACTATGTGACCTTTATAGTCTAGCCATTAAAAATAATTTTGTTGCTTTTGTGTTTTGAATTTTGAAAAACGGACATTCATGGTTGTGATGAGTAAGTTATTTGGAGTCTAATAGAACCAAATTAATTTTTTTGTGAATAGTAACCCACCCTTATGAATAGTGATGTTACCCTTATGAATAGTAATATGACCTTAATGAATAGTAAAATGAAAAAATGAATAGTAACATCATCAATGAATTTATAATATAAGGCATCTTATAAGTGACAAGATGATCATTATATAAATGTTTGTATTTTGGTAAGTCATAAATATTTAATCAAACTTTTATGATTAATTAAATAATTTAAATGAAAATTTATTTTCATAAAATTTAATCATAAATTATTATTTTATTATATTATGCTTATAAGAAAATTTTATGAGACCTTGATTTCTTTTTTAAGGTGTTATAAAATGAGTTACAGTTTTAAAATTATTATTTTTCAAACAAATTATAATTTTATTTAAAAATTAAATTAAAATTATTTAGAAAATTATTTTGATAAAAAATAGTTCATTTTTTAATTCTACACATTGAAAAATGGTAAGGGTGAATTTTTGGGATTTTTCTGAAATACTTGAATTTTTTATGAATAGTAAAATATAACAATTTACCGTATATATATATTATATGTTAAATACATTATTACTAGAATCATGGATGATGTAAGAACCCTTGTTTGAACTCAAATTCTCTCTTTAATATTTTGGGTCACATTAATGAAGACTATTCATAGTCTTGAGCAAAAATATTAAACTAATGATTAAAATAATAGAAAACCCCTCATCTCCTCCACTATAAATACGACCCCACCCCCTCTTCCTATCACACTTCTAAAGCTTTGATAATTGTCTAAATTATGACCAATATTCTTCCCAATGATATTACCTACGTCCAAGACCTTCTGGTATCACCAAAAGTCCAATACCAAAGATCTTAATGATGATCTCAACGAAAAGAGATCACGAGGTAAAAATCCTCTTTCATTTTCTTGTGTTATCTTTTCAATTCATTTATTTTCCTATAATATTTTCACAAAACCTTATCCAAGAGGAATTAAATTTTAATTATTATATATATTCTGGATTTTTATCATGTTTATTGAATAATTCAACATCATACTCCTCCTCTCGCTCTTATTCTAAAAATAAAAACATCGTCCGTGATGTGTCGATTTACCGACATCGTGGATGATGTGTCTTCAATTTCCTTTACTTCCTTAAAATATAGTTGTAAAACCATTTTAATGGTTGAAAAAAAAATTAAATTGTATTATATGACCCCACTTATGTTGTACAATTAACTTATATGCACAATATTAAAGGTATATGATGAAACAAGTTTGTAGTTATCGAAGAACCACCAAAATGATCCAAACATCATTAATGTTCTATCAAATGATTCATCATCATATATGATAAAAAAATTATTAATGGTATAATTTAAAATTTTGGAAACATATTAATAAAATATCATTTCACTTTTAGAGTTTCTCTCTCTTTTGACAATAAAATTCATTACGAACCCACCATAGAAACCATGTAAAAACGCACCCAAAACAATGTAAATAGTAAAATATTACTAATAAATGTGTGGATTGAAGTTATAAAATTATCATATAAGGTTTCATAAAAATTATTATTATTATTTAAAGTATTAATAACACTATTTTGAACCATTATATGGGAGGTTTAAACACGTTTTAAGTAAGAAGAACTCGAGGTATGAGAATTCTTAAACCAATTTCCATTCTTTGGGTTAATCTTCTACATTATTCATTATGTGGTATTAAGATTATTTGTGTGATGAAATTTTGTTTATAATATGTTTTATTATGGGTATTTATAGTGTATACACATATCCATACCATTCTATTAATTCTCACTCCAATTATATTTTTAAGGGACTTTCCTTTTAAAATCCATTTAAAAGTCTCTTTAATGAAATTCAAAAAGATTTTTTTTATATTTAGAACGAATGGTTTCTATGGATTTCATGATGAATTATTATTATTATGTTTCCATTATATTATGTAATATTAATTTTTGATGAATATAATTTCATTATTGTGTGCATGTTTTTTATATTTTAAAAGAAATCTGTTTTACAAAAAAAGAGTATTTAGAAAATATTAAAGTGTTTTGCTAAAGGGTTGAAATGATTTATCAAATGATTTATTCATGATATGTTCCTTGGAAAACGTTATGTTGGTTTAAGCCTATTATATCTCAAGATATGTTGGGTTGAGCCCATTATAGCTCAAGATATGACAGGTGAGCCCCATTATAGCTCTCCAATATATTGGGTACTCCAGAGATGGAAGTTGACCGAATAGTTATTCCATGTGTAAGGGTGTTTGTGAGAGTGATATGTTAAATATGTCCGAAGGAAAATATATGATGTTTATATGCATGCTAATGAGTTTTTATTAAATGGTATTTGTTTTTTTTTATGTTATCACATGACTAAAAATTTATTTCTTTATAACCCTTACTAATCTTGTTGCGCCCATCCCACGTTTTTAAAATGTTTTTTCATAGGATTAATTAGATGTTCAAAGGATGGTTAATGTGCTAGTACAGATGAATCCAATTAGTTATTTTGTAATTATTTTTGTAAACTCTAATTTAATGTATGGCTTGTCTAATCCTCCGAAACCTATACTGGAAAAGGTCATCGGTTGTATAATGTACTGTATATTTTTCTATTATCTCTTATAAAACAAATACACAATATATTTTATTACTGAATCAGGAAGTGTGGCTTCAAGTCTTTACAAAAATATTTTAATACATTATACACTTATTATTTTAAACTTGATTACCACCACATTTTAAAAATTAATATAATAAAATGTGTTTAATATATGGAATTATAAGGTGAAAATTATTTAATAAGGACCATTTTATTTTAGGTTATAAATGATAAGTTACCTTGGTAAAAAACTAGTTATCGTAGAAGAAAACAAAAATGATAAAAAGGGGTAACCTATGGAGTAAAAAGAATAATATGTTAAAAAATGTTTATAATTTAGTGGTTGAGGTATTTATCAACCAAAAATCATCTCATCTCAATTTTTTTCTTTTTTTAGATCCACTTTACATGTTTAACACACTCTCCCTTTATATTAAGTGGTTATATTTACAAAATTCCATTCTCAGCGCTTTTGAAATGGGCCTCTCACCACTATTTAAAGACCACTATAAAAATTTTATTTTCACCTAAAATTTACCCATTTTAATTATTTTATAATATTATTCATTTTTACTTTATCCTATAGTTAGAAAATATTGTCTTAATACAACCATTTCCGAGGAATCCTCCAAGGAAAACACAAAGATTTCAACACGAGTACTCTTTTTTTTTCTAATTTCTGTTCCTTTATATCTTACTTTAACAAATTAAATTTCATAATTCCTATATAATGGAATTTTTATTTTTTGTATATTGGATGTTATTATTCTTAAGGAATAACTATTAACTATATTTTACCTTTTATATTAAGAAAAATGAAATCATCATTAGTGCGTTGTGCAGACTACCACCTCTACAAAGCGACGACTTTCGTTTTTTCCACCACCGCATAATTTGATCGGTTGTAAGGGTGAAATTGAAGATAAAATATTACATATATAATATATTTATGATTATATAGATATAAATTATAATCCTCCCTATTTCCTTCGCATTATTTGAGAAATTAGAAATGTTAATCATGTGTTATACGGACTACCACCACTAAAAAGTAACTTATCACATTTTTCATCTAGTTTAATTATTATATATTAAAATATCTTAAAATATTATTCAACACCCTAAAATTATATAAATAATATCATTATTTTTTTAATAATGATATTATTCTAAAATAAACCACCTTTATAAACATAGTTATCCATTAAATATGGTATGTTCATGTTTGGGCTAGTCTAACCACCAACTTGAACAATGCTTTAAAATAATATCATGGATGACTATGAAAACTTAATTAATGATAACATATGATATTAATATGAAAATAAAGATTTAATTTTGGTTCCAAAATAGTAAAGTTAATATTATAGTCATTAATTATGATACCAACATCGGTTCATTAATTTATGATTTCCTATTTAAGGATCATAAAAAAATACCATAGAATGAAATTATAACATGAAAAATAATTAAAAATAACCCATTAAAATATATTTTATGATCTGGGAATGATTTAATTTTGGAGAATAAACAATTAAAACACTGTGATTATGAAACTAGTTCAAAATGACCACGATTACTCACACTCGATATTGAAAATGAATAAGAACTAACTAATATACTCATAGAAAAAATTATAAATTATTTTTTATAAAATTTTTTATATATGAATAAGGTTAAAAAATATATTATTAATATAGTTATTTTTATTATACAGGTGGTGAAATAATTTCTATGTAAGTCAAGAATAAAGGTAAGGGATTTGATAAATCAAACATATTCCTTTGATTTATATGATTTCTTATTGAATTTATGTCCCCTATGTTCAATACATATTCCATTTTAAATGATTTTATATCTTATATATTTTGGTAAAATGGTTTATAATTCAAATATACTTCCATGAATTTTTTTATTTTCACTTTTTTTTATAAAAAAACAATACTTTTGAAAATATACTCAGAACTATAATTTTTATATTGATGGTTAATTTTTTTTAAAAAAGATTTTTTTATTTTAATTATCCTCTATATATTCAAAAATATTAATCTCTAATGGAGTTATTTTTCAAGTTACACCCTATATTTTTCTTTATTATGTGATTATTTTGGGTGATCATGTTTTTGGTGTCAATCGATTTAATTTGTGTTGTTATTTTATACCATTTGGGAGTTTTATGAAACCAGATTTTATTTCTAAGGGTTATATATAAAAAGTGAATTATTTTCATTTAAATATTTTATAAAACCCATTTTATATCCATGAATTATTTATGATGTTTCAAGTGAATGATTTACTAGTGTAACTCATAAGTATGGATGATGATGGATGAGGTCTTATATCTCTCTTCAATTCATTGGTTAAAAGTTAATATCTCATAAGAAACTTGTTTGTGAATATGTTTTAGTTACAAATAAGTGTAGGAAATAATGTTGTGGATCATGAAATTATTTATTTAATATGGTAATGTTTTATCCATATTCAAAAGATGTTATAAATTATGATCTTTTTCTCCCATGATTAAGGGATTACGTTAAATTTTTCTAAGTCATGTTATGGATATTATGTTTCCATGTTGATACATTGTGAATTTAAGTTCTTATTACATGTACTTTGGAGATAACTTATATTTTATGATTACCACTCATGACTATATTATATTTCTTTAGTGTTTATGTTTATTTATTATTATTATGAACACATAACTTACTGAGCATTTGAGCTCACCGCTTTCTAATATTTTCATTACCCAGGTTATGATGATGTTTTTTGATAATGGGATGTTTATAATATGGTCTAATATGGTTAACTTAAGAAGAAATGATCACAATCACTATAAAATAATTTGTTTATGTATCTAATTCTCCAAAACACTAATCCTACAGTCCTCTAATTTGTGTGACCATTTGTGAGATGGAATGTTTATTTATTTTAAATAATGATATAAATGTGTATGTTTAGCTTGGGTATACATATAAATGGAGAGGTTCACACCAAAGAGTGGTCACTACATAGTGAAATATGTATTTTGGCCCACTAATGGATGTGAAGTATTTAAATGGGTCATAATTTCAACAGGGATCACATTTAATAAAAGTATTTATTATATGTATATAAAACATAATACTCATTTGATAAAATTATTTATTATAGATAAATGGAGGGGAATCTATATTTAAGAAAATTCTTAGATGGGTGAATAAATATAAGAATTATTCTTAAGAAAGGAGAAGTCCATGTGTTAAAATAACTCCTTATTGAGTAACCAATCATTGAATTTGTTTGAAAAGTGGATCTATAAGATTATGTAAAGAATATAAGAATTTAATAAAGATTTATTTAAGGATTATTCTAGATATGAAATTAATTTTACTATAATTGATGAAAATTTTCTGAAAATGTGAATGAGTTCAAGAAAAGTTTACCTGATATTCTCAATGTGCGGAGGATAATTGAACTAGGGAAAGTGATGTTTAGGTTATAGTGATATATTTTCTGTACAAGTGTGTAAAAATTCATATTATAAGAAGAAAAGTTAGTTGTAAAATCCAAAAAAAATCCTACAAGTATCTATTCAGGGTAATTGAAACCTAAATGTGTTATTAGAATTAAGGAGTAATGATTCTAATGGATGAAATTACCTAGAATACCTAAAGGATTTCGACAAACCCCATGAAGTTTCCATGTTAGGTATTGATATCATAGAACTCAATACTTTAATTTTTAATGGTATATGATACCTACTATATTATTTTAAAGTTTTTTAAATATACAAGAGTTAAAAATAAAGGAAATAATTGATAGATCTTATAGTTTACATTAAACTGATAAAGAAATAAGTTTTGTATCAAAGATTTGAATGTAAAGTAATATGACATTCTTATATTGATCTAAGTAAATGATGTGTATATTTATCACATTTATATTAAATGATAATAGGATTTATTTACAAAAAATAGTATTTATGGAAAATATGTTATTAATACACATAGTTTACGATTCATCAGATTCTATAACATGTTTTGAGAAGAAGAAAAGGGAAAATTGTTTTATCTAGGAAAAAAGAGTTTATCTAGATGTTTGTTAGAATATTAGAGATATGATCTCACCACCATCAGTATAATATTTTAAAGAATAATATTATTTTCAATAAAATTCTTCAAATCACATATAATTCCTTATATGATAAAGAAACAATAGTTTTTTGATAAATATTTCCACCTAATGAAATAAGTGTTATTTCTTTACACAAAGGAGTTTGTCTATCTTAAAAATATATCCAAAAGTGAATATAGTGATTGAGATTATATTGGAAGTATTTTTGGAATTTTAGAAGATTAAATTTAACAAATTAAATATTATTCTAGTCAAAGTTAATGTCACTTAATATCTTAAAAGGTTTTGGTTATTTAAAAAATTATTAATTTAAAGAGTTAAAATGGTTACCAAAATATTTTGAGGAAAACATTTATGGAAATGTTCTACTAATAATGATGATGATAATCTTATAAAAAACTCTAAGTAGTCAGCATTAGTTATTAACATCATAAATTTTGATGTTGTGAAGTTAAAAAGTTTGAATAATGTTTTCAAAGAGTTAAACATTATGAATATGATTCTAAAATCACACCATTATTCAAACTTTATTACTTTATATATGTTACTCACTAAATAGTTTAAGGGAGGGTTTTATTAGGTGGTCACATAGAAATGTTCTAGGAATTACACAGATATGTAATTAGTTTAACAAAACCCTTAAAAGTGTAGTAAACATATGGTCGATCTGAAAGTCTATCATATGTGATATGTTATATAGGAACTTATGTAAGGATTTGTTTAAGTATTATTAATTATATTTATGTATATAAATTGTACCATGTTATACAAAAGGAAATCTACAATTTTTCATTATTTTACATTGGTTTTACACACACACACATATATACTGTTAAATGAAATGAAAATTGACCCATTAATGTACAACATTGAGTTATCCCTAACCAATGTCTATCATTAATTATTATAGTTTGTGATAAAATGTTAAGGATAATGTGAGTAGGATTATTGTATTGGGACACAAAATATGCTTATGAGGCAGAAACTGATGTTTTTGCACTGGATGACCCACAAAGTATACTACATGGAGTATCATACACCACTATTTTGGTACACTAGAAGTACATGGTTAATATTTCAAGTCTACAATACCTAATGTTAGTGAGATAACAAGTATGATAACCTTCACACTTTGATACAATTCTCATGAAATCCTTGAGGCTTTGCTAATCAAGGGGTGGTTGGGTATATTGCTGATCATGTCATTTGTTGGAGATTAACCAAGATGGTATTTTTCCTCTTATATAATGATTATAACATGTAATACCTTTATTGAGATAGATTAATGAAGTGTATGTTTGTACCTAGATAACACATATAATCTGCTTTTTTATCTAGTGAGGGGCATGTGATGTGCTCATCCATAATGGTAAATAACATGTTATGTATTTATTGACATGATCAATGTATAATAATACAATCAAGAATGTATGATTAAGATAAATGGGATTGAAATACCCTATGTCCTATAGTCACTCGATGTCTTGTATAAAGGGATCATATAAAAATTTATGCTTACATATGATGAAACTAGTGGACATGGGTATAACGATACATGTGTTGGATATAGATCATTCCAGAACCCTTTATGGCTTGAGAATCATTAATGATTTTATAAAGGATTATATTTTATTATATTTATAAATTTGGGAATTCATATTTATTATCAATGATACAAAGGCCTGTGGGTACACTCTTTTTGGTTTAATTAACGGGGATTGAGTTTTACTTAGAGAGTTCCTCTAATTTTCTTAATGATTATTAAAAAAATGTTTTAGATATATATTCAAAAAATATTACATATGATGTGATACATGGTGAATTTAATTGTGTCTTTCCAAAATTTATCTGTAGAATATCCAAAATATTTTTGGGTATGATTTCATGAGATTTTTTATATCATATAATATAAGGAGGAATGACACCAAGTCTACGAGGATTTAGTTCAAGTGAGATATTGAAGAAGATATGCCGTAAAGACCTCATGTCACATTGCATGATGTATTCATTTCATATAGTATGAGATGGATTATTATAAGTAATATCATATGTCATTGTAAAGGGATATCATAAGGCATTTTATATGATATCATGAAACTACCCACACACAGAATATCATATGATATGATGATATTATAATGAATTTATTTACATGAATCATTCCGTCGGTAGATTATTTGATTCAATATTCCTCATAAATACTATAATTGTTTTTCACATTTCATATAAAAAATTCCTTAGAGTATTAATGCACTCATTTGACGAATGCATGAATAAATGATGAATTAAATCATACATTATAAATGTGTGAGTTAATTCATAGGATCATACAGTTGGGTATGTAAGGAGGTATACACCATCAAGACAGTGTGTTCCAGTTCCATAATAGATTATTTTCAATTCTACATCACTCTAAATATCTCTTTATTCTTCATCCTTTTCCACCTAAGAGGTACTATCATACCATGGGTGAAAGAGAGTCCCACCTGAGTGTCAATTAATCCAGTTGATCCATGGATACACCATAGAGGATTAATTACTTTGACTACCACTTGGTGATCTTTATCAATCTCATATAATCTAATATAGTTGTATAAACTCATCAGTGTAAGGTACACAAAATAGTTTATTCATTTTACTTATAGTGTAGTTTCAGTTTCAAGAATGATAGATCTTAAGAATGAGATTTCTAATAGCCTTTTCTACATTGATTAAGTGTCAATGTATCCTAAGAAACCCATAAACCAAATCCATATTTCACTAAGTTATGACTCCACTTTGGTATTCCTATAACCAATTAGCTATATTGGCAGGCCATCATTCCAATAATATCATACATGAATCTTGGAAAGTAGAGTGTAAAACTACTTTCCCAATCCATCATCTAGATTATCTAAACTCAATTCATCTGGTATTCTAACTTTTAGTCTTTCCTAGATAAGTGTAAAAAATATATAATACCAAATATGGGAACCTAATCTTATTTGGGTCACCCATAACTTTCTTGATTTACGTAAGATAATCCATGAGTTCCCTACTTTAGAAGAACCTATGAGTTGGATGATCATGGTCTTGAAAAATGTTTTTTTGGAAGGAATCTAACAATTATTATTTTAAAGTGTTTTATTATATCAACATATATTGTCATTTATTTTCGTTACATGTATGAATGCCTCTAATGATTTTGTTTTTAAACCCTATTCCTTTCACCAAATCAATATTTTCAAACAATATTGACGTGTAACTATTTATAAAACTCATAGTTTGTATTAATAACCCAAATTAAAAGCCACATATATTTATGCATATGTAAATATATCATATGAATAAGGTACATGAAACCATTTTATGTAAAGGATTAGAATCATATGAAACAAAAATCCACCCATGAGAAAGAAAAATGTGATAGATATTCAACCTCTAATTTTCTAGATAGAGCATAATCCCCTAGGCTAGTGAGAAGCCGGACCCCAAGTCCCACTACCCATGGTTCAATACCCAATACAGACCTTAATTATAATATAATATTAACACCTAATATATATTAACTATAATTAACCACTATATTTAATCCCACAACCCAAAAACAATCCAAATTCAAGGTAGGGGAATAATAAATCATTTATTATACCTAGAATGTATTTCCTTAAATGCATGTAAGATAATATAAAGAAATACATTAAACGCATTTAAACTAAATCATACATTAATTCATAATATAAAAAATTTATATCTATGTATGATGTATGGAATAAACTATTTTATTGAATATTTCATAAATTTAGACATGGGATAAAAATTTATAAAAAATACATAAAAAAATAAATTATTAAAACTTTATAATTAAACACTCTTCATGGACATTATATAAATAAATAAATAAAACACTATATTTATTTCTAATATGAACTTCTTTATATTATCATTCTATATGTAATTTAATTAAATATATGATATTTAATTGAAATATGAACGTTTTATATCTCATATGAACAATTCATATATTATGAAAACATTTTACGTAATAAAAATATCACATATTTGATATTATTTAAACTTTGATCATGTCAGCTATCAAAACTCCTTTTGATATGGCTAAAATAATATTTCAAATAAGGCCTTTAATTTGAACATTTAAAATTTATAATTATGAATAATTCATAATTTAATATAAAATATAAAATATTTTATATTATTTTTGTAATTTATAAACTCTTTATAGATCATATTATAATTTATACATAAACCCTTTATATCAATTACAGAGGTCTGTATGTTTATTGTAATTGTTTTCCTTTATGTTGTATTCAACATCACTGGATGTAACTGACCTTTAATATTAAATATATATATATATATATATATATTATTTTTTTTAAGAAAATTTATAATTAATTATAAAATTTCTATAATTTATTAACTCATAATTTTTTTAACTTAAATAAATATCTCAAAATCCATTTTTCTATAATTTATAAACAAATTCTAATTATCAAAATTAATTCAAAATTGAAAAATAGAAGAAAAAAAAAATTTCCTCTATATTTTATTTTACAATTTATTTGAATCATATGTAATGATTTAGTAAAATCCTATATTATGTTTTAATATCGGTGAACCACAATGCATTATAAACCCTTCTGGTTCTGGATATTATGGCTTATGATAAGTTCGATATCACCTTTATGACACAACAGTATATTTTATGAAAAAGTGAAATAGTGTAATTGACACTATTTTAGCATGCAATTATCAATCATATACTATTATATAAAACAAATTATGTATTATATCTAGTGTTGGGATGTATCATATGTTACGATATACTAAAACCTAATAATTTATCTTATATTATAATCTATGAAATCTTAGATCGTATGGTTAAATCCTATCACAACTTATGATATCCCATATCATATGTTATTAAATGGTTAAAAAAATATAAACAACTTATGATATCGAGTACTATATCCATAATTATTCATTTTAAAAATGATTTAACAAAACAATTCAAGCATGAAATTGATCTGATACCACTAGAAGTTTCCCTAGGATCAAATAACACTTATTATGGAAACAAAAGGTGAAAGCAAACCAGAACCAAGATCATCTATGATTTGAAATCAAAACCATGCTTAAATATTAATGATGAACATACCATAAATAGAAGATATATACGATTAATTTTTCTTCAATAAGAAATTATTGATGAATATAACATAGAAATTTACAAAGGAAACTATCCTCATAGAGTATTCATTGGTTGATGAATCACCCAATGTTTTGATATGATTATCCTTCAAACCATGATATGATAGTACATTGGGTGTAAGGGAAAAAGGATAAGAGATTTTGGGTGTATAGAAAATCAATGCAACACATAAAAACTAGATCAATCAACATAGTGATCTTGGAATTATCTATATTAGCCTTGATAATAATCCTCAAACCTTCAAGGAATTTACTCGAACATTTCATAAAATTTTGAGAAATGACATGTGGTTATAAATGTAATGTAAACAGTCTAACATAAATTAATTTAACTCTAAAATCCACAATTAATTATCCTAAACATTTCATTATATGAAATATCTACGATAAATGATATCCATGCAAGGAAGAAACTTGAATGTTAACATTTAATATTAGATTTTCATATCAATCATAGTATACATTGGACACATATCTAAACACTTTCAATATGAACATATCATATAATATGTTATGGATAAAGGAATTAATGTGACATCTATACATTGAACCTTATTATATTCCATTCCAAAGAATATGATATGCCTCAGTTTCATGTTTGTTATATGAAGTGTTTCTCAGGATTATAAAACACTTATTTAATTAGTGGAATATATCAAAGAAACCCAAAACAAATATCTCTTTGATATAAATGAAAAAACATTCTTAAAAATAAATAATATGCATGTGTACCTTACACCAGAGTTAGACATTCCTCCTATATTTAAAAACATGTTTAATGAATATCCTTGAGAAGCAGTGAAATGAAGCCTTATGTTGGGGTGCATCCATAGGTTATATTGAATAACCAATTTTTTGGGGTGAGATTCTTCTTCAAACCAGGATATGCTAGTATCTATCATGGTAAAGGAAGAGGGAGAAGATATATTTTAGGGGAATTAATAAAATAATATTGGATATCCATATCAATTGCTTGAGACTGATTATATAGGCCTCAAGGATGCTCTAGGAATCTTCCATGAATTTACTCATACGTTCATAACGTACAAGTAAATGACATGTGATTATAATGTTTGTAACCCATGATTGAAGCATGAATTTATCATATAAATTCTTTTTATTAAATTATTCTAGAATTTTATTTATATGAAATGTTATAATCAATGATTACCATATATTGAAGATTCTTGAATGTTAAAACTTGTTATTCAAACTTCATAATCAATCATAGAGTGTTATATGAATTGTATAATATAATTCTATAGACCACATCTCTCTATGACACACCTAAATCATACACTATAATTAATAAAATCATTGGTACTATGATATAATCATATTATTTGTTAATGATATATATAAGATCATATAATATTCCATTTACAACATTTATATCATATTCTATGATATACTTATATCATATAATCTGATATAGTTAAAACATTGTATGTTTTTTTTGGATTTAAGTCATATCTCTATCAATCTCCCACTTGTACTATATCGTCATAAACATTATGAAATTTAACCTTATATTTTATCATATACAATAACTTATGAAATCATGTCCAAAACTACTTTTTTATATTTATAAAACACTTTTGTAAAGTTATCTCTAACTTTACTATGTATCACATCATATGCAGTACCTTATGAATATCTATCCAAAAATTATTTTGGATAAATCATACAACACTTTTAGATTATCTATATAAGTTTTTTAAAACTTAATCCCCATTCAATCTACCAAAAAGTGTGAAACTAACGGATTTTGTAGAATTTAGAATAAATAATTTTTTTGAATTCATAAATGTAATAAAAATAGCCTCCAGAAAAACATCAGTGATACTCAAGAGACAAATAGAATTGATGACATAACCATAGAACACATGTTTATCTATATCTTTCTTTACAAACTACATCATATAAAATAATGAAAAATCATATAATACCTTTATCTAATCCATTTATTAACCTTGTGACACATATTATGTTAATCTTGTATAGATACTAATGCTTTCTAAATTATATAAGTATATATTGAATAGATAGATGAACACATCACCTGTAATTCACCTAAGTAGATGAGAACACCACATTCACCTCACCCAAAATGATTATCACATCATATAAAACTTATATATACATGTTCACACACTTCAGATACACCTGGATCACACTTTTATTTTTGAATCATTTCCATGATTAAAAGGGTAATTTTGATTCTATGTCACGAACTTATTTTTCAAATATATCTTACTATTTGAATATTAGACCTTACATGGTAAAATAATCAATAAAAAAGTGATCCAAGTGAATCAAGAGAAAAATGGAGTCATTTTAAGATATTTTTAAGAATGTATTGGATAGGTAAACAAGTCAGAATCCATGAACCATAATGAAGGACCCGTGGAGATAAAAGTTCTCACACTGGTGAGTTGTATGGGTGGCCTACATGAGCACCTTTACCATGCTTATAAAAGTCCCCCACCCACCCCATATACCTCCTAACATACCTATTGACCCAAAATTTATCATTTTAATCCCAAAAGGGAGAGGTCTAGAAACTAATTAAGAATACTTAGACTAATTTTGTGGGAGATCACCATCCATAGGTAAGTCTTATATTAGAAAGATTATCCAATATCCAATGGCCCGAAGGCCTTCAATTTTTTATTTAAAGAAATACCCCCCTTTTAAGGGAAGAAGGGGAGAAAACCAAAACTGACATCATCGAATTAGGACAAAAAACAACCCGAAGGTTTAGCGAGACAAACCAAACTGACAACATGGAGCTACCCAACCCCGACAATTGATCATGAAAAAGATCTCCGCCAGTGCAAAGCTGAATGACAAGCAAGTGTCCTATGTCAAAGCACATGCCTGATCCAATGTAAAACGTCATATCGTCTCAACATCTAAATCCATAAAGCTCTACAACGAAGAACAACTAGCTCTAAAACCTCCTCTGGGGAATGATCTGCGTGGTCGAGTCTGGGTGCATCATTGTACCAACAGACCTCATAAACCCATTCAACATTCTGAGAAAACAAAACTAGAAAAACCTCCAACAATCGACCATCATGGACCAACCTTGTCGACCTCCACCCAGCCATCACAGCCACAAAGCCCGTAAGACAATCCAAATAACATGAGATCAATCCATCATCACCTAGAATTGGATGGCCAAATCCCACACCTAGGAACCACAAATAATGAGGGAAACTGGGTCTTCCTGAAACAGAAATGCCTCTATGGGCATGGAACTGATCTGATTAGAACCTCAGATACACCATCATCAGGTTCCAGCAAAACCCTCACAATGAAAAATCAGAAAGACCAGTGACGTTGAAACAGAACAACCAAAACCATACCCAGAGAACAAATTCACAACTGGAACCAAATTAAATTCTTGTAAAAACTCACAGCATCTGAGACCGAAGGCCTCACCCTCTGAAGAACTGAGATCAAGTCGAACCAAAACAACCAAAACCATAACCAGAGAACAAATTCACAACTGGCAACAAATTAAATGTTGGTAAAAACTCACAGCATCCGAGACCGAAGGCCTACCCCCTTTGAAGCATTGATATCAAGCCCTGAGTTGCATTTGAAGATGGAAGTACGCTCGGATCCAGCCAAGAAACCAGCCCACTCTGTCACCTGGCACGCCAGAGGTGCCGAGATAACGAAACTAAGAATGCGGCCACCCCAAGACTCATCACCATCGAAATAGGAAAACCGAGCTGACATCCAAAACTCATAAGAGAAGCGAAGAAACAAAATCGATGGAAATTGTTCTGCGATGCGCTGATTGTCGGACTTCCACCAGTAAGCGACGCCACCACAGAAGCAACAACCCCAATGTCGTTCCGTGCTGAGCCGACTGCCGGACTTCCACCAGGACACGACGTCGTTGCAAAAAAAAAACTATGCCAACACCGTTCCGTGCTGAGACGACTACTGGACCTCCACCAAGAAGCGATGCCAAGATGAACCCTTAGACATCACGAGAAGATCCCGACCCGAAGGGGGAAGAAGGAAAAAATTCACAAAAACTGTAGGGTACGCGAGGGAGATGAAAAATGCCACTCTAAGGCTCAAGAATATTAGGAAGATCAGAATATCCATAAAAAGGAATAATTGAACTTTCATTTTTAATTAATTTTCTTCTTCTTATTAATATTGTTATCATGGATTCATGTAAGTCTCTTACTATAATCATCATTCCCATTAAGTGTAACTAATTTCCCTTTTTCATCGAGGTTGTGGGGGATGAGGGATAACTATCATTGTGATTGAAGTGTTATTTTATTTTTTGTGTAATTTATATATGAATTTTATAATTCCTTTATTCCAGTTCTCTTCATTTTCTTTGTATTCCATGTAATATAAATAATTATGTATCTATTGATAATTGAATACATTAAGACAAACTCATTCATGAACATTGAATGAGTTCATTGTCATTTCTGGGTTTGCTCATATAATTTTCTTCAGAATTAATTATCAGGCCTAGAAATTGTTTTTAAAATAAAATAGTTTTAATATAATAGACCAAGGATGTTACAAAGTTTTGAATCCCTATGATAGAAATCATAGTGAACAAAACTACCACAGTTGACACTCAACTATAATGATCTCTATTAGAACCCATAAACTCAACACATCCTTATTTCACAAAGTTAAAATCCAGTTTTACAAAAATTAAATTTTAGTGACACTAAATTATAAAGAATTTATGTTATATACTTTTAATAAATAGATGTTTTTAAAATATAAAATAGATCCTTTAATTAATCAAGTAAGGGTTCATGTAAGAAAATACTTAAATTTTCTGAGGGATCCACCACATACTTCCTCTATACTCATTGAATTGTTGGGTTTTGGTCTGCTAAGAAGTAATAAGTCATGAAGAATGACACCAAATTATAACACCATTTCCAAATAAATACAAATAGTTTATTATTGAGAGAATCTTGTTTGATTAATTTGAAAACGATTTTTTTTGAATTTTTTGCCCTTAATACCATTTTTTTACTTATTTTTCATGTTTTCATTTTATGCATGGGGTGTTGTTTTTGTGTCTATGAGAAATTTAATGCATGATATATTACCTCACCCACTATATGAGTGTTGAATCATTAGAGTGGATTCTCTTTGATATTGAGATTAAATGAAAGTTATTAAGGTGATAATGAGGACTAATGGGAGAGAACATTCCAGATGATCCCATACTAAAAATGGAAGGAGAATATCTAACTGTTGTCCTAGGGGTTGGATATAAGTTTACACTCATGGGGGGGGGGGGGGGTTACCACCAACCATCATATCAATTTGTGATAGGATATGTTTGATAAGAGAATCCACGATACATGCTGAAAATCACTCAAGTGTACCTTCCACCCCATTAGGGTATGGATTTCCATCCATCCATGGAGAAGAATTAATCATTATTTGTCCACCATTCCAGAGAAATAATTTTTATATCAAACTAGATGTTATACAAACCATTAACAACATAGTTTAATTTTTGGGTTTACCAATTGAAAACTATAATGCTTACCTTTCTAGTTTCTAAGAGATATGAGATACTTTCCATTAGAATTGAGTGTTAGATGATACAATGAGACTTCACTTATTACCTTTATCATTGAGGGAAAGGGTTATATAGTGGATTAAGGGACTACCACAATAGTTGATTATTACTTGGGAGTCCCTTCATCAGGAGTTCCTAGAAATATATTTTCATCAATAAAAAACATTTATGCAATGGAATGACATTAATTTTTTTTTACAATTTGCAAATGAATCCCTTTATGAATCATGGGAGTACTTAATAAACTTTTTGAGGAAGTTCCCACACCATGGACCACTAGAGTGGATGCAAGTAAAAATGTTCTATGGTGGGATGGTTTTGAGCAGAAAATCCATCATGGATGTACTTGAAGTTGGTTCCATAATGAGAAATATACCTAAGAATTTATTTAAATTATTGGAATATATATAAGCTAATAGTTTTCAATGGAACTCAGATTGGGGAATAAAAAAGAATGGAATGCATAATGTTAATGAAACTATAATGTTGGAATCCTATTTGGAATCAATTTCTAAGAAAATTGATTATTTATAACTAAGTATCACCATATTAGTAAAAGAAATTCAATACCTAGGTTATAGTGAGTGTGGAGGCAATTAATCCATTGGAAAATGACCAAGTACAAGTGTCAGTTCCTTTACTAGTTAGATGAACTATGTTACCCAAAATCATGGCTTGAATATTTTTCTGGCATATCAAAATCCAGAATGAAAACACAATTTAAATTCTATATGGGGTGGAAAATAACAACAAGCCCTGAATTTTAGGTCACAAATACCTCTTGATTATTCTTAATATAAATATCAAAATCCTCATCTACACCCACATCATGAAAAACAAATATAGGTATTACCAACAATAAGGGTATCGAAACCCTCGACCCACCCATCCCCCACATAAAAAACAACAAGTTTCTCAACCACTAAATCAAGAAAGATCATTATTGGAGTAAAATGTGTCTAAATTTACTATAGACACTAGGATAATGATATATAATCAAGAGGTTGCCACTTTAATACTTTAATTATATTTGGGTAGCTTTTAAATCAATTATTGGGGGGACAAACTGATGCATACCGATGTAAAATTGAAAATAACATTAGGGAGGAGGCCAAGGTAGTGACCTCTATAAGTGGAATAGAACTTTCATTACAAGTGAAGGAAAAGAAAATAGTAGTTGAAATAAAAAAGGATGATAGTTCCTCAGAGGCTATTGAACTGGAAGTCAAACCTGAGACCATTTGATCAAGAGAAGGACTATCCAAGGGAAAAAAAGTTACAAAGGAAAAGGAAAAGGTGGTTATTAAAAACTATATAAATTATTTAATTTTTCTAGATTATATGAAGCAAATAAATATATACCACCAATTTGTAATGTTTTTTAGGGATTTTGGAAACTCTACATCAACAGTACCTGCGTCGAGGAGTTATCCCATGTTTCTACTTATGAATATTTTATAAATAAAATCTTATCAAATAAAATAAATATAGAATATTTGGTTTTCATTTCCCATAACATGGAGTGATTAGTAGTGGTACAACAAAACATACGACCACAGATTCAAGATCCAAATATGTTTTGTTTCCCATGCACCATCAATCCATGTGAGATTAGGAATGTTCTATTTGACTTGGGAGTGAGAATCTATTAGAGTTGGTTCCCTAGAACCTAATTTTTTTAGTAATTTCATGTTTTTATTATTAATGAAGTTTTCTTATCACATAATTATTATTCTTATATATGAAACTTTTCTTTGATAATGTCCTAAGAATATATTTCACACAAAAAGGTCATAGAAATCCCCCACTATGATGATAACCTAGAGGTTCCAATACATTATTATTGAACCTTTTTATATGGATGAATGCTATTCTCTGATGGGAAATATATGATATATGCTATCAGGGGTAGGAGGATCTTATTAAATTGAGACACCATATCATGGTGTTTCCCTTAGTAATCTATAATATTGGAGGTTATGAGAATAGACCTATTAATAGGAAATCCATATTTTCATATTTCATTAGATGTTCCTATATGAGGATGTGTGTATTAATATTTGGAATTTAATATTACCATTAATGGATATCATGACTCATGTACTTTGATGTATTGATGAAAAATGTGATGGAATGTGATCATGATTAGTTTGGATATATTGGGTATGTCAAAAGTGATATTGAATTAATGGATAATGTAAGAAATGATTTATCCATCCTATCCCTTGATGGAAGTTGATATCTCAAGACCTTTTATGGGGATGGAGTTGCCTAGATAAATCCATGGCCATAGTGTTTAGTTAAAGAGTTTATTTTTTGAAAGTAAAAGAAATATAAATTGATCATATAGGTTGATGAAACTGACATGTAACCTTATTTATTTGAGATATCATGATAAAGGGACTATATTACATGATAAGAATTTTTTAGAGGTTGGATGTTATTATGACATTAACTTCATTCTATATGGAAATATTGATGTTTTTCTAGAATATAACCTTAGACTTTATAAAGTTATGCCTAATGAAACTAAGAAATAGACCTAGAGGGCTACATGCTAGTGTATCCTCAATATCAGTTAAATTTAAGTATTGAATTGAACAAGTTATAATATGCAATATTTATTAAGTTTAGTTTATCTCAATGAATTAATCACAAGTTATTAAAAATAATAAGTGAGTTAAATAATAAATATAAATATTTGTTTGAAAGGATTGAAAAATAAAATATTTATCATATATATTGTAGAAAAATGAAATTAAATATATTAATTAATAAATATTCATTATTTGAGGATCAGTAAATGTCAATGAAGGTAAGCAGACTGATTTTAATGGTTCAATTGGAAATGGTATAAGTGATATTTATTTATATTCTTAAAATTGTACACATGTAAAGAGATTAATATTAATATTTTTTTTATTATTATAGGAAATGGGATCGACTACTAATTATTAGGTCGGAGAGGGGATTTTGTGTGATTTTACAAACCTAAACTTTCCATAATAAATATATAACTATATCACTTTTCATAACTCACTTTTGGTGTGCCTAATGGATAGAGTGAGACTCTATAAAACCTTATAGAGAGATCTAGTGATCTAGATGGTTCTCTCTCTTTATAATCTCTCAAGACTTCAACATAACATAAAAATTTATTCCTATTTTGAGAAGGATGTTTCTATAATCAACCATGAACAACTCAAGTGATCATAATCGGTCATGCTAGCACTCAATGATTCTAAGATGATATTCATAGATTGTCGTGCATGTGCAGATAAATTCTTGAGGGATTATACACTTGGATCTTCTAGTTCAACATCATTATGATGATATCTTGTTAACCATATCATCAATTAAGAGAGAATTACAAGTTGAGGTAATTCTATATCTTCTCATAAATTAATTATAAATAACATGTCGAGATCCTCCTATTCTGGTTCCTATGTTTTAATCTAATCAATTAATATAAGGTTTTTATTGTAAATTATTTTTTAATCATGTTTTAATAATTATTATATGTAAATTAAGACTAAAATATGAGTTGTTCATTGCATTAAAGGACGCTTCTGCTACACCTATACCCCAAAAGTGGTATCATAAGGGTCAAATATTAAATTTATAATTATTTATTATTAATTGATTATTTTATTTTACTTATAATAATTAATTTTAATGTCCAAAATTTCAATCTGTTCTCTTTAATCATTATTGATAACATATCAAGTAAATGGTTAAGATTAAAAAATGAAGAAACATATGAAGAATTCCATCTGGAGGTGAAAAAGGCTCTTCCAGGTCATAACTAGAGTACAAATCATGTACTACATATTTACACATTGTGTATTATTATTTTCGCATCCTTTTATCATGATAAAGTCATATAAATATGATGAAATCGGATCTAAGATCCCATAAAAGAGGATTGGTGTGTAAATTGGGGAAGATTGGTATACATATTAAAGAACATCACACTTTGTAACCACTGTACATGATGTGTAGTACTAGGTTTCTCATGGATAAGAATACATGGTGTCTTAGTGTGTCATGTATCAGATACATGACACATTTACTAAGGACCTATGCAATTCTGAGGACACACGCTATGTATCCAGATTATACTCTATATACCTCAAACTCCTCCGTGAAAGGCAACATGCCATGTCCCAAGGTGTGTTTTACAGACAGGGGAAAAGGACAGTGTACAATGTGTTTAATATTTTTCACACCATGTAGTCTGTTATAGAAAGTGTACATTGTTTTTAATTGAGAAAAATTAAATATATATTCAAACCAATTCACAAGTGTTCCACGTGTCATTTATTTTACAAATGACACTTCATTTCATAGGATTTAAAATTATATATTAAATAACTTTTGTGTTAAAATTTTGGATAAGCACACTATGCTACCTACAAGTACACTTGTGTAATTCATTAATTTTAAATGAAATTAATTTTGTTTAAAATTATAGTTGATTATGAGTTAAGGATTCTTGGATGGAATTAAGATAAATTGAATTAATTGGATTAATTCATGTTGAATTATCTTAATTAAATAATAAATAAAATTAATTGATAACAAGATTGAAAATGTATGCTTATTACTTAATGTGTGGATATTCTTGAGATTATACCAGGAATATATATGTGATTGGTTTCCTTTAAATTTTTTTAATTAAATCCAAATGATGGTATATGTGTTATCCCCTCCCCCTTATTTTGTATAGGCCTATGTTCCCATGGTTAATTTTATGTAAACCACATTTATCCAATCCATTAGATCCCCTCACCTACATGTTATAAACATATTATGTAAATATAGAGCTCTTTGATGAGAGGAGATGATCCGAGTCAAGGATTCGAGCTAAAACCAATCAAGGTTATGCATGGAATCCAAAGGTGGAATGCTACAACACCAACCAAGATAAGGTTCAAATTTTTTTACCTTAGGGTATAAGGTTAATTTATCATCCTCTAGATAAAATAACCACTAGATAATCACATGATCATACCACTTATATTCTATTTCTATTAGTTTCATGGTTAATTATTTATGGATATTGATACAACATGATTACCTACAAAATAAATTTACAAGCATGGAAGATGTAATAAAATATTACTGGGTTATTCATAAATATGTTATCATACATGGTTAATCACTTAAGTAAAATCAATTTAATATTAACATGGAATGTCAAAAGATAAAATGAGATTTATGAATAAGGATTAAAATACCTCAACTAAAATATTAAGTTAGTATAGCCTTCCACTGCTTAAGTTAGAATAAAAATAATAGTTCAAAGTTCTTTATCAACCCAAGTTGGAGTTCTTTCAATTATCATGGAACTTTTATTATGAATTTTTTGGGTTTAATTAACATGGTTTATATCAAGGTTTGACTACCCAACCAGAACATGGTGTAACTAAGGGGAAAGTGTTAAGGAAATCTATAACCAATATTTAAAAATTGGGGATTTCACTCAATAGATCAAGGAACTAAAAGTTAATAAAGTTGTAAATTTATTCCTTCTTTAACCCCTTAAAATATCTTATCATGCCCAATTATGAGTTATGTAACTCCATGAGTTTTTATGAATTATTATTATTTCAAATAAATTAAATTCCTTTGATGGATTAAGTCACACAATACATTTAACAATCCAAACATTTATTAATGGAAATTCCTATTGATATAATTAAATGTCTTATTATGTAAAATGGTTATATAACCAATAAAATTCTTTGATTTTATTATTTTTCTTTTCAAAAATACCGTTAATAATTGTTACCATTTCTAATATTGCTGTTGAATACTGATCAATTGATTTGTATAAATATAGGGCTTTAACAAATCCAATTTACACAGACAAAGAAAACGATGGCCTCATCTAGTAGAATTGATCCGTATAAAGCCCATTTGTCAGAGCTTGTAAAGGAGGTGGAATCCTTGGGATTTTCTCTTGACCAAGCCCAAGATGAGCTTTAAGACGTTAATCTCGAATGAAACTGCCTATCAGAGAAGTGGAAGTTTACAGAGATTACCACCCGAGCGATGTTATCCGAGCCACCCCAAGAGTCTGTCACCATCGCACACCTTACCCTTAAGTCTTATGTGGGTGTTATAAGGGGTTATGTAACAATACCTTAGCACTATGATTATGTGTATTATTTTTTGTATAGAATAAATAATATATATTTATTTTATTATTATTACTTTGTAAATGGTTTTTAAAGCATAAATAGAATTTTTTAGTTAATATTCAGGTAAGAAATCTATTTTGTTGAATTAATGAATTTTTGAATGAAATAATATTTTAATAAAAAATTATTAATAAATTAATTTTTAAATATAAATTATCGGATAATTTTTAAGAATACAATTGTAATTTTTATTAAGGTTGGAAAGCCATTTTTGTCAAAACCCAGGAATTTTTGATAAATGTTGGTTTTATTTTAAAAGTAAAAATTAACATATTTATAAAATTATTTAGATAAAATGAATATTATTTTTTGAATTAGGACATCGTAATTATCCAATGGTGAATTTTTCCTAATTTTCTGAGATAGTCAAATTTTTGGATAAAAATTAAATACCATTTAATTATATAATGTGTTTTATGACATCATAATGACCTAATAGTGATGTAATAAAATACAATAAAAGGTAATTTCAGACAATATATGTTTTAGAATTAAAAAAAATGTGATTTTAGGTTTGTTTTATTAATTTTACAAAGCTTTAGTGGAACCTCCAAGGTTTATAAAATATTTTAACCTTTTAAAATGTTTTCCTTGAGAGTGTGACTCACCTCCACATAAGAAAGCCTAATATTTTAAGAATTTAGGAAATTGGACTTATAAAATAATGTTTTACATGCCCCTTTGAAAAAAAAACCATGGGCAAAAACCATGGGTTGGTTTGTGTTTTTGATTAGATTAATGTGTGGTGTCCAAAACCTAAATAAAAAATAATTCCCTCTCTTTTCCTATATAAACCAACCCAATCTCCCACTTTCTCTTCACTCAATGCCTTTTAAGATCGTCCAAACTCTACAATACTATCTCTAGAATCCTCCCAATAAGCCCTAAGCTCCGAAGAAGCCTCTCCCAAGCCTCTTCCTAGCCACTGAGATCATACTTTCAAGTAAGGGATTTCTTCCTTTCTCATTTTCGTCCAAGTTTCTTAATGTTGTTATACCCTTTTAATTTCAATTACAAATGTTGGGGTATGATTTTTCACCTCCCCTATACTGACCTAATTATGTTTTAATGTTGATATACCCCTTTATATATCATTAATTCCTCCCATATACACCCGTTACCATGCTAAAATTCCGTAAGGAATTTCACTCTTCTCATTTACATTCAAGCAATTATTTTGTGTTATGAATATATACTACATTACATATGTTGGGAAATGTATCTATATGAACCCATTACTCTCCATTTCATGGAAATATTATGAGACACCCATTTCTTTCTCATCAACCATTTTTATGAACTCTTATGTCACGCCGTTATGCTGCCGAAATTGCACTGCAATTTTCCAAGACAAAGTCATTGTGTAGTGAATACCATGCCCATTTCTTTATCAAGGGTATTAAACTTTATGCACATTTACTTATTGATTATAGAGTTTCATTTATGAATTACAAATTAATTTATCATGGAATAAATTCTTATTTTTAATGAATCCATGTTATATGATCCATGTGGAACACTAATGCATGAAATGAAATGATTAAGAAGGGTACGCCCTGATAACAATCCAATGCATTGGGAAAATATTAGTATCATGATACATCAAGTGACATGAGGGTTTAACCATGATAATTCAAGTGAAATTATGGTTTACTCATGCTCCATATTCAATGGGCCTTGGCTCATGCTAATATCATGTGAAATGTTGTTTCCAGATGACAATGTTATGATAATCATGCTATATCATGCCTTTATGTTCATGTTTATCTTATTATACATTGATATGACTATTTACAAACAAGTATTATACTCTTCATGTTATTCCTTGTTTACTCCTTTACTGGGTTTCATAGCTCACCCTTTTCTTATACATGTCCTCAGGTTATCCCAAGCAATGATAAGTACAAAATAATGTTATAGTCATGTAAAAGAAGATATCAATAAAGATGTTGAGTTTTATATTCTAAGTTGTTATGTAATGTTACTAAGACCCAAAGACACTAGAACTCTTGATATTTTTCATTATATCAAGTGAATAGTTTTATGTAATAAATTATGTTTAAGTGTGTAATAAAGAGCATGGTTTTTATAGTTGGTATCAGAGGATAGGTTTAGGTATTTTTGGGATTAGGATTAGAAAACCCAAGTGAAATCCTTAGGGATAAGACTAAGTATAATAAAAACATCCCTAAATTTTGGTGAGTATTTAGTAAGTGGTTTATCAAGAAAATATATCCATGTCTGGATACGAGAAGGTAGAGGCGGCTCTAGAACAGATGCATCTAGAGGTAAAAATCGAAAACACTACTTTAAGCTAGACTCGAATGAGAACTAGTGCATGACAATGGGTGTTGTTGCACTCTTGGTTACGACACTCCAAGGGGACATTCTTTGGTAAATTTATATGCTTAGTATGAACCATTATTAAGGGAATAAAAAAATTCCCCTAGGAATAGATGTTGGTGGGAAGTAGATCATGAATAAAATAGATTGAAGCCTATAAATTCATAATTTAAGGAAATAAAAGTAATTTATAAGTCATCCATTTTTTTCATTGGATTACACTTTATGTGTTACCCTTAACTTTCCTTTTATTCCAGCCAATGGCCAGTAATAAAAGGACTTAGGCTAACAACTGATGCGAAAATCAATGTGACGACAATTCTAATGAGATGCCCAATACGATGGGAGTGGGAATCGTGAACTTTGTCATGATAATCTCTTAGTTACCTCAAGTTTTGAATAGAAACATGGGTCAATATGAACATTCAACCCCCTAAGAAATAACAAGTCTCAATTGAGAGCTTCATGATACAAAGGCCTCCTAATTTTAATGGATCAACTCCATTGAGAAGATCTTATCCATCCTTCAATGTTCTGAATAAGAGAAGGTAATTCTGGATACTTATTGTTTGGAGGGTGAAGCCGATCAATGGTGGACATTGAATAAAAATAAAAATCTTGAGGAGGATTTTGAGGCATTGTAATGGAAGGATTTTTATAAAATGTTTTTTGACAAATATTTTCCTCACACCCTCTGACTTAAGATGGAAAGGGACTTCCTTGACCTGAAGAAAAAAAGATGCCGAATTCATCGGAGTGTACGAGGAAAACTTTACAAGGATTACATGATACACCTCTATATTTTTCCTTACTCTCGAATTCAAGGTTGACCACTTCTTTGGTGGGATAAAACCTAGCCTACAGAAAGCCCTATCAATCCATGACTTCGAGAGTTATGAGGAAATTTTCCGATGTACCCTCAAAGTCAAAATAGAGAACAAAGAATCTCAGGGGTATCATTTGGATAAGAAGCATAAGGTGGACTTCAATTCTGGTGGTCTAATGGAAAAATCCAATAGTGCTAAGAAAATCCAGCACACCACTTTCTAAAGGGGTAGAAAGAAGCACCCCAGAAAATGCTTGAAAGGGACGAGGAAATTATTTAGGTGTGGAAGAGAAGGGCACCTAGCCATTCAATTGTGATAAAAAAAACTTGCGGCTATGAAATAGGAGAGGAACGCTCCATTTGAACCTCAACTGATTATTAATTACTTCAAATACAAATAATTAGGGCACTTTAAAAACTAGTTCCCTAAGCCAAGCGTTTTCGGAGGCATCCCAAAACCTCCAAGGCAGCATGGGCAAGCTTTTTCAATCACTACCGTCGAAGTGAACCCTGACAATGAAGTGGTGATAGGTATGCTAGTTATTCATTCAGGAATATCGAGCATAATTTTTTATTCTTTTTTTACACATTATTTTATATCCTGAAAGTTTAGTAGAACAATCCTAACACCACCACAAGTTAAGGAAGTAAAGATGTCGGTGAGAACAGAAAATGGGGCAATCATTGCATCCCATGAATATAACTGCTCCCCTATCATAATTTGTGGATTGAACTTCCCAGTGAACCTCATCATACTCCCTTTAGTGGAATTTGATGCAATTCTTGGCATGGATTGACTTTCCTTATATAGAGCCAACATAAATTTCTGTGAGAGGGAAATCACTCTCCATATAGAGAATCGACCACCGATTCTATACAAGTGAAAGGATGAGGATGAATCTTATTTTGCACCATCATCTCAAGCTTGGATATTATTGTTCTATGAGCATGTGTATCTGGCTCAGATAATTGAGTCCATGTAAGAAACCATCCTTGAAGACGTGCCTATTGCGAGGGAATTCACTGAAGTTTTTCCCAAGGAATTGCCTGCTCTCCCTCCAAAAAGAGATGTTGAATTCTCAATTGATTTTATAACTAGGGAATTGCCAATATCCAAGACTCCATATAGAATAGATGTTATGGAGCCTGAGGAGTTAAAGAAACAACTAAAGTATAATATGGATAAAGGGTTTATATGCCCAAGTGCTTCACAATAGGGTGCACCAGTCCTCTTCGTCAAAAAGAAGGATGGGTCAACACGCTTTTGCATTGATTATCGTGAGCTCAAAAAAATCACGATAAATAACAAGTATCCTCTACCCTGAATTGATGGCTTGTTTGATCATCTACATGGATCAAAATACTTCTCCAAGGTGGATTTGTGGTCGGGATATTACCAAGTATGGGTGAAGAAGGAGGATATCCCCAAGACTGTTTTTCGTACAAGATACGGGCACTATGAATTCATAGTAGTGCCTTTCAGGCTCACTAATTCTCCAACAAACTTCATGGACATGATGAATAGTGTCTTTAGAGATTACCTAGACAAATTTTTGGTAGTATTTATATATGATATTCTAATATACTCCAAAACCAAGGAGGAGAATGAGGAGCATCTAAGCACTGTACTAGAGACCTTGCTAAAGGAGAAGCTCTATGAAAAGTACAACATGTGTGAGTTCTGGTTGAAGGAGGTCTCATTCTTGGGTCATATCATCATAAACAATGGGATATATTTGGATCCCTCTAGGAGAGCTACAATTGAGGGATGGATGAGGCCAACATAGGTCATGGATATCCGTAGCTTCCTGGGGTTAGCAGGATATTATCACCAATTTGTGATAAATTTCACACAATTTCCAAACGCTCTTACCAAGCTACCTCAAAAGAGAGAAAAGTTTTATTGGAGTGATGAATGTGAAGATAACTTCAAGGAGTTGAAAAGGATGCTTATAACTACACCCGTTCTCACACTACCCATAAGTGGAGAACGTTTTGGGCTATTTAGTGATGCTTTGAAAAAGGTCTTGGGATGTGTGTTGATGAAAAATGAAAAATTCATTGCCTATTGTTCAAGGTAATTAAAAGTTCATGAAAAAAAACTATCCAACACATGATTTGGAGTTGGAAGCAGTAATATTCACTTTTAATATTTGGCGACATTACCTTTTTGGGGAGAAGTGTGAAATATATATAGATCACAAAAGCCTCAAGTATATATTCACACAGAAAGAGTTGAACATGTGCCAATGAAGATGGCTAGAGCTAATCAAAGACTACGACTGCTCAATCTATTACCACCCTGGGAAAGCGAACATGGTGGTAGATGATCTAAGAAGAAAAGACCCAGCAATTCTATCATTGATGAGAATTGAAAAGGATCCAATTTTCTTATATTTGATGAAGATGGAGATGGGAATCATAAAGAACGGAACATCATCAATACTTTCACAAATGATTGATCATCCATATATTTTGGAAAGGTTAAAGGATGATCAAAAAGATGATGTGGAAATTTAGAATAAAGTGGAAACTATCAAAAAGGTAAATCCATAGAGTTCAATGTTAATGAAGAAGGAACTATGAGATTTGGGACAAGACTATGTGTTTCATGAAATCCAGAGTTAAAGAATGAACTTTTACATGATGCACATAGTTCTAATTTCTCCATTCACCTAGGAAACAAAAAGGTGTATCGAGATCTCTGAGATCATTGTTGGTGGGATAACATGAAGAAGGAGATCACTGAGTATACATCAAAGTGCCTGGTATGTCAGAAAGTGAGGGCTAAGAGGCAGAAGTCTAAGGGGATGATGCAACCATTACCCATACCAATATGGAAATGGGAGAAAATCACCATGGACTTTGTCACCGGAATTCCGAATAAATCCAAAGGAAACAATGCTATCTAGGTTTTTGTGGATCGTCTTACAAATACTGCACACTTCATTGCAATTATAGAGTATTTCTCATTGGATAAACTAGCACATATATATATCAGAGAAGTGGTAAGGCCGCATAGAGTTCCACTATTGACTATATCCGATCGAGATCCAAGATCCAAATCTAGGTTTTGTAAGAGTCTTCAACATTCTCTAAATAATGAGATAAACTTCAGAACGACTTATCATCCTCAAATGGATGGCCAATCTATGCGGACTATCCAAAAACTTGAGGAAATGTTGAGATCATGCTCAATGGACTTTAAAGGAGTATGTGATCATCATATTCTTCTAGTTTAGTCCTCTTATAACAATTGTTTCCACTCAAGCATACAAATGGATCCTTATGGAGCCCTTTATAGGAAGAGGTGAAGAACACTGACATGTTGGGATGATGTTGGGGAGAAAAAACTCCTAGGTCCAGAAATGTCCAAAGAAATGGTTGATAAGGTTAAGACTATCCAGTAGCACATTAAAGCTGTTCAGAGTCAAAAAAGAGCTACGATGATAATCGTCAACGAGACCTAGAGTTTGATGTTGGACACATCGTATTCCTCCACATATCACAATGGAAGAGAGTTATGAGATTTGGTAAGAAGTGAAAGCTTATCGCATTGGAGTAGTGTCCTATCAACTAGCACTCCCACCGAACCTATCTTAAGTACATGATGTATTCAATGTATCACTCTTGAGGAATTACATACTGAACCCATCACATGTACTCAATTCATAGGTGGTAACATTGGAGAATGAACTCTCCTATGAAGAGTATCCAATGAAAATTTTAGATTGTAGGAAAAAAGTTTTACAAAATAAGACAATGACCCTTTTCAAGGTGTTGTGGAGAAACCACAAGTTTGAAGAAGCAACGTGGGAATCAGAGGAAGTGATGAAGTATAGTTACCCCCATCTATTTTAGTGTGGGAAAAAGAAATTTTGAGGGTGAAACTTATTAAGGGGGAAATATTTTAAGGACCCAAACTGTTATTAATGAAAATGACTCCTGATCTAATTAAATGTATTATTATGTAAAATGGTTATATAACATGTGAACTTCTTTGGTTTAATTATTTTGGATTTCAAAATACCATTAATAATTGTTACCGTTTCTAATATAGCTGTTGAACAGTGATCAATTGATTAGTATAAATATAGGGCTTTAACAAATCCAATTTACTCAGAAAAAGGAAGAGATGACCTCATATAGAAGTAATGATCCATATGAAGCCCATTTTTAGGAGATCATAAAGGAGGTGGCATCAATGGTATTTTCTCTTGACCAAGCCCAAGTTTATATTCAACACATTAAGCTCGAACGGAACAATTTACAGGAGAATTGGAAGTTGATAGAGATTACCACCTGAGCACTGTTATCTGAGCCACCCTAAGAGTCTGTCACCATCCCACACCATACCCTTAGGTCTTATGTGGGTGTTATAAGGGGTTATGTAACAGGAATATAGCATTATGATTATGTTTATTATTTTTTGTATAGAATAAATAATATACATTCATTTTATTATTATTACTTTGTAAATGGTTTTTAAAGCACAAATAATATTTATTTACTTAATATTCGATTAAGAAATATATTTGGATTAATTAACAGATTTTTAATTAAATAATATTTTAATAAAACATTATTAATAAATTAATTTTTAAATATAAATTAGCTTATAATTTTTAGGAAAACTATTGTAATTTTTATTAAGGTTTGAAAGCCATTTTTGTGAAAACCCATGAATTTTTGATAAATGTGAGTTTTTATTTTAAAAGTAAAAATTCACATATTTATAAAATTATTTAAATAAAATTAATATTATTTTTGGAATCAGGACATCGAAATTATCTAATGGGGAATTTTCCATAATTTTTTGAGATAGTATAATTTTTGGGTAAAAATTAAATACCATTTAATTATATAATGTGTTTCATGACATTATAATAAACAAAGAGTGCTATAATAAAATACTATAAATGGTATGTTTGTCTAATATATATTTTACCATTAAAATAATTTAATTTTAGGTTTTTTTGATTTAGTTTACAAAGATCTAGTGGACCCTCCATGGTTTAAAAATATTTTAACCTTTTAAAATGTTTTCCTTGAGAGTGTGACTCACCTCTACATAATCAAGCATAAAATTTTAAGAAGATAGGACATTTAACTTATAAAATAATTTTTTCACTCCCATTTGGAAAAAATAATGGGCAAAAACCATGGGTTGGTTTGTGGTTTTGACTAGTTTAATGTGTGGTGTCCAAAACCTAAATAATAAAGAATTCCCTTTTTTTCCTATATAAACCCACCCAAGATCCCACTTCCTCCTCACTCAAAGCCTTTGGATCTATATCAAACTCTTCCCTCCTCTCTCTATAATCCTCCTAAGGCTCCCTAATCTCCCAATAAGCCTCTCTCTAGCCTCTCCCAAGCCTTTGAGATCACACTTCTAAGTAATGTATTTCTTCCTTTCTTATTTTCTTCAATGTTTCTTAATGTTGTTATACCCTTTTAATTTCAATTAAAAATATTGGGGTATGATTTATCACCTCCCCTATAATTCCATACTTATTTTTTAATGGTGATATTCCCCTTTATCTCTCATTAATTCCTCCCATGTATACCCGTTACCATGCTGAAATTTCTGTAAGGAATTTCTCTCTTCTCATTTACATTCAAGAAATTCTTTTATATTATGAATCTCAACACCATTACATATGTTGTGAAATGTATATATATGACCCCCTTACTTTCCATTTCATGTATATATTATGAGAAACCCCTTTATCTCTCATAAAACAATTTTATTAATTCTTATGTCATGCCGTTATGCTGCTAAAATTGCACTATGATTTTCCAAGACCAAGTCATTGTGTAGAGAATACCGCACCCATTTCTTTACCAAGGGTATTCACCTTTATGCACATTTACTTATTGATTATAGAGTTTCATGTATAAATTAAACATTCCTTTATCATGGAATAAATTATTATGTTTAATGAATCCATGTTATATGATCCTTGTGTCACACTTATGCATGAAATGAAATGATTAAGAAGGTTGCAGCCTGATAGCAATGCATTGGGTAAAGATTAGTATCATGATACGTCAAGTTCAATGGGGTTTACTCAGGCTAATTCAAGTTCAATGAGGGTTTACTCATGCTCCATGTTCAATGGGCCTTGGATCATGCTAATATCATTTTAAATGTTGTTTCCACATTTCCATGTTATGATAATCATGCTATATCATGACTTTATGTTCATGTTTCTCTTATGCTCCATCGATATGCCTATTTCCTAACATTTACTATACTCTTCATGTTATGCCTTGTTTACTCCCTTACTAGGATTTATAGTTCACCCTTTTCTTATGCATATCCTCAGGTTATCCCATGCAATGCTAAGTAAAAAGGAATGTTGTTTTCATGTAAAAGAAGTTATCAATAAGGATGTTGTGTCTTATGTTCTAAGTTGTTATGTAATGTTCCTAAGACCAAAAGACACTCGACCTATCGATCTTCTGCATTGTATCATGTGAAGAGTTTTATGTAATAAATTATGTTTAAGTGTGTAATAAAGAGAAGGGTTGTTATAATACACCATGTTAATATTTTTCTATAAAAACACCAAGTCAATCTTGTGTTACATGCAACTTTGTCTTAGCTTTCATTACCCGTAACACCAAGTTTTAACAAAAACATGATATATTATTAATTTAGTTATTTAAATGCTACCGTTCTAAAAATATCTGTTAAATTTAGAAATATGAATAGTTATAAATAATTTTTATATATCATTTATAATGGGTTTATATAAATAAAACATATTGATAATAAAATACATAATTTTTTATAAAGTATTTATATGTTTTGAAAATATTATTTTCTAAAAAACTATTTTCATGTCTTTTTATGAACAGTAATAAAATTAATTTTTGAAACTTTTAGAAATTTAATTTGGTAAAATAAATTTCATTTTTAATTCATAATTTCAAAATTATATTAGGGTTATTTTTTGGGATTTTTCTGAAAAGTTTCATTTTTTGATGAATAGTGAAAAATAGTGAATTTTAATTGAAAACTGTTTTTTCGTTTAAATAATTTATAATGTTAAATTATATTTTAAATTGGGTTTAAATTATATTTAGTTTAGTTTTACATCTATTAATATAATTTATTTCATTTTAATTAATTTTATATTGAAATTGGATACAAAAGCTTTGTAATATTTTGATCATTTTTGCTTTAAAAATCCGCCTTTTCATCACATTTATGGGATTAATATTAAATTAATTTTTTCTAATTATGTTAATTGAATTTGGAAAAAAGAATTACATATTTTTAATTAGAATATTTTATAATATAATAAGGTAAAATTAATTTTTAACCGAAATTAATAGTGAATCCATTAAAAATTAATTACCGCGATTAATGTAAAAATGTGTTTATCAGAGGTTAACTAAATATATGAGGGTTAAAATAATAAAAAAAATTGAATAAAAAATATTTTATGGAAATATTTATACAATTAAACTTATAATTTTCTATAATGGACTAATTTGGACCCTTATTACATATGAAAAATGTGGGTGGAATTCTCTCTTTAAAAAATTCACAAGTTGTACACTCACCTCACTTATAAAAGGCCACCCCCTATTCTCTATTCTTAACATATTAAAACCTATTATGTTTGGAAAATAAATACCCTAATAACCTATAAACTTCTCTAAAAGCATCATATATTCCTTATTTTGGACATAAATCTATCCAAGCAAGGCTTTAGTGCAAATCTAAGGAGGATACCCGAAGAAGATGTACCATTCATCAACTAGCATTTTCATTTTATCTATTCATCCACCCCTTAAATTTTTATTATACCATGATTATATAATAACATAAGTATATTACATATATTTATATGTTTTTATGCTAAGTTAAATACCTACAAACACACAAAATTTCATCAAATGGGGTACAGAATCATCATTGGATTGTACGGCGGACCATCGTCTTGTGAACCGATGACATTCATTTTTCCATTAACAACTTTTAAGGTTTCTAATAATGATGAATTTATAGTTTATATATTAATTATATTATATTTATGATTTTATTATTATTTTTTAATTATTATATCAAACATACCATCATGCATTCCATTTTTTGGGAATACCGTAACGTCATTCTTATGTACGGCGGACTACTGCGTCACAAAGTGATGTGATTCATTCACACTCTACATGAAATGTTTTAAGGATAGATTTAATAAAAATATGTAATATATATTACATAATAATGATTCTATAATTTTAATTAATATTATTTAATTTTATTTCTTTCTATCCAATAATAAAATGGAAACAACCTTTATGTGTACGTATGACCTGCCGGCTCCATGAACATTGTATCTCATTTATGATCAAAAAAAATTATTGATTACTATAAATACCTATATAATGAATATATATGATATTTATATCATGTTTATAATTATTTATATTATGTAACCATGATCAACTTAATAGGAAAAAAATATAACAAATCAAAATATATACAAAAAACAAAGCGGTTATTACCTAAAACATAACTTTAATATGAATTTGTTAATAAATAAGTATTAAAAGGTCATAATAAAATCATATATGATATGATATATATGAATATGTTTCTGTAATATATTTATAATAACCTTTTATTTATTAAATATGAGTTTTTAATGAGTATGATAGAAGCCAAGACTTGAGGTAAGGGATTTCTGTCTCACTTTTTACTATCGTGAGACACATGCCATGTTCACCACCTATTTATTTTATGAATTGTATATACTACCCATGAATATATTTTATGATGATTATAATTAACTTTTTTTCTATTTATATATCCATTTAAGGATATATCTTTAATGGTGTTATGCACTTATATTATTTAACGAGGTGTATATAAAACCAATTTTACATGAAAAATCATGAATTTATTCATCCAAATTATATTTTATGTTTATTTATATGTTATTACTTCATGGGGATTGTGAATCAATGTTACCAAAGTGGTAAATATTTTTTGCTATAATCTTCTCATTTATCAGGATTGTTTATGATTAAGTATCAAATATTGAAATATCATGATCTAAATCCCAAGAATTATGATAAAATTTCTTATAATATGATTATTCATGATATATTTAAGTAATGGTACCCGTTTACACTCTTTGGTACATAAGAATTTTTTTTAAGAAAATCCTACTTTATTTATCTCTTAAGTCGGAAATCTATTTTCTTCCAAAATCATGTTTTCTAAAAATGTTTAAAATTTTTTTAAATGATATTTTAAGATCATTTTTAAGGAAAAGGATTTTTAAAATTATTTATGTTTTAAAAAGTGTTTTTAATTATTTTCAAATGTTTCTTTAAAAGTTTTCAAGGTTATTTTCAAATAAAAAGGATTTCAAAATGTTTTATGTTTTAAAAAGCATTTTTAAAGAAGAAATGATATTTTCTAGAAGAAAAGTTTTTAAATGATCTTTACAAATTATTTTCCATATAAGATGACATCCATTATTGTTACCTATACCTTACTGGGGATATGATCAAAGTGTAACATTAATATTATTTCTCTAAATGGTTTATGTTTTGATGGCATGCTATTTATGAAACCCACTTCTTTTCACTGGTTATTCTAGGATAAAATTATTATGAAGCCTATTTATTTTTAAAAGGTTATGATGTGATGAAATGTTTATGAAATCTATTTAATTTCATGGGTTATTATATGATTTATGTTTATGATCTAGTGTAACACATAAATATGGTTTTCATAATGTGATGGGTGGGGCCTATATATCCCTCCAATGCATTGGGTAAAGATTTATGTCTCATGAGATAAACAGGATTGGAATGAGGAGTGAACTCATTTTAGTAATGGAATTGTTCCACTATTATGGTCTTGGGAGTGAACCTTGACTACTATGATGGTTTTGGGAGTAAAAGCATTCCAATATTATAGCCTTGGTTGTGAGACTTAACTAATATGGAAATGATTTTCTATAATTATGTCTATACCAAAAATCCATGTCTTATGCTAATGTTATTATCTCAGGGATCATGTTCTTTGATTATCTTATGATTCATGTCTTATGAGCTTCAAATATTTATTCCATGACTCATGTATATGATCTTTTATATGTAGGGTATGGTTTCTAAATGTTATGATCATGTTCACGTACCCTTATATTCATGTTATGCTTACATATCTCCCTTTTCTACCCTTACTGAGCATTTGAGCTCACCCTTTCTTATGTTTCCTTTCCCCAAGATATAAAAATATTTATTAAGTATGATATATCTAATAAGGGTTCTAGTTATGAATTATGTAGTGGGAGATAATGTTTCTCACCTATGGACCAGTGTTTATGTTTCCAAGTTTCCAAAGACACTAAACTATTCTGATCCTAAGGTGTGTTTTTTTATAATGTAATAAATATACAGAAATAATTATGTCATTTTTATATATGAAAATCTTGGGTCGCTATAGTTGGTATCAAAGGATATGTTTAGTTAACCTTAGGAAACAAGGATAAGAAAACCATAGTGAGATCCATAAGGACATGTATAAAGATAAATCTGAGGATGAGTCAAAGTATAGGAAAATATCTCAGAATTTTTGGTATATTAGAGCGTGTGATTTCTAGGAAATCACATCCCTGTCTGAATACTAGAAGTGGAAGTGGATTTGGAGAATATGTACACAGGGGTAATAATCCCAAAAACACCATATTTATCTTGACTCGATCAGGAACTGGTTCATGAAAATCAACCTTAACACACACCTAGGTTGACACTCCCAAACCATCATGAAGGACTTAAATAAATGATGAATTTGAATAACCTATTATAAACCTTAACTATCATAGACTAAAAAATGTGTCATGATTTAGACATCCTATAAGTTATTTTCATGATTTTGTGGATCCCCACTATGATTATTGTTTCTTACACTATAATTTTTGGTTTTAATAAATGGATGTAACTTGAAGGAACCTAATTAATTCTTAATGTTATAGAAAATGCAATGATTTTACTACTAAGAATCTAAAAATTATGGGAGTTGGAATGAAAAATCTCATTTCTATGCTCATACAACTTTCTCAAGCTATGAATCATGCTAGAGTTCGAAATGAGAAAAGGATGGAACAACATTCTATTCCATCCTTCATGAGGAAACATATACCTTCTTTTAGTGGGTATTATGATCCACTAGTTTTTGAATAATGGATCAATACCACTAAAAATATATTTTCCATTTTCCAGTGTTTAGAACATGAAAAATTCATTTTGGATGTCTACTATTTAGACAGTGAGGCATATTAATGGGGGAATCTTATCAAGAATAAAAGGCACCATATGAAATTGAATCCATAGATTGGGATGAGTTCAAGAAATTATTTTTCAATAATTACTTTCCTCGTGTTCTTAGTATGAACATGGATAAGAAGTTACCTGAGTTAAATCTAAAGGATGATGAATCTAATGGTACCTATAAGGAAAATTTTACAAAACTTACAAGGTATGCTTTTGGTATTATCATCCAACCTAAAAGTAAGGTTTATTAATTATTATGTGTCTTAAAACCAAGTCTTAAAATGGATTTATCCAGCACAAGAGCCTCAGCCCAGTTGGTGACGACTCGTTAGGTGCATCCAAGAGACCCAGGATCAAATCCTGGTGGAGGAATATTTCCAGGATACTGTAGCAGTACTGTAGCAGGCACCGTAGCAGGCAATGTTCGGTACTGTAGCAGCCAGAACTATTCATCCATCTAGGCTTTCGGGCCACTGGTTTGGTTCTCGGGTCCTGCAAGGCTTTCGAGCCACCCAAGGTCTTCAGGCCAGTTGATTCTCAAGGCCTTCGGGCCACCTTAAGGCCTTAGGGCCACCCCAAGGCCTTCGGGCCACATGAATGCAGGCCCAGACACACTACAAAAAAAAGGAGCAGCCCTAGAAGAGGATTCAGAGCAGGTACACTCACCAGAGTAGAGCCAAATGGATTGTCAGAATGAGAGGGTATGACTATGCCATCGGTACCAGCCTGTGCTTGCACATGAAGTCTAGCCAGATGTTCATGAAAAGGTGGAGAGCTACTATCAAGATGCAGATGCTGGGGAGGGGCAGTTCCTTGTAGATAGTCTGGTTGAATTCCCTAAAGACCTTCGGGTCATGTAATCTCTTAAGCCTATGGGCCATGCAATCTCTGAGCCTACGGGCCTTGTAAGGGTTCCCTCTCATCCCTTGAAAGAGGGGTTATCAAAAATCAATAAAAAATGAAGGCCTTCGGGCCATTCAGGCAGGAAAATGGATTTATCCATAAGTGACTTTAGTAGCTATGAAGAGATTGTGTGTTGTGTTATCAAGGTAGAAATGAGGGTTAGAGTTACGTATCGATCTCATGGTTTTGATAAAAAAAGGAAGATAAAGTTCAAAGGAAAATATAAGAATCATGGAGGGAAGAAGATGAGATTTCCTTTATACTCAAAGTGTGGGAAGAAAAATGTAGGAAATTTTAATAAAGGGAATAATAATTTTTTTAAGTATGGATAGTATGATCATCAAAAAATTGATTGCCAGAGTGATGAGATGAAGGATAGATAACGATGAGAATAATGAGAAAGCTACACATAAATGACCACCTTGACTCTAGTGTTTCAAATGAATGGATCATGGAAATTATTGTAACCAATTCCCAAATATAAATTTTAATAATTATGATCGATGCCAGCAACCTATTACGCCAAGAGTCAAAGGGAAATCTCATGTGATCACTATTTTTGATGAGAGGTGTGATAACGATATGGTAAAAGGTACCCTTAGAATCAACTCTAGAATTTCTAATGCCTTATTTAACTCTAGGTTTACCCATTATTTCATATTTAACCAATTTTATAAGTGTATCAAGATTCCAACTAAATGATTAGATATATAATTAGTAGTGAAAACCCATAATGGTACGATGATTACATATCAAGTCAATGATTCCTATCCGGTTGATGTTAGTAAGAATTTTCTTCTTGAAAATATTATCATTCTTCCTCTAGTTGAATTTGATTTTATCTTTGGAATAGATTGGATTTATCTACATAAATACCACATCAATTGTTGAGTAAGAGAAGTCATGTTTGATATTCCAATCCAACCTAGGATCATCTATCAATGTGACGATAAGTATGATATTTCAATAGAGATCACATACATTGTATGGGTATTAATTCCCATTTAGAAGGAGTGTTTATCTCAAATAGTTGGGGGAAAATACAGCATTTATGATATGCCTATTTTGTGGTATTTTTTTTGATTTCTTTTTAGAAAAGTTTCCTAGTCCTAAACAAAAATGTGAAGTTTATTTCTCAATATAACTCATATCTGGTGTCACAAAAATTTCAAAGACTCTTTATAGAGTGGCCCTCATTGATTGCAATAATTAAAGAGGAAACTCCAGTAGAACGTTGAAAAGGGATTCATTTGGGCAATTGTGTCACTATGGGGTGCAACTGTTCTTTTTATGAAAAATAAATATGGATTAATGCAACTCTGAATTGATTATCAGGAGATGAAAAAGATCACAATTAAGAACAAATATCCTCTTCCCTATATTGATGACTTGTTTGATCAACTTTGCAGATATCAATACATTTCCAAGATTGACCTTCATTATGGTTATCATCAATTGATGGTTAAGAATAAGTATACCCCCAAGATGAAATTCCATACAAGGTGTGGAAACTATGAATATATAGTGACACAATTTAGTCATACTAATTCCTCTACCCTATTTAGGTATTTAATGAATAAAGTCTTCAAATATTACCATGATCAGTTCATGATAGTCTTTATAGATGACATTCTTATCTATTCAAATATAAAGATAGAGAATGAAGATCAATTGAAAATTGTATTAAATACCCTAAGTAAAGTGAAAATAGTTAAAAAAATTAAAAGTTTGAATTTAGTTTAAAAAAGGATTCGTTTTTTGGTTATATAATCTCAAGAGATGGTATATCAGTATATCCATCAAAGATGGAGGCTATTGAATTTTGGCCCAGACCAACCATGGTAATCAAAATCCATAATTTCCTTGGTTTAGATAGATATTATCAAAGGTTTGTGGATAATTTCTCACAAATATCTAATCCTCTTTCCATGTTAACTTGGAAGGGATCCAAGTTCCTCCAGATAGATGAGTATAAGGAAAATTTCAAGGAAATGAAGAGAAGGTTAGTTAGTTCACCTATGCCTACATTGCCCTAGAGTGGAGAATAGTTTTAATCTATAGTGATGCATCCAATAATGGATTGGGTTGTTTTATTATTAATCATGACATGATTATATCTTATTCCTCATGAAAACTAAAGATTAATGAGTAAAATTACCCAAATCATGATTTGGAGTTAACTGCAGTAATTTTTTCTTTAAAGATATGGAAGCATTATTCTTCTGGATAAAAGTGTCATATATATACTGATCACAAAAGTTTTAAGTATATATTCACATAGGAGTAGTTGAACATGTTCCAAAGAAGGTGGTTAGAGATGATAAAGATTATTAATTCTCTATACATTACCACCTTGGTAAAGCGAACAAGGTGGATGATAATTTGAGTTAAAATGACTATGATAGCTTATCCATGATGAGGATTACAGAAGATCCATTTTTTTGGATATGTAGAGGTTAGATATGGAGATCCTAAATAAAGGGTAAAAATATTATATTTATCAGAGGAATGTTCAACCATCTATCCAAGTGAATATTAAAAAGGAGTAGAAGGAATATGTATAACTACAAAAGAAGGTAATAAATGTTCATGAGTTTGACCTTGATCATGATGGAATGATAAGTTTCAAGAACCATGTATGTGTTCCTTTTATACAAAAAGTGAAGAACGAGTTGTTAGAGGAAGATCATATTTCTTCATTATCTATTCATCCTAGAGGTACAAAGATATATAGGAATTTGAAAGAGTACTTCTAGTGGGATGACATGAAGAGATATATGATAGAGTTTATATCTAGGTTCTTGGTATGATATAAATTTAAGGTTGAAAGAAAAAATTATAAGGGGATGTTACATCCATTACCCATACCAAAATAAAAATAGAAAAACATCACCATGGATTTTGTTATTGGACTCCCTAAAACATATAAGGAAAATAATGACATATGGGTAATAGTATATCAACTTACTAATTAATCACACTTCATCTCTATCAGATAATACTTCTATCTATATCAGCTTTAAAGGATACACAATAATGAAGTGGTAAGGTTTCATGGAGTACCACATTCCCTTATATCTTATCAGGATCAAAGGTTTACCTTGAAGTTAAGGAAAAATATTCAGTAAGATATTGATGTGGAATTTAGTTTCAACACTATATATCATCCCCAAATAGATGGTCAGATTGAAAGAAATATTCAAACCCTAAATGATATACTGAGATATTTCTATTTGGATTTAAAATGTGGTTGGTATCAACACCTTCCTCTAGTTGAGTTTTATTACAATAATAGCTTTAACTAAAGTATTCATATGACTCCTTATGAAGCCCTTTTTGGAAATAAATGTAGATCTACAATGTGATGTAATGAAGATAGAGAAATAAATCTATTCAGACCTAAGGTAGCTAAAGAAATAGAAGAAAAGGTTTGAGTCCTTCAGCAACACATCAAGGCAGCTCAGAGTCAGTAGAAAATTTATTCTAAAAATCGATGATGTGATCTATAATATGAATTTGGGGATAATGTGTTTCTAATACTTTATCCATGGAATAAGGTTATGATATTTGGGAAGAAAGTGAAATTGATCCCTAGGTATATTAGTCCCATTAAAATTATTGATGGTATCAAGATGGTAGGCTATCACTTGGAACTTCCACCAAACCTATCTAAAGTTAATGATATGTTCCATGTATCTCTCTTGAGTAAGTACATGCCTAACCCTTCACATGTACTTAACTCAGAATTCATACCACTAGATAAAGATGTTTCTTATAAGGAACAACCAGTGGAGATTATAAATCATACATGGAATGTTATTTGAAATAATACCACTCACATGGTCAAAGTTTTTTAGAGAAATAACCATTTTTAGGAAGATACATGGTAACTTGAGGATATGATGAGATAGAATAATACTTATTTTTTTTATCAAAGTAATGAATTTCAAGGGTGAAATTCATTTTAAGGAGGGTAGATTACAAAAAATCGAGTTTTTATGAATTATTATTTTTTGAATAAATTAAATTCCTTCAATGGATTTTGTTACATGATAAACCAAGTTAATATTTTAATATATGAAACACCAATTCAAGCTTTCTTTACATGCAACTCAGGCTAATCTTGCGTTACACGCAACATTGAGTTTTAACAAAACCATGATATATTATTAATTTAGTTATTTAAATGAGACCATTATAAAACTATCCTTTAAACATAGAAATATTAATAGTAATAAATAATTTTTAAATATTATGTATAATGGGTTTATATAAAGAAAACATATTGATAATAAAATACATAATTTTTGGTAAAGTATTTGTATCTTTTGAAAATACTATTTTCTCAAAAACTGTTTTTATACCTTTTTGTGAACAAAAATAAAATTAATTTTTAACACTTTTAGAAATTTAATTTGATAAAATAAACTTCATTTATAAATTCATAATGTCAAAATTATCTTTGAGGTATTTTTTGAGGATTTTTTGATGAATAGTGAAAAATAAAAAATTTTAATTGAAAACTATATTTTTGTTTAAATAATTTATAATGTTAAATTATATTTTAAATATGTTTTAAATTATATATAGTTAAATTATAGATATATTAATCCAATTTAGGTCATTGGAATCAAATTCTTATTGAAATTTGATATAAAAACTTTATAAACTTCTGATCATTTTCGCTTTAAAAACCCGATTTTTCATAATGTCTACGAGATTAATATAAAATTATTTTTTCCAATAATATGAATGGAATATATAAAAATAGATTCCATATTTTTAATTATAGTAATTTTTAATTTATAATAATTTCAACTTAATTTTTAACCAAAATTATTTGTGAATGCAATAAAAATTATTTATTGAGGGAAAAAATGAGTTTATCAGGGGTTAAACTAAAACGACAAGGGTAAAAATCACATATTCACTTGTCTAAAAACGATTTTATGGACATATTTAAACCATGAAACCTATAAAGTTCTATAATGTCCTATTTTGGACCCTTCTGAAATATAAAAAATGTTTTTTTAATTCTTATTTTCAAAAATTTTATGTTTTCCACTCACCTCACTTATAAAAGGTCACGCCCTATCCTCTATCCTTCACACCTTCAAAACTATTTGTATCAGACACTTCATACCCAAATAAATTCCCAAATTCCCTTCCATTATATTATAAGACTTATTTTGGGACATAAATCCATCTAATAAATGATTTATTTCAAACCGACGGAGGATACCCAAATAAGAGGTAATGTTCATCGACAAACATTTTCATTATATTTCTTCATCCACCCCCTTTAATTATTATTATTCTATGAATATATAATAATATCATTATATTCCATATAATGAGATTTTTCTTATGTTAATTTTAGTATGTACAACCACACACAGTTCTATCAAATGGGTTATGAAATCATCGTTCATGTGTACGGTGGACTACCACCTCATGATCTAATGACGTTTGTTTTCCCATTACTACCTTTAAAGGTTGGTAATAATGATGTATATATAGTTTAAATATAAAATATATAATTTTTATGATGTTATTATGATTATTTAATTATTATATCACAAATATATTCATTCTTTCCATTTTATGGAAATTTAATAGTGTCGTTCGTGTGTACGACGGACTACCACCTCACGAAGTGATGTGATTCATTCACGTTTTACATGGAATGTATTAATTATATAGTTAATAAACATATGTGATATATATTTAATAAACAATATTTTATGATTTTAATACATATTATTAATTTTCTTTCTTTCAATCAAATAAGAAAATGGAATCAATGTTCATGCATACGTGTAGCTTACTGTCTCCATGAAAGATGTATTTAATTTCCTATCACAAAATTTTATTAATTTATATAAATGCACATATACTGAATATATATGATATTTATATCATTTATATCATTATTTAGATGATATAACCATTATCAAAGTAAAGGGAAAAAATATAACAAATCAAAACATATACAAAAAACAATGTGGTTATTACCCAAAACATAACTTTAACATATAATTATTAATAAATAGGTAATAAAAGATCATAAAAAAATAATATATGGTATGATATATATGTATATAATTATTTAACATATATATAATAAATATATATTTATTATACATGAGGTTTGAATGCGTATGACTTAATTCAAGACTTAAGGTAAAGGATTTCCGTCTCACTATTTACTCCTGCGAGACACATGCCATGTTCATGACATATTTATTTTATGTGGTGTATATAATACCCATGAATGTATTTTATGATTATTATAATTATTTTTTTATTTACATATCCATTTTAGGATCAATATTTCATGGGGTTTATGGTTAAATAGTTACCAAATTGGTAAGATATTTTTGTCTCAATTTTTATTCTTTAAGATGTATGTTATGTTATGCACTTATATTATTTAACGAGGTGTATATAAAACCCCTTTGATATGTGATATCATGAATTTATTAATCCTAATGATATTTTAAGTTTGTTTGTATGTTATTCATTCATGGGGATTACAAATCAATATTACCAAAGTGGTAAAGATTTTATGTTACAATCTCATCGTCTATTGGGATTGTTTATGATTAAGTCTCAAATATTTAAATCTCTTGATCTACCCCTCAATAAATTTTTTGAATTTTATTATCCTATCATTATCAGTGAAATATAAAAGTAATTTTTACCATTTTCCACTCTTTGGTACTATATAAATGTTTATTATAAAATCATAATTTATTTCTCTCTCTTCGGTCAAAAATATATTTTCTATCAAAACCATGTTTCTAAATATGTTTCCAAAAATGTTTTTAAATTATATTTTAATCTCATTTTAAAGGGAAAATAATTTTGAAAATTATTTATTTTTTAAAAAGTATTTTTTCAAATATTCCTTTATAAGTTTTCAAGGTTATTTATAAAGAAAAAGGTTTTCAAAATGTTTTATGTTTTAAAAATATTTTTTCAAATATAAAAGGATATTTTTCTCAAGAAATGTTTTTAAATTATCTTTAAAAATTATTTTTCATATAATATGACATTAATTGGTGTTACCTATACCTTACCGAGGATATTATCCAAGGGCACCATTCATATTCTTTCTCTTAATGGTTAATATTTTTATGACATGAGTTTATGAAACCTGCTTCTTTTCATGGGTTATTCTATGATGAAATGATTTTGAAACCTGTAAATTTTCCATAGGTTAAAATATGATGAAATATTTATGATACCCATTTCATTTCATGTTTTATGATATGATGTATGTTTATGATCTTTTGTCACACATAATTATGGTTCTCATTTTGTGATGGGTGGTACCTACATATTCCTTCAATGCATTGGGTAAAATTTATATCTCATGAGATAAATAGGATTGGAATGAGGAGTGCACTAAATTCAATAAGGGACTTTGTCCACTATGATGGTCTTGAGCATGAAACTTTACAACTATGATGGTTTGGGGATTAAAACCATTTTAATATGATATCCTTGGTAGCGATCCTTGAATAATATAGAAATGATTTTCTATTCTTATGTGTATACCAAAAATCCATGTCTTATGAAAATGTTATTCTCTAATGGATCTTGTTCTTTGATTATCTTATGATTCATGTATTATTAACGCCCAATATTTATTACATGACTCATTTATATGATATTTTATATTAAGGGTATGATTTTCAAATGTTATATTCATGTTCTCATAACCTTATGTTCTTGTTATGCTTATGTATGTCCCTTTTTTACCATTATTGAGCATCTAAGCTCACCCTAACTTATGTTTCATTTCCTTAGTTTATGAAGATATTTATTATGTATTATATGTCTAAGAAGGGTGATATTTATGAATAATGTAGTGAGAGATTACATATCTCACCTATGAGCCAATGTTTATGTTTTCAATTTTCCAAAGACACTAAACTATTATGGTCCTCAGTCATGTGTTTGTGTAATGTAATAAATATTCTACCAAATGATGTAATTTATATATATTAAAATCCTATTTATATATAGTTTATGAGAAGGAGAATATAGATACTCGAATATTGATTAATTAAGATACAAGATATTTTAAAACTAAGGGTGAGGTATATTGGGTTTCAAAAAATAGTGGGAGATTGATAGAATTTAGTTTTAAATTTGTTAATCTATTTTGTAATCAAAACAAATATTAATTATCTAATATTAATTTGTATAAATGGAAAATCAAACAAATTTTATAGTATCACTATGATCCATACTAGAGTAGAATAACCTTCTCACTGATTAAAATTTTAAGAAATGGTATAGGTTTTTGCATTTTATACTACACCATGAATGAAAGTTACATGTACTGAAACCACACTTATTGAGTTCATTTCTGAAGAGTCTAGTGAGGAAGAAGCGTCTCTCTATTTGAGGTATGTGGATGACACAAATGATGTCTAATGTTTCATTGTATCCTCCATATCTAATGAATTTCTAAACTAATATGAGGATATGGATACATAGAGTGTCATTTGTCACCTTCAGGATATCTATCAAGAGAAGGAGAGATCAAAGAGATATGAAATCTCCAATGCACTATTCACGTGCAAGCTTAGAGAGTTAGATATAAGAGGAGAACATGTAGTTTATATGATTTTCTACATTGATCATCTGGACATCATGAGTTTTAAGATCCTTGATGATTTTAACATATATCTCATTATATCATCACCAGTCGAAAACTTCTCTAGTTTTATTATGAATTTTGATATAAGAAATTATGAGAAGAAACTTTTGGAACTTATTTATCTTATTATATAAGTTTATAAAGACAAGGTATATGAAAAATTCTCTATCATTGGGGTAAATAAGAAGATTAAGAACAAGGAAAAAGGACCAAAGACTCATTCCATGTCTAAGGATTCATAGAAACATCCTTACAAGAAGAAGAAGATCCAAAGGAAAGGAAATAACCATGATGTGATATGTTTTTCATGTGGAAAATAGGGACACTAGAAGATGAATTGAATGTTACAAAATAAGAAAGATGAATCTTCAAGTGCATTCATTATTTAGTGTAATATTTCCATATCTACAAGTTGGGTGTCAGATATTGCATGTGGTTCTAACATTTGTACCCAAATACTAGAACCCAGTAGATTTAAAAAGATTTCTAGTGATGAGGTGGATGTATGAGCTACCAATAGATCAAGGATAACTACTCTACCCATTGGATACAACCATCTCACATTTACTATATGATTGATTTTAGTTTTAAAGATTTTTATTATGTCCCTAGTGTTACCAAGAACATTATTTCCATTTATTTTATAGACATGGATGGATTTATTTTCAGGTTTAGAAATAAGGGTTTCTACTTTAACAAGGATGACATATTTTATGATATGTAATAGTTGAATAATGGTATTTATGTATTAAATTATGAAAAATATATTGCAAATTTATAATGAAACAAATACGTGAGACTCCTTTAACACCAAGTTCTGGAATCATCATCTTGGTCACGTAAATAAGAAGAATTTGAAAAAATCTCTATCAATATGGTTACTTATAATTTTTTGATCTTAAAAAACTTGAAAGATGTAACACTTTTTTACAAATTAATATTAACAAACCACCATTTGGAGATCAAGGTGAAATGTACATAGAGATTCTAGATTTGGCATACATTGATATGTGTGTACCTTTTTAAGTATATGATAGAGGTGGGTTCTCATACTTTATTACTTTTACTAAAGACTTGAGTATGTCTAGTTATATGTACTTGATGAGGTATAAGTATAAATACATTGATAAGTTTAAGGATTTTAATAATGAGGTTGAGAATAATCTTGGTAAGAAGATAAAGAAACTTTGATCGGATCGAGGTGGTGAATATCTTAACCAAGACTTTATAAATATTCTATGGGAGTATGAGATTTTATCTCCACTCACTCCACCTTATACACCATAGTGGAATGGTGTTAGTAAAAGGGGTAACCTTACACTATTGGAAATGGTAAGGTCGATGACTAGTTATGCAATCCTTCCTTTATCATTTTGAGTATATGAATTATAAACGACATCATAATTACTAAGATGAGTACCGACTAAAGTGTAAAAAAATATTCCCTTTGAGTTATGGAGTGGAAATAAACTCGTTTGTCACATGTTTGTGGATAGGTTTGAGAGGCTTTTTTAAGGCTATCTAAATAAACAAACTAGTACCCTAATTCACAAAGTGTATCTTTATTGGGTATCCCAAGGAAGCAATGAGATACTATTTACATAAAACTTTAGAAAAGAAAGTGAATATCAAATGAAATTACATTTTTCTTGAAAGGGATCACATCCTTAAGGGGGATAGTGGGAGAAAGAGTAGCTTTGATGTGTTTGAATCTCAAGATACATAAGATTTGGTGCACAAACCAATTCCATAGGTCCCCATAGAAGTTTTTATTGAAACATGAGTACTATGTAGAAGAAATAGATAGTTAAGAGAACTATAGAGATATAGTTTTCTAGTCATCAATTATGGTGAATCATTATTGCTTAAAAATAATGATACTCTCTAATACAATGAGGTATTAAAGAGCTCAGAAGATTCAAGATGAAAAGAAGACATGAATTCTAAGATGTATTTCATGTATCAAAACCTAGTTTGGGATTTTATCAATCCACCAGTTGATTCAAATCCTATTTGTTTATGCAAGAGAAATATATAAATAGAAGGTAAAGTAATTACCTATAAATAATGGCTAGTGGTTAAAAGATTTATAAAATTCATGGAATTGACTACGGAGAAACCTTTTCTCTATTTTACATATTCAAATCCAACAGAACCTTTCTCCCCAAAACAACTTTCCATGACTATGATATTTGTGAAATGGATATAAAGAATACTTTCCTTAATAATAAACTTAAATATTATATGTATATAACACAACCAGAGGATTTGTGACTCCATTAAATGCTAAAAAAATATAGAAGTTGAAAATATGCATTTAGGGATTACATAAATCACCAAGTTATGGAATATTTGGTTTAATGAATCTATAAAAATAATTTGGTTTCATTAAGAATGAATGTGATCCATGTGTCTACAAGTGGTTGAGTGAGAGTTTGGTTATTTTCATAGTAGTATATTTTTATGAGATATTACTAATTAGAAATGATATACCAGCCTTACAAGAGGTTAAGGAATGGTTGAAAAATCATTTCTCCATGAATGACTTAGGTGAAAAAACCTAAATTATAGGGATAAAGATCATGCATGATAGATCCAAGAGTACTCTTGGACTAAGTAACGTAAAATAGAATGACCAGATACTAAAAAGGTATAGTATAAAAAAATCCTAGATGGGATTAGTTCTAGTGTCACATGGTATAAATCTTTCCAAGAAAATTTTTCATCACACACAAGAGTAAAGAGAGATAATGAGTAATATCACATATGATTCCACTATAGGATCCATCAGAAATGACATGTTATGTTTGAGGATTGATGTTGAATATTTTCTAAGCATTCTAGGTAGATTTCATGGATATCCAAGTGAAAAAATTGGATTGTTGTTAAGGATATCCTTAAGTATCTGAGGTAAACTAAGGATATGTTCTTTGTGTATAAAAGAGATAAAGATATAGTCATCAGGGGTTAAACAGATCCTAGCATTTAGATAGATCAGAATGATCTGAAGTGGTATTCACGATATTTTTTTTGTCTCAATAGAGGAGCTGTGATCTGGAACAATTCAAAGAAACAAATTTTCACTAATTCTACAGTGGAGTCCATGTATATTTATACTTTCTATACAACCAAGGAATTAGTATGGATTCACCACTTTGTCCAAGATCTTCCTATAGTTCCTAGCAGTAGAAAACTTATCACAGTTTACTGTGATAACACCACAACATTGGATCTCTCCAAAGATATGAGGTCACAAAAAATGACAAAGCATACACTTCAGAAGTTTCATATATTGGGGGATTTTTCTCAATGATGTGAAGTTGTGGTAGGTGGAGTATCCATGGTGAAAAATTTGATGGACCACCTGACCAAGGATTTATCTCATTAGAGGCATGAGTTTCATGTGAGAGCTAGTGGACTGAAAGTTATTGTTAGTTGACTCTAGTGAAAGTGGGAGTTTGTTGGAGTTGGTTCCCTAGAAATGACTTTTAAGAACTTGATTATATATTTTTAATATTGATGATATTTTCTTATAACATCATTATTGTTCCTCTATGTGAGATTCCATTGCTGGAAATAGAGGTTTTCCCAATGCTTTTTTACCAACAATTTAAAAAAACTGTTGGTATACTATAAAAAAGATCATCCTTTCACAACAGCTTATTTAAACTATTGGCATTGTGTTTTTAGAAGGAATATTTCTCAAAGGTTTACTCAAAACTTTATGAAATCTTGAAATTATCTAATCTATACCAATGGTTTTAAAAAACTGTTGGCAATGAAGATATTTCCCAACGATTTTTAAAAACCATTGGGAAATGTTTCCCCCAAATACACAACATCCCATCTCCCCTGTCCGCGCAATTGCATTCCCTAATCCGAACCTCTCCCAAAGCTCTCTCTTTAACCTAGGGTGTAAAACTCTTTCTGCCCAATAGATAAATCTTCAATCAAGAATTTTTCTATTTCTACACTTCAAATTATTATTTCCTACCTTAGTTTTAATGTTATTCATCTATTTTGTTTTATTTTCTGTTTTGATTTGGCCAAAACCAAAGTTCTGTGCGGTCTGCGGCATGGTATACCGAACACTTTGATTTATTTTCTATTTTTTTTTCTACAATTAAAGTGTCATGATTGTGTGAATCACCTTTATTTGAAGTCTTCATACCCACTCATTCTGTGTTGAGTTCATGAACCATATGAACTAATGGGTGTTGGTGAGATATATCCCCACTCAAAAATGGTAAAGGGTAATGGATATAAGAATGGTCCATGTGAAGGGATTGGGGACGGTTGGGGTAGTGGTGTAGGTGGTTTTCCATTTTTAGTGGGGTGATATGGTAGTTTATATGGACTTTATTTTTGTTGAAAATTGGATTTGGATTTTGTATTTATAGTTTTTGTTCAAGGAATAATAAGAAGGGTAGGGATATTGAGGATGAATTGGCTGTTGGTTAGGTGATGGATTGGAATTGTGATATTGGTTGGATTGGGTATAGGTAATTTTCAAGGTATTATATGGGTATTGCCTCCCCTGAACATCCCCCACCCTAACCCCCTGTATACCCCCCATTAAATATCCCCCACCCCTAGCACACCACCACCCCCCTTGGACAACCCCCACCCTCCTGGAAATCCCCACCCCTTTGGACAACCCCCCCAAACACCCCTCACCCTCATGGACACCCCTCCCCCCACCCCTTGGACACCTCCCATTCACTAGACACCCCCATTCCCTAGACACCCCCACCCCCTGGACAACCCCCATTTTCGAGACACCCCCACCCCCTAGACAACCCCCACCCCCAGACCCCCATTGGACATACCCACAGCCACCCCACTTCACATCCACCCCCATTCACACCCACTCCCCTTGGACTACCCCCACCCCCTGGACACCCCACCCCCTTGGACAGCCCCCACCCCCGGACATCCCCACCCCCACGGACAACCCCCCCTCCCCCACCCCCTAGACACCCCCATCCCCCAGGACACCCCCCTTGGAAAGCCCCCCCTGGACACCCCCACCACCTAGACCCCCCACCCCTGGACACCCCCACCCCCTTGGAAAACTCCCACCCCCTTGGACACCCCCCTCTGGACACCACCCCGCGTTCTAAGTGCTTGGCCTAGTTTTTAAATTGGAATTAACCATGTAGGTGATTTCCCCTTTCCCCAATGACATTTCCTAAGTGACCCATAGATCCTTATAAATTGAATTTTTCATGTTTTGATAAATTGAATGGGTTATTTTGAATTAAATGGCTAATGAATGATGGTTTTCCTTTCTTAATTAATAAAATGGTTTTAAATAAAATTACTTTAATAGGGGATATAGGGGGTAAGAGAGGTGTCCCGGTGGGGGTGGGTTGTCCAGGGGTAGGGTGGGTGTAGGGGGGGGGTGCTGCTACAGTGGTGTGGGGAAGGGGGTTGTGGGCTGTCAAGGGGGGTCATGTGGGCTGTCCAGGTGAGGAGGGGGTTGTGGGTTGTCCAGGGGGTGGGATGTCCAGGGGGTGGGGGTGGGCTTTCAAGGTGGGCGATGGGGGTGTGGTCTATCCAGGGGGTGGGGGTGGGCTGTCCAGGTGGGGGAGGGGGTGTTGGATATCTAGGGAGGGGGTGGGCTATCTAGGTGGGGGGGGGGGGGGGCTATCCAAGGGGGTAGGGGGGCTACATGGGTGTGGGGGAGGGGGTGTAGACTATCCAGGGAGGGGGGTGGGTTGCCAGGGCGTGGGGGTGGGTTGTCCAAGTGGGGGAGGCGGGGTGTGGTCTCTCAAGGGGTTGGGCAGTTCAAGGGGGTGGGGGTGGGCTGTCCAGGTGGGGTAGGGGGTGTGGGTTGTCCAGGGAGGAGGGGGGATGTCCAGGTGGTGGGGGGGGGGGAGGGGGTGTCTAGGTGGGGTGGAGGGGCTATCCAGGTGGGCGGGGGTGGGCTATCCAGGGGGTGTAGGGGGTTGGGGGCTGAAGGGGTGTGGGGGGGGGGGGGGGGTGGGCTCTCCAGGGAGGGGGGTGGTCTGTCCACTCCGATACTCTTCAAAAAAATAAGAATCACATATAACCAATGTATATGTTCTTTCATATGCTAAGAATTCTCTTGAATTTCCATACCAACACTCACTCCTACCCTTCAAATAAGAAGTGATCTCTACAAAGAAATCTCACTCAGGTTCTTATCCACTATCAACATTGATCTCATATAAATTTAACATTCATAAAACTCCATATAACCTAATGACATAACAAGGCTCATACTCCCATGAGTAGTGTCCCATCGAAACTTGGCTTATATCCTTAAACAACATACATATGATCATATTTTACACAAACAAAAAATTTTGTAAACATAAAAAATACGATATTTACACCTTGTATCACAACCTGGAATTAGCTCTTAGCTAGCCTCTCAATGTAGCAATAGGCCACTTACCTAGCTCAAAATTTGGAGGTGTGCTTACAATTAGGTGTGTTTTTTATAATTCATGTATGATATTTAGAGTGGAAGATAAAATCCAATCCACATATGATATTTGGAGGTGTGTTTACAATTAGGTGTGTTGTGATTTATATATATTATATTCATAGTTTACACCAAAAATATTCTGAATAATATATAATAAGCTTGAAGTCATGATAAAATTGGATAGATATTTGATTCTATGACCCTAGTTTGGGGGTTTAAATCCCCACCCCCTTTGATAGCCCCCACCCCCACCCCCTAGAAACTCCCACCCCCTAAACACACCCACCCCTAAACACCCCACCCCCAAAGATATCCCCCACCCCCTGGACATCCCCCACCCCCTGAACACCCCCACCCCCTTGGACAACCCCCCAGACATCCCCACCCCCACTGGACAACCCCCTACCCCCATGGATAGCCCCCTCTAAACACCACCCCACCCCATGGACACCCCCACCACCCTTGGAAAACCCCCACCCCCTAGACACCCCCACCCCCTAGACAACCCCACCCCCTTGGACAACCCCCACCCCCGGATAGCCCGCCACCCCTAGACACCCCCACCGCCTGGACAACCCCCCTGGACACCACCCCACCCCCTGGACACCCCCACCCCTGGACCCCCCACTCCCTATATAGCCCCCACCCTAGGACACCCCCAACCCCTGGACACCCCGCACCCCCAAGACACCCCCACCCCCTGGGCAATGTATGTGATCACTCAAATAATCAACTAAAATATAAAATTTATTCGATCTAAAATTTACTCAACTCCTAAATAATTATCCTCCACAAGTGTACATGATCTTGTACACTCATGTATAGTTATTTAAAGATATTTTGTTATAAATATATTATTTTTTTGTCTTTTATATTATGATTCTCATATAGATTAGTGTGTCATTTATGGTTTCATATAATGTGAACAATTCTCGTTTACTTACATATATTTTCGATGAAACTTCAATCTTATTGAATTGATTTTGATGAAATTAATTATAAATATTTTTTATAGAATGGATAGAATTTGGATGTATGAAACTGATTGGTTTTCAAGAAATTTTCAAAACAATTTGGAGAGATTTTTAGATTTTTCATTTCACAATGCTTCATATAGTTGTTACATACAATGCCCATGTTAAAATTGTGTTGGAAGACCTTGGTTGATCCATGAAGAAGTAAAATACCACATAACCAAATATTTTTTTCATGGAAACTAATATGTGTGGTATCACAATGGGGAGAAAATGAAATCTCAAATTGCTAATGATCCATATGAGAGTACTAGATTGGATAATTTGTTATATGACCAGTTTTTGTTTATTTGTCATCATAAAAAAAGAAAGGATTCCGACCCAAGAAGACTTCGATATAAGCACACATGATGTGTCTAATGAAAATGATGATGTTGTTAGGGTTAAAAAACTGAATGACACTTCCACGACTCCATTATATCAATGATGTGATAAAATGAAAAAGCTAGAATTTTTAATCTGATTTTTTCATGGGAAAACTATGTATGTGATTTCTAATACTGCCATCGATTACATTCTTACTTTATTGAAGGACTTACTTCAATATGATGTAGATATTTTCTCAAACCACTATATGGCATGGAAGTTAGTTGAGAAACTTATATTTTAAAGAAACAAAATTCATTCTTGCCTAAAATATTGCAATTTATTCTAGGAGGAAACTGCTTAACGAAATGATTGTATAAAATGTGGCACACCCCGATTGAAGCCAAAAGTTATTGGAACACTATCCTATATGCCACATAAAGTAATGTGGAACTTTCCATTGATCCCAAAACTCCAGAATATTTTTATGTCTGATGAAATATCAATAAAAATGTGATATAATGATACCGATAGAAGGAAGTCTAATGATGAGTTGGTTCACCCTAAAGATGGATTTTCATGGAATATATTTGATGCTCGATATCCTAATTTTGTAGTTGACATGTGTAATGTGAGGTTGGGTCTTTCATGTGACGGTTTTAATCTGTTTGGGAAAATTCTTACTTTTCACAACACATGGCCGATTTTTATACACATTTATAACCTTCCCCCATGGTTGTGTATGAAAAAACCTTTGAATTTTATAATTACACTCATATCTGGCCCTTCTGATCATGTAACTGATATAGACGTATACATGAAACCTTTAATAAAAGAGTTGAAACTTATTTGAGATGTGGGTGTGCGCACATACAATGCATGTTCAAAAAACATATTTCAGATGTGTGCTACTCTTATGGGGATGATTAATGATTTTCCTACTTATACAATGTTGTTTGGATAGAGAACGAAGTGAAAACTATCTTGTCCTATTTTTATGAAGAATACATGATCCATAATACTAAAACATCACTGTAGTTTCAGTTTTATGGGACATCGATGATTCTTTCTAATGGACCATCCAGATAGAAATAATCATTCAAGATTTGACAATACCATGGATTCTGATGATACACCTTAACATATGTTTGAAATTGATGTTCTTAATGAATTGGAATATTTCAGTTTTTCATTCGGGAAGGGTCAAATGAAATCAAGAAAGAGAAAGAATGTTTCCCCTGAAACCTACTACAATTGGAAGAAGAGAAGTATCTTCTTTTATTTTACTTATTGGTCAACCAATTTGTTACATCATTTATTAGACATAATTAACATTGAAAAAAATATATGTGAAATGTTGCTTTTGATTCTCTTAAATGTTAAGGGAAAGACAAGATATTATTTACAGTCTCAACTTCACTTGGTGGATTGGGGAATCAGACCAAAATTTCATCATGCGCGTATTAGTGAAAATAAATGGAAAGTTTCATGTGATTCTTATGTGATGACACCTATAGAAAAAAAATCAATTTATGGATGTACTAGAGACTATTAATTTTCCTAATGTCTACTCAAGCAACATATCTAAACGAATCAACAGAAGAGAGTTGAAGCTAAAATCATTGAAGACTCGTGATTATCACATCCTTCTCCATGAGTTGATTCCAATAGAAATCTGTAATCTTTTTTCCAATAATGTAAGGCTGGATGTTATTTGGTTGTGCCATTTGTTTAGAGATCTTTGTGCTAAAACGTTTTCCAAGTATTTCTTGTAAAAAATGTTATAGATCCCCATTAATTTTGTGTAAGTTATAGAAAATATTTGCTCTATAATTTTTCACATGTGTGCTGCATCTGACTATCCATATTCCAACTAAAATACTTCTTAGAGGACCTATTTCTTTTCATTGGATGTATCCAACTGAAATAATTATGTACACATTAAAGTATTATATCCTTAATAGGAATCATCCTGAAGGTTCTATATTGAACGGTTACTTGGCTCAAGAATGTATGAATTTCTTCTCTATGTATTTTCCTGATCTTACTACAAGAATGAATAGACCAATGAGAAACGAATAAGAATAATATGAGAAAATTGAACCCATTTTTCCATCACTTCCACAAATAGGAGGAATTCCAGGATCATATACATTGACGACATTAATCTTAGAAGAGAGAGAGATAGAAGATCGCACGTTTTTGTTCAACTATGATTTTTTCGATGACTACATCAGGTAAGTAAACTGAATATATGTATATCTTACATATATATTTGTTAAAATATTCCTATTTTTATCTACACGTAACATAAAGCAATGATAAATAGAAAGCATCATTCTTTATCTTTGAGAAGGAGGGAGACTTTTCATAGAAAATAGTTTTCTTCTTGGTTAAAATTGAAGGTAAAAATATTACTATTTAAAACAATTAAATCAATATTTAATCAAGTTTAATATTAATTTATATTTCAGGTATTGAGTTTTCATGCAGACTCTTTCTCTGAGGAAATAAGAGATTTGGCTTTTGGTCCTAATATCGTGGTTCGTGACTGTAAATCAATTGTTATCAATGGGTATATATTTATTATCATTGAATGAGCAAAGAACATGAAAACATAACATGATGGTGTTATGGTTACCAACACAATACACTATTATGCCAGTGCATCAGATAGTAAACCGCGATTTGAAAATTTTGGTTATTATGAAGTCGTTGAAAAAAATAATAATATTGGATTATTATTCTCATGGACGAGTCATGATGATGAAATGCCAGTGGTTTGATTCTATGATGAGGAAGGGAACATTTATTGATGATTATGTATTTCCATTAATTGATATGAATCACACTCTTGCTACCGATGAGCCATTGCATTGACATCAATGGAGAAACACGTTTTTTATGTCAAAGGCCATCTTTGACCTGAATTTGGTGTCATTATTGAAGTAATTCCTAGAAATATTTTTGATGATGGTGATGATGAAATTGAAACCATCCCTATTTCCATTGGAAATGATCCATTTATTAATTTTTATGACTCCAATAGCTCAATTTTCAGAGTTGAATGTGAACCTAAAGTTGTGGTGGGAAATACATAAAATAATCCATCCATATTCTCGATTCTTTTGGTTTAGCACAAAATGGGTTGTTAATGTTGGTACTATTCAAATTTATTTAATATTGATTATAAATATGTTTTATCTAAATTGACCATTATGTGAATTTTCAATGTTTATTGGTTGCAATTTTATTTGAATTTCATTTTCTAATTTGGAATTTAACTCTATTCAAACCTATGAAACCAACATTTCTAACTTGGTGAACATTTCAATTCTTTATTGAACATTTATAAAATTAGTAAAAATCTCAGAACTCCCTTTAAAATTTCACCAGATAATGAATATGTTGGTTTTTTTTCATCTACAAAACATGTATAGAAACCCGCATCATCTACCTGGGCTAAAGAAATTAATTTTTTCCTTAATTTTGACAAGTGCTTTACCCCTTATAAACATGGTGGTTCATCTTTTTAGTAAATATCCATCCTACTAAAAATTAAATTTCTTTATTACATCTTGTATGATTTATTGAATTCATTATATATTTATTCAAGATCACCTAAAACAATGGATAGTAAAATAATCCATGAATCCCACTATTCCCCCTAATTTATTATAATTTTTGGGTCACACATTAGTTATCCTTTTCTAATTACTTACATATTTTTTTTTCAAATGCAGGAAATGCAACCAATTGAAGAGAGGTGATGAAAAAAGATGATGGACAACAATAGTCACATGGATGAGATGGGAATTCGACCACTTGTGCCTGTAGTGAGTATTTTATTTCAAATATATATATTTAAATAATATATAATGTCATGTGATTAATTTTGTTTTAAACATTTTTGTAGGATCTAACTATTAGGAAAAAAGTATTTGATGAGAATACTAGTAATGGTCCCAGTACTCAAGGTGTTCGTACGAGGGGGTGGTACAAGAGCTAGTCGATCTGGTCAGCGTACCTGATTAGACCCTGCCCCTCCCACTAACATACCATCTATCCCACATTTTGATCCCGGTGTGTCATTAGGGAAACATAGTATATTTAGGCCTCCCATATTTTCACCACCCTTTACATCTGAATATCCTCACCCGTATTTACCATATCCGATGATGATTTCCACTTCCCATCCTCCATTCAGCCAATCATCCATGCCATCATATTTTACTTCTACTTAATCCTCTCTGAGATTCTATATTCCATCTTGTTTGAATCTTGATCCACTAGATTATATCCTTGTGGATCATACATTGGGACCCAATCCACCTGCATAGGGTGTTCCTTCAGTTTCTGTAGATCCAACATTGCTCATTGATCAAACTTCCACAGGTATATTTATAGAACCCTAACAAATTTTTATACCATTAGATATTTTCATTATAACAAGTATTGATAAAATATTTTCTTTTATTTCATAAAATATACATTTACTACTAAAAGGTGGGGTAAGGGCATACATTAATTCATGTGGTGAAGAACTGTCGCATGAATTTGATGGTGGACTACAATGAAGATAGATAAATGATTGAAAAAACAGGGTAGTAATGTCAGAGTTTTTTGGCGACACTTTCCAAATACTCCAACTTCATTCCTGTCAACCCGCTCTCATAGAGATAGTTTCCAAATAAAGTCAAGGATAATTCTTAATCTGAGACATGGGTAATAAATTCTATTGTATTTAATGCAATATATTATTTTTTGTATTTAATTGAATTAATATTTTGTTGTCAGCTTCAGTTTAATTTCCCCGCTGGAAAGGGTGAACGACCAACACATCTAAAGGATTTAGGTGAGCTTTGGAGAGACTATAAGCACGAGTTGTATATTGGATGAAGTGATAGAGTTGGAATAGAGATATAGGCAGTCTCTGTTGTTGATTCTTTTCTGCTAGAATAGTATCGGTAGATGATTACACACAGTACGACTACCCAATTTAAGGTATTAATCACATTTTAGGTATTTAAATGAAAATTTTCATGTTTTGCGTTAATATTATATTTTGTATTATTGAATTTTATTTAGTAATATTCAGGGAGAAATATAAAAACATTGAAAAAAAAATTCCTCCACACATTGGTACTACGATGCCAGATCATGAGAGGAAGCAGGTATGAAAGTTGTTTATAATTTTTCTTTACGATTTGCAATTTCTATTGCCTCCTCTATAATTTACTTGATTGATAAAGTTGTTATATAATTGTAGTTATGAAATTAATTATTTTTAACCCATTTTTAATTATGGATTCTTACATTCAATGTCATTGTAGAAGGAAAAATTGAATATTGAAGGATCTGTGCCTCGAGCAAAACTGTTTTTCTCGAGTCGAAGGAAGAAAGATGGAAGTGCGGTTAATGAACCGACTCAGCAGCAGATTGTAAGTTTTACTTTGTTTATTTAAAGTTTTAATATCCATTTTTAACCTAATAATCTATTTATATTTGTAACATGATGATTTGGAGGACCTTTATTCCTAGGAACCTAACAATTTTGGGCCAAACAATCACTTACATCAGGTGTTGGGAGATGAGCACCCTAGCAGAGTATGCTGCTGACCTGGGAAGAGTATATTCCTGACTAGGTATTGTCCATCCTCAGATATGATTTTTAGTGACACCTAGTTCCAACAGGTTAAGGCACATGAATAACATGCTGAAAAAGGGCCACAAAGAGGGCACAACAGTTTTCTAGGGAAAGCACTGCATTTATGAAACTGATGGAAGTTTTACACCCAACAATTCTACTAGAGGCCAGCACAGCTTGTGATGAATATATTTCATCAATGTGTTCTAAATATGGTGCAATAGGTGGCAGTTCTGGTGGTGTTTATGATTATGTCAAGGAGGAGGCCGAGGTGGAGGAGGAGGAGGGTGAGGAGAAGGCTGAGGCGGAGGAGGAGGGTGAGGAGGAGGCCGAGGCGGAGGAGGATGGCGAGGAGGAAACCGAGGTGGAGTATGAGGGCGAGGAGGAGGGAGTTGAGGAGGGTGGGGAAAATGATGGTGATAATGATGAGGATGGGGGTGAGGCTGATGATAACGCTGATGATAGTGATGGTGAGGAGGGATAGATTTATCCGTTAAATTTTTTACTGATATTATTGAGATTCGATGTTTGATGATTTATTGTGCCTGAATGTATGTTTGATTAGGTAGGTCACATTATCATTATTTATTTATCTATAAAAAATAAACCTTGACTTGATGATTTTCTATGACTGATTCACCCCTCTCCTAGACACCCCCAACCCCTGGACATCCCCCACCCCTAGAAACCCCTACCCCTGTGAACAGCCCCCACCCCTAGACACCACCCCACCACCTAGACACCCCCACCCACTTGGACAACCCCTACCCCCTTGGACAAACCCCAAACCCTTAGAAAACCCCCACCCCCTAGACACCACCCCACCACCTAGACACCCCCACCCCCCGAACACCCCCACCCGCATGGGCAACACCCACCCCCTGGACAGCCCCCACCCCCTAGACACCACCCCACCACCTGGAAACCCCCACCCCACATGGATAACCTAAACCCCATGGACAACCCCCACCCCCTGGACACCACCCCACCCCCTAGACACCCCCTTGGACACCCCACCCCCATGGACAACCCCCAACCCCGAGAAATCCCCCACCCTTTGGATAACCCCCACCCCCTGGACACCCCCACCCCCCATAGACACCCCCAACCACCTTGGACACCCCCAACCCCCTAGACACCCTCCACACACTGGACACCCCACTCCCATAGACAACCCCCACTATAACGACCCAAAAATTTTAAATAAATCTTGTTTACTAATTTTATGTGTTATTTTATTTTATTTTTATACTCAACAAAAATGTTTCATTTGATAACATGAGTATAATTAAAATGAGACTATTGGGTTTTGATTGTTATTTGACCATTGGTCAATATGACCACTGGAAACTAAACGTTTTGACTATTGTCTCTAAATACAAGCAATCTTGGTTAATTAATATAGAAAGAAGATTCGATGGCCTCACCCAGTAGTCTTGGACCGATCGAAGCCCATCTAACAGAACTTGGGAAGGAGGTAGCACCACTGGGCTTTGTTCTGGACCAAACCCAAGCTGAACTTCATCGTGTGAAGCTAGAATGGGATCGCCTTCGCGAGAAGTTCAAACTGATTGAAATTACTACTCGTGCGATGTTGGCCGAGCCTCCCTCGGATTCTCTCACCTTAGCACACCTTACACTTAGGTCCTATGCTGGTGTGATAAGGGGCTATGTAAGGAGACCGTAACTGCCTTGTGTAATCCTTTGTTTTAAATAAAAATTGGGATTTCTTCTTATGATTAAGTTTATGAATTTTCAAATGACCGGATAAATATAATATGCATATTTTTGATGAATTTTAGAAAAATGATATTTAAAAAATGGTTGTGTAAACCTTAAATAATTAAAAATGTGTAATGATTTTTGAAAAATGGTCTTCTACAATTATGTTCAGTACGAAATTTAGAGACTAATAAGATCAACATAATTTTTGATGAATAATAAATTATGAATAGTAATTTTATGATTAGGATTAGTAATGTGTCCAAATGGATTAGTAATCTCACTTAAAGAAAGTATTAATATAATCTAGGCACCTTGATTAAGTAATGTGATTCAATAAAATGGTTAAATAACGGTTTCATAAATTATTATTCAAGTATTAGTTTTTTCGGGTGAATAGTGTTTTTTTAATTAAAAATGAAATTAAAAATATTTAGAAAATTATTTTTATAAAATGGATTTCATTTTTGAACTCAGAGCACCGATATTATGTTATGGTAATTTTTGGGGTTTTTCTGAAAAAATGAATTTTCGGTGAATAGTGTATTTATTTAAAAATAAATTTAAAAATATTTAGAAAAGTATTTTTATAAAATGGAGTTCATTTTTGAAATCAGAGAATTGATATTTGGTTAGAGTGAAATTTTGGGATTTTTCCTGAGAAAGTTGAATTTTCAGTGAATAGTAAAAAACACAGTTTTAGGGTTTCGGTATGTTTAATGACATCATAGCTGTGTCATGATGATGTCATGAGATATTTTAATGGTTGGCCGGCCAAGGGTGATGAATTATTGTTTTTGGGGGCCCATGTGGCCTAACTCCCTGGTAAATGCCAAGGGAGAGCACATGGGTTTGAGAAAAGCACATGTGAGGTGTCCCTTGGCCATTAATGCCTTGTCCCCTCACTTTCCCTATAAATACCAAGCCCTCATCTCATACATTCGACTCCCCACTCTTCCCCAACGAATTTCTGGTCTCATTACCTCCCAAGGAGTCCTCCCAAGGTGCCCCCAAGCCCTCAAGGTCCAAACCTTTGAGTTTCAAGAGTCACGTTTTAAGGTAAGGGATCCGACCTCTCTCTTTCATTTCAAGTAATCTCTTTGATGTCATTCCTTTTATGCTCCATGTTCTTATGTTTAAGGATGTTCTTTTATACTCCTATTACTGCCCTTTTCATGTTAATATAATGAGAGATCCCCTCTTACTCTCATTATTTCATTCTGTGATGTTTTAAGTGGCGTCGTTAGGCTGCCGAAATTTTTGTAACAGATTCTTTCTCCCTTCTCATTTTTCAAGATCTATTTTCATGTAAAGTATTTCAAGTTCCTTTTTATTATGTTGGGGTATGATCTCTAAATTTATCATACTGATATTTTATGATCATATGATGAGAGACCCCATTTGATCTCTTCAATTCAGTATTTTGAAGTTTTAAGTGGCGCCGTAAGGCTGCCGAATTTTTAAGTGGTTCTTCACCCTTCTCGTTTTGAAGTTCTACTTTCATGTCAATTCTTTCAAGTTCCTTTTTTTTATGTTGGGGTATGATCTCTATATCTATCATACTGGACTCTTATGTTCATATGATGAGAGACCACATTTGATCTCTTCAATTCAGTATTTTGAAGTTATAAGTGGCGCCGTTAGGCTGCCGAATTTTTAAGTGGTTCTTCACCCTTCTCGTTTTGAAGTTCTACTTTCATGTCAATTCTTTTAAGTTAATTCTTGTTATGTTGGGGAATTATCTCTATATCTATCATACTGAACTCTTATGTTCACACGATGAGAGACCCTATTTGATCTTTTCAAATCATTTTTGTTGAAGTTTAAGTAACGCCGTTAGGCTGCCGAACTTTCATAAGAGAAATCTAATTTTTGTCTTCCGTCCATGTTTTTCATTTCAAATGGTATGTCCTTGAAATTTCATTACCATGATCATGTATCCTTATTATTCTGTCCATCTACTATTTTATGGGTCATTTATGAATGTTTGACCCATTCTACCTCTCTTTTTAATGTCTTCTAAAACCTCGTAACATAGCTGTTATGCTGCAGAATTTCCGTCTCAAAATGTCTCTCTTTTTTTCTAAAGTTCATTTATATTATTAAGTGAATACTCAAAGATCTTTCTTCTAAAGGGGTATTCACATATATACCAAAATGTTCTATTTTAAATTCTGGGATTTACATACATGGGACCCACCTTCCTTTTCTGTGGGTTTTAAAGTGATGTAAAGATCATGTCTTTAAAGTAGTTTTTAAAACGTTATGATTATGAAATGAAACCCATTTATTTTATGCTATATGGGTTATTTATGAAATTTTTGATGATGATATATGTGGATCACATGATAATAACGGCAAATTTAAGGGTGCGCCCTGATAGCGCTCCAATGCATTGGGTAATGATGTAACCACTAGAGATTACAATTTTCACGATACCTTGGTGAATAACCTTGGTAATTTTCAAATGACACCTTGGGGATGGACCTTGGTGATATGTTCATGATTGTCTATGTTAAATGATGTAGCCACTTCTTCAAGTTATGAAAATTTTATTTTTATTATGATATGCCACATGATTTTTTTTATCATGCCTTAAAGTTCTTGTTCATGACATAGTTGATGTATCTCAAGTTCACATGTTAAATGTTTCCCTTGTTTCCCTTACTGGGCCTTCTGCTCACCCTTTCTTTTTATGTATGCTCCCAGGTTATGTGACGCAGTAATGAACCTAGGATGAACATGAGGAGAAGCCTTTCAAGTGTTTTAGAAGAATGTTTTATGTTTTCATGTTTTAAGTTCCTGGTTTCCAAGACACTAAACCTTAAAGATCCTCAGTTTTGTATAATGTAATGAAAGTTTATGTGATAAAAAGGTGGGATGCTATAGTTGGTATCAAAGGATGGTTTAGTTATTTGTGGAAATTAGGATATGAAAAATCTAGGAAGAACCCTATAGAAAAGTTTAAATATAGGAAATCTTCCTGGTATTTTGGTGAGTATTGAGTAAGGGGTTTCCAAGCAAATACATCCCTGTCTGGATACGAGCAGGTAGAGGTGGCTCTGGCACAAATGTACATAGGGGTAAAACCCGAAAACACCGCTTTGAGCTAGACTCGAACGAGAACTGGTACACGACAACGGGCCTTGCTGCACTCTTGGTTACGACACTCCCGGGGGATATGCTTTGGTAAATTCATAATCTTAGTATGAACCATTATTAAAGGAACAAGGATAAAACAAAATAAGGATTCACATAAGAATATATGATCATGGATAACCTAGATTGGAACCTAGGGGATCACAAGTTAGGATATACTTTTATTATACATGTTTATCCTTTTATGCTTAAAGTTTCCTTTTCATGATTATTAGCTAAGTAAATAAGCCCCTAATTATAGTTTCTTTTCTTAGTTAATGGTGGGAAATGGAAGAACATGTCCCAAAAACCAATGTGATAGGAAATGCGACGATTGTCGTATTAATATGACAGAGGTGATTAGGGGATTAAAAGATGATTATTATTTTGGAATACGTTCACTATTTTAGGGACCCTATATGATCGAGGTAAATATATTACTATAGTATTTTCATTGAGGAGTAAGGTTGACTTATATTTTGAAGAATCGATAAATTTATGGTGGACTTATAGTAATTTAGGATACTTATGGGAATGATAAACCTATCTTGGGTAAAATATGTTTAGTTTAGATGTTAGGAGTGGTTGATGTTGTTTGGAGATGAACAATGAAGTTTATTTTGGAAGACTATGTTATCAAATCCTTCTTGTATTTGGGTTTCAATCTTAGTTTGTTTTATTTTGAGGAATTTTAAGGACCGTTATTTATGGGATGGTCTATGACGAACTTTGGGTAGTACCATGGAACTTTGAATATTTAAAAGTAGTTTCCATTCCTATGGGATTCTTCCTTTTTGAAGAGTTGTTAAACCTTACCCTTTCTGTTTTTGATAATGTTTAAAGATAGAAGAAATAGATAGTTAATCTTTTGGGGATTATGTGATTCTCTAGAAGATGATTCTTGTGTTTTGATGAGACTAAGTAGTTTTGAGTGCTCATCGTTTGGGAGAAAAGATTAGTTTTGGTAGAAACTTATTAAAAGGTGAAACTCTACATGAAGGTAGATATATTTCCTTATGTTCTTGTTCTATGTTGTAAATGAATTCCTCAAAATTATGAAAAGGAACGTAAAACAAAAACGTTGTTGGTTTACGTTTCCTACTAGGTAATCAAAGATCGTTTACACACATCATAAGTTTGGGATTTTCTTATGCTTAAATTTCTCCTAATCATGTTCTCTGTCACTCTCCCTCAGAACATGACCCTTTGTTTTCTCCTCCATGTCCATATTTTCCTACATGGAATCCTAGTGTGGGCTAACTCGGGTGACCTTCATACTTCCCTTTCTTTCTTTTAAAGTAATAGTTTTACTGACTCCTTTTACGATGTGGGACTTTCAATGAAATTTCAAAACCTAATTTAAAAAAAAAATTGCGAGGACGCAATTTCTTAAGGGGGGAAGATTGTAACGACCTGAAATTTTAAATAAATCTTGTTTCCTAATTTTATGTGTTATTTTATTTTATTTTTATACTCAACAAAAATGTTTCATTTGATAACATGAGTATAATTAAAATGAGACTGTTGGGTTTTGATTGTTATTTGACCATTGGTCAATATGACCACTGGAAACTAAACGTTTTGACTATTGTCTCTAAATACAGGCAATCTTGGTTAATTAATATAGAAAGAAGATTCGATGGCCTCACCCAGTAGTCTTGGACCGATCGAAGCCCATCTAACAGAACTTGGGAAGGAGGTAGCACCACTGGGCTTTGTTCTGGACCAAACCCAAGCTGAACTTCATCGTGTGAAGCTAGAACGGGATCGCCTTCGTGAGAAGTTCAAACTGATAGAAATTACTACTCGTGCGATGTTGGCCGAGCCTCCCTCGGATTCTCTCACCTTAGCACACCTTACACTTAGGTCCTATGCTGGTGTGATAAGGAGCTATGTAAGGAGACCGTAACTGCCTTGTGTAATACTTTGTTTTAAATAAAAATTGGGATTTCTTCTTATGATGAAGTTTATGAATTTTCAAATGACCGGATAAATATAATATGCATATTTTTGATGAATTTTAGAAAAATGATATTTTAAAAATGGTTGTGTAAACCTTAAATAATTAAAAATGTGTAATGATTTTCAAAAAATTGTCTTCTACAATTATGTTCAGTACGAAATTTAGAGACTAATAAGATCAACTTAATTTTTGATGAATAGTAAATAATGAATAGTAATTTTATGATTAGGATTAGTAATGTGTCCAAATGGATTAGTAATCTCACTTAAAGAAAGTATTAATATAATCTAGGCACCTTGATTAAGTAATGTGATTCAATAAAATGGTTAAATAACGGTTTCATAAATTATTATTCAAGTATTAGTTTTTTCAGGTGAATAGTGTTTTTTTAATTAAAAATTAAATTAAAAATATTTAGAAAATTATTTTTATAAAATGGATTTCATTTTTGAACTCAGAGCACCGATATTATGTTATGGTAATTTTTGGGGTTTTTTCTGAAAAAATGAATTTTCGGTGAATAGTGTATTTATTTAAAAATAAATTTAAAAATATTTAGAAAATTATTTTTATAAAATGGAGTTCATTTTTGAAATCAGAGCATTGATATTTGGTTAGTGTGAAATTTTGGGATTTTTCTGAGAAAGTTGAATTTTCAGTGAATAGTAAAAAATGCAGTTTTAGGGTTTCGGTATGTTTAATGACATCATAGCTGTGTCATGATGATGTCATGAGATATTTTAAGGGTTGGCCGGCCAAGGGTGATGAATTATTGTTTTTGGGGGCCCATGTGGCCTAACTCCATGGTAAATGCCAAGGGAGAGCACATGGGTTTGAGAAAAGCACATGTGAGGTGTCTCTTGGCCATTAATGCCTTGTCCCCTCACTTTCCCTATAAATACCAAGCCCTCATCTTATCCATTCGACTCCCCACTCTTCCCCAACGAATTTCTGGTCTCATTACCTCCCAAGGAGTCCTCCCAAGGTGCCCCCAAGCCCTCAAGGTCCAAACCTTTGATTTTCAAGAGTCACGTTTTAAGGTAAGGGATCCGACCTCTCTCTTTCATTTCAAGTAATCACTTTGATGTCATTCCTTTTATGCTCCATGTTCTTATGTTGAAGGATGTTCTTTTATACTACTCTTACTGCCCTTTTCATGTTAATATAATGAGAGATCCCCTCTTACTCTCATTATTTCATTTTGTGATGTTTTAAGTGGCGTCGTTAGGCTGCCGAAATTTTTGTAACAGATTCTTTCTCCCTTCTCATTTTTCAAGATCTATTTTCATGTAAAGTATTTCAAGTTCCTTTTTATTATGTTGGGGTATGATCTCTAAATTTATCATACTGATCTTTTATGATCATATGATGAGAGACCCCATTTGATCTCTTCAATTTAGTATTTTGAAGTTTTAAGTGGCGCCGTTAGGCTGCCGAATTTTTAAGTGGTTCTTCACCCTTCTCGTTTTGAAGTTCTACTTTCATGTCAATTCTTTCAAGTTCCTTTTTTTATGTTGGGGTATGATCTCTATATCTATAATACTGGACTCTTATGTTCATATGATGAGAGACCCCATTTGATCTCTTCAATTCAGTATTTTGAAGTTATAAGTGGCGCCGTTAGGCTGCCGAATTTTTAAGTGGTTCTTCACCCTTCTCGTTTTGAAGTTCTACTTTCATGTCAATTCTTTTAAGTTCATTCTTGTTATGTTGGGGCATTATCTCTATATCTATCATACTGAACTCTTATGTTCACACGATGAGAGACCCTATTTGATCTTTTCAAATCATTTTTGTTGAAGTTTAAGTAACGCCGTTAGGCTGCCGAACTTTCATAAGAGAAATCTAATTTTTGTCTTCCGTCCATGTTTTTCATTTCAAATGGTATGTCCTTGAAAATTCATTACCATGATCATGTATCCTTATTATTCTGTCCATATACTATTTTATGGGTCATTTATGAATGTTTGACCCATTTTACCTCTCTTTTTAATGTCTTCTAAAACCTCGTAACATAGTTGTTATGCTGCAGAATTTCCGTCTCAAAATGTCTCTCTTTTTTTTCTAAAGTTCATTTATATTATTAAGTGAATACTCAAATCTCTTTCTTATAAAGGGGTATTCACATATATACCAAAATGTTCTATTTTAAATTCTGGGATTTACATACATGGGACCCACCTTCCTTTTCTGTGGGTTTTAAAGTGATGTAAAGATCATGTCTTTAAAGTAGTTTTTAAAACGTTATGATTATGAAATGAAACCCATTTATTTTATGCTATATGGGTTATTTATGAAATTTTTGATGATGATATATGTGGCTCACATGATAATAAAGGAAAATTTAAGGGTGCGCCCTGATAGCGCTCCAATGCATTGGGTAATGATGTAACCACTAGAGATTACAATTTTCACAATACCTTGGTGAATAACCTTGGTAATTTTCAAATGAAACCTTGGGGATGGACCTTGGTGATATGTTCATGATTGTCTATGTTAAATGATGTAGACACGTCTTCAAGTTATGAAAATGTTATTTTTATTATGATATGCCACATGATTTTTTTATCATGCCTTAAAGTTCTTGTTCATGACATAGTTGATGTATCTCAAGTTCACATGTTAAATGTTTCCCTTGTTTCCCTTACTGGGCCTTCTGATCACCCTTTCTTTTGATGTATGCTCCCAGGTTATGTGAAATAGTAATGAACCTAGGATGAACATGAGGAGAAGCCTTTCAAGTGTTTTAGAAGAATGTTTTATGTTTTCTTGTTTTAAGTTCCTGGTTTCCAAGACACTAAACCTTAAAGATCCTCAGTTTTGTATAATGTAATGAAAGTTTATGTGATAAAAAGGCGGAATGCTATACCCACCCCTGGACACCCCCACCCCTGGACACCCCCACCCCTATACACCCCCACCCCCTGGACACCCCTACCCCCTTGGACACCTCTGCAACCCCCTGGACAAACCCCGCCCCTAGACACCACCCACCATCTGGACACCCACCCCCTGGACACCCCCACCTCCATGGACACACCCATCCCCTGGACACCCCCACCCCTAGACACCCCTCTCCCTTGGACAGCCCCAACCCCCTTGACAACCCCCACCCCCTGGACACCACCCACCACCTGGACACCCCCTCCCCCTGGACACCCCACCCCCTTTACCCCCTACCCCCTTGGAAAGCCCTCCATGTAACACCCCAGGGAAATAAAGAGTATGACATTTTCACATTTATCCATATTTATGAATAAAATATTAATATAACTTTAAAGAGGACGCTATGCTCGATGGAGTACCCAACACGCAACAACGAGTTTCTTGGGAATCTTACGTTGCACTCTAATAATAAAGTAATATTATTTTAAATGGTAGTTAGTGCCTAGCCGTTGTAATGGCGAGAATGAACAGAACTAACTAGAAAATTATTATATATGTTTTTCAATTATTTTTACTCTTTACAATAAATGTTAGAGGATTAAAAATGCGAATGAATCCAATTTTAAGCGTAGACATTCTAATATTTTTTAAAAGGTCAATTAACCGCCTTTTGAAAGAGAACCACTTTTAAATCCAATTTTTGACAATTTTATGTGTTATATTTGACAAAATAAAATTCTTCTTTATAATCGGGACATCAAAATTTACTTTGTGTAAATTTTTAGTATTTTTCCGAAAAAGTTCAATTTTTAAGGAATAGTGAAAAATGTTGTATTTTAATTCAAAACCTCTTTTTAATCTAATTTATTTATATGATTAGATTATCTTTTTAATTGGTTTTAAAGTGTAAATAGAATATATTTTTACCATTTAATCCAATGGTGGTCATTGTAATTAATATTGCTTTAAGGTTGGACATAAACGAGTGTCAATCTTTTGAAAGATATTGTTTCTTAAAAACACGCTATTTGTTTTAACAGCGGGGTTTAATTATAAAATTAATTAATGAAAATTCTATGTTATGAATTTGGTAAAATAGACATCATTTTTGAATTTGGAATATCAAATATAGCTTAGGGTGATTTTTTGGTATTTTTCTGAAAAATATCAATTTTTGATGAATAGTGAAACCACAAAGTGGTCGTTACGAAATTTGATTTTTCGTTTAAATGGGACTTTGCCACTTCTGTGATTGGAATTTCAAAAATCCAATTTAAATGATTTTCATTATTAAGTAAAATGTGGGTCAATGGGATGAAAATAATTTTTGATGAAAAGTAGCTTTTAAGTTTTATTAATCGCGATTAAAGGTAATTAGTGTGATTTAAGGTAAAAATGACATTATAATAAAATGAAAATATCTTGACACTTGTCCTAACCCTATTGGATGAGTTATGGCCGACCAAGACAACCCATGGGTCTATTTTTGGTACCCCATGGAGCCACTTGGGTTTGATAATGACATTTATGCCTTTTATTTAAAGTTAAAATAAAAATGTCACAAACATGATTTGTTTTACTAAAACAATTTTTACATGTTGTTATACAAGTCATAAGTTTGACTATAAATATTCATTGGAAATATAAAAAGATTTCATACATCATAGTATTTTTTCTATAATTTTTAGACATTAAATAAATTAAATTCTTTATGACATCATGATGATGCAGCGATGACCTCATTATTTAACGATTTAAATAAAATGGAAAGATAATGCAAAATCTAGGACCTACACATGTTCAAAACCTATTGGATGGGTGGATTTCGAACCCTTATCACCGTATCCTCGAAAAACATCAATGTGAGGCCATTAAAATTCGAAAACCATTTGAAAATAAAGTAACATTTTATACTTTTCCAAGAGTACCCCTCCTCTCCTCTTATAAATGCCCCCCACCTCTACCACCTTACCCACACCTCTAAAGCCTTTGGTTCGGCCAATCTCTGATCATTTTGTCTCTCCACATCCCTCTACTCATCCTAGAAGCCTTAACATAGGCAATAATCTCTTCAAGAAACCCCTTTGGTTCATACCAAAGGGAGTTACCCGATTTTAAGGTAACATCTTCACTTGTGCTCTTTTGTTTTATTTTGCTTCTCCAACCCCCTAAAATCTTTTTATTCATTTATTTTGTAACAACTCCAGTATCTTAAATATACTGGGATGTTGTTATAATAAGTATTCTAGCTACACTTACACACACCTTCATCTAATGGTTAAATAACATACTGTTTCTGTGGATGGCGAATTTCTGCCTCACGAAACGATGATTGTTCAACACTCATATAACACCTTCAAAGGTGGCCATTAAGATGTCACTATGTTTATATATGATATATAATATTTTTATGTGTTACTTAATATTCTGTATTTTTCATTTGTGGAATACCTTTATGGCTTCCATTATGGGTATACGCGATATTTTTATTTTAGGAAGTGCAGACTACCACCCCCTCAAAGTGATTTGATTCGTTGATACCATATGTGAGACGTATAAAGGATGGATTTAATGTTATTATATATTATGTTATACTGGAATTATAGTATATATTTATATCATTATTGTTTTCTTTCCATTAAATTATGAGATAGAAATGAAAGCAGCGTTCATGCGTACGTACGACTTACCGTCTCCATTATTGGTGCATTTCATTTCTTATCCCCAAATGTAATGTACTATTATAAGTACATGTATACAATGGATATATATGATAAATGATACATCTAAATGATGAATATAATTCTGGAATTAAAATATACATACCTCTCATTTAGTTTTAATTCCATTAATATGACAAAGAAATGAAAGTAGCGTTCATGCGTACGTACGGCTTACCGTCTCCATGAACGGTGCATTTCATTTCTTACCTTTAAATGATTATGTAATATTATAAATACATGTATATGATGGATAATATGATATATATGATATCCAAATCAGTAATGTCATTCTGGATATAAAGAACCTTTGACCACACGAACAACATGTAATTGTAAGAAGTCCACTTTTGACTTAAGAACCAAATACCGACAAAACAAACATTATTAACTTAGATGATTACATAATGTTTATAACATGTCAATAATTGATATAAAAGGAATAATTAACTTGAAAAAGGTTCTTAAGCAAGTAGAAATTAACTCAAGTTTATTATTCAGGACGTTAAAGAACGATCGAGTCAAGTCGGACCCGAGGTAAGGGATCCTACTCCTCTCTTTCTTTTTAAGTACGCTCTTTTATGTCATTCCTTTTAAAGATCATATTTCTTGTTATTGGGATGTTATTTTATATTAATATTACTGTACATTTTATGTTCATATGATGAGAGACCCTATTCTCTCTCATCAATCCATTTTGGAAGTTTTGAGTGGCGCCGTTAGGCTGCCGAATTTTCGTAAGGGATCCAACCTCTCTATTTCTTTTTAAGTACTCTCATTTATGTCATTTATTTTAAACCCATATTTATTATGTTTGGGGATGTTATTTTATATTCCTAATACTTTACTTTTTATCTTAATATTATGGGAGACCCTATTTGATCTCATAAATCCATTTTTGGAAGTTTTAAGTGGCACCGTTAGGCTGCCGAGTTTTCGTAAGGGATTTTTCATCTCACTTTTATTCCCGTGACATTTATGCTACGTTTTCCACTATTTCCTTTGAGTGGTGTATGTACTGCCCATTATTATACACTTTGCGTAGTATAATTTCATTTATGGGTATTTAAATCTTCATTTTATGACCCTTCTTCCATGGGGTGTACTTTTCGAAAGTTACCCAACTCGGTAAGGGGACCTTTCACCCTCTTTTTTTTAAAAGAATTCTTTTGTTATGTCTTTTAATGCAAATAATATTATGTTGGGATATGTTCTTTTATATCCTTATTTATGTAAATTTTATGTCCAAATGATGAGATCCCATTTATCTCTCTCATCAACCCTTTTTGTAAAATTTTCTGTGACGCCGTTAGGCTGTCGAATTTTACCAAGGGAACTTCTTAACCCAATTTCGATTTCTTTGGGTTCAACATGTAGTTATTGAATATGTCATCCTTTGAATATGTGTGAATAACCTTTGATTGTTTTACACTTAATATCCACTTATATTTGGTGTATTTATATTTGTCACACATAATTATGAGATTGATTTATCCTTAATTTAAGGATACCTTCTCTATAATGGATTTCATCTCATTTTACATTTCTTTTGAGACTTCATTGTTGTTATGCACCAATTCACTCTTATATGGTGTGTATACTATCCTTTGACATATTATATCATGAATCCCTTTATTCTCATGATATTATAAAGTTCAGATTAAATGTTATTCCGCTATTATTTGTATTCAAGAGTCTCTCATTTTGTTAAAAACTATTTGAAAAAAATATCATTTTAAATGTTTTAAAGATTTATTATTCTAAATCTTTATCTTTAATGTCCATGTTTTCAAAATGGTTTTCAGTATTTATTTATATGGACATTAATGTTTTAAAATTATAATTCCATTAAAATCTTCAAAGTGGTATGGGACACTTTGATTCAAAAATCTCATTTAAATGGTTTTTGAAAATGGATTGATTAATTCAATATCTGGGAATTACTTATTGTGATTGAAAATGAAATGTTGTTATTGAAATGTTTATATTTTCAATATTTTATGTGTAATGATGGTACTTGGACATTTTATGGGTGGTTACATGATAAACCATATGACGGGTGGTGCCGTGAATACCAGGACGGGTGGTTACGTTATAACCTCCAATGCATTGGGTATGGAAGTCGGCCGTATGGCTATTCCATTAAGTATGTATGGAAGTTGGCTGTATGACTATTACATTAAGAGATATGTGTGGAAGTTGACCGTATGGTTATTCCACTTAAGTATGTTTATGTCCCAAGTTACCTTTATATGTTGTGTGATCTTTTTATGGGTTTTATGGTAATCTTTTGGTTACAGAAGGGTATGTAAGGAACTTTTATTCAGTGAAGAGTTTTTACTACTTAGAAAAGGTGGAAAGTATTACTTTGATAATGTATACATGGTTTACTTGTTGTTTTGAAAAACTAACCGTTTTCATTCTTTGTGTATCCCTTACTGAGATTTTTATGCTCATCTGATGTTTTTGAAATGTTTTTCACAGGACTTAACGTGGAATAGGGTCAAGGATGGGATCAAGGGAAAGTCGTGCAACCTAAAACAAGGAACTAGACATGTTTCTTTTTAAGAGTTTTTATTTTATGGAAACTTAGTAAAAGTTTCTACTTTGTAATCTTTTGAGATGTAATAGTTATGTCCTAATTCTCTAAAACTATAAACCTGAAAAGATCCTCAATGTGAATTATTCATTTAATTCAATATTAAGTAAGGTTTAAGGTCGGGGCCTTATAGTTGGTATCAAAGGTCGGTTTAGATAACTTTAGAGGTTAGGGAATTCTATATGCATAAGTGACATTACCATAATGGTTAGGATTTCAGAAAGAGTCCTAGTTTTAGATAAAGTGAATGAGTAAGTATATCTTAGTGTTTATCTTACTCATTAGTACATAATGGTTTTGTTGATATACTCACACTGACATTTCTGTTTTTAGTGAATGGATGGATCTAGGAGGCACCAAAGTGACAATAGGTTTGAAGGAAACTGTGGTGGTTATCTGATTAAGAGATTGGATGAAATGGGGGATTCAATGAAGAAACTCGTGGTTGTTCTAAACCAACTATCAAGGAGTCATGACCAACCACTTGAACCTTGGTATGATCTGTAATGCATCATGTACAAGATGACCAATCGATGTGGAAATTCAGGTAATAATTATAAAGGTAACCATTAGAGTTTATATGATCCTTACTTTTGAGGTAATTATGGGTTACTATATGTAATAATGGAAAGTGAAAGTCATGAGATAAAATTGAGGTTAAATTACATTATGGTTATTTTTTAAAGATTTTATCTCGTTATTAGGGAATTCATTAAGAATTATGTAGTTTTGGAAAAAGGACAACACGCAGACCGTGTGACAACCCGTCGCGTCGGACAAAGCTGCGGAAATCGAACCCACAACCAAAGTGCAATGGGTATTTATCACTGACCACTGGACTACGTGAAGTCCCTGGTTAGTTTGACTAATTCTTTTTAGTTAAATGATTTTATGAATTAAGAGTATGTTGATTTTGGGATATCTATGGAAATTTATTAACCTATCATGGAGGATATGTGATTAGGTTAATTACTTTTCAATATGAGACTTTTGGAGCAACTGATGTTGTTTGGAGATAAATGTTACTATTTAACTTGGAAGACTATGTGACTAAATCCTTCAAATATTTGAGTTTCAATCTTAGTTTGGTTTACTTTGAGGAATTTTATGGACAAATTGTTTATTGAATGGTCCTCGTTGAACTTTAGGTTTTGTTGGACAAATTTTGGAGATTAAGAATAGATTTTCTTTTTATAAAGGGTTATCCTTTTCTAGATTATCTGATCTTGTACTAACCTTTTTGGTTTTGGTTTTGGTTAGAGTCTAAAGACATGGGAAGTATATAGTTCTATTTTGTGGATTAGGTGATTCTCTAGAAATTGATTATAGTACTCTTAATGCAAACAAGTCTTCCTAAATACCCATCTTTTGGAGAAACTATGAGTTTGATTAAGGAATCTAGTAAAAGTTGAAAGTCTACATGACAAGTAAGTATGTTTCATTATGATTCAGTTAAGCTCAAAAATAAATTCCTCCATGAAAAGTAACTTAAAAAAAATGTTGTCTGTTAACTTTTCCTACTGGGGAATCGAATACCATTTAACCCATCACAAGTTTGTGATTTTCTTATGGTTAACTTTCTCCTAGACATGTTTACTATCACTCTCCATCAGAACATGACCCTTTGTTTTTTTTCCTCCATTTCCATATTTTCATACTTGGAATCCTAGTATGGGTTAACTTGGGTGACCTTTGTACCTTCCTTTCTTTCTTTTAAAGTGATAGTTTAATTTACTCCTTTTCCGATGTGGGGCTTTCAATGAAGTATCCAAGCCCAATTTTAAAATTGTGAGGACGCAATTCCCAAAAGGGGGGAAGGATGTAACACCCTAGGTAAATAAAGAGTATGACAATTTCACATTTATCCATATTTGTGAATAAAATATTAATATAACTTTAAATAGGACACTATGCTCGATGGAGTACCCAACACGCAACAACGAGTTTCTTGGGAATCTTACGTTGCACTCTAATAACAAAGTAATATTATTTTAAATGGTAGTTAGTGCCTAGCCGTTGTAATGGCGGGAATGAACAGAACTAACTACAAAATTATTATATATGTTTGTCAAATATTTTTACTCTTTACAATAAATGTTAGAGGATTAAAAATGTGAATGAATCCAATGTTAAGCGCAAACATTCTAATATTCTTTAAAAGGTCGATTAACAGCCTTTTGAAGGTGAACCTCTTTTAAATCCACTTTTTGACAATTTTATGTGTTATATTTGACAAAATAAAATTCTTATTTATAATCGGGACATCAAAATTTACTTTGTATAAATTTTTGGTATTTTTCCGAAAAAGTTCAATTTTTAATGAATAGTGAAAAATGTTGTATTTTAATTCAAAACCTCTTTTTAATCTAATTTATTTATATGATTAGATTATCTTTTTAATTGGTTTTAATGTGTAAATAGAATATATTTTTACCATTTAATCCAATGTTGGTCATTGTAATTAATATCGCTTTATGGTTGGACATAAATGAGTGTCAATCTTTTGAAAGATATTGTTTCTTAAAAACACACTATTTGTTTTAACAGTGGGGTTTAATTATAAAATTAATTAATGAAAATTCTATGTTATGAATTTGTTAAAGTAGACATAATCTTTGAATTTGGAATATCAAATATATCTTAGGGTGAATTTTTGGTATTTTTCTGAAAAACATCAATTTTTGATGAATAGTGAAACCACAAAGTGGTCGTTACAAAATTTGATTTTTCGTTTAAATGGGACTTTACCACTTCTGTGATTTGAATTTAAAAAATCTAATTTAAATGATTTTCATTATTAAGTAAAATGTGGTTCAATGGGATGAACATAATTTTTGATGAAAATAACTTTTAAGTTTTATTAATCGCGATTAAAGGTAATTAGTGTGATTTAAGGTAAAAATGATATTATAATAAAATGAAAATATCGTGACACTTGTCCTAACCCTATTGGATGAGTTATGGCCTACCAAGACAACCCATGGGTCTATTTTTGGTACCCCATGGAGCCACTTGGGTTTGATAATGACATTTATGCCTTTTATTTAAAGTTAAAATAAAAATGTCACAAACATGATTTGTTTTACTAAAACAATATTTACATGTGGTTATACAAGTCAGAAGTTTAACTATAAATAGTAATTGGAAATATAAAAAGATTTCCTACATCGTAGTATTTTTTTATAATTTTTATACATTAAATAAATTAAATTCTTTATGACATCATGATGATGCAGCGATGACCTCATTATTTAACGATTTAAATAAAATGGAAAGATAATGCAAAATCTAGGACCTACACATGTCAAAAACCTATTGTATGGGTGGCTTTCGAACCCTTATCACCTTATACTCTAAACAAATCAATTTGGGACCATTAAAATCCGAAAACCATTTGAAAATAATGTAACATTTTATACTTTTCCAAGAGTACCCCTCCTCTCCTCTTATAAAAGGCCCCCAACTCTACCACCTTACCCACACATCTCAAGCCTTTGGTTCGGCCAAGCTCTGATCATTTTGTCTCTCCACATCCCTATCCTCATCCTAGAAGCCTTAACATAGGCAGGAAGCTCCTCAAGAAACCCCTTTTGTTCAAACCAAAGGGAGTTACCCGATTTTAAGGTAACGTCTTCACTTGTGCTCTTTTGTTTTATTTTTCTTATCCAACCCCCTAAACTCTTTTTATTAATTTATTTTGTAACAACTACAGTATATTCAATATACTGGGATGTGTTTAAAATAAGGATTAGAGCTACACTTACACACACCTTTATCTAATGGTTAAAGAACATACTGTTTCTGTGGATGGCGAATTTCTGCCTCACGAAACGATGATTGTTCAACACTCATATAACACATTCAAAGGTGGCCATTAAGATGTCACTATGTTTATATATGATATATAATATTTTTATGTTTTACTTAAGCTTCTGTATTTTTCATTTTTGTCATACCTTTATGGCTTCCATTATGGGTATACGCGATATCTTCATTTTAGGAAGTGCGGACTACCGCCCCCTCAAAGTGATTTGATTCGTTGATACCATATGTGGGACGTATAAAGGATGGATTTAAAGTTATTATATATGATGTTATACTGGAATTATAATATATCTTTATATAATTATTGTTTTATTTCCATTAAAGTATGAGATAGAAATGAAAGTAGCGTTCATGCGTACGTACGACTTACCGTGTCCATGAATGGTGCATTTCATTTCTTATCCCCAAATGTAATGTACTATTATAAGTACATGTATATAATGGATATATATGATAAATTATACATCTAAATGATGAATATAATTCTGGAATTAAATATACATACCTCTCATTTATTTTTAATTCCATTAATATGACAAAGAAATGAAAGTAGTGTTCATGAGTACGTACGACTTACCGTCTCCATGAACGGTGCATTTCATTTCTTACCTCTAAATGATTATGTAATATTATAAATACATGTATATACTGGATATATATGATATATATGATACCCAAATCAGGAATTTCATTCTGGATATAAAGAACCTTTGACAACACGAATAACATGTAATTGTAAGAAGTCCACTTTTGACTTAAGAACCTAATATCGACAAAACAAACATTATTAACTTAAATGATTACATAATGTTTATAACATGTCAATAATTGATATAAAAGGAATAATTAACTTGAAAAATGTTCTTAATCAAGTATAAATTAACTCATGTTTATTATTCAGGACGTTAAAGAACGATCGAGTCAAGTCGGACCCGAGGTAAGGGATCCTACTCCTCTCTTTCTTTTTAAGTACGCTCTTTTATGTCATTCCTTTTAAAGATCATCTTTCTTGTTATTGGGATGTTATTTTATATTACTATTACTGTAATTTTTATGTTCATATGATGAGAGAACCTATTCTCTCTCATCAATCCATTTTGGAAGTTTTGAGTGGCACCGTTAGGCTGCCTAATTTTCGTAAGGGATCCAACCTCTCTATTTCTTTTTAAGTACTCTCATTTAGGTCATTTCTTTTAAGCCCATATTTATTATGTTTGGGGATGTTATTTTATATTCCTCATACTTTACTTTTTATCTTAATATTATGGTAGACCCTATTTGATCTCATAAATCCATTTTTGGAAGTTTTAAGTGGAGCCGTTAGGCTGCCGAGTTTTCATAAGGGATTTATCATCTCACTTTTATTCCCGTGACATTTATTCTATGTTTGCCACTATTTCCTTTGATTGGTGTATGTACTGAAAATTATTATACACTTTCTGTAGTATAATTTCATTTATGGGTATTTACATTTTCATTGTATGACCCTTCTTCCATGGGGTGTACTTTTCGAAAGTTACCCAACTCGGTAAGGGGACCTTTCACCCTCTTTTTTTAAAAGACTTCTTTTGTTATGTCTTTTAATGCACATACTATTATGTTGGGATATGTTCTTATATATAATTATTTATGTAAATTTTATGTCCAAATGATGAGATCCCCTTTATCTCTCTCATCAACCCTTTTTGTAAAATTTTATGTGACGCCGTTAGGCTGTCGAATTTTACCAAGGGAACTTCTTAACCCAATTTCGATTTCTTTGGGTTCATCATGTAGTTATTGAATATGTCATCCTTTGAATATGTGTGAATAACCTTTGATTGTTTTACACTTAATATCCACTTATATTGGGTGTATTTATATTTGTCACACATAATTATGAGATTGATTTATCCTTAATTTAAGGATACCTTCTCTATAATGGATTTCATCTCATTTTACATTTCTTTTGAAACTTCATTGTTGTTATGCACTAATTCACTCATATATGGTGTGTATACTATCCTTTGCCATATTATATCATGAATCCCTTTATTCACATGATATTATAAAGTTCGGATTAAATGTTATTCTGCTATTATTTGTATTCAAGAGTCTCTCATTTTGTTAAAAACTCTTTAACAAAAATATCGTTTTAAATGTTTTAAAGATTTATTATTCTAAATCTTTATCTTTAAGGTCCATGTTTTCAAAATGGTTTTCAGTATTTATTTTTATGGACATTAATGTTTTAAAATTATAATTCCATTAAAATCTTCACAGTGGTATGGGACAATTTGATTCAAAAATCTCTTTTAAATGGTTTTTGAAAATGGATCGATTAATTCAATATCTGGGAATTACTTATTATGATTGAAAATGAAATGTTGTTATTGAAATGTTTATATTTTCAATATTTTATGTGTAATGATGGTACTTGGAAATTTTACGGGTGGTTACATGATAAACCATATGACGGGTGGTGCCGTGAATACCAGGACGGGTGGTTACGTTATAACCTCCAATGAATTGGGTAAGGAAGTCGGCCATATGGCTATTCCATTAAGTATGTATGGAAGTTAGCCGTATGGCTATTCCATTAAGAGATATGTGTGGAAGTCGACCGTATGGTTATTCCACTTAAGTATGTTTATGTCTTAAGTTACCTTTATATGTTATGTGATACTTTTATGGGTTTTATGGTAATATTTTGGTTACAGAAGGGTAAGTAATGAACTTTTATTCAGTGAAGAGTTTTTACTAATTCGAAAAGGTGGAAAGTATTACTTTGATAATGTATACATGGTTTACTTGTTGTTTTGAAAAACTAACAGTTTTCATTCTTTGTGTATCCCTTACTGAGCTTTTTATGCTCATCCCAAGTTTTTGAAATGTTTTTCACAGGACTTAACATGGAATAGGGTCAAGGATGGGATCAAGGGAAAGTCATGCAACCTAAAACATGGAACTGGACATGTTTCTTTTTAAGAGTTTTTATTTTATGGAAACTTAGTAAATGTTTCTACTTTGTAATCTTTTGAGATGTAATAGTTATGTCTTAATTCTCTAAAACTCTAAACCTGAAAAGATCCTCAATGTGAATTATTCATTTAATTCAATATTAAGTAAGGTTTAAGGTCGGGGCCTTATACTCCAACCCCTTAGACATTCCCCCACCCCCTGGACACCACACCACCACCTGGACACCCCCACCCCACCTGGACACCCCCACCCCCATGGAGAGCCCCCACCGCCCGGACACCACCCCACCCCCATGGACACCCCACCCCCTGGACACCCCTACCCCTTGGACAACCCCAAACCCCCTAAATAGCCCCCAGCCCCTAGACACCACACCACCACCTGGACACCCCTACCCCTAGACACCCCCACCCCATGGACAACCCCCACCCCCTGGACAGCCCCCACCTCCTAGAAACCCCCACCCTCTAGACACCCCCAACCCATGTACATCCCCCACCCCCTAAACACCTCCATCCCCATGGACAACCCCCACCCCCTGGACAACCCCCCATCCCACCCCCTGGACACCCCCATCCCCCCGAACACCCCCACCACCTGGACACCCCCTACACCCTTGGAAATCCCCCAAGGACATACCCCACCCCTAGACACCCCCACCCCCTGGACACCCCCACCTACTTGGATGTCCCCTACCCCCTGGGGCAGCCCCCCCAACCCCCTGGACAACCCCCACCCTCTGGACACCCCCATCACCTAGACACCCCCACCCCCTAGACACCCCCAAACCCCTAGACAGCCCCACCCCCTAGAAAACCCCCACCCCCTTGGATAGGCATAACCATTAGAGCATCTACCCCATGTCACATTACCCCTTACTACAACATGGCATACCGCATTATCCAAAAATTAAAATATCATATGAATTCACCCATTCATATGAACAACAATTTTATATTAAAAACCTTAAACATGATTTTCTTATATAGGGGTTATTACCTTCATAAATTTTGAGTTCAATTATGTGTGTGTTATAGAGAATTCAATATTGTATGTATTCAATTAATAATTTTGTATTGCATAGGGTAATTAATCTAAATTTTGAAATGAATTCTTTATGTATTTAATTAATTTATGAATTATGTGTTAATGCTGTATGGGTATACTTGTTGTATGTGTATACTATCTGTAATTACCTTATGAATTATGTGTTAATTTTATATGTGTGTACTGGGTAACAAAATACAGATCTGTAGACATGTGTGTATTGAAAATTGGTAGAAGTTCATTGCTACAGGTGTGTGTATTGAGAACTAGTGGATGTGCATTGCTGCAGGCGTACAGGGGTGAGGCAGGCCTGCTGCTACTGCATGTGCATAAAGTCTATGCCAACGGTTTAAAACTGTTGGAATATGTTTGAAAATAAAACATATACCCATGGTTTACATGAAACCGTTGTTATATGTATATACCAATGGTTTAAAAATTATTGGTATATATTCTATACCTGACTTTTCCCAACGGTTTGTGAGGAACCATTGGTAAAAGTCCATGCCAACGGTTTGGAAAACTGTTGGTATAAACATGGATTTTGATATTTTTAATGGTTTTAAACCTTTGGTTAAAATTTATACCAACAATTTCTTGTAACCATTGGTATATAATTCATTATGCACCCATATCCCAACGGTTCTCATAGAATCATTGGGATATGTCTATCCCCACGGCTCCACAACCAATGGTTTGGAAAAACTTTAGTATAGTTTATACCAATGGTTTTTTTTCCTTTACTAATGGTTTGAAACCGTTGTTAAAGTCTAAGTTTCCAGTAGTGTTCGTATGTGATAACATCCTAAGAATATGTTTCACAATGAAAGGCCGTAGAAGTACCCCACCATGATGCGAACCTATTGACACCATAATATTATTCTTAAACCATTTTCTATGGTTGGATGATATTTTTGATGGTACATAGATAATACATGCTATTAGGGGTATAAGGATCATAATACATTGAGACATGTTCCCATGGTGTTCACCCTTGGTAACCTCTAACATGATAGGTTATAAGAACACACCCATTAATATGTAATCGACATTTCCATGTGTCATTGGACGTTCCTATATGTAGATGTGTGTATTGATCAATGGAATTTTAAATTATCATTAATGGATATCATGACTCCTGTACTTTGATGTACTGATGAAAATCATGGTGAAATATACTTGTGGTGAGGTAGGATACGTTGGGTACATCACAAGTGATATTGAATTAATGGATAATGTGATAAAGTATTTATCCCTTACATACCTTTACAAAAGTTTATATATAAATCCCTTTTATGGGAATGGTAATTTGTAACGTCCCGACCTGACTTACCATCAAACCGATAGCCAAACCGGTCCCCACATGACCTTAAGAATGCCTCCCTGTATGCCAGAGGCTGCCGACTAGTAGCGAGGGTGTAAGGATAGTCATTGGGGGAGACTATACCATCATATCAGAGTTTTCAAAGCAGTATAACAATATATAAATAAGTGAAAAAAGTAGAATAAGATATAAAGAAATAATCAAAACAGTGGAATAAAATTTCAATATCAACAAAATAAAGAAAATGGCCAATATAAGTTTATACAATGCATGCATGTCATGGTAATACATATCTAAAAGCAGTAAACAAAATAATTTTCTTTATATCTCAGTACAAAAATAAATAAAATACTCAAATCCCCAAGGGTGATCTCCACGAGCATCTCAAGATCTCACTCGGTCCTTTTCTCCTAACTCCCAGGTACAAGAAAATAATAACAAGAAAGGTGCAATGTTCTGCAAAAAAGAAGAGTCTACTCGGGTACCCCAGTGCAATGGTAGTTCGAATAGGGTGTGAGATATAAATATCAGTAGGTCGGGACCACCAGTGCCTATATCAATATTAAATATTCAATATAATTAAACAGTGTGTAGGTATAATGAAGTAATAATAGAATTCAATCAAAAAACAACAACCCATCCATGTTCTTAAGGGACTCCTGATGGTGATACCAGCTTTAGATCATTATCAGAATCAGAGTCTAAACAGGAACTTTACATATATATAATTCATAAATAAAAAATTTATCACATTATTTAATATTCTTTATTCAACCACATAGACTCGAAATTAATCCATGTCCCTTATTCAATTCACAATTTTTTCATATCATATATTATTGGTGTAGAACTCCATGTCTCAAACCTAATCTCATTGGTGAAGAATTCCATGTCTAACACCCAAAATCTTGTTCATATATTTATACTATTGGTGTAGAACACTATAGCTAATACCTAATATCATTGGTGAAGAACATCATGTCTAACACCCAAAAACCCCATTCATATATTTATACTATTTTTACAGAATACCATGTCTAACACCTAATCTGATTGGTGAAGAACTCCATTTCTAACACCCATAAATCCTATTCACATATTTATACTATTGTTGTAGAACTCCATGTCTAACACCTAATCTAATTGGGGAAGAACTCCATGTCTAACACCCAAAATCCTATCCATTAATTAATTAATTAATTAATTAATCAAGTCCATTAATTAATTCGATAACTAATTAATGAAATCAATTTCATTTTAATTAATTATACAATAAATTAACCCTTCAAAATATCAACATTCAATAATTAATTAAACAATTAATTATTCTTGATCACAAAAGGAAAACTTGATAATTAATACAACATTTAATTATCCCAATTTCTTGATCATTTACATTGATAATTAATTTACCAATTAATTATCTTTATTCATCTTTCAAATACACAACTGAAAAAACATAATTAATTCTCACAATTAATCATCTTATTGTACAAATACTAAGTCCCACAATTTAACAACTTCCAAAATTAATTAATCTACCCCATTAAGTAATTCAATTAGAGGTCTCAATTACTAAAAAAATCTATCAATCCTACAACTTTCATATACAAGGATGAATCATGACTATGGGATTTAAAAATTAGACCACATATATTTAATCTTATCACATGGGTATACCCACCCATTTATTACCATTAACTTTTACTTATTTCACATGGGTATACCCACCCATGTATCCAATTCTAGCTCATTAGAAATATTTAATTCAAGTGCGTCAACATGCAAAGGAGGAAAAACATCCCTTTAATTAAAATAGATTCCTCTAACTAGGAGAGCATAAGAAAACACACATCATTAAGCTAAGAAAACATAAATAGTGTAGTCACTACATTTTTTTCTTGAAGGCAACAAACCTCTGATGGAGGGGTTTATTACAAAAACATGATTTTGTAATCTAATAAATCATTTACGACCAATTAACAATTCATTCCATCATTACAGTCTAATTTATCAAAAGATGTAAATAAACAAAAACTGCATTTTTCTAATTAAATCAAGTTTAAGGGACCTACCTCAAATAATCGTCCAATCCAATTATTTATAACTTAAACAAATTTCCGCTCGCGTACACACACTTCACCATAAAGGCGCATGCGCACTTGGAATTTATCGAAATAATCTAAAACAATATTCAACACCCAAAATTAGTGCAGCAAGGACCAACACACATCTAATTAATTATCCAGAACACAAATAAACCATAAGAACCTAATTTAAAGGGTGTGAAACCAAATTACAAGTGTATAACCTTTCCAAAATTTAACAGTGGTGAACCGAGTCAATCCGAATCGCTTTGCCTTCGGTGGAGGTTGTCAGAATATAGACCAACGGGTCTTGAGACATCATTCACACACACTATCAAAGGAAGAAATTCAAAAACATGATTACCCCTTTACCTAGGGTTTCATCCGAATTCAAACCAGGTGCTGACGAATAATCAAATTTCCAAAGTGATGAAGGAGAGGGTGGAGAAGAGGCGTCGCACCTCAAATAAGGGAGAGGGTTTTCTCCCTTTTTGTTTTCTCAAAACCCAATTACAACTTATAAAAAAAATAATTATAATAATTAATAATAATCATCATCATCAAAATAACAATTATATTATTATTAGTATCATTTATAAAAATAATTTCTATATTAAATCCCAAAACCCCTTAATAAAGTTTAATTAAATTATTTTTTAACTTTAATTTAATTAAATAAAAACCCAATGCAGAATGAACCACACAGTTTTACTTGAACGGTCTAACAGACCGTGTACAGCCAATGCATCCACTAATTGGTACTTGGGGTATCCTGCACGACTGACTCGCATAGTTTAACTAACCATGCACAGTCCATGTGAACAGCACTGCCACACTAGTAGAAAGTCAGACAATCACTGCTATGGGCCACACGGTTTTCAAAAAAACCATTCACCCTCTACAACCTCATTAAAAACCATGTTTCTAGGTTTGATGCTCCCAAAAACCCTTAAGACACTTGAAAAAATCATCAAGCCTTTACCCAAGCCTGATGTCAACATTTTAAATGGTCCCAAGTCGGGGAACATCAACCCGATGATTGGTTTTAAAACCCACCCATACAGTAAAAAGAAGTTAAAAAACTTTCGTATTTTATCCTAGTTCAAAAACATGAGACTATAAAATCTACCCACCTTAAAACTTCTCATCCCTGAGAATCCATTGGGAACCATGACAACACCACCCAACCCACCAAGGATGTGAAGTCTCGTTTGAAAGTTCACGTTGCGTTCCCAAACACTAAACACAACTTTAAAATTTTCAAAAGACCAATGGATTAAGCCTTTAAAAACCCAAGTCAAAGATCAAAATTCATCCCAAAACATCAAAATGGCACATAACTAAGCCCACACAACTAGATACATGATCTCATCATCGTCACCTCGAGCACCCGCTCACTAGTGGTTTCCACCAATGGTCTTAGCATTTAATTTCAAATTATCAAACCACAACTCTTTCCTCGAAAGACATCACCGACCTATAAACCCACACTAACCCTTAAACTAGTGACGTACCTTTAAAATGATTCCATTACCAACTGAATGTACACCAAAGTCTTTACTTGACCTCTAGTGGCATTCTCAAGTTAATCCATCACTAGGCTATTTTAAAACTATCATACCCTAGCACAAATAAAGGTGTAACCTAAAGAACTATTCATACCATGTACAACCTAGATAACAACCACTTATCCAACCAAAAAAAAAAAAATAAGACCGACTCTATCTTAGTGTCTCTAGGATGAGGTTAAGATAGGGGACATGGTGGTCTCATTTGTAAGTTCACACTAAGAGTAAACCCAGGTCACCCAAAAGATCAATAAAACTATTACCGGTCAAATCCTTTAAAAAAGCTTGGCTTCACCTACCGAAGCACAATCAACCAAACCTTTATGACTATATCACACAAGGCATCCATGTTCTTTCAAATAATACCACTAAAAATCTTCCAAAGACCAACATAGTTTCCAAAGGTTTGCGCACACTTCCAATCTCATCAAATTCATGCGGCCAAGTAAGCACCAACATGTATACCAGAACCCATGTGACACTACCCACCTTAGGAGTGTCTATGTCATTGAAAGGAAAGACTAGCCACTCTCAAGTGTGATATTTCAGAAACACCTTGAATGCTTGTGTGAAATTCCACAAGCAACGATCACCATGTCAACATCTTGCATGAATGCCGAAATTTAAACTGAAAATCATGTCAAAACACCCAAGTCCCAAATATTCATCCTGAGTAGTGGGATGAACTTACCTTAACACCCCAATCACTTTATTCTGGAATTAACCTGAGAACATCTTTAATGGATGACCTTTCTCAAGGAATGTCTAACCTGCTGAACCAAAAATTCCTCAATGTTTTTTCCCATATCAAGAAGTCAAGATACAATGGAAATCCCTCAAAACAAGGGTTTCATTCCCTAAAACCCAAAATTCCTACTAGGTAAAACGACATGAAAATGGTACCATTGTCAAAAAGCTTACAGCTGAAACAAGACATCTCATATCTCTGGGTGCTACCTACCATGATCTAGTCCCTTGCGAAACATACGTGTTGACCCTATATCTTGGTCCTAAAAAATAGATTTTACTAGGCTCAAAATCCCCTCTTTATTTTATCCATTTCATTAATTCATTTCAACCTTTAACCATTCGAAATAATTTTAACAAACCCACAAGTACTATTTTACAATAAGGAACTTGGTTTTCAATCAACACCACACAACAAAAACAAGAATGCTATAACAAACTGCCTATTTAAACATTTAACATCCAACATCATTTCATTGTAAATAGGAAATTTAGCTTTTAAATTACTTTTAATCAGAATATGACCTATGAGGATCCTATTTATTCAAATCTTGGTTCTTCAAAAACCAACCCCATAATAGTTAATTTCATAAAGACATGCCCCAACCGACTTACTTGGGTCCATTTGATCATTTTAAAATCTTACCAAACCTTCTTAATAAAATCTCAATAGTTTTACATTTATGAACATTTCCAAAAAAACATGATTATACAAGGCTCAATCACATAGTTTTCCATTTACCAATTGATAAAACAACCATACACCCTACCACTAGCATTTGGATCCCATTTATCACATCCAATTTCCATTTAACATTTTAGCTTTATCATCCACTTTTTCAATTGTTTGAATACCAAGGTTAACTTTTTCCCAATTATAAGGTGCCCATACACCCTACAATTGAAATTTGATCCCATCGTAAATGAAACCAATCAATTTTAACCCTTGAATCCATTTACATAAAAACATCTTTAGAATGTTATCGTAAGTAGTAACATAGAAACATGTTATAACACAGAAGCACGAAAAAATAGAAAAACATGATAAAATCAGAGGAAGCATGGTATATATTCATCTAAACATGTTATAAAAAAATAAATGCTAAAGAAGATCAACATATGGAATTCCACCCATGAAACACAATCAAAATTAGCAGGAATCCTACTAATGTAACTACATGACAAGCCGCATGCATGTCATGTTAATTATAAGTCCCTAATATGATGCATGTCATGTCATATTACCTCCTTGCCATTTCAGCCAAGGGAAAAATACAAAAATTTTCATAATCAATAAGCATAGGAAAATAATCCATTCCCCCAAGATGAAATCACAAAAACTGTAATAAAAAACAACATAAACATTAATTCCCAACCCTGTCCACTTAGTCATTCCCCATACGTGGGGTGATCGATCCCAGGCACAACTATTATCACAGTGCCGACACATTCTTAGTCACCTGTTTACCAACCTAAAACATAAAGAAAATGGAAAAATCTTACCCTCTGATATCACTTTGTAAGATCCCGACCTGACTTACCATCGAACCGGTAGCCGGACCGGTCACCACATGACCTCAGGCGCACCTCCCCATATGACAGAGGATCTGAATAGAAGTGAGGGTGTAAGGATACTCATTGGGGAGACTATACCATCATATCATTGTTTTCACATCAGTATAAAAATATATAAATAGGTGACAATAACTGAAGGAGATTTAAAATAATAATCAAAATGGTGGAAGATAATTTCAATATCAACGGAATAAAGAAAATGGACAATGAAAGTTTATACAATGCGTGCATGCCATGGTAATGCATATCTAAAAATAGTAAACAAAACAACATTCCATATATCTTAGCACATAAATAAATAAAAGACTCAAATCCACAAGGGTGATCTCTATGATAATCCTGATTTCACACTTGATCCTTTTCTCTTAACTCCCAGGTACAAGGAAATAAAAATAAGAAGGGTCCAAGGTCCTACAAACAAGTCGAGTCTACTCGGGAACCTGAGTGAAATGGAGGCCCGAATAGGTTGTGAGCTATAAATCTCAGTAGGCCAGGACCACCAATGTCCAGCTGTATCTAGACAATGAAATATAATTAAATAGTGTGCTGGTATAGAGAAATAATAACATAATTGAATCAATAAACAAAAACCCATTCAGGTTTCTAAGGGAAACCTGATGTTGATACCAACATTGAATCATTACCAGAATAAGATTCTAAACAAGATATATATATATATATATATAATTCATAAATATACTATTTATCACATTATTTAATATTCTTTATTCAACCACATAGAATCAAGTTTAATCCATGTCCCTTATTCAATTCAGAATTCATTCATGTCATATATTATTTTCTTAGAACACCATGTCTAGTACCTAATATCATTGGTGAATAATGACACGTCTAACACCCAAAATCCCATTCATATATTTATATTTTTGGCGTATAATTCCATGTTTAACACCTAATCTCATTAGTGAATAATTCCATGTCTAACACCCAAAAATATCGTTCATATATTTATACTATTGGTGTAGAACGCCATGTATAACACCTAATCTCATTGGTGAATAACGCCATGTCTAACAGCCAAAAATCCCATTCATATATTTATACTATTTGTGTAGAATTCAATGTCTAAAAACTAATATCATTGGTAAATAACACCATGTCTAACACATAAAATCCCATCCATTAATTAATTCATAAATTAATCAAGAAAGTATGTTAATTAATTCAATAACTAATTAACAACATCAATTTATTGTTAATTAATTAAATAATCAATTAACCCTTAAAAATCTAAAAGTGAAATAATTAATTAACCAATTAAATATTCTTGATCAAAAAAGAAAAACTTGATAATTAATAAAACATTTAATTTTCCTAATTCCTTGATCATTTTCATTGATAATTAATTTACCAATTAATCATCCTTATTCCTAATTCAAATACACAATTCTAAAAACATAATTAATTATCACAATTATATATCCTATTCTACAAACCCTAATTCCCACAATTTCACAAATTTCAAAATTAATTAATTTACCACATTAATTAATTCATGTAGAGGTCTCAATTGATAAACAAAATTAGCAATCCTATAACTTTCATGTATGAGGACGAAACATGAATACAGGATTTAGAAATTAGACCACATACATTTAATCTTATCACATGGGTATACCCACCCATTTATTACCATTCAATTTTACTTATTTCACATGGGTATACCCACCCATGTATCTAATTATAGCTCATTATAATCATTTAATTAAAGTGCGTCAACATGAAAAGTAGGTAACACATCCATTTCATTTAAATAGATTCCTATAACTAGGAGAGCATAGAAAAACACACATCATCAAGATAAGAAAACATAAACAGTCTACTCACTACATTTTTATCATGAAGGTAGCATACCTTCGATGGAGGGGTTTTATTACAAAAAATGTGATTTTGTAATCTAACAAATCATTTAACACTAATGAAAAATTCATTTCAGCATTGCAATCTAATTTATCAAAAGCTATAAATCAACAAAAAACTACATTTTTCTAATTAAAGAAATGTTGAGGACCATACCTCAACGAATTTTTCAAGACAATGATTTCTAACTCAAACAACAGTCTTCTCACGTATACACACTTCAGCATAGATGCGTGTGTGCACTTAGAATTTATCACAATACCCTAAACCAATATCTGACACCCAAACTTAGTGCGGCAAGGACCAACACACATCTAATTAATTACCTAGAACTCATATAAACCTTAAGCACATAATTTTATGCCTACAAAACCAAATAATGGGAGTATAAACTTACCCAAATTTGATGGTGGTTAACCGAGTCAAGGAGAACTACTTCGCCTTGGACATTGATCATCATAAAAGGGACCAATGAATCCTGAGACATCATTCTCATACCCTATCGAAGGAAGAACTTCAAAAATCGGATTACCCCTTTACCTAGGGTTTCAGAAAAATTCAAACTTGGTTACAAAAGATAACCAAATAGCCAAAGTGATGAAGCAGAAGGTGTATAAGGAACATACCTTGATGAATCATTGGAGAAACACAAATAAATCAGAATAAAACTCGAAGGATGTTAGAGATCTGGAGAAGGGGTCACACACCTACTGTAAAACATGACTAGGAATGAGTTGTGACTGAGAGGAGGTTTGGCCCTGGGATGGGAGCTCGCACCATCTAGGATTCCAGGGAGAGGGGCTCACACATCACACCTCAAGGGAGAGCAGGGGGAGGTCACGCTTCACCAATGTGGGAGAAGAGGCATTGTGCCGCACCTATGGGAAAGGGTTTTCTCTTATTGGGTTTTATCAATACAGAATTAAAACTCATAAAAAAATAATTATAATAATTAATAATAATCATAATCATAATACCAATTATATTATTATTATTTTCAATTATTAAAATAATTTATTTATTTAATACAAACTCCCCTTAATCTCATATAATTAAATTATTTTTAAATTTAATTTAATTAAATAAAAACCCAATGTAGAATGAACTACACAGTCTAACAGACCATGCACATCCTGTGTATCCACTACTGGGTTCTTGAGGTATCCCACACAGCTAACCCACACAGTTTAACTAACTGTTCCTAGCCCGTACAAACATTGCTGCCTCACCATTAGTAATTTTCACGACCAATTCAATGGGTTGTGCAGTTTTTAGACAAACTGTGCGACCTCTACAACCTCTTTAAAAACCGAGATTCTGAGTTCGGTGCTCCCAAAACCCCTCGAGCCACCTGAGAATCTCTCTGAGCCTTTACCCAAGTCCAATGTCAATGTTTTAAATTGTCCCAACTAGAAGAACATAAACCCGAAGCTTGGCTTTAAAACCAACCCATCCAGTAAACTAAAAAGTTCAAAAACTTTTATATTTTAGCCTGGTTCAAAAAACATGAGACTCTAAAAAATTCCTAGATAAATCCATTGCCATGGTGTTCAGTGGGAGAGTTAATTTCTAAAAAATCTAATAAATAGACATCGAACATATAGGTTGATGGAGTTGGCATGTAACCTGCTTGATTTAAGATATTTTGATAAAGAAAATATATTAAAAGGTAATTATTCATGGGATGTTGGATGTCATTGTGACATTAAATTATTTATCTACGGGAGACTTGACATGTTTCTAGATTCTAACCTCAGACGTCAGGAGGTTATGCCTAATTCCACCGAGAAAGAGGACTGTAGGTTCACAAATGAAGTGTATATGAAATCTCAATTAAATTTAAGTATATAATTTAACTAGTAATAATAGATTATATTTATTCAGTTTGTTTGGTCACCATGATTTAATCACAAGTTATTCAAAATAACCAGTGAGTTAAATAATAAAAATAAATATTTTTTGAGAGGATTGGAAAATTTAATATATATTATATTTATCTTAGAATAATATAGTGAAATTTATTTATAAAAAAATAGTAATTATTAAAGGATCGATAAATATAAATGAAGGAAAGAAGACCAAGATTAATGGTTCAATTAGAAATGGTATGAATGGTATAAATGATATTTATTTATATTCTTAATACATATCACATGTCAAGAGATTAATAAAAATAATAATATTATTATTATACATGGTATCCACTAAGAATTATTAGGCTGGAGAGGGGCTTGTGTGAGGTTTGATAACCCTAAAACTTCTATAATAAATATCTAATTATATAAATTTCTATAACACACTTTTGGTATGAAAATGGGTAGAGTGAGACTCTATCAATCCCTAGAGAGAGATGTAGATATCTAGAATGCGATCTCTCTTCCTCCTATCTAAATAATTTGAGAGAATATAAATATTTATTCCTACTTAGAGAAGAATAATGTTGAAATCAACCATGAACAATGAAAGCGATCAAGATTAGCCATGCTAGTACATGACAATTCTATGATAACTTTTAGATATCTTAGTGCATGTGTCGATCACTTCTAAATGGATTTTTCAATAAAATCCTATATTACAATGATAGTACAATGAGATATTTTTTACCAAATCATCAATAAAGATATAATTAAAAGTTTAGGTAATTATATATCTAATTGTAAATTAATTATAAATTACATGTGAAGCTCCTCCTCTTTTAGTTATGACATTTTAATATAGTCAATTAATCTATGGTTTTCATTGTAGATGAAATTTTAATCATGTGTGTAAATGATTACATGTAAATTAGAACGAAAATAAAATTTAGTAATACCATCAATGGATGCTTTGACTATATTGGGAACCAACATAATCAACCTCATGACCTTCAAAGTATTTAAAATATTGGGGTTGGAAGACTTGAATCCCACTCAAGTATTATTTCAATTATTTGAATGATCAATAAAACATCTAAATGTGCTATTTGAGGATTTATTGGTTAAGGTTGGGAAATTTATTTTTATAGATGAATTTATTTTTCTTGATATATAAGAATACATTGAAGTATCATTGATTTTGGGAGATCATTCCTTCTAAATAGAATTGTGTTAATTGATGTTCATTAAGGCGATATGATTTTTCATATGGGTGATGAAAAGGTTATATAAAACGTGCTCAAGGTTTTTATATAAGTTTCCATCATGAAGTATAAGGATTTTTTCTCTAAATACACCTTGTAGAATTAATTAGGCTACACAAAAATTAAAATGGGATGTTTCCAATCACCCGAGGTCAAATTTGAGGAATAGTTCTATAAAATCTAGGTATACAAAGAGATTAAAATTATATCTATCTAGGGTGGGTGGTTTTGGTAGTGTGAGGTGATACCAAACAACTTGGAAAAATAAATTACTAACCTATTTGTGGATTTAGTACTTACAACAACCCAGATGGAGTTAAATACCCATCCACCATCATTGATGTATGACTACTTGGGAGACAGAGATACACTTATAGTTATCCTCAGCTCATCCCTTACTAGTGATAAAGAATAATGTTTTTAGAAGTGATAAATAGGTGGAAGAAAGCTATTGGATGGACCATTTATAACCTCAAGGGAATCATCCCAAAAATTTAACCCACAAGGTATTATTGGAAGAATGGTCCACACCATATCATAAACCATAAATATGGTAATACCATCCAATTAAATAATATTTCAATAAAGAATTAATTAAGATTATTGATGTGGGTTTAATCTACCATACTACAGATAATTCATTGGTAAGCCCCTTATAGGTGGTTCCTAAAAAGGGTGTAATTACAATGATCTCTAATTAGAATTGTAATACCCTGATATTGTAAGGTTTATTTATTTTAAATAAATTTATTCTCTTCTATATATTTTTGTAAACACAACCCTAAGATTTTAAAATAATAACATTATGTTCGATATAATATATGACAAGAAACACCGAGCTTAAATGACCTGTGAAATATATATTATTTAAATACGATCATTATAACATATACATTAAACTATTGGGTGTGAATAAGATTAACTAAATTATTAAATATATATAATATCCCTAATCAATAAAAATTCATTGATAATAATCACTCAATTTCTAGTAAGTTGGTTTATTCTTCAAAAAAACTTGTTTTCATAATTTTTTACAGATCTTTATGAGAATATAATATAATCAATGTATAATTTTTTTTGAAAATATATTTAATAAAATGAAATTAATTTTTTAAATAACAATTTCAAAATTATCTTAAGGTGAAATTTTTTGATTTTTCTGAAAAGGCTAATTTTTTCAGCGAATGATGAAAAATATTGATTATTCAAACAATATATTTTTCATTAAATTAAGTAATTTTAGAATCCCATTGTGATTTGAATTTGATTTAAAATTAACATAAGTATTATATATTTATGTTGAATATAATTAAATTCATTTTAATCCTCATTATACGCGATTTTCTATATGTTTATTTTTAGGATTAATATCACATTTTTCTAAAAACTATATTTAAATGTATAATGTTCCTCCATTTTAATTAAATAAAATAACAACTAATAAGAAATATTTAAATGAAATGTGTATATCATCTATATAAATATATAAATTTAAATCAATATAATGATGACCATTAGTAATATAGTTAATTCATGATCATCTTATTCTTGAAAAATGCATTTCTTCAAAAAATGTTTTTCAACGAGATTTGTGTATTAGTTATTAAATTAAACTCTAATAATTATATGAATTTAATTTCTTGAAATGGATTAAATATTTGGAATAAAAATAATTAATATAATATAATAATTTCATCTTAATTTTTTTTCATAATTATTAGTAAATATGGTAAAATTTAGATATCACAATTAAGGTTAAAATTAGATTTTGTGCGTTATAAGCACTTATGTTAAAATTAATTTTCCACATAGAAATAATTTGTTTCTGATAAATTGGATTTTATATTTACTATAAATGGGTCAAAATTATCAAATATGTATCTATTTATTTTATGATTAAAGTATTAATTAATTAGGTTGAATAAAATAATTCTTGTGGTGAAAAATAAAATGGTAAAATTAACAAACTTAAAGGATAATGAAGAAAATGATTAAAGCGTGTTTATTTCTTATGTTTTGGAGGTGTGGATTTAAATTAACCTCAATAGACTCCATTATTTATCAATTTTTTATGTAACATCCTAATATTTTAGAACTTATAAATTTTAATTTAGAGATTATGGTGAACACAATACCAAGTTTAAATGAACCGTGATATACTATTAAATATTGTTATTTTAACACAACTGTTATAAACTAGATGTTAAATTGGTGAGTATGAATAGAATTTAGTGTATTATAAAATATATAAGAATTTAATATTCAATACAAATCTATTTATTATTATGAAATAAACACATAATTTTTAGTAAAGTCATTTAATTTTTCAAATATATGTTTTCTTTAAAAAGTTATTTTTATTGCATTCTATGAGAAGATAAATATAATTTTTTTTAATTTTTTTTAAAATTTATTGGATAAAATGAAATTAATTTTTTAAATAAGAACTTTAAAATTATATTAGGTTGAATTTTTAGTAATTTTTCTAAAAATATTGATTTTCCAATGAATAGTGCAAAATACTAATTTTTATAAAACGATCAATTTATTTCTATTAAAAAGTACCTTAATTATTTAAATTTGATCTTAAAGTAACTTAGTTTCTATTCAGTTAGATATAATCTAATTAATTACATTTTAATCATACTTATAAATAAATTTTATATACGTATATTTTTTTCTAAAAAATGTATTTGTTAGAAAACTGTTTTTCATTGCATTTTTCTGGTTTAATATTAAATTAAATTCTAAAACTTATATGTTTTGAATTTTGAAAAATGGATTCAATATTTGGAAATATTGGTTCCAAATTTAGTAAATAGTTCCATTTTATTTTGATTATAATTAATAGTTACCATAATAATTTTTATTACCACGGTAAAGGATAAATCAAGCCATTAAGGGGAAAAATAACATGCTAAGAAATATAAAATGAACCTAAAACTTGAAAACATTTCCTTGGATGATTTATTTTCATCCATAATAAGTTAATTTTCCGTTATATTTATACTTATGGACATTTGGATGAGATTATGACATTTATAATATTTTATTTAAAGAAAATTCAATGATGTCACATTCATATTTTTAATAAATATAACATTTTTAATATGGGGTAATCTAGAGGACATGTTTAACTATAAATATTAATTTGAAATATAAATTTTTTATCTATATAATGATATTTGTTTTATTTTTTAGTAATGAAATAACTACCATAAATTATTACACAACGTTGTTGTAGTAATAATTAAATTAATGGAAAACCAAATAAATGATATTGAAAATATTAAAAGTAATATTATTTGGATTAATTAAGGTTATACACAAATTTTATATATTAATATGACATATTAATCATTTATTAATATTTTTTTAAGTTATCTTGTTTAATTGATATTATTAAATTCAAAGTAAAGAATAGTGTCAAAATTGATAATAATAATATTTGAGGAACATAATATTTTATTAAATTATTTAGAAAGCGTAAAAATTTTGAATAATAAAAATGTGATAGGATATGGTCTAAAAAGTCTTACTCTGTGCATTTATAGGTCATTCTGAATCATTTGTATCTAGAATAGTCTTAGTATATTTTAATATTTTTAGAAATTCCAAAAGTGCACCTTACCTCAATTATAAAAGGGACCCCTTTAACTTATTTACACCAAATTAAGCCATATATCTAGACTAAAATCTAACCATTTCTCTTATAACCTTACTTATCCAAGTTATATAGGTTCTAGACCTACCAAAATACCAACCCTTGATCCCTTAAGAAGAGATCTAAAGCAAGTCATTCGAAGAAGAGGTAATTGTCTTTACCGACTCTTTCATGTTTATTTATTATTATACTTAATATTCATATTTTTTTCCATAATAATTTAATAAATACATTATAACATATATAATTATATTTTATTATGATTATTATACATCCACATTCCACCTTTTATCCATCCTATGAAAAATGAAAGCACCATGCATGCGTACGTAAGACTTACCGTCTCTACATAGTGGTGCAATTCATTTTAATCACCAATTTACTTGAATGATATAAATATGGAAATAATGTATATATATGATATATATAGAAAAATAATTATTCTATAAAGGTTAATTATTTCTTATCATTTGTTCGTTCAATTCATCGAAAAATGAAAACGACGTTCATTCGTACGTACAACCTACCGTCTCTATGAATCGTCTAATTCATTTTTCTATCCCTATATTTATGGATAAATATAAATATATATTTATTTAATAAATATTATATTTAAATTTTAAATATTATTTTTTATATTATGGAACTATGATAAAATCATAAGGGTTGGAACTACTGAATCAAAATATACATGAAAAATGAAGTAGATACCACCCAAAATAGTAATTTTAACAATGAATTAATAAAAAATGAGTGATAAAATATTATAAGTAAATAATATATGGTATGATATATATGATTATGGTTCTATAATATAATTATAATAAATATATATTATTATTTAGGAGACTTTAACACGTATAAAGGATGTCAAACCTGAGGTAAGGGACTTTATCTCAATTTTCTTTCATTGAGGAATAATTTGATGTTATGAACCTGTATTATTTTATCAGATGTATATAACATCAAGATGGAATTTTATATCATGAATTTATTTATTCACATGATATTTAATGTTTTTTTAAATTTTAATCATTCATGAGGCATACGATTCTCCTAATTACAAAGTGGTGAGTGTTATTAACCTCACTTTTACTTCTATGAGAAATATGTCATATTCACCACTTACTTATTTTTGTTGTATATATAACACACCACTGATCTATTATATCATTGATCTATTTTTCTTAATGGTATTTAATTTTTTTTGATGTTATTTCTTTCATGGGGCTCACGAGTCAAAAGTTACTAAAGTGGAAAGTGTTTATTTCAAAATATCATCATCATCTAGGATTGTTATTTTTATGTCTTAGATGAGGTATATTTCTATTACATTCCCATGTCTTATAAAAATGTTTTCAAATTTTTTTAAAATTTCACAATTATTTTTTAAATTAATTTTTACAACTTTTTTACTTTTTTAAAAAAGTATTAAAGAAATCTTCCTATCATTTTAAAAATGAGGTACTTTATGACTTTTCTTATAAATGTGTCAAAATAATGTTTATTTAAACTTATAAAAAATGAATATAATATCCCACCATCATGATGCCTCAATTAATTAAATTTTCCTTTATAATTTTACAAGTTTATTTTCAAAGAAAATGATTTCATTATTATGTGTATAGTTTTTTTATTATAAAATTTATTTTCAAATTTAAAAGGGTATTTTCTTCAATAAATATTCCAATAATATATTTAAATTATTTCAATCTGTGTCAACTTTATTTTTTGAATATTATGATTAGGATATAATCTAATAATATCATTCATCATATTTCATTAGATGGTTTATGATCATTTTGACTGGGGAAAGTTTTGATATTCTGTATGACTAGTTCTTCTAATATAGACAATTGTTGATATTTTTAAGGAGTGTTAATTCATTTGCATTATTTATCTATATGAGGAAAGTATTTGACTTTGTAAATCATGGTCCAGACCTGCTATATCCCCTCAATTCATCTATTTGTCCCATGATACAAAATAGATATATTCTTGGCGTATACCTTATCCATTTAATAGATATCGGCATGAATTCAAGATGATATTAGATGCTAGAACAAAGACTTGAGGGTATTAGATATTGGTATGAAGCCTTGAAAGTATTAGATCTCTTAGAAAAATATATTTTAAATTTATGGTTTTATGTATTATATCTCTATGAATTCATTTATTTATATTCCATGTGATTATTCTATTAGTTAAAACAACAATGTTGAAGTTTTTTGCTCATGTGATTTTTTTACACGGAATTATTTGATAATAATTTATTCTTTCTATATTATTCTCAATTTATTGATTAATTGCCATGTGTTTTAGTTATTTACCTTACCATATTGATCATATATTATTTATTCATAGCTTTTATTGTATGCTTACCCTTATTAAGAATCTGAGATCACCCATTTCATATGTTTTATTTTTCCCCAGGATTCCTGGAAATGTTTTATCATTAATATATAGAGACATTATAGAGAGATTAAATATTATCTCAAAATAAAATTCTATTTTAATTTTATGTTTTAAAATTTAATGTGAATTTCAAGTATCTATCTAGTTTACCAAGACTGATAAACTATTTAGTCCTTCAAGATATGATTCCTTGTATCCTATACCAATGTTATAAAGTATCCACCGAATTAGGGATACTAGATTTGGGGTATTTACAGTTGGTATCATATGAATTTTAGTAAAATCCTTGGGAACTATATTTAGGAAAAAATGGATTAGGGAATATAACACTATGAATTACTTTGAGGATAAGTATAAGTATTGGATGACATCCTATAGATTTGGTATTGGCCAAGGATAACCTAATTTAAACATAAGGAATCATAGATTGAGAATAAGTTTTTAGTATTTATACATACATTGAATAATATTTCGTGATTATATTATATATCACTCTAATGTTTGTAGTTTGATTCTTAAAATTTTCATTTTGGTTTCAATCAATGACAGGAACCAGAAGGAGAAAGTTAAAAATTGAATGTGATAGACTATGCATTGAAGAATTATTTAGTTAATGATATTATGGTTAGAGGAATCATGAAACTTCTAAGGAATTGTGTTGAGTTTGGAATCATATATATTTTCATTAACCTAAGAGTTATAGAAACCATCATGAGTTTATGAGTTTAAAGTTGATCATAAGTTTAAATTCTTAAACACCCTTTTGAGGTTTTATTTTATGGGATTTAATCAAGATTAAGGATATTTTGGGAGACATTTGTGGAAATAAAATCCATTGGTTTAGCATGTATTTTAGTAAAAAAGTAATTTAAGGAATAATTATTCACATTTTTTAGACATAAGTTTAAAGGTGAGGAAGGGTTTATATAATCTTTGATTTGAATTTAATTATGGGTTCCTATATTTTTGGGAATGAAAAATTAAATGTATGAGATAACCTTTGAATTTTTTTTCTAGATTTTAATATATTAAGGTTTTTTTTTATGATTTTTATCACATTTTTAGAATTTTGTAAAGATTATATTGAAATAGTTTTAGAAAAAGGAAAACCTGTGATCAAGAAATAACCCATCAAATATAGAAAGGTTTCATGAATTAAATCCATAATCAAAGATAAATAAGGATACATCACCTAACACTAGACTATGTGATGTTCTAGTTAGAATGTCATAGTTTTTTTTTATTTAAATTATGTGATAGATAAAGGATAAGTTCATTTTTGGAACATATGTTTTATCCTATAGATGACTAGGGGACTAGAAATTTATTTGTTGTTAACTGTTTTATGTCAAAAGATGATCACTATTTCAGGAATCCTATACGATTAATATAAATTTGAGGAATAATGGTTGAATTGTTTTTGGATTAATATTTGGTTTTATCATGGAATTATGGTGATTCAATTTATTACCATGTTTTTGGAGAATATGTGATCAAAGTATTCACATGTTTGGAATGTGACATTATGAATTGATTTATATTGTGTAGGGATAAATATTTGATAAATTTTTTGGATTTTTAATATGGTTAGTAATATTTGTGGTGAGTATTAAGGTTAATTACTTATGGAATGGATTAAGTTGAATTTTAGAAATTATTGATTTATTATATTCGATATTGTGTGCTAACAATTCTGGTTTCAGTAAATATTTATTCTTTGAAGGAATGACTTGTGGATCATATGATTCATTAAAATTGATTCATACATAAACAAAATTAATAATTATAATCAATTTCTTGGCATAAAAGATGAAATGAAAATAGATCAAAGCACAAACAAAGGACGAGATTATTCTTAAAACATGGAAATAAATCAAGTAAATTTATTTTCTCAAGTATATTATCTAGATTGTAAAAGAATATCTAAATTTAAGAAAAAGTACCTTGAAATAATAATAATAATAAATTTTATTCATTTACTTTTCATACAAAGAAATCAAGGGTTTTTTAACCCATCACAGATTTACAATTTTGTAATGGTTACCTTTTTCATGACCATGTTCTATATAACTCTTTATCAGTCCTTAGAAGTTAGTTTTATCTTTTATATACATGTTTTCACTTTCCACTTATGTTATCCTAATTGGAAACCTATTATGTGTTACTCCACATGATTGTTGTACTTTCTTTTCTCTCTTATCAAGAGGATGTTTTATTAACCCTTTTTATGAAATGAATTTTCTACAATGGTATTTTTAAATATCAAACCCTTGATTATCGATTATAATTTAAACTTATGAGAAAGTATTTTATTGAGGATTTATAGAATGTAACATCCTTATATTTTAGAATAGATAAAATTTAATTGATATCTTGTGGTAAAAGAAACACTAAGCTTAAATAAATCACGATATACTATTAAATATTATTATTATAACATGACTATTATAAATTAGCTGTTAAATTTATGGGTGTGAATATGATTAACTATATTATGAAATATATATGAAGTTTATATTTAATAATAATTTATTTATTCTTAGGAAATAAACACATAATTTTTAGTTGTCATTTTATTCTTCAAATATATTTTATCTTCAAAAAGATATTTTTATTACTTTCTATGAGAAAATAAATATAATTAGTTTTTTGAAATTTTTTAAAAACTTATTTTAAAAAATTAACTTCATTTTTCAAATTATGATTTTAAAATTAGCTTAGGGTGAATTTTTTGGGATTTGATTTTCAGGAAAGATTGATTTTTAGTGAATAATGAAAAATAACATTTTTTATAATACTATCAATTTATTTATATTAAAAATACCATTAATGAATTAAATTTGATCTCAAAGTAACTTAGGTACTATTTAGTTATATAAAATATAATTAATTACATTTTAATCATCTTGATAACTAATTTTTATATAAGTACATTTTTTGGCTTAAAAACACATAGAAAAATATTTTTCATTGCGTTTTTCTAGTTCAATTTTATTTTAAATTAAGAAATATAAATATTTTGAATTTTTAAAAATAGTTTACATATTTGGAATCAGTGGGTTAAAATTTATTAAATAGTATATTTTTTATTTTGGTCATAATGAATAGTAACCATAACAATTTTTATTATCACGGTAAAGGGTAAATTGTGTAATTAAGGGTAAAAATAATATTATAAGGACTATAAAATGACCCTAAAACTGGGAAAAATTTTATTTTATGAGTAATGGTTTTCTATAATCACAAAAGGTTTGGTTATATGAGCATTTATTTCTTTTTGGATTTGATTATGACCTCTGTAATATTTTATTTAATGAAAATTCAAAGATGTCACATTCATATTTTTAATAACTATAACATTTTTAATATGGGGTTATCCAGAGGATATGTTAAACTTTAAATATTATTTTTAAATATAAAATATTTATATAAATTATGATAATTTTTTTTAATTTTTATTGAAGAAATAATTACCTCAAATGTCTACACAACACTGATGCAATGATTATTCAATTAATAAAAAAATCAAATAGATGATATTGAAAATATTAAAAGTAATATATTTTTAATTAATTGAGGTTATACACAAATTTTATAGATTAATATTACATTTAAATGATGTATTAAAATATTTTTTAAAGTTATATTGTTGTATTGATATTATTAAAGTCAAAGTAATGAATTATGTCAAAATTGACAATAATGGTATTTCATGAATATAATATTTTATTAAATTATTTAAAAATTATAAAAAATATTAACTAATTAGAAATTTAATATTATATTGTATAAAAATACATCCCTAGTGAATTTATAGGAAATTTGGAAGCATTTGGCTCTAGAATAGTCTTATAATATTTTAATATTTTGAAAAATTTCAAAAGTGTTTGTCACCTCAATTATAATAGGAAACCCCTTATTTCACTTCTTTACACCACTTTGAGTTATCTAGATCGATTGAAATATATAAATATATCTTATAAAAATCCTTATCAAATTTGTAGAGGTTCTGATCCTTCCAAAAGACTAGCCCTAGATCCCTTAAGAATAAATATAAAGGAAGTCTGTTAAAGAAGAGGTAATCTTCTTTACCAACTCTTTCAAGTTTATTTCTTCCTCTACTTCCACTTAATATGTTGTTTCCATAATAATTTAACAAATACAGTTTAATTTATATACTATTATTTTTTTTATAATTACGAGACAACTATATTCCACCTTTTATTCATCCCGTGAAAAATGAAAGTATCGTGCAAGCGTACATACAACTTATCACCTCCACATAGCGGTGTAATTCATTTTTCATCGCCAATTTACTTTAATAGGTATAAATATGGAACTTATGTATATATATGATATATATAGAAAAATAATTATTCTTTAAAGCTTAATTATTCTTTACCATTATTTCATTCCATCCATCAAAAAATGAAAACATCGTTCATGTGTGCGTATGACCTACTGTCTCCATGAACAATGTAATTAATTTCTCTATATCTATCTTTATGGATGAATCTAAATTTATAAAAATTTTATATATATGATATTTAAACTATAAGTAATATTCTATATATTATCGAACTATGAAAAAATTTTAAGGGTCAGAACTATTGAATCAAAACATACATGAAAAACAAAAGAGTTACCACAAAAAATAGTGATTTTAACACTGAATTGATAATAAACGGGTGATAACATATTATAAGTATATAATATATGGTATTATATATATGATTATGGTACTACAATATATTCATAATAAATCTATATTAATTATATAGGTTATTTGAACACGTACAAAAGAAGTTGAACATGAGGTAAGGGACGCCATCTCAATTTTATTTTGTTGAGGAATATTTTGATGTTATGCATTTATATTATTTTATGAGGTGTATATAACACCCCATTGAAATTTTATATCATGAATTTATTTATTTTAATTATATTTTTAGTTTTTTTTAAATTTTATTCATCTATGGTTCATACGATTTCATTGAATATAATGTGGTAAAGGTTTCTCATCTAACTTTTACATATATGAGACATATGACATATTCACCAGTTATTTATTTTGTAAAATTTATATACTACCCATTTGATATATTATATCATGAATCTAGTTCTATTAATTCTATTTACTGTTTTTTTTGAATTTATTTATTTTATGGCAATTACGATTAAAAATTTAATAAAGTGGAAAATGTTTATTTCACAATCTCATCATTATTTAGGATTGTTTATTTTTAAGTCTCAACTAAGGAATATTTCTATTCCATGTTATTGTTTTCTAATTTTTTTCAAAAATATTTTTATTTTTATCCAATTATTGGTTAAATTCATTTTTACCCCCATTTTACTTTTTAGAAAATGTTTTAAAAGAAATCATCCTATCATTTTCCAAACAAGGTACTGACTTTTCTTATAAAAGTGTGAATGGAATGTTTTTATAAACTTATATGACATGAACATAATTTACCTACATCATCAAACATCAATTATTTGAATCTTCCATAATAATTTTATAGGGTTATTTTCAAATAAAATGATTTCTCTATTATGCATGTAGTTTTTAAAATTTATTTTAAAAGTAAAAGGGTATTTTCCTTAGGAAATATTCAAATAATCTTTGTAAAGTGTTTTAATCTATGTAAATATCCTCTTTTTGAATCATATGTTGAGGATATAATATAATGTTACCATTCATCATATTTATTTGGATGTTTTATAATTATTTTGACTGGGTAAGGTATTGATATTTCATATGACTAGTTCCTATAGTACATATAGTTATTGATTTTATTAAGGCATGCTAATTCAGTTGTATTTTTTATCCATATTAGGAATGCATTGGACTTATTAATTAATGTTCATGGACTAATAAAGCCCCTTTATGCATCGGTAGGTCCCATGATACAAACTAGATATGGTTTTGGATGAGTCATTACCCATTTATTAGATGTCGGCATGAAGACTCAATAGTATTATATGTCAGCACGAAGCCTCAACTGTATTAGATGTCAGTACGAATCCTCTATGGTATTAGATGTCTTGGAATGAAGCCTCAACAGTATGTTTTAGATGTATAGTGTTATGCATTCTATCATTATGAATTCAGTTATTTATATTACTGCTATTATAAAACAATCTTTTAACAGATCTTGGCTTTATCAGTGCTAGATAAAAGCACCAATAAAGACCACCTTTATTAGTGATAAAAAAAGAACTGATAAAGGGGATATTTTATCGGCACTAAAAAAAGTACGGATAAAGGGGGCCATTTATTGGTTCTAATAAAAAATCCCTGATAAAGGGAGATCTTTATCAGCACTAGTAAAAAAGTGTTGATAATTGGGGTCCCTTTATCAATGATAGTAAAAAAGAGCTGATAAAGGAGAGTCTTTATTAGCACTTTTCATTAGCACTGATAAAGGGTAATTTTCATAAAATACTAAATAATTAAAAATAATATATTAATATAAAAATATATTTATATTGATATATCTATATATAATATTTTATTAAATTTGATTTATATAAGGCTAAAAAAACATTTACACTTAATATATAAGATATTTAGTGAAAAATGGATTATAAAAAATTTAAATAATAATATGAATTAAAAAATTTCTAATTATTATCAAGAAATAGCCATTTAATCACAATTTGATGATAAAAAATTAAATACTAATAATAAACACTATAAAATAAGTTGAAAATGAGACTCAAACTTCAAACAGTCATAACTTTTGATATGAGTGTCCGTTTGAGCTCTACTACATATCAAATCAAATATTACAATGAGCTCCATATACCAGTGACCAAGAGAACCCCCGATCACATTTTTAGAATATTAAATGGTCCAGGAGGCCTCCAAAATTGAGTTTTTAGATGGGGTATCCCAATTTATTAGCATTCGATGGAATTTCTACCTCATTTAAGGGCGTATTATTGTTTTTTCATTGGATATTGAATTTATTCCAAAATATTACATTAATATTAAAATTATGGTTTTAAATTTTTATCATTTTTCATATTGTACTGTCATTTATCATCAAATATATAAAAATATATACATATATTGTATATATTCACATATAAAAATTTAATTTTATAATTTAATATGCACACATATTTACATATAAAAAATATTTCTCAATATATAAACCTTATCTAAATAAAAAACAATATCCATTTTATTTAAAATACAAATCTATGAATATTTATATGCCTATACAATTAATGTATATATTATGTATATTTATTGTTTATATATATATATATATATTTGTGTGCATGTGTTGAAATATATATATATATATATATCTATATATTCTAATATATGTATATAAATATTAATATATAATATATGTAAATAAATATGAATATTTATAATTATATTTATAGATGCACACACACACACATACACAAAAAATATTATATATATGTATTTAAATAAATATATATAAATATATATAAATATATATATATATATATATATATGGATTAAAAAATGTATCAAAAAATACATAAATATATAGATATATCATAAAATGGAAAACAAAATAATATAGGGGAGTGGAAAAGGCGGGGCCGTATGAGTTGGAGGTCTCAGTTTCGAACCTTTCTAGAGGTAGAGGCATGTGCATGAGGATGGAATTATGTAAAGCGTTGATAGGGGCGTAGCGATCAGGTGAGTTAGTAACAAGAATTGAAAAATGGGGAGGGAAGCGCTGATAAAAGGTGGGGTGGGAAGTGGTCTGAAAAAAATAATTTTATCCCCCTTTATCAGTGCTTAAAAAACACTGATAAAGGCCCCCCTTATCATTGTTTTTTTGTGCTATTAAAGGGGGACATTATCAGTTCTTTTTGTGATCACTCTTAAATCCAACTATTTAACACCTCTATCATTATCATTACTTCTACAATGGTGATAAATCCCCTTTAATAGCACTCGTAAAGGCCAAATATTTTCTAGTATCCATGTGATTATTCAATTAGTTCAAATATGTATGGTTAAGTTTTATGATCATGTGTTTTTTATATGGAATTATTTGATCATAATATATTCCTACCATATTATTCTCAAGTTATTGAATAATTGTCATTTTTTTCAGTTATTTACATTTTCATATTGATCATGTCTTATTTATTAATAGATTTCATTGTATTCTTACCATTACTGAGCATATGACCTCACCCCTTTATAATGTTTTATTTTTCTCCTAGATTATATTAAATGTTTTATAATTGATATGAAGGGACATACTATAGGGAATAAATATGATCTCAAAATAAAATTCTTTGTGAATTTTATCCTTTAAAATGTAATGTGAATTTCAAATATGTATCTCATTTACCAAGACTACTAAACTATTCAGTCCTTCAGGATGAGATTCCTTGTATATTATTCCAATTTAATAATGTGACGACTAGATCTAGGCTACTGGAGTTGTGGTATTTACATTGGAGTTAATTTGGGTGAGAGTAACTTCTTATTACTGAATATTTTTTGGTATATTCAAAAATGCATCTCCTCCTCAATTATAAAAGGACACTTTCTCCTCTCACTTATTCACACATCTAAATCCATTTGAATCAACAAAACCCTTCCAAAATCCCTCCAAAAAATCTTTTTTCACATTATAGAGATATTTATCTCCCCAAAAGACCATCCCTAGGGTCCTTAATAAGATATTCGTAAGAGGTCTAAATGAAGGTTGTATTCACTAAGCATTTTCTTTTTTGTTTCTTCATTTGAAACCTTCAATTATGTCTTAAAAATCACAATATAATAACAAAAATATTAAAAATATGCTGAAATGTTATTATTTTTAGGTAATAATACTTATCAATTTCCTCCTCCATCAAATAGGAAACAAATCCATCGCTCGTGTGTACGGTGGACTACCACCTCACGAACGAATGTAATTTTTCTTCATCTCCAACTCACATAATGATTGAAATAACGAATATATATGATACTTATTAAATTATAATGATTATTTTAAAATAATATATCATAAAATTCCTTACCTTTTCACCATTAGGGGAATGATATCGTCACTCGTGCGTACGTACGACCTACCATCTCTAGGAAGCAATGTGATTACTTTTCCCTATCCACCTTTAAATAATGGTTTTAAAAATGAATACAATTAGTAAATATGATATTTATAAAATTAATATAATTATGTAGATTATGTAACTATATCCTATACATAATAACCATAACTTTCATGAAAAAACACACTTGAGAAAACAAGTCAATCTACACTCGAATCAATAATAATAATAAAATATTATTAAAAAACCGGTGGTAAGATGTTATAAGAGGGTAATATATGATATTATAAACAAGAATATAATTATTTTATAAATTAATAACATGATTAAAACCATTATACATGAGGTTAAATTATTTTTAACTAAAAGGAAGCATGAGGTAAAGGATTTTGTCTCAATTTCCATTCATTGAGGTATATTGTAATGTTTTGCACGTAATTTATTTTATATGGTGTATATATTTACCCTTTTAAATGTAATTTCATGAAAAATTCATAATTAATGGCATTTTAGGTTTCATGTTTTATTATTTAACCCAAGGATATTTCAATTGGAAGTTACAAAGTGGTAAAGAATTTCATAACTCAATTTCTTTTCATTGGGTTATATTACTTCTTTATTATCTTTGATATTATAAAATTATATGTGTAATGTATTTTTATTATAGTATGTCGTATTTACACATTTTTTTATCTATATTGACATTCAATATACATAATTAATTAATTGATTACTTCTCACTTCATTATTACGATCATTTTAAGGGTTTTCATTTGAAAAATTCTTTATTTGAGACTCATTTTCTTCTATTCACCTAATTCATTTTAAATAGTTTATATAATAAAAAATAAATGTTTAACATCATGTATTATTCTTATTCATGATTTTTGAACTTAAAATTAAATCTATCTCTATTTTGAGTGGGTTTTATTAAGACATTTCTTAAGTTAGAGGGACTAGCCTATGCTTGCACGGGAAGCCTAACAGAACTAGACATGCATAGGTGGAGAGATGACATCACAATGAAGAAGATGGGGAGGATTAGTTCCATATATTTATAGCCCGTATATTTCCTAGGACCTACGGGTCATGTAATCTTTATTCCTATAGGCCTTGTAAGTTTTCATCCTCACCACTTGAAAGGGGGGTTATCAAAAATCAATAAAAAATAAGGCCTTCAGGCTATTCAGGTAAGTTATAGGGGACATCATCTCAATTTCCCTTCATTGAGGAATATATTAATGTTATGTGATTATTTTATTTTATATGGTTTATATAATTACCATTTTACATATTATATCAAGAATAACTAATAATTCATTGTATTTCATGTTTTAATTTGAATTATTTCATCTAAGGGTGTTTGACTTGAAAATTACTAAGTGGTAAAGAATTTCATAATTGAATTTATTTTCTTTGGATTATATTACTTCTTCATTTTATTTTATAATCTAATATTATATATGTAATGAATTTTTGTTATGTTATGTTTTATACACATAATCAATTCATTTATTAAGTCTCACATCAACGTTATGATCATTGTAAGGGTTTCTCATATCAAATTGTCTTCTTTGGTATATATGTTATGTTATACATCTATCTAATTTTATGAGGTTTATATACTACCCTTTTGATAGGGCTTACAATTCAAAAGTTACCAAAGTGGTGAGTGATTTATGTTTCAATCTCATTTTAATCAGGATTTTTTATACTTGAATTACCATTGAAGAAAATTATTTTATCAATGTATAATAAACCATTTAAGTTTATTTTCCAATTTTTATTCTTGAATTTTTCAAGTAATAGTACTATTTTTATCTCTTTGGTACTTAAAATTATTGGGATTTTTTTAATAAAATCCGACCTCATTTCTCTTTTCAGTCGAAAATCCTTTTCTTCCAAAGCCATGTTTTCTAAAAAAGTTTTAAAAAATGTTTTACTATTATTTTTAATGTTATTTTTACCCATAATTATATTTTAAAAAAAAATTAAAAGGAATCACCCTATTGTTTCCCAAATAAGGTACTATTGAAATTTTTTACAATAATGTGAAAGGAATCTTTTTTTAACATATTTGATATGAATGGGGATTTTTTACTGTCATGAAAAATAATTTATATGAATCTTATTTTTCATGTTTAAAAGGAAATTTTTATAAAGAAAATAATTTTCTTAATATTCTATATACTTATAGTTTTTAAAATTATTTTCAATGTTAAAATGATATTTTCCTCAAGAATATTTTTAAAGATATTTTTATGGTATTTATATTCTTTAATGACAACAAACATATATTTTACAAATAATCCACTGGAGATATGTTGTAATGATACAATACTTAGTGTTTCTATGGATGGTTTATGATCTGTTTGACTTGGGGAAGTATTGAAATTATCTTTCTTGATTATTTTTTGTAATCATTTACTTTATCTTGAAATATTCACTTTCTTATTATCAATGGACATTACATTTCCCCTCAATATCAATATTATTTATCATGGATGTTCTTATTACTTAAACAATATATCATTTCTACATATGGTGTTTTACTTTAAAAGTTATATGATTGACTAGGGAAATATTTATATTCCATATACTTTATTCATTACAGATATTTATTGATAAATCATATTATTCCTGAATTAAATAGACCATTCGATATATGAGGAACACATTGGACAAGCAATGATGGGTGGGGACAAGAATTATATAGCCCCTCGATGGTATAAATATCAATATGTCTGAGATCATGATATACAATATCAAGAATTTTATTCATTAAAAATTTAATTATTAATATTTATGATATTATCGTATTAATATTATATATGGATGCATTTTGTATCAGGTTATTTATTAAAAGGCATGTGTGTTCAGTTATTTACCTTTCTATATTGATTATGCCTATCTAATCATGATAGTTATTTTATTGATTGTGTGATCATATATTTACCTTTCCACATTGATTATTCATTATTGGTTATGCTTTATTTATTCATGATACCTTTCTATTTAGGTAAATCATACTGAGTATCAATGCTCACCATTATTTTTTTTTCATTTCTACAGGATATGAAGAAGGAATCTTTGAATGAGTTCAAGGATGAAAAATATTTACTTTCAATATGTTGTATTTCATGTTTTCAAATTAAATGAAATACTTGAGTATGTATCTATTTTACGAATACTACTAAACTATTCAGTCATTTGGGATGTGATCGTTTGTATCTAGCACCAATATAATAAAGTAGACTCTGACTCCGGAATACTGGGGTTAAATTCATTACAGTTGGAATTAGATCATGTATTTTGAAACCTTGAGAACTAGATTTAGAAAAAACACATGATAGGGAACATATGTCATGAACTAGCTCGTCGAGGCTCAAGATTAAACTACCCAAAGCCCATATCCAATAGGAAAGGTGCTGGTGACTAGCACCAAGAAGGCATATTACACATATAAGAGGAATTTTCCTTAACTACCTCTATGAACAAACACATCTCAAAGCCCATACAGTACTAAAATATTAAACAGATGGAAAAAATGCATATATTTATCTATAATCTCACAACCAGAGTACGAAAAAAGCACTGGAAAGTGTAAAAAGGAGCCAAATACAAGAAAAAAAAAGGAAAGTAAAGTCCAACCTACTTAACTGGAGTGGACTTCTATCAAATGAAACACTAGTATACACCTCTATCTATCTAGACAAAACTAGCTCCACCTACTCTTGGTCCACCAAGGACTCCACAAAAAGATATGTCGTATGCATAAGACATGACACATGTAGGTAGATACCATGAAGGGGTGAGTATAACAATACCCAGTAGGACACCCCAAAACCACAAAGCACAAAGTATCAAGAGTATCAGTCAACTATACATAAGAATATGTCTAAAAAACTTATAATAATAATTTCCATATATACTCAACAAAGACACATAGTCTAAAGATAATGTCACTATCGTAATTCCATCCTAGGATTCTAGCTTGAAGGTTCCATATAACACTGATCTAAGAGAACACACTCCATGAGATATACTTCCAATGATGAAACTCATCCTAGATGTCACACTCATCAGGTCTAGTCATGAAGGGAACTAAGAGGGTTTATTTGAGATACATACTCGATTGGTGTACACCTCATTAGAAATAGCATATTTCAATACATATATATGGTTCATCGTACAAGGATCACTTGAGGGGACACCACACACTACTGGAAATATCTTCCTAGATAGGGAATCAATGCCTGTATAAATATTGGTCACATAAATTCCAACAACCCCATATAAGGTAACACGAAGGGAAATGATGATAAATATGGGCCTCTTAGAGGGATATATGCTCCAAGCCATTGAGTCAGCAGTCGAAGCAGTCTGATCTCACTCCAAAATAAGGGAACTCACCCACACTGCACTAATCCCAGGAAGCTACAATGGGATCACCCTTTTTGATGGGAACACGATGCCACACCGAAACCTCATAGGAATAGACCATAGTAACACACTCAACTAATACTGGTCTAAGGAAGCTCATGAAATCTATTAACGAAGAAGATATAATGATAAATAGGAATCCAACCTATCCTCAAAGAAGTACACGATGTGTCATTAGTGGTGCATTGTGTGTATCACAAAGTATGGTACTGCTCATGTCTTGGTCTGGAAAAATTCAAACAAACAAACCGTGACAGATGTTGGTCTAAAGGGAATAAACATAATTTCACTAATATGCCTCTACAAATGGACTTTAATTTATAAATGAATCACACCATTGTGATCCTTGTGAAAAAATGCTTGAAATAGGCCATTCACTTTCCCTAAATGGACACCCAGAAAAAATGTAACATTTCATTATATAACGCACAATGCTTTATGGGCACAGTTCAAATGTCCAAATTAAATATACGATATTGATTTTAAAATGTATACCTCAATATGTAGGTGTCAATACCACATACGGGTCTTCATTTTGACACCGTATGAAGAATTTATGTTAGATATAAGATTTCATAACAAATAATAATAATAATAATAATATTTTTATTTTTGGGAATTTCATGGAACCAATCCATGATACCCAATTAAATATCCAACATTGGTCTTGAAATGACTGTGTCAAAGTCAGGGTCACAATGCTACTACCTGCACATCAATCTGACATCTTAGTTAAAAGGTATAACTGAAAAAAATATTTAATAACAAATTAATAATAATAATATTAATAATAATATTAATTTGTTATTATAATAATTAGTATATTATGTTAAGAAGGCATTTTTAATTTCATGTTGGAAATTCCTTGATGGGAATTTCATGCACCTTTTGTACAACTTGGTTCACGCACCTTGGCTCCCTCTCACTCACACATGCAGGCACCAATGTTGATCATTTTTTCTATTTACTTTTCATTTTAAAGAATCCATGTGTGCAAGGTATTCAAGCACCCATATTTACCCTACCTCACCCTTGTGTGTACAGGTAGGCACCCCAACCTATTATCTCTTTATTGTTATCAATAAAAATATTTATTATAACAACTCATTTAATATAATTTAATAATAATAAGTACCATGAGTTATTATTATTAAAACTAATAATAATGAAACTGTACATATTGGGTCGCAAAAACTCTTCTATCAAAACAAACACTGAACATCATCATTTTTGGTGTCCAAACTTCTGCCACTCGTTGCCCAGAATCATCAAACTTCACCACCAAAGAGATGCACTTAATCTGGATTGGAAACTGTCATTACCCAATCCAAAGTTGGGTTCCCATCATAATCACCATGTCTCTACCACATCTCCAAAATCCAAGTCTAAAATCAGGACTATGATCCATTTTTTCAAAGAAAGAAAGAATGACTAGTACTCTAATAAATTGTCAAATCACAGATAAATAAGAATACCAACAATGAATGTATGAGAACAGAGAGAGAAAAGTATGAAACAAAAACATGAGGAATGTACCATAGAAAGTTTTCATATTGGTCTTGATTCATTTTCTTGGGACGATGAATGAAGATAAATAAGTAAACTAAAGAAATATCAATTTTGATATTGCAGGAAGATAAAGAAATTACCCAAATCAAACAATCAGTCCATAAATTAATTTGTTAGGTGATTAATTCATGTTCTTAATGGGTAAATAAAATGGGGATAAATCCACACAAAAACATCATAACCTGATTTAGATTAATCATTGAAAAATAATGATCACACATCATTATCTTAGATGAGATCCATAAGCAGTGTTGTCATTTACATTAATTATGGTACTTTGATCATTGATCAATAATTGTGATGTCTGCCATCATTCCTCCACAATATCTAGTAAATTACAAGGGTTATGTTCCTAACCCTATAAATTATTTATAATGGTGTATTTATAGAGAGGAATAGGTCGCTTCACTAAAAAAATAAAATAATTTTATTTTATTTCATTAATTTTTTCTGTAATGAATGTTTCTCAAACACCTCATACCAACAAAGGTTATGTCTCACCAAGGGTAAAACTTGTATTCTGAACTCAATGGTGCCCTCGTATTTCTGATCCAACCCACTATTTAAGATTTATTCAAGTTTTTAAAATAAAATACAGACACATGATATTTAATATTTTTAGTATATTTCAAAAATTAATTACAGGAACACTGGGCCTTAGAATCTCATGCCATCTTAGCTCTTGACTCTATAAATATTCGTAAAAAATATTCCAAAGTCTTACATAGAAAAAACTGGGACATTAAATTATTCACCCCTTCAAATGTTTTTCATCCTACAAAATCACAATATGATAAAAAGGTGGGGATATTGAGCTCTCAAATGGGACTCCTACACCCACCATCTCTCCCAATGGTTACATGTGCTATTAACAAACACACATTCAAGGAAAACACTTGTTCATGAAGGGTATTTCTACCACCAGTCCTCAATGTCACCAGCTCCTTGAAAAGGGAAACTCCATTCTCATAGACCTCCTCACCTAGGTCCATATCGTAAAACCAGTAATGTATATACCTCCTCAGCTGTGACATGTGTATAACACCAAGAAACCCAAAACTACTATGGCCTCAGGTTAAGTATCCCACCACCTTGATAACCTAACACAACAATAGGAAACAAAAGGGCCTAAGATTCTTAGATATAACCTACCACCATGGATAAAACTCTACAACTCTCTAACTCCAAAGGCCTATGTCTTTAGTCCACATAAGAGTCTTGACATTTAATAGACAACCCTCATCCTCCCTTGGATGAATTACACCCGCACCACAACTAGTACCCAAGTACTGTTACCCTTTGGATAAGACCAATAAAACAGTGTCTTGTAGGGTCCATTATACATGGAATAAAAAAGGTTATACTCTAATGGTAAAGTGGTAATCCTCATGATATGAAAAACCCCACTTATGGTAGATTATCCTCCCAGATGTGGCTAAAAAATGACATGAAAACGCAAAGCATGTTCACCAAAACTTGAACGGTCTAATCTACTTGACCATCATGCTAAGTAAAACATGGTTCCCAACTTCAAATAAGTCCCCAAAGAATTCTTGCATCCAATCCCTAACCATTACATTGAGTAAGAATCATCGAGGAAATTCCACGATGCCAGACTACCTTCTACACAGAAAAGTTTCCTGAACTCTCCACAAAGCCCTGTTATTGATCCCTCTTAGATATATGAGACAAAAAAATCTTAAATTGTAAACTCGATGAAACACCCTTGGATTCCCAACATATTACAAGAGATCATCATACATACTCACCTCTACTGGATACACTGATAAGGTAAAACAACCTCCTTAGAACCTTTTCTTGCATCACATTTGGAATAACCATCTGTCTCTGGGAAAAGGATGATGTGATTCACTCCTTTAAGGAATTTCCATCAGGGATGTATCTAGTGGATATCTAGCCATGAAACATCTCACAATCGATATCTCTTAGTTTTACCTCCCTGAACCATAGGAGAAGTGGAGGGGTAACAACTATCGACTGGTGGTAAACTGCATCATCCCTAGGCAACTCACATGCTCCAACTATAACACCGAGGACACAAGGATTCTATAAATGAATACTACTATGAACTAAACCAAAAAGGGTTAAGGATCCAGACCATAAATAGCTCAATTTTTTTGTGGAATACAACTCAATAAAGGGTATCACCACTAACTCCAAACCACCTCAGTAGCTTTAGAAATATACCCCTGATATATCCTCCCCCCCAATAAAATCCGATGATTACCCATATCAAGGATAAATTTATGATACACCTTGAATTCAACACATGTTTAATGAAAAAAGAGATCCATTGGTATCACTAGGTCTCAAATAGGGGATACACTGAAGGAATTGTGGCACATAACTCCATGTGAAAACTGCAATAGGGGAAGTGAAGACACACATCATACCTCAAACTAAAATCAAGCATCAACAAGATCCCACTACTTGGAAATTATTCTTTACTTATCCCACCTTTTTACTACAACCATTTATTACTATGACACCTTAGCACAACCAACAACCTCAATCAAATAATTCATCGAAAATCATCCACCACACCTCGACACTATCTACTTTGGGTGACTCAAAATCTCCCGCATGGTTTTGGATCACATCTCAAGAACATATCAGTATAGGAATTTTCCCTCTTTCCTATATGTACAATGTTAAAAAAATATTAACAATGAAGGGTTATACCAATTCCCTATGTCACCCCGGAGAAGTAACAATTCCTGGACCACCCTTAGGGAGAGGTCTCATTCAAGAAGAACATTTACACCATAGGCTTATGGTAGTTCTCCACTAACTGAGATGGGGTGTCTAAACCAACATGACCTAGGTGATCTATAACTATGTAAATCAAGATTCAAACTCAACAAAGTCGTTTAATCTTCTAGTATCATTGGAGATAATTACTGCTTGATATAAAAAATGGGTCACAAGCCCAACCATCTGATCGGTCGTGATCTGCATATGGCAGAAACCCAGACCACTACCTTGATTCAAACCTTTATTACCCGAGGCTCTATATCATTGTAAAACCCCAGTGGTCTCTGTCACTGGATCTTGCATAACATTTTAATCATGTTCATAACATCATCTTCTCCTACTAGATTTATCAACTACTCAACACACAGATGATCATATGCATGATCCACAAAAAGGACCCATGTTCTTCTTGACAGGGGGTAGAATTTCATGGTTCCCACCTAGAGAAAAACACCTCATGAGTGGGTCTCTGAACTAAAACCTCACCACTCCTCTAGTCTTAAAAATGAAACTATCTCATAATCCTAACTGGCTATCATTGTAGAGGCATCTTGAAAGTTATCAAGACACACCACAATCAATGAATATATTTAGAGAGATGACTCAAGAAGAAAATAGAAACATAAACTAATTCCTTCATGATGCATATACCAATGTTTTCACTGCAACCAGTGTCTATATATATCGAGTCAATAAGATGGTTATTAATGTCCTAGTGAATGAGTACATTGGTGTCTACACCAACATTGGGTACCCTATCCTGAGATCCATAATAGAAACACCTTAACATTGTTACCCTAGTTCCCAAACCAAACCACACAGCTAGAAAAAATAAACTCCAAACTCCAATCCTAAATATAGGTAGTGTCATAACACTTTAGGATGGGTACTGATATGATACCTTTTTTTCATGACCCAAATCAATGAGGCTCAAGACACAACTATCCCAAGACTACCTCCTATAGGTCAAGGGCTAGAGACTAGTGACAAGAATGCATATCACACACATGAGAGGCATTTTTATTAAGTAACTACACACAAACACAAATCTATAAATCCATACAATGCTAAAATGTAAAACAGATTAAAATAATGCATGCATACATCAATAATGCCACAACCAGAGTACAAAAATTGTATGAAAAAGAATAAAAATGGGTTAAATACTAACCCAAACAAAACTGGAAAGTAAATTCCCACCTAATCAAAAATAGGTGACTACTTTCAAAGGCAACATCGGTATATACCTCGGTCTGTCTAGCCAAAACTATCTCTACCTACTCCCAGTCCACCAAGGAGTCTATAAAAATATATGTCACCTTCATAAGACACGACATGTGTGGGTAGATCCAATTCTAGGGTGAGTATAATAATACCCAGTAGGACACCCCGAAATCAAAAAACACAAATCATGAAGGGTAATGGTTATCTCTACATAGGTATATGTATATAAAAAATATAACAAGAATATCTAGATATACTCAACAAAGACACATGGTCAAAATATAAAGTCACAAATGTAATTCCATATTAGGATTCTATCTCAAAGGTTTTGTGACCCAACCTAGAGGGTCCCATGTTGTGACTACCCCAAGCCCACCTCTGATAGGCCAAGGGAGGGAGACTAGTGAAAATTAGCCATATACCACAAATGGGAGGAATTTTCATAAGTACCTATACACATTCACACCTCTCCAAGACCAAAATGCTAATATGTAAAAACACTAAGTAAAAAACACATGCATACACTAAGATTCTAACCAATGAGTACGATAGTAGAAAAACTGGAAAGTAAACAAGGCTAGAATACAAACCCACAAAAATAAAGAGTCTGTCTAGTGAATGTACACGTTCTTGGAACTCATCCAAAGAAAACCCTACTTGAAGGGAAGGTGTAAGATATCTGTCTGAAGTCATAGAAGTACCACATGTCTGTCTGATAACTCTAAGAACCACCTAGTCTAGGTCCACCTTGGACATCGTTAAAGCATTGATCATCTGCACAAGACCCAACACATGTAATAAAATCCCGTGTAGGGGTGAGTAAAACAATACTTAGTAGGGAACCCCCAAACCAAAAAGGTAATACCACTAAGAAATACACTAAGTAAAACACAAAGGAAACACATGAAGTACACCACAGAGGAAACACATGAAGTATAGTCAATACGGTCAGCTCACATAAGTAGAAGTATAAAGCATTAAGAGAAGGAATTCCATTTGTAGTACATAGATTTCTCATTCTCCATAAAACTAAAAGTGTCGACGGAACATTGAGAATCGATGGCGCATAGAGCATCGATGGTGATTGGAGTGGTGATGGTACCTGGGGAGCCAATGGAGCATGATGCATCGATGGCACATGAAGCATTAATGAAACATAGATCGTTGATGGGTCACACATCCCCCAAGCCACGTAGTCACCAATATCACATAGTCACAACTAATCGTAGGATTCCACTCGTAGTGTGAATGTTCCCAGAGAACCTACTCCTCAAGAAATTATTAAAATAACTTCTAAAAAAACTCACTTATAGTATCTCAAAAGTATCATCTCATCATAAGGGTCCCAATGTCACAAATGGCTCATCAAACAGAGACACGATTTGAAAGATATGGCCAATTTAGTAAAAAGGGTCTGGTATGGGCTGGGTCTAACCCAAACCAACCGGGTCGATCTAGCCCAAACTGGTTTGGCTCAATGGACCTTTGTACTATGGCCTAATGGGCCACTCAGTCCATCCTATAAGGCCACTAGAGAAGCCCAATTCTCCAGCCTGACCTGTATCATGTGGACCGAATTTGCTATGCTGGACATGACCTGTCCAAGCCATGTACCTCTAGTCCACGCGGTTTCCCAACTACATGGACAGTCGGCACCCCCAATCAACATGGTTTCAGACCACATTTCAAGCTGTCATCCCACCTCCTCCAGCTCGTCACTTCGTTTTACTGCCACCACGGGGTCCTCAGTCCGACACAGCTCTAGGCCGCATCCCAACTTCCACCTCCATGAAATCCTACTGTGGCCCCTGGTCGCTGCCTATGGACTATGTCACCACGGGACCCCCTCTTCGACGTGGCCCTACCTAGACTGCATCCCATCGCCGCTGTTGATTGCCCTTCCAGCCGCCTATTCCTACTATGCCCCGCCTAGCCCGGCCGCCCCTACCGGGTCGGTGCGACCTCCACCTCCAGCCGCCCCATCGATGGCCATGCCTTGTCATTCTCCACCTGAACCTTCTGGAGCCACTACCTCCAAATTCCATGGGATCAGATCCTCTTTCTAGGATCATTGCGCCATGGATCGATGGCATAGCGATCCTCTGATCATAAGTTGTGAGGAACAATGAATATGAATATTGGGGAAAAGGGAGACGCACATGAATGTCCAAATGGATGGATCATGGACTTGTTCATGTCATCCTTGATCCGTTCATATTAGAAGGTTTAATGAAGAACAATCAACCAATAATCATAAAGACCTATCATCCCTTTAATCCCCATAACAATTTATCCATCCTAAAATAATAGACAAACAACAGATCAACCTCTTCATGGGTTGGTCTACGCTTGTCGTTTGAATATATGGATAGGAAGAAAAATAATTATGAGATTAAACGCCCTTCCTTGAGGTTGGATCAGTCATTGACAAAGAACAGAAGTCTGTGTAGTCTTCGATCCTTGATCTACCATCGTCTTTTGATTCTCCATTATCCGATCAGATTTCCGATCTTGATTTTCCAAAACACTTGGAGAACCTTCTTCTCTCCACCTTAGGTAAACTCCATGGTTATAGTGATAACAGTGGATTTTTTAAAAAGGATTGTTTAAAGAGAATCTCCACTGCATCAAACAAAATATTTTTGTTAAAACATTTTGATGACATTTAAGTCCAAAATCTAACTTTTACCCTCGACCCACACTGGTTCATGTTAGGCCCCACATAAAGTAATGTCACTACTATGAACGCAAAAGTACCTTTGGATTTTTTTTCGGGCACCCATTTAAAAGTTATTCCCATTTAAAGAAGAAACCTCCAACACAGTTTATTAAAAATTTAGCATTTTTTATCATATCACTCCAGGCATACTCGACCTCAGAATCTCATGCCATCTCCATGGATGACCTTATAATTTTCCCAATTAATTTATAAAAATAAAACCCGATAAAATACGCGTCATTATAGAAGGTTTCATATAATAGTAATCTGGTAGAAAACACTCCATAATATATATTTCCACTAATGGCACTCATCCTAGAGGTCATGCTCATCAAGTATATTCATGAAAGAAATTGAGAGGGTTCATCTGAGACACACAATTAACCACACTACACCTCATTGGAAAGATCATTTCTCTATTCATAGATAGGGACTCATTTCCTAGAGCTCATTGGGAGGAAACTAGACCCTACTATAAACATCCTCCTAGATATAGGATCTATGCCCGCATAAATATTGGTCACACCAATTCTGACAACTACATCTAAGGTAACACGAAAGGAAATGAGGATCACTCTGGGCCTCTTAGAGGGATACATGCTTCAAGCCACTGAGTTAGTAGTAGAAGAAGTCTAAGTTAACTCAATCCATAATAAGGGAACTCCCCCACACTACACTAATCATAAGATTTTTTAGTGGGATCACCCTCTATGATGAGAGCATGATTCCACACCAAAACCTCATTGGAATAGACCATGTTAACACACTCAACCGATACTGGTCAAAGGACACTCATACAATCTCTCAATGATTATGAGCTAAATAGAAAGAGGAATCCAACCAATCCTCAAAGAAGTAAACAATGTGTCGCTGGGGGTACATGGTGTCTATCACTATGTCTCGCACTACTTGTGTCTGAGTCCAACGAAAGACTGATGAACACACATTAATCATCATTGGTTTTAAGGGATAAAACAAAATTCCACAGATATTCCTTTGGAAATGGCCTCATATTTTTAAATGGATCCTACCGTTGAGATCGTTGCAGAAAATTTCTTGAAATGAGAAATTCACTTTCCCAAATAGACACATAGGGAAAAATTCACATTTCACTATATAATGGATGAATGGTTCATAGAGAGCCCAAGCCATGTGTCCATATTAAATATCCTATATTGTTCATGAAATTTCTTCCTCAATATTAGGATTATAATTCCAAAGATAGTTCATCATTTCAACACCGTATGATGAATTTACATCTGATACCAAATTTCATAAAACAAAAACAAAAAAAAAACAACAAAAAGAATAAGAATAATAATAATAATTTTATTATTGGGTTCTTCGTGGACATGATACATGATCACATATTAAATATCCAACATTTGTCTTTACACTACTGGAAATACAGGATTTCCCAACGGTTTAGAACCGTTGGGAAAGGCTGCAGAACCGTTGGTATATGTTATACCAACGGTTCTACAACCCGTAGGGAAGTAAGCCGTTGGGAAAAACTTTTCCCAATGGTTTACAGTGAACCATTGGGATAGGGTGGAGAAAAATTACCCTATCCTAATGGTTCTGGAAAACCATTGAGAAAACTTTATCCCAAGGGTTGTAAACTGTTGGGATAAAGGGCTGAAAATTACCATGTTTTTCCCAACGGTTTTCAAAACCGTTGGGAAAAACCCAAAATCTCCTCTTTCCCAATGGTTTAGAACCCTTGGTAAAAGTGTTTTACCAACGGTTTTATGAACCATTGGTAAAACAAAACCTAGACAATCTATGCCAACAGTTTTGAACCATTGGCATAGCCTCTGCTGGGCAAATTGCACAGCAGCTCTGCAATTTTCCCAGCAGCTCCCCAATTTGCAACCAGCTCTCCAATTTTCCCACCATTTCAATCCAATTATTATACCTACAATAAACTAACACATACATTTACAATTATTGTACCTGCAATAACCAACTAACACTTACATATAGAGAAAAAATTCATACACATTTAACATATAATGGTGGAACTATACACATCCATAATTAAATTAGAATTCATAACATAATTATAAACATACATATTTCATTTAGAATTCAATTTAAAATTTAGATGACAATTATATGTGGAATCTGGATGTAATTCATAATTTGATCGGTTTTTTGTATACCACATATTTTTACCTGAAATAATGTCCATTTTAAACATAATACATACACCTGGAGTGATACCGGCCACACCGTGCCTCGGATTGAGGCGAGGTTGACTCGTACACGTCACATATGACCCATGGATCGTTGTGATAATGTATCGACACAATCCGAATGCGTTTGGTCGGTTTTCCATATGCCAGTTTATGTTTTTCAATTAAAATGACGCACTTTTAAAACAAAAGGAAAACACTTTGAGTGGTAATGGCCACACCGCGCCTCGGATTGAGGCGAGGTTTACTCGTACACGTCACATATGGCCCATGGATCATTCGCCTAAAGTTTCAATGGAAATCGAATGAATTTGGTCAGTTTTCCGTATGTACTTTAATTGTTGTCCATTTTAAGAAAAAGAGAGACACTTAGAGTTATTCCGGTCACACCGTGCCTTAGATTAAAGCAGGGTTGACTCATACACGTCACATATGACCCATGGATCGTTGTGATAAAGTATCGTCACAATCTGAATGCGTTTGGTCTATTTTCCGAATGCCAGTTGATGTTTTTCACATCAAATGATGTCCTTTTGAAACAAAAGACAGACACTTTGAGTGATGGCGGCCACACCACGCCTTGGATTGAGGCGGGGTTGACTCGTACACGTCACATATGACCCATGGATTGTTGTGCTAAAGTATCAACACAATCCGAATGCGTTTGGTCAGTTTTTCATATGCCAGTTGATGTTTTTCAATTAAATTGACGTACTTTTGAAACAAAAGGCAGACACTTTGAGTGGTTCCGGCCACACTGCTCCTCGTATTAAGGCAGAGTTGAATCGTACACGTCACATATAACACATAGATCATTCTCTTAAAGTTTCAATGGAAACCGAATGCGTTTGGTTGGTTTTCCATATGTACTTAAATTGTTGTCCATTTTAAGAAAAAGAGAGCCACTTAGAGTGATTCCGGCCACACCGTGCCTCATATTAAGACGGGGCTGAATCGTACACGTCACATATGACCCATGGATAGTTGTGCTAAAGTATCAACACAATCCAAATGCATTTGGTCACTTTTCCGTATGCCAGTTGATGTTTTTCATTTCAAATGATGTCCTTTTGAAACAAAAGACATGCACTTTGAGTGGTGGTGGCCACACAGTGCCTCAGATTGAGGTGGGGTTGACTCATACACATCACATATGACCCATGGATCATTGTGCTAATGTATTGACACAATCCGAATGCGTTTGGTCAGTTTTCCGTATGCCAGATGATGTTTTTCAATTAAAATGACATACTTTTGAAACAAAAGGCAAAAACTTTGAGTGGTGCCGGCCACACTGCGCCTCATATTGAGGCGGAGTTGACTCGTACACATCACATATGACCCATGGATCATTCTCCTAATGTTTTAATGGAAACAGAATGCGTTTGGTCGGTTTTCCGAATGTACTTAAATTGTTGTCCATTTTAAGCAAAAGAGATCCACTTGGAGTGATTCCGGCCACACCGTGCCTCAGATTATGGCGGGGTTGACTCTTACATGTCACATATGACCCATGGATCGTTTTGATAAAGTATCGACACAATCAGAATGCGTTTGGTCGGTTTTCCGTATGCCAGTTGATGTTTTTCACTTCAAATGACGTCCTTTTGAAACAAAAGACAGACACTTTGAGTGGTGGCGGCCACACTGCGCCTCGGATTGAGGTGGGGTTGACTCGTACACATCACATATGACCCAAGGATCATTGTGCTAATGTATCGACACAATCCGAATGCGTTTGGTTAGTTTTCCATATGCCAGTTGATGTTTTTCAATTAAAATGACGTCCTTTTGAAACAAGAGGCAGACACTTTGAGTGGTGGCGGCCACACCATGCCTCGGATTGAGGCGGGGTTGACTCGTACATGTCACATATGACCCATGGATTGTTTTTTTAATTTGTCGACATAATCCGAATGCATTTGGTCGGTTTTCCATATGCCAGTTGATGTTTTTCAATTAAAATAACATACTTTTGAAACAAAAGGCAGACACTTTGAGTGGTACCGGCCACACCACACCTCGGATTGAGGCGGCATTGACTCGTACACGTCACATATGACCCATGTATCGTTCTCCTAAAGTTTCAATGGAAACCGAATGCATTTGGTCGGTTTTCCGTATGTACTGAAATTGTTGTCCATTTTAAGCAAAAGAGAGCCACTTAGAGTGATTTCGGCCACACTGTACCTCAGATTAATGCGGGGTTGACTCGTACATGTCACATATGACCCATGTATCGTTGTTCTAAAGTATCAACCTAATATGAATGCGTTTGGTCGGTTTTCCGTATGCTAGTTGATGTTTTTCACTTCAAATTATGTCCTTTTGAAACAAAAGACAGAATCTTTGAGTGGTGGTGGCCACACCGTGCCTCGGATTGAGGCAGGGTTGACTCGTACATGTCACATATGACCCATGGATCGTTGTGCTAATGTATCGACACAATCCAAATGCATTTGGTCAGTTTTCTGTATGCTAGTTGATGTTTTTCAATTAAAATGACGTACTTTTGAAACAAAAGGCAGAAACTTTGAGTGGTGCCGGCCAGACCATGCCTCGGATTGAGGTGTAGTTGACTCATACACGTCACATATGACCCATGGATCGTTCTCCTAAAGTTTCAATGGAAACTGAATGCATTTGGTTGGTTTTCCATATGTACTTAAATTGTTGTCCATTTTAAGCAAAAGAGATCCACTTAGAGTGATTCTGACCACACTGTGCCTCAGATTAAGGCAGGGTTGACTCGTACATGTCACATATGACCCATGTATCGTTGTTCTAAAGTATCGACACAATACGAATGCGTTTGGTCGGTTTTCCGTATGCCAGTTGATGTTTTTCACTTCAATTGATGTCCTTTTGAAACAAAAGAAAGAAACTTTGAGTGGTGGCGGCCACACCGAGCCTCGAATTGAGGTGGGGTTGACTTGTACACATCACATATGACCCATGGATCGTTGTGCCATTGTATCAACACAATCCGAATGTGTTTGGTCGGTTTTCCGTATGCCAGTTGATGTTTTTCAATTAAAATGACGTCCTATTGAAACAAAAGGCAGACACTTTGAGTGGTGTCGGCCACACCGTGCCTCAGATTGAATCAGAGTTGACTCGTACACGTCACATATGACCCATGGATCATTCTCCTAAAGTTTAAATGGAAACCGAATGCGTTTGGTCGGATTTCCGTATGTACTTAAATTGTTGTCTATTTTAAGCAAAAGAGATCCACATAGAGTGATTTCGGCCACACTGTGCCACAGATTAAGGCAGGGTTGACTCGTACACGTCACATATGACCCATGTATCGTTGTGATAATGTATTGACAAAATCTGAATGCGTTTGGTCAGTTTTCTGTATGCTAGTTGATGTTTTTCAATTAAAATGACGTCCTTTTGAAACAAAAGGTAGACACTTTGAATGGTGGTGGCCACACTGTGCCTCAGATTGAGACGGGGATGACTCATACACATCACATATGACCCATGGATCATTGTGCTAATGTATTGACCCAATCTGAATGTGTTTGGTCGGTTTTCCGTATGCTAGTTGATGTTTTTCAATTAAAATGATGTACTTTTGAAACAAAAGGCAGACACTTTGAGTGGTGTCGGCCACACCACACCTCGGATTGAGGCGGAGTTGACTCGTACATGTCACATATGACCCATGGATCGTTCTCCTAAAGTTTCAATGGAAGCCCAATGCGTTTGGTCGGTTTTCCGTATGTACTTAAATTGTTGTCCATTTTAAGAAAAAGAGAGCCACTTAGAGTGATTCCGGCCACACCATGACTTAGATTAAGGTGGGGTTTACTCATACACATCACATATGACCCATGGATCGTTGTGATAACGTATCAACACAATCCTAATGTGTTTGGTCGGTTTTCTGTATGCCAGTTGATGTTTTTCACTTCAAATGATGTCCTTTTGAAACAAAAGACAGACACTTTGACTGGTGGTGGCCACACCACGCCTTGAATTGAGGAGGAGTTGACTCCTACAAGTCACATATGACCCATGGATTGTTGTGCTAATGTATCGACACAATCCTAATGCATTTGGTCGGTTTTCCGTATGCCAGTTGATGTTTTTCAATTAAAATGACGTACTTTTGAAACAAAAGGCAGACACTTTGAGTGGTGCCGGCCACACCGCACCTCAGATTGAGGCGGAGTTGACTCGTACACGTCACATATGACCCATGGATTTTTCTCCTAAAGTTTCAATGGAAACCGAATGCGTTTGGTCAGTTTTCCATATGTACTTAAATTTTTGTCCATTTTAAGAAAAAGAGAGCCACTTAGAGTGATTTCGACCACACCGTGCCTCATATTAAGGCAGGGTTGACTCGTACACATCACTTATGACCCATGTATCTTTGTGCTAAAGTATCGACCCAATACGAATGCTTTTGGTTGGTTTTCCGTATTCCAGTTGATGTTTTTCACTTCAAATGATGTCCTTTTGAAACAAAAGACAAACACGTTGAGTGGTGGCGGCCACACCGCACCTCGGATTGAGGCGAGGTTGACTCGTACACGTCACATATGACCCATGGATCGTTGTGCTAATGTATCGAGACAATCCGAATGCATTTGGTCAGTTTTCCGTATGCCAGTTGATGTTTTTCAATTAAAATGATTTCCTTTTGAATGAAAAGGCAGACACTTTGAGTGGTGCTGACCACACCACGCCTCGGATTGAGGCGGAGTTGAGTCGTACACGTCACATATAACCCATGGATTGTTCACCTAAAGTTTCAATGGAAATCGAATGCGTTTGGTCAGTTTTCCATATGTACTTAAACTGTTGTCCATTTTAAGTAAAAGAGAGCCACTTAGAGTGATTCCGACCACATCGTGCCTCAGATTAAGGCAGGGTTGACTCGTACACGTCACATATAAAACTGCAACTCAAATAAAACTCCAACCAATAAACATTGAAAATTCACATAATGGTCAAGTCAGCTATCAATTGTTTTAGAAGAGATTGAATGGATTTAATAAATCATACAATTTGTAATGTTCACCAAGTTAGAAATATTGTTTGACTATGTTTGAATACAGTTCAATTCCAAATTAGAAAATGAAATTCAAATAAAATTGCAACTAATAAACATTGAAAATTCACATAACGGTCAAGTCAGCTATCAATTGTTTTAGAAGAGCTTAAATGAATTTAATAAATCATACAAGTTGTAATGTTCAACAAGTTAGAAATATTGTTTGACTATGTTTGAATATAGTTCAATTCCAAATTATAAAATTCAATTCAAATAAAACTGCAACCAATAAACATTGAAAATTCACATAACGATCAAGTCAACTATCAATTGTTTTAGAAGAGCTTGAATGGATTTAATAAATCATACAAGTTGTAATGTTCACCAAGATAGAAATATTGTTTGACTATGTTTGAATACAGTTCAATTCCAAATTAGAAAATGCAATTCAAATAAAACTGCAACCAATAAACATTGAAAATTCACATAACGGTCAAGTTAGCTAAAACATATTTGTGATCAATACTAAATCAATTTGAATATTACCAACCTTAACAACCCAACTCGAGGTAAACCAAAAGAATTGAGAACATGGATGAATGATTCTATATATTTTCAACCACAACTTCAGGTTCATAATCAACTCTGACAATTGAGCTATTTGAGTCATCAAAAGAAATAAATGGATTGGTTCGAATGGCACTAGGGACAGTGTCAATTCCATCATCACCGTCATCAAAAATATGTCTTGTAATTACTTCAACTATGACACCAAATTCACGTCGAAGTTGGTCTTTGACATAAAAAACTTGTTTAGCCATTGATGACAACACATATGGTTCTTCGGTAGCAAGAGTGTGAGTCATATTAATTCGAAATCCACAATCATCAATAAATGTGCCATGTATCTTCATCGAATCAAACCAATTCCATTTCATCATTGTGACTCATCCATGAGAGTAATAATCCAATATTATTATTTTCTCAACAACTCCATAATAACCCACATTTTCAAATCACGGTCTACTATCTGATTCACTGGAATAACAATCTGTTGTGGCAGTAACCATAACACCATCATGTTGTGTTCTCATGTTCTTTGCTTGTTCAGTGACAATAAATTTGTACCCATTGATAACAATTGATTTACAGTCACGAATCACGGTATTAGGACCAAAATCCAAAGCTCTTATTTCCTTAGAGACAGAGTCAGCAGACAAACTGAATACCTGCAATATAAATGAATATTGAACTTAATTAAATATTGATATAATTATTTTAAATATTAATTTTTTAATACCTTCGATTTTAACCAAGAAGAAAACTCTTTGCTATGAAAAGTATATCTCCTTCTCAAAGATAAAGGATGATGCTTCCTATTTATCATTATTTTATGTTCCCTGTAGATAAAAAATATGAATAGTTTAATAGATATATATTTAAGATATACATAATCAATTTAGTTACCTGACATAGTCATCGAACAAATCACAGTTGAACAAAACTGTGCGATGTGCCATCTCTCGCTCTTCATGGATTAATGTCTTCATTGTATATGATCCAGTAATTCCTCCTATTTGAGGAAGTGATGGAAAACTGGGTTCAATTTACTCATACTTTTCTTCTTCATTTCTCATTGGTCTGTTCAATCTTGTAGTAAGATCAGACAAATACATCGAGCATAAATCCATACATTCTTGAGCCAAGTAACCGTTCACGATAGGACATTCAGGATGATTTCTGTTTCGGACATAAGACTTTAATGTGAACATATTTCTTTCAGTTGGATACATCCAATGAAAAGAAACAGGTCCTCCAAGAAGTATTTTAGTGGGAATATGGACAGTCAGATGCAGCATGCATGTGAAAAATGATGGAGGAAATATTTTCTCCAACTCACACAAAATTAATGGAGCATCAGTCAACATTTTTTGCAAGAAAGACTTGGACAACTTCATAGCACACAGATCTCTAAACAAATGGCACAACCAAATAACATCCACCCTTACATTATTGGACAAAAGATGATGGATTGCTATTGGAAGCAACTCATACAGTAGAACGTGATAATCATGAGTCTTCAAAGATTTTAGCTTCTACTCTATTCTATTGACCCGTTTAGATATGTTGCTTGAATAGCCATCAGGAACTCTAATAGTCTCTAATACTTCCAAAAATTGTTTTTTTCATAGGTGTCATCACATAAGAAGCACATGGAAGTTTCCATTTATTTTCACTGATACACATAGGATGAAATTCTTGTCTGATGCCCCAATCCACCAAGTCATGCCGAGATCGTAAATCATCTTTTGTCTTCCCCTTGACATTTAGATGAAATGAAAGCAAGATTTCGCATATATTATTTTCAATATGCATTACTTCTAAGAAATGACGTAACAAATTGGTTAACCAATAGGGAAAATCAAAAAAGATACTCCTCTTCCTCCAATTGTAATAGGTTTCAGTAGAAACATTCTTTCTCTTTCCAGATTTCATTTGACCATTCCCGAACAAAAAACTGAAATCATTCAATTCATTAAGCATGTCAATTCCAGACATACGCTGAGGTGGATCATCGGTCTCTATGGTATTATCAAATCTTCGACGATTCATTATATATGGATGATCTTTTGGCAAGAATCGTCGATGTCCCATAAAACTGAAACTATAGCGATGTTTCAGTCTTCTGGATCGTGTATTCTTCATACAAACTGGACATGACAGTTTTCCTTTCGTGCTCTGTCCAGACATCATTGCATAAGCCGTAAAATCATTGATCGTCCACATAAGCGCAACATGCATTTGAAAAATGTCTTTCAAACATGCATCGTATGTGCCCACACCCACATCCCAAAGAAGTTTCAACTCTTTTATTAAAGGTTTCATGTATACATCAATATCAATTCCGGGATCAGAAGGACCAGATATGATTATACTCATGAAAGTGAAAGGTTTTTTCATACAAAACCATGGGGGAAGATTATAAATGTGTATAAAAACTGGCCAAGTACTGTACAAAGTAAGCATCTGCCCAAACGGATTAAAACCGTTGCATGAAAGACCCAGCCTCACATTACGCACGTCAGCTAAAAAATCAGGATGTCGAGCATCAAATCTATGCCATGCAAATCCATCTGCAGGATGAACCAAATCATCACTTGTCTTCTTTCTCTCAGTATCATGCCATATCATTTTTATTGATATATCATCAGACATAAAAATATTCTGGAGTCTGGGGATCAATGGAAAGTTCCACATTACTTTTTGTGGAACGTGAGATGGCGTTCCATTAGATTTTGACTTCCAGCGGGATGTGCCACATTTTATACAATCATTTCGTTCAGCGGTTTCCTCCCAGAATAAACTGCAATCTTTCGGGAAAGCATGAATTTTGTTTCTTGAAAATCAACGTTCCTCAATTAACTTCCATTCCATATAGTGGGTTGAGGGAATATCTGCATCATCTGGAGGTAAATCCTTCAAGAGGGTAAGAATGTAATCGATTGCTGTATTAGAAATCCCATACATAGTTTTCCCATGAAACAATCGGATTAAAAATTCCAGCTTTTTCATTTTATCGAATTATCGATATACTGGAGTCGTGGTAGCATCATTCAATTTTTTCACACTATCAACATCATCATTTTCACTAGATGCATCAACTGTCCTCATATCGAAGTCTTCTTGAGTCAAAATCCTTTCATTTTCATGATGACAAATAAACGGGAACCGATCATCTAACAAATTCTCCATTCCAGTCCTTTCATTTCGATCATCACCAATTTGAGATTTCATTTTCTCCCCATTGTGATACCACACAAAGTAGTTTGATTGAAAACCATTTTTGGTTGTGTGGTAGCTGACTTCTTCATGGCTCAACCAAGGTCTACCAACACAATTGGAACATGGGCAGTGTATGCGACCACTATCTGAAGCATTGTGAAATGAAAAATCTATAAAGATCTCCAAATTGTTTTGAAAATCACTTGAGATCCGATCGGTTTAATACATCAAACTTCTGTCCATTCTGTGAAAAGAATTTATATAAGTCATTTTGTCATAAACAATTCAATAGGATTGAAATTTAATAGAAAATATATTTAAGTAAACGATAAAGGAAGGAGTTTCTAGTTGATCTAGTGAACTATTAAAACAATGTAAAGATATACTAATTAATTCAGTTATGTGTGCCTAGATTTGAGGTGAGATGTTTTTTTGTAATTTTTT